>OX419720.1:65389083-67855749 GCA_948474765.1 Patella depressa | reverse complement strand
TCTAATACTTTTTCTAAAAATTATCCCAAGATGTCATCCCCATCAGTGATTGTAGCAAACATGTAGCAACCTACCTAGCGGAGGGGTCACGGTAGCTTATCAGTTATGTTCCGCGAAATAAGCCAACAGTCTCAACCTAATAGAAATCTGATTATTCTAGTCTACATACGTTTGATTTGGTGCAATGTGTCCAGCCTCGTTCCTTGAGACTACAACATGCAACAAATAATACAGGGGAGATAACTACTGATTTCAACATCCAAGTGGATGCAGACCACGATTGATTTCCCTAATTGACTTAACAGTTAATTCTCCAAGCTAGCTTTTCACAAATTTCCATTAAGCTGAATGAATGATGTCCAACTATTGGTGGTCTAACTCCAAGTGACAAGAATAAATTAATCAATGTCATGGAAAACTAACCTGATTTTCTAACTGAAAATTATACCTTATTCAGAAATAATACATGGAAATAATGACCTGCTAAAGTCCATGTATGGGATTAATTTGCAAACAACAAAATATCGTGAAAGTTTAATCTCTTAAAGGAATACCAGTCTAAAAATGGTCCAATCCATTAAATATGTATTGTTTAATGGTCGAGAGCAAGACATTAAGTAATTTATTGTAACAATATATTACAATACATTTTTACAATATATTACGCAATGTCATAAACACAAGACTATTAAACATCTTAAAATACTGACACTCCGCACAAGCTTTTACAGTGAAATACGTCACACTAATCCAATATTTCACTGGTATAAATAAAGTACTATTGGCAGGTTGCCTGTACGATTATTTGAAATAATGGTATGTCACATCTGTATTTTAATAACAAATATACCGTATGTAAAATACTATAGGGCCTATATACTGTAGAAGTCCTGTAAAAGAAGCTCTGGTTATGTATTGAAGTTGTTAGCTAGTACCAGCAACAACAACGAGAATTAGGTTAACAAGGATATGTCTAGCAGTTGTATATGTCTGGACTTGTATGTGCTCTGTGATAATTTGTGCCTGCCAATGTCTGTGACAAGTGGGGGGTTGGGATGGCCTAGTGGTCTAGATTGCCGCGCTTCGACCTCTAGCTGGCCGGTCACCTCTAGCTTGCGGCTGTGGTTTCGAGCCCTGGTGTGAGCGTATGTGGCATGGAGATAGAGGCGCCTTCTAAACCTCGTGGGTTTCCTCCGGGCCCTCTGGTTTCCTCCAACTGCTAAAGACCCCTACGCGCAAGCGAATTATTGAAATAAAATTAAAACCATATGTTAATCCCGAAATGACCTAGTTTGTGTTGAGTGGACGTTAAACCCCATTTCTCTCTCTCTGTGACAAGTGCCTACATGTATGTCCAGTCTTGCTAACATATCACACTTATTTACATTTACATTTATCCCTGATACATGTAATAGGAATCTGAAAGATTTGTCAGGGCTGCCAACGCTATAAACAAAACACATGGTAGAATTTTATTACAATTATTTTGTATGTTTGTGCATACAGGTATTCAACACTATGAAGAAATCCGAGGATCCAAGAGAAAACCCAAGAGGTTAGACAGACGAACCTGCTCCTTGTCACATTAAATCCTGGGATCGAGCGCCCGCCAACTGACACATGGGAAATGAAATGGGGTTTAACCTCCAACTGCGTTGCACCAACTGGCGTAATGAAGACAGCCATAAAGTGTGCTATACCAGAAATTTTATGGCAGACCCAGAGAAAACACAAGAGGCTGGACAGGCAACCTTACTCCTTGTCACATACAAGCGTAGAACGAAACCCAAACCTTGTTTAATAATAAAAACCCAACTTACCCTTGTTCTTCCATCAATTCCTGCATCTCCATACATTTTAACTCCACCTTTCTCTTTCTTTCGTGTTGTAATATATCTAGATTCGGTTGTTTTACTAACGACTGCTCTAATTTCTTCACTTCTTCCTCCGATTTATAATCCACTCGGTCTCGATGTTTTTTAATGAAAGAGAGATTTCGTGTGACGTAGCCATTAGTTCCACTACCTCTAGCTGTCTCGAGACCTATACCGTTATACATCTCGTTTTTCTTCTTTTACTTTTATAAACTCTGAAATGACAGACAAAAATAATCTATTAATTATTTCCATATATAAGTTTTTTGATTCAAGACAAGTGAATAAAGTTCTCAGAGAGAGAGAGAGAAAGAGAGAGAGAGAGAGATTTCAACACAATCAACACAAAATAAGACATTTGGGGATTAACATGGTTAAATTTTATTTTAACAATTCGCTTGCGCATAGGGGTCTTCAGCAGTGGGAAGAAACCGGACAACCCAGAGAAAACCCACGAATTTGGACAGGCGACCCTAGTGCATGTCACGTACAACCAGCGAATCGAAACCACGCCAGTTGATTCAATGAGAGACATTATGATATACATGTAGTGGGTATGTGCTAACCATACAGCCATCCAACCCCTTCCTCATATAACGAAATATTACAAAATGAAACAATAAATTTGGAGAGAGAGACAAAAAAAAATAGAGAGAGGAGAGAAGGATTTAAGGTGATTTAAGACAAGGTCATAAAATTCTCATAATAACAAAATAATAAATTTGGAGAGAGAGACAGAAACAGAGGGGTTTAAGGTGATTCAAGACCAGTGAATCAAATTCTCATAATAGCAAAATAATAAATTTGGAGAGAGAGATAGACAGATGCATTTAAGGTACTGTAAGTGTAAGCTTAACACACAAAAATTTGGGACTAACACATGGTACTGTATGATCTTTTATAAGCAGATAATTAATCAGACTCCCCACCCAACACCTTAATAAATTTCAGCTTGGTTCATACAATTCCAGACGCATCCATAATTTGATTCATGTTTTTTTCTGCTTTTTTATGATCATGTGCTTGATGAACAATAAAGAGAGAGAGAGAAATGGGGTTTAACGTCCACTTGACACAAACCAGGTCATTTCGGGACTAACATATGGTTTAATTTTATTTCAATAATTCGCTTACGTGTAGGGGTCTTTAGCAGTGGGAGGAAACCGGAGTGCCCGGAGGAAACCCACAAGGTTGAGAAGGTGCCCCTATCTCCATACGCTCACACCAGGGAGAGGTGACCGGCCAGCTTTAGGAGGTCGAAGCGTGGCACTCTAGACCACTAGGCCATCCCAACCCCCCCAGTTACATATCGGAAGTTGGTCACGCATTATTGTTCATATAAATGTGACTTGAACTACGAGAGGCTAGAGGCTACATTATTCAGCCCACTACTGGTTAATAAATGTGACTTGAACTACGAGAGGCTGCATTATTCAGCCTAGTACTGGTTAACGATTTGTAAATAATATTGAGCCTTAGGTACCGTACCAGTCGTGGTTTAAATAAGTTTAATCCCTGGCGGCTGACTGACTTGGACTTGGAGAAAGGGGTGCATTCTCAACTTTGGGTGCTCTGGCTTCCTCCCACTATAATTATAAAGACTCATACGTGTGATCTAAGCACAACTAAGACAACTTGTCCGTCATATCACCATCGATGGAAGCGGACATTAAACACTAATAATTATGGAACTCAAAAGAATAAGAACGAACTTACAAGTCTTGTGTCGTGAGGAATGATTCAATGAATATGCTTGATTTTAATTATTTGGTAAGAAGAATATATAGGCTATAGTATTGTATGTAGTCTATTATTATTATATTTCATGTTATTTCATTGTTATTATCTTAAGTATTTTGTTGTCTTTTCTTAATTATAAGATTAATATTTCGTTGGTGTTGACGTTTTCTTATAATTATTCATTCGTTGCTCCGATTGACGATTCCTTGTGTGTTATCATTTTTTATTTTTACTTTGTCTTATTTTTGCTTTAGTGTTGGTTTTCGGTTAGATGCATTTTACAAACATTACCTTATATAAAAGATTTTCTTTTGATAATTTTCATCGAACCATTGAATAAACAATTCGTGAAGTAGCCTATTCGTATTTAAGATTATTATTTTCAATAGTGGATTTTACAAATCGTCATTCAGCCATCATTGATCTAAGCTCCATCTGTTATTCAAGGAAAGTTAACTCTTGCGAAATGTCTGAAAACGCAAAATCTCATTATTCTGGTTGAGCTTGAATTTTATTAATTCTTTTTCTAAAAAGACGTAGGAGTAGAAATTAAAATTCAAATATCCCGTTTTCTCGATAAGGTGTTTTCAATAAAATGAAATGGGTTTAATAAATCATTTGTGTTTGTGCAAATTTTTTTTTCTACGGTGGCTGATTTAGGAGTCGGGGGGGGGGGGGGAGAGAAAAAAAGAAAGATAAAAAATAATATCTCGAGATAGTCAAATGTGAAATAATGTTTAATGTCTTATCATTCTGCTTTGTTAGATGACAAATTTAAGATACCGATCTTTAATTTAAAAATCAATTAAGAACTTTTAATTAGTTTTTCATATTTTGTCTTTTCTACTGTCGTCGTTATACCGACATTTTCTCAATTAATAACCTCATTTTGACAATGCGAATTCATTGTTTGGTTTATCATAATGGTTTCTATATGGGCACACTGCACATTTTTAACAGTGACTAGTGACTAGCACCTCCATGGATCTTAATCCCGCCCTGCACAGGGTTTTAAAAATAGCATAGGGTATTAGTGCGCATTAAATTAAGGGTAAGGGGGAATAGGCCTACTCTGAAAAATACCCGGGAATCTTTTAAACCATTCTCATGGAACCACCGTGGCCCTCATACTGAAGTTACCGGGCCCGGGGACTATTTTTTTTATAAGTTTATGTCATACACCATAGAAGTATAAATAGACTATTTATATTTCTATGCCATACACAGTGTACTATTGCGTCACAATAAAAATGACGTCATAATCAGCTGCCCACAACGACGCCTTGACAATAATTTTATTACCAAGGCTGACAGCAATCAGGTACGGTCACTAATTTTAAAAAGTTGATTGTTTGAAGGGAAAATTTATAAACATGTATTTATATATTTAATACAATAATGTCAACCTAACAAACCAGAGGTTGAAAATGCCATGGACCTCGAATTCGGGGGAAAATATATATTTTTACATAAGTTGATCTAGCTAGACTAGATATGTGACCCGTTTTTACGACATGAGTCGTAAGTCGGAAGGCGAAGTTTCGAGAACAGAGCCAAAACACACTTTCGTGACTAAATTTATCGAAAAAAATTTTATTGCAAAAACGTACTTATTTACATCCATTCTTTAGCCCTATAAGTTCAAATTTTGAATTATTATCCAGAATAATACTTTAATGAAGCTTTTTATGAGATGTATCCAGTCCTAATTGGTAAAAAACTATTAAAATAATGACGAAAATGGGCACTTTTACATCGCAAATTTCGTTAACTTTCCCGCAGGGGAATCCCACAAACGACACGTCAACGGAATCCCCGTGACATCTGTTTTCTAAATATGGAATAATTATTCATGTATTCTGAACTAATAGCCAATCAACGCCTTAGTTACAACCCGTTGCTCAAGTAAACAATAGTGCCAACTATGCCGCAGCTACGCTTAATCGCGCCCGCTGATTGGTTAATAATCAACTCAAAACGAGGCTTGGTAATGGCTGCGCCCATAGAATGAGTTTGTTTTCGCTATTTTTTTTACACCAAAATGGCATTATCAAAAGAAAGAAAGGTTGCTGAAGCTCTACGTCAACTCGATGTATGCAATTTACGTGGCGTGGCAGCTCCAGAATTTCGCAAAACACCTGTGGACACCCTAGAGGATATTAAAAAAAACTGTAGCAGACAAAACAGTGTCAGGAGTTATTAGAGCCCAGCTAGTAGTTGGCGACGAAAAGGGTAATGTGATTGTCCCTTCCTATGACTGGCACACCTACCTCAAGGATTATTTCAAGCCACTCCCAGGAATCAATGCTTTACACCGATTGAGGTAAGTAACCCTTTCTAACTGAATTTTTGAAATAGTGATACCGATAACCAGATGTCGCTCAGGAAAGTAACAAATTACCAGTTTTGATGACTGATTAACTGCAAGATACAGGAAAATATTACAAATGGAAATTAAAATTCAGATAGTCCTCTTCCCGTCTCAGTCCACCATCACATACACAACCACACGGTCCTATTCAGTGATTAAAAATATTATCACTAGAGTGATTAACAATACAATAGCAAACTACTCTACTCTTTAAATATATAATTACATTTTTTTTGTCTTATCCCTTTTAGGTTTGACAGCAGACATCCTGGCAAGGTGTTCACCAGAGAAACGTCCGACTCAGAAGAAAAGACAGTCCAGCTGTTGCGGGATATAAACAAGCTCCCTCCTAGTGCTTTACCCCCTCAAGTTTTACCCCCCGGTTTGGATATGACCCGGCAGAAGTACCTTTTTGACAAGATAAGGGATTTTTGCAGAACCCAAGAATCGAAGGACATTACCTGCCCTAAACCCGAGCTTGTTCAGGATCAGGATGACAGCGATTCTAACTATGAGTCTCAACGGAAGAAGAGACGTCATAACTAGGATACTATGATATCTAATACCTCTCGTGTATTAAAGATACATTAGTTAAGAGGTTACTAAAGAGTTAGTCATTCTTGCTATAATAATTCAAACATACATGTAGATGATAAAAAAGAGAATACTGAAAAATTTCATTCAAATTACTTCATTCTGAGCCAAATTATAACTGTTTATTGTTTTGACAAGATTTGTGCATAGTGGTAACCAGCGCACTGGTATATTCGCGACTTAGCCTCGTTTTCCCATTTTTAAATTATATTTTTAAATGGCGAACCGTTCTAATCTAGTTAAAATCTTGAGTATCTGATGCCATTGAGAGTTGATTATGGTCTAATTAATAGTTTATATAACATTTCAGGCCTAAAGAAAGACCTGCAGTAGGCAGATTTAGCTCTTGCATAATGTATGTTTAAGGGACACATTATTCCAGTGCTTTTTTTAATTCATTACTGAACCTAGAATTTTGGCCCTTGTGTTAAATTTCTTGCATGTTACAATGTCGATAAACACCTCCTGTTTCTCATTTAGAGGGGTGTTATTGTCCAATAGACATGTACTGAGATTTTACATTAGAACCTGCGATGCTAACAAGTCTTGGTTCCTAATGACAATAGCACCCCTCTAAATGCGAAACAGGTGTTTATCTCCTAAATAACAATGTTTTATGTATAAAAGTGACATTGGTTTTATTAAATTATTGTATTTTAGTGCTAAATATTGCCTCTGTTTTGATTGCATAGTTGGACCCTAACTTGACCCCTATCCCTAGTTTACATTTTTAAAGCTCAGAATGAATTTTTTTTTTTTGACCAAAATGCCACCCCTAAGTCTCTAGGATGTCAGCAAACAAATTCCATGTTAGACAAACTACTGCATAGACCCAGTTTATATTTTGAGCCAGTTTAAAATTCCAAAACTATGGGGTGGTGGGGCGCTCGGAGGGGGAAAAAAAACCTCATTTTTTTTAATTTTTTTTCTCCTCCGAGCGCCCCACCACCCCATAGTTTTGGAATTTTAAACTGGCTCAAAATATAAACTGGGTCTATGCAGTAGTTTGTCTAACATGGAATTTGTTTGCTGACATCCTAGAGACCCAGGGGTGGCATTTTGGTAAAAAAAAAAAAAATTTTTTTTTTTTTTTTTCCCCTCCGAGCGCCCCACCACCCCATAGTTTTGGAATTTTAAACTGGCTCAAAATATAAACTGGGTCTATGCAGTAGTTTGTCTAACATGGAATTTGTATGCTGACATCCTAGAGACTTAGGGGTAGCATTTTGGTCAAGATATACTACTGGTTACTAAGGACTTCAGATGTCAGAATGTTCTCAGACTTTATGCTATTTTTACTCGAAATGGTCTGTAAATTGATTCCTGCGATTCTGGTAATGGTTTTTGTCATATCACAGCCAAATATTGTCCGATTTTCAAAATTTTTGTGTTATCTTGAAGGTAAGAGTCCCCTTTATCCAGATATGTGCACAACTCAATAAGTCACTTTGGTGCATTAAGACTCATTTTGTGGTGATGGGTCACATATAGGCTAGAAGATCTACCGGTATTAATAATAGGCCTACGCGCTACGGTACAAATAATTATTTAGGTCTAGGTTTAATTATACTATTATTATAGTCTACTCAAGCCTAGATCTTGTTCTTCTGTTATATATATATGCCAACTCAGGAAGTTTTTCTGTAATACAAGGGCAACTGTAGTCTATAGTCGCTCGGATGGGACAAAAAACCATGGGCTCGGATATACATTGGCGTACACGTAAAAGATTCCTTGACAGTTGGAATTCGACATATTAATATTATTATGTCGTAGCGCCGATGTGTGGACAAAATTTTCCCCATAGCACACTGTTATGGCGTATGAAATAGGATTTAACGTCCTACTCTTTTGTACCTGGGCTAATGGAAAACGGGCATACGCCATACAGTGTGCTATGAGGGAAATTTTGCCCTGGCAGCGGCGCTACGGCCTGCTCTTATATCGAATTCCAAATTCCAAGGGATCTTATACTTATACGTGCACTCCAATGTGTACACGGGACCTCAGTTTTTCGTCCCATCCAAACGACTAGGCAGCTGTCCTGTTCATGCCCTCCTTCTGCATCACTGACAAGGGGAAATCACGCCGGAAAATCGAGATGAAATTTCTCAGCCAATGCAGGGATCGAACACCCGACCCCCAGGCTAGCGAACAACTTAGCCACCGTAACCCCCGTTATGGCGTATCCCCGTCTTCATTGGGTCAGAGAGACTAGAGCAATATGACGTTAAACCCCATTTCATTTCATTTTTTCAGATTGATGAAGTAGAAAGAAAGACAGACAACTGCATTAAAAGATGGTGCGTCAGACTCAGCCAGAATCTGACGGGGAATCTGGAGATGAAGAAGTCAACGAGATGGCTGCTCAAGAGGCCGCGCTGCTGGCGGATAAATCTCGACTCATCCACCAACTTCGTGTCATGGAACATGATAAGCGAGCTTATTCTGAAGAAACAGAACGTATTCTCAAAAGACAAAGGTACGATTTTCCTCCAATCTGATTAAAACACAGATCCTATTTCGTTTCGTTTTTTATGGTTCAAAATTTCATTTTACGGTACTTGTCTTTACTACACTATGATCTGGAGGAGTTGTTATATAACAGACGTTCTTGTTGAAGAGGGATTAGCCAATGAAACGTTCTGTTACGGCGAGTTCTTGGCGTTTGATGTACAGAACCATTGGTAAACCACGCTGATGGATTAATCGATCAATGGCTGACGTCATAGTATCAAAAGCCGCTCGTACTACTCCTGACGCGACCTCCCACTGGTCAGATCTTCATGTAGTGTAGGCCTTTGGGAGAACGCTAGATCGAAGACGGTCCTACGCCTTTTAGCACATATGACGTCATGTATAGATTGTGGGTTAGGGTTAGGGTAAGGGCTAGGGCCTGTAGATTTGGTCAAAGTCCCGAGATGTAAACAGGGCTAGCCCTAACCCTAACCCACGATCAAGCCTAACCCTTACCCTAACCCACAATTCACATATGACGTCACAATTTGCGTAGGACCGTCTCCGATCTAGCGTTCTCCAGGCCTTTGAAAGTATTGAAAAAAAAAACGAAACGAAATATAGATCTGTATTTTAATCAGATTGATTTTCCTCGTGACTTTACGTGTATCTAATAGAACTGTTCCGTTCTGACAATTTCTCCATTAATTCCATGTATGTACAAAGTAATTTTTTTTTCAGAATGTTTTTGTTATTCCAGAATTTAGGTGTTAAAAGTCTGCTTGTATTCTTGGGCAATAAAACTTTTCGGGCTGACGGTAAAGCATGGGGAATTATTCTGACATAATCTAGTTGGCATAATAAAATGCCAGAAGGCTAATAAAACACTAATTTTGCTTTTTTGTTTATTGTATACCGGGAATTATTCAGGCCGTTGTTAATGCGGCTCCCACGGTCTGATTAGGTGATTGGAAATCGGGTTGGCACAGAGTGGGATTTAGGCTGTAAAACCATTTGACAACTTTAAAGTCGCTTACGGGCTACAATAGAAGAAAAATGTCTCCGCGGGTGGTTAAAGTAGCTAAGTCTCTATCTCAATATCATCCATTGAAAACACAAATTATTTGTCAATTTAAATCAACATTGGTGATGTGATCCTACCGGAAAAAGATGGGCTTGTGATATCCAATATTTTTAGACGCTAGAAATTTGCATTCGATTGACACTGCTGGCTTATTTCGCCGAACATAACTGATTTGAAATTAGAATAAAAACGGAAACCATTGAATGTAAATCAGTTTATATACATTCATATTACAATATTAGATGCGTTGCAATCCACTTATGTCAATTTCTAAATCCCAAATGTTAGCAATTTAGCTCCTTTAAATTTTCAAAACTTTCTCGGGGAGGGCGAGTTTCCCATACCCCTCGACGGCTGGAAAAACGGTAATTGTCTCAGGCATTTCAGGTCTGTCCTCCCCTAATCGCACGCCTATGGTCGGGTGGAATCTATCAGTATCAAAGCCCAACAAAATGGTGATCATGATTATTGTCCATCTATTTTGCAGATGTCAAATTAAGGCCCTGCAGAAGGAAAACCGAGAGATTAGCACAGTTTTACGGTTGACTGAGAGCGAGAGGAACTTGAACTGGGACGAGAATAATACCATGATGTTACAAGAACTGGTGGAAAAAGAAGATAACTATAAACAACTCAAAGATGAAGAGAGAGAAAAGATAAAGAAATTAGACGGGGAGGTATAAAAAAAAGACCCAATCTGATTAAAACACAGATCTTATTTCGTTTCGTTTTTTATGTTTCAAAATTTCCTTTTACTTGTCTTTACTACGGAGAACGCTAGATCGGAGACGGTCCTACGCATTTTAGCACATGTGACGTCATATATAGATTGTGGGTTAGGGTTAGGGTAAGGGCTGGGACCTGTAGATTTGGACAAAGTCCCGAGATGTAAACAGGGCTAGCCCTAACCCTAACCCATGATCAAGCCTAACCCTTACCCTAACCCACAATTCACATATGACGTCACAATTTGCGTAGGACCGTCTCCGATCTAGCGTTCTCCCTTTACTACACTAGGACCTGGAAGAGTTGTTATATAACAGGCGTTCGTTCTAGTTCGTGTGATATATTAGCCAAAGAAACGGTCTGTTACAACGAGTTCTTGGCGTGTCATGCACGTTACTGTGGATAACCCCCAAGAAACGTCAATGCTTATTGATAAATATATGTCTGACGTCATAGGGCCAAAAGCCGTTCTTGGGGTTCTCTGCACGGAACTGCGGGTAAACCCCTAGAAAAAACGTCAACACGGATTGATTAACCAGACTGAGAAAGACAATACTCTCTGATTTTCGGTCGGAAAGAAAGAGAGAGAAATGAGGTTTAACGTCCACGTAAAAGATCACTTGGCAGTTGCAATACGATATAATAAGAGTAGGCCGTAGCGCCGCCGTCCGGGCACAATTTCCCTCATAGCACACTGTGTGGTATGGTATATATGCCCGTTTTCATTATCCCAGTCGTAGCAGAACAGTATCACGTTAAACTCCGGTGCTGCAGGACAGAGTGACACTTGGAATTCTAAAAAGAAATAAAAGTAGACAAAACTTCCCACACAGCACACTGCATGGGGCACGTGACGTGCCGCACGTCCATCTTCATTAGCCCGGTTGTTGCAGAAAAGTATATAGGGTAGGACGCTAAACCCCATTTTATTTAATTTACCACAGATAAGAAAGACAGAGAAAGAAATCGCTGTAGAAAGAAAATCGGTTGACACTATTCCCACAGAGATGATGATACAGAAAAGATCCACTGTTTTAGAGAACAGACTTGATAAGGTTAGTATTATTTAATAAGAAACGGACCCAGAGGGTTCTCCCGGTCCGAAATGGTCTGTTTTTCTAAATTTTCGTGTTGTTTTTTTTTCGCAATTGGCGCTTGAAATTTGTTACCGAAACACTTCAGTAAAGGCTATTACACACTGCGCTTTGCCTTCGTACTGCCAGGCCCTCCACGGGATACCACGCTGAATATTCGTGAAGAACTTTTTCAGTCGGGATCGATCCTAGCATGAGCCTTACTCATTGGGAGAACAAACACTAGATCCGAGACAGTCCTGCGCATAGGACGTCATGTGGATTGTGCTCTAGGGTTAGCGTTCCAAGGTTAAGGATATTCAAGACTGGTAATTTCCGTACCAATATTCTATTTATAATAAATAAATAATAATGACTGTTTACAAGAATTTATTTTCTTTTGTGTTTTCACCCATTTTCTATTATTCTCAGGCCTAGGTAAATAAATTAATTAACGCAACTTGTCCATAATATCATATGTGTGTACATTTGATAAACTATAAAGCTCTGTTCATACTACATCCGTATCGATAAACGTATCTACACCCGCATCCGTATCCTGGTTAAAGAATTTAATTTAATAAGATATTGTTAGAACTTGAAATTATGGCCCTTTTCACTTTGAAAACACTGAGAGAATACTCTTCGAAACGTCGCCTAAATATCAGTAAGCCTAATTGTGTTGTAATTCATTGCTCTATCCAGTAACTAAATGCCCCTATAATACCATACATAACGTACTGGTGTCGGTTATACATCAATCAGAAGCTTTTTATAAAACTTTTGTTATTTAAAGGAGCTAAATCGCTAATATTTGGGGCCTAGAATTTGACACAAATGGGTCGCAAGCCATATAATAATTTAATATGAATGTATATAAACTGATTTACATTCAATCGTTTCCGTTTTTACTCTAATATCAAATCAGTTATGTTTGGCGAAGTACACCAGAAGTCTCAATATAATCACAATATATATAGTGTCTGGTTATTCTAGTCTACATAGTATTTATTGCGCATGCTCACCATTTGAGATGTAATGTACGTGGAGTATACCTAGCCTTGTTCTTTGGGTCCCTAGCTAAAAATGAGTCTGAAAGGCCGTATGGTGCACGATTCGTGTACCAATGGTAAAAAAATTAATTCGTCTTAAATATTGGATATCAGAAGCCCATCTTTTCGTGGTAAGACCACACCATCAATGTTGATTTAAATTGACAAATAATTTGTGTTTTCAACGTCGAAGACTTTTGATGATATTGAGTTAGAGACTTAGCTACGTTAAATGTATCAAATACAACGGCTTGTTAAAAGTTTACAGGGCTTCAAGCAACCGGACCCTGGACGTTAAATTTGTAAATTGTAATAATAAACAACAACATCATTGTCGGCGGTAAAAAAAATAACATTGTCGGCGATATCACTGCGGTGGAAGTAGACGTTAAATAAAGCTATAAAGATTATGTTGCAGAGTATGGTGAAGTTCAACGAACAACTGGCGGTAAATACTCAGCTGAGGCTAGAGATTGACCATTCCCGTCGTGAAAAAGGCATGTTGGAAGTTTTCTACACTAAATTAAATACTGAACTACAACAACTAAGAAAGGGTATCAGTCAGTTTATTCAAGAAGCATCTCTTGCCTATGAACAAAGGTAGGTGATATTAAGACCCTTAAGAAAGCCAATCTGATTAAAACACAAATCCAATTTCGTTTCGTTTTTAATAGTTCAAAATTTTGTTTTACTTGTCTTCACAACACTAGGATCTTGGAGAGTTGTTATATACCAGGCGTTCTAGCTGATGTGATAAATTAGCCAATGAAACAGTCTGTTACGGCTACTTCTTGGGTCATGTATGGAACTGTGGATAACCCCGAGAAACGTCAATGCCGCTCGAATGACCCATTACGCGACTTCCCAGTAGAACTAGCCAGATCTTCGTGTAGTGTTGGCCATCGATAGTATAAAAGAACGAAACAAACTATAGATCGGTATTTTATCCAGATTGTAAGTAAATCTCATCTCCCCCTATCAACGCCTACTCAGCTACATGAAAATAAATTGTAAAACAACACTTTTTTATAAGAAAAGTGGGTCGCTTGCTTTGTCCTTTATCATCAGAACGAGAGATAATGATATAGACGTGTGATATCCCAGTTAATGCGCCGTATCATTGATCCTATTAATTCATTATACAAAATGGCGTAAGGTGTTGGATTTTTCACTTTAAAACATTCTGTTTGTATGCCTATGTAATTTGGAGACAATGATAGCATCATGCATTATCAAATTTCCATAACAGGAACCTGGCACCCCCCACCCCGGCAAAAATTCCTTGATCCGTTCCTACAAAGCACATTCAGACTTAGTTGCGAACTTACTCAAGTTTCAAATATCTTTGATCCATAAACACATACAGCTTCTTATTGATGTATTTGATACATTGAATAACTAAAGTTTTATAAAAAAAAAAGCTTCTTATTCATGTAATTGGGTGGTTGGATGACCGAATGTTAGCACGTGCGCGCTGTATTGTAAAGTCTTTCATTGAGTCAACAGGCGTGGTTTCGATTCCCCGGTTGTACGTGACAAGGAATGGGTTTTCGCCGCGTCCCCCGGTTTCCTACCACTGCTAAGGACTCCTGCGCGCAAGCGAATTATTGAAATAAACTTGAACCATTTGTTAGTTCCGAAATGACCTTGTTTATGTCGAGGGGACGTTAAACCCCATCTCTCCCCCCTCTCTTTATTGATGCATTAAAAGAACAAAAGTTTTTTATTATTTATTTTCCTTTACTACAATAAGTCTGAGTATTTTCATTTGGTTGAATCATGTGTTATATTTTCTCTTTTTTTTTTTTCGTTCTAGAGACGAAGCCCACAATAAAATGGTGGCTCTAAAGGACAGGAATGAAAAAGATCAGATTCAGCACGAGGTCGAGATGAAAGAGTTACAGAGAATTATAGATCACGATAATAAACTCAAGGAATTCATGATGATCAAAGCAAGCGATCGAGCGGACTTCAAGGAAGAGGAAGAAGCCAAAAAGAACAAAAGTACGTTGAGCGTCGGATGAAGGCACGTTCCCACGCGCGTCGGTTGCATGGAAACGGGTGGGGGTGACCAATAATTAGCACCTGCGCATTGTATCGTAAGGGTTCGATTCCTCGGTTGTATGTGACAAGGATTAGGGTCACCTGTCCAACCTCGTGAGTTCTACCAGTCCTTCGGTTTCCTCCAACTTCTAAAGACCTCTACACCCAAGCGAATAAATGAAATAAATTTGAACCATGTGTTAGTCTCGAAACGATCTAGTCTGTGTCGAGTGGACTAAACCTCATTGCTCTCTCTCTTTCCTCGTGGTTTCGATTCCCCTCAAATACAGGGCCCTGTTTCACGAAATTTTAACTTAAGATAAAATCCAATTTTAGTAGATACTTAGCACTAAAATCAATCTAATATTATCCAATCAAATTACTAAAATTGGGATCTTATCTTAGTTAAAATTTCGTGAAATAGGCCCCAGATTTATAGCTCCTTTAGTTTTTTTATATATCTTTTCAATAGCCTACACTACATGAAGATCTGACCGATTGTAGTGGAAGGTCGTGTTAGGGGTCATACGAGCGACTTTTGACCCTATGACGTCAGACATTGATTAATCAATGAATCAATCAGTGTTGACGTTTCTAATGTTTTACCCACACTTCCGTGCACTGGGCGCCAAGAACTCGCCGTAGCAGACCATTTCATTGACTGCTCGCTCACTTCAACCAGAACGCGGGTTATCTATCTATCTATATATATATATATATATATATATATATATAACAACTCTTCCAGTTCCTAGTGTAGCGAAGACAAGTAAAACGAAATAGGATCTGTATTTTAGTCCGATTGACTCCATTCATGATAAGAGTGAGATTTTATTTATTTTTGAAAGTCCTCTCCTATTGTTTCAGGCAGACGCGATGGAGACATTGGTGCTGAACTTGCTCATATAGAAAGTTTTGAAGAGGCCTTTGATCAAATTAAAAAGATCACTGGCGAAGATGATCTGAACAGGATTACGGCAGAGTTCCTGAGAAAAGAAAATGAAAATTTCGCGTTGTTTAATTTTGTGAATGAGTTGAATAATGAAGTAGAAAATCTACAAGAAGAGATCACCATCACAAACAAGGAGATCTGCCAGTTTGAAGAAGATAATTGCAAGATGCAGGCGGACCGAAAAGATTTCTTAGAAGAATTTGAGGTAGGCGAACTGCTAAAGTTCGTGACACGAAATGCAATGGGGTTTAACGTCCTACTGTTCTATCCAAAACTGGGCTAATGAAGACAGGCATACACCATAAAGTTTTACTCGGACAGCGGCACTACGCCTTACTACAATATCGAATTCCGACTGTCGAGGGATCTTTTACGTGAACGCCAACGTATATGGGACCTCGGATTTTCGTCCTATCCAAGCGACTAGACAGTTGTCCTTGTTAGGCCCTTGTTCGTTAAACATTGTATGAGTGGCATAGGAATCGTCTACACGTTACACTATTGTAAATAAATCCTTCATTTCCGTTCTAATTTGTCTTTTCTCGCTTCTTTTCTTGGCCGAATCTGTCGATAAAACAAGTCTACTGAAGGCTCAGTTCGGCAACGTATTCTACGCAAAATTTTACCATAAAGGAGTTGGGTCTGGTTTTGTGCCCATTTGATGGACCCCGCCCCAACCCCCGAAATCGAGCCTCAGGTCTACTGGAGCAATATTGAATTCTAATTCGTGTTTTTTATTCCCAATATGGATAATATTGAGTCAGAGGCTTAGCTCCTTTAAACGGAATTCAATGACTTCAGTTTATTCAGGTTATATTTTTCTTTAACAGTTCCAGGCTAAATGTGCTAAGGAGGAAACGGAAGAAGCCGAAGCAAAGATTTACGAATGTGTTGACATAGTGGAGAAGTTAATAGTAGGCGTGGAATCGTTGTTTAACTGCTTGAAATGTGACAGTTCGGCCATTGATGAGATGCTTGGGTGTGATGACGGAATAACGGAAAATAATATATTGTTATATATGGGCGTCATTGAACAACGTACAATGGATTTATTGCACATTCAGCACTATATTGATATGAAGGTAAGTATGGGGTCTAGTGGTCTAGAGTGCCGCGCTTCGACCTCTAGCTCGTCGGTCATCTCTGGCTTACGGCTGTGGTTTCGATCCCTGGTGTGAGCGTATGAGGCATGGAGATAGGGGCGCCTTCTCAAACTCATGAGTTTCCTCCGGGCACTCCGGTTTCTCCCCACTGCTAAAGACCCCTACGCACAAGCGAACTATTGAAATAAAATTAAACCATATGTTAGTCCTGAAATGACCTGGTTTGTGTCGAGTGGACGTTAAACCCCATTTCTCTCTCTCTCTCTCGCTCTATTTCCTCTTTCGTTTCCTTTTTCATGTTAAAAATTTCGGTTTACTTGTCTTTACTACACTAGGAGCTGGAAGAGTTGTGAAACGGTGAGCTTTAGACGTGTTTTGAACGGAACTGACGTCATAGGGTCAAAAGCCGCTTGTATGACCTCTGGCGTGACCTGTCGCAACAACCGGCCAGATCTTCATGTAGTGTAGGCCATCGAAAGTATAAAAAAACGAAACGAACTATAGATTTGTATTTTAATCACACGTTGTTAAGGTGTAATAATCAATTTAAAGGCCTTGTTTATTAATTTAAAGGCCTTGTGTATTAATTGAAAGGCCTTGTTTATTAATTTAAAGGCCTTGTTTATCAATTGAGAAACCTTGTTTGTTAATTTACAGAAAGCGGAACCCGAGAAAGATGGTCGTAATAAAGAACCTGTAGAAATAAAGACAGAAAGACCGAAACCAGTATCAATACAGGCTCCAAGTTTAGGGTACATAATTTGTTTTTTTAATTTTAGTCCCTACCGGTCATTTTAATGATTTGTTAAGCCTTTGTAAAATACAATATGATATCCTAAAGAAATATCACTACCGTGGATGTGGACGTTAAACCCCAGAAACGACGACCACGTAGTTTAACATCCAACTGTTCTGCTCCGACAGGGCTAATGAAGAAGGGTATACGTCATACAGTATGCTGTGAGGGAAATTTGGTCTGGGCAGCGGCACTATGGCCTACTCTTGTATCGAATTCCAGCTGTCAAGGGGTCTTTTACGTTTTTTTTAAACAATATTTTATTCAGGTTGTCTGAATGGGATTGGGGAACAAGCTCAGCCTATGTAAAACCCCTCTCCCTACCTAGGTTTTTAGTCCCATCCGAACGACTAGACAGCTGTCCTTGTCAGGCCCTCCATCCTGCACCACTGACAAAAGGAAACCCCTTGAACTTTCTCGGCCAAAGCAGGGATGGAACACGCGAACTCCAGCCTAGCGAGCCAGCGCCTCACCCACTTGGCTACAGTGGCTAACATATTAACAAACCAGTACCACCTTTAAGAATAAAATCTTTCGATGAACCTCTTCTTAATCTGACTGAATCCATGCCTGGGGATTTTCTACCGTTGAAAATTAAGTTTTATAAACTTAATCATTTTGAGTGTATTTTAGGTAGATAAATTGGCAAAAAATCAGTTATTACACGAAAGATGGAACTGGCCATTAGGGGCGTACAATTTTCACCCAGATAATGAATATTTTCACATACTGTTTTATTTGCTTGTTCAGTTTGGTTTCCACCTTGGGAAACGTGAAAGCGCTGGTAGAATATAAATCTGCTACTGTCAGGATGTTACTGTGTTATACTGCTACACTGCTACACCGTTTATCCGGTCTGTTACTGAAAATGTTAGTCACTTACTGTTAGATGTCGCTCTTGTTACTGTCACATGTCGCTCTCGATACTGACGTGACAGTTTTAAGTTTTATTTTCTCTTGATACTGATTATCTGTAGCTAGTACACTGTTACTGACTGAACTTAGTCTTTATAATGACACACGTACTTTTGATACTGACAGAAGTTATTTTTGTTACTGACATTTTACTTTTGATACTTGAAAGATGTTAGTTTTGATTTTGACAGACGTTGCACTTGATACTGACAGACTTTACGCTTGATTTTTGTCAGTATGTTAGTCTGTTACTGACAGATGTTAGTCTGTTACTGACAGATGTTAGTCTGTTACTGACACATGTTGTTGTTGATATTGGCAGATGTTGGCCTTCTTACTGACAGAAGTTGCTCTTGATACTGACATACGTTGGTCTTGATACTGACAGAGGCTGCTCTTGTTACTGATTTTGACATATTATTATGTTAATCTTCTGTTACTGGTAGATGCTAGTCTATTACTGACAAATGTCAGTCTGTTACTGACAAATGTTAGTTTGTTACTGACAGATGTTATTATGTTACTGACAGACTTTGCTCTTGATACTGACACATGTAAATCTGTTACTGACAAATGTTACATTAGTCAGTATGTTACTCTTGAAACTGATTTGTACAAATAGTAATTTTACAGCCACACGCTTGTCTGTTTGTTTTCAGGGATCATGAAGATGCGTTAGACGAAGAAAATGAAATACGGCCTTTAAGCTACGAAGAATTAAGATACTTAGTGAATAAGAAAATAACCAGGCCATCCAACGTATCATGTGGTTCCAGTGATGACTCTGGGTTCCAATTTTTTTCCTAGTTAGACTATTGTAAAAATTGGAGTGATCTCGTACATAAACAGCACCCTCCAATAAACACAAATATTACCGGCTTTCGTGTATCGGTGTATAATATATGTTTTTATTTGTTCAAAAATAAGTATCTGAATGTAGTTTGGTGGATTGTACAAAACATGTTTAAATTTTAAAAATGTCATTTAGTGGATTGTACAAAACATATTTAAATTTTAAAAATGTCATTTAGTGGATTGTACAAAACATATTTAAATTTTAAAAATGTCATTTAGTGGATTGTACGAAACATGTTTTAATTTTAGAAAAAAATATCTAAACGTAATTTGGTGGATTGAGGAAGCTGCCCCTCCCCACCCCCTTTGCGAACTACAATGTTATGAATGCCAAATCTCTAAAGGGAATGTCAGTCCAATGATGGCGCTGTTCTCACAAGTAGTGGCGTATAATTTTTTGATGGGCCTCAATTTTACCTGATTTAATCCAAGCGGGGATATTTTCTACCGCTGATATTCTGAATTTTGATTTTCTTAATTAAATAATCAATTTGGATACATTTTAGCGGGGAAAATTTTAATGTTTACCTAAAATAGCAAATGAAGTATGGAGAATCAATTTAAAAATGTATTAAACATTCAGACTATCTGTGCTTTGTCTATAACTGAATAATTTTACTCCACCTATCCCCGTTTTGAAAACATGCTAAATAACCACCAATATAATATTTCTGAAAGCAGTGAAACTTGTAATTGATAAGGATTTTTATATATATTTACATCTTTTGAGACTTTTTACTTTACTGAACAGTTTTATTTTGATATGGATATCCCTCTCTCTCTCCCTCCCTCTCTCTCTCATTCTCTATATATATATGTGTGTGTATATGTAAATAAAAAAATAATAAATATACGTCCAGCTAAAACTTTTAATTTTTACTTCTGTATATATTTGCCTACACTATTCACAAATTTGTATCATTTCTTGATAAAGACGAGAGCATCCTCGTCGAAACGTCGCTTAGTATCAAACTCAGTAATTGTGTATCCATAAAATTGTACCTTGTGTTCTGAAAGGCGCTTGGATTGGTTGGATCGTCCAACTTGAAGGTTGCTAAACAGGGCTAGCGCAATACCAACCCTAACCCTTGACCTAGCCCTAATGCAGTTAAACTTTTTCTTCTTTATTCTGAAGCAGGGGTGGTCACTGGATGACCGAATGGTTAACACGTATGCGTTGCATCATAATCATAAGGTCTGTCATGAGTCAACTGGACTGTTCAATCTCATGGATTTTCTCTAGATCCTCTGGTTTCCGTCCACTGCTAAAGACCACTACGAGCAAGCGAATTATTGAAGTAGAACCATTATGTTAGTCCCAAAATTACCTAGTTTGTATCGATTGGACGTCTCTCGCTCTCTCTCTCTCTCTCACGCCCCCCCCTTTCTCTCTCTCTGTCTGGCCTTAGTGGCCAACCCAAAAATACCTAGTTTGTGTCGATTGAACGTCTCTCTCTCTCTCTCTCTCTCTCTCTCTCTCTCTCTCTCTCACGCCCCCCCCCCCTCTCCCTTTCCCTGTCAGGACAGCGGTGTTTCTTCCCACTTTTCATCGAATTCCAAAAATCAAGGATTCGTTTACACACACGCCATAAGGACGCGTCTTATCTAAACGACTGGAGACTTTTGCATGCCAGTACACGTCCCAGCACAAGGTTCAATGTGTCGCGCTGGTTCATTGGGAAAGATCTTGGCTCGCTAACCTGGAGGTACCGTGTTCGATCTTGGTATTGGCCGAGAAAGTTTATTGGGATTTACCGACAGTGGTTCCCACTTGCCCCCAGTGATGCAAGACAGAGGGCAGGGGCGGATCCTGGATTGTCAGAAAGCGGGGGGGGGGGGGCGTGCTGCACCCACTTGGGAGTGCGAAGCCCGGCCCCTGATTTTTGAGAGGAAAAAATGCCCACAAGGACTAATTTCATACTAGTACTGTAAATTACGATTTCCAACCTAAACTATTTTTGTTCTCCTTTCCCGCGAGAATATATGGAACTAAAAATTGTTCGCCACCGCAAAAAAAAAGAGGAGGCGTGCGCCGGGCGCGCTCCCCTCTGGATCCGCGCCTGAAGGGTGTGGCAAGGGAAAACATCATGTCGTTCAGATGGGATAGAAAACCTAAGTCCCGTGTCCATATTGGCGTGCACTAAAAGAACTCATAATATTTGTTAATTCCAAATATGTGCTGGCCATAAGTGTGGGTGTATGCCCTTCTTCATTAGCCCAGTTAGGAGCAGAACAGTAGGACGTTAAACCACATTTCATTTCAATGGGAACAACGAATATGATTACTCACTCGATATGTATTGGGTTGAAATGAGCAAAATACCAGATAAGAACTCAGTTGAAGTTTGGAAAAAAAACCACACCCTATCGAAGTGTGGATAACACATTGTTGAAGGGTTCAAAAGGCATGGTAATTGAAGTGTTCATGAAACGTACACTTCATGGAAGCCGAATTTGCATATTTCACATGGCTCCATCCTCACTTCAATATGATTTCTGGCTTCTTTATTTCATTAAATAAATTATTTTCACTTCGAACACGTCTCAGTTTAGCGTCATTCACACGTCATGTGGGTGGTGTCGTCACTTAATTTGGGTAACACTAAGGGCAAACTAATGAGATTGAATACTACTCCAATCCAAACAATTTATTTTTTTTATCCTGTTTATTTGTGGTATATTCATAGTGTCTTGTAATCTCATTAACACGCATTGTAAATCTGAAATTAAAATCAATATATTTCATTCATACAACTTCGATCATCGATCGCTTAAATCTATATACATGGTCGATCTTCATGTATAAGCGATCGAACTTCAAGTATAAGTGATTGATCTTAAAGTATAAGTCATCGATCTTCAAGTATAAGTCATCGATCTTCACGGATATATCATAACTAAAGTCGGTACGATAAAAATATAGTCTCGATTATCCATTTCATTTTTAAATCATGAATGAAAGTTGAGTAGCAAATGGAATCCTAATCAAATAGCGTATGCTAGCGTTGACATCGAGAGTTGATTATGGAGGGAGGGAATTGGGGTTTAACGTCCACTCGACACAAACTAGGTCATTTTGGGACTAACATATGTGGTTTCAATTTTATGTCAATAATTCGCTTGCGCGTAGGGGTCTTTAGCAGTGGGAGGAAACCGGAGTGCCCGGAGGAAACCCACGAGGTTGAGAAGGCGCCCCTACCTCCATGCCACATACGCTCACACCAGGGATCGAAACCACAGCGGCAAGCCAGAGGTGACCGGCCAGCTAGAGGTCGAAGCGCGGCACTCTAGACCACTAGGCCATCCTAACCCCCCGAGTTGATTATGGTCTGGACAAGTTAATTAAAGCCTAATTAATAGTTTATATAACATTCCAGGCCTAAAGAAATCATGAGAGGGAGAGAGTGAGAGAGATATGACCTAGTTTGTGTCGAGTGGTTAGGCCCCATTTGTTATTTTTTCTCCCCCTCCCTCTACGCTCTCTCTACACAAGAGATAAAAATCAATACACAAGAGATAAAAATCAATACAGAAGAGATAAATCAATACTTACATTTTCTAAAAATATTCGCATTTCTGATACCTGAACCTTGCCATCACCTGGTATATATAAAATATAATTATTTCAATTGTTTGTGTTAGCATAACAAACAATCTGATTTAAACACCGACCCCAGGGGCGGATCCAGGAATTTTTGCAGGAGGGGGTTTGCCAGGTTTCTGTCACGGAAATCTGCCACCATCGTCTGTAAATTACATAGGCATACATACAAATTGAACTTTTTAAACAGAGAAATCATTTTTATACCGATGTAGGACCACTTTGTGATGTAATTTCATTGATGCAAAGCATTATTTTTTTTATGTAGCTGAGCAGGGTGGGTTTGGACCCCCCCCCCCCCTCTGGATCCGCCCCTGGACCCTATTTCGTTTCGTTTCGTTTTGCTTTACTTGTCTCTACTATACGACACTGGATACGACACTGGATACGACACTAGGATCAGGAAGAGTTATTATATAACCCGGGTTCTTGATAATGTGAGGAATTAGCCAATGAAACGGCCTGTTACGACGAGACATCAACGCTGATTGGTTAACAAATGTTTGACGTCATAGAGAGAAAACCGCGACCTTCCACTACGACTGGTCAAATCTCCATGTAGTACAGGTCATCCAAAGTATAAACCAGCGGCTGCCAGGCAGGATACGCCCACATTTTGCAAGAGATGGATAGAGAGCAAGCTAAACACAAAGCCATTTTTTCGAACAATCAAGGGCCATAATTCAGGAAGCTACAACCCGATATGCGCGAATAACGACAGGACCAAGATCTTTGTGTTATACAGATATATTTCAAGTGTCATCAAAATCGGATCAAAACTGTGACTTCTAGAGCGTCCAAAACCTTGATATGCCAGATGTTTACACTATTTGCATACAAGCGGTGGCCATTTTGTCCGCCAATTTTGGTCGATTTTCACGAAATTTAAACTCAACCTTCATTACAGTGGAACGGTGATTTAATCAGACGTTTTTTAAGTCAGATAATAATTGTGACCTCAAGAGGGACCACAAGCTAAAAAAAGGCGATTTTCGTTCAACCAGGGGCCATAATTCAGGAAGTTACGATCCAATGGGGGCAAATATGGAAAGGAACCAAGATCTTTGGGTTATAAACATGCATGTCAAGTTTCATCAAAATCAGTTAAAAATTCTGACCTCTACAGTGTTCCCAGGCTAAAAAGGTGATTTTTCGTACAATCAGGGGCTCTACTCCACAAAGTTACAATCCGATACATGCCAATATCGAAAGGGAACGAGATATTTATTAGGGCGATAAACCTATATTTCAAGTTTCATTGAAATCGGATATCACTTGTGACCTGTAGATTGTGGACGGACGGACGGACAGGGGCGACGACAATATACGTCCACATGAAAATGTGAGCGTATACAAAACGAAGCGAAATAGAGATCTGGGGCCTATTTCACGAAATTTTAACTAAGATAAGATCCCAATTTTAGTAATTTGATTGGATAATATTAGATTGACTTTAGTGCTTAGCCAATCAAAATTGAAGTATCTACTAAAATTGGATTTTATCTTAAGTTAAAATTTCGTGAAACAGAGCCCTGTATTTTAATCAGATTGCAAAAGAAAAGGAATACCGACGTTTGCAGAGAATTGCGCAAGACTAGGCATTGCCTTAATTAATTGTGCACTGGACAGTTTGCCCAGTGAAGTCACGTGTCAGGGTATTATCCGGGTAAACTAGTCTGTGATATGTTAGTCCCAGAATCACTATGATTGTGTTGAGTGGATGCTCTCTCTCTCTCTCTCTCTCCCTCTCTCTCGCTCTCTCTCTGTTTGCGGATCACGGTGGTTAAGTGCGTAGCTAGGACACAAACTCGTTATTCTGGAGGTCGGGTGTCCGATCCCTGCTTTTGCCGAGAAAGTTCATTCAGATTTTCCGGCGAAGTTACCCCCGTGTTAGAGATGCAGGACGGATGGGCGAAAACCCGAGGTCCTATGTACACATTGTACTAGGCGTAGGCCGTATGTATGGCGTATGACCGTCTTTATTGGTGCAGTTCGGAGCAGAACAGTAGGACGTTAAACTCCATTTCACCCCCCCCCCCCTCTCTCTCTCGCTCAATACCCAAATGGAACGCATCCCTACGTAGGCCTACCTGACTTATCTGCCCTTGCCTCAAGAGCAGGGACGTCACTAGCATCCAATACGTTATCGGTATCAGTATTCAGAAAGTCAAACACGTGTTCTGCAAAAGCTCTCTCGTCATGGTAATAAGAAACCCATCCATTGGCAAATTCCGCCTTTTCTACTTTCTGATTATCTGAAATTACAGAGGTAAATAATGACTGTCACGTGACTGAAAGCGTCCAATTAGATCGACGTGTTATTATTGTCGATTGACTTCAGTGTTTAACGTGTAAAACCACAAAAAAGCACATGTCACAATTCCTAGTCTGTGTCCATATAAAACACTTAAGACACTGGGTAAGGCCTAAACGTTAAGAATGTTTCGTGAACTCGGGGTCTAGTTTTTATGTGTCGAATCTCTCCCACCCCACCTGCTGCTAGCAAAAGTGCACTGGTTTATGTTTAACTTCAGGGCCTTGTTTCTCGAATTATTAATCCAAATTTTAGTCGATACTTCAATTTTGATTGGCTAAGCAATAAAATCAATCTAATATTTTAAAATCAAATTACTAAAACTTGGATTTTATCTTAGTTAAAATTCGTGAAACATACTCCTGGTTCCACAAGAACTGTAATCTGTAAAACACTTACTGTTAGCATCATAGCGTGTAAGGAAATTGGCAAGATCAAGGTCGTCGAGCACACCATCATCATTAAAATCAGCCGCCTCGATAACCATATTTATAACATGTTCTTCTGTTAAATCAGCATTGTTATCATGTACACATGGTGCTGACCAGGCACTGTTAAAAGAAAAGTAAGCTAACGATTTTAAAAAAAGATCAAAACAAACTCCCCTTTTAGGTTGAACTTTCAGTTGACACACCCCGTCACTAGCCCATGCTGTACACGACGAACTATAGAATCGATCTCTGTGCTGACCGCGCGCCATGTTGAAATGTTATTGTAATTTTATGTTATGCGGTTTTAATCCGATTTGCGGTATTCATACACAAAAACAAAATAAACATTTCTCAATATCATTAAATAGAAAATTAGAAGAAAGTAATAAACTTAATCGTTTCGTTTTTTATTGTTCAAAATTCCATTTTACTTGTCTAGGATCTGGAAGAGTTGATATATAACAGGCGTTCTGGTTGATGTGAGGAATTAGCCAATTAAATGATCTGTTACGGCGTGTTCTTGGCGTGATCTAACTGTGGGTAAACCCCTAGAAACGTCAACGCTGATTGGTTAATCAATATCTGACGTCATAGGTCAAAGTTCGTTCATACGACCCCTGACGCGACCTTCCAGTACAACTGGTCAGATTTTCGTATAGTGTAGTGTAGGCCATCGAAAGAATAAAAAAAAAAACGAAACGAAATATAGATCTGTATTTTAATCAGATTGCCTATGACTAACACACGTGCTGATTTCACAGGTTTTAGATATTTTCTTGGCTCACGTATGTAAAGTGCATTTTGATTTAAGTCACGTGTAATCCAAACCTCGTGTCGTCACTTGTTAATCTGATGTAAACTACAACATTGTGAAATGGGAACATCGTCATCAGTCCAAAGTGGTTCAATTCCGTTCAGTATTTATGCTGAATTGAAATATAATCGGGGGTCGGTTGGTGGAATGCTTAGCGCCTGCACGTTGTATCATTGAGTCAACTGGTATGGTTTTGATTCCCTGGTTGTACGTAACAAGAAGTTAGGTCAATTGTCCAACCAACGGGTTTTCTCCGTTTGCCTAGGTTTCCACCCACTGCTAAAGACCAATACGCGCAAGGCAACCGAATTATTGAAATAAAATTGCCCTAGTTTACGTCGATTGGAAATATGTGTGAGTAGGGTTGCAAGTGCCATACGCGCAATAGAATTATTGAAATTAAATTGTACCATATGTTGGTCTCTCTCTCATTGTTAAACTAAAACATACCAAGCCAAGATGGCGACAAATACAATCCAAGTAGTCATTATTATGGTGGTGGAATCTGAAAAAGAATTATTTTACATATATCTCATGGCAGGTAAATAGAAATTCCAAATTTGGGTTTCTGGATAGAGAGTAAGTCAAGATCTTATCCCAAATATGGTCATATTTTGTGTTTCAGTGTCGCTTCAGACAGGAACAAGGAATTGAAACACTCACTGCATGGACAATGGATATTTTCCTAATAATAGGGTGCCACGTGGTCTAGACAAGTCTAGCGCCAGCTTACTGAAAAGATGCTGGATGACAAAGTTCCCTGGGATTTAACGTCCTACTGCAGGCCCGGATCCAGGATTTTGTTGAGGGAGGGGCCATACATTCGAACAAAGGGTAATAATCAGGTTTGGTGTAGTCCCCAGCAGAGATAATACGAAAATCATGTTTATATCATCTATTAAAGAGCAGATATGTGAACTACAACAGTAACAAACTATGTCATACTTGGGCTGACGGGGGGCCACGGCCCCCCTGGGCCTCCCCCCGGATCCGTGCCTGCTACTGTTCTGCACCGACTGGGCTACTGTAGTATATGCTACGGGGGATATTTTGCCTGGGCAGTGGCACTATGGCCTACTCTTATATCAAGGATTCTTTTACGAACATGCTAATGTATAAACGGGACCTCGGATTTTTGTCCCATCTGAACGACTAAACATCTGTCCTTGTCAGGCCCTTCGTCCTGCATCACTGACAAGGAGAAACCCACGCCGAAAAATCTGGATGAACTTTCTCGACCAATGCAGTGATCGAACACCCGACCTTCAAGCTAGCGAGCCAACGTCTAACCCACCGTACCTCTAGCACGTTAAATATCCCCGACAGTTGATCTTTGAAGTAAGAGTAGGTCGTAGCACGCGGTCATGTCGGAAATATTTCCCATATAGCTCACGGCATGGTGTATGCCTTTTTATTCTACCGGACTGATTGACGCAGAGAAGTAATGAATTAAACTGCATTTCAATTTACTATATGTACTAATATTAATATATGGAACGTCTTACCTTTCCGATTGCCTCTCTACAGACTTGTAGCTTATTAAATCAGTTCCATTTGTCTTATAGATGGGGCCATAATTACGTCACGTAGAATCAGACAGGTGCGCGCTCAAGATATGTGCAGCGTGTCATCGTGCAATAGACCAATTTGGATTATAAATCAGAGATAATACTGGTGCCACACAATGCTGATAATACCACTGAAGGTGCCAGTCAACAGGGGGTCACTCCCCCAATTTGACTTGTACAAGTGCAACATGATTATCAAATCGGTCAAAGGTAACTGGTTACGGTAACAATCGTACAAGGGTTCGTTGACATTTGGGAGTCATTGTGACTTAATGGATTAGTCGCTGGGTCACTATCAAAGAATGGTATCGTTATAGAGTTAAAAAATATTGAACCCAAAGACATTATCTACGAAGAATTGATTAAAATGGGTTAGTCTCTAGCACAATATCATACTAAGTCTTCGACGTTGAAAACACGAATTGTTTGTTAATTTAAATCAACCTTGATGCTGTTATCTTATCGGGAAAAGATGGGCTTCTGATATCCAATATTTAAAACAGAAAAAACATTTAATCATTGGTGATTGGCACACCAATCGTGTACCAGAACGCGTTGCAGTGCCATTTGTAAAAAGGAACTCGAAGGACGAGGCTAGATATTCCACAAGGCATGTCAAACGGTGACGGCATATTCTTATCTGGAGAGCGTGCGGAATAAATACCACCTATGTAGACTGGAATACGGAAGCCCATAAGGGTCAATCAAATGAAAAAAAAATATTCTGACTATCTTGTAGTTACAAGATAGCTATCTTGTAGTTACAAGATAGCCTATCTTGTAATTACAAGATAGCCTATCTTGTTATTACAAGATAGCCAAAGCCTTCTGACTATCTTGTAATTACAAGATAGCTATCTTGTAATTACAAGATAGGCTATCTTGTAGTTACAAGATAGGCTATCTTGTAGTTACAAGATAGGCTATCTTGTAGTTACAAGATAGCCTATCTTGTAATTACAAGATAGCCTATCTTGTAATTACAAGATAGCCAAATTAGTTTTCTTGTATTTCAAGGTCGTCCCACACTGATTTATCGGATAGTTATAAGCCAAAGTGTGTGTGTGTGGGAGAGAGAGAGAGATAGAGAGAGAGATAGAGGGGGAAGAGGGGGAATGGGGTTTAACGTCTACTCGACACATACTAGGTCATTTCGGGACTAACATATGGTTTAATTTAATTCCAATAATTCGTTTGCGCGTAGGGGTCTTTAGTAGTGGGGTGGGGGTTGGATGGCGAATGGTTAGCACGTGCACGCAGTATCACAAAGCCTGTAATTGAGTCAACTGGCGTGGTTTCGAAACCCCTGTTGTACGTGACAAGGAGTAGGGTCGCCTGTCCAACATCGTGGGTTTTCTCCGGGTCCTCCTCTTTCCTCCCGCTGCTAAAGACGCCTACGCGCAAGTGCATTATTGAAATAAAATTAAACCATATGTTAGTCCTAGTTTGTGTCGAGTGGACGTTAAACCACATCCCCCTTTCTGTTTAGCAGTTGGAGGAAACCGGAGGACTGACAACCTGATGATGCCGATCCCGTAACATACAATAATACTTCGTTGAGCTGGAGGGTTGGCCGGTCGATTTGTTAGCACATGCGCACTGTATCGTAAAGCCTGTCATTGAGTCAACTGGCGTGATTTCGAATCCCCCGTTATACGCGACAAGGAGTAGTATCACCTGTCCAACATCGTGGGGTTTCTCCGGGTCCTCTGCTTTCCTCCCACTGCTAAAGATCCATACGTGCAAGCGATTATTGAAATTAAACTATATGTTAGTCGCGAAATGACCTAGTTTGTGTCGAGTGGACGTTACACCTCCCCTCACTCTCTTTAGCAGTTGGAGGAAACCGGTGGACAGGCGAGGATGGACAGGCGATCCTACTCCTTGTCACGTACAAATGGGGATTCGAAATGACCTAGTTTGTGTCGAGTGGACGTTAAACCATATACCCCTCTCTGTTTAGCAGTTGGAGGAACCCGGAGGACTGACAACCTGATGATGCCGATCCCGTAACATACAATAATACTTCGTTGAGCTGGAGGGTTGGCAGGTCGATTTGTTAGCACGTGCGTGTTTTATCTTAAAAGCCTGTCATTGAGTCAACTGACGTGGTTTCGAATCCCCCTTTTGTATGTCACGGGATCGGCATCACCAGGTTGTGCCCTCATTAAATACTATTCATACTCTCATTAACTTCATTCCCTCATTAATAGCATTTATGATACATTGATTTCATGTTCTCCTTAAAGATACCTTCCGCGCGTACAAACTGTGTGATTTGATGATATATTTGGGCTAAAAATATATTCAAGCTAATTAATCTATCAAACGTTTGCTTCAAATCCCTCTCAAAACATTGTATACATCAGGAGATACCGCAAGCTATAAATAATCTGCTTTTAAACGCTATGTCAGTCAGCTCATTTCATTGATGGAGGGTCCGTTTTTCAGAATATCCCTTTCCTTACTTATTTTTCAAAAATCAAAATTTAAAGAAGTTTGAAAAATAGAAATAGCGTTCTGTGGCTTCAAAGAGCGTATTAAAATTGATGAGTCATGATATAAATATGCAGTTGGTGGGTGTATGAAGGCAATGGTATTTATGGGAGCATGAAATCGGTGTATGGTGACCTTTAAATTGGCATCTCCGTATCTTGTAATTACAAGATAGCTATCTTGTAATAACAAGATAGTCTATCTTGTAATTACAAGATAGGTTATCTTAGGCTATCTTGTAATAACAAGATAGCTATCTTGTAATAACAAGATAGCCTATCTTGTAATTACAAGATAGTCAGAATTTTTTTTTTCATTTGATTGACCCTTATGGGCTTCCGTACTGGAATAACCAGGCAATAGAGATTGTCATTCTATTGAGACTTTGCGCGTATTTCACCGAACATAACTGATGCGAATTTAGACCAAATCAATTTGTATACATTCATATCATTATATGCGTTGTGACCCATTTGTGTCAATTTCTAGGTACTAAAAATTAAGGCAGGCGCGGATCCAGGATTTTTTGCAGGGGGGGGGGGGTCTAGGTTTGATAATTGCTTAACCAATTGCGCTGAACCGATTAATTTGGTAAATTAGATTCAATTTGGTCCATTCTGACGTATTTCCGGAAGGTAAATTCCAAAATTACAGGTCTAAATCGCCAATAAAATCGCATAAAAAATTTTCAAGCCTGAGCAGGGGGGGGGGGGGGGTCCGGACCCCCTGGACCCCCCCCCCCCTGGATCCGCGCCTGTAAGGGTTTAGCCCCTTTAAGTTATTTCGATTCTATTCTGTTTCATGAAAGATTAGCTCTTGTCATTGTAATAGTCCTAATACCAGGTCATTGCCAGATATTAATAGCCTGTGATTTAAACTAGAATCTGGATAAAGGCTGATGAAGTATCCCACTTTTTCAATGTGAAGACATTTTTTTTTTTATATACTGATCTTTGCCACAAACATTTTAGGATTGAAATTGTTATATTTTTGTTTTTATGAAACAAATTATAAAATGAATCGGTGTTTTTCAGTTTTAAGTTGTGTGACAAAAAAAATCTTTGGGGGATTTATGAAATTTAAGAGACCATCATGAACCGGGAGATGACGGTGGTGCGATGTGTAACACAGCCGCGTGCTGCACGGTCTGCAAATTACACAGTAGCAATTTCCCTATGCTTTGCTTCACGTTGTGCTTCGAAATGGACTTCTTTTTTTGGAATTCGACACGGACTTCACTATGACGCCAATATCACTTCACTAGGATTTCAAATACGAAACTTAGGAACACAAAATTTTCCCAAATAGCCTACGTGTTTATATTAAAGGACAATATTGGTGCCAGTCATAATCACATATGTGATAGAACTGATTAAACACTTTCCAAATATGATATTAACACAGAGATCATCGCCACCATAGAGGAGTAATAAAGGATTCATGAATCGGAAGTGACGAACGCCAAAGGAAAACACGAGTTATTCCTCTATATAACTAACTGAAGTGACTAGTGATAACAGATACATGGGCGAATATCTGCTCACTAATAATTCCCTGGAAGACCTAAAGTTGCTGTGTGACACTGTGAAAGAATATCTTACAATTCATAAAAAGAATTGACTGCCACTATATAAGAGAACAGGAAAGAAAAACAGATTAAAAGTCCGTGCATTACCATGTTTTTATAAGGTAGGGGAGACCGGGGCACATTGAACCACCATGGATATATCCTTTATAAATAAAACTATACAGAAGTGAGATAACTTCTTAGACTCATTTCTCCATCAATAAGCCACATGCTGTCAATTATTTTCTTAGGCAGTGGATTTTTCAAAAAAAGCGCTTAAAAGAGAAACATTTTCCATACATGTTAACTTCTTAGCCTAGGAAATTCTTGTACTTTAGTTCATATATGTCTAATCTATACAATCCAGATAAACCGGGGTTTGATCCATATAAGAGAGCATATTAATTTTTTTTTTAAATTTTGATCATGAAATAAAGAGATCTTCTAATAAAAACATTTGATATGAAATGAGGACAAACATGTATGTGAACAAGTGGTTCAATGTGCCCCTGTCTCCCCTATAGAAGGAATAAAAACAAGGGGCTGTACGGAGTATTTCTATTTTTCCCGTGTTCTCTTATCTTATAACACTTAATTACTTTATTGTATCGTCAGATAACCTCTTGCGGTCCCATATAACAACTTTTTGTCTTCGAAGGAATTATTAGTGAGCAGAAATTCGACCGTTTATCTGTCCTCACTCGTCACTTCAGTCATTCACATAGAGAGATAACTCGAGTTTTCCTTTGGCGTTCGTCACTTCCGATTCATGAATCCTTTATTACTCCTCTATGGTAGCGATAATCTCTGTGTTAATATTATATTTGGAAAGTGTTTAATCAGTTCTATCACATATGTGATAATGACTGGCACCAATATTGTCCTTTAAGCAGGATGCATCTGAAATGCAACAGTAAAATAAGCATGCGTCAAATGTAAAACCTTTTTCCGGTCTCCTTCAAGTCGGCTAACCCCTTAAAAAGCCACACATTCTCCCTCTAGGAACGCCGAATAGTGTTTGAATTTCTGAACACGCATCTCTATTTTAAAGGTGATAAAACCTAAGCCAGAAATGCGTCATAAAAAAACTAATTACTTGATTAGTTAACTGTATGCCAGAAATAAGCAATTCATGCCTTATATGGAGATGCTAATTTTCTATGTAAACAACATAGTCACCACATTTGTAAAACATATCATGTCTGGAACACTTAAGTCAAATGGCCACAGATCACTAATTATTACCCCATTGACTTTAATGTTAATTCTCGTCTCTTAGACTACAGATGGAGCAACATGTGGCAAACGCTTGCCGAAAAGTAGGTATGAGATTCACCATAAAAAACTTGAGATACACAATTTGGAAGTAGAGACAGCTAAACATGTAATTTTCGGCCCTCCCTTTCAACATAAAAAATCTCACAATTCTTGTATCCTTCCGCCTCAAAATCATGAATATTCACCAAAACCTGGCAGAAAATGTATTTTCAAACCCTTTTCTTCGATTCTACAGCAGCAATTCAACAAAAATCGCAATGCAAAAGGGGGGAAAAGGGAAAGGTAGAGAAAGACTAACAATAACTTTCGCCCTACATTCGTATCAATCTGTTTCACAGAGAATTACTTACGAATTATCTCTGTAACGCATGACTGTCCACAGCACGTGCGTTGACCACGCCCCTCGTAGTCATTGGCTCAACGGCTCGTGCAATGTTTACTTAACACCTAAATGCTTCGGGCAAAATGATGCATTTTACTCATTTTAATACCCATTTACACTAAATAGGAAATATTTTTTAACTACAAATACTTCAAACGTCTTTATTTATTTTTCTTTTACCTCAAAAAAATGTTTGAGAATTTAATTTGTAGGAGTAAAAAAGTTAATATGCCGTACTCATTAAGCCTCGTCGATGTCATGCTTATCAGTGATTGTAGCGGCCAAGCGAATATTCACTGCGGGATCAGTTTGCATTCGTATGTGACGGCGTAGAAATATTTAGTGACCTGCGTCCTACGTGGGATTGGATTCCGGAAAATAGTTACTTCCCTATAGTGATCTGTGTCCTAAGTGGGGTTGAATTCCTGAAAATAGTTACCTCCCTTGATCATTCGCGCATATGCACGGTAAGATCTATTTGATAAGGCCAACTTTAATTTTTGTCGAAGGTCATCTTATGTAAACTGTACTAGCGCTAACCCCAACCCTAAATTTTACGCTAGCCCAAATGCTTACCCTAAACCTAACCTACTATCTTGCCATCAATCACGTGCTATAACTTTATTTACTTCTCAGCGACCTTGACAAGCATTGAGTTGGCCTTAACAAATAGGTCTAGTTAGTCGATTAATTACAGAGAGTTACCTGCCCATGGTGGGTAAGTGGTTAAGACGCTGGCTCGCTAACCTGGAGGTCGGGTTTTCGATCCCTGCATTGGCCGAGAAAGTTCATCCAGATTTTCCGGCATGATTTCCCTTTGTCAGTAATGCAGGACGGGGGGCCTGACAAGGACAGCTGTCTAGTCCTTCGAATGGTACTAAAAACAAAGGCACCGTGTACATATTGACGTGCACGTAAAAGATACCTTGGCTGTTGGAACACGATATAACAGTAGGTCGTAGCGCCGCTGCCCGGGCAAAATGTCCCTGATAGCACACTGTCCGTCTTCATTCACCCAGTTCGGAGCAGAACAGTAGGACGTTAAACCCTATTCCATTTCATTTTCCTTGTTTACCCAATTGCAAATTTGATATGACACCCCCACCCCCTTATATCGAATTCCTGCTGCCAAGGGATCTTTTACGTTCGTGTCAATTTGTGCACGGGAAGTTGGTTTTTCGTCTCATCCGAACGACTACGCTGTAATGTAATCAGGTACAGTAAAAGTGAAATTTATACCAAAGAATTATATTTATTTATTTATTTAGATGCCATTATCAACTTGGGTGAAATTTATATAAATTTTAGATATAAATCATTGCATAAACCTCTGGAGGTAGCAATGACTGGCCTGCTATATATAGGCATTATATTTAAATATTACTACATTTATTGGAAGATGTCACCAGGCCCGGATCCAGGATTTTGTCGAGAGAGGGGCCATACATTGGAGCAAAGGGTAATAATCAGGTTTGGTGTAGTCCCCAGCGGAGATAATGCGAGCGAAAATCATGTTTATATCATATATTAAAGAGCAGATATGTGAACAACAACAGTAACAAAGCAAACGAAAACGAAAATCAACTAAGTCACACTGGGGATGACCGGGGGGGGGGGGGGGCACGGCCCCCTGGGCACGCGCCTGGTCACATTACATCAGCTTACACTTGATATGTTTCTTGTGACTAGCAAGTTATGAAAGCTAAGCATATCCATAATTATAAGAGAGAGGGAGAGAGAGAGAAATGGGGTTTAACGTCCACTCAACACAAACTAGGTCATTTCGGGACTAACATATGGTTTAATTTTATTTCAATAAGGAGTCTTTAGCAGTGGGAGGAAACCGGAGGACCCGGAGAAAACCCACGAAGTTGGACTGGCGACCCTACTCCTTGCCACATACAACAAGGGATTCGAAACCTCGCCAGTTGACATAATTATTAGTAAACCAGTTCTCTAACATACTATTTGATAAAATAACCATATATTTGAATAAAATATTTACACTTATATCCAATTAAATCAACACCATTGTTTAGTTTGATTTGATTAACTTATGTCATTAACTTCTGGGAGTAGTAAAAATTGGCATTATCGTGAGGAACCGAGATCATTGAGATACAAATATTAATTTTATGTTTCACCAAAATGGGTTAAAAATTGTGACCTCTAGATGGTCCACAAAAATGGTTTTACATATTTTTACACTATTCTTGTACAAAGAACGGCTATTTTGTCGGGCAGATTTTTTTTTTACGACACAAACTAGGCCCTTATTGGGACTAACATGGTTCTATTTTATTCTATTGCGCATGGGGTCTTTAGAACTGGGAGAAAACCCACGAGGTTGGACAGGCGACCCTACTCCTTATGATACAGCGCTCACGTGCTAATCATTCGCCCCCCCCCCCCTCGTTCCCGAATAACATAATGAAAATCCAAGCAATTTGGGTTTTTTTATCCTGTTTATTTGTGGTATTTTGACTGTTGCGTGTCATCTCTTTAACAAGCATCGTAAATCTGAAATAAAAATTAATACCCCAATTACATTGGATTTGGTCTTCGATCTTTAAATAGACTTCCATCTTTAAATGATTCGCCGTAAAAAGTCGCTTATAATGTATTACCTCTACGATAGGGCATGTCTCCTCACTAGGAAACCAAGGGCACAACTCGCTTTACGTGTTTTCACACACACGTGTAGTGGGTTTTGGTAGCTCACACGCCAATCTTAAGAAACCGGAAGTGGCGCATAAGTCTCACGCACTTGTTTACTTAAACTCCGACCGTAGACTCCTCGCAGTAGCATGTACCGTGGGTTGTAGGCTAGGCTTAACGCAAAACGGTTTGGTAGCTCAAGATACCGGATGCAGACTTTGTATGCTCAGGACCAAAGTGTCTATACGACCAAGTCTGCGATCTTCTGGGGCGTCGAACACACTGCCCCCGTCAGTTCCAGTTGGCCTCCTTACTGCGCTGCTACGGTGAACGAAAATGGTCTCAGAGCGCTTCAAGATCGTCATAAGCGGGGTTAAAACCCCAGATATCGCGCTGCGTTCTCCATGGTCGCCAATGATCGCCGAGTCACGGCGTTTGTTTAGTGCATGATTAAAACAAACGCCAAGGTTCTGCGATCTGACCCACAAAATTGTGAGAATGCGACTTTTTTCTAGCTTGTAATTTTGGGGACATTTCCTCGCATTGTGTTCACGTTAGCCGTCGACTTTTTACATTTGCAGGTCGCCGTACCGTCGCATCAGCGCCGTAAGACGCCACCCGGTCTGCCTGGGAACTACGCAAGTGACGTATAAGTCTCCCACGGATTGTGGGCGAGGCATTACAGATATACCACACAAGATGGAGCCTATCTCATCACTAACACCTCCTGCAGACCGGGGTGACGTCCTTACTTCGCTGCTGCGACCGTGCGGCGACCAGAACGTGCATAAGATCGCCGGTAAACGTGAACACAACGCGAGAAAAGGTCCCGGATGAAACATGGGTGTGCCCATGGCGTCTTGTTTGTTTTTAATAGCGCCAAGTTGTTTCCTGTTAAAGTAAACCGGTAGCCGCATGGCAAATGTATGAGCGTAGGTACATATCACCTACTGTCATACAGCCGAGACTAGATGTAGGTTCCGGAATGTTCCGGAATCTGTCGAGGTTTGCCGAGTGAACCTCGGTGTACATGCCGTGAAAGGGCGCCCATTGAGGCGATATCTGGCGTTTTCACCACGCTTTTGACGATCTTGACGCGCTCTGAGACCATTTTCGTTCGCCGTAGCAGCGCAGAAAGGACGCCAACTGGATCTGATGGGGGCTGTGTGTTCGATGCCGCAGTAGATCGCAGACTTGGTCGTATAGACACTTTGGCCCTGTGCACCACAGTAAGTTGCCAGCCCGGTTTGACAGGGGTATAACCTATATAATACACAAGAGATAATTAATACTTACCTTTTCTAAAAAAAAAAAGAGATAATCAATACTTACCTTTTCTAAAAATTTTCTCATTTCTGATACTTGAACCACACTATCACCTGTTATACATTTAAAAACATTCAACTATAAATGTGACGTCATCCTTTAATTCAATTATTGGTAAGGGGGGACGTACAAATCGTACATTATTGATACTAGATAAAACATTGGTATTTCCTATTGATTTCAGTGAAATGCACATCCGGGACTATATACGTATTTGATATCTTCCTACTCTTCTGCACCTAACCTGGGCTATTGCAAGACGGGCATACGCCATACAGTGCGCTATGAGTGAAATTTTGCCCGGGAAGCGGCACTACGGCCTGCTCGTATATCGAATCCCCAAATGACATAGTGGGCGTTTACCCCGCTCCCTTCCTTAACTCCCAAATGTAGTCCTAGTACCTGATTCATCTGCTCTTACTATCAGAGCAGGAACATCACCATTCTCTAGCGCACCATCGTCATCAGTATTTAGAAAGTCAAACACGTGTTCTGCAAAAGCTCTCTCGTCATGGTAATTTGAAACCCATCCATTTGCAAATTCCACCTTTTCTACTTTATAATTATCTGGAATAAAAATAAAATCCAAAATCACATTCGTCATTGTCAATTCAGAGAGAGATAGATAGAGAGGGAGAGAGAGAGAGAGAGAGAGAGAGATGGGGTTTAACGTCCACTCGACACAAACTAGGAAATTTCGGGACTAACACATGGTTTAATTTTAATTCAATAATTCGCATGCGCGTAGGGGTCTTTAGCAGTGGGAAGAAACCGGAGGACCCGGAGAAAACCACGTCAGTTAACTCAATGACAGGCTTTATGATACAGCACGCACGTGCTAACCATTCGCCCCCCCCCCCCCCACGTTAAAGAAGAAGAAAAGCACTGAATGTGCTAATACTCACTGTTAGCATCATATTTACTCAGGAATTGAGCAAGATCAATTTGACTAAGAACACCATCATCATTAAAATCAGCAGCCTCAATAACCATATTTATAACATGTTCTTCTGTTAAATCAGCATGGTTATTATGTACACACGGTGCTGACCAGGCACTGAGAAGAAAAAGACAAACTGGCTAGTTCACATCAGGCGCGAATCCGGGGGAGGGGGGGGATGGGGCGTTTTAATCTATTTTATATCGGAGAAATCTGATGCCATCGAGAGTTGATTAAGGCCTGGATCGGTTAATTAATGCCTAATTAATACTTTAGAAAACATTTCAGGCATATTTCGGCACTAAGTTCGATTGGCACAAGCCCAGCTTTAGAACCTATCAGATTCATCGGTCGTCGTGAATACCAAGTCTCATGCTTTTCGCTAAAATGCCTACATGTGACAATCGAGTCTGTTATGTTTCACGAACTCTGATTGGACAATGCTAATGAATCACGTGTAAACACAATGGGCGCAAATTGAAGCAACGGTTAGATGTTGTAAAACTCGCGAACGTTGATTAAGGAACATAGGGTCAATGGTTCCTTTTACTCATTTCACGTACATTTTACATACCAATTTACACTAAATAGGACGCCTATTTAATATTCACTGCTGAACTGTGTTTTCAAGACGTTCACGTAATACCCTGTATGTTTCGGCACTAATTTCGGTTGGGTATTCACCCAGCTTGTTAGCCTATCAGATTCCTCGATCATCGCGAATATCAAGTCTCGTGCTTTCCAGCTAAAATATCTACCTGTGATAATAGAGATGAAAAGTTCAAGATTCGTTCAATGTCAAGGTTTCTGTGGAGTCACACCCTCTGATTGGACGCTTTTGGTCACGTGTCTGCAAGTAATCTAGCAACGTCCATATGTTGTAAAACTCGCAGTCGTTGCTTCAGGAACATAACCTTAAGAGCTAAATCTGTCTATCGCAGATCTTTTCTTAGACCTTAAACACCCTTATGCAAGAGCTAAATGTTATATAAACTATTAATTAAAACATCTATTAACATGAAAAGACCACAAACAACTCTCGATACCATCACGCGCAGTGATGATGATTAAACGCAAAAATGGATAATTGAGGCGTTTTTTTTTTTATATTTTTATCGTAACGACTTTAATAAAGATGATCACTTATATCTCGGTTCAGCCTAGTCCCTTTACTTTATTTAGTTTTTTTTATTATCTAAACCTTACACGTGGTTTCCAACCTTTTTACATGTACCCCTTCCACCGACTGGGAAACACTACGCGGAACAGAATTGAAATTTACACTGAACAAAGAAAGAAGTTGAATTATACATTGTCTTAATTTAGAAATTACACGAATGGAAGTTAGAAGTTACATAAATGGACTTTGGAAATTACATGAAAAGAAGTAAGAAATTAGACGATAGCATGTTAGAATTTTGAATCTAATATACCGCCATAGTGCACGAGTCAGCGATTTAATAAGTGATATAGATATTTTCTAGAAGATTCTTATATAACAAATACATACCAAGCCAAGATGGTGACTAATACAATCAAGGTAGTCATTATTATGGTGGTGGTGGAATCTGAAAAAGTTGAACATATTTCATATATTTTATGGATTTAGAGAGTGGAAGAGAAATGTGGTGTTATGTTATTTTGGAACTAACATATGGTATAATGTTATTTCAATTTTTAGCAGTGGGAGGTGGCTGGAAGACCTGAAAAAAATATGACGTTGGACAAACGACCACACTCCCTGTCACGTGCACGCGTGAGATCGAAATCTCTTCACTCGACTTCACGTGACATTCCTTTGTGTTTAAACTTACATTTTCAGGTCCAGGGATTACATCTAGAACATGAACAAATCTTGGATCTTCAAGAGTTCAACCACGTAAAACCCTATTTAGCCGGGTGGGTTGGAATGGCCTAGTGCTCTGGAGTACCGCGCTTCAACCTCTAGCTGGCCGGTCACCCCAGGGGCCTATTTCACGAAATTTTAACTAAGATAAGATCCCAGTTTTAGTAATTTGATTGGATAATATTAGATTGATTTTAGTGCTTAGCCAATCAAAATTGAAGTATCTACTAAAATTGGATTTTATCTTAAGTTAAAATTTCGTGAAACAGGGCCCTGGCTTGCGGCTGTGGTTTCGAGTTGTGTGAGCGTATGTGGCATGGAGATAGGGGCGCCTTCTCAATCTCGTGGGTTTCCTCCGGGCACTCCGGTTTCCTTCCACTGCTAAAGACCCCTACGCGCAAGCGAATTATTGAAATAAAATGAAATCATATGTTAGTCCCAAAATGACCTAGTTTGTGTCGAGTGGACGTTAAACCCCAATTCTCCCCCTCTCTCTCTCGCTCTCCTATTTAGCCTATGGAGTGTCTCTAAAATCTTCCAAAGTCGTCAACTCCGGCAGTAATTATTATCGTTGACCCTCGATAATGTACTGTCTGTAAATTTAGCCTCATAAGCGTTCACAGTTGCTTGTCAACGATGAACAGATGGGGTATGATGGCAATTTGCGACCAGTCTGTAATTTATTTATGTTACCTGTTTCTATTGATTTGAGAGAGCGGGGGGGGGGGGTGTCGTCCACTCGAGACAAACTAGGTCATAAAGTGGGAGTAAACCGGAAGACCAGGAAAAAACCCACGAGGTTGGACAGGCGACCCTACTTCTTGTCATGAATGAATGAATATAATTATACTATCTAGAAACAAATAAAATTATTTTTATGAATACAGAAAAAGAAAACGGTCATATAAAAACCATATTGGTATATCGCAGCTTCTGAACCAAGTCCGTTGTGTGTTTGACTAGGCCCCTTTTGACCATGCTTGGAGTCTTCTGATTGGTGGAAACAGTATAGAGGATAAACTCCATTTACTAATAATATAATTCTTACCTGTCGTGCTGCCTTTCTCCAGACGTCTGACAATATGTAATCTGTATGATAAGTCTTATAGATTGGACAACAATTACGTCACACAGAACCTAGCAGCTGCGTGATCAAGATATGCGCAGTGTGCAGTTAAAGGCTGTATTTTAATCCCTTCAAGTGCCTGTGTATGTACACTAGACCAATATGGATGATTTATTAGAGGTAATGCTGATGTAGAAATGGTTCGACTACTGATGTCTTCCGTCTTACTTCAGCCGCAGTAGTGGTTTATCCTACAGAGTTCCTTTGCGCAAGTTTCTTTTTAGTCTAATGACTACAAAAAGGGTTAATGGCCTAAAGCTCCCTTCATTTACACACAGACTGACCCAAAACAGTACTGCACATAGCTTAACATATAATAAATCAATTCCCATTGAAATATATGCCTTGCCGCATAATTATATGATAAACCCAACTGCTGCGCGAAATTTCAACTGGCCGGTGTCATGGCGGCTTGCGTAATACGTCATTACACGAAATATCGCTATGCAAATGTAGGACGCATTACCACAAAGAAAAACTGTTCGAAAACTATTTGAGTGGTCCAGTCTTCGCTATTTGTGACAGAATTACGTATTCCAATACAAACTGTTATGATATGTGTTGACAATTGAAGGGGTCATTTCCATACCACACCTAAGTCCATTTTTGCCAAAAATGAGATTTTGGCACAGGCGTAGAAATCCAAGGTAAACGAAGGGTATAATACAAGTGTAAATGTCTTATCTTTATTTGTTAGAGTGCTGTCCCCTGTCAAAGAAAGTGTGTCCACAGTGTCATAACACCCCTAAGTTGGTAATAAAATATATATAAAATGCCAAAAATTCAGTTTTTTTTTCTTTTACTTAAAACTTACTCAATGTGACTTAGGTGTGATATGGAAATGACCCCTTCAATTGTGCGTTTGAACCTATTTGAACTTGCGTAAATAGTCTTAGACTGTATCAATTGTAACGTTAAACACCCTAGTATAGTAACTAATGCTGATGCTACACTAGGCTGATGGGACCACCGAAGACGGCATTACTACCCAATTCTATTTGTAAATGTACTACATGATTATCAAGTGGAACCTTAGCAGTTGCTCTTAGTAGCAGTCTGATTAAAACACAGATCTATATTTCTTTTCGTTTTTTTATACTTTTGATGGACTCTTCTACATGAATATCTGACCGGTTGTCGTACGATTATTTCAAATAATCGTCATGGCAACTTGCCAATCGTACATTATTCATACCAGTGAAATATTGGATTAGTGTGACGTATTTCATGTGCAGAGTGTCTGTATTTTAAGTACTTTAATGGCTTAAGACATTGCGCAATATATTACTCTCTTAGACATTAATTAACTTATCCAGACCATAATCAACTCTCGATGTCGAGACTTGCATGGGAGTTTTGTTGGATTGCAGTTCGATTCGCTGAAATATTTTCCTTCGTGATTTACCACTAAAAAGCGGAAATTTCAATCGCTTAGTTCTAAGCTAATAGTGGATCAATTTGACTGAAATTTTCAGCAAATTGCCTTTACATTAGCTAGGTTTTAACTATTATAGTGAGAACTGCCAACTCTTTATCTTATCTCCCATAATGTATCTTTACTTAAAATGTCTCGCTCTCGACCATTAAACCACACATATTACATGATTATATGAGTTGAGATCCATTTGTTTCAATTCCTGGGTCCTAAATATTAGCAATCTCTCACACTAATGAACAGCTCTTCCAGATCCTAGTGTAGTAAAAACATCTTAAACGAAATTTTGAACCACATATAAACGAAACGAAATAGGATCTGTACTTTTATCAGATTTTATTAATGCATATTAGAGTAACAAATGCTTAGGGGCTTTATTATATATATTTACAAGCAATAACAACAATTTAGAACTATACAATGTCGAGGAAAAACTTCATAAAAATTTAAAATCAATAATAAAGCTTCTTTTATGCTGTTTATTTGTGGTATATTGACTGTTGCGTGTAATCTCATTAACAAGCATCGTAAATCTGAAATAAGAATCAATATCTCAATTATATAGGATCGATCTTCGATCAAATCGAACTTTTAAATAGAGAAACAATACATTATATATATATATATCTCGATAATGATCGATTTTCGTTAATCGGAATACAGAAGTAAAAATAAATCTCAATTATATATGATCGATCTCCAATTATTTTAATAGACGTTAAATAGATTATAACTTCGATCTTCGATGATCTAAATACAGGAGCAAATAATATCGATCTTTGATAATTTAAATAGAGAGCAATATAAAATATCTCGATTATAACTTCGATCTTCGATCATATAAATAGAAAGCCATATACATCTCGATAATCATATCGATCTTCCATAATTTAAGAGGGGTGGGGATTTTGGTGGCCGAATGGTTAGAGTGCCCGCGCTGTATCATACGGCCTGTCATTGAGTCTACAGGTGTGGTTTTGAATCCCAGGTTGTACGTGGCAAGAATTAGGGCCACCTGTTCATCCTCGTGGGTTTTCGCCGGGTATTCCGGTTTCCTCCCACTGCTAAAAACCCCTACGCGCAAGCGAATTACTGAAATAAAATTAAACCATAAGTTAGCCCCGAAATGACCTAGTTTTTGTCGAGTGGGCGTTAAACCCCATTTCTCTCTCTCGAGCGATCATTTAAATAAAGGTGCAAATAATAATTGATTTCCAATAATTTTAATAGACTTTCAATAGATTATCATTTCGATAGAGGGGCAAAGATACATCTTAATTTTATAAGATCGATTTCCAATAATTTTAATAGATTTTCAATAGATGGTAGTAAACAGAGGACCAGGAAAACCCTATGAGGTTGGACAGACGACATTACAACGGGGGATTTGAAACCTCGTCAGTTGACTCAATGACAGACTTTATGATACAGCACGCACGTGCTAACCATTCGGCCATCCAACCTCCTAGCAGAAGCCGGGTCTTAATTCAATTACCAATTCAATTACCGAAAAATGGCGCCCCCTCCCCATACCCAGAAAAGAAAATTTGACAATATTTCAATTATAAAATAATTCACGTGATTATAATCACACAGTGATGGTCTTAAGGCACTCTTAAGGCACTGATCAGTTGGTCGGTTTTGAGGGTGCCGACACGCCAATTGGTTCGTTTGCCCTGATCCAAACTTTCTAATATCATTTACGTGGAGGCTATGGCGCCCCACCACTCTGATGCACTACCCCCCCCCCCCCCTTCACCCCCCCACACACACTTTTAAAATCCAACATACGGCCTTGATCGATATCTACTAATCAATACTTCAATACTTACTGTTTCTAAAAACGATTTCATCTCGGCCCTCTGAACAACTCCATCGCCTGTTAAAGATACATTATGTAAGATTTGGATAAGGAGCTCGTCTTTGAAGGTTTGACAAGATGCGTGCATTAAATGTAACCAGCGTACTGGTTGTTCGAAGCTAAGCCTCGCTCCTCCATTTTGAAATTAAATCAAAATATGACTGAACCGTTCTAATCTACTGAATATCGGAGATATCCGATGACATCGAGAGTTGATTATGGGCTTGTCATTCTAATAAATATCTAATTAATAATTAATATAACATTTAATTAATAATTAAGATAACTTTTCATTGATGCAAATCGGAGGACCCGACAAGAAAACCGGGGCCCAGTGTACAAATTGGTATAAACATTGGCATGCACGTAAAAGGTCCCTTGGCAGTTGGAAGTGGAAAAAAGAGTAGGCCGTAGTACCGCTGCCCTGGAAAAATTTCCCTCATAGCACACTGTATGGAGTATGCCCGTATTCATTAGCCGAGTCAGAGATGAACAGTAGGACGTTAAACCCCATTTCATGTCTAATAGCCTTGCTGGCATATATTCTTGTAAAAGATGAAAATATAAGAACATCGGTGAAAGATTGGATGTTTCTTAATTCTGAAATAATGAAAATGTATCCCTACGTACCTGACGTATCTACTCTCGCCTCAAGAGCAGGGACGTCATCAGCCTCCAATACGTTATCGGTATCAGTATTCAGAAAGTCAAACACGTGTTCTGCAAAAGCTCTCTCGTCATGGTAATTTTTAACCCATCCATCGGCAAATTCAACTTTTTCTACTTTTCCATTCTCTGAAATGATAAAACGTGAAAGCATATTATTGGTCGTTGTTTGTTTGTTCAGGAAGAAAAAGATGACGCCATGAAAATAATGACATCACTTTGCTATTCACTGCAAAACGTGACAAGTTCTATACGGTTAGGTTACACCTCGTGGGTTTTCTCCGGGTTCCCCCACTGCTAAGCGAATTATTGAAAAAAATGAACTACATTACTATGTTAGTCCCGAAATGATCTAGTTTGTGACAAGTGGACATACCCCCCCCCCCCCCCTTGGCATTTTAAAACCCCAATGTAGTCCAATACGGTGCGCCCTGTTAGTGTTCGGGAGCCATGGTCACTAGATGCTTTTATTTTATCGCTAAAAGAAATACAACTATGAAAACTTACTGTTAGCATCATATTTATTGAGGAATTGGAGGAGATCAATTTCGCTGAGGATTCCATCATCATTGTAGTCAGCAGCCTCAATGACCATATTAATAACATGTTCTTCTGTTAAATCAGCATTGTTATTATGTACACATGGCGCTGACCAGGCACTGTTAAAAGAAAAAAAAATATGTAAATAGTATTATAAACTCTAGGATTGCTGGAACAATAAATTATACTTGTTGCATGTGTACGTCATTCATGTTTTGACGTCACAATGTCAAAGGTCAAGTTTATATTATAAAAAAGAGAGAGAGAGATGGGGTTTAACGTCCACTCAACACAAACTAGGTCATTTCGGGACTAACATATGGTTTAATTCTATTTCAATAATTCGCTTACGCGTAGGGGTCTTTAGCAGTGGGAGGAAACCGGAGTGCCCGGAGGTAGCCCACGAGGTTGAGAAGGCACCCCTATCTCCATGCCACATACGTTCACTCCAGGGATCTAAACCACAGCCGCAAGTCAGAGGTGACCGGCCAGCTAGAGATCGAAGCGCGGCACTCTAGACCACTAGGCCATCCCAACCCCCCTTATAAAAAAGAACCGATGTTCCAGAGATATGCATTTTCAGGGGTGGGAACAAGGGGTGGGAAAAAGAGGGAGAGAGAGAGAGAGAGAGGGGGGGAGAGAGAGAGGGGGAGGAGGAGAGGGCAGTGGGTTTTAACGTCCACTTTACACAAACTATGTTAATTTGGAAATAACTAAATTTAGTATGAGTTTATTTCATACGCAGGGCAAGGTAACCGGAAAAAAACCCACGCGGTTAGTACAGACAATAAGGACTGATATGGTCAAAACGGACAAACAAGCGGCCAAAATCAAAACGAAAACAAATGGAGTCAAATTTTATCAAATTATATCTCGCTGGATTCTTTTTGAGTCAACTGGTGTGGTTTCGATTCCCCGGTTGTGTCTGTCCAACCTCGTGGGGTTTCTTCGCGTCCTCCGGTTTGCTCCCTGCAAGCAAGCGAATTATTGAAATAGAAATAAACCATATGTTAGTCCCGAAATGACCTAGTTTGTGTGGAATGGACGTTAAACCCCATAGTTTGGCCAAATAGTTTCGTTGATAACTCCTTTCCGTCTTTCGGCGGACCACTTTTTAATCCCAGACGTGTGACCACCTATCGTTCATATTATTATGATTTTTGATCTTAATTAAAAATACATTCTGACGTCACATTAATAATGATGTCATCGTATTATAAACAACCATTATACAAGAGTTAAAGGTAAACGTTTTTTCCATCCACTGGAGCTAGGTCTTATGACGTCATATGTGGATTGTGGGTTAGGATAAGGGTTAGGCTTGGCCCAGGGTTAGGGTTAGGGCTAGCCCTGTCTACATCTCGAGACTGTGACGAAATCTGCAGGCCACAGCCCTTATCCTAACCCTTATCCTAACCCACAATCCACATATGACGTCATAAGACCTGGCTCCAGTGGATGTAAAAAAAACGCTTACCCGAGTTAAATCTGCCTGTTGCAGGTCTTTCTTTATGTTTCAGATGTTTTATATAAATTATTAATTCGACATTAATTTTCTTTATCCAGACCATAATCAACTTTCGATGGCATCACTAGCCTGTGATCGTTAGTGGATTATGATCCAATTTACTGCACTTATGATTAAATGGATAACCGAGACTATCATTTTTATCTTACCGACTTTAGTAATGATGATCGAGGCTAAGCGAAAATTTCAATCGCTTAATTGTCAGTTTATATCGGACCAATTTGACTGAAATTGTCAGCAAAGTTTTTACCTATAGTGAGAACTGCCAGCTCTTTATCTAATCTCCCATAATGTATCTTTAAATGTTAAATAATCAATTTACGTAAAATTGTAAAACATACCAAACCAAGATGGCGACAAATACAATCAAAGTAGTCATTATTATGATGGTGGAATCTGAAAAGAAATTATTATACATATATCTCATGGCAGGTGGTAAGAAATTTCAAAACATTCCTTCCTGAAAGATGCAGAACGGAGGGCCTGACAAGGACAGCTGTCTAGTCGTTCGGATGGGACGGAAACCCGAGGTCCCGTGTTCACATTGGCGTGCACGTAAAAAATCCAGTTGGAATTCGGTAGATTAGGCCGTAGCGCCGCTGCCCGGATGAAAAACCCTCATAGCACACTGTATGGTGTATGCCCGTCTTCCATTCGCCCAGGTTAGGTGCAGACGTTCCATAGATATCACCTCAGTCGAAGCGGGCGTTAAATAATGTTAATTCATACATTGCCCATGCGTGACAACGACTTATGATTAATTAGAAAAAGACATAGATATGACCAATGAAATTAAGAGTGTTCGATATTGAACTGCAATGCATATCAAATGGATTTTCTGAAATGGCATTCTTAAATTTCAGGGAGTCCAATGACCGTCAATATGTTGCTTTAGGACAAGTTACCTCCCCTTGACTTTGTTTATGATAATGACGTATACCCATCTTCATTTGGCCCGTCTATACTCAAAAGTAAGGAGATAACTGGGACGGATCCAGGAAGTTTTGCAGGAGAGGTTTTTCCAGGTTTCTGTTACGGTAATCTGCCACCATCGTCTCTAAATTACATAGGCATACATACAAATTGAGCTTTTTAAACAGAGAAATCATTTTTATACTGATGTAGGATCACTTTGTGATGTAATTTCATTGATGCAAGATATTATTTTTTTTTATGCAACTGAGCCGGGTGGGGTTTGGACTCCCACCCCCTCTAGATCCGCCCCTGGCTCTACCAATTTCATTTTATTTACAGTAGCTAGGTCTCTAACTCAATATCATCAGTAGGCTTCGACATTGGAAACACGAATTATTTGTCAATTTATATCAGCATTGATGTAGTAATCTTACAGGGGAAAGATGGGCTTCTGATATCCAATATTTAAGACAAGATAAACATTTTTACCCTTGGTACACGAATCGTTTACCATAGTGCAATTTGTAACAAGGTAATCGAAGAACGAGGCTAGACATATTCCACAAGTCTTGTTAAATGGTGACGTCATATTCTTGTTGGATAGCATGCATAATAAATACTGTCTGTGAAAACTGGAATAACCAGACGCTAAAGATTGTCATTTGATTAAGACTTATGGAGTATTTCACCGGACATAACTGATAAGAAAATACAGTAAAAACAGAAACGATTGAATGCAAATCAGTTAATATACATTCAAATGCATTTCTAGGTCCCAAATATTAGCGATTTAGCTCCTTTAAAGCGGCAATTTCATATTTTAAAATTATATTCATAAAATGTATTAAAATAAAGCCTTAAAATAGATTGTATCTACAAACAGTCCCACCTTGTTAAAGAATAATCCCATTAATCTTATAATTCACTATTGCCAATTGAGAAATTGGCAAAATGTCATTTTCAACTTAAAATACAAACCTTTGAAGCTATTGCATGGGAGGAATAGAAAAAACAAGGGGGATAATTATTTCCGGCGTTAACGATTTATAAGAGTGGGAAATAATGCATGTGATCGTATAATAGTGAGTTGACAACCTATTGAGCAATAAAGACAAAGAAATAATTATGTTTTGACTTTCTTAGAAAAAAGAAATTCTCGCGTTAACGAAATAATAACTTCTTACCTGTCCTGTTGCCTTTTCTCCAGAATTCTGACAAAATGCAATCTTCTAACGTATCTTATAGATCCGGCCAAGATAGCGTCACGTAGAACTAGGCAGGTGCCCGTTCAAGATAAGTCCAGTGTGTCACCAAAGGTTATGTACTATACACCATGTCCATGAGTAATCAGAGATAATAATGGTGCCAGGCTGATAACGTCACTGACATTACTCCCCAAAATGAACTGCTACGTCATTGTCAAACCTTGAAGACCTATTTGTAAGTGCCCACTGAGCGCCACCAACAATCGTGATCATATAGCATGGCGTGGAGCTTGGTCAGGCTCACGATTTCGTGTTTTGCATGCAAATCTCTGAAAATGAAGCAGTTGACCGACCCATAACAGTTGATGTGCGCAACTGAGGAAGTCACTGGATATAGGTTACAGTGACGGTTCGTCTGCTTTTGAAAAAATTTTGGCGATTCTTTGGATTATCAATGATATTGTCAACACCCACTCGGCAAACCTCGACAGATTCCGGAATCAGAAATCTAGTCTCGGCTGTATGAAGAGTAAGTGATATGCACCTACGCCCATACATTTTACAGGTTTACTTTTACAGGTAAACTTGACGCTATTACAAACAAACAAGACACCATAGGCGCAGCCATGTTTCATCCGGGACCTTTAAAGTTCCAATATGGCGGAATTGGTCATACTAGATGTAGGTTCCGGAATCTGTCGAGGTTTGCCGAGTGTGTCAACTCCGCATTACGCAGATAGCGACAAAGCACAGGGGCGGATCCAGGATTTTCAGAAAGAGAGGGCGTGCTGCACCAGCTTGGGAGTGTGAAGCGCGGGACCGTGATTTTTGAGTGTAAAAAATGTCCACAAGGACTAATTTCGTACGAGAACTGTAAATTACGATTTCCAACCTAAACTATTTTCGTTCTCCTTTCTCGCGAGAATATATGGAGCTAAAAATTGTTCGACACCTCAAAAAATAGAGGGGGCGTGCGCCGGGTGCGCCCCCACTGGATCCACGCCTGAAGCACGTGTGATACATATACATTTCACGCTCAAAGTGATATATGTAGAAAGTTTGTGAACCCTCTAGTGGCTATTGTCTGTCCGGTTCAGGAGAAACTTTTGTTGATGATGAAGAGAGGGGGAGAGAAATGGGGTTTAACGTCCACTCGACATTAACTAGGTCATTTCGGGACTAACTTATGGGTCTTTAGCTGTGGGAGGATCCGAAATAACCCACGAGGTTGGACAGGCGACCTTACTCCTTGTCGCGTACAACCGGGGATTCGAAACTACGCGAGTTGACTCAATGACAGGCTTTATGTCACAGCACGCACGTGCTAACCATTCGGCCATCACCCCCACCCCCTGTGATGATTAAAAGATCTTGAAGTTAGATTTTGGTGTACATTATACCGCACGTTATACATCAACAAATGGTGTTAGCTATCTAGTGTTATGATGAAGCCACGGTGACTAAGTCTGTAAGACGCTGGCTTGCTAGCCTGGGGGTCGCAAAGTTCAGTTCCGGAGAAAGTTCTTCCGGATTTTCCTGCATGGTTCCCCTTGCCAGTGGTGCAGGGCGGAGGGACTGGCAAGGATGGTCGTCTAATCGTTCGGATGGAACGAAAAACCGTGGTCCCGTGTACACCTTGGCGTACACGTAAAAGATCCCTGGGCATTTCGACTTTTATAAGAGTAGGCAGTATCTTAGTTCCTGTAGGCTCTGTGTGGATATGGTATATAATATGTATAATAGCAGTCATTATGGTCCACTGTGCAAATGTTAAAGTAGCTAAGTCTCTAACTCAGTATCATCAAAAATCTTCAACATTGAAAACACGAATCATTTGTCAATTTAAATCAACATTGATGCTGTGATCTTACCGGAAAAAGATGGGCTTTTAATATCCAATATTTAAAGTTGCCTTTCCGGGTACAAAATGGGTGATTTGATGAGATATTAGGACTAAAAACATATTCAAACTAATTAATTTAGCATAATTTTGCTTCAAATCCTTCTCAAAACATTGTAATTGCCAAGTATACCCCGCTATGAAAATCGATCAAAAGAGGTTATGTTTGCGTCAGGGGATTACCCTTCTCCGTCCCTATGGCAACCGCGGGCGAAGACGGATGAGAATTCATTGCATACACAAGACGTTGTTGTCTGTAATCGCTGACTATTTATTACAAATATCGAATCCTAATTGAATTCTCGGATTATCCACTGCCTTCGTCTTTTTCCGTGATTTTTATCTCAGTAAGTGTTGTAGGTCTAACTCTTTATAGAGTTTATCAACATGTACACAAAGCGCTCAATTTACTCGTGCAGCCTTCGACGTCACGCGTGGGTATAACCCTAATGGGCTGTCGATTAGGGGAACCGTTACATTTTGTCCTGTATACGCTCAATAAGTGTTTTTCAGGGAATCCAATATTTTTCTAGTAAGATTGGTGGATATCTCTACTTTCCATATATACCACATTTGCCATACTTATTTTGGCAATAACCACCCGATAAATACCTTCATGGGAACCCATCTTTAAGACAAAATAAACATTTACCATGGGTTTACGAATCGTGTACCATAAGGCGTTTCAGCCCCAGTTCTAGCAAGAGACCAGAGGAACGAGGCTAGAAAAACTGCACCAAATCAAGCGGCGTATATAGACTGGAATAACCAGACACTAGAAATTTGCATTTGATTGAGACCGCTTGCTTATTTCGTTGAAAATAACTTACTTGAAATTAAGAGTAAAAACGGAAACCATTGAATTTAAACCAGTTTATATACATTCATATTCGGAATTATATGCGTTGCCACCCAAATTTAAATTATCTCCCCGTCTCCCTTGTTAAATAATAATAAAAATAATGACATTAAATATTTTTTATTACACCAAATAGTGAGTCGTGAAGTCGTTTTAACAGGCGTCGTAAATCTGTAAATAAAATATATAAAATACAATACAATACAATACAATACAATACAATACAATACAATACAATACAATACAATACAATATAATACAATACAATACAATACAATACAATACAATACAATACAATACAATACAATACAATACAATACAATACAATACAATACAATACAAAACAATACAATACAATATATAATACAAATGAAATGAAATGTGGTTTAACGTCCTACTGTTCTGCTCCTAAACTTGGCTAATAAAGACAGGCATACAACATCCAGTGTGCTATGAGGGAAATTTTGCTCGGAAAGTGGCACCTCGGACTACTCTTATATCGAATTCCATCTACCAGGGGCTCTTTAACGTACACGCCAACAGCTGTGCTTGTCAGGCCTTCTTTCCTGCTTCATTGACAAGGAGAAACTAAGCCGGAAAATCTGGATGAACTTTTTCCTACAATGCAGGGATCGAACACCCGACACCCAGGCTAGCGAGCCAGCGTCTCACCCACTTAGCCACCGTGAGCTCCAATATACAACACAATACACAATGCAATATAATACAATTTACAATACAATATACACTTAAATATACACTTAAATATACAATACAATATACAATACCATATACAATACCATATACAATACCATATACAATACAATATACGATGCAATATACAATACAATATACAATACAATATACGATAAATATACAATACAATACAAAATACAATATAATGTGCAATACGATATACAATATAATACAATATAATATACAATACAATATACAATACCAGATACACAATACAATACAATATAATACGCAATACGATATACTATACAATATATAATATAATACAATACACACGATACTATATACACTACATTCTAACACACTTTACAATACAATATACAACACAATACACAATATAATATACAATTCAATACAATACAACATAATATACAATACAACATACTATACAATGTAATATAATATACAATTCAATTCAATACAATTTGTTTTTATAAATCGCTTGTTATTCTAACACAGCTACTACAAAGGGACTGTTCCGGCAGACTTTAGAGAACACTATATAGGCTATTATTCTACATTGTTGTGAAGACCGTTTGATGTCACATCCTTCTGCTCCGACTGGGCTTACGAACCTGGGCAGACGCTACGAAGTATTCGGGGATGGAAATGTTATCCGTCACCTCTTAGTCTATTTCTAATGTAAAGTCTTCTTTTACATGCAGGCCAACGCGTACCCGAGTGATTTTGCTTACTATCCGAACGATAAAACGCCTTTATTCCTCGCCAGACCATCCATATAGCACCACCGACAAGGAGAAGTTTCTGTATATTGGGCCACTGTGATTAAAGCGGGAATTTCATATTTTCCAAGAAAGTCAAAAAATATTTATTTCTTTTGCTCAATATGTTGTCAACTCTATTATACAATCATAGGCATAATTTCCCACAATTAAACATCTTTCATATTTCCACGCAATAGCTATCTTAAAACGTTTGAATTTAAAGTTAAAAGTGATATATTTTTGCCAATTTTTCAAATGGCAATAGTGAACTATAGGATTAATATGATTATTCTTTAACAAGGTAGGACCGTTTATAGATACCATCTATTTCAAGGCTTTATTGTAATATATATTTTAAAAATATAACTTAAAAATATGAAATTGCAGCTTTAAAAGATATTAGAAATACAATTTTTGCAAAATAAAGCAGTTACTTACATGTTCAAGATAGGTCTTGAATTCTGAAGTTTGAATTACACCATCACCTGCAATAACAGAAATGAAATTGGGTTTAACGTCCTACTTGTCTGCTCCTCGCGAGCTAATGAAGACGGGCTAGGATAAGAGAGAGAGAGAGGGAGAGAGAGAGAGAGAGAGAGAGAGAGATGGGGTTTAACGTCCACTCGAAACAAACTATGTCTAGATTCCGTAATCTGTCGAGGATTGCCGAGTGCCAAAATTACATGCTCAAGGCGCATGCCCAAGGTAACGTATAAGCGGGGAATCGAAACCAAACAACTTGACTCAGTGACAGACTGTGTGGTCTAATGCGCCAACGTTAAACCACCCCAAGCCCCCCCCCCCCCCCACCATCTAACTCTTAAGCATGTATTGGTGGTTTTAACCTTTAACTTGGGTATTGGTGGCTGTAGACCTTACGGGAAGTATTGGTAATTGGTGTCTGTAGGCCTTGTCGGAAGTATTGGTAATTGGTGTCTGTAGGCCTTACCGGAATTATTGGTAATTGGTGGCTGTAGACCTTACCGGAAGTATTAGTAATTGGGGGCTGTAGACCTTACCGGAAGTATTGATACCTGTAACCTTATCGGAAGTATTGGTGGTTGTAGCCCTTACCGGAAGTATTGGTGGCTGCAGTAGCCCTTACCGGAAGTATTGGTGGCTGTAGCTCTTACCAGAAGTATTGGTGGCTGTAGCCTTTACCGGAAGTATTAGTGGAGGAAAAACTTACCGGAAGTATCAGCACGTTTGACAAGTGGATCAATATCTGAAATATCCAGTTTGCCATTTTCAACTGCGTCCAGGTGATGGAAAACATGCTGGGCAAAAGCTATTTCATCATGAAATTCTTTATTCCACTGTTTCACGAATTCCGACTCATCAATGGCCAAATCACCTGCAATAAAGAATGGTAACTGTAGAATAAACTGAAATGTGGTTTAGCGGCTTGATATTCTGCTCCGAAGAGCAGACGCTAATGCATACAATAAAGAATAAACGATCTTGTAAGGCTACGAATCGTCATGGTAACTAAAGGGCGCATAACTCTTGCACATTCTAGAACGTCATGTGGATTTTGGGTTAGGGTTAGCGTACGGATTAGGATCTGCAGATTTCGTCAAATTCTCGAGATGTAAACAGGGCTAGTGTTGACCCCAACCCTAACCCTAATCCCAAGGCATTATTCACATATGATGTCATTTGTGCAGGACCGTCTTCGATCTTGCTCTATTCTTTGGTATTTTAAAATAAATGAAATGAAATGTGGTATAACGTCCTACTGTTCTGCTTTTATTGGGCTAATGGAGACGGGCATACGCCGTACAATGTGCTATGAGGGAAATTGTGCCTAGGCAGCGGCACTACGGCCTACTCTTATATCGAATTCCATCTATCATTCAGGGGTCCTTTTACGTGCAAGCCAACAATTAGATAACAAACCTCAGCTCTCAACCCTCCGTGTTTCGTGACACGAGATGGTCCTATTTAGTTCCACGTAGCAAAGCCGAACACGAATCACACTCGCTAAAAGTAAGCAAAATTGGCAATATTTTTCAAGAAAACAACGATTGATTATTGTTATTTATAACATTTCTGCCACATCCAACTACAATTAAGCAGAGAATGCTACCAGACACGAGTACGAATCCCCTCTTTTTAAATCATAGCGATAGTAGATTGCTTTTTCCGAAATTTAAATTAAACGTCGTTAACACATAAAAACAAAGCTTGATTTACTTTAGCGTCAATATTTGCTGATAAATGATTGTTGTTTCAGTAGACTGGGCTGCGTATGTGAAATAAGTACAAATAGTATAAAATTAACTTATTTTAAAGATGGTAGCCTACATGCATGAATAAAGAAATTGAGTTTGCCACTTGGAACTAAAGGCATCCAATCGTAGCTAAAACAAGCACATCAGTATATCGCAACGTTTTTAGTTGCTTTCTCGTAGCTAGCCAAAAATGTGTACACGGTACCTCGGGTTTTCATCCTATCCGAACGACTATCGTTGTCACTTATCAAGCCCTCTGTGCTGCGTCAATGACAAGGAGTAAAATAGACGAAATATGAATGTATGTAAATCGATTTCTATTCAATTGAACACTACAAATTAAACGACGGTCATTATTTATTACTTCGGCATTTCTTGTAGTGTATATTTTTCTTTCTTCATTACAAATGGTGCCCGAAACCATAGAATACACGACTCGTTCATTGTGTCCTATTTGTTTTAGTACTATTATAAATGAAATGAAATGAAATGGAGTTTAACGTCGTACTGTTCTGCTCTTAAACTAGGCTAATGAAGACGGGCATACGCTATACTGTGTGCTATGAGGGACATTTTTCCCGGCTTTCTCTTATATATCGAATTACAACTGCCAAGGGATCTTTTACGTGTATGCCAATGTGTACACGGACCTCAGTTTTTCGTACCATCCGAACGACTAGACAGCTGTCCTTGTCTGGCCCTCCGTCCTTCATCACTGACAAGGGGAAACCACGCCGGAAAATCTTGATGAACTTTCTCGGCCAGTGCCGGGGATCGAACACCCGACCTCCAGGCTAGTGAGTCAGCGTCTTACCCACTTAGCCACCGTGGCCCCATAGTACTATTATAGCAAGAATGACCAGTTGTTTATCCAAATCTTGCATAATGTATATTTATTCAAGTTTCCTTACCATTATGGTCGAAGTTGACGATGAAATAAGTAATGATATCGATCTCCGATATTACTCCATCACTGTTTGAATCCGCAGCAGCAACGACCATATTTATAACATGTTCTTCTGTTAAATCAGCATGGTTGTCATGGACACATGGTGCTGACCAGGCACTGAGAATAAAAAAATAGTTTATTAAAAAGAGTTTTATCTTGTCATCCAAACTACTGTGCGCAGGGGGGCTGAATGGCCGAATGTCTGACATTCAGTCAACTGGCGTGGTTCGGAATTTACGGTTGTACGTGACAAGAGGTAGGGTCGCCTGAATAACCAGGGGCCTTATTCACAAAATTTTAACTAAGATCAAATCCAAATTTTAGTTATTTGATTGGATAATATCAGATTGATTTTAGTGCTTAGCCAATCAAAACTGAAGTATCTACTAAAATTTGGATTTTATCTTTAGTTAAGATTTCGTGAATCAGGGCCCTGTTAAAACCGTCCTGCTATAGGTAATGGACCGTGTAGTCAAAAAATGAATAATATGTTCTAGAACCATTTCCCATAAGATCCTTAATAAACCATTAAAGATACATTATGTGAAATTAGATAAAGAGCTGACAGTTTTCACTACATTAGTTAAAAACTAGATAATGTAAACGGAACTTGCTGAAAATGTCAGTCAACGATAAAAATTTCCGCCTAACCTCGATCATCATTACTAAAGTCTGTGCGATCAAAAACATAGTCTCGATTATCCATTTACTGATTTAATCGTGAAGGAAAGTAATGCAGTAAATCGGGTCATAATTCACTAAAGATCTAGGCTAGCGGTGTCATCGAGAGTTTATTATGGTATGGATAAGTCAATTAATGTCTAATTAATAATTTAGAAAGGCCTCCAATAGGAAGGTTGAGCTTTTGCATAATGTATGTTTAAGCATGAATTTTCAATTTCGTCAATAAATACCATTCCAAATACATGTATAAAATAATAATAAAGGTCACCATTAAATTTATTTATAAAATTGATAAGCTCAACTGTTTGTTTTTCTGTAGTGAACCCACCAAGAAACAAACTTTCACTTTAATATTCGATGTCATTATCCTTTTCAGTGACTGTAGTGGCCTCGCTAATATTCACTGCTGATCAGTGTTTTCCTGGCAATGAACAACGTCTAGCTGACACGAAGGACCGATGCCATGCGTACGCGTAAAAGAAACATTAGAGACTTTTGGCAAGCGTAAATTCCTAGTACGTATCGCGTATCCGTATGCATTTGGTGTGTGACGTCATCAATGTGTGTGTATTTCTCATACAATAGGAAGGTTGAGCTTTTGCATAATGTATGTTTAAGCATGAATTTTCAATTTCGTCAATAAATACCATTCCAAATACATGTATAAAATAATAATAAAGGTCACCATTAAATTCCTTTATAAAATTGATAAGCTCAACTGTTTGTTTTTCTGTAGTGAACCCACCAAGAAACAAACTTTCACTTTAATATTCGATGTCATTATCCTTTTCAGTGACTGTAGTGGCCTCGCTAATATTCACTGCTGATCAGTGTTTTCCTGGCAATGAACAACGTCTAGCTGACACGAAGGACCGATGCCATGCGTACGCGTAAAAGAAACAATAGAGACTTTTGGCAAGTGGCATTTCCCTATCCGTATCACGTATTCGTATCGTATACGTGACACGTTGCGTCAGAGTAGTTTTAGAGTTTTGGCAGATTCTTGCGTCGCGTATGTATGCCTCACTGAGCTGAGCTTAGTTCTGTACAGCATGATCATGTAAGATCACCGCCACCATCTATATTATAAAACATTAATGTCGCATCTTATTTAAAAAAATCTTTGACTTTGACTTGACAGCAATTTTCGATTTCACTAATTTATCATTTATACCCCTTTACCATAGAATCGCATCATTTACAGATTTGCAAGTTCCCATATATACCTAAATCTAGCACGTAGATCAACCAGCGTGCAGACAGACGGGAAAAGCATGAAAATTCCGAGAAAAAACTTCAAAAATAATAATTAAATTCTAGTCTTATTATGGTTAAATTCACATCGAATACCGTCGTGTTCTAAGATACACATAGATTCATAAAAACGCTATGATACAACACCTCAGCGTCTAAAAAGACAACAATGTTATACAGACCTTCTCCGTATAAAAGCTGTTCGATACGGGCTGCCGTATCCGTGTGCTGTTTGACGTATGAGTGACGTCATCAATGTGTGTGTATTTCTCATACGTGAAACAGCACACGGATACGGCAGCCCGTATCGAACAGCTTTCATACGGAGAAGGTCCGTATAACATTGTCGTCTTTTTAGACGCTGAAATGTTCTATCATAGCGTTTTCATGAATCTATGTGTATCTTAGAACACGGAGGTGTATATTCGATGTGAATTTAACCATAATAAAGACTGGAATTTAATAATTATATTTGATTGGGTTTTCTCGGAATTTTCATGCTTTTCCCGTCTGTTTGCACGCTGGTTGATCTACGTGCTAGATTTAGGTAGATATGGGAACTTGCAAATCTGTAAATGATGTGATTCTATGGTAAAGGGGTATAAATGATAAATTAGTGAAACCGAAAATTGCTGTCGAATCGAAGTCAAAGACTTTTTTTTAATAAGATGCGACATTAATGTTTTATGATAGTTCATGGTGGTGGTGATCTTGGTAGATAACTGTCATCATGCTGTAAAGAACTAAGCTCAGCTCAGTGCCGCATACATACGTGACGCAAGAATCTGCCAAAACTCTAAAACTACTCTGACGCAACGTATCACGTATACGATACGGATAGGGAAAATGCCACTTGCCAAAAGTGTCTATTAATGACTTTTGACAAGCGTAATCTTTCACGCCCGTATCACGTATTCGTGTTGTCACGTGATACGTTAATATACAAAGATATATTCTCAATCACCCAAAATCTCCTAGTCCTCAACGTACGGAGGGTCTGAGAAAGTTGTCAATATTTGACGTAAAGTCCATGGCCCATGCGTAACCGGGAGTTTGGTTTTGTAATGTGGTTGATTATCCAGTATCTTCTGGCCAAGTCAAGTAAGAGTTGCACCCCTTCCCGCAATAAATCCCATAATTCTTGCATTAATATTAACAAACATGAATTGTAGCGACGAATTAGTATTAGATTTTAAAAAAAAACATGGGTAAGGCCCATGAAGAGAGAAATTTATTTTACAATGAAAAATAAAAAAAGAGTGTTGGATATTGAACTGGCATGTAATGAAATGGATTATTTGAAATGGCATTCTTAAATTAATTTCATATGGGCGTCACCATCTTGTTTAAGGACGAGTTATCTCCCTTAAAGGACTGGATAATCTAGTCAATGACCGATTTTTCTTAAATGTTGACAACGCATCCAGACTAATATTTTTAGAATATTTTTCTGGGTGATAGAGACTAACAAAGATACAGGTTTAAATAGGCTCACCAGGCAATGACTGCGAAAATAACTAAGAGCTGCATGGTGATTCTGAAATAATCGAGAAAACACAGTATTTCAGTATTTCGTTTCGGTTTTTTTTTTATACTTTCGAAACATGAAGATCTGACAAGTTATAGTGACAGTTCACGTCAGGGGGTCAAACGAACGGCTTTTGACCCTATGACGTCAGACTTTGATTTATCAATCAACTTTGACGTTTCTAGGGGTTTACCCACAGTTTCGTGCAGAGAACGCCGTAACAGGCCGTTTCATTGGCTAATTCCTCACACCAATAAAAACGTCTATTTTGAACTATAAAAAAAAAACGAGACGAAATAGGATCTGAGTTTTTATCAGATTACATTAGAACGGGGAGGGCCTGCACATATGACGTCATAAGGTTATAGGCTTGGCCCAGGGTTAGGGTTAGAGTTAGGGTTGGGATTAGCGCTAGCCTCGTTTGCATCTCGTGACCTTTTAACAAACTTAAAGTTGACCTTATCAATTATGTAACCGCTAATGAAGACCGGTATACGCCATGCCGTGTGCTATGAAGGAAATTTCACACGGACAGCGACCCTGCGACCTACTCTTAAATGTCAAGGGTTCTTTTACGTGCATGCCAATGTGTGTACGGCACCTCGGGTTTTCTTCCCATCCGGGTACTTGACATGTTTGTGGACAGAACAGAAGGTAGACTGGATAACCTGCTCTAAATGACGTCAGACTGGTTCCTACGTCACTGCGCTACGTCACTATGCGAGTCAGAAAAGGGGTGACGTAGGAACAAATCTGACGTATTACAGCAGATAATCCAGTCTGAACAGAAGCTCATTCAGTCAAATCTTGATTTTCCAGATCTGCTGCAGGTATTGAAGAAATCATCTGTCTTACCTTGCTATTGAATTCACAAAGACCCAGATGGCTGCACATAACTTATGCTTTTATAGTTTCGAAATGGGTAGGCCTACGTCAGCAGTGTGATTATCACCAGCTGCATGCATAGAATCACATGATGGGTGTTGCTTATCACTAGATTTCCATGCAAATACTTCCAACTGCACATAGATAATTTCTTCCTTTTTTCTTGTGTATCTCATTTTATTCACTTTGTTCAGGAATCCAAGAGTGTCTGAATTTGCAATTTCTGTCTGGTTGTACTGCAGAGACCAGGGTCCGAATTCAAAGGTTTTCTCTAAGTTAAGTAAAAATACATAATCTTTTCCACTTAACCAAGTGTCTTACCTTAAATCGGTATTCAAAGGCTCTAATTTACATATACTTGGCTATGTGAAAAACTTAACTACTGACTTAAAATATGGAATACACACATCATCCCAGGCCCGTATCTAGACACCATTAAGCAGGGGGGGGGGCATTACCTTTCGGTAGGGGTGCGAACATTTTGCGGAAATTTTCGGAAAGGTCATTCTAACAGAATGTTGTAATCATCATGCTATGTAATTACCTAGGCGTCTAATAAGCATTTTAAAATAAGTATTCAAACAAAAAATAGCTTTTTTAGGTTAATATAAGGAACTGTGTATACTTTAATGATTGTTAGCAATTTCTGAGCGGGGGGGGGGGGGGCGCATCAACCAAAAGCATGAATTTGTAACTATGGAATACCCTCTATTGCCAAAAATCACGAATTACTCACGTTGCACGCAAGTTATGTACCCTTAAGAGCATCATTATACTCTATTAAAATCTTAGTTGCCATTAGAAGGAAAATATCAATATCATACTGTAAGCATCAGAATAATATGACAATAATGAATTATAAATTATGATGGTACGCATTCGCTGCTGAAACAGTTGTTTTCGTATATGTTTTTTTAAAAAAATCAATTTCAATAGATTTCAATTGCAGTTTTTGAAAAGTGGTAATGTTATGATGGCCATTGTAAACTGTATTATTTTAAATATGAAGAAAACAATATATTAGCAATACGCAAAGACCGTTTGCTTTTTAGTTGAATTGTACAAATCATTTCATTGTTGATCAATGAAATCTACCATTAAATTTGGAAAATTCATAGAAATTGTCTCAGTGCCTACACTTTAGAATTCGACGGGCCTGACGCTGACGGTACATTGCCCGGATTTCCAGCCGAATAAATATTACTGATTAAAATTGAATAGTTAAATTATTGGTGGCAGTCTTGGGTCAGCAATCATCATCATATTTGTAAATTTATACGAACGAAGACAATAATATGTTGCAATCATTGTCAATTTGCAGCTAACTTCAAATATGTACAAGTGAATAAATTGTAAAAAAAAGTAAATCGTGATTTAATTTGCTTATCGCAGAAGTATAAATATTTTCTGAAATTTACAATGGAATTTCATCACAATGTAAAATTTAACAATAAATTTAACGCAGCAAACTTTATTACATGACAGTCGTGGAAAACATGATTAAGCACTACGAATATGATAAATTACCAGAAAAAAAATCCTTGGCCATCTCGGTGGTAGTAACGTTATACACTATTATGGCACTACAACCAGGGGCGTTTTAAGGTTTATCATGGCGGAGGCTATACTTTCGCGGGGGTCCAGTGGGGGGGGGGGGCTGTCTTGATTGATGATTTTCATACCAGTGCAATGCAATGCATTCTCATTCAGTAGTGGATTCGGCATAACAGTGTAAAGAAAACGATTGACTCGGACTCATGGGACCTTTCCCTTGACCAAAGGGGCCCGTTTGTCAGACAAGAGGCCCTTTTGTCTGCCTTTAGGGCCGTCCCTAACGAGGATACATTTCAGTTTTCTCATCGGTTTTAGCACTTTTCTCCTGTTTTATTTGTTCAACTTCTTTGATTTTTTTTCGCGAGGAGGCTGGCGCCTCCAGCGCCTCAGCTATAAAACGCCTTTGACTACAACCTAAATAGTCCGATTGGTGCAGAACAGTAGGAAAATGAATTGAAATGGTGTTTAACGTCCTACTGTTCTGCTCCGACTGGGCTGATGAGCTATGAGGGAAACTTTGCCCGGATAAAGGCGCTACGGCCTACTCTTCTATTGAATTCCAATTGTCAGGGGTCTTTTACATGCACACCAATATGTTCATGGTGAATTAGGTTTTTCGTCCTATCCGAAGTACTAGATGTCACCCCTTGTCAGGCCCTCCATCCTATACCCCTGTCAAAGAGGAATCATGAAGGGCAACATCTAGACATCACGACGTGATACCAATCAGCCACAATATCAAAGCTGGTGATAAAAAAAAAATGTTTGAGACCAACTACGCTCGGCGACAATGTGTTTCGATCTCAATCCGCTAACTTTTAAAATCGCCATAACCGACCTGCTACTACACTGTGTACTGTGATTAAAAGAAGTCATTATAATCTCGCTTACTTTAAAGTACCTCCTACTATAGGTTACTTAAAGTTAAGTGGATTTTTGTCACTTAAATTAGCCTTTGAATACCGCTAAAAGTCTAGACACTTCAAAGTTAAGGCAGCTTAACTTTAAGGTAAAATTTGATGCATAACGTTGCCATTGAGTAACACTTGCCCTTAACTTACAGGATGTTACGTAAATTTAAGTGAAATTTGATGCATAACATTGCCATTGAGTAACACTTGCCCGTAACTTACAGGATGTTACGTAAATTTAAGTGAAATCTAGTAGTTAAGTGGCTATCCTAGACATAAGTTATCCTTTGAAAACGGACCCAGAATTTGAAATGAAATGGAATTTAACGCCCCATACAGGGGCGGATCTAGGAATTTTGAAAAGGGGGGGGGGCGCAAAATGAGGGCACTTACTGCAGAGACGGGGCACGCCGAAAAAAAATAAATGACATGTGGTTTTACGAAGCCATAATTCAACTTCAAAGCATTAGGTTTTAATTTTAACGCTTTAATATTCGTGTTTAATGGCATTCCTATCTAACGTGAATTTTATCTCGTTGACATGTTCACCATCTTGCGCCGGTGATCGCCGCTGTCGACAAAGTGGCGTATTCGGCGTACGCCGCGGCCGAACTTTTTTCGACTTCCGGTTAAATCAAGTAACCTCGTCGGTGAAACTGCCGACCTGTGGTCAGCTGGTTTGCGCCGGTATGGATAAATCAAGCAGGGCCATTGTAGTAGCCAACGTCTAGCTGACACGAAGGACCGACGTGTACGCATAAAAGAGCCATAAGAGACTTTTGGTAACCGTAATCTCTCCCATCCGTATCACGTATTCGTATCGTCATCTGATACGTTGCGTCAATATGGGTTTAGAGTTTTGGCAGATTTTCTATAGGCCCGTAGCCAGCGGGAGGGGGGGGGGGGGGGCAAAGGGGGCAGCTCCCCCCCCCCGGTAAAATTTCAGCTCTCTCAATGGGCGCCAAAGGACGCAATACGGGGCCAACGACCACATAGAGCCCAGTGATATTGGTTGGGCGCCCACGACGAGATTGGCGCTTAACCAATGTTGCTTGGTTTTATGGGCACCTCGCGAATCATGTCGTTATATATGAGGCGCTCCCTAAATCGAGAGGCGCCAAATAATGACCCATACGATTAAAACTACAGTTAATGGGGCGCCCAAAACGGCTTGATCTGTGGGGTGCCAAAATTTGCTACCGACGGCCCCGTCGCCGTGGAATATGAACAATTGATTGACTCGGTCACCTGAGTTAGGCAACACCAGACCACCTACTGTATGCAGGTACTGGAAAAGCAAGATTTGAGGTCGTCAAATTTTCTTTTTTTTGTGGGGGGGGGGGGCGTTTTAGGTTCTTCCCCTAACTATCATCGAGTCCGTACGCCTATGGAGAGCACCCTGTAGACCCTTCAACGGTACCCTTCGCCGTGGACCGCAAGTGTAGATACATCGGCGCCCACAAAAGCCCAATCGGCGCCCCCGGGAGCCCCCCTCACAATTTTGGGCTAGCTACGAGCCTGGTTCTATTATAGCATGATGGCAGTTATCTACCAAGATCACTACCAGTACTAGTCAAGTGCTTTGTCTACAAATTTCTGAGGAGAATCAAGTCGCTCGACATTCGCTGGGCTATTAAATAAAATTTGATGTCGAATCTTATTAAAACTCTTCGACTTCGACAGCAATTTTTGGTTTCACTAATGTATCATTTCAGAAAGTTTACACTCCTTTCACATTATTAACAGATTTGCAAGGTCACGCCTCCCAAAATGTAGCACATAGATCAACCAGCATACAGACAGACAGGCACACGGGAAATATCAAAATTCGGAGAAAAGCTCATAAATAATAATGCCTTAATTCAAGTCATTTTCATCACATCAGATAATATCCACCTTCGTGTTCTTGGATATGGAACAACATTTCGGCGTCTATATTATAAATAGCAAAACAGGTGGTAAAAAGACGACAATGTTACGGACCTTTTCCGTATGAAAGATGCTCAATACCACACTGATCCGCAGTGAATATTCGCCTGGCCGCTACAATCACTGATGTGGATGACATCGACGAGACTTAATAATGAGTTAGGCATATTAACTTTTTTACTGCGACAAATTCAATTCTAAAATGGACGCTTACGGCTGGCCCCCGGATCCATTCACTTGATTTGATATTTTCCGCAGGTTAATCTTTTAGGTTTTTGTATTTCGTGTAGTGCGGTCCTCCTGCACTTACTATTTGAAGTATAAGAAAAATAAATAAAGGTATTTGAAATTTATCTAGATAAAAAGTATTTTATATTTAGCATAAATAAGTACAGAAAATAGTACGCGGAGGCGTAAAATAGGTAAAAAAATCTAATTCTGTCCGTACCAGTTCATTATGATGTGACGCCACCCGTAGAACTATGGCGTTCTGACCTGCACTTATTATGAAAGGTCAGTCATCTTGGGCAGAGATTAAAGACGCCCGACGCATAATCTCTGTTAAACAGATTGGTTCATAATTATACTTACTGTCATACCCGTGTGCCGTCTGACGTATGAGAAATACACAAGGACTAGGAAATTAGGCTTGCCAAAAGCCCCTATTGACAGTTTATAAACAGACCACATGGTACAGGCCCGGTTGTCACGGAAAAGTTGAAAGTAAAAACCTTTTTTTATTTCGTTGCTCTTTGGTTGACAGATATCTCGGTCGATTTCATTTCTCGCACAAAACTAATCACTCTCCCACAAGGACGACGATACTAGTGGTGGTATCCCTTATCTTCGTCTAATTTTAGTCTTGTCATATTCACACTTTTGATAAGAGATAATAATAGTGTCCTTGAGAGAGAGAGAGAGAGAGACAGAGAGAGAGAGACAGAGAGAGATTAATGTCCAAAATATAGTTCTGTTAACTGACTTGAGCGTAGTGGTTTCTAGCAGGAGATAGAGATAGAAATGGGGTTTAACGTCCACTCAACACAAACTAGGTCATTTCGGGACTAACATGTGGTTTAATTTTATTTCAATAATTCGCTTGCGCGTAGGGGTCTTTAGCAGTGGGGGGAAATCGGAGTGCCCGGAGGAAACCCACGAGGTTGAGAAGGCGCCCCTATCTCCATGCCACATACGCTCACACCATGGCTAGAAACCACAGCCGCAAGCCAGAGGTGACCGGCCAGCTAGAGGCCGAAGCGCGGCACTCTAGACCACTAGGCCATCCCAACCCCCCATTCTAGCAGGAGACACCCCAAACAATCCTTGAGGTTTGACGGAGACTCTACTGACGTACAAGCTTGGAATGGAAGCCAGGCAACGTGACTGAATGACAAATCTTATCAAATAGAATATTGTTATGTTCATATCGAATCGAAACTGCTCGTGATGGCCAAAATAGAACTGACAGATCACAGAGGTTGTTATACAAGTTCTGCTCCTTAAACCGTGTATAAAAATGACATGAAATGTGGTTTAACGTCTTAATAATCCTCGATCACGCCAGTGGTATCGCTCCATCCTACTCCATCAACCCATGGATCCATTTACGGTATTTGCACGAGTTCAGATTATCTGCCCTTGACGATTTCATTGGTTGATTTTAAAACAGTGTACATACCAATCTTAGCGTCATTGTTTACGTTTACCACCATACAGCAGCATGCATGCTTGATCATGGAAATGTTTGCAAGAAACGTAACACCAAAGGCGTGAAATGCACACAAAACGATGTCCTCAGATATTTTGAAAAAGTTTGCAACCATGAAATTTTTAGTCTTTCTCTCCCTTTCCCCTTTTCCCCCTTTTGCATGGCGATTTTGAGTCTTTGGTGTAGAATCGAAGAAAAGGGTTTGAAAATACATTTTCTGCCAGGTTTTGGTGAATATTCATGATTTTGAGGCGGAAGGATACAAGAGTTGTGAGCTTGGTTACGTTGAAAGGGAGGGCCGAAAATTGCAAGGTTAGCTGTCTCTACTTCCAGCCTGTCTATCTCAAGTTTTTCATGAAGTACCTCATACATGCTTTTGGGCAAGAGTTTGCCACATGTTGCTCCATCTGTGGCAGAAAGCGTTTTACCCAACGAATATTTGGGAAAAGGTTACAACCGGTCTTAGAGACGAGAATTAACATTGAAGTCAAAGGGGGAATAATTAGTGATCTGTGGCCTGATCTTAGTTGCACTAAAATGAGAGTTACTCACCTTTGCCTATTCGCTCTCTATCTATAGAAAAAGTATAGAGGTTTTTGATTGGTCGATAAAAATAGCAAATTTATCCATGGCAGACGAACCCTTCGCTGTAGAATATCTAAATATGAGTTGGTCGTTTCGCCGCTGCCCGGGCAAACTTTGCCTTGTAGCATATTGTATGGCGTTCGACTCCTCCCCATAGGCGTACGGGGAAATTTTTGACTTAGTATGTTCTTAGTATGTTAGTCGTAGCTTTCTGTACACCAACTCCTACGCCTATGCCCCCCCCCCCCAATCCACAAATGAGTATATATAGGACACAAAATAATCTAAACACGTTTTTAATGAAAGGCAATTTATCTGTAGATAATGGTTAAGACGAAAACTCGCCGTTCTTCTGTCTCCTGTCTAACAGGCGGCGTAAATCTACAAATAAAAAAAACACGAGAGAATATGAGAAATGAAATGAAATGGGCCGGTTTAACGTCCTACTCTGGGCTAATGAAGACGGTCGTACCCCATACAGTGTGCTATGAGGGAAATTTTGCCCGGGCAGCGGCGCTACGGCCTACTCTTATATCGAATTCCAACTGCCCAGGGATCTTTCATGTGCTCGGCAATTGCTACACAGGACCTCGGTTTTTCGTCCAATCCGAACGACTACACAGCTATTTTTGTCATCACTGACACGAGAAAATCACGCCGGATAATCTGGATGAACCTTCTCGGCCAATGCAGGGATCGAACACGAGACCACTAGCCCCCCACTTTACAAAGATGGATTCCGAGAGGTACATTATATCACATGGTTCAGTGGTCCAAGCACTCCCGCCCACACTTACAGACAGACAAAATAACAGTAATATATTTCGTCCACTATTCTAATCAGGTATGGACCAGGAGCATGACCCCCCGACCCTACCCCCAAGGGGTGTGGCAGAGATATTCCCTTTAACCAACTATCCTTGGTGCAACATTGACACCGCACCTCAATGTACCCATACTTACTTGTTTAAGTTGTTGCCTGAATTCTTCATTTTGAATAAGTCCATCACCTGAAATACAAGACACGAGTCACATGACTTGACTGATACTATAAATACATCATGTGATCAATTCATCGAACGGCTTTTCACGTGGCCATATCTATGGAAACTAAGGATTTGAGAGAAAGAAATGAGGATTAACGTCTACTCGACACAAACTAGGTCATTTCGGGACTAACATATGGTTTGATTTTATTTCAATAATTCGCTGGCGTATGTTCTTTAGCAGTGGGGGGGGGGGGCGAAGGACCAGGAGAAAAACCCACGAGGCTGGACAAGCGACCCTACTCCTTGTCATGTACAACCGGGGATTCGAAACCTTGCCAGTTAACTCAATGACAGACTTTATAATACAGCGCGCGTGTGCTAACCATTCGGCCACCCCTGGTATATGTCCGTCTTCATTATCTTCAATAGAAGGCTTGACCTCGGTTTATCCTGTCAAGATGTTCACGTAATATCCTGCACCTTTCGGCACTAATTTCAATTGGATACAAGCCCAACTGGGGAGCCTATCAGGTTCCTCGAATACCAAGTCTCGCGCTTTCCAGCTAAAATGTCTACCTGTGAAAAGTTCAAAGGTTCTGTGGAGGTCGTTATGTCACAACCTCTGATAGGCTGCTACTGTTCACTTGTCTGTAGATAATGTAGCTAAAAGTACGGGAATTGTGACGTAATCTAGCAACGTCATGATGCTGTAAAACTCGAAGTCGTTGCTTCAGAAACATGTGAACAGTAGGACATTAAACCCAATTTCATTATGTGTGACCGAAGTTACGGAACAAAATGAAAACAACACCTGGGGCATTCCATATCGTTTACTGTGAACGTAGGGCCGTAACTAGGTCAGAGGAAAGAGGCCGCGGGGAGTGTTCTCAGCGGTGCTGTAAAATTTATGGACAATGTATATCTAGGAGGGGGGGGGGTATGGGGTCTCCCCCCGGCATCGAGAAACAATTTCAAAATTGGACTGCCGGAAATGCTATTTCCTGCACTCTGAGTAGCCTCATACATCGAGGACGATTATGCAGGCGGACCTTCGCTATTACCCGCACCTGACGTCTTATTTCCCACCGAAGAAATCGGTCAATTTTCGTGCTTTGGGCGGTGGTCTCATTTGAAGAAAATTTGACCAGAAAGCCTCAAAATATCACACATTTGAAGATCTGAAAAAGGTGAAAACCAAACAGAAAATGGAAACACGGAGAATCCAATATCAACCCCCACTCCCCCGCCCTTTTTACGGTCCTGTGTGAACCGGTGTTGTTTATTTACCTGATGTATCAACTCTGATGACTAAAGGGTCAACATCGGCCAGATTAAGGACATTGTCAGTATTGGTATTAAGTTGTTGGAAAACGTGCAGAGCAAAAGCTTCAGAATCATGGAAGTTAGCGTGCCATTGTTTAACAAATTCATCTGAATCCACCTGAAAGTCAACTTTAATACAAAAAACAAAACAATGAATTTTGAGTGACAAACTCATTATATTTAGTTTCCTAGCATGACGTCATCGCCGCCATTTTCTTTATGTATGACATAATAGACAGGTGGGAGAAAAAGGGAGAGAGAGAGAGATATATATATATATAGAGAGAGAGAGATGGGTTTAATTTCCACTCAGCACAAACTAAGTCATTTCGGGACTAACATATGGTTCAATTTTATTTAAATAATTGGCTTGCGCATAGGGATCTTTAACAGTGGTGCCGAACTGTAGGACGTTAAGCTCATTTTATTATTTACTCAATGACAGGGTGCTAAAGCGCATACGTTAGGACCCATTCACATGATCTGATATTTGTTTATTTTTCTTTGCAATGTCTATTTTCTGTCTTTTCCGCAGGTTTATCGTGTCGATTTTTGTATTGCGTGTAGTGCGGTCCTCCTGCACTTACTATTAGACTGCTCGACCATCAACACCCCGCCTTTAAAACGGATACTTACAGTTGTGATCAAAGTTTACAATGAAATAATTCAATATATCAATCTCTGAGATAACACCATTGCCATCGGTATCCAGGGCAACAACAACCATATTGATGACATGTTCTTCTGATAAATCATGGGCGTTGTCATGGACACATGGTAATGCTAAGCAACTTAAAAAAAAAAAAAATTTTTGAGTATCAAAGAATACGCCCAATGACGAAAGTACCCGTTTACAAAGGTTCGGGGACCTGTTCTTTGGTGTTCTTGGGAATTTCTTGAATTTAACCGATGTCAAGTACAACGGGGGATTCGAAACCATGCCAGTTGACCCAATGACAGGCTTTATGATACAGCACGTGTACGCGCTAACAGTTCGGCCATCGGCCATTCATTAATAAATTATTATTATAAGACTTACTATTTCTTACACCCTTCTGACAAAACGATTGGATACACGAATTCACGCGAGTCTGTCATAAAACATATGAAATACAAATTTAATTTGCAAAATTTTCGTGCGTTTTCAAAAACGAAAGTTGGAGATCTGGGGCCTATTTCACGAAATTTTAACTAAGATAAGATCCCAATTTTAGTAATTTGATTGGATAATATTAGATTGATTTTAGTGCTTAGCCAATCAAAATTGAAGTATCTACTAAAATTGGATTTTATCTTAAGTTAAAATTTCGTGAAACAGGGCCCAGCATTAGAGTGTAAGACTGGTGTACGACAGCGCCTCAACCTTGGCAGAGAATACTCAGGTGATTAAAATACAAATCTATATTTCGTTTCGTTTTTTTAATACTTTCGATGGCTTCTACTACACGTAGATCTGACCAGTTGTAGCGGAGGGTCGCGTCAGATGTCCTACGAGTGGCTTTTGACCCTATGGCGTCAGACATTTGATTAGCCAATCAGCGTTGATGTTTATTGTGGCGGAGGGTCGCGTCAGATGTCCTACGAGTGGCTTTTGACCCTATGGCGTCAGACATTTGATTAGCCAATCAGCGTTGATGTTTATTGTGGGTTACCCACAGTTCCGTTAACGTCAGCCAAAAACTAGCCCTAACAGACCGTTTCATTGGCCAATCTCTCACGTTAACCAGAACGTTGAGATTATAACAACTCGTTCATTATTTTTGGTATATTTGAAGATAAATATAACACATACCAGCCCAATACAGCAGCAATAAGAACGAAAACTTTCATGTTGATTTTTATTCTGTAAATAAATTAAATTAAAAATTGAGATAAGTCTAATATTCATTGCTTCGGTTGATGGGGGGTGGGTGGGGTGGGGGTGGGGTAGTTCACCGAATGGTTCGACTCGTGTGCCTCAGCTCTTAAGGTTTGTCATTGAGTCAACTCGTATTGATTTCCCGCTTGTACGTGACAAGGAGTAAGATCGACTGTCCAGCCTCTTTGGTTTTCTCCGGGCCCTCCGGTTTCCTCTCATTCATAAAGAAATCAGGTTTAACGTTCACTCAACACAAACTAGGTAATTTCGGGACTAACATATGGTTCAATTTTATTTCAATAATTTGCTTGCGCGTAGGGGTCTTTAGTAGTGGGGGGAAACCGGAGGACCCGGATAAAACCCACGAGGTTGGACAGGCGAACCTACTCCTTGTCACGTACAACCGTGGAATAGAAACCACGAAGGTTGACTGAATGAGAGTATTTATAAAGAATACAGCGAGGTATAATTTGATAAAGTTTGACTCCTCTGGTCGTCGTTTTGGAGAGAGAGAGAGAGAGAGAGAGAGAGAAGAGAAGAGAGAGAGAGAGACAAATGGGGTTTAACGTCCACTCGACACAAACCAGGTCATTTTGGGACTAACATATGGTTTCATTTTATTTCAATAATTCGATTGCGCGTACGGGTCTTTAGCAGTGGGATGAAACCGGGGTGCCCGGAGGAAACCCACGAGGTTGAGAAGACGCCCCTATCTCCATGCCACATACGCTCACACCAGGGCTCGAAACCACAGCCGTAAGTAAGAGGTGACCGGCCAGCTAGAGGTCGAAGAGCGGCACTCTTGACCACAAGGCCATCCCAACCCCCTCGTCGTTTTGGCTTTGGCCGTTTCTATTTGTCTATTTTGACCATAGCCACTCCTCAATGGCAGTGGGAGGAAACCGGAGAACCCGGAGAAAAACCAAGAGGTTAGACAGGCGACCTTACTTCTTGTCACTTACAACCGGGGAATAAAAATCACGCCAGTTAACTCAATGACAGACCCTATGATACAGCGCGCACGCACTAAACATTCGGCCATCCACCCCTTCATAATGTAAGAATTAGGTAGTTCCAGGTAGGGTAGGTCTCGATTATCTACTTATCAATATTTTTTTAAAAATCTGTCGATGGATTTAATCCATTTGAATCCCTGCCGTCGGATGGTCTATATAATTGATTAAGGCCTGCCATGCTAATAAATATCTCAAGAATTAGAGGTACAATATTCATAATAACGTTATGGATTTACTACAATTGGATTAAAACACAGATCCTATTTCACTTCGTTTTTATAGTTCCAAATTTCTTTTTATTTGTCATACTACTCTTGGATCTGGAAGAGTTGTTATCATTAACGTGTTCTAAATGGGGTGAGGTATTAGCCAATGAAACAGTCTGTTACGGTGAGCTTTAGGCGTGTTTTGCACAAAATAAAGACCTGCAAAGGGCAGATTAAGCATTTACATAGGCCTAATGCATCTTTTATTTATTCTGCTTCAGACAAATTAAAAAGAAACTCCCTTTGATTTGTTTTTGCATTTTGTTTTTTAAAGTTTTGCACCATACAAGGATAACCTTATCACGAACTTACCTTAAGGTTGAGTTTTTCTTTGATATATAGCGCCTTATTTTTTCTCCCAGTTTTATATGAAGATAATGACATTGGGAAGAATCCAGGTGGTTGCTGTTATCGGTGTTTATGATTAGCCGTGTGAGATAGGTGTGGATCTACTTTACTTACCTACTTCAGTTCCAGGATCCACTCGAGGGTCACGGTGGCTAAGTTGATAAGGCACTGGTCCGCTAGCCTGGAGGTCGATTGTTCGATCCCTGCATTGGCCGAGAATGTTCATCTCGATTTTCGGGCGTGATTTCCCCTTGTCAGTGATGCAGAAAGACAGCTGCCTAGTCGTTCGGATGGGACTAAAAACCGATGTCCCGTGTACACATTGGAGTGCACGTAAAAGATCCCTTGGCAGTTGGAATTCGATATAAGATTAGGCCGTAGCGCCGCTGCCCGGCAAAATTTCCCTCATGGTGTTAGACCGGCAGCCTGCACCTTCGAACTCCAACGAAGGAGATACCAAAGTTCACCTATAGCCTAAACTGACCCCTAAAACATGCCTGGATCCAACATTAGAGATACTGAGTGAAACCAATTTATACATTATGAATGAGGTGTTTTAATATATTTCTATGGGGGGTAACATCACCCTGACAGACATGCCCTAAAGAGGGACCTTTATAGGTCTAGATCCAATATTTGAGATAGCAACTGAAAATTTGTCAGATTAAGGACCATTTAAATCATCTACTATGAACGACAGACATTTTAAACAGTGCTTGTCCCCGGACAGTTGCCCTCTAGTGAGGAATCTCAATGTTTGAGATCACACCAAATTTATTTCTATATTACCTTAGTGTATTTTGAGTAAGTAAAAGTAGCTGACAAGGCATTTTAAATGGTGCTTATGTCTTGAAAACCGCCCCCAGTGAGCCATATTTATGTCTTAAGATCCCGATCAAGACGTCATCTGCGATAGAAAACTATTTTTGCTGTGTTTCTCCCATTGCATAGTTTCATTTGAATGAATCAAAAATCAAATTTCGCTATGGCCGATTATTTTTCATGGCTAACAATTTTAGGATAATGAGTTAGTAAATATTTACATATAGGCTGGTAGGAGACACTCCTAGCCTCTAGGGATAAAATCCAAAACAAAAGATTTTTGCTTTTCTGTATCTGCACCCACATAAAATCCACCGCAATCTACCTTGGGCAATTTTTTTTATGGACGATTTAGTTTTGGTATCAGACCTCCAAATGAATAATCCTTGTAAAACCGCCATATTTAGGTTATCTCAAACTTATGGTCTTTACGCACTCAAAATGTGTTACCAAATCGAAACACGTTGACCTTTTTTGAAAATATTATTAGCGCAACTATTTACACCCGCTATACTCGTCTGATTTGGTAGGATGAACTGGCATTGACGCGGATGGGTGATAACTCAGTTGCTGTTGACTTTATGGTGCTGAGTTGCATGATTTTGGCTAAATTTTGAAAAACATTTGTTTGTGATTGCATTATGTGTAGGATAAAGCACGAGACTGAGGTTATGCTGGGGAAAGAAAGATTGAAGAAAATGGCCCGAGAAGAAGAAAAACCGAGGCCGGTAGGCCGAGGCTTTTTTTTATCAAGGGTTGTTTCTGAAGTCTTTCTTCCCAACATAACAGAAGTCGAGGACTTTATCTTGCTTATAAACCGTCTAAGTTTACATGTACGCACAATCAATGATAATATCCTAGAATCCCCAGAAGAAAAACCTGATGGAAAAAAATTTAACCTGGAAGAATAGCCTGTAACAGGTTTAAAGCAAAACTTTCAGAAGAATAACCCCGTATTGCCTTGTATAGCCGCCCCGACTTTTAGACTTCAAGTTATTCCGAGCATAGAATATTCTTCAAAGATCAAATAGAGTAGATAATATGGTCACAAATATTGAGGGGCCACTGGTGAATGTTGTGATGGGGCTTTTATGGTCTGATATGAGTCGTTGGTTTGTAATGTAGATATTTGTTGTTGTGGGCTAGTTTCCTATAAATTAGTTTGGAGCGATTTGTTGTTTCTTTGCATAATGATATATAGACAGGGAAGACTGATGTCTTGTTCTGTGACCACGGCGTGTTGCAGTGGTCAAGGACGTAGAGGGGACAGGGGCGATTTGGAGTCTAGTAAGATCAAGGTTCTGTTTCTCGAAATCTTAACTAAACTAAAGATAAAAACCAAATTTTAAGGGGTACTGTTTTTTTGATTTTGAATGGATAAGCATTAAAATCAATCTAATACTGTCTAATCAAATTACTAAAGGTTGGATTTTATCTTAGTTAAAATTTAGTGAAACAGGCCCCAGATCAGCTGGCGCTCGATTGACTCCCTCAAGATTTTCAGTAGGCTTGTTGTCACCCGTTGTCAGTGACGCAGGACGGAGGGCCCGACTAGGACAGCTGTCTAGTCGTTCGGGTGGGACAAAAAGCCGAGGTCCGTGTACAAATTGGCCTGCATGTTATAAAAAAAAACCTTTACAGCTGGAATTCGATATAAGAGTTGACCGTAATACCCCATACAGTGTGCTATGAAGGAAATTTTGCCCGGACAGCTGCGCTAGGACCTACTCTTATATCGAATTCCAACTGCCAAGCGATCTTTTATCTTTAGACAGTTGTCATAATCAGGCACTGACAAGGGGAAACCACACCGGAAAATCCAGATGAACTCTATGGGTAGCTCGGACCGGATAGTAACACCATGTGGTAGAGATAACTTCCGGTTTCAGAGTAATGCTATTTCCGGTTTCGTGGTTATGCTACTTCCGGTTCATGGCTATACCTGCGCCCCGGTTTTCCATTCCATCCGAACGACTGTACGTTGTACCTTGCCAGACCCTCCGCCTAGAACCACTGACCAGTGGAAGCACACTGGAAAATCCCATCGAACATGAGACCAGGCGCGGATCCAGGGGGAGGGGGGAAGTGAGACTGGTCATTACTGTTCAGACCAAACCACTAATGAATGCGGCACTCTGATCATTACCCTTTGATCCAATGTACACCCCCTCTTCGACAGAATCCTGGATCAGGGCCTGGAGACCTCTTACTCCCACTTCCTAACCAACAATAGAGAGTTTAAACATAGTATTTATTAAACTAAATCATTATATGTATATAAATGTTATCACAATATGCTGTTTTCTCAACAGGCGTTATATATCTGAAAAGATAACAATAAATGGATTAATAGGAGACAACAAGGAGACTCATATTTTCAGAGATTTATAGAGAGAGGGAAAGACAGAGACAGAGAGAGAGAGAGGGGGAGAGGGAGAGGATGTAGCGTGTCCTCTCGACACAAGCTAGGTCATTTCAGAAAAAACCCTCGACAGAAAAACCTCGGCCTGCCTACCTCGCCCAGTCTCTACACATAATCTCGACTAATCGAATGGCCAAGGTACGTGTACTTACATCTCGACGCTGCTATATTACTTCACAATTCCCGAACTTATAGCTAACTTATCTACAGACACGTGAACAGTAGCGTCCAATCACAGGTTGTCACATGGCGACCTCCACGGAAACCTTGACATTGAACGAACCTTGAACTTTGCAACTCGATTATCACAGGTAAACGTTTTAGCTTGAAAGCATGAGACTTGGTATTCGCGGCGACCGATGAATCTGATAGGCTCACAAACTGGGCGTGTGCCCAATTGAAATTAGTGTCGAAATAGCAGGGTATTACGTGGAGACCTTGGTAAGATGTACGTAGTTAAAGCGAGATGAAGCCTTCTATTGAAGATGTACTGCTGTTCAGCATCTGTCACGATAATGACGGCGGACATACGCCATACAAGGTGCTATGGGATTTGTTGTGTCCGGAGAGCAGCGCTATGGACTACCCTGGGACACACACACCATGCAAGGGGCTATGGGGTGTGTTGTGTCCGGAGAGCAGCGCTACGGACTACCCTGGGTTTGAATTTCGACTGCCATATTTTGATAAAATGGGCGATATATGTATGCTAGGGACTAAGCCTTCTATTGAAGATGGGGTACTCACTGCTTCCAGGTAAGCCTTGAACTCTGCAATTTGGATGACTCCATCACCTATAATTATATACAACAGCGTCTTAAAAAAACGGATGTGACGTCATCCTTTGAGGTCGATGGACCATACAAACGGGGAGAACGCTAGATCGGAGACGGTCCTACGCAAATTGTGACGTCATACGTGAATTGTGGGTTAGGGTAAGGGTTAGGCTTGATCATGGGTTAGGGTTAGGGCTAGCCCTGTTTATATCTCGGGACTTTGACCAAATCTACAGGTCCTAGCCCTTACCCTAACCCTAACCCACAATCTATATATGACGTCATATGTGCTAAAATGCGTAGGACCGTCGCCGATCTAGCGTTCTCCTACAAACGGGGAGGACCAAGAGATCCGATTTTAAATTTTAATACAAATTCAGTCAGGTTATAAACAAGTATCACAGTACTCTATGAAACCGGAAGCCAAAATTTATAATATGGTCAATGGCGTCATAGCAACCATGTTGAAATTGTGATGTCATATCAAAAGTCCGCCAATCGATATGAAATGTCCACGCATCAAATGTCATGACAATCGTAAAAATGAAAAGAAATGGGGTTTAACGTCCTACTGTTCTGCTCCGACTGGACTAATGACGACAGGCATACGTCATACAGTCGGCTGTGGGTGAAAATTAGGCCTATTCTTATATCGAATTACAATTGCCAAGGATTTCTTTTACGTGCATGCTAATCTATACACGTATTCGAATTGGCGGGAGGGGCCTTAGGTCCTTCTGTAAAATGTAGCCACAAAAAAACAAGAGAAGAAGTAGACTACCATATATAGTTCGAAGCGTCTGTCGCCATTTACGTCTTACGTCAACCTTTGGTAAGTCGCAGACTCCCAATCTGTTTCACAGAGAATTACTTACGAATTAACTCTGTAACAGATGAGTGTTCATAGCACGTGCGTTGACTGCAGACGGCGCCAGTCATTGGCTCAACGGCTCGTGCAGTATTTACTTAACACCTAACTGCTTCGGGCAAAATGATGCATTTTACTCATTTTAATACCCATTTACACTAAATAGGAAATATTTTTTAACTACAAATACTTCAAGCGTCTTTATCTATTTTTCTTTTACCTCAAAATAATGTTTGAGAATTTAATTTGTCGGAGTAAAAAAGTTAATATGCCGTACTCATTAAGCCTCGTCGATGTCATGCTTATCAGTGATTGTAGCGGTCAAGCGAATATTTACTGCGGGATCAGTTTGGCAGACTCCCTGACCAGTGCATGGGTCCCAGTAGGACCCAGTGGGTGCAAACCAGTGTTGACCGAGAGGGTTCCTCGGCAATTTTCAGTGTCCACGTAAACGATCTCTTGGGTGTTGGAATTCGACGAGGAGTAGCTAGAAACACAAGTTGTTTTTGACCCGGTTGGCATAGAAAAGTAGAACGTTATATCCCATTAAAAGAAATGCTCTGTGTTAAATGTAAGCCATATGTTGAATCCCAGTCTGATTAAAATAGATATCTATATTTCGTTCCGTTTTTTTTATACTTTCTATGGCCTACGTTATACGAAGATCTGACAGTTATAGTGCGAGTTCAGGTCAGAGGTTATACGATCGCCTTCTGACCCTATGACGTTAGGCATTTGATTAACCAATCAGCAGTGATGTTAATAGTGGATTTACCCACAGTTTCCTTCAAAACATACCTAAATCTCTCCGTAACAGACCGATTCATTGGCTAAAGCCTCACATCATTCAGAACACGTCACGTATAACAACTCTTCTAGGCTCTAGTCTTATAAAAACAGGTAAAACCAAATTTTGAACTATTAAAACGAAACGAAATATGATTTGTGTTTTAATCAGATTGAGTGAATCCTACCTGAAGTATCGGCTCGTTTGATGAGCGGGTCGACATCCTGGAGATCTAATCCGCCATTATCATCCGTATCGAGATGGTGGAAAATATGCTGGGCAAAGGCTTCTTCATCGTGGAAAGAATTATGCCACTGACGAACAAATTCAGCTTCATCTACTATTTGGTTCCCTTACAAAATTGAAAAAAAAAATTTTTTTTTTTTTAAATTTAGAAGCTGTGAGATGCGTGCAGTGGTGGAGAAAGAGAGAGAGAAAGAGAGAGAGAGAGAGGGAGAGAGAGAGAGAGAGGGAGGGATGGGTGCGGTGGTAGCGAGAGAGGAAGGGAGAGAGAGAGAGAGAGTGAATGGGGTTTAAACACATGGTTCAATTTTATTTCAATAATTCGCTTGCGCGTAAGGGTCTTTATCGGGGGGGGGGGAGAGGACCCGGAAAACCCCCCACGAGGTTGGCGATTTATGGGACCGGTTACGGTTCTACCGAGAAAAGTAGTTTCGGGCAGTGTTTGATTTAATCTCTGCAAAGCTGTATTTTGTGAACTCGGCCAGCTGTTTCTCGAAATCATAACTAGAGATAAAATCCAAATTTTAGTACGTCCGTCTACTTCAATTTTGATTGGCTAAGCATTAAAATCAATAAAATATTATTCAATCAAATTACTAAAAATTGGATTGAATCTTAGTTAGAATTTCGTGAAACTGGCCCCTGGTCACACAAAGGCTGGTAGAATCTTGATGAAAATTTTTAAAAAGGAGGAAATTACTGTCATGATCATAATTAATGATAAAATATTCGGCCACGTCAATGGCTGTGATAAGACCATCATCGTTATGATCAGCATCAGATAGTACCATACTGATCACGTGTTCTTCAGTTAAATCCGCATGGTTGTTATGGACACAGGGGTCTGCCAGACAACTGAAATAAAAGAAATACGATAGTACTGATGTTGTTGTTCTTCTTCTTAGTACTTAACTTACGCCATAGGCGTACGGGGAAATTTTTGACTGGGGGGGGGGGGGGGGGGCGGGGCGTTAGGTTCTTAGTATGTTTGTCGTGGCTTACTGTACTCCAAACAATAGAGGGTTCGAGTCTTTAGATTTCTATTTAATTGCCTAACTATAGACACTCTGAATTTGAATTCACTGTTAAATGGGACACATTCAATAACACAATATTTTTCTATACCACTTTCACAAAGGACAATTGTGTGCCGAAATTTTCCCAGCATTTCGTGCCTCACCCACCCCCCCCCCCCCTTTCAGCCTATGACGTACGCTTCCAAGTTGTCTTATTTTCATTATCTTAGCGTACGCGCCTGGGTCTTTCCTGTCAGAGGAAACCCCGGGGTAAACACACCAGGTTTAGAATGCGCCCATATCGCCATGCCACATACGCTCACACCGAAGAGAGCAACCACATCCGCAAGCCAGAGGTGACCAGTCAGCTAGAGATCGAAGTGCCACAGTCTAGACCACTAAGCCCCCCACCACGATAATACCGAGTACGATAGTACTTTATAGGCCTATACCAGGAAAACAGTATGTCGGCATCTTGGAACTATACTTGAATTGGGCTTTTTCTAAGAGCATAGCCCCCATTCAGTCAACTGACGTGGTTTCGAATCCCCGGTTGTCCGTGACAAGGAGTTGGGTTTTCTCCAGGTTCTCCTTTTTCCTCCCACTGCTAAAGAACCCTACGCGCAAGCGAATTATTGAAATAAAATTGAACCATGTGTTAGTCCCGAATTGACCTAGTTTGTGTCGAGTGGACGTTAAACTCCATCCCTCTCTCTCTCTCTCTCTCTCTCTCTCTCTCTCTCTCTCTCTTTCTCTCGCGCGCGAGCAACACGATGCGTATTTATAAGTGGTTGGGAGCCAGTACCTGGGCCAAAACAAAACAAAATACATACCCGCCTAATACAGCCACTAAGATAACAAAAGTCCTCATTTTTTCTGAAAAGATAAATCACCATCTCTCATAGTTTTATAATCAATGCAATGGGAACTTTGAAAGAGGGAGAGATAGGACGAAATGGGGGTTGACGTCCACTTGACACATTTCGTGACTAACATATGGTTCAATTTTATTTTAATAATCCGCTTGCTCTTATTAGGGGTCTTTAGCAGTGGGACGAAACGGGAGGACGCGGAGAAAACCAACGGATTGGCCAGGCGAACTCACTCCTTGTCACGTACAACCGGGGAATCGAAACCAGGCCTGTTGACTCAATGTCAGACGATATGAAACAGCGCGCAAAAGCTAACGATTCGGCCATCCACCCCCCACCCCCCCCGCCCGAACTTCGAAAAGGCGAGTAAATAGTCCGTGTCATTCTCGTAATATAAAATTAGGAGAATAAAACTCATTCTCTTCCAATAGATCTTTTTTTTTATTTCAGATAGGCAAGGGGAGGTTGGGATGGCCTAGTGGTCTAGAGTGCTGCGCTTTGACCTCTAGCTCGCCAATCACCTCTGGCTTGCAGCTGCGGTTTCGATCCCTGGTGTGAGCGCATGTGGCATGGAGATAGGGGCGCCTTCTCAACCTCGTGGGTTTCCTCCTGGCACTCCGGTTTCCTCCCACTGCTAAAGACGCCTAAGCGCAAGCGAATTATTGAAATAAAATTAAAAACCATATGTTAGTCCCGAAATGACTTAGTTGTGTCGTGTGGACGTTAAACCCCATTTCTCTTCCCCTCTCTCCACTACAACCGGTTAGATCTACATGTTGTGTAGGCCTACGAAAGTATAAAAAAACGAAACGAAATATAGATCAGGGGCCTATTTCACGAAATTTTAACTAAGATAAGATCCCAATTTTAGTAATTTGATTGGATAATATTAGATTGATTTTATTGCTTATCCAATCAAAATTGAAGTATCTACTAAAATTGGATTTTATCTTAAGTTAAAATTTCGTGAAACAGGGCCCTGTATTTTAATCCGATTGCGCTCTTCTGTAAATATTCTGTGGTTTCGATACCTTGCAATAGGAATCGTCATTTTTCCTCATAGTTGGAATTCGATATAAGAGTAGGTCGTAGTGCTGCTGCCCGGGTAAAATTTCCCTCAGCACACCGCATGACGTATGCCCGCCTTCATTAGATCAGTTGGAGGAGAACAGTAGGATGTTAAAGGGACAATAACACTCTTGCTGGCTTGGTAGCTCCAGAAAATAAATAATACCCTTATTCTAAGTACTAGATGTTTAAATGTCCTACCTGTTGTGTAAATTATCCATTACAACCTATTTTATTTGTCCAGAGGGTTCGAAAATATATTAAAACCCAAGTCACATTTGAAAAGGTTTACGTTAGACTTTTCAAATCAATAAGTTGAACTTTTCCAATTTTTTAAATTAGGTGTGTTAAAATGAAATTTATATCATCAATTAATTGGAATATTGTAAAATAATACAATTTGTTGACCAGAATGAAGATTGAGGCATATTATTCAGTTACAACAAGAGTGGTATTGGGGCTTTAAAATGAAATGGGGTTAAACATCCTACTGTTCTGCTCCTAAACTGGGCTAAACAGATGAAATGAAATGGAGTTTAACATCCTACTGTTCTGCTCCGACTTTTGGAGTACTATAGTCTTATATCTAATTCCGGGGGGTTGGGATGGCTTAGTGGTCTAGAGTGCCGCGCTTCGACCTCTAGCTGGCCGGTCACCTCTGGCTTGCGGCTGTGGTTTCGAGCCCTGGTGTGAGCGTATGAAGATTGGGACATATTATTAAGTTACAACAAGAGTGTTATTGGGGCTTTAAACCCCAGTTTATTTCATTTCTTTTCAAACCAGTAGGGCGTTAGAACTCCATTTCATTTCATTTACATCTCTCATACCCATCTCCGTTAGCCCGGTTGGGGCAAAAGAGTAAGACATTACACCCCATTTTATTTCATTCCAAACAGTGAAGTAAGAAATGGATAATAATTCTTACCTGCTCAGATATGGTCGCCTTTTATGTAACCAATCAGTGTGTGCAGTATATATACGAGACCTTGTTATGTTACTGGGAGAGAAACAGGTGACAGTGATGTGTTCTTACAGGTTTCCGTTCATTTTTTGCGGCCTTGCTAATTTTGGATATTAATCTTTTCTCACAATGCTGTGGCGTAGTGATTGCCGATTCGGTGAGTTGGGATGACCTAGTCGTTTAGAGTGTGAATTATCTTCGGCTTGCGATCGTGCTTTCGATCCCTTGTGTGGAGGTATGCATGTTCCTTAAACAACGTCCGCGAGTTTTAAAACATCTAACCGTTGCTTCAATACTCAGCAATTCTCGAACTTTTGCGCCCATTGTGTTTACACGTGACTCATTAGCATTGTCCAATCAGAGGTCGTGGCACATAACACACTGTAAACAAACAAGTTTACAGCCGTTGAAAGTTTTTTTTTAAAAATTGAGAAACTCACGGAAAACTAGCAAACTTGACATCGATCAATCTTTGAACTGTGCAACTCGATTGCCACATGTAAACATTTTAGCCAGCAGCGCGAGACTTGGTATTCACGACGACTGGTGATTCTGATAGGCTCACAAGCTGGGCTTGTTACCCAATCGAAGTTAGTGGCAAAATATGTGAATGGCTTGATAATTAAGATGTACGTGGTTTATGTGAGATCAAACCTTCTATTACAGATGTGGTTATGTGGCTTGGAGATGGGGGCGCCTTTCAACCTCGTGCGCTTTCTCTGGGGCTGCATCTTGTCGATGGCACGTAAACCCGAATCTCGTGTACACGCTGGCATTGACGAAAACGAATCCTTGACCGAGTTTATATATATTAGGATGTGGATAGCTGAGTTTACGTATTTGGGATGTGGATGCAGCGTTCACGCTGTCGATCGCCATTTTCGACAATTGCGATAAAAATATAATTTTGGCGATAAAATATTCAATTTGGCGAAATCTTTAGCGATAAATTTTTCCTGTCAGGCGATTCTGTTTTAACCGAAGTAAATAAAATTTTCTTGTCACAAATTCACACCAAGCTTGAATTTTCACGCCGCGCACACACGTGACTGCGTCAGTTATCAATCAATTAAATACCAATCTTTTGTCTCTTGATCAATCTCTTATTAGTGTTGAGTATTATTTACACTAAGAATAACAACAAACTAATTAAGAGATTTAATTATTTGTCTCCAAATACGAATCGGTGGCTGTTTTGACAGTTTCTACATATTCAAAGTGGTGGACACTAGAATGATACTCGTTCGATTTGTTTGGGATTATTGGATTATGATGTCTGTTTTATCTTCTTACTCTGTTGATCGTATCGTTAACAAATGAAGCCAGGTTTGTTGTTACAATTTATGTGGAAGAGGGCGTTAAACTTCAGAAACGAACGAACGAAAGTCATTTATCATCTAATCGCATGTCATGGGTCGTAAGTGAAAAATTGAACAGCCTTCGTCAACATCTGATAGAAGAATGTCAGACTTTTTAATATGTCGCCGACAAAATGTTCAAAGCCCACAGATGGTACTGATTAGCTCTCATCCATCTGATAATACTCCATCCTTGAATGTTGAAGCTATGTCAACTTCTACAATAGGCCTGGATTTACTAGGACTAGGATACCCCAAAAATTCGCGATAGATGTAAAAAAGCTTTCAAAAAATGGTCTTCTGCAAAGTAGTGAAAAATTTTGTAAATTGTGATATAATATGTATATGGTATGTACTTATGTAAATAGAAATTACTACGCGTAGGAAAGTAATACGGGCATATCTATTCGGGCATACCAAACTAACGAATAATGAAATAAATGAAGGCTAATATTTAAAAAAAATCAAAAAAACATTGACCCAGTTGCAGGACGTGGGAAGTAATACGTGAAACCCTTTTTCATTTCTAGTTTCATACCAAACCAACAAAAATAAATGGAGGGTAATTAATATTTTAAAAAACACATTTATTAATGAGAATCTAATCCTCGGATGTCGGCCATGTTAACAGGCATTATAGATCTGTAATGTATAATAATTAAAACAGAAGGTCAATTCATCCTTGATATAAACTTAAAGTATCTAGGTCTCTAACTCAATATCATCCAAAATCTTACACGTTGAAAACACGAATTATTTGTCAATTTAAATCAACATTGATGCTGTAATCTTACCGGAAAAGGATGGGCTTCTGATATCCAATATTTAAGACAAAATAAACATTTTACCTTTTTTACACGAATCGTGTACCATAATGCGTTTCAGCCCCAGTTCTAGCAAACGGCTAATCAAATGGCGTATGTAGACTGGAATAACCAGACGTTATAAATTTGCATTCGATTGACACTGCTGGCTTATTTCGCGTAACATAACTGATTTGAAATTAGAGTAAAAACGGAAACCATTGAATGTAAATCAGTTTATATACATTCATATTACAGTATTATATGCGTTGCGACCCACTTCGGGGTCAATTTCTAGGTCCAAAAATGTTAGCGATTTAGCTCCTTTAAAATCATCATTTAGATCACATTTGGTCGAATCCGAATCAACAAAGTTGTACAGGGAGCCAATGCGTCTAAATGGGGAAGACACTGGCTCGGCAGTCTGGAGGTCGCGGGTTCGATCCTGGCTCGGTAGTCTGGAGGTCGCGGGTTCGATCCTGGAGTTGGCCGAGACGCTCATCGGGATTTTTCAGAGTGGTTTCTCCTTGTCAGTGATGTAGGACGGATGGAACGGACAACCGCATCCAGCGTACACATTGGGGGAGGGGGGGCTCGTAGAAGATTCATTGGTAGTTGAAATTCTATATATAAAAGTAGGCCGTACCGCCGATGTCTGGGCAAAATATCCTTCATAATGCACCCTATGGCGTCAGTGGCGGATTGGCGTCACATTAATTTATCGACACCCCCTTTAAACCCACTGAATATAAAATACACATATTGCTTACATCAAGTAAAAATTCTCTGAACTCAGTCGTAGTAACCAAATCATCGGCTGGAAATAAAGTGGTAGTTTTTTAAGCAATAGGAATAGAAATAGGAATTAACTTGCTTTAATCAATGTGTTGTAATGCGACATATCCACGCCAATATTCAAAACCTACGGTCAAATTGTCGCTCTAGAAGCAGAATCATTGAATGCTTGCCAAGCACAACGCCAACATCATTGGTCCAAAAGCAGAACTGCTGAATGACTACAAAGCACAACGGCAACACCATCGTTCCCTTAGTACTGTTTTTGAAAGCCTTAATGAGTCAAAATATTACCTTTTTTCCTCCGACAAATTAAATTCTAAACCATTTTTTTTTGTGTATTAGAAAAATAAATAAAGGAGTCTGATAAAAAAAAATATTCCATATTTAGCATAAATAGGAAAGCCTACAGAAAATAGTACGCGGAGGCGTAAAATGGGTAAAAAATATAATTCTTCCCGTACCAGTTTATATTACTACGTTCGATGTAAATCAATTGTTTTCAGTTAGTTTGCTTTTGAAACATTTAGATTATTTTATGATTGATTAAGGATTCTTCATATATACTGTGTTTTTTAAACTTGCTTTGTTGGTAAACGTTATAATGTAACGTCACCCGTAAAACTATAGCGGCCTAACCTTTCAAAGGTCAATCATATTAGACAGAGCTAAAGACACCTGTCGCATTAACTCTGTGAAACAGATTGACATTGCACACTAAATCAAAAATCTCCGCCCCCAAAACCACTGTGCTATATCTGCCAAAGCACAACCCCATATCACATCAAGAAAAGTTAATGATTATGATGACGATGACGTCGGTGACGACGACGACGACGATGATGATGATGAACATGATGATGACGATGATGATGATGATGATCCATTGCAATACTTACAATCAGTATCAAGTTTTGTGACCAAAAGCTCAACGTCAACAGTATCCAAGCTTCCAGAATTATCCAAATCCAGATGTTTGAAGACATGTGCCGCGAAGGCTTTCTCGTCGTGATAGGTTTTAAACCACTGCGTGACAAATTCCTTCTTCTCTACACCATTTTGGACTACAAGAACAGGGTGAAAATTAATTGAGTTTCATCAACAAAAGAAATGACGTGAAGTTGGTTTAACGTCCTACTATTTTACACCGACTGGGATGTGGATGTGTATAGGTGTGTGTGTGTGGGGGGGGGGATGGCGTAGTTTGGATTCTCCGGTTGCACGCGACAAGGAGTTGGGTCGCTTGTCCAATCTCGTGGGTTTTCTCTGGGTCTTCCAATTTTCCCCCCACACACTGCTAAAGACCCCTACGCGCAAGCGAAAGATTTAAATATATAATTTCAACCACGTGTTTGTCCCGAAATGACCTTGTTTGTATCGAGTGGACATTAAACCCCATCTCTCTCTCTCTCTCCCAATATTTCGCCAACAATAATGATTTCTTAGGGGTGTTCTTAGCCGGCGACATCCTCAGCCCCTCCCAAAAATTCAGTAGCCCCCCGAAATTTTTGGAGCTGGCTACGGACGGGGGGGGGGTTGCTATCTAAACCATAAGATATACGATTTGATTAAAACAGAAATATACGTACAATCCAGATCATACTTTAGGACGAAGTCAATAGCTATGTTCAGTTTTGTTAAGACACCATCATCATCTCGGTCCAGGTGCTTCACGATGAGATCGATCACTTGTCTCTCTGTCCAGTTACTGTGGTTGGTGTGTTTACAGGGTGCAGCTAAAACACTTCAAATAAAACGAAAAGAATGACATACACGGACGTTTCTATTGTAGGTTTTACCAATTTTCAACCCAGTAAAGATACATTATGGGAGATTAGATAAAGAGTTGACGGATATCTGCACCTAACCTGGGCTAATGGAAGACGGGCATACGCCATACAATGTGCGATGGGGGAAATTTAGCCCGGGCAGCGGCGCTACGACCTACTCTTATATCGAATTCCATCTGACAAGAGATCGTTTATGTGCACGCCAATGTGTACACGGGACCTCGGTTTTTCGTCCCATCCGAACGACTAGATACCTGTCAGGCCATCAGTTCTTCATCACTGACTAGGGGAAATTACGCTGGAAAATCGAGATGAACTTTCTCAGCCAATGCAGGGATCGAACACCCGACACCTCCAGGCTAGCGAGCCAGTGTTTTACCAACTTAGCCACGTGATCCCCAGATAGAATCGATGATCAAATGGATGCAGGGATTTACAGTGGAGCAGTGAAATGGGTGCACTGATTTACACTGAGTGGGTGCATGGATTTACTGTGAAACAATGGACTGGATGCAGGGATTTACAGTGAACAAAGGGAGTGGTGTAGGGATTTATAATAAAATATTGGGATTGATGTAGGGATTTACAGTGAAACAATATAATCCGTGCAGAGATTAACAGGAAAACCAGGTAAAGTGTTGAATGTGGGCGTGGGCAGTGTTGTTAGATAAAGAGTTTTAGTATGAAACAACGTAATAGGTAAAGGGGTTTAACAGGGATTAAAGTCCGTGCGTGCGATATAGGAATCCCTTGCAAGTTGAAATTCTAAAATGGTTCAGTATTTACAAAGCAATGATTTAGCGAAATTTATGCCAATATTAAGATTTGAAACCATGAGTTTATACAATTATTAAGATTTGAAACCTTGATAAGATTCGATTTTATACTAATATTACCAATTTAAACCACGATAGACTACGAGTTTATACCAATATTAAGAATTGAAACCTTGATACGATACGAGTTAATACAAATATTAAGATAACACAACACATTTCTATGGATAACAGTATTAAGAATTGAAACCTTGATTTGATTTTACCTGGCAATGATGGCAGCTAAAACAATTACAGCCTTCATCGTCTTTACCTGAAATTCAGACCATGATTCTTGTCCAATTGGGATCAAACTTAAAATATATTATGTTAAGGATCAATAAAGTAAGACAATTTAATGTGATTTTATCGCAAAAAAAAGAGAGAAGATATTTCGTTGCCTTAAAATCGGCCATCTTGAAAATGACCGCCATCTTGGATTTTCCAATTGGCAGGGGGCTTTTTCAAGGGAGTATTCTTGTGCCAATTTTGAAACTTGTATCCACATTTGAATGATTCTACTGGTATCGTGCGTGTATCTGCTGCACTATGACTCAGCTAATCCAGACATTGGGCGCCTTTCGTGCAAAGGAATTACCAGGCCCAGATCAAGGATTTTGTCGAGGGGGGGGGGGGGGGTGCACACATTGGAGAAAAGATTAATATGTAACAACTTTGGATAGTTTGGGCGGTGACAATGCTAATAACATGTTTATATCATCTATCAAGAGCAGATATGTGAACTACAACAGTAACAAAGCCAACGAAAATGAAAATTAACTATGTCACTGGGGCTGAGGGGGGGGGGGCACGGCCCACTAACCCCCCCCCCCCCCCCCCCCCCGGGATCCGCGCCTGATTACCGGAGCAGCTGCTGATCTCTCTGAAAACCAATGTGTTATAATGTGTAGATACCTAATGGATAGCAACGTCTGTAAAGTATTGAGAAAATGTCTCAAACTTTGTACACAATCTAGTATGATCAGTTCACCATGTGTACTAGGATCGTGATGGATCAATATACCACCCGGGGGAGGGGGGGGGGGGGGGGTTATCACGTGGCTACGTAAGACGCTGATTTCCCCTTGTCAGTGATGCAGAAAGGATGGCCTGACAAAAACAGTTGTCTAGTCGTTCGGGTGGGACAAAAAACCGAGGCGCACGTAAATTATCCCTTGGATGTTGGAATTCGATATAATAATAGGCCGTAGCGCTGCTGCCCTGGCAAAATTTCCCTCATAGCACATTGTATGGCGTACCCGTCTTCATTAACCCATTGGGGAGCAGAACAGTAGGACGTTAAACTCCATTTCATTTCATTTATATCAACCGGTCAAGATCTCCAAACTTGCGCAATATAGCCCGGTTGGTGCTGACGTGCCATAAAAACACATTTCATTTTTTCAAGATCTCCAAAGCATCAGTAGCTATAGTATGTTCAACGCCCCGGCCCCTCCCCACTCAAGGAAAATATAAAACAATACAATCGCTGTCGGACAGCAAGCAATATTTTCATGGAAATACAAAATTTGCGTAAGAAAACTTGACCGTAGAAACAATTTGTTTTTTAATGCAGTAGAACAAGAGTATCGCATATGGTTGACGCCCACCACACCACGCCCACCACGCCACGGCCCAGACACTTCCTAGACACAGTATCGGTTATGCCTCTTTAAATGAAAAGAAATATATGTATATATAAAAATATTCAGTAATCTTACCAAGTAGTTTTCAATCCAGATCTATATGTAAGGCTGTGGGGTATTTTTTGTCGCCACATTTGATTTCTTATCTGATACGTGGAGGTTAAACGTGACTTGCACTACGTGCTATCTTATCCCCCCCTTATCATCAGATGGCACCAATCTCAACGGGGATCTAGATCAGTACCAATAAACACAGTTAACTGATGACTGCAGAACGAGTGGCGAGGTACTAACAAATCTAACGGATGAGTGCATAATAAAAGAGAGAGAGAGAGAAAAGGAGGGGAGGTACAGTTAACTGATGAGTACAGAATGCGGGGCGGGTGGTACCATCACAATTAACTGATGAGTGCAGAATGCAGAATGAGAGAGAGAGAGAGAGAGAGAGAGAGAGAGAGACGAGGAGGTACCAATAAAATTAACGGATGAGTGCAGAATGAGAGAGAGAGGCAATAAAGTTAACGGATGAGTGCAGAATGAGAGAGATAGAGAGAGAGAGAGGGGTCCAATTAAGTTAACGGATGGATGAATTATGAGAGAGAGAAAAAGAAGGGGAGGAACAGGGAGAAGCAAGGTCACTTGGGGACTAAGACCGGGTTTAATTGATTTCAATAATTCGCTTGCGAGTAGGGGTCATATGCAGTGGGAGGAAACTGTAGGACCCAGTGAAAACTCAGGATGTTGTGGACAGGCAATCCTACACCTTGTCACGTACAAGCGGAGAATCAAACAACTACGCCACTTGACACAATGACAGACCTCACACCATTCGGCCACCCAACCTTTATTATTCAGAATCAATTCACCTTTTGTCATGACGCGCGGCCGTTTAGCAGTGAAAAGTCGCCCAGTAAAATTGACTGGGGCAGATTCCAGTTTCGGCATGTATTGAATGGCACGGGACCTGAACGTAGTACTGGTGAGTGTAATGAGACCTATGTTCAGAGCTGAACTACTTTTATCAAAGCTTTGAAATGTTGCATTAAGATGTGTTGTTATCAGAAGTCAATGGTGGTTGGTGGCCTGGCAATACTTATATTTTTTTTCTCGCGCTCTACAAAATAATATTTTATCTTAGGTGTGGGAACTCTTGTCTGGAATTGACGTAATAAGTAAGATAATAATTTCAACTTTCGTCCACACACCGGATCACAATACAGGGGAGACTACTCTATTAAAAGGTCTAATTGGTGGAGGCAGACCACCATTAATGAAATGAAACGAAATGGGGTTCAAGGTCCTACTGTTCTGACTGGGCTAATGAATACAGGCATATTCCATACAGTGTGCAATTAAGGACATTTTGCCTGGGCAGCGGCACTATTGCCTACTCTTATATCAAATTCCAACTGTCAAGGGATCTTTTTCATGCATGCTTATGTGTACACAAGACCTTGGTTTTTCGTGCCATCCAAATGACTAGACAGCTGTCCTTGTCAGGCCCTCCGGGCCTCCACCCTGCACCAACAGCTCTTTCTCTGCCAATGCAGGGATCAAACACATAACCTCCAAAGAGAGAGAAATGACATTTAAGTAAAGGTCCGTTCGAAACAAACTAGGTCATTTTGGAGGAAACCGGAGAACCCGGAGAAAACCCACAAGTATGGACAGGCCTCCATACTCCTTATTACATAAAACAAGTGAATGGAAACCACGCCAGTTGACAGTGCTAACCATTCGACCATCCAACCCCACCAAGAGAGAGAGAGAGAGAAATGGGGTTTAACCTCCACTCGACACAAACTAGGTCATTTTGGGACTAACATATGGTTTAATTTTATTTCAATAATTTGCTTGCGCGTAGAGGTCTTTAGCAGTGGGAGGAAACCGGAGTGCCCGGAGGAAACCTACGAGGTTGAGAAGGCGCCCCTATCTCCATGCCACATATGCTCACACCAGGGATCAAAACCACAGCCGCAAGCCAGAGGTGACCACCAAGAAAGAAAGACGATAACACTTGCTATAAAGTAATAAATTTAATAATATATAAATATTCACACAACTTATCACATCAACGTCTTGCTGTCAGTTTTAATCTATGCATGTTCGTCACAAAATGTTGCGGTAATTTAGCAGACACAATTAAATTATGTCCATCCTGGAATTCTGGGATAACTAAACTTTTGGCATGAAGATGCATTGGAACATGACGTACTTTGCTCTGCCGTATTCCAAGTTTCTGCAGCATGTCTCCGTGTAATTTCTAAAACAAAAAGAAATAAATAATTGAGTAGAAACGTGTTTTACGAGTTTACTATAAGTAATTGAGTACTAACTTGTGGTACAAGTTTACTATAAGTAATAGCAAGTCAGATCCGGAAATATTGCACGAGGGGGTGTGCCAGGCTCTTGTTAAGAAAATTTGACAGTTGACAATGCATAATGTCATCAGCATCTCTAAATTACCCAGGCATACTTACAAAATTGAGCTTTCTAAAGTGAGAAATCCAAAACACCATCTGACATCAATTTTTATAATGATGTAGGATCACATTGTGATTTAATTTCATTATTGCAAGGCATTAAAATAGTTTGTGTAGCTGAGCAGGTTGTTGTTTTAAGCCCCCCCCCCCTTCTTGATCTGCCCCTGAATAAAGTACAAACCTGTGGTACGAGTTTACTAAAATGTGAATATTTATGATCTCCTAGGATCGGAGTATTTAAACCAAAACCAAGATGGACACGAATCTGATGCTTCACACCTGATAAAATAACACAACTTTGTATATTTATTTGATCATTAATAACTACATGCACACTATACAGATGTGAATTGTGGACCCATCCAAACCCTGGCTACTTTCTATCAAGATAGATCATGATATAATCAGCCCCGATGGAGCAGAAAGTATTATATTATCTATATTAGACTGGGCTAATGAAGATGTGCATATGACATACAGTTTTGCCTGGACAACGGCCCTATAGCCCACTCTTATATCGGATTCCTACTGCCAAGGTATGTTTTACGTGCATGCCATTGTGTACACAGGACCTTTCCTAAAATTCATTAAGTATACAGTCCTTGTACTGGAGCCATAAAAAGCTCCTGATACCTCGAATGTATGCAGTTTAAAAGTAAACAAAAACTGAAAGTAGTTTATTAATCTCAATATTTAGGAGAGCAATTGTAACACCATGGGCCTTTTTGTCTGACGTGGAGAGCGTGTGATAACCGGTCCGGTCGCCACATCCTACGTATGACCCATGCATCTTGTTTTTGCTACATATTACCGTTAGCCTTGTGATCGTCTAGAATTTGTCTCTAGCTGTCTTTGCTTCTCCTTCACGTTGTGTTTACTTCTTACTGGTTTCTTAAGACGTTTGTCTTCTTCAGTTATAACAATGCAACAGTTCGTTTTTACCTTTTATGTAGCATAGGTATACATACAAGCATATTACAATTACAGTCAATGCTAACTAAACTCTTCTCAACCTAGACACCTCGCGGTGTCTAGGACTCTTAGATGGTAACCCTCTGGAATCTAATTGAAGTCTGATTTAAAGACATACTATAGTTCCTTTATAGCCGCAAGTGTATCACGCAGACCCATGCGTGTTCATGACAATGAACCTGTGCAATCGACGTAATGATTGGTTAAATTAAGCCAAATGATGCAATAGGAATATTCCGACCCACATGGATTTTGTTGAAAGATATCACCAGTATGTTATGGTTCCTATAACCCTTTTCATATACCAATATGTCAATCAAATGTTAGTTGATATCAGTACACACCTGCATATATGTGAATATGTTTAGAAACATCAAACTATATCTTATCTCCTCATTCCTTTCACCACGACTCTATTGCTACATTACTTCCCCCTTTAAGAATATATATAGAATATAGATATTCTAACTAATTATGCACGCATCAGGAAAATATAAATGATTACAATACAACAGAGCTGTGAAAGAAAAACACAAATAATCAAAAATCAAAAATCGCATGCAAAAACTATCTCAAAGTCCTATGAAAATTCACTAAGCCGAAACCTAAATTCAAAAAACACAAATTGTCTTTTTAAAATCTTCAAGTGTCCTAATTCAAAACACTATAGCACATCACTTCAAATGTTTAAAGTTCAGTTTCACTTTAAAGTCTGTCTCTGGAAATCTCAATTTGGTAAACTGGTAAACCATTTTTCCTTGCCTCTGTAGTTGTCCTTTTCAGCTACCATAGTGTCAAGTTGAAAACTTTCTTTTTTCTTCTAAGATTGGCTTGTACAATCTCATTCGTCAATCAAACATGTCATTGCCATCAGACCAAGAACTAACTATTCCTAATTCTTTTTAAAACTTTAGTTTAATTATTAACCTAACATTATTAGTAATATCTTATTCCTAAAACTTGTAAGTAACTCTTACTTTTAATTAAAATTAAACTTTGATGTGTCCCTTTAATTATAAATCTTCAAACTAACTTTGACCTCTTGACCTGAACTGAGTAAGTGAATAGTTTATAATTTTATAATTGCGTTTTCATTTTGTAATTTCTGTTTGGGTTTTAGAATTCCCCCATGATTATTTTATAATTCACACGTCAGTAATGTGACCTTTTTTTGACCTAATCATTTACAATTTTAACAGCAGTTTTTTTAATAAACATTCCTATCAGACTAACACTGATAAGAGCTGAGCTCAAACTTATGACAATACCAGTGTTACATTATCGAGAATGTCAATCAAATATGGCCCGTATATGAATGACATTCCATATTATCTACTTTATCTAGAACTGAGTCCAAAGTAAGTGACGTGCACTTCACTCACTCGGAACACCAGTCTGTATTTTTAAACACGACAACCAAAATATACCTAGCTTTTTACTGCACATATAATACTATATCCAACATATATTATATTCTATATACGTTAACACAGGTGCTAGAACCTAGTGCTTGTAGTAATTAGACCTAATGTCAAATTACACATTCTAATCAGCGCGTATTATGTCGACAGCGTATAACAGCAAAAATATATTAAACGTAGCCTATATATTACGTTTCTAAAGCAAAAATTACATAAAAATATATACGGACATAATCTACCGCATATCCTCACCTTAAACTCCTATAAAACTCGTATGCGATAATCTCACAATTTAACGAGCCTATAATTTTAGTTTTTTTTTCCAGGAAAACTATACCTACATCCCTAGATTGTTAACCACCTGGGATTTTAACATAACCTATAACTTTTTATTCAAAAGTTAAATTATCGTAATCTTTGAAACCTTGGACTAGAGCTTCAAAATTACATTACTCTACGTATCGAACCACATACATGGACGACACAAAACACAAACAATAATAGCAACTCAACCTTTTAGTCAAAAGCTGAATTACCCACATTTAGCCTAACTCGACTAAAATCCTAATTCTTGAGACTTTGGACAAGGATCCCAAAAATTATATTATATACGAAACAACAAATAACACCTATTAACGAATTACAGTAGAGAGCATGGCCATCTTGAAAACTAGAGTTAAACACTCACAAACGTCATGCTTAGATCTGCCATCTTACCACTGCAATCCGGAGACAACATTAGTTCCTATTTTATTCCTATTCCGTTTCTTTATCATTATTTCTTATTCCTTGGTTATATTCCCTTCTCCATTTCTTTATTTTTATTAATTCGTAGTTATATCAAAGAAAATTTTGTTTGTTTTAAAACCTACTCCGTAGAGACTCTCTTTAACTTTAATTACTCGAATTTACTACAGGTCATGTTAACCCGATAACCAGTGATATTATATTGTTTACCAAACCTGTCCATCAAAACTTATGAATGAACATCCTTTATTCTCTAACAGTTAAATTTTTACAATTTTGTTTCTAATTAGATTTTTAAACTTAAATTAATATTAATTGGTCTTTTAACAAATGTAACATATCTAATTTAACAAACAAAATTTATTTACCAAGATTTTTTCCGAATATCATCATCAGGTTTTCGTATTTCCACCAAAAATTTTCTCCGTCTCTGGATGGTACGGTTGATTTTTCTTCGCTGAACGTCTACAAATAGGTATTCTTCTTCTAAAACAACTTCGTAACCCAAATGTCGAAACTGTGTTACAGCACCAAATCAAATATGCTTTCTTCTTCTTCTTAAGTTGATATTAACCCTAAAGGTCGAAACTGTTACGGCACCAAATCATATATGTTTTCTTCTTCTTCTTCTAAAAATTGCTGCTTACCCTAAAGGTCGAAACTTCGTCACGGCACCAAATGGAATATGTAGCACCATGAGCCTTTTTGTCTGACGTGGAGAGCGTGTGATAACCGGTCCGGTCGCCACATCCTACGTATGACCCATGCATCTTGTTTTTGCTACATATTACCGTTATCCTTGTGATCGTCTAGGATTTATCTCTGATCGTCTTTTCTTCTCCTTCACGTTGTGTTTACTTCTTACTGGTTTCTTAAGACGTTTGTCTTCTTCAGTTATAACAATGCAACAGTTCGTTTTTACCTTTTATGTAGCATAGGTATACATACAAGCATATTACAATTACAGTCAATGCTAACTAAACTCTTCTCAACCTAGACACCTCGCGGTGTCTAGGACTCTTAGATGGTAACCCTCTGGAATCTAATCGAAGTCTGATTTAAAGACATACTATAGTTCCTTTATAGCCGCAAGTGTATCACGCAGACCCATGCGTGTTCATGACAATGAACCTGTGCAATCGACGTAATGATTGGTTAAATTAAGCCAAATGATGCAATAGGAATATTCCGACCCACATGGATTTTGTTGAAAGATATCACCAGTATGTTATGGTTCCTATAACCCTTTTCATATACCAATATGTCAATCAAATGTTAGTTGATATCAGTACACACCTGCATATATGTGAATATGTTTAGAAACATCAAACTATATCTTATCTCCTCATTCCTTTCACCACGACTCTATTGCTACACAATTAAGCTAATTTTCAGGAGTCTTTATTGACTCCTGCAAAGGAAAGCTGACGTGCGTCTAGAGGAGCAGGAGCGAAAGCTCACCTTAAACGTGAAGAACTGAAGTATATGTGAATTGACTCTATAGAAAGTGTGACCCAAATAATTAGTTAAAGATACAATATGGTTGTAAGAACCATAGTACTACACAGGCCCTTTGTCCTACACCACTGACAACGACCATTGTATTACATAAACCTTCCTTCATGCACCACTGACAAGGGGGAACCACACACGAATATCGTAAAGGAACTTTCTCGGCCAACACCAGGATCAAACAAGGTCCCTGCGGGGTAAGCGAGCCAACATCTTTCTTACGAAGCCATCGCGACTCCCCATAAATATATTAAAGTAATTACCGGTAGATGGCTGACATTCTATTAAAGCAGCTGTACCATTTTGTTGTAATACTTTATACTGCGTGACGGCTTCCACTGATTCGTTAATATTTCTCTTCTTCATAATCGAATAAAACTGTTGCTGATATTCCGGTTTAAGAGCCATCTGCAAAATACACAAGCCAAAAATAAAGCTAATGTCCTGATTCACCACCTGCCCCTTACGGTTACAAAACAGAGGGAGAAATGGGGTTTAACATCCACTTGACACAAACTAGGGTATTTTGGGACTAACATATGATTACCTTTTATTTCAATAGTTTGCTTCCGTGTAGGTTTCTTTATCTGGGAGAGGAATCTGCAAATGCCCAGTGAGGTTGGACAGTCCACTCTACTCCCTGTCATGTACAAGTGAACCATGTAACTTGACTCAATGACAGACCTTGACAAGCACACACAAGAGGAAATCAGAAAAAAACCCAAGTGAATGGACAGGGCTGTAGTGACATGGTGTACTGCGTGACTGGATGAATATCTTGGGAAGTCTGGATTCTTCTCCCCAGATCTACGATTAACCAGACAGCACACCAGACAGCACACTGTACATTTACATCCCTGCTACGCCTACATATAATTATCTGACCAGATCTACGAACAACTAGACAGCAACAGAACAACCAGACAGCACACAGAACAACCAGACAGCACACAGAACCACTAGACAGCAAACAGAACCAACAGACTGCACACAGAACAACCAGACAGCACACAAAACCACTAGACAGCAAACAGAAACAACCAGACAGCACACAGAACCACTAGACAGCACACAGAACCAACAGACAGCACACAGAACAACCAGACAGCACACTGAACAACCAGACATCACACAGAACAACCAGACAGCATACAATATATTTACATCCCTGCTACACAATCACATTATCTGACCACAAAGTTCTGTAATTCAACTTACTCTATGAATACCTTTACCCATGTCGACTTCTGCCATTGGTATATTAATAATGCCTGAAAAATTCACATCGAAAATAAATGATTTAGTATTATCTAACACAGAGATCTAAAGAACAACCATTTATGAGTGGTTTTAAAGGTCAAAAGAGAGAGAGAAAGAGAGAGGGAGAGAAGAGGGAGAGAAGAGAGAGAGTGTGTTTAAGGTACACTTGACACATACTAGGTCATTTCAGGACTAACATAATATTCACATTATTTTCATTAATTCGTTTGCGTAGAGGTCTTGTAGCAGTGGGAGTAAATCAAAGGATCCAGAGAACGTCCACTCGACACAAACTAGGTCATTTCGTGACTAACGTATGGTTTAATTTTATTTCAATAATTCACTTGCCCATAGGGGTCTTTAACAGTGGCAGGAAAACGGAGGAATTGGAGAAAACCCACAACGTTGGAGAGGCAACCCTACCCCTTGTCATGTACAACGGGGGATTCGAAACCACGCCAGTTGCCTCAAAGACAGGCTTTATGATAGAGAGCATGTGCTAACCATTCGGCCATCCAGATATTATTTGTATATTGTTATTTGCTATATAAGAATAAATTATTATTATTATTCTATATATTCTATGTGGGCACTTTACCTTCTGGTAATTGAGGTACACCTTTAGTGATTGCCCAGTATTTCTTGATTACTTCTCTCCGGATAAAATAACCTTTTAATTCACTGGCCATTTCGGGTGTTCTGAAAACAAAGTTTGTTAGACTTGGAAAAACCGATGGGACAACAGTTGCAGGAATTTCAAAACATGTCAAATTATTTATAACAGCTATAAATTATAGAACAGCGCTCTAGAGTACCAGTGGATGTTTTCAGATATCTAGTCCAACCCCCCCCCCTGCTCAGCTACATAACCCGTAACAGAGACCTGGCAAACCCCCTCCTGCAAAAATTCCTGGATCCGAACCTGATCTAGTCAAACATTCTGTTTTTATTGGAACTTTCTCAAATTCTATTGAGATCAAACCCAGAACCTGTACTGGCTAGTAACCTAGCACCTTTCTCACTGAGCCAACATGGCGCTCGAAACAGTGACAGCTCTCATGTTTTAATGAGCATCCTTTAGACCACCTAAGTGCCAAGGCCAACTCGCCGCAAATAAGTACGGGTCTTTAACAGGAGGAAACCTGTGGTAAACCCACAGGGTCCGCAGGGCGACTATTTCTTGTGTGGGATTGCAACCAAGTAACCTGACCCAGGTGGGCGACATTACGATGTCATTCGACCCAGGTGGGTGACATATTCATGTCATTTGACCCAGGTGGGCCAGATTACATGACTCAATGAGAAAGTGTTTGATCTAACGTGTTAAACCATTCGGACACAAACCTATATGGACGTCTGTCTAAAACCCGTAGTAAACCCACAAGGTATGGTGTATTCCATGTCGCGTACAAGTGCCAGATAAAAACACCGCCACTTGACTCAATGCATAAACCTGGAGAAAACCCACAAGGTTTGGCAAATGACCGTACTCTTTGTAGTATACAAGTGTCGGATTAAATCAATGTCACTTGATTCAGAGAGAGAGAGAAATGGGGTTTAACGTCCACTCAACACAAACTAGGTCATTTCAGGACTAACATGGTTTAATTTAGTTTCAATAATTCGCTTGCACGTAGGGGTCTTTAGCAGTGGGAGGAAACCGGAGTGCCCGGAGGAAACCCACGAGGTTGAGAAGGCGCCCCTATCTCCATGCCACATACGCTCACACCAGGGCTCGAAACCACAGTCGTAAGCGAGAGGTGACCGGCCAGCTAGAGGTCGAAGCGCGGCACTCTAGACCACTAGGCCATCCCAACCCCCCTTGTTGGATTAAAACAGCGCCACTTGATTCAATGACAGACTTTATGACCTAAAGTGCAAACAACGAAGGTAGATATTTTTAATTTAACGGTATATGGAGACATGTCTACCTCTAATATAAATATACGACTCAATTACATACTGTACGATCTAAAGCTCATTCAACGAAGGTAGATATCTTTAACTTAAAAGCTATATCTGCCTGTCTACCTATTATATAAATATGCGACTCAATGACTTTATGATCTAAATCACGAAGGCACATATCTTTAATTTAATGGTGTATCTGCCGCTCTATCTCTAATATTAATATGTTAATATAAATTACTTGGCTAGAAGCATGACTCCCGTGGTTTCTTTATCCAATCTATGTACCAGATGAAGTGTTGATAATTCACCCGTTGGATCCAGTTGTTCAGCTAAAGCAGGTAAGAGTTGACCTACACTCATATGTACACCTGGACCACCTGATACAAACAAAACAAAACAAACTCAATATGAAGGAAATGGGGTTTAACTTCCTACTGTTCTGATGGCTATACTTGTGACAATCATTTAGTAATGGATATTAGAGGTAACACGGGAGTGGGTGGGGCCGAAATGAAATGAAATTAAATGAGGTTTAACGTCCTACTGTTCTGATCCGAACTGGGCTTATGAAGTCAGGGATACGTCATACAGTATGCTATGAAGGAAATTTTGCCAGGATAGAGGTGCTACGGCCTACTCTTATATCTAATTCCAACTGTCAAGGGATCTTTTACGTGAATGCCTATTTGTACTCAGTTTATTCATCCCATCCGAATGACTCGACAGCTGCCCATGTCAGGACCTCTGCACTGCACCACTGACAAGTCGAATGGTCCCGATGTACTTTCTCGGCCAACACTGGGCGTGAACCTGCAATCTCAAGAATAACGAGCCAAATCCTTACTAAAGAATCAAGGTAAACAAAAATGTCAGTGAGTACACTAGATATTCATTAGTTCAATTTAATAGAAACAAACACTATAAACCTGAGAATGACTCATTCGGCATTTCTGTCCAAACGAGGTAATAAAAATGCCTCGTTGTCTGCAGTTCCAAAACGAGGTTTTTCAAATTGCCCTGTTTTTGGAACGAGGTATTTTGTTCAGATGGCGTGTCTGACAAGCAGGAAAACGGCTTGAGAAACCCTGACAATTCTTCTAGGCACCTTTAGTCATTGCAACCTCACACATTACTCACCATGGGATGGTAGACCGTATGGTTTATCTATAGCAATGATATCATCTGAAATTATAAATTTTATTTAATAATATGGGTATCAAATTTGTAGATAAAATTGAAAAGATTTCTAACAGAAAAGACCAAGAGTTTTCCTGAAATTTATTCTTGCCAGTACGAAATTAATAACAGAACATAGAGTTAATGTTTCACTCTTCAGTATTGACAAGAGAGAGCGAAATGTGGTTTAACATCCACTTGATACAAGGTTTTTATGGGACTAACATATGATTCAATTTTTATTTAGCAGTTCGAGAAAACCAGAGGACCCAGAGAATACCCATGAAGTTGAACATGTACAAGAATCTAAACCACACCACCATGACACAGGGTTCCTTTACTTCCCTCCCATTGCTGAAGATTCCATCCTGTAAATGAATTACGGAAATAAAGATTTAACATGAAGAAACCCACAAGGTTTGACTGGCGATCCTACCCCCATGTCATGTACAACCGGGGAATCAGAACCATGCCAGTTGAAACAATGACAGACTGTACGATACAGCGCGCACGTGCTAACCAATCAGCCATTGACCCCCCACCCATTAATACCTAAAGTGAGAGAGAGAGAAATGGGGTTTGACGTCCACTTGACACAAACTAGGTCATTTCGGGATTAGCATATGGTTTTATTTTATTTCAATAATTCGCTTGCGCGTAAGGACCTTTAGTAGTGGGAGGAAACTTGAGTTCCCGGAGTAAACACACGAGGTTGGTCAGGCAACCCTACTCCTTGTCACGTACAATAACTAAAGTAAAAATACAGAAGAACCACAAACCTCTGTCATATACGATGCTTTTTTTAAGAACATCAACCACCATGAACGATGGTGTTTTCATGATATCGGGAACTTGATGTTTTAAAATACGGAAACCTTTACTATCAACAGGTCCACTGAATCTTGTTGTTGATTCTGAATCTGAAACAAACATAGTAACATACAATGATTAGATTTTAGAAAAGGTTAATTTAGAAAGTTCAAAATATGTCAGATTATAAACCTAACACAGCCTGTGCGCTTGTGGACATATTCGGGTATCTAGTTAAATATTCTGGGGGTTTTATATTTATTAAGGGAAGCCAGTCTCAAAAATCTCCAGTCTCCACGATATTTCTCGACCAACATCGGGAATCATACCCAACACCACCAGGTTAGTGAGAGCTTTTCTAATAGAGTCATCTTCTTTCAAGTCATCCCAATCGGATAGAGAGAGAGAGAGAGAGAGAGAGAGAGAGAGCAATCACTCAAAGGGCTTTCAGCGACTTAATGTTATAATAGGAGAGATGAAGAGAGTGCCCGGAGGAAACCCACAAGGTTGAGAAGGCGCCCCTATCTCCATGCCATATACGCCCACACCAGGGATCAAAACCACAGCCGCAAGCCAGAGGTGACTGGCCAGCTAGAGGTCGAAGCGCGGCACTCTAGACTACTAGGCCATCCCAACCCCCCAATGCACAATAGGGATTGGTGACTAAATTATAGATGTCTTCATATCCCTACAAATTCTTTTTCTCAGAGCAGTCTCAAAACATGTTATATACGGTAATCACCTTTCTTATCAGATTGTGTTCCCTGATTTAATTCTTTTCTTATCTTCATTGCAATGTCGTAAGCTTTCTCTGGAACTTTAGGATTTTGTTTACTTGGCTTCTTCATATTGTCGTCCATCAGAGATTGCTTTATCTTTTCCATCCGAACCTCGTCCTTCACTTTCGGATCTTTAGAAACCTTCACCTCTAACAAATCTTTATTTGTCGATTGTGGCAAAGCTTCATTTATGTCCATTCCAAAATACTGCTCATCGATAGGATTGAGATTTGTTCTGCTTTCTTGCCACTTACTACTCGTATTTTTTGTTTCTAAATCATTGTTAGCAGAAATATTTGTGTTATATTGTTTACTGTCATTGTATTCCAAATATTGATCATCGATAAAACTATCATTTAATGAGTTCTTTTCATCCAAAATGGGTTCGTTTGAAGAATTATTTAAAGTGGTTTCAACATTTTGATCAGTATCTGCAGGTTCATTTATCACTGGTAATCGTGTGGCATTAGACCGATATTGTTTGTGATGCTGCTCTTCTGGGTTTGCAGTAGGAGAATATGTAAAATATTGTTCATCTATGAAATTACCACCCAAATCTTTATCGTCATTAGCACTAGAAGAAGCATGTGAATTGTCATTTAACGGATATCCTGAATGAGAACTTGAGTGAGGAGGTGTGCTGGGATTGCCGATTGCAGAATATTCCAAACGAGATCTGGAGTTAGTAGGGGCATTGGGAGTAGAAACATATTTAAAGTCAGTGACATCAGTAAGGTTTTTCCGTCTAGGTCCAGAGTAAATTTTCTTTTCTCGCGAATTGTCATCACGAAGTTGGCGGGGAGGAAGCATATGTAATCGTGATCGGTTCTGTCGGTATTGACGATCTAATCGCACAGAGTGACGGTCGGATCCGTATGTGATCTGTTTTTTATTTGAAACCTCTGGCATCTTTAAAAGATTATCAACTAAAGGGTGCTTGAGTTTTGACTTTGACTCATCCATTTTTGATGTGTTTAAGTTGTTTGCAGAATTAGATTCTGAATCCTTAAATTCTTCGATTCCAAAGAAGTCGTCATCGATATCTCTTTCTGCCGAACTATTTGACGAATAACGCCTAGTGAAATGGCATCTTTTTACATTACAAATATTCACGGTAAATACATGTAAACAACCGCTGTGTTGTATAAATCTTTGACTTTGTTGGAGACTCCTAAACACATTCATGGAGGCTGACATCTTGGATTATTTTTAGAATAATTGTCCAGACGTTAAATAATCATGCGTTCTTTTCTATAATAAAAGTTAATGTCAGGATAATCCTCAACCTGTTTCACAGAGAATTACTAACGAAATATCCCTGTAACGGACGGCTGTCTAAAACACGTGCGTTGACTTGCACGCCTCGTAGTCATTGGCTCAACGGCTCGTGCAATGTTTACTTAACACCAACTGCTTCGGGCAAAATGATGCATTTTACTCATTTTAAAACCCATTTACACTAAATAGGAAATATTTTTTAACTACAAATACTTCAAACGTCTTTATTTATTTTTCTTTTACCTCAAAAAAATGTTTGAGAATTTAATTTGTCGGAGTAAAAAAGTTAATATGCCGTACTCATTAAGCCTCGTCAATGTCATGCTTATCAGTGATTGTAGCGGCCAAGCGAATATTCACTGCGGGATCAGTTTGGATAATCCTGTGTCACATATGGGGACCTTTCTGACTCTTTTGAATGTAGAGAAAGTAAAACAAAGGGAGGTAATCTTTTAAATTATCTTCCCTAGATATATGGATGCAGACCACACTAATATATTATTATCGCGTTCGATTACTTGCTCCGGGCTTACTCGGCCAGGATCCTCGAGTACGTTTCGATATGCGCAGTGGGAACGAGTAATCAAACGGTGCGGCGCTTTCTCCGGGTATCAAAATAGAAGATAAACGCCACCAAACAATTAATTATGCTCGATGTTCTTAACAACGAGCAGACAATAATCCATCAACAAACTATAGACTTTTTTTATTGGTATCTCAATGGAACTATTAAATCCAGAGAAGCGAAATAAAGCCCATATCATGCAGAACATCTCTTTAATCACATTTTCTTTCAACCAATGTGTAACGTTTGATAAGTTTGTTAACGAAGTCCACGTCTACCAGAATTGCAGTTGGGAGGGCAAGGTTATGATCGCACACCCTAGATTCATTTCGCTCACTATCTGATAGATTTGGAATATCAAATTAAACAAATGCACTGTATATGTCACACAGTTTCTAGTCAAATCAATAGCCCATTATCCCACCCACAAACGTCAAGAAATTTACAACGGTCTTGCTGAATACTGTAAATATCCCGGAACAATCAGAGCTATAGGTGGCTGTCATATCCGAATTACGGCGCCCAAGATGAAGGACAATCGAATATCATATATCAACCGCAAAAAGTTAACTCGGTCGTATACAGATGTCAGTAGCGCATGTGTCCTCCACTGGCTCCGACGCACGCTGTGCAGCGACGTAGCATGGAATTAACCATCTGTGTCGTACTTTTGGTTTTGACCCGTCTGACTTTGTACCGTTGATTACAGATTAAACATCCATAAGTGTACAAATGTGTTGTTATTGATGTGTTCCCATTTGAATATTGTTCACAAAAAGGAGCAAAATAAATAAGATATGTTTACAGGATCATTTTGTTATACGAAAAACTAAGTGATGCGTTTTCTATGGCAGTCAGTATATGTTATTTTAAATCCGACAAAAGTGTCAACAATAATTCTTCCGTCGCTTAAACTTAATCTGCAAATATAACTTCGATCAAAAAATTTATATGAAAAAATGATACTCACTTTCAACTAGCTGTTGAGGCAATTCGTGCAAAACCGCAGATGTGCTTTTACCGACCTCTGTCCACTTCGAGGAAATGTGTGCTTAAAGTTCCAATAGCATATTTTTAGGTTATATTTTTAAAATGTATTAAAATAAAGCCCTAAAATAGATTGTACCTATAAACAGTCCTACCTTGTTAAAGAATAATCCTATTATTCACTATTGCCAGTTGAGAAATTGGCACAAATATCATTTTCAACTTCAAATTCAAACGTTTGAAGATGGCCGTCCATGGAGAGGAATGGGAAAACAAGGGAGGTAATTGAGTTACTATCTCCTCAATAAGCCTGTCTCAACCATTTTAACCCCCATGAAATTTTGCCCATGATCGTATAATATTGAGTTGACAACATTTTGAGCAAAAGAAATAGAAATAATTATGTTTTGACTTTATTAGAAAATATGCTATTGGAACTTTAACCTAAGGCGCGTTTTCGCCGGAGAAAAGGTTGGTCAAATGCAAATGTAAAATGGGACCGTGTCCATGAAAAAAGGGCGAAAGGTGGGACAAGGCGGTTTTCGTTTTATGAAACTTGACAACTTGCAGGTATGGTACTGACGTGTTGATTTTGTTTCTAACTCTGGAAAACCCGGATTAGAAATATTGTTCCTTGACCTCCCACACCCCTTGCCCCTTATAAAAACCAAATCTCCTTTTTGGAGAAAAATTTATTAAGCCACATTTTGAATATTTTCAAAAATACAAAAATATTTATCAAGCCATATTGAATCTTTTCAAAAATACAAAAATATTTTAAATGTTGGACCTCCAAAACAACACCAGTTGAAAATTGGTTCAATTCCCTTTAAAGCCCCAATAACACTCTTGTTGTAACTGAAAAATATGTCCCAATCTTCATTCTGGTCAACAAATCGTATTATTTTACAATATTCCAATTAAATGATGATATAAATTTCATCTTAACATACCTAATTTAAAAAATTGGAAAAATTCAACCAATTGATTTGAAAAGTCTAACGTAAACCTTTTCAAATGTGACTTGGATTTTAAAATATTTTCGAACCCTCTGGACAAATAAAATAGGTTGTAATGGATAATTTACACAACAGGTAGGACATTTAAACATCTAGTACTTAGAATAAGGGTATTATTTATTTTCTGGAGCTACCAAGCCAGCAAGAATGTTATTGTCCCTTTAATAGACAAATATTTTCAGACAGCATGTAAATTATATATTATAACATAGTATTAGGGGTGAAAATGATATATACATGTACATTAACAAATTATGTTCAAAATATAAGGCAAAGTTGTGAATACATGCATGATAAGATATCTTTATAAAATGAATTTTTGGTTTACGTAAAGCTTATTACGTTTCTCATTCAGTAATTAATTTTGTTGTATCATTGAGTAAACTGGTGTGGTTTCGATTCCCCGGTTGTACGTGACAAGGAGTGGACGTAAAACCCCATTTCTCTCTCTCCTATTTTTATCAACAACGAAAATTAGCTGAACCTTTAATGACTAATATCTGCGACCGCGTGCCCAGACAAGATAACGGTACACGAAATTCCCGCGGATTTAACGAGACCTTATTATTTGATTATCCAGACATTGTATTTATATTATGTATCCCATGTTTGACAATCTAGACTACACGGCAACTAACACGTGAACAATGTTGTGTACACCACGTGATTAACGAGCCAACAAGGTAGCTTCGTGCACCCAGTAACCCTGCAGGAATAATATCGTAAAACAGAGACCCGTTGATCAAGTCCTTAAGATAGACAGAGTGTCAAGTATATGTTCTTTTCACTGTTATTTCAATCCCAATGGATTAACGGTTTATCCACGAGGCGGATAACTAAGGGATTAACCTATCCTGAAAGATGAACAATAGAGCACGTGCATCCCGTATCCGTTACACGACCACGAGCGATGATAACAGAAATTGACGACAATTAGCACGTGTGTAAAGTTCTGGAAGTGAGATATGTCGCGCTCGCAGCAGGTAGAGTCACGTTGAGGGTATTGTTTTGTTATTAGACGAGGTCATGTAAATAAGTCTGTTACCCTAAAGGTGGTTTAAAAATATTATATCATATCTTTGATTTACTACGTAAAAACTGTGAGTTATATATTTAATATCACAAATTGATGTGGAAGCGTTGTCCTTAATCAAAATTAATATTTTCTTGTTCGGTCAATTTATAACAGACGTTATAGGTATCTGGCACATTTAATTTTTTTATGATAATAAGATATAAATTTATTCCTTGAACATAGAACATGGAAACATGTGAATGTATATTACACAGAAAATTACAAATGTAACAATCAAACGATATGGTTTCATGAATGAATAAGTAATATCTATATTAGTATTTTTAAACAATGTATAACTTATTAACTATAAATGTGAATACACCCCCCCCCCAACAAATTTTACTGGTAGATATAGGAAATACACAATATTAAGGGAACAATGGAACAAGTAAGTTGGCAGTAAAAGAAAATTTATGTAAACATGGATTAAGAGTATGGGAAATATTGTTATATGGTCTATGACTTGGTAATATTTAAGATCTATTTTTAAACCTTTCATATCAATCTGTTTCACAGAGAATTACTTACGAATTATCTCTGTAACAGATGACTTCCACAACACGTGCCTTGACTGCACGCGGCGGTAGTCATTGGCTCAACGGCTCGTGCAATGTTTACTTAACACCTAACTGCTTCGGGCAAAATGATGTATTTTACTCATTTTAATACCCATTTACACTGAATAGGAAATATTTTTTTAACTACAAATACTTCAAACGCCTTTATTTATTTTTCTTTTACCTCAAAAAAATGTTTGAGAATTTAATTTGTCGGAGTAAAAAAGTTAATATGCCGTACTCATTAAGCCTCGTCGATGTCATGCTTATCAGTGATTGTAGCGGCCAAGCTAATATTCACTGCAGGATCAGTTTGCTTTCATATATGTTCCTAATGATATTGTGCATGTGGTATATATTGTTTAAAGTACATGTAAATACCATTATGGAGAGATAAACAATGGGCATTATTGAATTATATTGTAATTACTCTGCTGTACATTTATATTGTATAACCAGGCCTGGAAATATTAACGGTTTTAGGATGAACCTACAAAATGTCAGGCACTAATGAAATAGTACCAGACATTTTCAACTTAGTGGCAAACGTACGTATTAATAATATCAATAAAAACAGAAAAATCAGTGCAGGGCAGAATGACAGACACTAGAGGTTTTGTGCCTGACAAAGCCTGAATTTGTGCCTGACATTGTCTGTGTCAGGTACCTTATTTCAAGGTTTGCTGTATAACACCCAAAAGTCAACTAGTTTTAGTTTGCCAAGTTATTTTATAATGATGTTTATGCTAATAATTCATATTTCCTTCATACATAATATCATAACGTGCAGATATGAAATGTTTAAAAATAGACATTAAATATATTTATTATTATTAAGTCACAAACTGATCGCGCAGTGAATATTCGCTTGGCTGCTACAATCACTGATAAGCATGACATCGACGAGGCTTAATAAGTACGGCATATTAACTTTTTTACTCCGACAAATTAAATTCTCAAACATTTTTTTGAGGTAAAAGAAAAATAAATAAAGACGTTTGAAGTATTTGAAGTTCAAAAATATTTCCTATTTAATGTAAATGGGTATTAAAATGAGTAAAATGCATCATTTTGCCCGAAGCAGTAAGGTGTTAAGTAAACATTGCACGAGCCGTTGAGCCAATGACTGGCGCCGTCTGCAGTCAACGCACGTGTTGTTTACACTCATCTGTTACAGAGATAATTTGTAAGTAATTCTCTGTGAAACAGATTTATTAAGTCATAGTCCATATAAAAATATATTCCCCATACTCTTATATTGATATTTATGTAAATGTTCTTTAAACTTCAACTTCAACTTTTTATATGCATATTACGTCCATTAAGAACAGTGTACAAAACATACATATACATCAACATACATAGGATACATTTGACATGGAATACTATATGGGGATAACCTAAATGCCAATGTTTGTAATTGGTATAGTGTACCAAATTTTGAGAAATGTGTAAATTTGTAATTAGATTCCATTAGACTGGACATGGTTATATTTTTGGCATAAATTAATAAAAATGTCTGTCATACATTTGTCATATAATAATAAAAAAATTCAGATATGTAATTCTGTTAATTGGTGGACCCGAGTCATTTTTAAAGAGGAAACTTGGAAAATATATTACATTTTGTACTTAATACTTTTAAAAATAATGCAGACAGCTAGTTGGATGTAAATGTTTGTTATTCGTTTAAACAATATTTGTATAAAATATCAAATGTAACATAACATTACATTTTTAAGGATATGATTATGATAAAAGTATAAGCTAAAAGCTTGGCTATTAAACATACATTGCAAGAGCTAAATCTGCGTGCCTGAAATGTTTTCTAAACTATTAATTAGACATTAATTAACTTATCTAGACCATAATCAATTGTCAATATCAACGCTAGCCCTCGATATTTACTGGATTATAATCCTATCTGCTGCTCAAAGCTCGCTTATGATTAAATCAATGAATGGATAATCAAGACTATGCCTTTATCGTATTGATTTTAGTAATGATGATTGAGGTAGGCCCAAAATTCAATCGCTAAAATCTGAATTCAGTGTGTGTGGATCAATTTGACTGAAATTTTCATCAAATTCCCTTTACATTATCTAGTTTTTAATTATTATAGTGAGAACTACCAACTCGTTATCTAATCTCCCATAATGTATCTTTAATGTTGATGATTGAGGCTAGGCCTAAAATTTAATCACTAAATTCCCGGTTCAGAGTGGATCAATTGTACTGACAATTTCAGCAAATTCCCTTAACATTATCTAGTTTTTAACTATTATAGTGAGAACTGCCAGCTCTTTATCTTATCTCACATAATGTATCTTTAACTATTAATGCTATGACTGAATATTGTGATATTTATCAGGTGGTTATTAAATTCTTTATAGAGTGTGTTTATAGCATGTACCAGACCAACAAAAATACCCTTCAGTTCATTTATAGTCTATATCGACTTGTTGTATTCACCTTTTGTTGTACCAGGATTATTCGGGTTATAAGTTGTTGAAAGGGGGACATGTTGATATACTATTAAAAGACAACCGATTATTATAAATAAATAAATAAATAATAATAATAACCTTTTCGATCTATACAGAGAGTCGTTAATAGTTTGAAGTTCAGGGGTTTATTTCAATCAAGTGTGGATTATTAGGGTTTTGAATAAGGTAAATTAGGTGAAAAAGAATTCACGATTTCTTTTGCATGAGTAGGGGTCGGTTGGCAGAGTTTTTGAATACATGTGCATGTGCTTTAAGCCGTCAGGTTTGGCATTCTTCTTGTGCGTGAGAAGTACATGTAGTAGGTTGTCTTCCCTATCTTGTGGATTTTCCCACGACACAGGGTTCCTTTAGTTCCCTCCCATGTTTTATTTGTCTGAAAGCTCTCTCTCTCTCTCTCTCTCTCTCAAAATAGATGTGCAAGTGTGTGCTTAAATTTAATCGAAGAATAGTCGAAAATTATAGAATTTTCTCTTTTGTTCATTTTTAAAAAATACAGATCTATACTATTTTTTGTTTTTTGGTACTTTTGATGGCCTACACTACATGAAGATCTGACAGGTTGTATTAAATGTTGCGACAGAGATTGTAAAATCGACTTTTGCCGTTCCACATTGATTTATCTAGTGGTTTACCCACAGTTCTATAAGTCACTGTAACAGACCGTTTCATTGGCTCATTCCTCACATCAATAATAACGCCTATTACATACTAACTCTTCCACATCCTAGTGTAGTGAAGACAAGTAAAATTGAATTTTGAACAATAAAAAACGAAACAAAATAGGATCTGTGTTTTAATCAGATTAATTTTTATTAGTAGTTCTGTAAAATTTCAATATTATAAAGGAGGGATGGGGTCAAGAAGGGGGCATAGTACTCTTCTCCTCTGGGTGCATTTGTCCAGAGGAAATAGGGGATGCTCCGACCTCCCTCATCCATATTCCTGGTTCAGTACATTCATTTAATTGTTTTTTGATTTATATTTTTAATAATTTTTAGGGATGTCTACAGAACATGGAGTGACAACCTTAGCTTCCATATTCAACACCTACAAATCTTAGCTTCCAATTTCGTCTTCCTTGGATCCAAATCCCTTAAAAATCCCCGAAACACAGAGCAACAAAATGGAGTCCTTTTTACCAAGACATCAAGTTAGCACAAGTCGTACCAGCTTAATCGAAGATTTTGACTGGGATTTGAATGAAATAAGTCGATCTTCCAGTCCTTTGAGTGCCGTCTCAGAAGGACCCAGACCTCCCCGCACAACTCACCATTCCAGAAGCAGACACGAATCTAGACATAAAAAGTCAAAATATGAAAGTGACAGTCAAACTAATTGGACTAAATTACGAGCAGAATTAGAAGTGGAGCGGGTCAAAATGAGGGAATTGCAAAAAGAAAAAATCGCGGAATTACATAAATGGAAAGATTCTTACGAGCACGAAAAGAAAAAAGAACTGAGTGTTTTGGAGGAAAGGTTAAAAAGAGACAAAGAGAAAGAACTCGAAAAAATTAAGACGGAACTCGAGAAATTGAAAGATCAGGAATTGCAACAAGTTTTGAAATACAAAGATGAAGAAATAAAACAGTTAAAGTCTTCGTTGTCTCAGGACGAACTTTCGATCAGTGAATCCATCAGCAGTCGATTGAATATCAGCGGTGTTTCGACACAGGATGGAATCGAAAATTCCTCAAAAAAATCTCAGCCGATTGCTCATTCTTTCGAATTGATGAGCAAAATGGAGGAAGAGATTCAGAAATTGAAGGACGAGAAATTTTACCTGGAAGATAAATATGGCCGAAAGTGCAAGGATAATCGACGTAAAGATAAAGAATTTAAAAAGATGAAGGACGATTATGACCGGGAGTTACGCAAGATGGTCAATGATTCAAAACAGCTGGCCATGTGTAATTTGAAAAAATTAAAAATAGCCGAATTGGCATTAAGTGAGAGCATGGTTTCCGACGACGACAGTGTTTCACTTCATTCGATACTTTCGGAAAATTTAAGCGTGAGAAAACTTCCAAATGTGGAAGAGGGCAGTGAAAACGTCCAACCATCTGTTACTATGGAAACAGAAGATAAACAGTCGGATATTATGCCTGTTCAAGAAAATGGACAAGTCGATGAGGTAAGGATGATTTTATTTTCAAAAAATTTTTTAAAATGATAATTCACATTTTTGTAGACAAGCTCTACAAACAAATACAAAAAGTACATGTACATCTACATAATTGTCAGGTATAATTAAACATACATTATGCAAGAGCTAAATCTGCCTATTTTAGGTATTTCTTTAGGCCAGAAATGTTAATTAATTCGACATTTATTAACAAAACATGACCATAATCAACTCTTGATGGCATTAGATACTCGAGATTTGAACTAGATTAGAATGGATGGCCATTTAAGCTAGAGTAAACAGCTATCATTCAAATTGGATTGTTCATGTATTTCCCTGAACATAATTCTTTAAAGGGACAATAACATTCTTGCTGGCTTGGTAGCTCCAGAAAGTAAATAATACCCTTATTCTAAGAACTAGATGTTTAAATGTCCTACCTGTTGTATAAATTATCCATTACAACCTATTTTATTTGTCCAGAGGGTTCGAAAATATTTTAAAATCCAAGTCACATTTGAAAAGGTTTTACGTTAGACTTTTCAAATCAATTGGTTGCATTTTTCCAATTTTTTAAATTAGGTGTGTTAAGATGAAATTTATATCATCATTTAATTGGAATATTCTAAAATAATACGATTTGTTGACCAGAATGAAGATTGGGACATATTTTTCAGTTACAACAAGAGTGTTATTGGGGCTTTAATTAAACATGCATTATGCAAGAGCTAAATCTGTCTTTCTTTAGGCCTGAAATGTTATCTAAATTATTAATAAGACATTAATTAACTTATTCAGACCATAATCAATTGTCGATGTAATATTTACTGGATTAGGATCTGATTTAATTGCTGCTCAGCTTTCATGCGTGATTAAATCATATGTTTTTTATTGTATCGACTTTAGTAATGATGATCGAGGCTAGGCCGAAAATTCATGCGCTAAAATCTTGGTTCAAAATATATCAATTTTACTGAAATGTTCAGCAAATTGCCTTTACATTATCTAGTTTTCAACTATTATAGTGAGAACTGCCAGCTCTTTACCTAATCTCCCATAATGTATCTTTGATAAATCATACATTTGAGTGACGTCACAAGCAAACACTATAAAAAAATCTTATAATCTGTTGTTAAAGGAGCTAAATCTGTATTCTTTGACACCTAGAAATGAACACAGATGGGTTGTAATGCATATGATAATGAAATGTGAATGTATATTAACTGATTTACATTCAATCGTTTCTGTTTTTACTGTAATTTCTAATCAGTTCGGTGAAATACACAAATAACAGTAGTATTCTGCTGTAGGTTTACTTATACCCCGTCAGACCAGGGTTACTTCCTTACTGCACTGCTACGGTGACGGAAAATGACCTCAGAGTGCGTCAAGATCGCAATAAGCGTGCTAAAAGCTTGGTGGAAAGGCCAGATATCATGCAGTAGTCTCCACGATCGCAAATGATTGCTGAGTCATGGCGTGAGAACTCAACCTTTTTTTATACGCCCACATTTTTATGTGGACGTATATTGTCGTCGCCCCTGTCCGTCCGTCCGTCCGTCCGTCCGTCCGTCCGTCCGTCCGTCCGTCCGTCCGTCCGTCCGTCCGTCCGTCCGTCCGTCCACATTTTTTTGTGAACAGTCTACAGGTCACAATTTTTATCCGATTTCAATTAAACTTAAAATATAGGTTTATCACCATAAGATCTCGGTTCCTTTCGAAATTGGCATGTATCGGACTGTAACTTCATGGGTTATGGCCCCTGATTGTACGAAAAATCACGTTTTTTAGCTTGTGAACAGCGTAGAGGTCACAATTTTGAACCGATTTGGATGAAACTTGACATGTGTGTTTATAACCCAAAGATCTTGGTTCCTTTCGATATTTGCGGCAATCGGATCGTAACTTCCTGAATTATGGCCCCTGATTGTCCGAAAAATTGCCCTTTTTAGCTCGTGGTCCCTCTGGAGGTCAAAATTGTTATCCGATTTAAAAAACCGTTTGATGATATCACCGTTCCATGGTTATGAAGGTCGAGTTCGAATTTCGTGAAAATCGGACCAAAATTGACGGACAAAATGGCCGCCATTTGTACGCGAATAGTGTGAAAATATGTTAAATCAAGGTTGTGAACAGTGTAGAGGACACAATTTTGAACCGATTTGGATGAAACTTAAAATGCATGTTTATAACCCAAAGATCTTGGTTCCTTTCGATATTTGCGCCAATCGGATCGTAACTTCCTGAATTATGGCCCCTGATTGTCCGAAAAATTGCCCTTTTTAGCTTGTGGTCCCTATGGAGGTCAAAATTGTTATCCGATTTAAAAAAACGTTTGATTATATCATTGTTCCATGGTTATGAAGGTCGAGTTTGAATTTCGTGAAAATCGGACCAAAATTGACGGACAAAATGGCCGCCATTTGTACGCGAATAGTGTGAAAATATGTTATATCAAGGTTGTGAACAGTGTAGAGGACACAATTTTGAACCGATTTGAATGAAACTTGAAATGCATGTTTATAACCCAAAGATCTTGATTCCTTTCGATATTTGCGCCAATCGGATCGTAACTTGCTGAATTATGGCCCCTGATTGTCCGAAAAATCGCCCTTTTTAGCTTGTGGTGCCTCTGGAGGTCAAAATTGTTATCCGATTTAAAAAACCGTTTGATTATATCACCGTTCCATGGTTATGAAGGTCGAGTTCGAATTTCGTGAAAATCGGACCAAAATTGACGGACAAAATGGCCGCCATTTGTACGCGAATAGTGTGAAAATATGTTAAATCAAGGTTGTGAACAGTGTAGAGGTCACAATTTTGAACCGATTTGGATGAAACTTGAAATGCATGTTTATAACCCAAAGATCTTGGTTCCTTTCGATATTTGCGCCAATCGGATCGTAACTTCCTGAATTATGGCCCCTGATTGTCCGAAAAATTGCCCTTTTTAGCTTGTGGTCCCTATGGAGGTCAAAATTGTTATCCGATTTTAAAAAACGTTTGATTATATCATTGTTCCATGGTTATGAAGGTCGAGTTTGAATTTCGTGAAAATCGGACCAAAATTGATGGACAAAATGGCCGCCATTTGTACGCGAATAGTGTGAAAATATGTTATATCAAGGTTGTGAACAGTGTAGAGGACACAATTTTGAACCGGTTTGGATGAAACTTGGAATGCATGTTTATAACCCAAAGATCTTGATTCCTGTCGATATTTGCGCCAATCGGATCGTAACTTCCTGAATTATGGCCCCTGATTGTCCGAAAAATTGCCCTTTTTAGCTTGTGGTCCCTCTGGAGGTCAAAATTGTTATCCGATTTAAAAAAAACGTTTGATTATATCACCGTTCCATGGTTATGAAGGTTGAGTATGAATTTTGTGAAAATCTGACCAAAATTGACAGACAAAATGGCCGCCGTTTGTACACGAATATTGTGAAAATATGTTATATAAAGGTTGTGGACCTTATAGAGGTCACAATTTTGAACCGATTTTGATGAAACTTGACATGTATGTTTATAACCCAAAGATCTTGGTTCCTTTCGATATTTGCGCCCATTGGATCATAACTTCCTGAATTATGTCCCCGGATTGTCCGAAAAATCGCTTTTGTTCGCTTTTGGTCCCTCTGGAGGTCAAAATTATTATCCGATTTAAAAAAACGTTTGACAATATCACCGTTACATGGTAAAGAAGAGAGAGTTTGAATTACATGAAAACCGGACTAGAATTGACGGACAAAATGGCCGCCGTTTGTACACGAATAGTGTGAAAATATGTTATATCAAGGTTGTGGACCCTATAGAGGTCACAATTTTGAGTCGATTTTGATGAAACTTGACAGGTATGTTTTAAACCCAAAGATCTTGGTTCCTTTCGATATTTGCGCCCATCGGGTCATTACTTCCTGAATTATGTCCCCTGATTGTACGAAAAATCACCCTTTTTAGCTTGTGGTGCCTCTGGAGGTCACAATTATTATATGATTTAAAAAAAAACGTTTGATTATAAAAACCAAACAAATTCTAATGATTTTTTGATAATTCCTTAATATGCGACAATTCTTGTTGACTGCCCGGACGATTTGGCTGCTGTGTGGGCGTATGTTTCGTTGCCTGGCAACCTATTTTTTTTCAAGTTGGCAATTATTTGGGACATTTTTGCAAGTTGTGTTGCCGAAGACTTTGTGCACTTTCTAATCACCGTAGGGTCGCAGCAAAACATTGAGGGCGCTGTGCCAGTCTGACGTGGGCATAAAGACCTGCTATATTATCATATTTAGCTCCTAGAAAAGCTAGTAAACAGATAATACAAATCACAAGAAAAAATTGAAATAAATAAAAAGATTTTCCAACTGAACAACCCTTACACATATATATTTGTCTTGGCCTTATATCTATGCTACTTTATCATGTATAAAATATGAAGACTAATCCCTCTTGATATCAACAAACACAATATATACAAAAAACTACTTTATTTATATTCTCTTCAGTTCTGTTAGATCACTCATATACAAGATAAAGTCTATAACTATTTGATAATAACTGTCACATTGTTCTGTTACCATGCTCATTGGAATGTAAATGAGAGAGAAGAGAGAGAGAGAGACAGCGAGATGGGGTTTAAGGTGGACTTGACACAAACCAGGTCATTTCTTGATTATTTCAATAATTCGCCAGTTGACTCAATGGCAGGCCGTATGATATAGCGCGCACGCTAACAATTCGGCCACCCAACCCCCCAATAGTAAGAGTAAAGAGGTTGTTAGTATAGAGAAGGGTAGAGGTTGGTTTATAAAGGAATGAAGTTTGGCCTGGTATCCAGATATCTACAGATTATTTGATCAGTGATCAACCAATGTATTCAACAATCAACCAATAAAACTCATATATAGATAAATCAAATCACTAGGTCATTTCGGGACTAACATATGGGTCTTTAGCAGTGGGAGGAAACCACAGGATCCGGAGAAAACCCACTAGATTGGACAGATGACCCTAATCCTTGTCACGCATAAGATTGGAAACCACGCCAGTTGCTAACCATTTGGCCATCCAACCCCCCATAAACTTGTAATGATACATGTATATTCATAAACCATATTACATAAAGGGGGGTTGGGATGGCCTAGTGGTCTAGTGTGCTGCGCTTCGACCTCTAACTGGTTGATCACCTCCGGCTTGCGGCTGTGGTTTCGATTCCTGGTGTGAGCATATGTGGCATGAAGATAGGGGCGTCTTCTCAACCTCATGGGTTTCCTCCGGGCACTCTGGTTTTCTCCCACTGCTAAAGAACCCTACGCGCAAGTGAATTATTGAAATAAAGTTAAAATCATATGTTAGTCCTGAAATGACCTAGTGTGTATCAAGTGGACATTAAACCCCATTTTTCTCTCTTTCTCTCCAAGAGTTTACTCCCTTTAAGCATAAACTTATAATGATGATATACCTTATTTCACATTCATGTAGATATAAATGATATATTCATAAACCATATTACATATGACAATCACCAAGGGTTTTCATTGATTGGTATATTTGACATACATGTATATACTTATTACTACAGTATACCTAGTACTTATTGCCATAGACTTATTGTCTATGTATAAATCCTTTTACTCTAATATCACTTGGTTAAATAAGGTCAGTAAGGCTATATCAGAGTTCAATATTAACTCTTTGTATTTTATGAATGCCTATAGTTTTGGTCTACATCTATTGTACCTATAATGTACGTATGAACAAAGTTAAAAGAAGAAATAATTTTTGGTGTTTTTGATTTTTGAGGTTTGACATCTGCAAATATTATGAACCTTATAATGCCCATACCAAAGAAATAAAATAAAGTAGGTGTTCTGTCCTATGCGTGTTAGACCATAAGGTCTGTCATAGAGTCAAGTGGCATGGTTTCAATTCCCCACCTGTATGTGACAAGAAGTAGGGTTATCAGTTAAACCTTGTGGGTTTTCTCCGAGTCCTCCGATTTCCTTCCAGTGTTAAAGACCGCTACTCTCAAGCAAATTATTGAAATAAAGTTGAACCATGTTAGTCCCAAAAGTTTATAGTTTGTGTCAAGTGGATGTTAAACCCTCTCTCTCTCTCTTCGCCGAGAAAGTTCATCTCGATTTTCCTGCATGATTTCTCCTTGTCAGTGATGCAAAAGGAGGGACTGACAAGGACAGCTGCCTAGTCATTTGGATGGGACGGAAAACCGAGGACCTGTGTAATCATTGGAGTGCACGTAAAAGATCCCTTGGCAGTTGGAATTCGATATAAGATTACGCCGTAGCGCCGCTGCCCAGGCAAAATTTCCCTCATAGCACACTGTATGGCCTATGCCCCTCTTCCATTAGCCCAGGTTAGGTGCAACAGAGTAGGACGTTAAACCCCATTTCATTTCATTTCATTTCTCTCTCTTCCTCTCTCTCTCCTTTCCTCTCCTCTCCATGATGAACTGGCTATTATAACATTGTTCTAATTAATAGTTCACCCTAATAATTCATGTCAACTGCCGTAATTTAGCAAGAGTAACATTTAATTTCAACTTGCACAAGATAAATTTTAAACACAGTTTATGGAAGTGCATTAAAGTGAACTGTTTTTAGCATTTAAGTTATTTTAAAATAGATTTAAAGCCCCAATAACACTCTTGTTGTAACTGAAAAATATGTCCCAATCTTCATTCTGGTCAATAAATCGTATTATTTTAGATTAGAATATTCCAATTAAATGATGATATAAATTTCATCTTAACACACCTAATTTAAAAAATTGGAAAAATTCAACCAATTGATTTGAAAAGTCTAACGTAAACCTTTTCAAATGTGACTTGGATTTTAAAATATTTTCGAACCCTCTGGCGGCTCTGGACAAATAAAATAGGTTGTAATGGATAATTTACACAACAGGTAGGACATTTAAACATCTAGTACTTAGAATAAGGGTATTATTTATTTTCTGGAGCTACCAAGCCAGCAAGAATGTTATTGTCCCTTTAAGAGGAACAAGAGTAGCATTGAAGTGAGATGTTTTTAGAAAGATAGCATTTAAGTTATTTTAGAATAGATGTTAACCATTTGACAACAGTTTTAGAGGAACAAAGACAGGGGATTGGATTCAATCATCTGTAATTAATTTAATTAATAGTTGATCTCATTGATTAGTAAACAAAACAATTGTTCAAATAAACTGAACTCTCTTTAACATGAGTATTTTTTTGTTTGGGTTAAAATTTGAAGAACAGATTTGTTCAGCCAACTTGTATTTGAGAAAAAGAAAATGTTATTTCACAAAATATTTGATTAGAAAAAAAATCCAGATTTTTGAAATGTGACCTTTTAATTTATGCATGATGACCTTTTTGTTGACATCATGTGATGCTTTGATTGTTCATATTGGGTTGAGTTATGTTTGTGTCGTTTCAAACAGCACAGAGTGTGTACAGAACCTTCTTTAAATGCAATCTAAAAATAGATTTCGTTCATCAGGTAAGGGTCTTATATTTTATGTGGAATTATGAGGAGTGAGATTGTTTGAAACCTGAAACAAATATTTTCAGAAATTTTCAAGTTTTTCACTCTGCTAGAAGTTTATAATCTCCCTCACATTTACTTTAGGTCAAGGGTCAAGGTGAATAGATAGAGGTTGTGGTCTTTATTTTAACCTGAAGAGTAATTGCAATTTTCTTTCCAGGTTTGGGTCAATCTGTTTCACAGAGAATTACTTACGAATTATCTCTGTCACACATGACTGTCTACAACGTGTGCATTGACTTCACGTGCCGTCAGTCATTGGCTAAACGGCTCGTGCATTGTTTACATAACACCTAACTGCTTCGGGCAAAATGGTGCGTTTTACTCATTTTAATACCCATTTACACTAAATAGGAAATATTTTTTAATTACAAATGCTTCAAACCTCTTTATTTATTTTTCTTATAATTCAAAAAAATGTTTGAGAATTTAATTTGTCGGAGTAAAAAAGTTAATATGCCGTACTCATTAAGCCTCGTCGATGTCATGCTTATCAGTGATTGTAGCGGCAAAGCGAATATTCACTGCGGGATCAGTTTGGGTTTGGGTCACGGTGGCTGAGTGGGTAAGACGCTGGCTCGCTAGCTCGGGGGTAGGTTGTTCTACTTTTAATTCTCTGGTATATGATCAAAAAGTATAAATAATAAATATACTTCGATTTTCTGTGTAATTTCTATGTGTTTACAGTGTTTTTGATAAATTAAAGTTTATGATAAATGTCAGCTAACTAATTCAGATATTTCTCCAAGCTGGTGATTAAACATAGACCATTATAAACAATAGTGCCATATCCTACATAGCTACTCAGCCCTAAGTTAGAGGATTTTAAGGGCTTTAACACAAAATTAAGCAGTTTTATTCTCCAAAATATTATTGGAATTGGTTGGCCCTTTAATAAATGTCAGCTACAAGTTCTGATATTTCTCCAAGCTGGTGATCAAGTATAGACCATTATAACCAGTAGTGCCATATCCTACATATCCTGTATAGTATACAGTGTATATTCTGATTGTTTTTGTCTGACGTCTGTGAGTGTGTCGAGATGTGTATGAAACATAAAACACTCTCCTCACACAGCTGTGATGTTTTCCTGTTCCAACAGATGGCTTAAGTTGATAGATAAATCTTGTTCTACCTGGTACCAGTCACAGACAGGATTGTCTTAAACTTGTAAGCTTGTTTATGAATGGAATATTGCCTTAATTATTGGATACCTTTACTTGAAGAAACTTAACTGTAAGTCTTTTATGAATGGAATCATATTTTGGCAGACATAATGTCTGTTGTTTTTTGATGCTAGTCAGATTATTCTTTTCAGAATTAAATTTGGTTAAAACTCGTTTTAACAAGGTACATGTCTGCTGACAGGTAAACTTGGAAATCTTTTATTGCTGTAATTAAAAGTGTCTTTATTTGGACAAACATGGTGTATGTCCTTTAATCCCAATATGTTTTAATGCTTGCCAGATTATTCTTTACAGAAAGAAATGTTAATTTTACATATATAGATAAATATCATTTCACCTGATAAGCATCTGCTGACAGGATTGTCTTCAACTTGTAAGTCCAACTGGAATTATTATTTATTTTTTTTTTATAAGCAGTATTTTATTCAGATTTGTATCTGAATAGGGATTGGGGAACAGGCATAGCCTATATTAAACCCCTCTCCCTGGAATTATAAGTGCATTTATTTGGAGAATGGAATAATAAGTTTTAATTATGGAAAGATACGTGAATTATCAGATCACCGTTAATGTAAGAAACTTGTTTTGTGTTCTGTTGTTTATTTAGTTTTTGTGTGTATGACAGAAGAGAAGAACATTACAAAATAATATACTAATTTTTGGATAGGGTGACCATTCAGGTTAGAGATATATTCTCAAAGTAAATATATAGTCCTTCTAGTTGAGTAGAATGCTAACTCTAGATCATTCATTCATACATATATACTAGAAGCTATCCAACATGATTCTAAAATTAGAGGATTCATTCATTCATTCATTCATCCATTCTTTCAATCATTCATTTATAGGTGTAAGTCTTTCAAGTACCATCTATTCATTCATTCACTCACTCACTCATTCTTTCTTTTGTTCATTTATTTATTCATTCATTCATTTGTAGCTATTACACTCCAATACCAGTTCTTATAGTTATGTATAAACGCTTACAGGAATAGTTTTTTACCTGTAATTGTAGAACCATGTACCAGCATGTTGCCTGGAATTTCTTTACCAGCGTTTGCACCTGTCTCAAATCATCTGGTAAATATGAAATGGATTAAACTATGGCGTCGGTCTTGTAGTATGTCGGATGGGTGGAGGAGATTTAATAGAATAAACTTATTTACGCCTTCATGCTGCTCTTGTCATTACACTTATTATCAACATTAATTTATTCTTTCATTTCTATTAGGTTCTCATGATTGAATTTGTTTTCTTCATTAAAATTGCGTTAAAATACTCTATAGAGAGAGTTTGACATCTACTCAACACAAACTAGGTTATTTCGAGACCATAATATGATTCAATCTATTTGGTTCTGTTAATTGAATTTGTTTTCTTCAGTAATTGGGTTAAAATACTCTACAAAGAGAGAGAGTTTAACGTCCACTCGGTACTTGAAAATTCTACGAAAATCAAGGGTCTTGTTTCAATTTTATTCACATGCGCCAAAAAATTAGAATTTCAAATAATTTTTACACAAAACACATTAAATGCAGTTAGATTTATATGTTTGAGGTGTAAAAAAATGGGACCTCGCTTTTATCATACCATCCAAGAAACGATGTCTTTACTTGAGAATATATTGAAAGACTTTTCTGTGCATGCCAACGTGTACATAGTGCCTCAGGTTATCGTCCCATCCAAACAACTTGAATGATTTTTAGCTCTGTTTAGGAGCAGAACATTAGAATGTTAAACCCCATTTCATTTCTAAATGGCCTGCTAGACATTCTCTAGATCCATTGAAGTAAAAAGTGATTTAGAAAGTTTTTCAGCAGTTAAGGGTGTTTTTTCTACGGATCTTCACTCAAAGTTCCATTTAAGTGAAAGGTAAATGCCCACCTCTACAGATGTTTTTCATGAGTTGAGATATGATCTATGAAATCTAGACATTCTCTAGATCCATTGAAGTAAAAAGTGATTTAGAAAGTTTTTCAACAGTTAAGTGTGTTTTTCTACGGATCTTCACTCAAAGTTCCATTTAAGTGAAAGGTAAATGCCCACCTCTACAGATGTTTTTCATGAGTTGAGAAAGGATCTATGAAATCTGATCTCTTACATCATTATGTAGTGAGATGGATATTCCAATTGCAAAGGGATCTTTTAATGTCACATCTGAACAATATTTTCTGAAAAATGCAAATGAACCGCAGAGACTGAATAACTTGATAGACATCCTATGTAAGTTCATGAAAGTTTACAAAGTTTTGAATCAATTAAACATACATTATGCAAGAGCTAAATCTGCCTATTGTAGGTCTTTCTTTAGGCCTGAAATGTTAGCTAAATTATCAATTAGACATTAAAGGGACAATCCCGAATTAAACAGAGGCTCAAAAATAAAAGTCTGAGAATGTATGAAAAAAAACCCACCAAAATATAAGGGAATGGTGTATTTACCTTGTCTCAAAATTTCAACTCAAAATATTGAGTCGTTTGGACGTGAACGCCAAAACTGCTTATCCGGACACGTAACCCTTTTAAGATTTCGGGTCATTTGTTTCGTTAGGTGACCTTTTAACCGATTATGGTTACTTGAGAAGGTTATGCAGTGAATAACCCATGTGCCGTACTTGATAAAGAAAGGTAAATTTCAACTACACATTATTTTTATAAAAAAGATGCTTGGTTTTATACAGATACCACAAAATACACCTTGGGGCACCGGTCTCAAATTCCAGATGAAGATTGACGGATTTAAGTCGTTTGAAAACATATCATAAATACTGAAGTAGTTGCTCGGCCCTTGACTCGAATATTTTAAGGGATTTTAACACAAAATTAAGCAGTTTTATTCCCAAAACAAATATTGGGATTAGCCCTTTAAACATACATTATGCAAGAGCAAAATCTCCCTATTGCAGGTCTTTCTTTACGCCTGAAATGTTATCCAAATTATTAATTAGACATTAATTAACTTATCCAGACCATAATCAACTCTCGATGTCATTTCTAGGCTGAGATATTTACTGGATTAGGATCAGATTCGCTGCTCAACTTTCATTCATGATTCAATCATGAAATAGATGATCGAAGACTATATTTTTTATCGCAAAAATCCCAGTTCAGAATGGATCAATTTGACTGAAATTTTCAGCAAATTCCCGCTACATTATCTAGTTTCACATGTATTATAGTGCAAACTGCCAACTCGTTATCTAATCTACAATAATGTCTTAAGACCAACTTTTTACACATCTCTACTCAAAAGTTCCATTAAACAGTCCTTCACGTTTATGGTGAGATTTTGCTCCTGCTCCTCTCGACGCATGTCATCTTCATGGGAGTCATTAAAGACTCCTGCAAATTAGCGAAAGCGCTCTCCTAAATATTGAAATTAATAAACTACTTTCAGTTTTTGTTTACTTTTAAACTGCATACATTTGAGGTATCAGGAGCTTTTTATGGCTCCGGCACAATTTTATAAACGTGAAGGACTGCATCCAAGTGAAAGATGAACGCCTATCTGTACAGATGTTTTTATGAATGAAGATAAGATCAATGAAATGAGATATCGTACACCGTTGTGTAGTAATGGTGATATACGATATAGGTGTTCCTGTAGTTTAAAGGGCTATAATGATTACAAGAGGTTAGTGATACTGTATGCGTAATATAAAAACAATAAACTATACTGTTACATCACTTCTGCTGTAGGGGGTTGGATGGCTGAATGGTTAGCACGTGCATGTTGTATTATGAAGCCTGTTATAGAGTCAGCTGGCATGGTTTCGAATCCCCAGTTGTACATGACAAGGAGTAGGGTCGCCTGTCCAACTAGTAGGTTTTTTTCTCCAGGTTCTCCGGTTTCCTCCTTCTGCTAAAGTCCTGTATGCGCAAGCGCATTATTGAAATAAAATTAAACCATATGTTAGTCCCGTTGTCTCTCTCTCACTTCTGCTGTTATAAGGTTATGTTATGTTTATTCAATACATTAAAACAACAAAAAAATTGTTAAAATAATACAACTAATTTTGAGTAAAACTGTTAAGAGAAAATAAGACCAACAATTTTGAGTAGAATTTTAAAGTTCCAATAGCATATTTTTAAGTTATATTTTTAAAATGTATTAAAATGAAGCCCTAAAATAGATTGTAGCCTACCTATAAACTGTCCTATACCTTGTTAAACAATAATCCTATTAATCCTATAATTCACTATTGCCAGTTGAAAAATTGGCAAAAATATCATTTTCAACTTCAAATTCAAACATTTGAAGATGGCCGTCCATGGAGAGGAATGGGAAAACAAGGGAGTTAATTGAGTTACTATTTACTCAATCAGCCTGTGTCAGTCATTTTAACGCCTGTGAAATTTTGCCCATGATCGTATAATAGTAAGTTGACAACCTTGTGAGCAAAAGACATAGAAATAATTATGTTACAATTGCTATAGTTGCATAGTTTTTTTTATTAATTCTTCGCTTGTACGTGACAAGGAGAGGGGTCGCAAGTGCAACCTCATGTTTTTTTCCAGGTCCTCTGGTTTCCTCCCACTGTTAAACTTCCCTACACTCAAGTGAATTATTGAAATAAAATTGAACCATATGTTAGTCCCGAGATGATATATCATGTGTTGAGTGGATGTTAAACTAGAGTTTTAATTTCCTGCTTGAAAGTGACAAGGAGTTGTTGCCACACCAACCTCGTGGGGTTTTCTCTGGATCCTCTGGTTTCCTTCCACTGCTAAACACCCTTCTGTACAAGTGAATAATCCAAATAAAATTGAACCATATGTTAGTCCCGAAATGATGTAACGTGTGTCAAAATGGACTTTAATCCCCGTATCTCTCTCTCTCTAGCCATGATTTAATACACAAATGACTGGTGTAAGATATTGTATTCAGTTTGTTTTAGAATGGATTGTATTTCACTTTATACAGCTGTTTTCTTTTGCTTTTAAAGAGGAATGAGAAATGAAGAATGCTGTTCGTTTTATAACCAAAAAATCAAGATGGTTTTATCCTATCTTACATGTGTTTCATTCATAAAAAAAAATGTAAACATATTTTATATTATGGCAAGAAGCCTCTAGCTCTTATTCTTGTCTAAAAGATTGATGTAAAAAGATATTATAGTGATATAATGGATTTCAGATTAGATTCAGGCAATTTAATTGCTCTTTAATTCAGATTTCATCAAAATATTTGTGTTTCGGTTGTTCAGGGCAACCAAGATACATTATGTAAGATTTAGATAAAGAGCTGGTCGATTTTGCTATAATAGTTCAAAAATAGATACATCTGACCAGCCATAACATGCAACCAACTTTTGTTCTTTAAACAATAAGTGAGTGTGTGTAGATGAACGAAGGGTTATAGCGCATGCACACTGTATCATAAGGTCTGTCATCGAGTCAACTGGCATGGTTTCGTCGATTGCTCCGGTCGTCTGTCCAACCTCGTGGGTTTTCTCTGGGTCCTCTGGTTTTCCTCCCACTGCTAAAGACCTCTACGTGCAAGTGAATTATTGAAATAAAATTGAACCATATGTTAGTCCTGTAATGACCTAGTTTGTATTGAATGGACGTTAAACCCCAGCCAATGTAATTAAAATATAGATCTATATTTCGTTTCGTTTTTTATACTTTTGATGGCCTACACTCATGTAGATCTAACAAGTTATAGTGGGAGCTCACGTTCTATGACGTCAGGTATCAAGCACAGGACATTTGACCCAATAACTTCAGTCATTCGATTAACCAATTAGCGACCGCCATGCTTTTTAAAATCTACTTTTGTTTTGTTTTGATTTCTATCCGTCGGTAATATCTACCCACAGTTCCACGCATGAAAAGGTCAAATGGTCGATTCGACAGAAAATTTGATTGGCTGACACCTCATTTCAGGCAGAACACGAGTTAAATAACAAGTCTTCCAGATCCAAGAGTAGTAAAGACAAGTAAAACAAAATTTTGAACTATAAAAACGAAACAAAATTGGATCTGTGTTTTAATCAGATTGAACCCCAGCTATCTTTAAAAAATATGCATGTGAAAGATACATCTGGTCAGTAACAACAAGTTACCAACTTGTTCTTTAACCCGTTAAATGTGACATTTTTAAAACGTCAACTACCCCCTATTGGGTAATTAATTTTACTAAAACTCATTTTTGGACCTTTTTATTCCTGGGGAAAATACCTCCACAGCGTTATATTACGCCCTACACACAGTGAGTGTCCAGGACATTATATAACAACCTACGCACTTAACGGGTTAAAACATGTGAAAGATAAATCTGGCCAGCTATAACACACAGTCAAGCATGTGAAAGATATATATTATGTGGCCAGCAACAACAAGCAAATAACTTCTTTTTCTTTAAAACATGTGAAAGATAGATCTGGCCAGCTCTAACACGCGACCAACTTCTTTTTTTTTTTAATACATTGATATGTTTTGTCAGCTGTCTTATATTAACAATTTGCCTGCATATTTTACAAAAGTTGAAAACTTGAGTTTTCTCTAAACTTTAAACTGTCTCAATAAGGCTCTTGAATTTTCTGTAAACTTTAAAGTGACATCTTCTTTGATTTCGTTATTTTAAAGATAGTATCGGTACTGCTAGTTCCTATATCTTGCACACAATTTACAGCACAGACTCTTTAATCTTTCGAGAATGGATGGTTGAATTTCTCTATTTTTGGCTGAATATCATCAATTAACTCATAAATAACGGGTCACAGGTTTGAGTTTTTTTGTTTGGAGGATTGGCATTTTTAGCAAGATTCTACTATAGATTGGAATGGTTTAATTCTAGTTAGTATTTACAAAGATATTATGAATTGAAAATCTAAGAACACTCGACGTCCACTGCAGATGAAAATTGAACCACATGTTAGTCCCGAAATGACCTAATTTGTATCAAGTGGAGATTAAACCCTCTCTCTCTCTCTCTCGAACTGGTAATCTGGCCTGGAAATAAGGGTTTTAGATGTACCTGACAAAATATCAGGCAATAATGAAATAGTACCTGACATTTTCAACTTAGTGCCGAACATGTATTAATAATATCATAAAAAAAAAACAAATCAGTGCCGTACAAAATGACAGGCACCAGAGGTTTAGTGCCTGACAAAGTCTGAATCTGTGTCTGACATTGTCATTGACAGCTGGTGCCTTATTTTCTAGGCTTGCGAGATAATTAATGTCACTTTAAAGAATTCAGCATGTTATCTGGAGTAAAATGCATGAAATAATTGAGAAGTTGAATGTTTATGATAAAGTACATGTTATTCTAACTGGGTGTGTGGAAGGTATGAGTCTTGTTTCAGGAGAAACTCGTATCTTAAATCACTGAGGTAATTATAAGGCTACACCAATTTATGGTTTCACTCTTCAGAAAAAAATAATGTCTTATTGTTCTACTCTGGAAGCAGTAATTGTATCTATTTTATTAATTTATGGTTTCGTTCTCCATCCAAAAATGAAATGGGGTTTAACTTCCTACTGTTTGCTCTGGATGCAATTCTTTTTATTTTATATACTGATTTTTATCTTTAACGGAGTTAAAAGAAATGGAATGGGATTTAACGTCCTACTGTTCTGCTCCTATACAGGGCTAATTAACAAGGGCATACGCAATACACTGTGCTATGAGAGCAATTTTGTCTGAACGGCGGCACTACGGCCAACTCATATTGAATACCAACTGCAAAGGGATCTTTTATGAGGACGCTAGTGTGTACACAAGACCCCCCCCCCCCCCCTTTTCTTTTATCCCATCCAAATGTTAAGTTTTGAAATTTTGAGCAAAGCATTTCTCCTGTTTTCTCAAGTGGCTTAAGAATTGAACTGATTTGGCCTTTTGTGTGATACATGAATATTCTGACCCAGGAACCAAGTCTCACTAGGATTAGGTGGGAGTAGGTGAGTTAGTGAATTTATTTCACTTTACATGGCTGTACAGAAGACGGGCACAGGTTTGACGATCAGATGCCTGAATATCACCAGGCAACCATTTAGACAAAGTTACCGTTAACTAAAGTTTTGACTTTTTTTTTTAAGTATATGGATATTAGTGAGAAAATTGGTACAACAGATTGAACAATTGTTTTATATGACGGTTAAAGTTCAAAGATAAATCAGTAGAATTTTCTGTTTATAATGTATTTGCAGGAATTTGAACTAAGAAACTATTATCACTTTCATAACTGTACATGATGCCAGTATTGATAGATCTATTTATCTGTGCATATTATAATCATCTTATAAAACTATTATAATTACAGAGTATATTGTGGACTGATCTATACCCAAGAGTATCAAGATTTCAAACAGCACCGACCTAAGGATAGTTCATGTGCTGTGCAGGGGTATACTGAAATGAAATACGTTTCACGTCCTGCTGTTCGGCTCCGACTGGGTTAATGAAGACAGGCATACGCCATACATTGTGCTATGAGGGAAATTTTGCCTGGGCAGCGGCACTATGGCCTACTCTTATATCAAATTCCAACTGTCAAGGGATCTCATACGTGCTCGCCAATATATTCTCAGGAGCTCAGTTTTTCATACCATCCGAAAGACAAGACAGCTCTCCTTGTCAACGCCTCCATCCAGCATCACTGACAAGGGGAAACCACGTTAAACCCCATTTCATTTCAGTTCAACAATCAAAAACTAAAAAAATATAAATAGGCACTCCCCCCTCCCCCCCCCCCCAAAAAAAAAATAATTACAAATTTTTTGATTGTCTATGGTAAATTTTTGTGAATCTTTTGGCTCCCTTTTCCTACAAGAGTTGCGGACCCTGTTTCCAGCTTTACAAAATGCAATAAATGTTATGCATGTTTGATATCTTACAGTTAAAATATTTGATGTTCGCTCGTGGAGTTAGATCATGAATTGGAAGAGAATATTGTTGCTCATGTCGATAGCGTAATGTCCACGCATGGATTCTATTGGATAGAATTGCTAGAAGATGGAGAAGTACAGGGACCAATTGAAATCGAAATTGAAGATGAGGTAGATTATTTAAGATCTTCAGCATGCTTGATGCGAAAACAATCGTACCTAATACTTGCATGATTTGAAGTTCTTGAATTAACTGCATGATTTTAGATTTCTCATGAAACTGGGTGCTGCAGTGGTTGAATGGAAAAAACACTGACTTGACATCTTGAAAGTACAGGTTTGAATCCCAGTTGAGAAGGATTTATCATGCTCTGTTCCCTTTTGACAAGTCAATCTGAGGTGCACCTTAGAACAAATAACAGTAGAAAGCAAATTATGTGTAGGATAAATGACGAGACTGAAATTATGCTTATAAACCGTTTATGTTTACATGTACATAAAATAGGAATATCCCAGAATTCCAGTAAGAATAACCCGTTTAATAACATGTTTAAAGAAAAACTTTTAGAAGAATAATCCAAAATTCCCCTGTATGTATCCAAAGTCCAAAGCCACTCCCGACTTTCAGACAGCAATTTTTTACAGGCAAAGAATATACCCCAAAGACCAAAGAGATTTACCGAAAAATTTATTTTTTGTTGAGATGTTAAGAAATTCTCTGCTTGCATTGATGTAAAGGGGAAACAACTCTATATTTCTTATTGAAAATAACCACTGGCACTGGTATTTATAATATGAGAGAAACTATGGTAACTAGAATACAGAATACCAAAAATATTTGGGAATATTATTGTGTCTCGAACTTGCAAGTTATGTACATTTATATACAGAGTTCCCATAACTCCCCACAAGAAGCCATCATTATTCAGAAATATTATTGTCAAGAACTTGCAACTTCGATAAATGTAACTCCCCACGAGATGCCATCATTACTCTGGTTATTATTACTAGAAAGTATTTCATTTTATTTTATATATTTGATGTTAGTATTAGTCAGTTTGTTTCTAGCTTTTAGATGAAGCTTTTTGTAGTTCTATTAAAGTTCATTCTGCATTTAGCTTTTGATTTTATTTGTTGTTGATGGTGTATTTTATTGATGGTGCTGCTAACTGCCTTGATAGTCATTTGGATGGGCCGGAAAACTGAGGTCCTGTGCACACATTGGCATGCACATAAAAGATCCCTAGCCAGTTGGAATTTGGTATAAGAGTAGGCTGTAGTGCTGTTGAGGCCCCCCCAAAAATCGAATTAGCCCGCCCAAATATTTCGCCAAAAATAATGATTTCTTAGGAATGTTCTTACCCGGCCACATCCTCAGCCCCTCCAAAACATTCCGTAGCCCCACCCCCCCAAAACATTCCGTAGCCCCCCCCCACCAATTTTATGATTTGGCTACAGGCCTGTGTTAGTCCCGAAATGACCTAGTTTGTATCAACTGTTTGTTAAACCGCTTTAGTGGTAAGAAACTAGAGGAAAAGGAGAAAAACCTTGAGGTTGGTTGCCCTTATAATTTCCAGGTACATGCACTGTATTCTTCTCGAACACAAACATGTTTCATCTTGTTCCAAAGTTTTCAATAAATAATTGTTAAACTTATTCAACCATTTTAATTACTTCCCAATACACGTGTAATATGATATGGTGCCTTTATCATTCGTCACGCCGGGTAAATATTTTAATTATCCAAAGTGTATAGACTGCATTCTTTTACTTGACAAAGGTACAAAGTTTTTTTTATGGGTTTAGGTGTGGCAGCAAATGAATTCAGAGGTGACAAGGTCAAAACATAAAAAAATGCACTATTCTGATCGATTGTGGGGTTTTTCAAAATAAAGGCAGTAATGAAATTTCGTATGTAGCCTTTCTTAACACATGGTTTTTGCATATCTGACTTCTGCTATTTTGAATATTTGCTCTTTCCAACTGGCTGTTCTTGCTATAATAGTTCTGAAATAGAGAATGAAAAATTAATCTATTTAAAATTACAGTCAAATTCTTATTATTTGAAGTTTGGACAAGAAATAGCCTAAATTTTGTCGTCAGATTGACAGTTCATATTCTTGATTAAGTACCAACAAGAGAGAGAGAGAAATGGGGTTTAACGTCCACTCGACACAAACTAGGTTATTCGGGACTAACATATGGTTTCATTTTATTTCAATAATTAGCTTGCGTGTAGGGGTCTTTAGCAGAGGAAGGAAAACCGGGGATTCGAAATAACTACAAGGGTATACTATGTTTATATTGATAATATTGGTGGGGAGCCATGGTGGCAAAGTGGGTAAGACGCTGGCTCACTAGCTTTGAGGTCGAATGTTCCATCCCTGCATTGGCCGAGAAAGTTCATCAGGTATTTTTCGACTTGGTTTACCCTTGTAAGTGGTGTAGGATGAAGGGCCTGACAACGACATACATGTATATATATCGATGCCATAGTTCTGGAAGGTTGTAAGTGCAACTTATGACCCAAATAGCTTTTTTTGCATAGGATGACTAATCACATTTAGAGGCTTCTCTATGCAAAATTTCAGAACTGTAAGGTGGTAACTTTCATAAAAACATTGCTATTAAAATGTTAATATCCTTATTGCGTTATTAAGATTGGAATAGGTTTTCCTCTCATATCTCAACAATTAAATCCGACAATTTTTCACACTTAAGACCTTTCAGAACTGTGACATCGATATACAGTATATGTATATATATATGTTGCATGTTTTTAAGTGGGGGTAAGGGATTTGAGGGATGGTGTTTAAGGTGTGTATTTTTATGTGTGTGTGAAAAAGGAAATCTCCAACTCAACCGACCAGAAAATAGATCAGAGCTACATGTATCTGACTCCTGGGACCACATTTTTCTATCAAATTTTATTTTCTCTAAGTAATTTAAGCAGATAGCATTCATTGCTGTTATCTGTCTTTTAAAAGCATCATTAGGTTGTTAGGTAATAATAATAATGTTCCGCAGGCAGTAAAAGGGAATTCCCCTTATTAACCAGGTTTATGTGTAACTATGTCTGCAGGCAAGTACATGTAAAATGGTTTATTCTAATGATATCATTTCTCCTTCTTTCTTATATAAGCCTATTAGGTTGTTAGGTAATGATAATGTTTTCGGCAGGCACAAAGAGGGAATTCCCCTTATAGACAGGGGGCAGGTTGATAGATAGGTATATCACTATATGTACAAAATGTATATACTGTGTATGTGTGTAACCATATCTAGAGGCAAGTCTTATCAATAAAGCTATTGTTTGACATCTAGTTTCCATTGATTGTGTCAAGTGCTTTATCAAACGATGAGACAGGGCTAGTGATTGGGTATTATGGCATGCAAACAGGGTCAAGATGTTCGCCAACCGTGTCTTATGTGGGGATCAGGAACACGTGTCCTGACGATCAGTCAACATTTTTATTTGTTTTTTGAGTTAGAAGCTGGTTAGCCTGGTGCTGGACATTAAGAGGTCTTTGCTGTCTTTCTGACATCCTACAGGTGACAAAGGATATATAACAGGTGTGGGTTTATTAGAGACTACGCGGACGTCGACGACAGGAGCTAAGATTTTGAAAATGTTTCATTCATTCATTGTAAAGTTTGACGAGAGACTAATGGTTGACAGGTTCTAAAACTTGTGTATGATTTTATTCGTTTGTTGCAAAGTTTCACAAGAGGACTCGTTGAGACAGGAGCTAAAACTTTTAAATTATTTCGTTCATTCGTTGCAAAGTTTCATTAGAGACTAGTTGACAACAGGAGCTTAAACTTTTGAATGATTTCATTCATTTGTTGCAAAGTTTCACAAGGGACTAGTTGAGATAGGCCCTAAAACTTTTGAATTATTTCGTTCATTCATTGCAAAGTTTCATGAGTTGAATTAGGTTATTCTGTCCCAAGCATTCTTATGCTTGAAATTTGAACATCTCAAACACAGATATTTCAATGAAGAAAGAAGGGATAATTTTAGAATTGATTAAATTTTAAAATTATTGTCAAAGTGACAGGGATTGTTTTTCTTTAATTCATCCTGTTTGTTAAGTAAATATCAGACAGACGACACATGATGATATAAAGTGGGTCTCCTAGAGATCATCGTGTTGAGGAATTCCCGAAACAGGTGTAAAAATTAATGAATCGAGTGAGTACATTGTTCACCTGTGACCTGGATGGCTTTACATGTACTGTGAGATTAAGAGATTGTAATGGTAAATAGTTTATGAGCCTACGACACAGAGAACATTGACAAATGACATGTTGCATTTAGACTAATAATCTATTTCTTAGTTTCCTTGTCATATGATGACCTCTTCTTGATAAATGACTATTGACAGGACTAGTTAACTATGACATTTAATGCACAGTTATTGTACTGTTTGTTTTGTCTGGATTTTGATGTGCATGTCTCTTTGATAATCTGTTATGGTTTTGTCTGCATTTTGATGATAAAATGTTAAGAGTTGCTATAAGAATTCACCCTCTTGAAGTTACGTTGTTTTATCTGCCTGTTCAAAACTGCGAAAATAATTTCTGTTTTCAAACTTAATAGGCTGTATATGCCCAGTTACTGTATGGTTTGTTTTATCTGTATTTCTATGTGCAGTTTTCCTGGATTGTCTGTTTGGAATTGCGAATATTGATATGCGGTAGAGTTTGATGCTCTTGTAAGGGTGTGTTACTGCAGTTTTCCTGGCACGTTATCCATTTAAAACCTCTTATTGAACATAGCAACATCCATGTGATAAGTAACTTATACTTACTGAAACGATTTGCTTTTTATCGAATTAACTTTAATGGTGGCACTCCTGTCTTTATATATTTCTGCAGTTTCCCTTGAACATTTTCCATTTGAAACTATGACTACATTGATGTGAGAAATGAAAGAAAGGAAGTGACATTCACATTTATACACCTGTGCAGACGGTCAAATAGTTGTGCAGTTCGTAATCTACACGGTAAACACAGCATAGTAAAGTTGACAAGAAGGTTTTGAGGACGAAACTTTAGAAGGATAAGTCAACAGTTTGCATCTACTAGGGTATTCTAGAGGATCGAGGTTGCGTAATTTAGTGGGGATATAAACAAACAGTTGCCGAGAAAGTTTTAAGGGGCAAAACTTTAGAAGGAGAAGTCAACAGGTCCAAGTCTGCTAGGATATGCTGCAGGATCAAGGTCACTGTTATGTAATATAAGGGAGATATCAACGAACAACAACTGGGTCGTTAATGAACTTAGATAATCTTATCTGGGAAGTTAACAATAATTCCTTGGTGAATTATGATACTTTGCTGGGTTTAAATCTGGATAAGAAAAGACAATCAGGAGAGTTCGTTAATTACCTTGATAACACACGGTGAAATAATAACAAATCTGTGGCAGTGTAGAAGTATTGAAGATAATTTCTAAATAGTTTAATGCTTATATGATCATTTGCATTGTATGCACATGTGAATGCACATGTATGATCGATTATATGCCTATGCATTTATTTGCATTGTGTGAATATATGATCATTGTATGAACATTTACATTGAAACAGTTTTAAGAGGAAAAAATCTATTTTGAGTAAATTTAATTACCGGTAAACAGACTGATAGTAAATTGCAAGAATAAAGGTGAAATTGACGTGATTAAATTTTTTAGAGATTTTATCTTAGATATTTAATTATCAAAATTTGTGTTGGACTTGAACTTTTTTTGAATACAAATTCAACATATACACACAGTGAATGTTTTTATACTACAGCTATATGCACTAATGTTTAGAGGGATCAGATAACGAAAAATAGTTTTTTTTTATTATTCAATTCAGTGTTTACCCTGAACAATGATCAAGTACAAGCAACATATTTAACATTCATGTAGTTTTAAAAAATACCGGACCAAATAACTGTAGTATTAGTCTCGTCATAGTTTGACTTAGAAACGACAAGGTTTGAGTTGACGGTTTAACTCTGTATTGTAGTAGAGCTTAAAAAATAAATATAGTCTATTTTTAAAGATTTTGTTACACTGTGTACGGAACACACGTATTCTTACATATTTTGGTTGGTGCAGTGTATTGTGCTGCGGCGAACCGTTAAGGGATTAAATTGATCTTTGTAATGAATTACAGGTCGAAAGTGTGTTTTGTTTAAAAAATATCTACATAATATATATAAAGAGTGTACTGAACACACGAATTCTTACATGTTTTGGTTGGTGCGGCGAACCGTTAAGGAAGTCAAGGGATCATTGTAATGAACTATAAGTCTAAAGTGTGTTTTGTTTAAAAAATATCTACTTGATAATATATGATTGGAGTAGATTCATCCGTAACAAACCGACTACCAGTCACGCGATGAGATCGACAGAGACCATAGTTATCTTATCTATTGTGTTGTAACTGTTTGAATTAAAGGTGAGAATACATACCTTCCAGGTGCATCGTTTATCAATGAAGATCAATGGATTATAACGAAGAGGAAAATTGATTAGTATTACCTCATCTTTAGGAGATATATGTGGAGGTGTTTATGTTTGATGACAACTTAAATAATTATCCCGAGGGCGAAATACCTGTAGTGGATGATAGGTATATGATTTATGTCGTTTAATCAACTACTATTGATACACCTGAGAGTGGATTTAGTTCTGTGTCAGGTAGGCTCTACCTGAAGAGACGTTAAGAAACTCTAGGATTATCATTACTTACAAGGATTTGGATTGAATGGACTAAACTCCTGCAGTGTGTCTTGGAATTTATTATTGGATGAGACGTCATTTGATGTAATTGTAATATTTGTTTATTGAATGAATCAATGAATCATTTTATACTGATAATACTTGTTATAACTGAAAGAGTGAAAGTGGGTTTATCTATATGTCATGTAGACTCGAACTGAAAGGACATCAAGATATCTGTTACTTACGTACTAATTTGGTGAGACATCATTTAACGTACAGGTGTAATATTTGTTTTTTTAATGAATCAACAAATCATTTAATATTTTTCTGTGGCATGGAGACTTTCATTGGGATTATCTTTATTTACGTGGATTTTGAATGAATGGAGGAGACTTAGTGGATCTCATAGATTTTATTATTCAACTTTGACCTTTCTTATAAGGAATTGAATTGATATACCTACCTACCTGTGGAATTACCTTTATTTTACAAGATAAAGTTTTAAGAAACGTCCACATATGTTGATTTGAGGCTTTCTAGTGCAAGTAAATAGAAATGGATGTCGTGGAATATTTTTAAATGTCAATGAACCAGGTGAAGAACTTGAAAAACGGATCCTTTAAAATCTGCGATTGAATACAACATTACTTGCAATTAAATTCTAGATTCCGATTCATCGGTGGGTATTACTCATCTATTGATTGTGCTTTAATCATAGTTTGGATGTGATGTCAACACAACTCAGAATGTTCAGGTGAATATTGCAGGGTTTGTAACAAATAGTCAATGAAAACTCCATTTTAAGATTTGGTTCAAATTCTTGGATTTAAATTTGGGATTAAAATTTGGGTTACAGAAAGGAGTCATTAAGGAAAGAAGAGAATTGTGATAAGGTTTTTTAGACATTTTTTTGGTTTATAATGGAATTTTCTTAGATGTGAACACAGTTATGAGTATTCAGAATCTTGAATGGAATACAACCGAAATTAAATGAAAAGAATTTTTACATATCTATGTGAACTTTCGTTGCAACGACTGAAAAGAACAAGTGCAGAGAATTAAAAAGTTATTACATATATCCTTCGATTTAAATTCACTTTACATTCATCATAAAAAGGTGACTTAATAGTAAGCATCACACATAATTTACACAAAAACAAGGCACAATACACAAAAATCACAAGCGAACTAACATATCAAAGATAAGGATAGAAATTATTGTAACCAACAATCTACGGACAAGACACAATACACAGAAATCACAAACAAATGCTGAATTGGATAAGGATAGAAATTATTGTAACCAACAAATGCTGAATTGGATAATTGAGAGATATGCGTAGTGTGAATTTTATAAACAGTATGTGTGTATTTAAAACAGACGTTATATTTGATATGTTTATTTAACAACTTCTATATACTACGATCAGTTAACGTTATTTTACATAGTTTAACGACAGGTATTATTTTTAAAACACTGATGGTTGATATTGTCGTTGATCAAGTGTGGATATAGGCTATGTACCAGTTGTAGTTGGGGGTGAAATAAGCGTTATTTAACCACATGTTGCAGGTATTATCTTTAAAAACAGCTGATGATGATTGTTCTTGATAAATTGTGGATACAAGTGTGAATTATCTCAAAAGTTGTGTGGATATTTTCAAATTCTGGGCATAACTTGTAGTGAAAGGACATATATATATATACTTTGTATTCAAGTGGAAGTAGCCTACATACATTATTTATTGGTGGATATTTTAAAATTGTGAGTTAAAGTAAAAGTATTTACATTTATGATATACATCTATGTGGACATTATAAATTTCCGAGTTATACCTTATAGTAAAGTTGAATTACATATATTTATGATATACAGGTCAAATGGATATTGTCAAATTCCTAGTATACTTTATAGTAAATTGTAAATACATATTCATATAAGTTTATAACTTGTTGATACAGATGACATGGTTGATTTATTATCTTTTAAAAGATGTTGCATAATTTTTATTAACTGAATAACGGAGGATTTATGAATGAAGATAACGATTTAGAATGCTGTAGGGAACTTGATATATATATTTAATAAGTAATTAATGAAATTTTGTCTGATATTCATATTAAAGCTGCAGTTTGTAAAAATGACTAAAATGTGACATTTGCATGAGATAGTGGATGTTCAACGTTCGATAATATTAATATTCAAGACTGGACAGAGGATGAATTTTGAAATAAGTGTGTTGGAATGCGATACTGGAAGTACTGGATGGAAGAGACAAAAATTAAGAATTTTGGATCGACAAGTACAGATATTGTAAGATTAAGCGATCTTATAGTTTAAGTACTGGACAAAAGAGACAAAAATTAAAAGTACTGGATCAACTAGTGCAAGATTTAATCTCTGGTCTGGGCTTATGTTGTGATTGTCAAATAGATTTCAAGACGTTATAGATATAGCATGTCATAAATAGATATATGACCATTATATATGTTATAAAATATACATAACTATAAGATATACCATATCTAGGACATACCGCACATATACATAAGAGGATTTGGTCAAATAGTTTACTCTGATATAAGGCCATAAAAAACGAGGAGCTTACACCCATAAAAACACATAAAAAAACAAGAGGACAAACAGATATAGACGGATATTCATATAAAAATTACAGGACAAGATATTTCTATGTTGTTTGTTATTGACATTGGATTATAAATCTGTTGGTAGGTTCGATCTGATTCATCTCTTTAAATACATCCAGAAGATTTAAATTTGGGAACCTTAGTTCTGTGTGGATTTTAAATTATGCGTATGAGTTTCTGACAAGTCATCAAATGTAGTGAATTCCTTGTATGATTTTTTTATGCATAGAGGATTCAATTTTGGAAACCTATTTCACTGTTGATTTAGATAGGTCATGCGTACCAGTTTCTGAAAAGTCGTCAGTGAATTGCTCGTATAATTTTATTATAATCTAGAGGATTTAAGTTTTGGAAACCTTGGCTTTGTGTGGATTTAAATAAGACATGTGTATCAGTTTCTGAATTGCTGGTATAATTTTTTTTATAGAGGATTGAAATTTTGGAAACCTATTTCTCTGTGGATGTTAAGTTATTCATATGAGTTTTTGACTGATAACGTCAGTCATCCAAAAAGTAAATTCCTTTTATGAATTATTCATTGTGGTCATTTGATTAATGTTTTAGCGAGGAATGTCCTTTTTCTATCGAAGTTAATACAGATGTTCGAATCTGGGTGGTTTTAGTACATTGTGTTCGATATTCGTTGGATTATAGTAGCAGCATGGATTTATTGTTGGAGAGGAATCATCCTCCTGCTCACGTTGAGCAGATAGAGAGGCCGAGATCTAGACCAATCATAACTCAGGAACTGCGTCCGCTGTCTCTAGCTCGACCAATGGTCATACAGGATACATATACTAAGAAATCGAACACAGTTGTTAAGGTAAGTATTTTGTTTAATTATGAAAGTATCAAGTTTCAGGATTTCAGAATTTCTAATGTTTGATCTGAAAGGTGGGAATTAAAATATAACATGTTCAGTTAAACCCAGGCCCCACTTACATTACAACGTCTTTAAGGAATAAAATTACGAATGATTTGAATAAAGTTATACTTTGATAGACATGAAATAGTATACATTTTATATATTCATAAGTTAATTAAAAATATGATATACTATTTTGTCAGCAATAAAGTAGAACACATAATGCAAGAACGATTTCTGGTGTCGGTCATTGAGTCAAGTGGTGTGGTTTCAAGCCCACATTTAGACATGTGACAAGGAGTATGGTTGCCTGTCCAACCTCGTGGGTATTCATTCTCTAGCTGGTATCGCCAAACACCCCTTTCTCATCAGCAAATTATTGAATTAATTTGTATCATATGTGAGTCCTGAAATAAGCTAGTTTGTGTTCAGTAGACATTAACCCCAATTCCCTCTCTCGCTTTGAAAAATTTATCGTAATCCCAGCATCTGTTTTCTAAAGTGTAGGGGAATTCTCACCCTTTATAAAAACAATATCCCATGGAAAAAAAAGAATCATTCCCAGCTTTTACACCTTGTGTGTAAACATATTTCGCAGATAATTACTTAGGATTTTTAAAGGAGTTTTTAAGTGTGCGTGTTGGTAAACATTATAAAATGACACACAGATTTATAATACAAGCTTTTATACAACAAACATGTTATTTAACTTTATTTTTAACAGGAGAAAGAAATTCAAACCGTTTTTATGCCTACGCGCTATTTTCATCTAGTTTCAACACTTATGCCTACATGTACATATGTATAGCGTACATGACTGTTGTAAACTGTGCATGACTATTGAAGCATTTGAATACAAAAATACAGAAAAAAATTTGTTATCTTGCGTAAAATATATATGCAATTACACAGCAAGATAAATATGGAAAAGGATAACTAGTGTGCAGATAAACCTGTTTGTACTATTTCTATGTACATCAAATTTCATAAGTGTCGGAAACCTTAAAATGTTATCTCATAGCAAAAAACAGTCTCTATATGTCTATATAACAAATAGTATTAACATTATACTGTTGTTGTTATTTGTATTTTAGGGGAGAGTCGAAAAAAATCCATTTAATCAACAAACTGAAAAAAATTGCTCCCCCCAAAAAGCTCTCCCAGCTTCGGTTAGAAAAATGATTTAGAAATTAAGGAGAGTAATCTGGTAGTGGTATTAAGGAGAGTAATCTGGTATTAAGGAGAGTGATCTGAAATTAAGGAGAGTGAGTAGTGTGTACGGGACATGGTTCTGAGGATCAATAACTGTATGTCAGGGGGTCAGTTCTGGTTTCATAAATGATTATAAACGCACAATGACTTTGTGAAGGAGAGCGATTTTCAATTTTAAAAGGAGGAAGAAAAGCCTCCTCTATCGATATCCAGGTCGGCGGCAGACACTGGAGAGCGGTTGCTCGCCTTAAAAAGAATGAACGAGTACAGGTTCACATTTCTTCTGTTCTTGTGTACAGGGAGGTTTTGGGTGGCCGATTGATTCAACACATGCACGCTAGATCATAAGGTCTGTCATTGAGTGAAGTAGCATTCGTTTTTAATTCCCCGCTTGTACGTGACAAGGAGTAGGTTCGCCTGTCCAACCTCATGGGTTTTCTCCTGGTCCTTTGTAAAAAGGGGTTTGGGATGGCCTAGTAGTCTAGAGTGCCGTGCTTCGACCTCTAGCTGGCCGATCACCTCTGACTTGCGGCTGTGGTCTTGAGCCCTGGTGCGAGCGTATGTGGCATGGAGATAGGGGCGCCTTCTCAACCTCGTGGGTTTCCTCCGGACATTCCGGTTTTCTCCCACTGCTAAAGACCCCTACGCGCAAGCGAATTATTGAAATAGGATTAAAACCATATGTTAGTCCTGAAATGACCTAGTTTGTGTTGAGTGCACGTTAAACCCCATTTCTCTCTCTCTCCCTTTGTAAAGACCACTGTTCGTAAGTAAATTGTTGAAATTGAATTTAACTATTGGTCAAACCTCTCTCTCTCTCACTCTCTCTTGTGGACAGTTGATTTGCCACCAGAATAGGCCATTCATGACAGGAATCAACTGTTCTTGACAGCAACTTGATGCTGGAAACCATGGGGGTTGTTATATAGTTGACAGAAATGACCAATGAAATTCAACCAAATGTATTCTTTACCAAAAAGGTGTGAGTTAACTCAAGATGTAATATTATACATGTTGAATTAGGAAGGCGTTGAAGGTCATTGATTTATTATATTAACTCTGCTACATGATATCGTTAAGGTGATTTTAGTGGACAAACAATCTTTAAATAGTGAGTCAGAAAGACGATATATATATTGTATATATTACATTGTTATGAAATGGGAGTTTATAATAAAATGTGCATGCAACAATTCTATGGATACAATTGCTTTTTATGATGTTTCTACTAGTAATAAACAGTAATTGTAGTCCATAGAATTGTTGCGTGGGCGTTGTATGATAAGGTCTGTCATTGAGTCAACTGACGTGGTTTTGATTCTGTGGTTTTATGTTGGTTTTCTCCCAGTCTTCCGGTTTCTTCCTACTGCTAAAGACCCCAACGTGCTAGTGAGTTATTGAAATAAAATTGAACCATCTGTTAGTCCTGAAATGACCTGGATTGTGTTTAGTGTACGTTAAATCCCATTCCCGTAATGAAATTAATGGATTACTTACTTTTCTGCAACTACCTGGCCAGACCTGGAGGTCACAAAACATTCTCAGACTTATGTTAAGAAGTTACTCTAAAATGTTTGCCTTATTTTAAACTAGAATATACATGTACCCCTTTATAAAACTTTTGATGTATCAGATACGTCAATAAGAAACCATGTGCAAAGTTTTGTGTGTCTGGATCTAAGATATTTCTCATAATTTGTGATTGAAAGTTGAGTAAATTCTTTACAGTTGGAATTTGATATAAAAGTAGGCTGAATTGCCGCTGTCCGAACAAAATTTCCCTCAAAGCACACTGTATGGCGTAAGCCCGTCTTCATTAGCCAAGTATAGGTGCAGAACAGTAGCACGTTAAACCCTATTTCATTTCATTTCATTTGTAAATCTAAAAGTATAGGCAGTAAATACCATTTCATTTCATTTCTCATATGAAGAGAATTCCGTCGAAAATAAAATGTATAACCAACCGAACGTAGGCAGTTCAACACCATTTCAATTTATTTCAAATATAAAAAGAGTTCTGATGAAAATAAAATGCCTGTGTATGACTTTACAAGAAATGTACACGATTGTACATGGATATAGAAAAAGGTGCACTGCATTACGTATGACCTCCTTGAATTAGTCCAGCAGGTGCAGAATAGTGGGACATTGAACTGCATTTTATTTCTTATAGGAAAAGAATTCTGTCGAAAATAAATGCTTGCATAGTGTGTATGGCTTTAAAAGGAACGTATGTTTACGATTGTACGCGGATATAAAAAGTAGAGTGTATGAAAGGAATGTGATAAGATTAAGAGTGTGTCGGTGTGTTTTGTTAGATGTGTATATTGATACTCTATTTCTAGGCCGTTTGGTCTTTATTCGTACACCTACTACTACTACTGACCTACTATTTGATGTCTACTTGTCTACAAATAAACTAATATTGACAGACGTTCTCATCTGTTTAGTTCTACATCATGGCTTTAGATAATATAAAAATACTCTTAGCTTTATTGAGTAAATGAAAGTTCAATGGTATCTCTTTAGATAATGTGATCAAAGCTCAGCTTAACTGGAGCAAGGCCCTCGGCCTGACTAGAATCGCAGGGCCCTAACACGACGAAAAGTTTATTTTATATCCTTTTGAAAGGTACGCATGCGTAACACACAATTAATCAATCTGTAATACAAAAATAATTACATAATAAATGATAACATGCGCCGCAAGATCGATCACCGTGAAACTTTTATCTGAAATTTTAATTTTGTTCTCTTTTTGCCATGAACCGTGGGGCCCCTCAGACCCATGCCTGAGCTGGTCTTTGAATGCAATCCAACAATTAGAGTACTGGACTGGCAGGTTGCCTGTAAATTTTTTAGAATAATGGTATGTCAGCATCAAAGGATTTATTTGAGGGTTGGTTGGCCGAATGGTTATAGCATGTTATATCAAAGGTTTGTTATTGAGTCAATTGGGGGTTTCGATTCTCCTGTTGTACGTGACAAGGCTTAGGGTCGTCTTCCAACCTCATGGGTTTTCTCCTGGTCCTCCTGTTTCCTCCCACTACTAAAAGACCCCTACACGAAAGTGAATAATTGAAATAAAATTGAACCATATATTCGTCCCGAGTGACCCAGTTTGTGTCAGGGGGAGGTTAAACCCCATCTCTCTCTCTCTCTCACTTTGTATCAAGTGTACTTAAGATCCCCCCATCTGTCTCTCTCTCTCTCTCCCCCCCTGCCCCAAAGCATTTATTTAGTATTCTATGATACAAATACATTCAAGATAAAAATCTTGACTAATTAGAAAAATGTATTCTGGTATATTCCCAGTGAGGTGATGTATTCTATGAAAGATTACAAGAGTGGAATCATCAGTGAGATGCTGTGTCAAGGGAGACAACTACTCCGCTACTGATTATCTTCAGACTCACAGGTTTTTCTTGTTTCTGTGCTTCATAACTACTTATGTGACGAGGAGTACAGTCGCCTGTCTACCTTGGTGGGTTTTCTCCGGGTCCTCTGGTGTTGAGTAGTCCTCAAACATTTCCAGCATGGTTCCCTCTTGTCAGTGGTGCAGAGGGCCTGGCAATGGTCAACGTATGGTCGTTTGGATGGGATTAAAAACCAAGGTCTCGGTACACATTGGTTTGCACATTAAAGATACCTTGACAGTTGGAATTCAGTATAAGAGTAGGCTGTAGCGTCACGGTGCGGCACAATTTCCCTCATAACACAGTATGGCGTATGCCCATCCTTCATTAGCCCAGTTGGAGCAGAACAAAAGAGGTTAGACCCCATTTGATTTCATTTCATTTCATTTCTCTTTCTCTCACTCTCCATATAATGAATAGTAGATTATCTCTCTCTCTCTGTAATATATTGTACATCTTTTATGTTGAATGCAACTTATAAACACCTCTCACTCTCTCACTCTCTCTCTCTCTACTTATATATATATATATTGTACATCTCTCACTCTGTCTCACTCTTTTATTATATTGTACATCTCGCTACATATATATATTGTACATCTCTCACACTCTCTCACTATATATTGATATATTGTACATCTCTTTCTCTCTCTCTCTCTCCCCCCCCCCCTCTTAAATAGTAGATGTGTATCATTCATATTGAAATTCTACCTGTTGATTGGTTTACTTATATCACCAGCTGTTGTCTACCTAGTGAAAATAGATCTCTGTTTTATTGATTGCTATAAACTACTGGCAGTGGGATATATATATATATATACAATTAGACCTATATAAGTCTTACTAAAAGCATAACATATTTAACATGTGTGAATAGAACTAGAACTTCTTACTAAACTGTGTGGAATTTAATATGTTAATTATTGCAATTATAATTTAATTGCATAAGAAAGTTAGAAAAGTGTGTTGTGCTTCGATGGACGTATGGTTATCGTGTTTTTTTCATCGCAGTGTTTTGCTTATAAGTTTGTTTAGAATTTATGGATGTAGGAATACATACAACATATTGACAATGACTCACGGTTGTGTTATTAATAAAGTGTGATTCAAACGGGTTACAAATTGCTTCTATGATCAATTCCTTTTAAGTTTGAAATTTTTATATTATTCGGGAAAGTATGCGTCGTTGAATATAAGGAATTGTGTGATTGTTTTCTTTGATCATTTACTTTTAAAATTTTGTGTGCTAAATTGAACGTAGTGTATTGTGGGTTTTTTGTTGGAATTGTTACTGGGAGCCTAATTTCGTGTTTTTACTTGGGGAAAGTGTGCGTTATTGAAAGTAGAGCATACTGTGGATGTTTCTTTGGAAATTTTACGCATAGTGTTATGTAATCACCATGTGGAATCTACGGATTAAATCGTTATTTTATACAAGAATTTGATTGGATATAGTTAACAGGTATATCCAGTTTAAATCTGTGTTATGTAAAAGCTATAATATCTGCGTATTTCTGAGTGAACGTCAGATTTCAACTTGGAGACTTGCTTAACCACCAAGTGGTGTCTGATAGGCTAGTCTGATTTGGTTTATTCATATACATGTACATTGTATACACTAGGGACCCGGTATCGTCCAGATTTTACGAAAAAAGGAACGAAACTACGCTTACCGTCTAGAATCTAATGCATGTATCCAGTAAATAGATTGCCGTCTAGAATGTGTTAAATGCCGTCAAGATTCATCAAAAACCGCCCAGTTTGTGCTACCATGTAGCTTTAGAAACGCTGTTTAGTTTTGACCTTGATCGTCTACTTTACGACCGTTCATTTTCTCGGGACGTTTTTAGAAATGAACACTACCATTTAGATTTGAAAGTGGTTTAGTTTTTAGATGTTGTCAAGAAATGAACTGCGAGTGTTTGATTTATGTGGTTACAATTAATAGAAAAAAAGATTTTGAAAATATTCACTGATTCAGCTTGGTCATCGTTTTATTCTTTATAAAAATGACTGATGTATTACTCAACGCGTGTACAACACAACGATAATTTTTCATTGGTTAAAACCGTATAAATGCGGGAAAATTTACAGTAGTTTCTTTCCTTTTTTCGTAAAATCTGGACGATACCCAGGATATGTTTATAGTAATAATGAAAATGTAGGAGCCAAATCTGTTTATTGCAGGTTTTTATTTTAGGCTTCAGATGTTATTGAGATTATTAATAAGGCATTTATTCACACGACAAGCCCATAATCAACTCTCTAGAACGTCCGATGGCTGTGATATCATCATTTCAGTTTTCGAACTAATTCATGGAAACATGATCTATATACTAAATTTAGATATGAACACTATAAAATAAAGGTTTCTTAATTAACAATAATTAAAGAACACCAAAGCAAAGGTTTCTTAATTAACAATAATTAAAAACACCCAAACAAAGTTTTCGGAATTTATAGTTTGTTAATTAAAACTAAATTTGTAGTTTAGTAAATAGGAACACGAAAACAAAGTTTCCTTAACTTAATGTAACAGAGTACGAAAACAAAATTTCCTCAATTTATAGTAAATTAGAACACTAAAACAATTTAAAGTTTAATATGAACACCAAAACAAAGTTTCCTTAAATTAGAACACTAAAACAAAGTTTTCTTAATTTAAATTTTAGTATGTACACCAAAATAAAGTTTTTCTTAATTTAAAGTATATAATTAAAGTAAAACTGTTTTATATTTGAATGTTTAGACTTAGGAACATCCATATCTAATTTGTATAATAAAATACAACCATGTGTTAGTCCCAAAATGACCTAATTTGTGTCAAGGGACATTATATTAAAACCCCCATTTTTTACTTTCTCTAATTCAGAGAATGTTGACAAAAAATAGTAAGTCAAAAGTCAAAGTTGAAAGTGAATGAGTCAGGGAAGTGCACTAGAAATATACAGGTAGTTTGTATATATACCTGAGGATGAATAACCTTACCTGTAACCTTACCTGTAATTAAAGTTCACCTACCACAGGTATTTTATACTTTGATCTTTTACCTGCTTACATAGAGACGACCGTCCGACGACGACAGGTTACCAAACCAGTTGGCAAATCTTCAGAATTCTTGACTAAAGATTAAGCACATGTACATGCATCATTTCATTTAATGTGATTGGGTTTTTTGTTGTAGGCCAAATGTCGCCACTAGCATATTTCTTGGTTTCGTAAATAATAAATCACAAACGAATAATAGTTACTTGTGGAGAGAGAGGTATCAACAAACAAAAATGTAATTTCGAAGAATTTTTCTTTCTGACATATGATTTCAAGTGATAAATAAGTATTGTTCTTTTAATCGAAAGGAATTATTAACATTCGATTCGAGTAAAGACCAAATGTCGTGGCATCATAAGAATAATTTGTGAATGTGTAGTAATTTTGACGAATTTATTGTATTTCCGACAAAGAATTTCAAGTGATTAGTATTATTCTTTCAATCCAAAAGAAATTTGGAAAGACCAAAGTTCCATGGCATCAAAAGAATACTTTGTGAATGTTCGCTAAAACAAGGAACTTTAATTCCAAGAGTTTTTGAATTGGTACCAGAAACAAGGATTTATGTGTTGTAACGCGGCATTTGACATCACATATGAATTCACCATAAACACGAGTCAATTGGATTAACTAAATGACCTGTGACAACCAATCAAATGGAAATGTTTTTGACAGAACTGTTTTCTTTGTTGTTAATTTTGTAAAACACATGGTTAACGATGAGTGGATTTTATTATCGGAATAGCTGATCGTTAAGTCAATATTAACACTATTGATTTTGGTGCAAGTCGTCAATTCACGAACATCTGGTGACGAGACTTTAAGTGAAGTTTCAATTCGTATATCGAACAAAGTGTTTCGTCAATGGAAGTATAGATATTTACAATAGAGTTATTAATAATCACTACCGACAGTAGGTTAGTTGAATTTTACAAAATGACTAAATGACTTTAAAAGGAGATTTATTCGTAAATAACACAATATGCCACCATTTTCCATGTCACACTTTGTCAGTTAAATATTGATTGACATAGTTTTAATTGACAGGTTGACAAGATTATTTTCTTAATTAAAACTTGAACATAATGTCCACTTATGAAATTTTAGAGGAAGCAGCCATCTTGAAAATATTTTTATGCATGAACTTTTCGTAATCAAGAACAAAATCACATTAACATTTCAAAATGTCTGACAATCTAATGATGATTTAATGTCGAGATAAAACATCCACAAGTCGAAGAAGACTTCATGTTGATGACGAGTGTAAAATGAATGGTATTCGCCCGGAATATCCAAAATATCGTATAAAAGGAGTGAGACCACCGTTTCAGAATGGAGTGAGACCACCGATTGAGAATGGGATCAGTGGTACTGATAGTTATCTTCGTCAATATCTCCGTCAAACAGAACAAAAGGTAAATCGTGTATAACTATTTGGTGGTGTTTAAGTTTTTTTGATTTCCGCGTGTTCTATTTTTTTTATTAGATTTTATTTCTTAATTCATTTTCTTGATGATATTTTTGTTCAGGATGGAACTTTGATTATTAAAGATCAGGTGAAATGATTACATAAATATTCATTAATATAAAACATTGTGGGGGATCTCATGGCTGCGATGGTAAGGCGCTGTCTTGCTAGCTTTGAGGTCAGGTGTTCGATCCCTGCATTAGACGAGAAAGTTCATCCAGATTTTCCTGCGTCTAGTCGTTCGGATGGGACGAAAAACAGAAGTCCCGTACACATATTGGCGTGCACGTAAAAGATCAAATGACAGTCGGAATTCGATATAGGAGTAGGCTGTAGCGCCACTGCACGGGCAATTTTCCCTCATAGCACACTCTATGGCGCATGCCCATCTTCATTAGCCCAGTTCGGGCCAGAAAAGTAGGATGTTAAACCCCATTTTATTTCATTTATAAAACATTGTTCATAAACTGAATGAAGGGGGTTTGGATGGCTGAATGGTTAGTTCATCAAATGAGTCGGCAATTCATGTTGAATAAGGCAAGTTAGAGTTACGTCCCCTCACAGTGACTTGAGTCCTTAGCTTGTCCATGTCATTAGTAGTCACAACTGCCGAATCGAAGTCGAGCCTAAAGTTCCCACCTCTGACACTTTAATAACAATAAGATAAGAGGGTTTTACTGTATACCAGAAAACAACAGAAAGCTACCTATGATCACCTATACTGGAAAACACCATGGTATACTAAATACCGGAAACACTGGAAAAATACTAAATACCAAAAGACACACTATATACCAGAAAACACCCTAAATGGGTAGCCTGAAGCTGGGCTTTACTATATACCAGAAACTAACCCTAACCTTTAGGTTGTTTTCTGGTTTTTAGTGTATTTTCCAGTATTTAGCATTTTCCGATAATTTTTGGTGTTTTCCAGTAGTTGTCCTGTGTTTTCCAGTAGTTGGCCGGTGTTTCCTAGATGTTTCCCAGTGCTATTTGGTATATTGTATTGTTGTAAATAAGATATAAAATAAGTGTTGGACTAATTAATTGACCCAAAATTTGCCAAACGGAAACAAGCTTGAGACACGATATTATAATCGAAGTTCGATGGGTATGATAATAGAAACTAATTAGAAAAGTGATTGATTGATGTTTGTTTCGACCGTATTGAAATCCGCCAAAACCTGCCACCAGTAAGGATGGGTTGGATGGCTGAATGGTTAGCATGCGTGTGCGCTGTATCATATGCTTCATCATTTAGTCAACTGGCCATGTTTTGATTCCCCGGTTGTAGGTGAAAACGAGTAGGGTCGCCTGTCAAACCTCATGGGTTTACTTCGGGTCTTCTGGTTTGCTCCCACTATTAAAGACCCCTATGAACAAACGAATTATTGAATTAAAAATTGAAACATACACTGTATGTTAGTTCCAAAATGACCTAGTTTGTGTCAAGTGGATGTTATTTCTCACCCTCACTCTCAACATTTATTTAGTTTTCCGCCATTGCTAAAGACACCTATGAGCAAGCGAATTATTGAAATAGTAAATTAACCATATGTTAATCCCAAAATGTCCTAGTTTGTGTCAATTGAAAGTTGAACCCTCTCTCTCTCTCTCTCTCTCTCTCTCCTCTCTCTCTCTCTCACCACCAGTAATGGTATATTTATACTAAAAGCTGATTAAGTCTGCCACATAATTAATAGGTAATATTATTACTAATGGTTTAACACATCATTAATCTGCTGTAAACATTCATCGGGGCGGAACATGAAAGACACACATGATTAGTTTATAGATTATAAAATACAATGTTTACATCTATGACTTGTCTTTACATGTTGTGTTCTTACCACTACTTACATATATAGATCTGTTGACTTCATAACTCTACACACGCGAGCTTGTGTATTAGATTTAACACAAGATGTTATGTTCAATGATTATGTATTTGGAGTGATTTTTGAGAAAACGTACCATTTACAGCAAATAAAAGTCCATTTTTTATGTGTATGAATGAATGGATTTTATGTGAACTGATTAAAGATCTGAGTAGTTTTTGAGGAAATTTAGGAATAAACAATTGTGTATTTTCTGGATTTTAAACATAGTGAACATATTAAATATATATGGTATATATATATATGCATTTGTCGATGGAACTGGCACGGTATAAATAAACAATATTATTATTGAATATATTTTATGTGGATATTAACCAGAAATTTTTCCTCGATAATATACTTCAAAGAGACGTATATATTTATTGTGTTCTATATAAGTGACTGTGATTATCCATTTGTAGTGATTTTTAGAGAATTTACTTTTGACAGCTATTAAAAGTCGATCTTAAGTGACTATAATGATTATGCTTTTATATCGGTTTTGACAAAACTGACGCTGATAGCAAGGACGACAATTACGTGCAGTATATCCAAGATTTTATATTAAATATTTTGTATGGAAATGTGTTAAAAGTCAACTCATGCATTTGTGTAATAGTTTTGACAAAAGCTTTTATGCATTTTGTGAACTTTGTTTTTGACAGCTCACTGTTTTAGAACAAGTATAGAATTATAAATGCAGTGAAAGTTTTAGGAGTTACGAGAAGTTGTTTTTAACAATTTACATCATATTTATAATTCTACGAGATAGTGTTTAATTCAAACTGGATATATCAAATAATTTCTGATCACTTCTAGATTGTGTCACTCACATGAACAAAATTCTTCAGTTAAAGACAGCTAATTGGAATTATGATATCTCCATTTGAAATAGGCGTTTAACGCTTGCTCCAGGAAATTACGCCAATAGTTGCTTTTCTCTACAATATTTCGTCTGAAGGATCATATATCTTGATTGCTGACATTTGTGTTTAAAACCTTGCTCCAATAATGAAATTACACCAATAGTTGCTTTTCTCCTTAATATTGGGTCCCCGATTTCTTCAGTTAAAATATTTATTACGATGTCCGTGTGATGACTGTTTCTTGGTTGTTGGAATTAACGTTAAATATTTGTCCTGATGATGAAATTACACCAACGTACTAAAACTGATCTCAAACCAGTGGTAAGTTAAACATACATCATACAAGAGTTAAATTTGCGTATTGAAGATCTTTCTTTAGGCCTGAAATGTTATCTAAATTAACTTATCAAGAAAAATCAACCCTTGATGTCATCGCTGGCTTATGATATTTACTGGATTAGAGCCCGATCTGCTGCTTCCGGTTAAATCCAAAATTGATAATCGAAACTATGTTTTTTTATCGTACCGACTTTAATAACAATGATTAAGGCTAGACCCCAAAATTTTAGGTTCAACTGTGGTTAGTATGACTAAAATTTTCAGTAAATTTCCCTTACATTATGTAGTTTTTAATTATTATAGTGAGAACTGCCAGCTCTTTATCTCCCATAATGCATCTTTAAGGAAATAGACTAACGATCTCTTAGATTGTAAGGCGGGTTGGGATGGCCTAGTGGTCTAGAGTGCCGCGCTTCGACCTATAGCTAGCCGGTCACCTCTGGCTTGCGACTGTGGTTTCGAGCCCTGGTGTGAGCGTATGTGGCATGGAGATAGGGGCGCCTTCTCAACCTCGTGGGTTTCCTCTGGGCACTCCGGTTTCCTGCCACTGCTAAAGACCCCTAGGTGCAAGAGAATTATTGAAATAAAATTAAACCATATGTTAGTCCCGAAATGACCTAGTTTGTGTTGAGTGGCCGTTAAACCCCATTTCTCTCTCTCTCTCTTAGATTGTCATGTCTTGAAATGAGACTCGTGTCACACAGATTGTCAGAAAAAAATTCAGGCACAAAAAAAAGAATCAGATGCCTGCCTGTCATTTTTTCCAGCAGAAAACAATAAGATGCTTTTTATATTTTCCAAGTAGCACAGATTAATGAAATTTCAGCTCCACCTTTATCTTGGTAATAGATTCCTTTAGCATATAAACAATAACTGAAACTATTCCTTAAAGGTGGGTAAGATGCTGACTTGCTAGGCTGGAGATCACATGTTCGATCCCTGCATTGTTTGAGAAAGTTCATCCCGATTTTCCGGCGTGGTTCCCCCTTCGATGTGGTGCAGGAAGGAGGGCCTGACTAGGATAGCTGTCTAGTTGTTTTGAAGTTTCAAGAGGTCCTGTGTATACATTGGCGTGCACATAAAAGATCCCTTGGCAGTTGGAATTAGATATAGAGAGAGAGAGAGAAATGGGGTTTAACGTCCACTCAACACAAACTAGGTCATTTCGGGACTAACATGGTTTAATTTTATTTCAATAATTCGCTTGCGCGTAGGGGTCTTTAGCAGTGGGAGGAAACCGGAGTGTCCGGAGGAAACTCACGAGGTTGAGAAGGCGCCCCTATCTCCATGCCACATACGCTCACACCAGGGCTCGAAACCACAGCCGCAAGCCAGAGGTGACCGGCCAGCTAGAGGTCGAAGCGCGTCACTCTAGACCACTAAGCCATCCCAACCCCCCGGAATTAGATATAAGACTATAGTACTCCAAAAGTCGGAGCAGAACAGTAGGATGTTAAACTCCATTTTATTTCATCTGTTTAGCCCAGTTTAGGAGCAGAACAGTAGGATGTTTAACCCCATTTCATTTTAAAGTCAATATTTTTAAAGTGTTTTAAGGAAAAACATGACTGACAGGTCAGTTCTTCAGTTTGTCAATGTCGCTGTCAATCAGTCAACAAAAACAAAAGCCTTGGCACACATTTTACTTAAATTAATGAATGACACATCCAGTTCAAAATACGCCAGTCACGAAAAAAAATAAAAAAATCACTTATTTGTCCATATCTCGAAGGTTACATACCAGATAAAATAATAAATAAAAGAAATAGTTTTATGTGAAATAAGGTTGATAACAATCACGCTAGGAAATATTTGTAGAATATGAATTTCGTTTGATCCATATTATAGTTCTAACTCATTAAAGTGCTATAAACGTACGATTCCGCTTCACTGAATATCTCATTTAAATTCAACCTGATATTCTCAGGTGTGACTTTAAAATGACACGCTATTATACGGGCCAATTTGTTTTGTATCCGTCTGCTGTATGTGATATAGATATATTGATTTTACCTACATTATCTATGCCATTTTTTGTTATGATTAAAACGTTAATTATTGTATATGTTTACAACGCCTGATAAATTGTTTAGTATACGAACTGGAAATACGCAATTCAATGGAATTTAATTAATTTTTATAACTAGGAGGAGCCTAAATGGCTAAATGCGCTTCAGATCATAAGGTCTTTCAATGAGTCAAGTGGTGTGGTTTCGAATCCCTGGTTGTATCTGACAAGGAGTAGTATCACTTGTCCAACCTCGTTGGTTTTTTCCATATGTCCCATGGGATTTCCTCCCACAGCAAAAAGCGAATAATTGAAATAAAATTTAACGATATGTTAATCCTGAAATACATTGGTATCACCTGGTTATTAGTTGTATTCACCGGTTGAGTTATTTTTTTTTTTGTAAATAATATTTTATTTCAGAAATTCATGAAAAGGGATCAGGGAATAGGCAAAGCCTATATCACCCCTCTCCTCTCATTATTTGCTGTACATGTATTCACCAGCTGAGAACCACCAATATCTTGAGTTATTTGTTGTATTCACAAGTTGAGTACAGTTATTTGCTGTATTCACCGGTTGAGAATAACCAACATGTTGATTTGATGTATTCACCGGTTGAGTTGAGTTATTTGTCGTATTCCACGGTTGAGTTATTTGATGTATTTACCGGTTAAATTGAGTTATTTGTTGTATTTGTATTGACCGGTTGAGTTGAGTTATTTGATATTTTCACCGGTTGAGTTGAGCGATTTGTTGTATTCACCAACAATTTGAGTTATTTATAGTATTCACCGGATAAGTGCAACCAACATCTTGAGTTACTTGTAGTATTCACTGGTTGAGTTGAGTTATTTGTAGTATTCACCGGTTGAGTGCCACTATGATGTTGAGTTATTTTAAATATGCTAATTGTGTGATATGGCATGTGGTTACACAATTATATCATTGTAGTGATTATTCTATTATGCTATACAATATGCATGCTGGTGAATCGGCTGCAATTAAATGATAGGGGTCCCTAGTTCCATTCAGTGGCTGATATGATGTGTTACCCAGATAGTTTTCTATCATGATCTAGATTACTGTCATTACTGATATGAAATAAACCATCAAAAGGTATAACAAAAATGTTAATTATAGGAACTCTCTAAATAAATTAAAAATGACTGAGCTGTTCTAAAGGGTAAGCATATTCTGTCCCATGTACAACACATGTCTGAAGGACAAAATGCTGTATCTCAGCTGTGATCATATTAGATTTTGCTGCGTTAATATTTCAAAATAACTGGTGTACCCTGTCCTTTGTAGAAAGTAAGCATACTCTGCCTTACACACAACACATGTCATATTTGTACTGAAAGACTATCGCTCAATTTGTTGACAGTACACTGGATCTTGTAAATTATTATAATCATGTGATGTGTGGTCCTCCTGTTCTACTGTTAATTTGTAAGACTTTCTACATATTTCAGTTGCCTAGTCATTGGGATGGCATGAAAAAACAAGGTCCTGTGTACACATTATTGCACATAAAATATCCATTGACAGATGGAATTCGATATAAGAATAGACCATAGTGCTCCTATTGGGTCAAAATTTCCCTCATAGCACACTGTATGGCGTATGCCCGTCTTCCATTAGCCCAGGTTAGGTTAAAAACAGTAGGACGTTAAACCCCATTTTCATTTCATATTTATCACAAACTTTTACCAGAAAATACTGGGGTGGGGAATGGCTGAATGAGTAGCACGTGCAGGCTGCATCATAAGATCTGTCATTGAGTCAACTGGCGTGGTTTCGATTCCCTGTTTGTACGTCGCAAGGAATAGGGTCGGCTGTCCAAGCTTGTGGGTTTTCTCCAGGTCCTCTCTGTTCCTCCCTCTCCTAAAGACCCTTAAATGCAAGCAAATTTATTGAAATAAATTTGAACCATATGTTAGTCTCGAAATAAACTAGTCTGTGTTGAGGTGATGTCAGACCCCATTTCTCTCTCTCTCTCCAAAAATACTGTGTATAGAAAAATAGTGTGTTAGTCTCCAACTGATCTAATTAAAATATCATTCATCATGTCAGGCTCATCATTATATATCTTTCAAATATCAAAGGCGGATTCAAGGAGGGGCGCAAGGGGTGCGCGTCTCCCCTAATTTTCGACAATGTCCTTTTTTACTACTGAAAGTGCCTTTCAACTAGCTTTTTTGCTCGATTTGAGGCTCTTTTTCTACGATTTCCGACGATTTTCGAACGTTTAGATGAAAATATCAGCCAAATAGCTCTTGGATTGGCTACAGATGCAAGGAAATGACAGATAATTTTCTTGGGGCCCCACCCCCCTCTCAGCCGCATGACCCGTCTCTGCAGTCAGTGCCCTCATTTTTCGGCGCCCCCCCTTTTCAAAATTCCTAGATCTGCCCCTGAATAAATTTATAAAATGAAATAAAATGGCCTTGTTTGTGTCAAGTGGATACTAAAATTATGTCAATGTAGTGAAATGTGGTTGAAGTCCTACTTGACTATCGATAAAATGAAAACAATAGTACATTATGTCATAATCAGTCAGTTATATATGTTGGTTGAATGAAAACAATTTAAGGTAACTTAATACTACAGATTCTCTATCAATCTGATATATCACAGTATGTAGGTAAAATCCTAAGTGTGTATAAGTAGCCGGTGTATATCAAAGGGCACCTGTTGATAACAAGACTTGTTGTCTTTATGATTGTCTTATATATACCACAGTTGTATATTGAATACATAATATAACATAATAGAGATCTACAGTATTACCTAGTGTTGATAGATGTTTATACCTGGAGGGAGAAATACCTGTGTTGTTTTATACCTTGTTTGTCTGGTAGTCTATATAAGCTTTTGACAAGATTAACGAACAAATTAACTTGACACTAAAAAGAAAAAGTAGCAAAATGATCTGTCTAGGACTACTGTCAGCAATTTGAATATTCAAATGAATTAAGTAGAATTTGAATAGAAACTGTATTTAACCAAGAAGATTGGATGTATTTATCGGGAAATGAAATAGTAGTAGCGGAGTTAAAAAGTGTAAAAAAAAAAGGTCATTCATGTGTGATAAATGAAAAAGAAATGAAATCATTTGTGGTGACTTAGAGGAATTTGTGAACAGGATATAAATTTATTGTTTGATTATTCAGAAGGAATTTGGAGACACGATATATTTATTGTTAGGGAATTTCAATTGGTGTTACCTGTATGAAAACAAAAGGTGTTCACAGACGTAATTAATTTTACAATTTGGGAATTTAGATTGATGGTACATGTGTACCTGAATAATAACGCAAGGAATTTACCGACACAGTATTATTTGATGATTTGGATTGGTGTTACTTTGTATATCTAATTTTTCATGGCTTAATCAAGTCAAAAATGTACACAGATTAATTATTTAATGTTTAATTAAGAAAACAAAATCAAAACATCAAAGCTAGATAATCTCTGGGTCTGGATTCAAACATGTGTACCTGAATAATAACGCAAGGAATTTGCAGTCACAATATTATTTTATAATTTAGATAAGTGTTACTTATTAGTATATCTGATTTTTCATGGTTTAATCAACTCAAAAATGTACACAGATTAATTATTTAATGTTTAATTAAGAAAACAAAATCAAAACATCAAAGCTAGATAATCTCCCGGTCTGGATTCAAATGGATTAAATACATAATCCATCAATATTTATTCATTCCATAACGATGAGTGAATTGTTGTGAATTTTTAATTCATCATATCTTTATTAATACTGAATTGAGTTGAAGCATTTTGGGACTGATATTTCTTCAAGAGATTCAACTTGCATAATTTCTGTAAGGAATTCAAATCCCTTCATATGACGAAAAATTCGAGACGTAAAGTTATTGGATATAAAATGATGTACCTTGTGATGATGACATGCCTAAGTTTGTTTATTCGTCTATCTTCATAAATACTGAACAGTATTTAACAGTTTTTGAACCGTTGATGTAGATCGTTCAACTTTCATGATACTGTAACCAGCTATCATAAGGCAAAACAGTGAGGACCTAGCATTACGAAATATAATATTGTGAAAGTGGAATCTGTAAACGCATATGAATAAGTTCCAATGTTGACAGTTCATCATACTGGTTTTATAAACATGTGACTCAGTTAATTATAGAACTTTATGTAGATACAGTAAATAATAATTATAACAAACAATCGCCACAACTACAGAACTATGTTCAACTAAAGAGTTGGCATAACAGTTGTCATAAGTGTAACCTGTTATCTGTATCTCCTACCTAACTTGTCCTTCATGGGTCCATCTTCATATTTATAAATTTATAAGAAATTCAAAATCGCTCAAATGACTGACCGTGAGACAATTAGCATCTTTAAAGTATAATGACATCACAGTTATTGGATACAAAATGATATATCATGTGACATATGGCTAAAGTTTGTTTGGATAAAGATAATGTATAAATAATGTTTGAACAATGGATGAAGAAGTAGAACAAGAGAACGAGGTAAGCATGGTTAATGGTGAATTGGGGGCGTTGGATGGTCGAAGGTCTGTCACTGAGTCAGTTGGATTGTTTTCGATTCTCTGTTTTTTGTGACAAGGAGTAAGATCACCTGTCCAACCTCGTGTTTTTTCTGTGGGTCTTCTGGATTGTTCCCATTGCCAATCGACCGCAGGTGGTGGCGCTGATAGTTGGATATTGAAATAACGGTTAATCGTAGCGCTGCTGTGGCAAATTACTGGTGCGGCGCTGATAGTTGCGACGCTTATAGCTGGATATCGAATAAAGGTTTAAGCCGTAGCATTTCAGTCATGGCAGACATTACATTGCATATTGTAAGGCTATCTTCATTTGTATGCCTGGTACAGAAAACTAAGATGTTAAAGCCCATAATTTATTACAAATATGACCACAGATAATTTCTGTTTTCTATTGCTGCTGGGAGTGGGCTGGTCTTTGAGCAGTTTAACTTGTGCATTTACGATCATAACGTCTGTCATTGGGTCAAGTGGTGTCTTTTCAATTCCACGCTTGTATGTGAGAAGGAGTAGAGTATTTATAAGGATCCTCCAATTTCCTCCCGTTGTTAAAAAAAATTGTATGATATGTTAGTCCCAAAATGACCTAGTTGGTGTCCCATGTACACATTAGCGGCGTCCATGTAAAATAATAACTCTTGACAGCTGGAATTCGATGTTAGAGTATGCCATAGCATCGCTGTGCAGGCAAAAATTCGATCATAGCACACTATATGACGTATAACCATCTTCATTAGCCGAGTCGGTGCAGAACAGTAGGACGTTAAACCCCATTTCATTTCATGTCCTCCTAATTTGAATGCATTATCTCAAGCTTGAAATCCCATCCATCCCGTATCATCGTTATTTTATGAGGTTCTATCTGGATTATCTTATCAATAAGTGTACTCATTAACATCCAATGACACAGACGATGGCGCGGCCATAATTGTCATGAGCTGTCTTGACATGCTATGTTATTTCATTGATCTATTACTTTCCTATTTCGTTGTGAGTCAGAGAAAAATATTTTACTATTCAATCATGATATTAAACCCAAGTTTACTAAATGTCATTGTGCTTGATAACGATAAGAGGATACTTGTCGAAACGTCGTGATATTAGAATAAAACCAGTGATTGTTTTCCCATAATAATAATAATAATAATGCATTTCTATAGCGCCTCGTATCCAAACATTGTGTTCTGTTATTGTGTTCTCCAATCACTAAATGCCACTTAAAGATTATGATATTTGTGGATATTAATCTGAAAATTTCTTTGAAGTAGGGGTGTTGTATGGCGTTTTATCATCGAGTCAGCTTGCGTGGTTTTGATTCCACGTTGTAGGGTTGCCTGTCCAACCTTGGGTGTTTTCTTCGGTCCTCCACTTTCCTCCCACTGCTAATGGCTCAGCGAATTATTGAAATAAGATTGAACAATATGTTTGTCCCGAAATGACCTAGTTTGTGTCTGACCTAGTTTGTGTCCAGTGGTCGCCCCCTTCTCTCTCTCTCTCTCTCTCTCTCTCTCTCTCTCTCTCTCTCTACATGGCTACCGGTACACCTGTGCTACCCCAAGTTAACCAGAAGTGTTTATTCATTTAGATGCGTGCTAACAGTTTCCTGCTAGTATCTTTCTATAATGTCACTTACTGTAAACAAACGTTATTTTGAAAACCCAATTTCAGAATTTGGGTTTCAAAGGTTGTACTTGAGAAATGTGGAGACTGTAAGATTCCATAAGTTTGTAGATGACCATGATATAGTATGTTTCAATTCCATGCAAACACAAGATACTGCAATTTGTATTTCTCAATTTACTACTTTAAATAAAAAATTAGCATGTTACAGCTATGTATGCTTAAAGGCAATTTGTAATTTATAACCGTTTAGTGAAATAAAAATATAGGTTTGTATAATTAGTCACAGACTATAAGAATGATAATAAAACATATTTTGCTTATGAATCATTTGATAAAATCTCTAGATATAAGGCCACCTCACCTACATATTAAATTGTTCTTGATACTCAACTGGGATGGCCTGTCCAACCTCGTTGGTTTTCTCCGGATACTGTGGTTTCCTCCAACTGCTAACGACCCCAACGCCCAAGCGAATTATTGAAGTAGAATTAAACCATATGTTTGTCCCGAAATGACTGGTTTGTGTCGAGTAGACTTTATACCCCATTTCTCTCTCTCTTTCTCTTTATTAATACTCAACTGTATGCATGTTTAATTATCAAGATCTGGAATAACTCAAGATGGATTTGGTTTGGCCGAGATCAAGGGTGACCAACATATCATACGTCATTTGGTTCACACAAAAATTCAAGTGCAGATACCATGTGTCAATTAGTTGACACCTGAATTAAATTTTTTGTACCCCTGTGGACTTTTTTACGTGATTAGATTATTAGAATATTAGAACAATATCGGAAAATGCAGATAAACATTATATTGCAAATGGGGGATCACATGGCTAAGTGGGTAAGACGCTGGCTCGCTAGCCTGAAGGTCGGGTTGGATCCCTGAATTGGCCGAGAAAGTTCATCCAGATTTTCCGGCAAATGGTTTCCCTTTATCAGTGATGCAGGACGGAGGGTCTGACCAGGACAGCTGTGATGCAGGATGAAGAATCTGGAAAGAAAAACTGGGGTCATTGGTATATACAGTACCATTAGCATCTGGCTGTTTCCATTTAGAGCCTGGTTGATGTAGAAAAACACGACATTTAACCCTATTCCATTTTGTCCCATTTTCAAGATGCCTACATTTAATTTCTTTTCTATTTTCAGACAAAACGAGATGAAAGAGAAAAAGAAAGAACATTACAGAAGAAGATCACAGAACTCCAGACACAATTACAAAGATTAGAAAGAAGATTAACTGTTATAAAAACAGAGAATGAAACACTAGTAAGTTGACTCATTTCTTACGTCCATTATTCCTGATACTACATACCATACACAATATTCCTGATACCATTCCAGACAATATATGATATGTTGTTTTCTAAAACCTTTTCGATTACTCCTCTTTTGGGAAAAAAACAAGAAAAAAGGTGACCTTTACTTCAACTGCCCTACACTACTACTGCCAAAGACGCCTCAAGAAAGTTCTTCAGGCCTTTCAAGCCTGGTTCGCCTTAATCAGTGGTGCATGAAAATCATCTAGTTCATCGGATGGTAATGATGTATACTATTTGCAGTATTTTAGGGATCCTCTGACCGTTAGAAATTCCCCTAGTATGCTGCAAGGCATTGGGCCTCCATCTCTATTACCCTATTTGGGACTGAGAAATGAAGACACTAAACTATATTTCGTTGTATTTACGTTTTAACCTGCGGGGAGGGCGGAGGGATGAATGGTAAGCAAGGAGTAGAGTCGTCTGTCTAACCCATGGGTTTTCTCTGGGTCCTCTGATTTCCTCCCACTGCGAAACACATCTACGTGCAAGCGAATTATTAAAATGAAATTAAACCATGTTAGTCCCGAACACATTCTCTCCCTCTCTCTCTCTCTCTCTCTCAGACTTCCTACTTATTGTGACATACATGTACCTTGGAATTTAATGACAAATATGTGCATACACTGCTGTCAAGACAAAATATGCTTCCTTAACATTGCACATAACCATAGAAAAAATTAAGCAATTTTTTGGTCTCGATGTAGTTGAATTATGTTGATGAGACATTACTGGAAGTCCATTTTCTTTTTGTCCATTACTTAATATCTGACTTTTGAATTTTAGAAACAAAGGCAGGATGACCAAAAACCACTGGAAGAAAAGGTTAAAGCCTTAAAGAAAAGAAATGCGGAGTTGGCCGCCATAGCTCGTAGATTGGAAGAAAAGGCGAAACATTTACAGCAAGAAAACTTAAAGGTCAGTGTCATGTGGGCTTATAATTGTTAGTCCTTCAAGCATTCAAGGTCTTGATGAATATACATATAGAGGCGGGGGGGGGAGGGTGGATGGCCGAATGGTTAGCATGTGCGCGCTGTATCATAAAGCCTGTCATTGAGTCAACTGGCATGCTTTCATATCCCTGGTTGTAAGTGACAAGGAGTAGGGTCATTTGTCCAACCTTGTGGGTTTTCTCCGGATACTCCGGTTTCCTCCCACTGCTAAAGACCCCTACACACAGGCGAGTTATTGAAATGAAATTGAACCATGTGTTAGTACCGAAATGGCCATCTCCCTCTTCTCTCTCTCTGTCATTGAGTCAAGTGTGCTGGATGTGATCCCTACCTTCCACATGACAAGGAGTAGGATCGCCTACCTATTAAACTGGTGGGGTTTCCCATGGCTGCTCTGGTTTCTCCCACTGATAATTAAGGCCCCTTTGCTTAGGCAAATTATTGAAATAGAATTATACCATATGTTAGTGCCAAAATGACCTAGTTTGTGTTGAGTGGATGTTAAAATCCCCTTTCTCTCTAGTACCATACCAGATAGCTATGACAATGTGGTCTTCAATCAAGGGAAATAACTCTTCTATCTTTCTCTCATGTTTCCATGATAAACTGTTTCAATTGCATTTAGTAATTGAACTAGTGTATACAGGTCACAATTCTATGGAATACAATTACTGCTTATTACTGAGCGGCGTTTTGACTAGGCTTCTCTAGTGAACGTCGCTCAGTAATAAGTAGTAATTGTATTCTCATGACTGTATGATAGTGCAAGTTAATGTTTCTACCGTAAGACTCTCCCATCTTTCACTCTTGACTGCATGATAGTGCAAGTTAATGTTTCTACCGTAAGACCAATATATTTGATTGTAAGAAGAGTTTCTGTAAATCAATATAGGATCAGTATTTTAAGGGGGTGGGGGGCTGAATGATTAAGGTCTGTCATTGAGTCACTTAGGATGTTTTCAATTCCCTGGTTGTACATGACACAAAGTAGGCTCGCCTGTCCAACCTTGTGTGTTTCCTCCCACTGCTAAAAGACCCCATACGTGTAAGCAAATTATTGAAATGAAATTGAACTGTATGTTTGTCCCGATATGACCTAGTTTGTGTTGAGGAGTGGATGTTAACTCCATTTCTATCTTTTAATATTTTCAGTCTTTGCACATCATTTCCATTTTTCAAAAGATATAGAATTTCCATGTTGAAATCAGGGTTCAATTTAAGCGGTATCGCATCGCAAAAAGCGACTCATATCGCGGTAAAAGCGATAGAATTATTTTATTCATTAGCCAAAAATGGTTTTCAAACTTGTGAAGTGCGATTCATTATATTTTGGATGAATGTGGAGTATAATTATAAATGCAGGACTAACTTCACTTGTTTAATATTCCAAGTTGTGGTCGTGATTAATTTGAAACAGTTTTTATATATTCGATAACTAGAAGACAATGCAGACTCCGATTTTAATCACACGTGTTCAAAATATGTTACTAAAAATAGAATAAAACGATGCAGTATTGTATGATTGGTTAACTTAACTGAAAACTAAAAGTAGACATCTCGCAAGACGCGTGAAACGTGCCATTTTTGACGAATGTCTGACGAAAATGTTATGCTGATCGCTGATGACATATTCTCGGGTTGATATTTTAAGGGCGGAGGGGAGAATGTTTTTATATAGAGAAATAAACTAGCAACGCCGCGCCTACAAATATTTCGATTGGAATGGTGTAATTTAAAGTACTGTACAGTACATGTAGTTTTGATTTAGACGATCGGGGATAGGCGGTAACTGAAAATTTTTTGGGAGATGTCAATTTTTTTTAACTTCATCCATACATAAGTCGAAGCGGAGTGTACAATGAAGGCCGGACATGGGCGGAAAAAAGTATCCACTTATACCCCGAGAAATCTGAATTGCAAATATTTGTAGGCTACGTTTTACTGCTCCTCAAATATGAGCAAATGCTATTCAAATTTTGAATTGATTAGCCAAAATGTGAATCTGTCACAAAAATTTGCTACTCATTGGTTTTAGACTAAATTGAAACCTGGTTGAAATATACTCTAGTTGATTATTTAACATTTGGTAAAGATAAAATCAAAATATTGACAATAGGAATTTCAAAAAGAATAGACGTAAACGCTGCTTTCAGGGTAAAATTCCCCCTGGCACACTGCAGCTAAGTAGGCTAGGGTGTTAAATGCCATTTGACATATTGATCTTATTTCAAAAATATCAGACAAATTCCTGACAATTAAGAAATTTGCAGGTGTGAAAATGGAGAAAGTAATACCCTAATTGATCTTTCAGAAATCAAAAGAAGATGGAGGCAAAGATTCGGATCAACTTAAGAAATTGTTTGCTCGACAACGAGCCAAAGATCTGGCAGAACATGCGAAGAATATGTTATCTAAAGACAGGGAGTTGGAAGATCTACGTAGAAAATGTCACGAGCTGGCCGATCAAATCAGTAATGGAGAAATTAGCATACCTCAGGTAAGTTTGTGATTTTAATTGGGTTCCGTCCATCCCGGTTTAGTTTCTGGAGCATATCTCATAAAGCACGTAAAAGAACACCCAAGAGTGGGCCCTACGGAATGTTTTAGAGAGGGCTACAGAATGTTTTGGAGGGACTGAGGATGTGGCCGGTTAAGAACACTCCTAAAAAATCACTATTTTTGGCGAAATATTGTGGGTGGGGGGGGGCTAAGCCCTCCAATAGCCCAAATCCCACCACCCCAGCCACCACCCCGACCCCGTGGCTACGGGCCCGCCCAAGAGTTATCCTGCAGTATGCGAAGGGAAATTGAATTGCATTCCTTCTATCCTGTTTTTTTTGAGGTTGGGGGGAGTAAGAATGGTCTGAAAGACTGAGACGCTGTGTACATGTAGAAGTGCACATAAAGGAACCCTGGACAGTTGGAATTAGAAATATGAGTTAAGCGGCGTTTACACGATACAATCAACCCATACAACCATGGGTTGTAACAGTCGCATCCGACCAACTCATCAGACGAATGATCGGATGAATAGCTTGTTGTAAGGATAGGATCAGTTCTATTCTCATCCGACCAACTGATGCAATACCCATTCAAATTGAGTCATACAACTGTTAAACACTCTTCTTCACGCGACGCCATTATATTCAGTTACTAAGAACGAACAAAATGACGCGGCACGCGGGTGTACATTTGGCGTCAATTTGTCATACAATGAATAGAACCATTGTATCGTGTAAACGCCCTTCCGATATGTTGCATCCGACGGTTGTATGGATTGGTTGTATTGTGTAAATGCCGCTTAAGGGATCATGTCACTGTCCCCATAGGAAGTTGGATGGTTAACGCATGCATATTGTATCATAAGGTCTATCATTGAGTCAACTGGCGTGATTTTGATTCCCCACTTGTACGTGACAAGGAGTAGGGTCGTCTGTCCAACCTCGTGGGTTTTCTCTGGGTCCTCCGGTTTCCTCCCACTGCTAAAGACCACTATACGCAAGTAAATTATTGAAATAAAATTGATGTTAAAACTCATTTCTCTCTCTCTCTCTTTCTCTTGAAAGGTTTATGATTATTTATATTTTAATATATTTTGTAGAACTCTTGGGTCTCTGAAGGATTTATAAAATTTAAATATGGTTTTGTCGAAGGCCGAGATCTATGAAGGATCTTATAGAATTCTAATGTCTGTAAAGTATTATTCTAATATTTGTTTTAGAACGCTGAGGTGTATGAAGAAAAAGAAGAATTGGTTAATATTATTAAACAAGCAGCTAAGGAAAGGTTACAGATGGAGAAACAGTTGGTTAAACTCGATCCAAGTTTACGACAGTCACAGGTACGATCTTCTACTAGTTACACACCCTCCCCATTCACACACACAGTCACAGGTTCTTGTCAAAACATCCCTTCCTCCCCTCTATCACACTGTTCATACACCCTTCCCTCCAACACGTATACAACAAGTCACAGACAGGATCTTTGATCTACTTGTCAAACATACACCCTCCCCTATACAAGACACACACACACACACACACACACACATACAATGACAGCCACAGGTTGAAGCTTCTACTAGTCATATATTCTCCCCCCTTCCCCTCACACATATACAACCACACACAGACAGGATCTTCTACCAGTCATACATTCCCCCTCTCTCCCCCAGACATATACAACCACACTCACAGATTGAAGTTTCTACTAGTCATACACCCCCTCCTCCTCCAGATACAACCATACCTGCAGGTTTAAGCTTCTACTTGTCATACACCCCCTCACCCCTTCTTCAACACCCATACACAACAACAGTGACATATAATTCATTTCAGACAACAATATCTCACTGTTTAACACGTTGACTTATATTTATATTAAAACGAGGTGTGAGATTGGCACATGTCCGTTATTATACTTTATATAACATACTAAACTAAGGCTGTCTGTTCACAGTTAGCTTCGCTTGAGAGAGAGAGAGAGAAATGGGGTTTAACGTCCACTCAACACAAACCAGGTCATATCGGGACAAACATATGGTTTCATTTTATTTCAATAATTCGCTTGCCCGTAGGGGTCTTTTGCGGTGGGAGGAAACCAGAGTGCCCGGAGGGACCCTGAGAAGGCGCCCCTATCTCCATGCCACATACGCTCACACCAGGGATCGAAACCACAGCCGCAAGCCAGAGGTGACCGGCCAGCTAGAGGTCGAAGCGCGGCACTTTAGACCACTAGGCCATCCCAACCCCCTAGCTCCGCTTGAAAACAGACACTAAGCTAGTTGACCGACATTTTAAGAATTTTGAGAAGAATGTATACTGTTTTCATTTAATAAAATTGAGAAGGTTTAAATAGTCTTTTAGTGTATCCATATATGAACTGAAGTAGGGCTAATCGTCGAAGAAGAGTAGTTAGCTAATTGACAGACATTTTTGTCCCCCGCCTTTCGAAGAAAGTTGGGGGACTATTAAAATGGGTTCGTCCGTCCGTCTGTCTGTCTGTCTGTCTGTCTGTCTGTCTGTCTGTCTGTCCGTCTGTCCGTCACACTTTTTGGGACACAATAACTCTCTTCCTAATTAAGCTAGAATGTTCAAACTTGGTGTATGTGTTTATTAGGTCAATGCCTTGATGGAGTTCAAAGATGAGCATTTTCCGCTTAGGGTAAGCAGAGATAAGCAATTTGATTGGTTGATGCTTTGGGACACGATAACTTTAGTTCTAATTAAGTGAGAGTGATGAAACTTAGTGTATAGTTTCATTACAGTAATACCTTGACTAAGTTCGATAATGAGCATTTTCCGCTCAGGGTAAGCAGAGCAATTTGATTGTTCGAGACTTTGGAACACAATAACTCTCCTTCTAATTGAGTTAAAATGTTCAAACTTGGTGTATATGCTTATTAGGTCAATGCCTTGATGGAGTTCGGAGATGAGCATTTTCCGCTTAGGGTAAGCAGAGCAATACGCAATTTGATTGGTCAAGACTTTGGAACACAATAACTCTTCTTCTAATTGAGTAAAAATGTTCAAACTTGGTGAATATGCTTATAAGGTCAATGCCTTGATGGAGTTCGAAGATGAGTATTTTCCACTTAGGGTAAGCAGAGATAAGCAATTTGATTGGTTGATGCTTTGGGACACGATAACTTTAGTTCTAATTAAGTGAGAGTGATGAAACTTGGTGTATAGTTTCATTACAGTAATACCTTGACTAAGTTCGATAATGAGCATTTTCTGCTCAAGGTGAGCAGAGCGATACGCAATTTGATTGGTCGAGAGTAGTCCAGACTTTGGAACACAATAACTCTCCTTCTAATTGAGTTAAAATGTTCAAACTTGGTGTATATGCTTATTAGGTCAATGCCTTGATGGAGTTCGGAGATGAGCATTTTCTGCTTAGGGTAAGCAGAGCGATACGCAATTTGATTGGTCGAGACTTTGGAACACAATAACTCTTCTTCTAATTGAGTAAAAATGTTCAAACTTGGTGTATATGCTTATAAGGTCAATGCCTTGATGGAGTTCGAAGATGAGCATTTTCCACTTAGGGTAAGCAGAGATAATCAATTTGATTGGTTGATGCTTTGGGACACGATAACTTTAGTTCTAATTAAGTGAGAGTGATGAAAGTTGGTGTATAGTTTCATTACAGTAATACCTTGACTAAGTTCGATAATGAGCATTTTCTGCTCAAGGTAAGCAGAGCGATAGACAATTTGATTGGTCGAGAGTAGTCGAGACTTTGGAACACAATAGCTCTCCTTCTAATTGAGTTAAAATGTTCAAACTTGGTGTATATGCTTATTAGGTCAATGCCTTGATGGAGTTCGAAGATGAGCATTTTCCGCTTAGGGTAAGAAGAGATAAGCAATTTGATTGGTTGATACTTTGGGACAAGATAACTTAGGTTCATCTTGATTGATGATTTTTATGCCAATACAATGACTGCATTCTCATTTAGTAATCGATTCGACAGTAACAGTGTATAGAAACGATTGACTTGGACACGAGGGCCCTTTCCCTTGGCAAGAGGGGCGCTTTTGTCTGCCTTTAGGGTCCCCCTAACTAGGGTACATTTTCATTTTTCTCGTCGGATTTAGCATTTTTCTTTATAAAACACTTTTGGATGACACTTCGTGTACAGTTTGATTGCTCGATACATTGAAAAAAATAAATGTGCGATTAATTAATATGTGTCTTCTATTTATTTTGGGATTTCGGCGGGGGACATCAGCCTCACTGTTGGCTTGTATTTTCTGATTTTGGTCAAAAAACGCTACATGTAATTGAGGATTTTGAAAAGTGTATATTCTGCTTTCATTTAATAGAATTGAAAAGGTTTACCGAATAATTAGTATTTTTGTGTATAACAGAGTATACTAATTGTTATCTACAGCTGTCATTTGGGGCAGAGATCTATATTCTCAAAGGACATTTTACGACCTTGCAATCTAATTAAAACACAGATCCTATTTCGTTTACGGTTTTATAGTTCAAAATTTTGTTTCATTTGTCTGTACTACACTAGGATCTGGAAGAGTTGTTATATTACCACCGTTTTAGTTGAAGAGAGGGATTAACCAATGAAACGGTCTGTTACAACAAGTTGTTGGTAAACCACTAGAAACGTCAATGCTGATTGATTAATCTGTGTCTAATGTCATAGGGTCAAAAAACGCTTGAATAACCCCTGACGCTACCTTCTAGTACAACTTCTCAGATCTTCATGTAGTGTAGACCATCAAAATTATAAAAAAAAAGAAAGAAAATATAGATATTGATTTTAATCAGTTTGACGATCTTGTAACATGTTGTTCTCGCTAGCTCTGATGTTCTGCTAATTCACAGGGGAGGGACTGTGTGGTGTGTCCTGTTTTAGATCCAAACCTAAAACACACCAAAAAAATTCAGATAATTTCTGACAGTTACATAGATTTTATATTCGTAATGCAAAAGCTGAAAACTACTGCTTGCTGTACTGTGTCAAAATAGATATATACTGCTATCCATTCTCTTGTCGGATATTGATAGATTTATTCCCTCGCGCAAAGCTGATCTAAATTCATGACAGTGTCGATAAAACACAACTGAATAAAGATAATATTACGTTTACATCCGTCCGCTTTGATGCTAACTTAATAAAGCATGTAAGAGAGCAAAAAATGTTGTTCTATAAAACATGCATTATATAAGAGCTAAATCTTCTGGTGTTTATTTTGTCTCTAAATGTTATATAAATTATTATTTCAACAATTGTTCATATGACAAACCTATAATCAACTCTCTAGACCATCGGATGGCTGAGATTTATATGGATTAAGTTTTACGATAAGCCAGACAATCGCGACTTGGTCTTGAATGTCAAACACAGGGTCATCTGTCCAATCTCGTGGGTTTTCTTTGGATCCTCTGGTTTCCACTTACTGCTTAAGACCCCTAAGTGCAAGCAAATTATTAAAACAACATCATTTAAATATTTTAGTCCCAAAATGACTTAGTTTGGGTCGAATAGACCTTAAACTCCATTTCTCTCTTCCGGTTTCCTGCTACTGCTAAAGACTGCTTCGTGCAAGCGAATAATAGAAATAATATTGAAGCATGTTAGTCCCTAAATGACCTAATTTATGTCAAGAGGACTAGAAACATCTCTCAATCTCTCTCGTTCTCCCCCCCCCCCCTCTCCCTTTGTCTAATGATGGCCTGTCACATGGAATTATTGTTTTATGAAGAGATTGTATTCTAGAGCTCGGATAAAGACTGATCCCGAGGTAGAAAGATAAAATAATGAGAACCGTTGGATCAGAATATCGCAAATTGCTTACCAGATGAGATGAGATATCAAAAAGCATGAATTTTACTGTTAGATTTTTTTTTCGTTTATTCTATGACATTGGATTCTTGAAAGTTGTATGTCTCCAGTTTCTTCCATAAAACATTCATTATTACCCCAACATATTCATAAAAGATTTAATTCTTAGGATTATTTCTTAGAGTGACTTGCCAATTAGTGGAATGTAGACCAGTAAAAGATTTTCATGACACTACTCATTTTCTGTTTTCTGGGCTGCGGATGGGCGAATGGTTAGCACATACGTCTGATGTTGAGCCAACTGATGTGGTTTTGATTGGCGCGCTGTATCATACGGTCTGCCATTGAGTCAACTGGGTGGCAAGGAGTAGGGTCGTCAGTCCAACCTCGTGGGTTTTCCCTGGGTACTCCGGTTTCCTCCCACTGCTAAAGACCCCTACGTGCAAGCGAATGATTGAAATAGAATTAAACATATGTTAGTTCTGAAATGACCTAGTTTGTGTTGAGTTGATGTTAAATCCCATTTCTCTCTCTCTCTCCCTCTTGCGGTTTCAATTCCTCAGTTGCATGTGACAACAAATAGGGTTTTCTGTCCAACCTCGTGGGGTTTTCTCCAGGTCCTCCGGTTCCCTCCCACTGCTAAAGACTCCTACACGCAAGCGAATTATTGAAATAAAATTGAACTATATGTTAGTCACAAAATAAGCTACTTTGTGTCAAGTGAACCTTTAAAATCCCCTCTCTCTCTATAAGCTAGCGGCCTATCTTCAATATTTATGCTTATGTTGATAAACCATCATGACCTTTGTGGTTATTTATTGATTTTTGGACTGCGTTTTGTTGAGGTTGATAATAAACAGCTAGGCATTAAAAAAACAACCACCACGTTTATTACGGCCCTAATTAAATTAATTGGCTACAAAATACAAATTATATAAATTTCATGATTTTTTCTCTTTTAGTTTCTGATTAAGAATAATATTGTTAAATTAAAAGATAGACTACAGCAGCATAATTTGAATCCTTGTCCTTTTAGAACACCATTTCAAATTATTTTTTTGCGTTGGGGGGTGGGGGGTCATTTAACCTTATTAAACTTTGCTTCTTGAATTTAGAAATTTAAAACCATTAAAGTACTTGGTTGTTCTTCTTAAAGGGGGGTTGGGATGGCCTAGTTGTCTAGAGTGCCGCGCTTCGACCTCTAGCTGTCCGGTCACTTCTGGCTTGCGGCTGTGGTTTCGAGGTCAGCGTATGTGGCATGGAGAAAGGGGCGCATTCTCAACCTTGTGGGTTTCCTCCAGGCACTCCGGTTTCCTTCCACTGCTAAACGCCCCTACACGCAAGCGAATTATTGAAATAAGATTAAACCATATGTTAGTCCCAAAATGACCTAGTTTGTGTTGAGTGGACATTAAACCCCATTTTCTCTCTCTCTCTCTCAGTGTTCTCCTTAAAGGAGTATTGCTCTTTTCTTTCGAACCTTGAAATAGACAAAAATTGGTCTAAAACACATATTCATGTACTATAAATGTATGTAAAGTGATTTATATTTAATTTTTGAAAAAAAATATTGTAATTTATAATCAATTATGTTAGGTGAAATATTTGAACAGTTCAAATTGAATGGCAGCCGTTAACGCCAGCTTCGTACATTCGACTACACGTTTTTTATGTTATTATTTCCTTTCTGTTGAAAAAAGGAATTTGTTTGAGATTGGAAAATAAATAAATGAGACTATACGTGACAAAAGATAGATGAACGAAACCATAGATCAATACATCAATCACCAACAATCGTTATCGAAGGTCTAAAAATCACAAAAACAAAACAATTACAGCCATTTTGGAGATGAGTTGACACTAAGGTTTTAAGCTTCATCAAATTTTTAAGTTGACAGATGTTTTTCGAGCTTCATTTGTCAAAACAGTGGAAAGTATTGACTGATTCTTAGTGACTTAGTGGGGTTCGGTGGTTAAGTGTTTAAGAAGTTGGCTGGCTAGCCTGGAGGTCGGGTGTTCGATCTCTGCATTGGCTGAGAAAGTTCAACAAGATTTTCCCTTGTGGTTCCCCCTTGTCAGTGATGCAGGATAGAGGTCCTGATAAAAACAGCTGTCTAGTTGTTGGGGTGGGACAAAAAAACGAGGTCATGTTTACACATTGGCGTGCACGTAAAAGATCCCCTGACAGTTGGAATTTGATATTAGGGATGGACGCATGTTCGTCTTCATCAGTCCATTTTGGAGGAGAACAGTAGGATGTTAAATCCCATTCCATTCCATTCCATTTCATTTCATTTCTGGCAGCTTAGTGAAGAAGGCAGCATTTGCTCACGATGATGTCGGTATTTCATCAAATTTGGCGAGCGCAGTATTTTTAGAGGGTCGATTGGAAACTAGAACAAAACAAATTCCTGTCTTAAAAATTGATGGGGGAGGGCCCGAATGGTGAACCTGTGCATCACGAGGTTTGTCATTGAGTCAAGTTGCCATGGTTTCAATTCCCCTCTTGTAAGAGACATGGAGTAAGGTCGTCTGTTCAACCTTATGGGTTTTCATTGGCTCCTCTGGTTTCTTTCCGCTGCTAAAGATCCCTACGCACAAGGAAATTATTGTATGGAATTAAACCATATATTAGACTCAAAACGACTCTCTCACTTACCTGTTGAAGCTCATGTGTTTTCTTCCAGTCCACCGGGTTCACCTCGCTTCTAAAGAACCCTATGTACAAGTAAATAATAGAAATTATATTGAACCATGTTATTCTCAAAATGACCTAGTCTGTGTCAAGTTGAAGTTGAACCCAATTATTAAAATAGAAGAACCATATGTTAGTCTCGACGTGACCAAGTTGTGTGACATGGAGGTTAAACCTCTTTCTCAGCCCCCCCCCTCTCTCTCTCTCTCTCTTTGGCAATGAAAGATTTGATCTGGAAGAAATCAATGGTTTTTCTTTATTTTTATCTAAGGAAAGTACAAATATCAGTTTGAGTTTGTAATATGAACTTCGAGATGTGTTCCTGAACAATATTTATGGATCACGGAATTCCTCCAATCAAACGGCACTTGGTTTTAATTAACTCGACATTAACGGATCTAATGTATCGCTGAATTTCAAATTATTCACGTTTTTTTGCTGATGTTGAATGCGTATCTAACAGCGAGAGGAGTAGGAGTGATTTGCTGGAAAGATTTCAAATAGATTTGTTGTACAGAGTGAATTATTTATCTTTTTAAAATTAGTCCCAATGGAAGGGGTCGTAGCTTTTTGATTAAATCAAAGTCTCTCCTGATCTTTCCGTCGTGCATCTTAAAATCAATGATTCCTACGTTAAAATCAATTCATGTAATTTTCTCTCTAAACCATACACGGAAATGCCAAAATCATTAAAATGAGGGTGTTTATTTTTTTTTTGTTCAAAGTAAACCAAAAAAGATAGTTTCTTAGAAAGGTCTAAAGTCGAGGTGTCAATCAGATTTTCTATGAAGTCTAATTTTACTTTGATTTTGATTCGGTAAAACGGAAAGAGAGAGGGGAGGGTTTTGAGATCTGCTAGACACTCACTAGGTCATTTTGGGACTGACATATGCTTCAATTTTAATCTCCCGAGTGAAATTCCCCTCTCTCTCTCCATAGATGGATCTTGGGTTGTTTTTTTTATTTTTTTTAGGTTCATCCAAACAACTATGTACACTTGAAAATGAGAAAAATCCTGAATGTTATTGCACTCTAGATTTGTAACATTCCAAATGAAAATAAACCCAAAAAGTTGGTTTGCATCTTTCGATTTTGTTCTTCTGAGGAATGTTTCTATTTCCTCGGCTTGAAAACTCTATTTTTCTTTCTTGACTCAAATCCAGGACATTAAAGATAATTGAAATTTCAATATCAAATTCAGTTATATCATTCTGAAATATGAAAAAAGAAATTTTTCTAATGTATAAAAATAAAATTTTTATTTTCAATCTTCCTTTTGTTCTGTGGAAGGAATTTTTCTATGTCTACATCTACTATTTGTTTTTTCACTTAGTGCTGATTGAATTCAGGGGCAGATCCAGGAATTTTTGCAGGAGGGGTTTGCCAGCTTCTGTTAAGAAAATCGGACAATTGACAATGCAAAATGCTGTCATCATCTCTAAATTACATAGGCTTACATACTGCTTACATACAGGGGCGGATCTAGGATATTTGAAAAGGTGGGGGCACCGCAAAATGAGGGCACTGACTGTGGAGACGGGGCACAACGCTGAGAGGGAGGTTGGGGGGATCCCCCATGAAAATTATCCGTCATTTCCTTGCATCTGTAGCCATTCCAAGAGCTATTTGGTTGATATTTTCGTCTAAGTAAACGTTCGGAACGGACATACTTGGGTCTGAGAAAAGGCACTTTCAGCAGCAAAAAAGGGCACTGTCGAAAATTAGAGGTGGGGGGGGGCCCATTGAATCAGTCTCTGCTTATATACACACTCAGATTTTTAAGTGAAAAATCCAACACATCGCTTGATGTCAATTTTACAAAAAGATTTAGGATTGTGATTTAATTTCATTGATGCAAGGCATTAAAATTTTATGTAGCTGAGCAGGATGGGGTTTTGAACCCTCCAAACCACCCGTCTGGATCCACTCCTGGAATCCCATCAGAATACACAAACTCCATCATAAATTTAATAGCCTAACATATATTTATACCACGCTTCAATGAATTTAGATAAATCGTTCAATATTTTAGTACCCAGTAGTGTGGTATTCTAAACGTCTTTAAGAGTGCCGTATGCAAGTAGGTCGTTTTACCATCGGAGGTTATTGAAAGCATTTGTCATCATTGATTGCAGCTCTGTTCCTTCTCCTTATATTTGAATAAACAATTGAATGTAGGCAATTTTGGCTTCCAGTCAATTTTCCTCACGACTCCGAGGTCTGCCATCATTAGCGGTGTCTGTGTGATGAAATATTTATAGCGTTATTTAGATGGGAAAACATCAACTAGGCCATTATCGTTGGATGTTTGCGCTTCTGTTTGTATAATCCTGTTGTAATTACTTTGCCATAGATAAATGCCATTTCTTTAGATAACGTTATTTTTTTCGACCCCTAGCACCATTCAAAATAAGTAAACGTACGGAAGTTGGAAGTTCCAATTTGGACTAAAATAGAAAATATACAATTGTTCATCCTTTTTATGGCTGATCATCGTAATTGGACAGCTTTCTTTAATCCATTGCAAATTACAGTAGCGTGAAAATTGAATCTGTGAAAGGAATATCGGTTGAGTGGTAGCATACAGGTCTTTTATTTAGAGCGTCTCACATTCAAACCGCGGGGTGAGTGGAAAAGAAATAATGCTCTCCCAGTAAAAATTACTCTACCAAGACAAGTTTTGAGTGTGCTATTAGCACTGCCTTGGTGAAATTCTACTCCCCACATGGCATAGGTTAACCAAAGCAAAACAAGTTATGAGTTTGATGAAAATTAAAATGCTATTGGCACTGTATCGGTAAAATTCCTCTCCCCATATGAGACAAATTATTAATCCTTTCCTTGCAATACAAGTTTTGAGTAGCACTACCTTGGTGACCCTCCCCCCCCAAAATAGCATAAAAAATTAGCTCTTGAGATGCAAGTTTTGATAAATAGGCCTACCTAATTTACTTTGGATCCAGTATGGAGATACGAGCGAGCATTGTATAGGTTATCGTGGGGGTTTAAATAATTTACCATAGCAACACTGCCTTGGTCAAATTCCTCTCCCCACGAAGTCGTAAGTTAACCTTGGGTTTGAGTGTTATAAATATCTAATTAGCTGTTGATCTAATTTGGAGATACGATTGTTGTCTAGATTATCGTAGGGGTAGAGTAATTAACCCTAGCAACACTGCCTTGGTGAAATTCCTCTCCCCACAAGGCGTAAATTAACCTTATGTTTGAGTGTTACAAATATCTAATTAGCTGCGGATCCAATATGGTGATACAAGCGTTGTCTAAATTATCATGGGGGTTGTGTAATTAAGGAATATTAAACAGTGATTAGAGAGAGAACACTGCCTTGGTCAAATTCCTCTCCCCACAAGGCGTAAGTTAACCTTAGGTTTGAGTGTTATAAATATTCAATTAGCTGTGGATCCAATATGGTGATAAGAGCGTTGTCTAAATAATCATGGGGGTTGTGTAATTAAGGAATATTAAACAGTGACGAGAGAGAGAACATCGCGGCTGTCAATACCATCAGATGTAATGGCCCATTACTTTGTGATTGAGCCAATATTGACTCGGTTATATGTCAAGTATTGACAGACTTGCTGTACATTGTGTATTTCCATGTGATATGACTGGAGGTTAGTAACTTTAAAAACACACGCTCTCTCGCACAATTAATCTTCTTATCACTGACATTAATGATCAGTCCCCCAGTGAGACTTTAATGAAATGAAATAGGGTTTAACATCCTACTGTTCTGCTCTGACTGAGGACATTAATGACTCGTACCTCAATGATGAAAAAGGGATAAACATCCTCCTGTTCAGCTCTGACTGATTACATTAATGACTAGTTCCCAATGATGAAAAAAGGGATAAACGTCCTACTGTTCTGCTGCCTTTGGGATAATGAAAACAATTGACGTGGTTTTGATTCCTGGTTGTAGGTGGCAAGGAGTAGGGTCGCCTGTCCAACCATGTGAATTTTTCTCTGGGTCCTCTGGTTTCTTCACAGTATTAAAGACCCCATACGCGCAAGCAAATAATGAAATTAAAATTGAACCATGTGTTAGTCCCAAAATGACTTAGTTTGTGTCAAGTGGACGTTAAAGTCCATTTCTCTCTCTCTCCCCCCTCTTCTCCAGGTTCTCTTTCGTCCTTTCACTAATAAAGATCCAGACGCACTAGCGAAATATTGAAACAAAATTGTAACATGTGTCCTGCAATGAACTAGTTTTTGTCGATTGGAGCTGAAGAATAGGAGTCCTTCGTTAATTGATAATTGTCTATTATTAAATGATTCAGAATGATTATAGACCAATAATTGATTTATTAATTACACCACCATTTTACTTAAGGTAATTGATAATTACTCTTCAATAAGAAGTTCCTGACTTTACACTCAAGGGAATGAAATGGGTTTTAATGTTCTTGAGTAAAGTGGCATGGTTTCGATTCCCTCGTTTTAAGACTAGGAGTAGGATTGAATCACCTGTCCAACTTCATGGGTTTTCTCCAGGTACTCCGGTTTCCTTCCACAGCTAAAGACCCCTACGTACAAGCAGATTATTGAAATAAAATTGAGCCATATGTTAGTCCCAAAATGACCTAGTTTTTGTCAGTGGAAGTTAAACCCATTTAAACAGCATGTTTTCAATAATGTGTTAAGCTTCTTATTTTTAAACAGCATCGTATCAATTTCATAATTATCAATTCTGGTTTAACACCATGGAAAATAGAAATGATAAAAATATAAATACATTAATACAAGAACGAGTGATTTATTAAAACTTGTCTCTTCACTGACAGCCATTAGTGGCAAATATTCTCTGAGATTTCCTCCACTGTCAGTGTCGATACCTGGGGGATTTTTCACCTACACTAAAACATTCTGTGCCAATTAATGGAAATCAGACAAACTTGGTCGGATCAATAATATCTCAACCCTTTCTCTGTCGGCCGGCCGGCTAGCTATCTATCCAGTGAGTATCTTCCCTAAGTCCTTAGAATGGACTATGCCAGAAAGATCAATGCCATGCAGACCTGATATGAGAAGGATTTCAGCCATTATCGTGTGGTTATATATATTTGTGTTTCTGGAATAACTGAATTATTACCAAGCACATGGCATCAAGTCCTTATTTAGATATTTAGGAAATGTGTAATGGTGGCACTGGTGATGTATCCGATGTAATCAACACGTAAGTGATAAAATCTCACAATTCTTATCGAATGCAACTGAATCGTTCAGTGTCATAAGAACCACTTCCAGCATTGATCTTTTGTTGCATGGCAGAAATCGTTGATGTGACGAGGGTACATAATATAAATATGCTATCAAACGAAATATATTTTACTATTTGACTGTCATATTATCCGATCTCTGTGCCGATTGTTAATAATATGACGAGGATGCATAACATAAAAATGCTATCAAACTATATAATATATTCTGCGTGTTTGACTAGAAATGTTGTTTTGTCAGTGTCATATTTAACGATGTCTGTGCCAGTAGTTAATGATACGACAAGGATACACGACAGAGATAGGTTATCAAACGATATATATTTTATATGTTTGACAAACTAAAAGGGTTGTTCTGTCACATATACGATTTCTGTGCCGGTAGCTGATACAATGACAGGGGTACAGAACATAATTATGTTATCAAACGAATTTTATCTTATATGTTTGACTGACCAGAATTGGTGTTCTGTCACATATACGATTTCTGTGATACACAATATGGATAGGTTATTAAACGATATATGTGTTTGACTGGACCAGGGGCCTATTTCACAAAATTTTAACTAAGATAAGATCTGAATTTTAGTTAATTGATTGGACAATATTAGATTGATTTTAGTTCTTAGCCAATCAAAATTGAAGTATCTGCTAAAATTTGGATTTTATCTTTAGTTAAAATTTTGGAAACAGGGCCCAGAATTGTCGTGTCTCTGTCTATTATCCGATCTCTGTGCCGGTTGTTAATGATATGACATGACGAGAGTATATCATAAAAAGGTTATCAAACGATATAATATTTTGCATGTTTAACCAGAGATGGTGTTTAATCCGTGTCATTATCTGATCTCTGTGCCAGTAGTCAATACATAGAAAGCTTAATATTAACCAATACATGTATGTTATACGTGTTTCTGACTGAGCTATGGATTGTGGTTCTCTTACATTAGCCATTATTGTTCCCCCATTAGCCTTTATTACACGATTATCATATTTCAGGATGGACATCGTCCCAATAAATCATACATATTTATAAGACGCTATTGTCAAGTCTTGAGACTTCTGTCTTGTAATCCTTTGATTTCATATTTCATATTGTAATAACTGATCAAATTATTACATAGTTGTTCTTAAATAAAAAATGTTCCCATACAGTACACAGTTGTTTATATAGTAAATGAACAAGTTGTGTTAATTTTATGAATGAACAAATTAATGCGAATGGATGGCATAGTTCTTCTTACAGCTAATCTTATAGTTGTGCTTATAGTAAATAAAAAAATTAATGCTAATCTGCTAATTTTATAAATAAACAAATATTAGAATGCTAATTTTATAACATAGTTGTTCTTATAGTAAATGAAAAAAATACTGCTAATCTTGTTCTTAAAGTATTAAATAAACCAAATAGATGCTTATCTTATGGTATAGTTGTTCCTGTATATGAACAAATAGTGCCAATCTTTTACTATTGTTGTACTTGTGTTTATCTTATGGTACAGTTTGGGGGTCTGGTAGATGTCTGAATGATTAGAATGTGCGTCCTGTATCATAAAGCCTGTCATTGAGTCAACTGCCATGATTTTGAATCCCTTGATGTACGTGTCCAACCTCATGGGTTTACTCTGTGTCCTCCGGTTTTCTCCTACTGCTAACGACCCCTTCGTGCAAGCGAATTATTGAAATAAAATTAAGCCATAATATGTTAGTCCCAAAATGACCTAATTTGTGTCTAGTGGATCTTAAACCCCATTTCTCTCTCTCTCTCTCTCTCTCTCTCTCTCTAATAGTAAATAACAAATTAACACCAGTCTTATACTGTATAGTTGCTCGTGTTGTAGTAATAGTAAATGACCAAATTGAACATGCCGATAACTATGTGATTAATAAAATCCAGGGAATTGTAAACTGTCTCTAAGCGACAATCTACATGTTCTGACAGATACATTTCATGTAGTGTATGGAAATCAGAGTTCTAGATGCCATGTTCTTCTAATGTGTTACTAGGAAAAGCATCGTTCAAAAGGAGGAAAACATGGTCCCATATGTAAGAAAAGAAACCTCGAGTAGTTGCAATTGGAAAGATAGTCATTTCGGGACTAACACAATTATCAATTTTATTTCAATAAATCGCTTGCATGTAGGGGTCTTTTGCAGTGGGAGGAATCCAGTACAACCGGGGAATCGAAACCACGCCAGTTGACTTAAGGACAGACTTTATGATACAGAGTGCATGTGCTAACCTCTTGGCCATCCAGTCCCCAATTCGAAGAAGACAGAAACGGTGAAAAACAGGAGGACGTTAAACAATAAAACACAATAAGGATTTATTTGGAATACAAAAACTGATATGACACACATATAGCGCAACGTTGCGACAAGTAACACTCATTGTATATAGTTCTCCAGTTGTATGTGACAAGGAGTAGGGTTGCCTGTCCAACCTGGTGGGTTTTCTCCGGGTCCTCAGGTTTCCCCCCACTTTTTAAGAAACCCTACATGGAAGCAAATTATTGAAATAAAATTAAACAATGTCTTAGTCCCGAAATGTCCTAGTTTGTGTCGAGTGGACATTAAACCCAATTTCTTTCAATCTCTCTTTCACAAAGGTTAATCCTAGCCATACTAGGTTTTGCATGTGCTAACTGCTAAGGATGCTATTACCACTGTAGTGGTGAAATTCCCCCCCCCCCCCCACGTGACATAGGTTAACACAATACATGAGAGAGGGAGGGGTGGTGGTGGCTGAATTGTTAGCACGTGCTGTATCATGAGGTCTGTCATTGAGTAAACTGGTGTGGATTTGATTCTCCAGTGGTAGTGACAAGGAAGGGTGTTATATTTTTTCCCCACATGACATAGGTTAACACAATACATGTTTTGATAACTCTCTCTCTCTCTCTCTCTCTCTCTCTGTCTCTCTCTCTCTCTCTGTGCACCAGTGTTTGTTGTAGAGTATTGAGGAATGTTTCAGGGTGACTGCTAGTTATTCAAGGATATTGATTGATTGTCAGTATTTATAAGATAGAGTGACATGTTCACCAATAATCCTAATTTCACCTGCAGATTCAATCCTGATTATAAAAACGAATCAACCCTGTCAGAATTTATTGCATAAATAATTCCAATACAGCATTTACACAAAAGACCAAATTCGATGAGAATATAATATAAAATGAGTTTTAACATCCTAACTTCCTGGACAAACTGGACTACTGAATAAGAGAGAGAGGGAAGTGAGGTCATTTTGGGACTAATATATGGTTCAATTTTACTTCAATAATTCATTTGCACTTAGGGGTCTTTTAAAAGTGTCATACACACCTGGGGAATTGATACCACCACGCTAGTTGACTCAATGACCTACCTAATGATACAACGTGCAGGCCATGCGCTGTGTTGTGAGCGCAATGTCAAGAGACTGGTCATTCATAACATCATTACTTTTTCTCTCCTCAAAATTTTATATTATCACCTCTATTGTCATGTTAGAAACGCCTCTTAGAAAAATGAATAAACAAATTAATAAATCCTCCCACACTTCGTGGAACTAACTGTCAATTGTTCTTTTTCGTTGGTTTTTTTTTTCATCCCATCCGATCATCTAAACTCTGTTCCTTGAATATAATGTACAGTATTTTTAACATAATTTTAGAAATCATATTTCAAGATAAATGATTTGATATTTTCTCTAATCATCGTCATTTTCTCCCCCCACAAATATTAAATGCCGTCTGTATGTAGTATTAGCGTGTCAGGTTATTTTAATATCATTAGAGCCGTAAAATCAATAAAAAGATTATATTCGTATAAAGAACACGAAGTTCATCTTGTCTAGAGAACAAGTCTACAATATTCAGGATGTCTTCTAATCTCTCTCATTGGTATGGCAAGCAGAACTCGTTAGAAATTGAAATGACATGGGGTTTGATGACCTGTTCTGCTCCAACTGGGCTAATGAAGACAGGTATACGCCATACAGTCTGCCAATAGGTAAATTTTGCCCAGACAGCGGCACTACATTCTACTCTTAAATCGAATTCCAATGTGTACACGAGACCTCAGTTTTCTGTCCTATCCGAACAACTATTTATTTTTTTTTTCGTTAGTTGATGTAGGACGGAGGACCTGACAAGGACAGCTGTTTAGTACACAGGATCTTGGTTTTTCTATCCGAACTACTATACATTTTTTCTCGTTGGTTAATGTAGGATGGAGGGGCTGACAAAGACAACTGTCTAGTCATTTGGATGGGACGAAAAACAGCGATCCTGTGTACAGATTGTTGTGCATGTAAAAGATCCCTTGACACTTAGAATTTGATATAGGAGTAGACTGTAGTGTCACTGCCCTGGCAAAATCTCCCTCATAGCACACTGTATGGCGTTGCCCGTCTTCATTAGCCAAGTTCCGAGCAGAACAGTAGGACGTTAAACCCCATTTCATTTCAATTCACTTCTTCCCATTAGTACAACTTTTCAATTTCTGTATAGAGTCTGGAAAACAAGTCTACAATATTCAGGATATGTTCTAATCCCTCTCATTAGTATGGCAAGCACAACTTTCAATTTCTTCATGTGGAGTCGAGGTTGGGGAAGGTTGTTAAAAACAAGGATGATAAAAGGAATTATTTTATGTCAGAACATCCGTCGTTTAATGTTTTGCAGTGAAACTAAAAGCTTTTACAGGAATGTTCTTCCCATTTGTCGATATCCCTTATTTTATTAAACGTTCAATTGCATTAAGATCTCTCTCTCTCTCTCTCTCTACTAACCATGAAAATGTTTTGATATAAATATAATGAATGAAATTTTAACGCTCTACTTTTCTGCTTCTACTGGGATAATGAGCTAGAGAGAGAGAGAAATGGGGTTTAACATCCACTTGACACAAACTAGGTCATTTCGGGACTAACATATGGTTTAATTTTATTTCAATAATTCACTTGCGCGTAGGGGAGGAAACCGAAGTACCCGGAGAAAACCAACAAGGTTGGACAGGCGATCCTACTCCTTGCCACGTACAACCCGGGATTCGAAATCACGCCAGTTGATTCAATGGCAGGCCGTATGATACAGCGCGTACGCTAACCATTCGGCCCCTTACTGGGATAATGAAGATGGCATGTATATATATGAATAAAATCATTAATATGGCTGAAATGGGGTTGAGCGTCCTACTAGTCTACTCCTAAACTGGGCTAATGAAGACAGACATACACCATACAATGAGCTATGAGATAAATTTTGTCCGGGAAAATGCACTATGGCCTACTCTAATTCCCACTGCCAAGGGATCTTTTACATGCACGCCAATGTGTACATGGGACCTCGGTTTTTCGTCCCATCCGAACGACTGGGCAGCTGTCCTTGTCAGGCCCTCCTTCTGCATCACTGACAAGGGGAAATCACGCCGGAAAATGGGGTTGGGGATGGCTGAATGGTAAACAGGTAGATGCTGTATCATAAGGTCTGTCATTGAGTCAACTGGTGGGTTTCTTTTACTCATTTGTACGTGACAAGGAGTACTGAAATAAAATGGCACGCCGTGATAGTCCCGAGTGGACGTTAAACCCCATTTCTCTCGCTCCCTCTTTTAACTTCGTTACGACAGGGGAGGGGGATGGCCTAGTGGTCTAGAGTGCCACGCTTGAACCTCTAGCTGGCTGGTCATCTCTGGCTTGCGGCTGTGGTTTCGAGCCCTGGTGTGAGCGTATGTGGCATGGAGATAGGAGCGCCTTCTCAACCTCGTGGGTTTCCTCCGGGCACTCTGGTTTCCTCCCACTGCTAAAGACCCCTACATGCAAGTGAATTATAGAAATAAAAATTAAACCATATGTTAGTCCCGAAATGACCTAGTTTGTGTTGAGTGGACATTAAAACCCATTTCTAACTCTCTTGTTACGACAATATGAGTTAAAACAAATCAATAAAGAACACCAATGTTATGTTATAAATATTGGCTTTATGAAAAACCGGAGTCAGATAAAAGAAAATCTGTAGAAATATTAGAGAATGTTATTACATGTTACGAGATATTAATAAAACATCAGGATATTAACGGTGCCCCGTCAGACAACAAATAGAACGACGAGATAATGGAGTTATATGAAAATATTATTGGTATTGTGATGTGTTATTGGGAATACTGATCATCTGTTTATATCTGAAGGCCAGATTGTTTCCCCTTCAATCATTCATCATGGTTTTATCTTCGTCCATTTCTAGAATAGAAACCAAATGAAATTTTGTTTAATGTTATATTTTTCTGTACTGGCTAGAAGGATGAAGACTGACATACGCCTTGAGGGACATTTGGCCATAACGGCCTGTCTCCGAGGCCACGATGGATGTTGGGAGCCATGATGGATCAGTGCAGGGCAGATCCAGGAATTTTTGCAGGGGGGGGAGGATGCCAGGTTCCTGTCAAGGAAATCTGTCATCATTGTCTCTAAATTACATAGGCATACATACAAATTAAGCTTTTTAAATAGCGAAATCATTTTTGTAATGATGTAGGATCACTTTGTGATGTAATTTCATTGATGCAAGGCATTAATCTTTTTATATGTAGCTGACCCCACCCCCCTCTGGATCCGCCCCTACAGTGAGTAGGATGTTGGCTCTTGTTTAATCCCTGCATTGGCTGCGAAAGTTCTATGAGATTCAGAAATGGCTCTATTCTATTCAGTATTTACAATGTGATGATTAATTTAAAATTGATCAATATTCCATACCTTATCACTTCAACGAACTCTAGCTGATATCATGAACTTGGGTATTCCCTAACATTTGAATATCAATTTAAGAGTAAGAACCAGTGCTGCTGCCTGGACCAAATTTGCCCTCATACACTGCAACTTGGGTATCATGAAATTTCTGTATTCAATGTTTAGTTTCAAGCCAGTTCTGTTGAGAATCGTAGAAAACTATTGGGTTTCTACTGCCGCATAGTTTAAATGGTCTGTCGAGAATAGAGAATGAGTGTTGGGTTTATAATTGTCTAGTTTCTCAACACTGCTCCAGAAATATCAAATACAGAACTACTGCTAAAACAACACAACTAAATTATACTTAAAAATACATTATGGGAGATTGGATAACGAGTTGGCAGTTCTCACTATAATAGTTAAAAACTAGATAATGTAAAGGCAATTTGGTGAAAATTTTGGTCAAATTGATCCACTATGAACCGAGAACTAAGCCGATGAAAGTTATTGAAGTCGGTAAGACAAAATTAATAGTCTTGATTATCCATTTAATCGTTAACCACGAAGGAAAATTTTGTGTGTTAATTGGACTATAATCCAACAAATATCGCAGGCTAGCCTGACATCGAGAGCTGATTATGGTCTGGATAAGTAAATTAATGTTTAATTAATAGTTTTTGCTCTTTCATAATGTATATACTGTATCTGGACGAAATGAACGCTACCAACCAATTTAATAAGGGTTAGATAAAAATTAAAATGGGCCACTTGTTGAGGATTTAGTCCAAGCTCTTGATATTTTCAATTTGGGGTTTCTTTATTTAATGTTAAATAATCATTTTGAGAACATTTTAATATGAATTAAATTAAATGAAGAAAAACTGAAAAATTTGGATGAGTGACTTGCGTTTGGATCCTCCTCTTGTCCAGCTGTTGTGTATCAAGCTGTTGTTATCTAGTAATATTCATATATTATGCATACGTGATTATTTATAATTCCAATTATTGTTGAATAGGAAATATTGTACAGAAAAGTGCAGCTATAAAAAACAAAAATGGTTGGTATTTCATTTTCATTATTGAAGTTTTACTTTTACTTAAATTTACTGAGAATTGGCCTTGTTCCATGGAACCATCAGACTGATCTATGCATTTTATTTTTGAATCAGGAATTGCTACTATTCTATATGGGAACGATGTTCTTTGAAAAAATCCCAAGGCATAGCGTACGTACTGTATGGTAATTGCCCGTATTTATTAGCCCAGCTGCAGTAGAGCGTTAAAACCCCATTTCATTTAGACCTGAAATGTTGTCTCAGTTATTTATTAGACATTAATTAACTTATTTAGACCATAATAAACTCTCGATGGCATCACTAGCCATTGATATTTACTGGATTATGATCTACTCTGCTGCTCAACGCTCATTCATGATTAAATCAAAAAATCAAGGAACGATTAAATCTGTCCATTTCTGATTTGACTTGCACACGATTTTATCTGTAATCCACCCTAATTTACTCCAAAATAGTCAAAAAGCATGAATTCAATACTCATCTAAACTTCCTGTGTGTATTTCCGGGGTGATTTCACGTTGTAAGTGATGCAAAAGGAGGGCCTGACAAGGACAGCTGCCTAGTCGATCTGATGGGACGAAAAACTGAGTGTATGTAAAAGATCCCCTGGCAGTTCAGTTGGAATTCGATATAAGAGTAGGCCGTAGCGCCGCTGCCTGGGCAAAATTTCCCTCATAGCACACTGTATGGCGTATGCCCGTCTTCCATTAGCCTAGTTTAGGTGCAAAAGAGTAGGAGGTTAAAACCTATTTCATTTCCTGCGTGTATTCATAGGGTTCTGTATCAAATGATTTATTGCAAATCCATACAAAATCAGCCAAAGTTGCAAAGGTCAGAGTCAGATGTAACCCGACTGGGCAATTGGTACACATGAATCTATAAAACAAGCATGGCAGTCAGACGAAATCACTACAATGGGGGGAGGGATAGCCGAAAGGTTAGCATGCGTACTGTATCATAAAGTCTGTCATTGAGTCGACTGGCGTGGTTTCGAATCTCCGGTTGTACGTGACAAGGAGTAGGGTCACCTGTCAAACCTCATAGGTTTTCTCCGGATCCCCCGGTTTCCTCCCACAGCTATAGACTCCTACTCGCACGCCAATTATTGAAATAAAATTACAAACCATATGTTAGTCCTGAAATGACCTAGTTTGTTGAGTGAATGTTAAACCTCTTTTCTATCTCTCTCTCTTTCCCAATGGATCTGATCTGTTCCAATGTAAGACCATGTTTGACTTATTAAAGATTTCAGACAGAAGAAATTGGCATCAAACCAACTGATGTAACATAATCTAAATCTTCTTCTACAATATGTCTTCTGTTGTTTCTCACAAGGAAGCCACAGTGGCTAAGTGAATAAGATACTGTCTAGCTAGTCTAGACGTTGCACGTTCGATGTCTGCATTGGCTGTGAAAGTTAGTCTTGATTTTCTGACGTGGTTTCCCTTTGTCAGATTTTTCTTCTACAATCTGTCCTCTGTTGTTTCTCAAAGAGAGCTAAGTGGGTAAGAATGCTGTGTCGCTAGTCTAGAGGTCATATGTTCGATCTCTGCATTGGCTGTGAGACCTCGTTGTGATTATCTGACATGGTTTCCCTTTGTCAGTTGTGCAGGATGGATGACCTGAAACAGACATCGGTCTAGTTATTTGGATGGGTCGAAAAACTGATGTTCCCATATCTATGTGTTGACATGCATGTAAAAGATTCATTGACAGTTGGAATTCGAGATAAGAGTAGGACATAGTGCTGCTGTCTTGGCAAAATGTCCCTCATAGTACATAGCACACTATATGGCGTATGCCCATCTTCTTTAGTCCTATTAAAGCAGCAAAGTAGGATGTTAAACCCTATTTCATTTCATTCCATTTCATTGTTGCAAGGTAAGCGTTTTTTACCGTCCACCGGATCCTGGTCTTATGACGTCATATGTGGATTGTGGGTTAGGATAAGGGTTATGATAAGGGCTGTGGCCTGCAGATTTCATCACAGTCTCGAGATGTAGACAGGGCTAGCCCTAACCCTAACCCTGGGCCAAGCCTAACCCTTATCCTAACCCACAATCCACATATGACGTCATAAGACCAGGCTCCGGTGGACGGAAAAAAACGCTTACCTTGCAAAGTATTAATAATTCTGCCCAGAGTAAATGTCCCACATAGCATGCCATATTTTGTATTTCCAACCACATCTGCCCAATTGGATTAAAAAAGTAGGAAGTTAAACCCCAATTCATTTTCATTGTTATTAAGTATAAATAATCATATAGCCATTGTGATTTCACATTGTTAGTGATGCAGGACAGAGGGCCTGAAAAATTTCCCTCATAGCACACTGTGTGGCGTATGCCTGTCTTCATTAGCCCAGGTTACGAACAGAATAGTATGAAGTTAAACCCCATTTCATTTCGTTTCCATTGTGATGTTTACAGAAGAAAAACGAATAAATTCTCTTCATTGACGATAACACAATACACAACGCAATTACCGTAAAAGATTTCAAACGGTTCCCTTGGTTTATGGTGGAGCACTTTATATTTTATTTCCCAGTAGGTTGAGGTTTTTATTGTAACAAATGGCAAAATGTCAAGGGAAATTTTACATTATCATGTGTTATTGCATCATTTACATTATGAACATACATGTTCTTTTCGGGTTTTTATTCGATAATTCCATGTTTCGTTCATTTTTTTACTGTTATGGCAATAATGTGCCTATGCTTTTGTTCAAACAAATTAAATGTTAAGCCATTAAACATACATTATGTAAGAGCTAAATTGCCTATTACACGTCTTTCTTTAGGCCTGAAATGTTATCTAAATTATTAATATGATATTTGAATGGCATTTAGCGATTGAGCATAATATACCACAACACAGTTCGATGGATAACAATAACCATATTATACACACACGACGTTTCGACAAGAATTCACTGATCGTTATCAAGCATACAAATTACTAATGAGGAAAAAATGCAAAAGTGTTATATATAGGTACTTATGGTTTCTCTTATTATTGTTTAATTTACCTATATATAACACTGTGTTTTGTGTTAAATTATTAATAAGACATTTTTTAAACATACATTATGCAAGAGCTGAATTAGCCTATTGCACGTCTTTCTTTAGGCTGGAATGTTTTTGAAATTATAAATTAAGACTTTAACTAACTTATCCAGACCATAATCAACTCTTGATGGCCTCAGATTTCTCAGATTAGATTAGAATGGTTCAGCCATATTTTAATATAAATTAGAAATGGAGGATTGAGTCTTAGCTTCGAACAACCAGTACTGTGGTTTAAATTATTGCACACGTCTTGTCAAACCTTCAAAGGCTGATGTCTTTGCTCGCAATAGAGTAATTTGAATGAAATTTCCAAATTATTCATTTTACATTATGTATGTTCTAACTATTATAGCAAGAACGGACAGCTTTTTATCTAAATCTTACATAATGTATTTTAAATAAAATATTTGTTAAAAGGGATTATATTTTATCCAGTCGTTAATAAAAAGTTTAATTAAAAATTTGAAATAAAACATTTATAAAAAGCGTGAATAAACACAGTGTAGATCTAAATATTGTAACTTATTATTTCATGAGGTTAGTTTATTGCAAAGATTGGAACATTTTAACTTATTGCTGACAAAGACTTATAGCCAGTTCAGATGCTTCAGTTGAAGTGGTTTAAAAACCCTGGGGATTGTCTAAACGTTGGGTTAGATTATAGAATAGATCATTCTAAAGAATTATTTTTCTGACATGCAGATTAACTGAGATTTGTTCTTGGATAGTGCAATTCATTCTTGACTCTCAAATAAGGTCGATATAAGACACCTAGACCCCTCCGTTGTACGGTTCGTATTGGAGGAATCTAGTATTTTTCTGTTAAGATTGTGGTCTCTTTACTTTTCTTATATACCAAAATTGCCATGTTTTTGGAAATAGAGAGAGAGAGAGAGAGAGAGAGAGAGAGAGAGAGAGAGAAATGGGGCTAAACGTCCACTCGACACAAACTAGGTTATTTCGGGACTAACATGTGGTATAATTTTATTTCACTAATTCGCTTGCGTGTAGGGGTCTTTAGCAGTGAGAGGAAACTAGAGTATCTGGAGAAAACCCACAAGCCTGGACAGGCGACCCTACTCTTTGTCACGTACAACCGGAGATTCGAAACCATGCCAGTTGACTCAATGTCAGGCCGTATGATACAGCGCGTGCACGCTAACCATTCGCGCCCCCCCCCCCCTATTGGAACTAACCACCACTCTTGTGGGTATGTATCTTTAATCAAGAAATGACCTAATTTGTGTCCATTAGAGGTTAATCTCTCTTACACTTTTTTTTATAAAGTTAAGAAATCCTGTAAATAGTGTAAAAATATGTAATACCAAGGTTATAGACCCACAATTTTTATCTGATTTTGATGAAGCTTAAAATATGTTCATTTCCTGTAGATATTCCTGCATATCAAACTGTACGTAACTTCCTGGATTATGGCCCCTGTTTGTACTAAAAATCGCTTCTTTTTTTTTAGCTTGTTCTCTGTCCATCTTTTGCAAAGTGTACTAGGTGTATCTTGTTTTGTAAAGTTAAAAAGTCCTTTTGACCTCAGTGTAACTAATTGCTTGAATACTTTCACATTATTACTGGGGTGCCAGAATTTAACCTGTCATTGTACCAAAGCTTAATTAGGAACAATTAATTCTGAAACTCAGACAAGAACTGTCCAGTCCACACGCGGACTGGATCACTTGTGTAATCAGTCAGAGCTCCTGGGTAGTGTCTGACTTTAGTATTGTGATTTTGTCAGCCTCAGGTAGAAGCAGTCGTATGTTTAGTCATTTGCATTAATATTAACAATTCATGGAACTGCTGCCTCAGATTTGATTACTCCTCTTCTGTCTCCAGCAGCCTAGATTTTGCCTGGAAGCTCTCAGGATCCAAATCACAATTATATATATGTCATAATAAAGTTCATTGGAGGATAAGTGATTTTTATCATAAAGTCCGAAGCTTATGAGAGAGAGAGAGAGAGATAGAGCACAAACTGTGGCAAGGGCAAGGGGTAGTCCAACCTCAAGTTCTACAGTTTCCTCTGACTGTTAAGAATTATGCCTAATTATTAAATTAAAATTAAACATGTTAGTCCTCCCTATGACCTATAGTTTGTGTTGAGTTGAGTTAAACTCTCTCTCTCTCTCTCTCTCTCTCTCTCTCTCTCTCTCTCTCTCCCTCTCTCCCACTTTGTCAGACACTAATTTTCTGTATTTTTGTTAAAAACCTGAATAAAGTGCCAGACGTTAATTGTCAGGTGTCGTTAAAACATTATTTCCAGGGTGGATTGATACAGAAATTCTCATATATTTATATGTATTGATCGGTTTAGAAATAGTTTTGGGAGAATTGGAGAACAGTCGAGAACCATTTTGCCGACAGACGACCCACCATTGATGGTTATTTTCACTCAAATTGAATCTTGTGACAAGTAAGCCCCCTAGGGGGTTTGAACCGTTTCCGCGGTAATAAGAATGGTCGACCAGTGGAAGAGAAAAGTGATTGGTGTGAACGGGAGGTTACATCATTATTGCGTTAAGAGATGTAACCACACGATCAATCTCTCCGCAATCTCTTCGCATTGCCTTGACTAATCCCATAATCAACACACCAGAAATTACGTCTGCTTCAAGTGTTGGCCAAATCCACACATTTAAACCAAAACAATCGCAGTTTAAATTGAAACTTTCAATAAAAATTGATTCCGCCACATGACCACTTGTTGGTTCTGTGAGGATTTTCCAATATACTACATGTATATATAATAGTAATAAAAATCTCTTATTCGTTCATTCCTTCATTCATTCATTCATTCATTTATTTGAAACTTAAGCTTTTGATTGAATTTTATTCATTCATTCATTTGAAACTTAACAGTGTTTAATTAAATTTGATAAATTATCAACACATATATCAATAATAGAACATTTTATGTTGTTCGAGGGTGTGGAGGGATGGCTTGGCTGAATGGTTAGCACCTGTCATTGAGTCAACTAGGTTGGTTTCTATGCCCGGGTTCCGTTCCCCGGGTTGAACATGACTGGGGGTAGGGTCGTCTGTCCAACCTTTGGTTTTTTCTCTGGGTTCTCTGGCTTCCTACCACTGCTCTCGCTCTCTCTCTCTCTCTCTCTCTCTCTCTCTCTATGTGTACCCCATGGTTGTTTGTATATGTATCTACTACACCCATTCTGTATTTATGTAGCCCCATACTCCATGGCTATATTTATGATAGGACAGAATTAAATATCCGACAAATTGAAGGTGTAAACTTTATGTGTGAACAAGACGTGCGTAATCAGTCTCGACATAAAAAATTAATTTTGAAAAACTCTCTTATCATCACTTGATTGCCGTGAAGAGTTTCTCAGTGGTGTCTCATATTACAGGAATATCATTTTATATGCAGAAGTTTTTTTGAAAGAGTTGAAGTTTACTGAATGTCAGTAATGATGCATTGTGGGAGATGAGATAACGAGGTGACAGTTCTCAATATAATACTGAAAAACTAGCTAATGTAAAGGCAATTTGCTGAAAATTTCAGTTAAATTGATCCACTATGAACCAAATGAAAGTTCTGCTTAGCCTTGGACATCATTACTAAATTCGGTAAGACAAAACTAGTAGTCTTGATTATCCATTTAATCAGTTAATCATGAAGGAAAGTTTTTAAGCAAATCGAACTACAATCCAACAAATATCGGAGGCTATCCTTGACATCGAGAGCTGATTATGGTCTGGATAAGTTAATTAATGTCTACTAATCAATAATTTAGATAACATTTCAGGCATAAAGAAAGACCTACAATAGGCAGATTTTGCTCTTGTATAATGCATTTTGAAATTGATTCAGAGGATTGATTCAGTTATAGTAGAATGTGTCATGCATGAAGCAGGCTATGCTAAGCCTAAAGTAATTTGATATTCAGTTCTGTCAGGTTTTTGAATAGCCAATCAACTCTCGTAAACAAAGTGGGGGGAGGAAGTAGGTGGCGTGGCTTCGATTCCCCGTGGTTGTACTTGACAAGGAGTAGGGTCGCTTCTCCAACCTCATGGGCTATCTTCGGGTCCTCTCCCTAGATTTAGTTTCTGTGAAATGTTATCACTTCCAATAGACAAATTACATTGTTCCCAGGGATACTTATTGTCATTGCCGTTCTTTTATAATTGAATTCGGTGCCAAACTTCTCTATTCCAACAACTAAAATTTATTTTCATTGACAAATTGAAATTACCTTATTTAATTCTATCGTGAACCACACAGGAATCTGTTATTCTTCGCAATACAGTTTTCTTCGAGCAGGACAAGAAACCAATGTTAAAATGCTCATTATTTGCTTTGGTATCGGTTACATTTTGTTTTAGCATCAGGGGGGTTTGACGGCCGAATGGTTAACTCATGCACTCTGTATTAAAGGTGCGTGATTGAGTCAACTGGTGTGGTTTCGAAATCCCCGACTGTATGTGACATGGAGTAGGGCCGCAATCGAATTATTGAAATAAAAATTGAACCATATGACGTAGTCTCTATCATCCACACAAATATTCTACGAATATTAGTCTGGATGGGTCCTCAAAATTTGACGGAAAATAGGTCATTGTCTGGATTATCCAGTCTTTTAAGTTACCACGTACTGAATCTATCAAAACAGCTCGCTTGTCAACGATGACACTCTTTAAAATTTTGTTGTGTAAAGGTTTCAATTGAAATGGTCATTTTCTCTCGTCATGAATCAGACGTATGGCTTCTCACAATCTTCTTAATTCTTCATCGCGATGCATGCTTATTCCTCGTCTCTATTTTGTTTCTAATAATAGATGTGCCAAGTGAATTGTGGGATATATTTCAACCACGCTTTATAGAATCTAGCAAAATCGGCTCGGCTTCATAAGATCTAGCACATAACGATACTTTCATTGGATACTTTAGCCAAAAGGTTCCATTGCCCATGCGTAACCAAATGTTTGTTTTTTTATGTGGTAGATTATCCAGTAATTTTCGTCAAAAATTGAGAACCGACCCAGACCCTCCGTGCGTTGAAGACTAGGGGGTTCTGGGTGACAGAGACTACATATGACCTAGCCTGTGTCAAATGGATGTTAAACACCATTTCTCGCTCCGTCAGGATCGTTATCTATGGTTAAATTCTTTTTGTACATTTTGGTTTTTTTCGAGTCTTCATGTTGTTTTTGATCAATAAGAGTCAAGAGTTGGAAGTATTTTCTGTTTCTGTTCGTTGAATTATTCATTGGTTTGTTATCCATGTTTGTTTGATGTTGGACTCGCTTGACTTAGATATTCTCTTCAGATTGCATGATCACAACGCATAAAAATATGTCATATCAGCAATTCTTTCTTACATGTTAGAACGCTAACTATTAAGATATTTATCTGAGAAATAAAAAGAAATGAAATGGTGTTAAACGTCCTTCTGTTCTGCTCCGAACTGCGCGAATGAAGATGGACATCTACAGTGTGCTTTGTCCGTGAAATGTTCCCCGGACAGCAGTGCTACGGTCTACTCTTATTTCAAATTCCAACTGCCAAGGGATCTTTTACATGCACACCAATATGTACTTGAGACCTTGGTTTCGTTCCATCTGAATCACTGTATCTTGTTCTTGCCAGGTCTTTCGTAAAAGGGAAAGCATGGTAGAAAAACACGATGAATTTTCTTGGCCAATGACGGGATCAGACACGAGACCTCCAGGTTTGCAAATCACATGCTACTGAAACGTTGTGAAGATGAATAAGCCACCTCTCAGTTTTTGAACCTTTGTTGATCAGGGATTTATAAATTTCTATTAATATCTATTTACTGAGAATCTCTGAGAATAAAGATGATATTTTAGAATCTGTTTTTACTGTAATCATGTGTGGGCTGGGTCAGAAAAGAAACTTATTGAAAAGATTGATATATTTATGACGAAGGTTATTCGTTGGTGTTCGAATGACTCTTCTCGCAACATGTCAACGTTTTTTCTCTTTAAATTGACGTCAGTAGAAAGAACATCCAGGTATTAAGAGGATGATATACTGTGTACATATTGTTTTATTTGTCGTTATAGGATTGGAGCATCATGTGACAATCTAGATGGGAATTAGCTGGGGTTCAATTTAGTAAAAAATTATTCTGCTCATGAAAAGTTTGCCAATAAGGCAAATTAATATTCAATCAAAATACAAAGATGCAAGTTAAAATCTTGGAACGTGATTTGACTGATTTTTAATCCATTGCAAAGTACAACATTGAAAACTGGATCCCCAAAAGGAATATCAATTCGTTACATTTGCCTTGTTAACGGTACAGGACAGTGAGCCTAGCAACGACTGTCTAGTCGTCCGGATGGGAATTATATATAAGATTAGGTCATAGTGCTGCTGTCTAGGAAAAATTTCCTCATAGCATACTGCATGACGTTTGTCCATAGTCCAGTCGGAACAGAACCGAAGGACTTTAAACCCCATTTCATTCCATTTCCAATTCATGTGATTATTTGCTGTTGATATTTTGTTTTAAAATACATTATGTAAGATTTAGATAAAGAGCTGGTCGTTCTTGCTATAATAGTTCAAAAATAGATCATCGCATCTTATTCTCGACTAGTCATCTTATTATTAAATGTTTTCATCCATTTAAATCTAGTCTAGCCAGTGGATTATAGGTCTGTCATGTGAATCCATTTAAATCTCTGCCATCCGCTACTCTAGCTAGTTGATTATACGCTTGTCATGTAAATCCATTTAAATCTCTGCCATCCGCTACTCTAGCTAGTTGATTATACGCTTGTCATGTAAATCCATTTAAATCTCTGCCATCCGCTACTCTAGCTAGTTGATTATAGGCCTGTCATGTAAATCCATTTAAATCTCGACCATCCGCTAGTCTAGCTAGTTGATTATACGCTTGTCATGTAAATCCATTTAAATCTCAGCCATCCGCTAGTCTAGCTAGTTGATTATACGCTTGTCATGTAAATCCATTTAAATCTCTGCCATCCGCTACTCTAGCTAGTTGATTATACGCTTGTCATGTAAATCCATTTAAATCTCTGCCATCCGCTACTCTAGCTAGTTGATTATACGCTTGTCATGTAAATCCATTTAAATCTCTGCCATCCGCTACTCTAGCTAGTTGATTATAGGCCTGTCATGTAAATCCATTTAAATCTCGACCATCCGCTAGTCTAGCTAGTTGATTATACGCTTGTCATGTAAATCCATTTAAATCTCTGCCATCCGCTACTCTAGCTAGTTGATTATACGCTTGTCATGTAAATCCATTTAAATCTCTGCCATCCGCTAGTCTAGCTAGTTGATTATACGCTTGTCATGTAAATCCATTTAAATCTCAGCCATCCGCTAGTCTAGCTAGTTGATTATACGCTTGTCATGTAAATCCATTTAAATCTCAACCATCCGCTAGTCTAGCTAGTTTATTATACGCCTGTCATGTAAATCCATTTAAATCTCAGTCATCCACTAGTCTAGCTAGTTGATTATACGCTTGTCATGTAAATCCATTTAAATCGCAGCCATCCAATGATCTAGCTAGTTGATTATATGCTTGTCATGTAAATCCATTTAAATCTCGACCATCCGCTAGTCTAGCTAGTTTATTATACGCTTGTCATGTAAATCGGTTTAAATCGCAGCCATCCAATGATCTAGCTAGTTGATTATACGCTTGTCATGTAAATCCATTTAAATCTCAGTCATCCACTAGTCTAGCTAGTTTATTATACGCTTGTCATGTAAATCCATTTAAATCTCGACCATCCGCTAGTCTAGCTAGTTGATTATATGCTTATCATGTGAATCCTTTTAAATCTCAGCCATTTTAAATCTCAGCCATCCGCTAGTCTAGAATGTTGATTATAGGATAATTGTAAATAAATGTGTAAATAATAATTTATATAACATTTGATGCCAAAATAGACAGAATTACCTCTTATGCATCTTTAAGATCATCTCAAAATGACCAAAGTATTGCATTGACGATTGGTCAAACCCCATTCCTTTCTATTCAGCTCCATTTCAGAATTATTTCCGTTTTATTTTCACACCACACACAAAGTAGAAGTGACAAAATATATTCAAATCAATTTGTATAACCCAGAAGAAACAAAGAACAATTTTGAAGTGTTTTCGTTCTAGATTTCAAGATGTTTTGTGTGACGTTAAAAAAATAACGACTGTCCCCTCAGCCGTTATAGAAAAAACATTTTATTCTGACAAAAATGCACGCTGTTTGTGTCAAATTTTGTTAGTGTTTTTTTTTTCTTTTGACAAGATGTTTTCTCATTCAATTAATCTTGGTTGACCAGAATATGGAAGAATCGCAGAATATGTATCGATTGAGGCAAAGTTTCCATGGAAATTGACGAAAACTTGGCAGTTAGAAAGTATGTCTTCTTGATAAGGTTATTGTAAAATCTTCATCATAGCTAGCCAAAATCCCTGGTTGTACATGACAAGGAGTAGGGTCGCGTGTCCAACCTTGTGGGTTTTCTCAAGGTCATCACGTTTCCTCCCAATGCTAAAGATCCCCCCGCACAAGTGAATTATTGAAATAAAATTGAACCATGTGTTAGTCCTGAAATGATCTAGTTTATGTGGAGTGGACTTAAACCCATTTCTCTCTCTCTCTCTCTCTCTCTCTCTCTCTCTCTCTCTCTAAAACTTATTGTGTTTTTAATCTTGAATATTATGTCGAGTAGATGTTAAACCCCATTCTATCTGTCTGTTTCTCTCTCTCTTCTCTCTCTAAAACTTATTGTGTTTTTAATCTTGAATATTATGTCGAGTGGATGTTAAACCCCATTCTATCTCTATCTCTCTCTCTCTAAAACTTATTGTGTTTTTAATCTTGGAATATTATGTCGAGTGAATGTTAAACCCCATTCTGTCTTGTCTTTCTCTCTCTGAAACCAATTTGTGTGTTTAATCTTAAATGTTGTGTTGAGTGGCTGTTATACCCCATATCTGACTCTCTCTCAATGAAAACTAATTTGTGTTTTTAATTTCGACTTTTATGTAAAATATTGAGTTTGAGTTTTAGGCCGTTTAAGCTATTGATTAATACAGGAATTGAACAACAAGTTCCCTGTCTTTGATTGATGGAACTGTAAAAGACTTTTCAATTTTCTCAATAGATAACTTGCCGGAGGTAGTCAAATTTATGTTGTTGTATAAATCAATAAGCTGTTATTTCATACGGCCCTGCGTCAAACAAACAAATATATACCAACTAGTGGGTACGGGTTTAAAGTAGTATAACTCCGAAACTGGAAGTGGTCGTCCAATCCCACTAGGCCCCACTCGACAAACCTCGGCAGATTCCGGACCCTACATCTAGCCTTGGCTGTATGACAGTAAGTGATATGTACCTACGCCTATACAAAGTAGGTAATTTCAGGACTAGCATATAGTTTAATTTCAATAATTCGCTTGTGCGTAGGGGTCTTTAGCAGTGGGAGGATATTCACGTGGCTAGACAGGCGACCATATTCCTGGTCATGATTGAACTAGGGTACAGTGATTCTGTTAATGAAGATTCAAAATAAAAGTAAACAAATATTTACATGTTTTTGATCACCATTCCCTGCACAGTTACTTCCCTTTAATCTCACCTGCAGTGGTATGATTATTGAACAAAGTTTTGCGGATGAATAGAGGTCATGTAAAATAGAGCTTAAGATCAGTGACAAAATTGTCTACTTTAAATCATTTTTTTTATAATCCCAGTATAGGGATTAAATAATCCTCAACGTTATGTGCATGCGCAATAATTATATTGTATATGTTTGTAACCAGTTGATAAAGGGCGTCCCCCATAAATCCTTTTTATATCCACACAGTCTTGTTTAGTTTGTTACCAGGGATTTTTTTTTTACAATAAAATTGATTAAGATAAGGTGATGTTCATCATGCATTCACTATGGTGACGCTCAATTGTCAATCAAGAACCTCTCAAATTGACAGGATTGCAATTTTGTGACGTTGAATTTGGTTCCGTCACAGGTCTGTCAGTAGTGACAACGGAGGTGGTGTGAGTAGAATCTTGACGTAACTAAATACAACAATGGGTGTAATTTAGCCGAGATATTTGTTCTCAATCATGGTTTTTTACTGCATTTTTTTTACACTGCCCTACTGCATTTCCGCTCTAAGGGGTTGACGGGTCTGTTGTAGCCCCAAATCCTTCTGTTCACTTGATTGTCACGTTTTTGGGGTATTGAGAGAATTCAATTCTGTGACATTCAAATTTTTCAGGATCATTGGGACAGATCAGCAAATTTCCGTTATATGACTTTCGTGTCTACAAAATATCTTCTATTCCTTGGTGCAGTTGTCTCCCATGTATTTCTAAAAATATTTGTCAGGTTTCATGGTTAAATACTATAGTCATTTTGATTTTATGTGAAGGAGAAAGCCCAATCTGTCCTCTCTCACTCTCTCTGCAGAAGAAAGCTCTCATCCTTGCTTACACTAGATGTTAGTCCCAAAATGACCTAGTTTATGTTGCGTGGTTGTTAAATACCATTTCTCCCTCTCTCCCTCTGGAACACCCTTCTCTTCATAGTTATAAACCAATAATGTAACCAGTAATTTAATAAGGGGAGATAACTATGTTGTTACTGTTCTGTACACAAGTCTGTGAGTGTATTTTATCCTAATATTTCTATACAGTTATTATAATCAAGAGCTCTCAAGTTTATGGTAAATAACATGACTGGTTTGAAATGAGGGGTTATGGTGGCCTAATGGGTTAACGTGCATGCTTATTTATTTTATTTATGTTGTACAGTCTGCCATTGAGTCAGGTGGCGTGGTTTCGATTCCTTGCTTTTACGTGACAAGGAGTAGGGTTGCTGAAGGCGATCGAGAATAATTGAAATAAATTGAACCATATGTTAGTTCCATAATAACCTAGTTTGTCAACTGGAAGTTAAACTTCTCTCTCTGAAATGGGGTAAGGGGAGGCATCTCTTATATCACTATATCATTTCGGCACTAACATATAGTTGAATTTTATTTGAATAATTGTATTGCGTGTAGGGGTCTTTAGCAAGGGAAGGAAACCAGAGGAACCGGTGAAAACCCATGAGGTTGGACAGATGACCCTACTATTTGACACGTACAACCGTTGATTCGAAACCACGCCAGTTGACTCAATGACAGGCTTTATGATACACCGCGCTCATGCTAACCATTCGGTCATCCAACCTCGCCAAATTCTCACACTGAATGTAGCATCAATACACTTAATTTCATGCATGTGTTCCTGCGACCGTTTTTAAGAGTGTCAAGTTATTATTAACAATCCTACTTAAAGTGCCATAAACAAGCCTGGAAGATATCATGAAATATATCATAAAAAAAATTATTGTACTCTTGCCTAGAACACAAAAAAACACTCAAAAAACGTTAATTAAGGATCAATAGTGCGGGTATTACGAGTTCTATAAATAGTATCGAGTGATTGTCATTAACCACGTTTCCGTCGTTTTTATTAATGAGTGTATGGTATGAGCATGACGACGGTGACGATGTATATAATGGCTTATGAATTTCTATATGAAACTAATTATCAATTGATTATTTGTATTGTGGACTGCGGGGTGGAAGATGTCATTGAACGGAAGTAGCTTTATGGACACAGATCGCCTCTATTAGTTCAGTAATGGAGTATTATTGAAGCTCACTCAGATGTAGAGTTGACTGACTAATTTAACATAAAAAACTGTAATTAACAGTTAAAAAAAAATATAGCTGTACTTTTTTGATCAGCTGAATAATATTTCTGGCCCCCTCCGAGTTCACAAAGTATTCTCAGAAATAAGTTAAGAACTTACTCAATATAACCATTTATAAAACTTTTGTTGTTTTAATGTATCAAATACACCAATAAGAAACTATGTGCAAAGTTTTGTGTTTCTGAATCAAATATATTTCTTATAAATGGTGATTTAAAGATGAGTAAATTCTTAACTTAAGTCTGGGAATACTTGGTGAATTCGGGACCTGATCTTCCAGAGCTGAATATTTTAGAAATTCTTGTACTAGAGCTCCATAATTTTTCGTACTTTATATTGTACTAAAAGCTTTGAAGCCATGATGGCTAAGTTGGTAAGACGCTAGCTCACGATCCTGGAGGTCGCGGGTTCAATTCCTGCAATTCCTTGTCATTGGTGCAGGATTAAGTGCCTGACAAGGACAGCTGTCTAGTTGTTTGGATGGGATAAAAAAAACATTCATGTGTACACATTTACGTGCATGTAAAAGATCCTGTGGCAGTTGCAATTTCCCTCATAACACACTGTCTGGCAAATGCCTGTTTTCATTTGCCAAGTCAAAGCAGAACAGTAGGACATAAAAACCTATTTTATTTCATCACATTTGATTTCTTTATTGACTTGAAATGATAACTGTTCAATTTAAAATCAAGAAATTATGTCAATTGATTTTATAAATGAATGGTTGCACTCCTGTATGTCACCAGACAATTGCTTGTGATTATAACCTAACATTCAGGCTCGATTTAATAATACCCATATAAACAATCCTAATATGAGAGCTAAACAAGGATAATGTTTTCTGACGATTATTAGGGTCGTTAGTTCTGTATGCCCAACGCCAAAAGTTGGTTGAGAAATGAGATAACGATGATATTGTCAATAACGAGAGCCATGTTGAAATACTAATGGAGCCATTCCCAAGGAGATATTACGGGAATTTGACATTCATCACAACCTGATTGACAGCGACATGTCATTTACGCATCGATTTTGTTTGCAGCGAAAAGAATGTTGTTGCTTGGGTTATAATGGATTTCTGTGTGATGGAAATCGCAAACTTTTCTTGTTGATTATTTTCCAATCACTTGACGATTTATTAAATGATAATCAGAATATGACAACAACTCCACTGGGATGATGAAAAGAGTCGATAAGGTTTTCATGACATGACAGTTATCATTGGGTAGTCATCTGCATGCTTATAAAATACGGTAATGGTTGTATTATGAAAGGAGATTTGTGTTGATACTGACAGTGCAATTTGAGGTAGATTAAAATTAATGGGATTTCCACACATTCTAGATAGATGAACATATGGAATTGCTACCCATGGCAACTAGATTAGCATATGGGATTACTACCCATGGCAACTAGATTAACATATGGGATTTCTACCCATGGCAGCTAGATTAACATAATTTTCTACACATGCAGATTAACATATGGGACTGCTACCCATGGCTGCTAGATTAACATAGGGAATTTCTGCACTTGCAGATTAGCATATGGGATTGCTGCACAAGCTAGATAGATTAACATATGGGATTGTTACCCATTGCAACTAGATTAACATGTGGGATTGCTACCCATGGCAACTAGATTAACTGCTACCCATAATGGCAACTAGATTAACATATGGGATTGCTACCCATGCTGGGGATCACGTGGCTTAGTGGGTAAGGTGCTGGCTTGCTAGCCTGGAGGTTAGGTGTTCGTTTCCTGCATTGACCGAGAAAGTTCATCTCGATTTCCCGGCGTGGTTTCCTCTTGTCAGGGATTCAGAACAGAGGGCCTGACAAGGACAGCTGTCTAGTTGTTCGCATTGGATGAAAAACCGTGTACACATTGACGGGCACGTAAAAGATCCCTTGACAGTTGGAATTTGATATAAAAGTAGGCTGTAGCGCCGCTGCCCTGGCAAAATTTCCCTCATAGCACATTGTATGGCGTATGCCAGTCTTCCATTTGCCCAGGTTATGAGCAGAAGAGTAGGACGTTAAACCCCATTTCATTTCAAATTCATTTCATTTCATATCAAATTCATTTCAAATTCATTTCATTTCCTTTCAAATTCATTTTAAATTCATTTCATTTCATTTCAAATTTTATTTCATTTCATTTCAAATTCCTTATGAACTTGTCTTGTGAATAAATACCTAAATAATACTTTATAAAACATTTGAAACCCGAATAAAGACCTGCAATAGTCAGATTTACCTCTCACATAATGCACCTTTCATTTTTTGTGATTGAATGATAAAACTTGTGTTGTCAACATAATGATGTTTTTCATGCCATAGAATTTAGTTGTCAGGAATAATAATTATTGTAATAAAACATCGGAGAGAATAAAGAGAGGTGGGGATTATCTTTACAAACCGCTCATCAATTCTGAAACTAAATACAATCCAGTCCGTGCAATCAATCATCAAATGCAAGCGTAAAAAAAACAAAACGATCCAACATAACAACCGTTGCAACTGTTGGGAACTCAGACACAGAATTTTATTTTTTAACATTTTTTGACCTTCTAACTCATGCCGTCAACTTGCAGCCTATAGATATCTGTATTAGCGATTGAACTTCAATAACTTGCAGTTTGCAAGGGATTCTTAAGTCACGGTTTCTAAGTGGGTAAGACGCTGAATTGCTAGTCTGGAAGTTGTGTGCTAGATTCCTGCATTATCTGAGATAGTTCATTCGGATTTTCCAATGTGCTTCCCCTTGTCAGTGGTGCAGGAAGGAGGGCCTGACAAGGACAGCTGTCTAGTCATTCAGATGTGATGGAAAAGCAAGGCACTGTGTATATATTTGTGTGCACGTAAAAGATCCCTTGGGAGTAAGAATTCGATATAACAGTAGGCCATAGTACCGCTGCCTGGGCAAAATTTCCCTCATACTCGTCTTCATTTGCGCAGTCTTAGCAGAACAAACTTTGGTTGATAAATGTTTGCTAGATGCAATATGGTGAAGAACAAACTATAAACATGTATTAATATATTTTACATAGCAACACTCTGGTTGCCAGGGATGATGAACACATTACATTCTCTGAAAGTAAACATTAAATTTTGATGATAACATAATTGATATGGCATGTTTTAATACATCAAAAAACTGTTCCTGACTAATCCTTTTCGTTCTAATAAGCAAGTTGCATCAAACGAGAGACAGATAAACACAGAAAGTAGTCCCTGATGGTTCACCTTTATTTAATTAAACTGCATTAGGTTCAACACAAGGAGATAAAATCGATATATGATATGAAACTTTTGAGCTTTATTAGGATAGATTAAAACGCCGCGAGTGCTTTTAATGAAAACAATATTTTCGTTTACTCAGCATTATTGATACACCCTTGAAAATCGTTATCAGGTTTATTTTTTTCATTGTATCTTATCTTGGGTTGCTTTTAAAGATACATTATCGTAGGAAATGCAGGAAAAAGGCACTACACACAAAATAAAACCTACAAGATATACCTGTGGACTAGACAATACTCAGCATTATTGATACACCCTTGAAAATCGTTATCAGGTTTATTTTTTTCATTGTATCTGATCTTGTGTAGCTTTTAAAGATACATATTATCGTAGGAAGTGTAGGAAGACGGCACTACACACAAAATAAAACCTACAAGATATACATGTGGACTAAACATAATGTAGACATTGCAAGAAATATCAAATCAAGTGAATGGATCCGGGGGTGGGGGGCAGCCGTATGTGTCCACTGCGCTATACAGTCCCGGGCCTGATTTTGATTCTCCGGTTGTACATGATGAGAAGTAGGGGGTCGCCTGTCCAACCTCATGGGTTTTCATTGGTTTCCTCCCACTGCTAATTGAAAGGTATTAACACCCCATCTCTCTCTCTCTCTCTCTCTCTCTCTCTCTCTCTCTCTCTAAGTGGTGGATTTAATGATTAACCACATCTCTCTCTCTCTTTCTCTCTAAATGTGGGGGATATAGCGATCATATATAGTTGATGATACTTTTGCATGAATGGAGAGAATGGAGTCCAAGTAACCACGGGGATCGTATGGCTAGATAATAAGACTCTATTACTCGTACAACTAGGAGCAATATTGTGACTAAATTAAGTTATAGGGAATATGAGAATAATTTTCATCCTATTTTAATACACAATAGTTTGGTATGATTTTATTATGAAACTCAAGTAGATGTTTTTAATCTGTTTATTTTCGATCAAGGATGTATTTCACAAATTAGAAATACACCAGGCCGGTTAATGATCCATGAGGTAAATTTTCCACAGACAGCTACACTATGTACTGCTGTTATTTGGGGTTTAACTAAGTCATTTTGGGACTAACATAGGGTTAGATTTTATTTCAATGTCTGGGGGTAAAGCAGTGGACCCGGAGGAAACCCTTGAGGTTGGACAGACAGCCCTACTCTTTAACACGCTCAAGCAGGGAAATTGAAACCATGCCACTTTACCCAACCCCTTCTAATCATCCATCTTCACGAATGAAAACCAGAGGGCTGGAATATCCATTGAAAATTTCTTGACCAACACCAAAATCGAACCTGAGTCACCCTGGTAAGTGAGTCAGCTCCTTACTCACTAAGCCTCTGTGGCTGCCTTTATAGAACAGAACACCTGATTGGGTATTGATTAATTTGATATATATGTATTTAGGCAGTCTGCTGACTTTCAAATCGCAGCATGTCATTGGCATTTCTCAATTCTCCATGGATTATTTGCTATGGTGTGGTTAAATGATTCGTGGCTTAAAATTTTTAAGTTTCAAACATTTGTCTTTTAAATTAAGCAATTAAGGATCAATTAATGATGAAAACAAATAAACAAAAAATAACCGGGAAAGCAGATTGAATTCAGGTTAAAAGCAGCTTTTATATGATTGGGGGAGGGGGGTGTCACGGTGGTTAAGTGAGTAGACTCTGGCTCGTTGGCCTGGAGGTCGGGTGTTCGATCCGCGCATTGGCCGAGAAAATGCATCCAGATCCAGATTTTCCAACGTGGTTTCCTCTTGTCAATTATGCAAAAACAAGGTCCAGTGTACAAATTGGCGTGCACGTAAAAGATCCCTTGAAAGTTAGAATTTGATATAAGTGTTATAGGCTGTGGAGCCACTACCCGAGCAAAATTTCCCTCATAGCAAACTGTATGGCATATGCCCGTCATTGGCCCAGTATGGAGCAGAACAGTAGGACATTAAAGGGACAATAACATTCTTGCTGGCTTGGTAGCTCCAGAAAATAAATAATACCCTTATTCTAAGTACTAGATGTTTAAATGTCCTACCTGTTGTGTAAATTATCCATTACAACCTATTTTATTTGTCCAGAAGGTTTGAAAATATTTTAAAATTCAAGTCACATTTGAAAAGGTTTACGTTAGACTTTTCAAATCAATTGGTTGAATTTTTCCAATTTTTTAAATTAGGTGTGTTAAGATGAAATTTGTATCATCAATTAATTGGAATATTCTAAAATAATACAATGTGTTGACCAGAATGAAGATATGGAAATATTTTTCAGTTACAACAAGAGTGTTATGGGGGCTTTAAACACAGATTTCATTTTATTTATATGATTGTGTATGTCTGTATAATTTGTATAACTATAATATTACGTAGTCTGTCAAGGATGTGTCCCGTCTATTCAGCTGGGAATTGAAGATCTCAATCAATTTACTTTTGATAGATTAGGATAGAATCTTCTAGAGACTGGTTCCTTGTGAAAATGTTGTTTCTGCATTCGTTTAAAACTTCTGAGAGTGTCGTTCTGCCATTGTAAGCCAAGGATTTGAATTTAATAAGGAAGTTTTCGATTTGTCGTTGTTTTTGTTTCAAATTTCCTTTGAAAATTGTTCTTGCTTTTGGTATTTTAAAGCAAATGAAACAATACGCAAATTATTATATCTTAAAATAAATCTTGCATAGTTAGAACAGAATAGTAGGACGTAAAAAACCCGATTTCAGTTCATTTCATTTAGCATGCTGTCAATACCATTGGCATTTATTCCTCAAGCTGATTAAAATACAGATCGGTATTTATTTTGGGTTTTTTTTATTTATACTTTCGATAGCCTACACTACATGAAGATCTGACAAGTTGTACTGGAAGGTCGTGTCAGGGGTTATACGATCTTATGGTGTCGGACATCGATTAATCAATCAGTATTTACAATTCTAGTGATCTACCCTCAGTTTCGTGCACCTCACGCCAACCAATCGCTGTTACAGACCGTTTCATTGGCTAATCCCTCACTTCGACCAAAACGCCAGTAATATAACAACTCTTCCAGATCCTAGTATATAGTAAAGACAAATAAAACGAAATTTATAACTATAAAGAATGAAACGAAATAGGATCTGTGTTTGATCAGAATCATCTATTTCTCGTTCTGTTAACATTTTGATAGAATAAAAACTTTATATTCTATACTATTAGCTGAATTGTGAAATGAAACACCATGGCCTCGAGCGAAACACTTCTGTCAATACCGTCCTGATTGATAGATAGATCTATATTCCTTCATTCAATCAATTCTGTTAAGTGAATTATCTAATAACACACGAACAGTTTTAAACAATTCTTTCTTTTAGTTTTAGTTTTAACTCAAATACTTGATTTTGGATGAGAAATGAAATTAAATAGGGTATAATGTCGTATACTGTTCTGCTCCAATTTTTTTTTCACCAGGTCCTCAAGTATCCTCCCACTGCTGTAAAATCCTGATGCACATGTGAATTATTAAAATAGATTTGAACCATATGTTAGTCTCGAAATGACCTAGTTCTGTGGCATGGAGGTTAAACCTCTTTCTCTGCAGTCCCAAAATGACCTAATTTATATCATAAGGACTTTAACCCTCTCTTAACCCTCTCTCTCTCTCTCTCTCTCTCATTATCTCTCGCTCTCTCATTAAAGTAGAAAAGTTACTCCCGGATGTTATTTATGATTAAGTTCTGTTAAAATAGCATTATGCAAGAGCAAAATCTGATTTTTACAGGTCTTTCTTTAAGCCTGAGATGTTATCTAAATAATCAATTAGACATTAATTAACATATCCAGACCAAAATAAACTCTTTATGTCAAGGCTAGCCTTCGATGTTGGCAGATTAAAATCGTATATGCCGCTTAATGGCGGTTGATAATTAAATCAATCAAGTGGATAATCGAGATTATGCTGTTTATATTAATGATTTGAGTAATGATGACCGAGACTATGTGAAAATTCTAACGCGTTTTTCTCGGCTAATAGTGAATCAATTTGACTGAAATTTTCAGCAAATTATCTTTACACTATCTAGTTTTTAACTATTATAGTGAGAACTGCCATCTCTTTATCTTATATCCCATAATGTAACTTTAAGTTAGTGTTAAACCCTTTTCTCTAGTTTCGTCAGCTGTAACAGTATGGCCTGTACGGTTTCATGTTGGCCTGATTCAAACCACCAATAAATTAGAATCAACCTATGAGTAGTATTATAGTCAGGAGTCATTATATAATGGCGATTGATAGTGGTCGTAAATTATGTTTGATGTGTGTGTATAGTGAATTAGAGTATTGGTTTCTTCTTGCTGACCGTGTTATATTTGATATTGTTTTCTTGACGCTGACCATGTTATTTAATATTGGTTTCTTCACGCTGACCCTGTTATTTATTAATTATGTAATAGCCGTATTTTTGCTATCAACATCACAGAGGTTTAATAAGATTTTTTATAATAATGATAATAATCATTTTCTATAGCTCTGGACATTCAGTCAGTCTGACTGCTCTGTGGCGCTTAACATTGTAGATATGTTATAAAAAAGGAGAACAAAACAAAACATACATGTATATACAAATAAACGATAGAATAATAAGGAATAGTTAAGTTACAATATACAGATGGAAAGTAAAACATTTGAATTATTGTTCAAAAGTTTGAAAAGAACAGGGTTTTTAGAAGTCGTTTAAATATAGCCAGGTTTTAATTTTCCAGAGGCAATTTGTTTCATTCTTTTGATGCTGAGTATTCTGCGATTTTTTTTTCTATATTTTTTGTTTTAGTCAGTTTAGTAACTAGCCTGTCACTTTTAATGAAATATCTTTCAATTGTTTTGGTCTTTATTTTGATCCGTATGAATATCATGATATAAAACAGTTCTATTACTTTCACGATAACTTCCCGCCATAAAAATATCAATTATTCATCAATCTAGTTATTGTCTTTGTAAATATTGACTTGGTTATTGTGTCATGTCTGCAGTCATAATACCCAGCGTTAATGACAACCTTTCTATTCATTTGGTACTTATTCTTATATATGTGATCTGCTCCCACAAACTCAGGCTCTTGGTCATTTTCATAAAGATAGAGCTGGCAGCATATTTGAATGGTCCATAGCCTAAACTTTCCAAAAATGTAATTATTTTTAAATTTGTCATATCATCTGGAATTAAGTTCTGCTTATTCACAGCAACAAGGAGGCATACAGTTTATACTTTTGTGCCTGGTTTTGTGTTGGTGGGTCACATATATCTTGTAGGCCTACTGGTGGAGTTGGATGGCCAAATAGTTAGCACGTCCGAGGTCTGTCATTGAGTCAACTGACATGATTTTGTTACTTATTGCTTTATATGTCTTAATTTGTACTAGTAAGGTTCGATGGCCTAATTGTTAGCATGTGCGTTTTGTGTCATAAGGTTTAAGTCAACTGGGTGGTTTTGTTACTTATTGCTTATATGTCTTGTAATGGTGGGGCTGAATGGCCGAATGGTTAGCATGTGCATGCTGTAGCATAGGATCTGTCATTGAGTCAACTGGCGTGGTTTTGATGCCCTGCTTGAACATGAGTAGGATCGCCTGTATAATCTCATGGGTTTTCTCTGGGTCCTCTGGTTTCCTACCACTGCTAAAGACCCCTACACGCAAGTAAATTATTGAAATAAAATTAAACCATGAGGCTATACTTTCGTTAAAATAAGGGGAACAATTTTAATTAAATCCATAAGTCTAAGAATGTTCTGTGACCTTTAGACCAGATTAATTTGTCATTCAATCTGATTAAAACACAAATCCAATTTCGTTTCATTTTTATAGTTCAAAATTTCGTTTTTACTTGTCTTTACTACTCTTGGATCTGGAGGACTTGTTATTTAACTTGTGTTCTGCCTGAAATTAGGGGTCAGCCAATCAAATGGTCTGTCGAATCGACCGTTTGACCTTTTCATGTGTGGAACTGTGGGTAGATATTACCAGCGGATAGAAATCAAAACAAAACAAAAGTAGATTTTAAAAAGCATGGCGTTCGCTAATTGGTTAATCGAATGACTGACGTTATCGGGTCAAATGTCCCGTGCTTGATACCTGACGTCATAGAACATGAGCTCCCACTATAACTTGTTAGATCTACATGAGTGTAGGCCATCGAAAGTATAAAAATCGAAACAAAATATAGATCTATATTTTAATTAGATTGTTTGTCATTTATTAGGTTTTGATCATACACAAGTAACCATGGTAATAAAAAGTACCATATGGTAGGGTGCCCCACGTGCCAACTGAAAAGTTGTTCTTGACACGTTGATCCTGCACGTTTTAGTTCAATGACTTACTACTGATTTCTAACAGTCTCGCACACTCGTTGAGGCTATAAATAGCAACAGCATGCGGAAATGTTCAAAACACCAAACACTACTACAACCGTAAAAAATCTATTGTTGACGATTCTGAATAGCAATAATATTTAACTTTTTGGTTATTACGGCATCTTTAGAAATTACGCTCATTTTATTTTTTAAATTGCATTATAATTAGCTGTACCATTAGAAGCTGCATATTTTGGTTAAGTACAAATAATATCTCTGACTCAACATCCGTAATGCCAGTAGTTTCATTTTACTTTTACAAGGTTATTAAAAATATTGTTGAGATGCCTGATGTTGGTGCTTCTAAATTCAATTTCTTGTTCCATGTTTCGTAAAAAAAGTAGTCTTGATTATCCCGACCCGTCAATTAGACGTAGAATGATCGGTAGACTAGTTAAGCGAGACTAATTTCAAAACAAGGGCACGTAACCTATCTTTTACTCAAAAGTGTCTGGATGTTATGGACGCCACTCCAAACCATTTTTCAGTATTATTTATGTATGGTTTAATGATCATAGCTTATGAAGTACAGCATGGTCGTTTATTTAGTGACTATAAATGTGTGAAACAGATTTAAGGCTTTCTAAATATATTAGTATTGTGGTGTAATTGTCGAGATATTTGGAGATATTCATTTAGGGTGGGGCACCCTACATATGGCAGTCGCAAAATAACCAATATAGTGTTGACGAGACATTAAAGCCCATTCAATTGGAGGCAACTGTATGTGACAAGGAGTAGGGTCGCCTGTCCAACCCCCTGGGTTTTTTCCGGGTCCTCTGGTTTCCTCCCACTGTTAAGTGAATTATTGAAGTCCAATTAAACCATATGTTAGTCCCGAAATGCCCTAGTTTGTGTCGAGTGAACGTTAAACCTCATTTCTCTCTCCATCCCATTCCCGTGTGATGTTTTTTACCTGATAATTAATGCGATTTAATCAAGGATGTTTTTTGATTTCTTTGATAACAAAAATACTCATTTAGCAAGAAAAACATGTGCATCATCAAATATGTCATGTAGATACATCTGTCCATTTTTTATTCTCTTTTTTCTTTTATTTACGTATTTATATTTGCTTTATGAAAATCTGTTGTCTTAATGTAGTTCTATTTTTAGAAACCTTTTTATCATTTGCATCGTTAAGAATGTCACCTAGCATCAGTACATATTCTATTTATTTTTTTTATTTATGTATTAATAATCTGTTGTTGACTCGTTATTCTATTTGTAGAAACCGTTTTTAATTATGTCGGCTTAATTTTGATCAATAATAAGAAAAGATGACGAAATTAGAAAAATGATCAAAAGAAAAGATATAAATATTTCCATTGAACTTTGAAAAACATTGTTTTTCTCCACTTCAGATATAAAACTGATACTATATCTGAATATATTTGCATGTGTTATTGCATGTGTTATTACATTCTCACGAAAGCATTTATACAGTTTTTATTTCTTATAAAAGTATGGTAAATTTGATATAAATGGAAAGTTGTGACACCTAATATAATCTTTCTAGAAAAATACCTGTGAAAAAAAAAAAACCATGAGACAATCAGTGCTCACATAACTGGCAACCTGAGGACTCGTTGCCTGCCAGCTTGACTTGGGGAGCGGTTGTTATTTCTTGATTAAATGGTTAGACGGTTTTTGGAACATTGATGGGTTTAAACGTACAACAGACTCTGCAATTAAACAGCAGAAAAAGAAATTGTCAGAAGATAATCCAAGAATTTACTTAAAGCCCCAATAACACTCTTGTTGTAACTGAAAAATATGTCCCAATCTTCATTCTGGTCAACAAATCGTATTATTTTACAATATTCCAATTAATTGATGATATAAATTTCATCTTAACACACCTAATTTAAAAAATTGGAAAAATTCAACCAATTGATTTGAAAAGTCTAACGTAAACCTTTTCAAATGTGACTTGGATTTTAAAATATTTTCGAACCCTCTGGACAAATAAAATAGGTGGTAATGGATAATTTACACAACAGGTAGGACATTTAAACATCTAGTACTTAGAATAAGGGTATTTTTTATTTTATGGACCTACCAAGCCAGCAAGAATGTTATTGTCCCTTTAAGCTTCGATATGTATGGTAAATGCACACCAAGTGATGACAAAAACATTCTGAAAATAAGCTCTCCCTCAATCAAGTTACATGACCAACATGGCTTCTAAAAATAGATTTTTTATATCTTGTGGCATTTCCTTTCAAATACAATGTTTTTGAGAGGAATTTAAATCATTTTTTTGAAAGATTAATTAATATGAATATGTTTTAGTCCTAATATATCATATCATCAAATCACCCAGTTTGCACATTGAAAGGTATTTTTAACCATGTGTTATTCCTAATTTAGAAAATTAATAAAAATATAATTAATAAGATAATGATGATATTATTATTACAAGAATTGCGTGAAACTAAGCGTTTTTTTTCCTCCAGATATACGTGTAGAATTAATACTGTATATAAATATATGTGTATCTGTGATTACACATATGTTGTTCCGAATTTAGAAAATTAATAAAAATCTATTACCATTATAAAATAATGATGTCATAGAAACTAGGTGGAACAAATATTTTTTTTTTTGCACCGCCAGGTGAATAGATATTGATACGTAAATAAATGGTAGCAGTGAGAGAGAGAGAGAAATGGAGTTTAATGTCCACTCGACACAAAATTAAGTCATTTTGGGACTAACATATGGTTTCGTTTTATTTCAATACTTTGCTTGCTTATATGGGTCTTTAGCAGTGGAAGGAAACCGCAGTACCCGGACTAAAACCGACAAAGTTGGACAGGCAACCCTACTCCTTGCCAGGTACAACTGGGGATTCGAAACCACACCAGTAGACTCAATGGTACAGCGCACCGTGCTAACCATTTGGCCATCCAACCTCCCTAAATGGTGCCATATATGTGTCATTCCTAAAATAGAAAAAAAAATTGATGTTTTCATGATAATAATCACAATAATGATCTAAATATAAGAATAATGTATAGATTAGTTTTTGGAACTAATTATTACTGATCTAATTTAATGTGGTCAAAATTACTTCATTCTGAGTAAGTTATTATTCATTGAAAATTAATCGGATAATAAGTTTGGTCTCTAGAGCGTCACAAGATTTTTCAAAGTGATCAAGGGAGATAACTTTGGCAGTAATTATGGGAAATCACTGAAAATTAATCGGTTTCTTCGTCTTATGACCTTAAATACTGTGTATCAATTTAAAGTCAATCGGAATTAGTGCTTGGAGTTTTGACGAGATGTGTGCATAGATGTAGTGGTAACACAAGGCACCGGGTATCATTCAGATTTGAGTTAAAAAAAGAAAGAAACTGCGTGTACCATCTAAAATCTAATATTTGTATCCAGTTAATTATAGATTGCCGTCCAGAAAGTGTTAAATACCGCCAGGATTCATCAAAAAATGCCCAGTTCATTCTACCGTGTAGTTTAAGAAAAACTGTTTAGTTTTGACATTGGTTATCTAGAAACTAAACGGTTTAGTATTAATATCGGTAGTTTAGGAAACACTGTTTAGTTTTGACATTGGTTATCGAGAAACTAAACGGTTTAGTATTGATATCGGTCGTTTAGTTTATGACGGTTTTGTTTTCTTTAGAGCAGCCACATCTAATAAGACATTGTATGTAATTAATTTTACCAGCCCGGAACAAGAATAGAAACAGGAAGTGATACTGGTCGTTCAATAAACCAGTCTCAGTTTGTTCATCGACCAGATAGCTGTTAGTGTCAGGTCCTCTACCCTGCATCACCGACAAGGGGGAACCACACCAGAAAATCTGGATGCACTTTCTCGGCAAATGCAGGGATCGAACACTCGACATCCAGGTCAGCTAACCAGCGTCTTACCCACTTAGCCACTGTGGGGCCCCCCACCAGCAATTTAAGAAAATCTGTGAATCCTGTACACTATTAATGAATAATTATTAAAATATGCAACATTAATAAATCAGAAACACTCTTAATCTCTTGGTTGGGTGAACAAATGGTCCAAGTCGTGTGCATTGTCATTACGTCAGCTTGCCTGGTTTCGATTCTCAGGTTGTAAGTGACAAGGAGTTGGGTCGCCTGTCCAACCTCGTGGGTTTTCTCCGGGTCCTCTAGTTTCCTCCCACAGCTAAAGACCCCTACGAGCAACTGAATTATTGAATTAAAATTGAACCGTATGTTAGTCCCAAAATAACTTAGTATATGTCAAGTTGACAATAATCCTGATACCTTTATCTCCCTCCTCCTGATACCGTTCCGACACAAAAATAGTGTTTCTATGGTGACTGTCGTCTGCTTCTTGGGGTACAAAGTGAATTATTGATTAATTAAAGACAACATTGTTTATTTTAGAAGACGAATAATTACATGATGCCCGATAGTTAATGGACGCGGATGTAAGCAGCGAATAAATCAAATATAAAAACCCTTCAGTTTTACGTGTTTTAATAGCTAATGTTTAACTTTGTCTAATTTTATGTTTATGAAACCGTATAGCGTGAATAACTTTTAACAAAAGAATGTTTAGCGTCTGATGATTTTCAATATAGATGTATATATTATAATTCCTTATAGAGTAAACGGTCTTATAATTACTGACGACTGATTGACATTCTGAATCTCATGACGACGTTATTCAGCAGGTTAAACACACGGTTATTATATGTAACTGCATTTTAAATATAACACCACATTGCATTTTAAATATCACATCACTCACATTTTAAATATAATACCACATTGCATTTTAAATATCACGTCACTCACATTTTAAATATAACACCATATTGCATTTTAAATATCACATCACTCACATTTTAAATATAACACCACATTGCATTTTAAATATCACATCACTCACATTTTAGATATAACATCACATGACATTTTAGATATCACATCACATGACATTTTAAATTTCACCTTACATTTTAAGTGTCAGATCACTTACATTTTAGATATATCACACAACATTTTAAATATCACACCACATTTTAAATATCACACCACATTTTGAATATCACACCACATTTTGAATACCACAGTACATTTTAAATATAACATGATATTGCTTGTTGGTGTTGCTTTTACGACAGTGCACAAAGTCTGAGTAAAGCATGAAATTATATTGACTGTTTATAGTTAAGATTTTGTATAAATATACATTACGCTGTTCTTTTGGATCTAGAGACACACTAAATACCAAAAACATTAAATCAGGTTTTATTATGCATTAAAGGGAAATTAGTTATTCATACGTTCACAATCCTCACATTATACTTTTAAATGTTGAATTTAAACGAGGACTGGCTCATTGAGTCTTTAAACCCACTTGTCTTGATACTTAATTTCTAAAAACATTAAGCATGGTGTACAAATAAGAAAAACATTTGATCAGGTTTTAATATCTATTTAATAAGAGTTAAGTTATTCATATGATCTTAATCCTGATATTTTAAATTTAAATCAGAAAAGTGTTTATTACCCTTCTGGAATTTTGAGTCTTTAGGCCTATTTGGACTCTCTCTCTTCAGGTGGTTTCGATTCCCTGGTGGTTGGTTTCCTCCCACTGCTAAAGACCCCCTACGTGCAAGCGAATTATGGAAATAAAATTAAACCATATATTAGTCCCGAAATGACCTAGTTTGTATGAGTGGACATTTAACCCTATCTCTCTCTCTTTCCCTGGTGGTTGTGACAAGGAGTAGGATCATATGTCCAACCTTGTGGGTATACTCCCGGTCCTCCCACTGACGAAGACCTTGAGGTGCTAGCAAATAATTGAATAAAATTGAACCATGTGTTAGTCGATGTTACCCCTCTCTCTCTCTCTCTCTCTCTCTCTCTCTCTCTCAGCCCATTTGTACTCTTGCATTGTCTTAATAACTGTGTAACATTAAGTAGGATATATATGGATGGTATTATCAGTATTAAACCCACAAGCCTGTTCAAAGATGAGTTTAATAATTAATGGTGTCTATTCCAAGTTAAATCTGAAGAAGCATGTTGGTGAATTTAATGGCTAACAGAAATGGAATAAAAAGCCTGATTTATTATTGGAATTTTCAGCTGCATGTTGTGGTCGTTCGATTAAAGACGTGCCTGTCTATGATATTTATAATAACGTTGACAATGGCCGAACATCTGCTGTAGGTCTAGAGAAATATTCCATGATAATATCATGACTGCTTGGTCTTTTGAGAGAGAAAGAGAGAGAGAGAGAGAGTCATCCACATACAGCCCACAATGGCCCAGTGTTTTGGAACCTTCAGAATATCAAAACAAGGGCACAAAAGGGCCATTTTTTCGACTAATGTGTGCAGATTAAACACGAGATCCTACTTCTTATTGGGTACTAGTTATAATAGGGGCTTAAAACTTTACCACTGCATCTCCTAACCCTTCTCTACTGGACATCTACTCAAGAAATTAAAGATATATTATGGGAGATTAGATAAAGAGCTGGCAGTTCTCACCATAATAGTTAAAAACAACATAATATACAGGGAATATGCCGAAAATTTCAGTCAAATTGATCCACGCTGAACAGAGAATTTAGCGATAAAATTATAGACCTAGCCTCGACCATCATTATTACTAAAGTCGATATGATAAAAAACATAGTCTTGAGTATCCATTTCAAGATTATAGTCTGGATAACTTAATTAATGCCTAATTAATAATTTAGATTACAGTTCAGACATAAAGAAAGACCTGCAATTGGCAGGTTTAGCTCTTGAATAATATATGTTTTATTCTGGTTGTAAGCTTTGATTAAGATCTGCTTTTTCCGGGAGGAAATTCTAGACCCAAGCAACGATCTGAGGCTTGGCAAAACGTTTTAAAGAAATGCGTTACAAAGAAATGTGTATGTTTGTACGGTTCAGTTGGAGTAGAGCTTTTTACAATCTAATCATCTTGTGTCTGGATCATCAAGTTCAGAATAACAATTTGTACTTTTTGTGGTTTTTTTTCTGTCCAATTTTCCAGTCCGTAATAGGATTTGCAGATAATTTGCTGTATTTCATTTACCGCTTGGGATAGAAATAGTTGCATTCATCAGGTCACTCAAATAGTCAATTCTCATTTTGGGGGGGGGGGGGGGGTGTATTTTCAGTTAAAGTGCGAATCCCGAATTTCATAGAATCTGAAAATTACAAGTTCGTATACGTATGAAATTTTAACGCCAAAATACAGAGGAATTGTGTATTTACCTTGTCAGAAAAGTTCAGTTCAAAATATTCAGTCGTTTGGACGTGAGCGTAAAAATCGCACCACAATCAAATATCCGGACACTAGACTTTTTAAATAGTTGAACTTGATAAATGCGACTACATGCGATACCTATTGTACACTTCATAAATAGAGAGCTTGCGGCACTCAGCACTCAGCATGTAGACGCGTATTATCCAGGCACTTTTTTAGGATGCAACCAAGACGCCGGTCTTCAAACACAGAGCAATACCGACAATTGGAAATTTTTTGAAAACGTATCACAACGCTTGAGGTAGTTACTAGGGGCTAAGTTATAAGTTATTAAAGGCCTTTCATACAAAATTAAGCAATTTTAAGCCCCAAAATGTAACTGGGATTATTCCTTTAAATAATACAGATTGCTGATATTCACATCGTTTTAATTACCACTTGGCTAAGTTCACAACTGAAATCAAACAGCCGCGTTAAAATGATTTTGCAACTTAATTCCAAACAGGGGTCACGGTGGTGAAGAGATTAAGAGTGTTTCTGATTTATTAGTTGTTTCAATGCATATTTATATAATCATTCATTGAAAGTCTTCAGGATTCCCAGATTTCCTTATATTGCTGGTGGGGGCCAATGGTGGCTAAGTTGGTAAGACGCTGGCTAGCTACCCTGGAGGTCGGGTGTTCAATCTCTGCATTGGCCAAGAAAGTTCATTAAGATTTTCCATCTTTGTGCCCACTTTTCAATTATGCAGAACGACGGACCTTACATGGACAGATGTCTGGTCGTTCGAAACTGAGGCAATGAGTACACATTGACGTGGACGTAAAAGATTCCTTGGCAGTTGGAGATCAATAACGTCCACACTGCTTATCCGGACACGTAACCCTTTTAAGATTTCGGGTCAATTTTTTCATTGGGTGACCTGATAATCGATTCCCGTTTCTTGAGAGGTCTATACAGTGAATGACCCATGTACTGTACTTGATAACCAAAGGTAAATTTCACCTACATATTATTTTTATACAAAAAAGTCTGGTTTTATCCCTATTCTGTATAATACAACGGTCTCCATTTCCAGATGAAGACTGTCAGGTTTAAGTTATTTACAAGCATATCACAAATATCGGGTTAGTTGGTCGGCCTAAGGTAATGGGTTTTAAGGGATTTTAACACAAAATTAAGCAGTTATATTCCCCAAAAAGTTATCGGGATTGGGCCTTTAATTGAAAATAAATTTTTTACACCCAAAGAGATTAATATCATAATATAAGTCCCCAGATGACCTAGTTTCTATGAAGTGGGTGTTAAACCCATTTCTATCTCTCTGTTTGACATCTAAGGCTAATTATGTTTACACCGAAATAGATCGATATCATAACATTGTTTGATCAAAAAATATTTTTATTTTCATCAAAAATTTTTCCTTTATATATATTAATCCTGATGTGACCTAGTTTATGTCAAGTTGATGTTAAACCACAATTCTCTCATTCTATGTCAATTTTGTCATCAGCTGCTGCTATTAGAAAGCGTTTTTAAACTGAAGAAAGGCATTATTTATGTTGATGCTAATAAAACACTTTCCAACCTCATGTGTTTTTTCTGGGCACTACGGTTTCTTCCCACTGCTAAAGACTTGTTACGTGAATTGATTTGTTGAAATAAAATTGAACCATATGTTAGTCCCAAAATGACCTAGTTTGTGTCAGGTGGAAATTAAAACCTCTCTCTCTCTCTCTCATTCTCTCTCTCTCTCTCATTCACTAATAAAACAACGAAACTTGATCGATCATTTTTGGACTAGCATATTTGCGCGTAGGGGTCTTTAGCAGTGGGAGGAAACTGAAGGACCCGGAGTAAACCCACGAGGTTGGACAGGCGACCCTACCCCTTGTCACGTACAACCGGAGATTCGAAACCATGCCAGTTGACTCAATGACAGGCTTTATGATACAGCACGCACATGCTAACCATTCGGCCATCTAACCCCCCATATTTCTAAAAGGAAAGACATCTTCAAGAAAATAGTTGTGAAGCTTATTGTTTGAAATAAAATGGGTTTGCCGTCCTACTTTTCTAAACCAACTGAGTTAATGAAGATGGACATATACCATATATAAAATTTTAACTTGACAAAAGTAAAGATTAGATGATTTTTGGTGATTTTAAACGATTTTTACAAATTTTCCAACAAGGATTGAATGAATGATAAAGTAATTAATGCTAACTACAGAAGATTAAAATAGCATTATGCTTATTACAGGTCTTTCTTTAGGCCTGAAATGTTATCTTAATAATCAATTAGACATTAATTAACATATCCAGACCATAATAAACTCTTAAAGTCAACGCTAGCCGTCGATGTTGGCGGATTGAATTCCTATATGCCGCTTAATGGCCGTTGATAATTAAATCAATCAAGTGGATAATCGAGACTATGCTGTTTATATTAATGATTTGAGTAATGATGACCGAGCCTATGTGAATATTTGAAACGCTTTTTTCTCGGCTAATAGTGGACCAATTTGACTGAAATTTTCAACAAATTACCTTTACACTATCTAGTTTTTAACTATTATAGTGAGAACTGCCAACTCCTTATATATATCTCCCATAATGTATCTTTAATTAATACCCAAGTTACAGTGTAATTAGAACCATGAACATTAAAGACATTGATCCATAAGGCTGAAACATTAATTTTTTGTTTTTCAAGATCTTCATGAAAAGATAGTAGCTATTTAATTAGGATTTGAAAATTAATCAAAGAATAGAAAAATTGTTTGTTTTTCGTAGTCCAGATAGATTATGAATAACCACATGGTCTTATGAACAATAACACACTAAAACTATTTATAGAATTACTGGTTTATTAAACATAATATACATTATGCACAAGCTTAATCTACCTATTGCAGGTCTTTCGTTTGGTCGGAAATGTTATATAAATTTTTAATTAGACATTTATTAACAAAACAAGACCATAATTAACTCACAATGGCGTCGGATACCCAAGATTTTAACTAGATTAGAACGGTTGACAATTTGAAAATTTTATTTAAAAATGGGAAAGTGAGGCTAAGTCTGGAGTATACCAGTGCTCTGGATACCTTTATGCACACAGTGATATTGTGGCTCAGAATAAAGTAATCAGAATTAAATTTTTGATATTCTCTTTTTTTTATCATGTATTTTTGAAATATTATAAGAATGACCAATTCTTTTATAAACTCTTGACAAATGTATCTTTAACATGCAACGTTTCAAAGATGAGACTCTTGTCTTTGGTGTTCTTCAATTACTAAATGCCACTTAAAGATACGTTATGAGAGATTAAATAGTTGACAGTTCTTACTAAGATAATGTAAAGGATATATACTGAAAATTTCAGTCGAATTGATCCATGCTGAACTTAGATTTTAGCGATTGAATTTTTGACCTAGCCTCGATCATCATTACTAAAAGTCAGTAGGATAAAAAACTTAGTCTCAATTATCCATTTTATGATTAAATCATGAAAGAAAGTTGAGCAGCAAACCAGATCTAATCCAATAATTATTTAAACTTTAAAAACTTAAAAACATGGAACTAAAAGCCTTTGAAAAGAGCAAGTAAGTACTTAAAAAAAGAAAGTAGATGGAAAATTTTTTAATAGCTCTTATTGGTATTTATTACGTAACAACATATTATTAATTGAATTACCTAACAGCACATTATCTATAAAGAAATTCTACAAAATCATGAAGAAAGTTAGTTTAAAAATAGGCAAGATGTCTTTTACAGATGTGAAGCATAGTTTTGTAACTGAGTGTTTCTAACTGGGGAGATTTATTATGTACAACACTCGACATTGTGTTCTAACTGTCATTTGATGAAGCTCTTCCAGTCTCTTTTAAGTGATGGAGTGATTGTCCACATCATCATTACCGCGTATCAGGACATGGCGCTAATTATAGCTTTGGTGTGAAACCGTTCCATCAACTTTGAAACCAAGGGAGATCCGGCTCAGTTTCCTTTCGATGTTTGCGTGAATAAATGTTTAAATTAGAATGGATGAATGGCACATTGATGTTTATTTAACATGACTTTTTATCCGAGATATAAAAACTTTGTGAACTAAATCGAACTCCGTCTGCTAGAGGTCGGCAAGAACACAGAGAAAGTTGTCGACTATTAATAATTCACTTGTTGAACAATCAAAGGAATCTATAATTGGATAGTCCGTCTGCATGTGGTAACTCAACGGAACTCCTTGCTGATGGACTGATAAGCGTCTGTTTAGATTCTTGTGATTTCGCGACAACAGGAATGCAGTGAATAATTTCTGCTGTACGGAATATGAATAGGATTAAAGAGAAATTTCTTTTATAACAACAGAAGTGATTCTTCAGAGAATTAACGTGACATCGGCTTAAAAATGGAGTTAAAATACAGATGTGGTGTCACCCTTTGACGTTGGTTTATAATTATTTCAATTAAAGTAGCTAAGTCTCTAACTCAATGTCATCCAAAATCTTCAACTTTGAAAACTCAAATTATTTGTCAATTTAAATCAACATTGATGCTGTGATCTTATGGGAAAAGGATGGGCTTCTGATATCCAATATTTAAGACAAAATAAACATTTTACCATTGGTACACGAATGGTGTATCGTAATGCGTTTCGTGCCCAGTTCTAGCAAGAGACTAGGGAATGAGGCTAGGTACATTGCACCAAATCATACGGCGTATGTAGACTGGAATAACCAGATGCTAGAAATTTGCACTGGATTGAGACTACTGACATTTATGTGGAACATAACTGATTTGAAATTAGAGTAAAAACGAAAGCCATTGAAAAGCATGTGCAGACAGTGTCTGTATTTTAAGTTGTTTAATGGTCTCGAGCTTAATACATTGTGTAATATATTGAAACAATACTTGTGACTAACGCCCTGGAGAGTATCAATATATTACTTAATGACTCACTCTTGACCATAAACAACACTTAGATTTCTCGTATATGAATATTCAAATATTATTTCAAATAGCTCTTTTTTTTTTTGATAATTGGATATTGAAGACTTTGTTTATTAATTTTGATTATTCATATTAAGATACTCTGTTTGTTTAATAATTGAACATGGAGTCTTAGTTTAATAATTAGAAATTATTTTATTAACGATTAAATATTGATAGTTAATTAATGAGTAGATATTAAATACTTATTTTAATAATCGTACATTGAAGATTAATTTCAATAATTTTATTTAATCGCATTTAAACATACAACTTCTTTATTAAAATATGATTGAATAGTGAAGCTTTATTTAATGATTATTCAAAATTTTCTTCTAATAATTAAATACGATTAAAAATGAATACAATACAATCTGAAATCACAGTAAGAATAGGCTTAGTAACGCTGTCTGGAAATAAATGAACATTATAAACCACATGCATGACACATATATCAGTTGGTTCAGTATTCCTTACGTGACCTAGTTTATGTCGAGTGGACTGGAGTTAAATCCCATTTCTTTCTTTCTCTCTCTTATTGGCGAAGGTACTGCAAAAAAGTTGGACATTAAAACCCATTTCATTTTATTTCTATTATGTTTGAATTTGAAATTAATTCATGGAAATGTACATAGAAATTAAGGAGAGTTGGGTAGCGGAATGGCTTTATAAGGTGTGACATTGAGTCAAGTGGTGTCGGTTTGATTCCCTGCTTGAACGTGACAAAGAGTAGGGTCACCTGTCAAACCTCATGGGTTTTCTCCGGGTCCTCCGGTTTCATGCTACTGCTAAAGATGCCTTCGTGCAAGCGAATAATTGAAATAAAATAAAACCATATATTAATTACAATGATCTAGTTTGTGTCAAGGGGAGTTTAAACCCCATCTCTCTCTCTCTCTCTCTCTCTCTGACTGAAATGAATAAATATATCCTGACACCTCATATCCACTGTGGTTTGAGCAAATCGTGATAGAGTTATTAATGCTCTGTGTACCAGATCAGGCTTGTCTTGCATGTTATATATTTTGTGTGTAGGTGTGAAGAAGTCATGAAAAACACCTAACACTTAGTCTGATTGCATGGAAAATAAAATTCTTATTGTACGTAATTTCAACGGCCAATAGTCTCCGAATGCATTCAATCGAAAACGCTTGTGTGGTTAAGCAACAAGTTATTTTAAGTGAAGTTTTTATTTTGTTACTTTCTTTTGTCGATTTCCTGTTTTACAAAAACCTGTCTGATTTTCCTGACAGAAATAATGAAAACTGATCAATACTATTGAACGGAATCAGGTGACTGGCACCAGTCAAACGACATAACCAGTCTTCACACACAATCAAACGATATTGAAAAGTGACGCTAGTATAAGATTGTCCTCGTTACAGCTCTCTCGTTTACTCGTGAAAATCAAAGTTTAAAAAGCAGAAAATGAGTGGCTAATATAAATGTTGAAATGAGGCGTTGTTTGGGTCAGGATACCGTAATCTCTTAATCAATAATGGTGAACAACGAGGATTCATGGTTTCCTGATTTGTGAATAAAAGAAATAGCAGACGGTATTCAGAGTGGGAATTGTTTGATGACCTTATTTGGTTTCACCTGATTCGTGAGAAACTATTCGATCAATTAGTGAGAAATGACGGGTGATGGATTAATTAACAAGTTATGTTTAATTAGGCGTTACAAAAAATTTATTAATTTTTTGTTGAGATGATCAATATATGTCGACCTGTTTTGATTTGATCATTTCTAGCAATGTTTTCGCATTCCGAATAAATAAATAAATACATTACAAGTTTGTGTCACGCTGGAAAAACTCTTTAATGCTTAATATGGAGTAACAGTAAAAAATGATTTCTGTATCTGCAGCAGAAGACTGTTCTTGCATAGCATTTATATACTGGCGTCTGCAAGGCATTTGTTGGTTTTGTTTCCATGTACTTGGATTTACCTGTGCTTCAGTTATGTCTGTCGTAATTCAGAAAATGAACAAATTCCCCGTACTTGGATTTATCTGCTGTGCTTGAGTAATGTCCGTCGGGATACAGAAAATTAAAAAATTGTTCTGATTTATAGATTTTAAACTGACAACTTTTCTGAAAAAACTTCCATCAGCAACGCGTTGTTGATTTTGTTTTCACTACCTGGATTAACCTGTGTTTATGTACTGTCCTTCAGGATTAAGAAACTGAAAAAAGACTGGTCTGATTTGGTTTTTGTACAAGAATTAAGACATTGATTTGGTTTTTGTACAAGAATTAAGACGTTGATTAAATTTGAACTTGATTCAAGACCTGCTAGTGTGTAGTTAGTCAGAATTAAGGAACTGAAAAAAAAGACTGGTCTGTTTTAGTTTTTGCACCAGAATTAAGACATTGATTGAATTTAAACTGGATTGAAGACCTACGTTAATTCGTCGATAATCTATCAACAAACTGTTGACATAATTAATAAACGAGATGATGCGATTTTTTCAGGTCGTCCAAAAGGGAGACCAAGACAAGGCCAAGCAATTACAGGAATTCGAAGCTGCTAATAAAGAATTACAGGGAGAGATAGAAGAACTTGATAAAGCTTTACAAAAAGCTGAAGGCCTTGTAAGTACTTGTATATTTTTTTGTTGTCTTCGATCGCCTTTACAACTGGCGTGGTTTCAAATTCCTGGTTGTACCTGTCCAACCTCGTGGGTTTTCTCCGGGTACTCCAGTTTCCTCCCACTGCTAAAGACCCGTACGTGCAAGCGAAAATTTGAAATAAAATTTAACCATATGTTAGTCCCGAAATAACCTAGTTTGTGTTGAGTGGAGGTTAAACCGCATTTCTCTCTCTCTCTCTCTCTCTCGATCGCCTTTCATCATCTTCTTATATTACTGGGTTTGGGTGAGCGATTGGTTTAACATGTGTACATTGCTTCAAGTAACGTGGTTTCGATTCTTAGCTTGTGCGTGACAAGGAGTAGGATTGCCTGTTCGACCTCGTGGGTCTTTTACTGGTTCACCACCCACAGTTACAGAACCCTTTTGAAACAGAAATATTTGAATAATATTGAACCATATGTTAGTCCATTAAATGAGTGGATGTTAAACCTCTCTCTCTCTTTCTCTCTCTCTCTCTCTCTGCAGTGACAGTAAATTACACTTGCAAATGACTAGAATCTTTGCTTTAATTATTCTATTTAATTCCTAATTAAATTACGACTAGAATTGTTGTTGAGACTTTGAACTCGATTCCATTACTATTCCCATTTAAATAAATATGACTAGCACTATTGCATTTATTACATCTTGAACTCCATTTCAATGGGTTCGTATTTTACGACACAGGCCGTTATTTCTATTATTGTCACCTTCATTCGGGGTTTGTATCTAACGACACAGGCCGTTATATCTATTATTGTCACTTTCTATATATGTAAATATAATAACCGAGTCCGTCTGCTCAGTAAATCCAATCTATCTGTTGTCCTTCTACCTATTCTTAATATTCATAAACTGCTATTGTCACCAGAAACAAGATAATACCACATCCCTTATTGATAATACTCAATTCTTCTTCCATTATCCTACCATCTTGCTGTCTTACCAACAGTGAATTACGTTATCTAGTAGACTAAATGCGAGCTGTCAGGCGTCGGATCCAGGGGGAGGCCCAGGGGTCCGTGGTCCTCCCGTCAGCCCCAGTGTGACTTAGTTGATTTTTGTTTTCGTTTGCTTTGTCACTGTTGTAGTTCACGTATCTGCTCTTTAATAGATGATATAAACATGATTTTCGCATTATCTCCGCAGGGGACTACGCCAAACATGATTATTACCCTTTGCTCCAATGTATGGCCCCTCCCTCGACAAAATCCTGGATCTGGGCCTGGCTGTATCATAAAATTGGAATAAAATTAAACCAAATGTTAGTCCCATTAGTCACTCCCATAAGTCTCTCTCATCCTGCATTGGCCGAGAAAGTTCATCCAGATTTTCCGGCGTGGTTTCCCCTTGTCAGTGATGCTGGACGGAGGGTCTGACAAGCACAGCTGTCTAGCCGTTCAGATAGGACGAAAAAATAACGTCCTGTGTACACATTGGCGTGCACATAAAAGATCCCTTGGCAGTTGGAATTCCCTCATAGCACACTGTATCGCGTATGCCAGACTTCATTAGTCCAGTTTAGGAGCAAAACAGTAGGACGTTAAAAACACCATTTCATTGCATTTTCATTTCATTTTTGCAAGCATGCCAATGTGTACTCAGGTGGATCTTGATTGTGTGTGGTGCCTCTCTTTCTCTCTCTCTCTCTTTCTCTTATATAAATTAATATTCTGTCTGACAAGCTTGTCTCTCTCATGTTAAAATACATTTCTGTATTGGCCAGTCAATAAGAGTGTCTGTTGAACATTGTTCTAACCTTGTCAACTGAACAAAAACATGTAAAAAGTTGTTGAAAATATGCCTGAGAAACCTCTCTCTCTCTCTCTCTCTCTCTCTCTCTCTCTCTCCCTTTAAGTTTTAAGCTAGTTCTATTTTGTAAGGAATACTGAAGTGAGTTGATTGATATACTGGATCGGATTACTCGATAGTCGATTGGAATCTAATAAAATCAATTGTGTGACAACATGATACTTTTTATTGCTTTATTCTCCAATCTCCCCCCACACAATTGAAATCTTTCCTCAAAACTACTTCAGTTCTTCCTCCGGAACTTCAGTCCATTTCGTTTAATGCTGAAACTAAAATAACCCAGATTTCATATTAAGATTAGCAGTCAGTGAAGACAAGTTACAAATAAGGCAATTGATTCCGGAATAGGGAAATTATTCACAAATAAGTGCTGGAGACAATTTTGTTTTACTTGCCTTTACTCTACACTAGGGACCGGGTATCATTCAGATTTGATGAAAAAAGGAAAGAAACTGAGCTTACCATCTATAATCTAATACACATACTCATTTAATAGATTGCCGTCAAGAAAGTGTTAAATACCATCAAGATTCATCAAATATTTGTTTCTTTCCTTTTTTCATCAAATCTGAATGATACCCGGTCCGTAGTGGGACAATTTTGTTTTAATTGCCTTTTTACTCTACTAGGATCTGGAAGAGTTGTTATATGATAGGGGTTCTTATTGATGTGAGGAATATGCCAATAAAATGGTCTGTTACAGCCAACTTTAGGCATGGTTTGCATGGAACTGTGGGTAATCCACTAGTAACATCAATGCTCATGGATTAATCAAACGTCTGTCATCATAGGGTCAAAAGCCACATGTATAACCCCTGACATGACCTACTGCTACAGCCGGTCAGATATTCATGTAGTGCAGGCCGTCAAAAATATAAAAAAATGAACATTATGCTGACATCACCCACGAAAGAGACACCCCAGTTGCCTCGCACTTCAACCTGACCTACAAAAATCTACCACTAATAGACGCACCATAGAACTTCATTGGATCATTAGATTGAAAACTTTTCAACTACACGGTATCAATGACAAAATCTCAACTTGGGAACCCCCCTAATTTTTCTTTTGTGTATAAAAAACCGAAACTTAATATAGATCTGTATTTTAGTCAGATGGTACGAAATAAAAATAATGATCAGTCACTTGAATGAGTGGGTCATGGCCGTCAACAAACCTGAAATTGTTGATTTTGTCGTAATTAGCAAGTTACATAGTTTTAGGCAAAGCTTGTCAGCCATAGTGTGAAGTAATTGGACAATCCGATTTCAAGATAATTATTTGTTCATCATAAACAGATCATTTCTTTAAATCCTAGAGTCACAATTTTAATTATGTTTTTTTAAAATTATGGCCCACAAATGATCAATAATTTCTTATAAAACACCACTGACATGTACATAATTATGAATTATTATATAATTTATAACTTAAAATCGCATTTGTCTTTTTGATTGTAGTTATGCTTAGATGGAACGATTTTTATTAAAGCTTATCTTCAAAGCCAATCCTCTGTGGAAGGTGTTTTTATGATGTGTGTCTGAAGATGATAAAATTATTTTATTAGTTTTCTCTCGCTGTCCCACAATAGAACCAATTTTCTCTTCCATATGAATCAATTTTCAAACTTATTTTTTAATGCTTGGCATTTTCTTTTATTATATATCCAAACAAAGGTTGACGCAAATATTTTTGTTTGTGGTACTTCTTTTTTTTTTTAGTTAAAGGAGCTACTAAACACCTAACTGAGTATATTCTATAATATTTGAAATTGAAAACACAAATTAAAATTGAATATTGGCCATTTCAATAAATGGTGGATCATGGTTGCTAAGTTGGTACGACATTGGCTCGCTAGCTTGAATGTCGGATGTTCGATCCCTGCATTGGTCGAGAAAGTCCATCCAGATTTTCCTGCATAGTTTCACCTTGTCAGTGATGCAGGACAGAGGGCTTGTCTAGTCGTTTATATATGACGATAAACTGCGGTCCCATGTACACATTGGCGAATATGTAAAAGATCCCTTGGCAGTTGGAATTCAATATAAAAGTAGGCTGTAGCACCGTTGCCCGGGCAAAATTTCCCTCATAGCACACTGTATGGTGTATGTCCGTCTTCATTAGCCCAGTTCGGAGCAGAACAGTAGGATGTTAAACCCCATTTTATTTCAGTTCATTATGTTATCTTGCCGTGAAAATATGTGATCCTACAGTCCGTTATTTAAGACACCGTGAACATTATATAATCAGTCATGTATTCTATGGTTTCGAGCACCATTTTATACAGAATTGAATACTTTCACTATAAACCTTAGAATGCCCCATTTAGCATTTCTGTCCAAACAAAGTAAAAAAAATGCCTCTTTATCTGGAGTTCTAAAGCAAGGTTTTTTATATTGCTGTGTTTTTGGAACGAGGTATTTTGTTCAGAACGAGGCTAGGTAAAAATGTCTGTTTACTAAACTGTTTTTTGTTTCAAGATAGTTATTAGCGGTATTTGCTATCAGTGAATTTGTAAAAATTTAAATTTATGTTATTTAATACGAAAATAAACCAGTCCAAACTATGATATTATAATCAAAGAAATAGACAAGCCTCATCTGAATAAAATACCTTGTTCCAAAAACAGGGCAATTTAAAAAACCTCGTTTTGGAACTCCAGACAAACGAGGCATTTTTTTTTTTTACCTCGTTTGGACAGAAATGCCGAACAATGGCATTCTGGGGTTTATAGTGTTTGTTGTATTGGTACAGAGCCAATCATTAGAATCTAGATGGAATTGATCCGTTGCAGGTGCCCTTAGAATTAAATCTTGCATGAGGGTACTTAATTTCAAGAGGACAGAGCTACAGGCTTTCAAATCTGCAAACGATTGATCATGGCTATTTTCATTACTGGGGCAAAGGTTTTAATTCTCTTCATGTCATTCCATTGATGTTAAGGTTTTAATGTTGTCATTTCTCAGGCATATTTTCAACAACTTTTTACATGTTTTTGTTCAGTTGAAAAGGTTAGCACAGTGTTCAACAGACACTCTTATTGACAGGCCTCATGTAACAGGTCTTTTTCAAGAGAGAAATATATTTTAACATGTGAGAGACAAGCTTGACAGAATATTAATTTAGATGAGAGAGAGAGAGATAGGATATGGGTGTCCTGAGAGAGAGAGAGAGAGAGGGATATGGGTGTCCTATGAGAGAGACAGAGAGGTTTAATTTATATGAGAGAGAGAGAGAGAGAGAGAGAGAGAGAGAAAGGGGTTTAAAGGAGTCCACTTGACACAAACTTGTGGTTCAATTTCATTTAAAAAATTTGCTTGCATGTAGGGGTCTTAGCAGTGGCAGTAAACCAGAGAAAAAAACCCAGAGTCTGGACAGGCGACCCTACTCTTTGTCATGTACAACAGGGGAATAGAAACCATGCCACTTGACTCAATGACAGACCTTATGATGCAACACTTAACATCTTAATGACACAAACTAGGTTATTTTGGGACTAGTTGGTTTGGCGATTCTATTCCTTACCATAATCTGATTAAGATGCAGATTTATATTTCGTTTCGTTTGTTATATTATGGACGGTAAGCAGGCGCGGATCCAGAGGGGGGGTTTGGGGGGTCCAACCCCCCCCCCTGCTCAGCTACATAAAAAAAAAATGATGCCTTGCATCAATGAAATTACATCACAAAGTGATCCTACATCAGTACAAAAATGATTTCTCTGTTTAAAAAGCTCAATTTGTATGTATGCCTATGTAATTTAGAGACGATGATGGCAGATTTCCGTAACAGAAAGCTGGCAAACCCCCTCCTGCAAAAATTCCTGGATCCGCACCTGGTAAGGTAATGCGCATGCATTGTTGCTACTGTTAATACTAGGGGAGGTAATTCTTCTTTAGTCACGATTGTCAAGACTTCTTTTTACCGTGGCACAGAATTCTGAAAGCGATGTAGCCGTTGCCTGTCCATCTATATACCGTCCATAGTTATATAACAACTCTTCTAGATCCTACTGTTGTAAAGTCAAATAAAACAAAATTTGAACAATAAAAAACAAAACGAAATAGGCAAGCCTGGAAATAAGGCATCTGTCACTGACAATGTCAGGCACAGATTCAGGCTTTTTCAGACACAAAACCTCTGATGCCTGTCATTTTTTCCGGCACAGATTTGTCTTTTTACTGATATTATTTAATACATGTCCCACACTAAGTTGAAAAGGTCAGGTACTTTTTGTTGATGTCTGACATTTTGTCAGGCACATCTAAAATCATTATTTCCAGGCCTTGAAATAGGATCTGTGTTTTAATCAGAGTGTTATCACTACACGCTTGAGATTGAAACCCAGAGAGAGAAACTAGGTCATTACGGGACTAACATATGGTATAATGTTCATTCCAATAATTCACTTGGTAGTGGGAGGAAAGCAGGCAACTTGACTCTTTGTCACCTACAAACTTGTATTATCATATCTGAACAGTTTGAACTTTGTATTGATTAAAACTTTCACGTTTAACGATACGACATGCTAACGATTCAACCTTGATAACCCAAGGGATTTGGCTGTAATAGGCAGTTGCCATTCTGTGTGAAATGATTATTTGACAGTGAGAGATGATGTTGCATGTACTCTATTGACGATCTAAGTCTTGTTATGTCAGATTGGGATTGAAACCACGCCATTTGACTCAATAGACAGACCATATGGACGTGATGTAATAGTCAACACAGGAGAATTTTGCCCAGACTGTGGTTTTTTTTTCACATACTAGTCTTCAAATTCCAAATAGAGATTGGGTGGCCCATGATTTAGCGCATGCGTGTTCTGTCACAAAGTCTGTCATTGAGTCGGGGGTTGGGATGGCCTAGTGGTCTAGAGTGCCGCCCTTCGACCTCTAGCTGGCCGGTCACCTCTGGCTTGCGGCTGTGGTTTCGAGCCCTGGTGTGAGCGTATGTGGCATGGAGATAGGGGCGCCTTCTCAACCTCGTGGGTTTCCTCCGGGCACTCCGGTGTCCTCCCAATGCTAAAGACCCCTACGCGCAAGCGAATTATTGAAATAAAATTAAACCATATGTTAGTCCCGAAATGATTTAGTTGTGTTGAGTGGACGTTAAACCCCATTTCTCTCTCTCTCTCTCTGTCATTGAGTCATCTGGCTTGGTTTCTATTACCAGCTTGTACATGACAAGGAATAGGGTCACCTGTCCACCATCCTTGGGGTCGTCTGGTTTTCTCCCAATTCTAAAGATCCCTGTGCAGGCAAATTATTTAAACCCAGTGTTAGTTACAGAATGACCTAGTTTTTGGCAGTGGATATTAAACTCTCTCTCAGATTTCAACTGCAAAGGGTTCCTTACCTTGACCTTGACTATTGGTGCCATAGAAAAACTAGGCAACAATTTCCAATGCAGCTCTACAGATATAAGAAAGGAAAAAAAATAATTCTGTTTTATTTTTTTTGAAAGACTACATTTTTGAAACTCCAATGATTTAATTCCTTCAAATTAACAGCGCTGCATTATTTGAAATCAAAATAGATGATGATGGCTTTTCTTGCAAAATACGAGAATTTACTGATGTAAGCATTTCTGTGTCTGGAGAATTGGAGATAGGTAATTATTGGTCTGGATATTTGCCTTGACGTAATTTACTATCAAAGATTAGCCTTACTTATGTAAAGCTCCTACTTGCTCTCTCGGTGTGTCGCAACATTTCTAGAAATCCGTGGTGATTATTTCGTTAGTGATTATTATATACATCGTGGACTTACCGTCGATAATATACTTCCTGTAGGGTAAATCCCACATCACAATTGAGGCTTTCACTGTGTTGTTTGACCTTTAAGATGTTTACACATATTTCATGCGGAGGTTGTTGCCATTTATTTAGAGAGAGGATTGGGGTTTTAACATTTGCTTAACACAAGCTAGGTTATTTTGTTAGACCGTTTACATGTTGTTCTATTAACCTGATGAAATGACACGTAATGCGGAGTTTAACATTCTACCTTTCTTGATTATAAACTTTTCATGTGAATAAATGTCTAATTAAAGATACATTAAATGGGAGATAAGTTAACGAGTCGGCAGTTAAAAACTAGATGATGTAAAAGAACTTAGTTAAAAACTAGATGATGTAAAGGCATTTGCTGAAAATTTCAATCAAATTGATCCATTATGAATTGAAAATTAAGCTAGTGAAATTTCCGCCTACCCTCGATCATAACTAAAATCAGTGCGGTAAAAAGCATAGACTCGATTATGCATTTAATAATTAAATTGAGAAGGAAAGTTATGCAGTAAATCTGATGCGATCGAGAGTTGAGTATGGCCTGGATAAGTTAATTAATGTCTAATTTAGATAAAAATTCAGGACTAAAGAAAAACCTACAATATGCAGATTTAGCTTTTGAATAATGACTGTTTAATAATTTATATAACATTTGAAGCCAGAAAAAAAGAGCTGTAATGGGCAAAATTTAGTGCTTACATAATACATGCGTCTTTAAAGAATCTGTTCTTGTCATGCAGATGTTAATACTGATGTGTAGTTACCTCGTGTGTTTTCTCCGGGTACTCCAGTTTCCTCACACTGCTTAAGATCCCTACGCGCAAGCGAATTATTAAAATAAAATTAAAAACCATGTGTTATTCCCGAAATGACCTAGTTTGTGTTGAGTGGACGTTAAACCCCATTCCTCTCTCTCTCTCTGATGTATAGTTACAGTACTATTGTCAGTAAAAAACTGTCGGAATATTCTCAAGACATCATATGGCAAGTAAATCTGGACATTTAGTTTGATTGTGTTGAATTGTCTGCTACAAAATCTGGACATTTAGTTTGATTGTGTTGAATTGTCTGCTACAAAATCTTTGGGTATGGTTTATTGCCGAGATTGTATATGAGCTGCTCCCACACAACCAGGCTCTTAGTCATTTTTAATAGAAATATAGCTGGCAGCATATTTGAATAGCCCACAGCCAGCTATAAGCTTTACAAAAATGCAATTCTTATTGTCCCCCGCCTTTCGAAGAAAGTTGGGGGACTATTAAAATGGGTTCGTCCGTCTGTCTGTCTGTCTGTCTGTCTGTCTGTCTGTCTGTCTGTCTGTCCGTCTGTCTGTCCGTCTGTCTGTCCGTCACACTTTTTGGGACACAATAACTCTCTTCCTAATTGAGCTAGAATGTTCAAACTTGGTGTATGTGTTTATTAGGTCAATGCCTTGATGGAGTTCGAAGATGAGCATTTTCCGCTTAGGGTAAGCAGAGATAAGCAATTTGATTGGTTGATGCTTTGGGACACGATAACTTTAGTTCTAATTAAGTGAGATTGATGAAACTTGGTGTATAGTTTCATTATAGTAATACCTTGACTAAGTTCGATAATGAGCATTTTCTGCTCTGGGTAAGCAGAGCTATACGCAATTTGATTGGTCGAGAATTTGGAACACAATAACTCTCCTTCTAATTGAGTTAAAATGTTCAAACTTGGTGTATATGCTTATTAGGTCAATGCCTTGATGGAGTTCGAAGATGAGCATTTTCCGCTTAGGGTAAGCAGAGATAAGCAATTTGATTGGTTGATGCTTTGGGACACGATAACTTTAGTTCTAATTAAGTGAGAGTGATGAAACTTGGTGTATAGTTTCATTATAGTAATACCTTGACTAAGTTCGATAATGAGCATTTTCTGCTCAGGGTAAGCAGAGCGATACGCAGTTTGATTGGTCGAGACTTTGGGACACAATAACTCTCCTTCTAATTTAGTTAAAATGTTCAAACTTGGTGTATATGCTTATTAGGTCAATGCCTTGATGGAGTTCGAAGATGAGCATTTTCCGCTTAGGGTAAGCAGAGATAAGCAATTTGATTGGTTGATGCTTTGGGACACGATAACTTTAGTTCTAATTAAGTGAGAGTGATGAAACTTGGTGTATAGTTTCATTACAGTAATACCTTGACTAAGTTCGATAATGAGCATTTTCTGCTCAGGGTAAGCAGAGCGATGCGCAATTTGATTGGTCGAGACTTTGGAACACAATAACTCTCTAATTGAGTTAAAATGTTCAAACTTGGTGTATATGCTTATTAGGTCAATGCCTTGATGGGGTTCGAAGATGAGCATTTTCCGCTTAGGGTAGGCAGAGATAAGCAATTTGATTGGTTGATGCTTTGGGACACGATAACTTTAGTTCTAATTAAGTGAGAGTGATGAAACTTGGTGTATAGTTTCATTACAGTAATATCTTGACTATGATCGATAATGAGCATTTTCTGCTCAGGGTAAGCAGAGCGATAAGCAATTTGATTTGCCGAGACTTTGGAACACAATAACTCTCCTTCGAATTGAGTTAAAATGTTCAAAATTGGTGTGTATGCTTATTAGGTCAATGCCTTGATGGAGTTCGAAGATGAGTATTTTCTTCTTACGGTAGGCAGAGATAAGCAATTTTTGGATGACACTTCGTGTTCAGTTTGATTGGTCGATACGTTTGAAAAAAATAAATGTGCGATTAATTAATATGTGTCATCTATTTATTTTGGGATTTCGGCGGGGGACATCAGCCTCACTGTTGGCTTGTTAAATTTGTCTTACCATCTGAAGTTGAATTTGGCTCATTCACAGGAACAAGAAGGCCTACAGTTATGTTTTTGTTCACATGATACAAAATGAAGGGCAACAAGTGTCTGGTTTCGTGGGAGCGGGTCACAGATATCAGCCCAAAAATTGTACAGCTGTTAGCCATCCTTTGATGTTGGCATATCTTTATTTCAAATAATGTACATGCAAGATGCTTTCAATACCCGATGAAATATTGGACATGCGTGACAATTTCGTATAGTGCCTGTACTTAATGATCTCGAGCAAGACATGGCTAAATATATCGCAGCAAGACTCGGACTAACATCCTCGTCCAGTATCAATATATTACTTTATATCGCGCCCTCAACCATTAAACCATACAGATATGATGAATTAAAATTTTTGTATCCTCTGCAGAAAGCATAAGCATGATATAATGAAATTAACATTTTATGATATTGCCTGGTAGGAAATCGTTGGTTTATTGTCGAGATTAAATCTTTGGTTTATTGTTGAGATAAATTTGTTGGTTTATTGTCGAGATTAATAGATCGTATTTCACCGTTGGACTGAGAATCATCTTTAAAATCTAGATTCGTTAAATATTTAATTATTATACAAGTCATCAAAGACAATATAAGAGAATAGACTCGCTGTTCAACGATATTTTATAATACATAACAGAGATTGAATCATGGAACAGTATGATTGTAACATTCTCTAATCGTCTGCATCTCTTGTGTGGAGTTGCGCTATACAAATGTTGATGATGCCGACGTAATACTTGATTATCATTGTTGTGTTAATAACGAACATTGATCATCAAACGACGTTTAACTCACTATATTATAGATACGGATAAATTGTTGATTAATATCTCTATTGATTATCAATATGGTTTTACTGTTTTTGTTCTTGATGCATTTCGCCTGCATAACGCCTCATCAGACTTGCTGTTAAAAAAAATAAAAATTGTTATCACCTTTGATAATGGAAATAGTTTGATTGTGAATTATTTATATCCATATTGGTTTACGTGTCTGACACAAGGCTCTTGTTGATTATTAAAATAGATTAAACCGGTTCCTGTCAATTTTTATAACGTTTTATACTAGTTGAGGTTGTGCTGGCGTTTTTCCCTATTGTCAGTGATACAAGACAGGGGGGTCTGATTAAGGGACGGATGGAAGATGTTACAGAACCAGGCCCCAACTTCACAAAGCATTCTCAGACAAAGTAAAGAATTTGCTTAACTTTCGATCACTGTTTATGAGAAATATCTTTGATCCAGAAACACAAAACTTTGCACATAGTTTCTTATTGATGTATTTGATACATTATAACAACGGAAGTTTTATAACAGGCTATATTTTAGTTACAAATGGCCGAACAATTTTGAGTAAATTCTTAACTTTTATTGAGAATGCTTTGTGAACTTACGGCTAGATTACGTGCTTTGTAAAGCCACTGTTTCATTCTATGTTGCTGGGAGATACGTGGCTAAGTGGGTAAGGCGCTAGCTCGCTAGCCTGGAGGTGGGGTGTTGAATAGTCACAGTCACCAAGAACCCCCTAGTCTTCAACGTACGGGGGGTCTGGGTCTGTTGTCAATTTTTGACAAAAATTACTGGATAAATCACGGTTACGCATGGGCAATGGAACCTTTTGGTTAAAGTCTCGAAATGTATCCCATGGTTCACTTGGCACATCTATTATTAGAGACGAGGAATAAACATAAATCGCGATGAATAATTAAGAATATCGTGAGAGAATTTGACGAGAGAAAATTACCATTTCAATTAAAACCTTTACAAACATAATTTTCGAGAGTGTTATTGTTCACAAGTGAGATGTTTTGGTAGATTCAGTACGTGGTAACATAAAAGACTGAATAATCCAGATAATGACCTACTTTTTGTCAAATTTTGAGGACCCATCCAGACTAATATTTGTAGAATATTTGTTTGGATGATTTCAACTAGGTGTTGGCTCCCTGCATCGACCAAGAAAGTTCTTCTATTCTATTATTAACAGAAAACAATTTCAATGGTAAAAAATCACTGGTCGACCAAGAAAGTTCTTCTATTCTATTATTAACAGAAAACAATTTCAATGGTAAAAAATCACTGGTGTTAATTTAAAAGCACGACGTTTCAACAAGTATCATGCTTTCAGAATAAAACCAGTGATTGTTACCCATAAAAATTGTGTTCTGTTAATTTGTTCCCAATCGCTAAATGATGCTTAAAGATTATATTTTATTATTAATTTGATTTTTATTTTTTTGTTATGTATTTGCAGGATGATGCATTGAAGGAAAAAGAAAATGAATGTGAAACTTTAAAAACACATTTACATGTTGAAAAAACCAGAAATGAAGAATTGGTAAGGTTTTACTTCAATATTAGATATTTTAAAAACATTTAATGATCCATGTCCGATGATGGGGTTGGGCGGAGAGGTTAATCTCCATTTATTTTCATTACAAATACTATTATGTCATATAAAAATTACATTTATAGGGGCAAACAATTAACCATTTGTACTAAAGGATATGTAGCCGACTAAGTAATATTAACAGAGCATTCCTAAGTCTCTCAAGAGACTCAAAATCAATTCCATGATTGAAAACTCGGAATTTGGTGTGTCAAGGGAGGTAACTGGTGTATGATCAGATGGACAGATGGAATCAGACTACTTGGTATCCTCTTCCCTTTGACCACAATGTTAAATCATTGCCCATCCTTATTCTAACTCAATCTTTATGACCACAAAAAGTCCAGAAGGTACAAAATCATTTGATAGAAAGGAAATAGCTCTAGTTTCATGATTTCTATTTCATTCTTTCAGGAAACAGATCTTCGTGAATTGGCTGCACAAAACTCGCAGTTAACGCTTGATATCACTCATTTTGAAAAACGATTGGTTGAATTAGAAGGGGTAAGTACTGACTTATTAAGGCCTTGGTCCTTATTTATGAAAACGTAAACTTAAATATTTTAAAGATGCAGATTTTGATCGGCAGATGTTCCACATGGAACGGTAATCAGGAGGTCATTTTGCAGTTCATGACCAATAAGTAAAAATATAAAAATATTAACTATTTTAAACCATTGAATAGAGAAATTCAAGATCTTTCCAAAAATATGTACATTTGTATGATTTATTCTTAAATGTAAACAGTTCCAGTTCCACGATATATTATTAACTATATGCTATTCCTAGTTGAAACCGCAAAACATTTATTAGTACGAAGATTAAGCATAATTCTTAAAATGTTTTAGTTTATGTTTCTGTAAAAAAGGCCCTAATTCAATCTGGGGTATTTACCAGGACACCCAGCTATGGTCCTGCTACAACAGTTTCTTGTATACATCCATCTCCCAAAGATTTCATAAACTCCCTATGAAAATATATGAAATATAAACATTCTGATTGTGGTTTGTACATATCGTGTATATAGTGTATATAGCCATCTTATAACTTAATCTTTCTTCTACTTTTATTTTTATTTATTTTTTTTTATTTTTTTTACATATTTTCAATATATATTTATGTTTGTACTATTATGGAGGGGGATCTATAGGCATGTGCCTGTTCTCCAATCCAGTTTTTGTGAATAAGTAAAAAAATGTATATATAGAGGTAGTCCAATTCGGGGTGTCCTGATTCTAGCCCTGGGATATTACCAGGACATCCAGCTGTTCATCCTAATATTACCATTTCTATGGAGTACCAATCCTGTCATAATCTTTAAGTGGCATTTAGCGATTGGGAACAAATTAACAGAACACAATTTTTATGTGGAAACAATCACTGGTTTTATTCTAATATCACAACGTTTCGACAAGTATCCTCTTATCATTACCAATCCTGTCACAATCGTTTCATGGTATATAGAACCACTTTACATACATGTCATAATGATAATAATAAAGATTAAAACATTTCAATGTATTCCTTTTTCATTATCTTTATTTGAACTATTATATCAAGAACAGACAGCCCTTTTATCTAAATCTTATATAATGTATCTTTAATATACAAATTATTTAATTTTTGAATACAGTTCAATAATTATTGGCAGACGCTGATCTGATTTATTGATTTATTTGTCTTCAGTTCGTGTCACATTCAGATGTAATATGTCATCTGCTTCAAGCAACTCTATTTTAGAACTCAACTCTCTTGTGTTTCCCGCTTTTAACTAAAATAAACTATTTGTGGAAACGTGTGTGTGTATTTATCCAAATCTTTTTTTGGATTCAAGTTGTATCTATGTATATGTATACCGTCTGTTTGAATGAGAAGTTTACGCGGAGATAAGCATTGTAATTTGCTAATAGCAAGATACTTGTACAACTCTCGAATCATCTATCTCTCATTAGGTTCTGTAATGATTTTCTATCAGCGCTGAAACAAGTCCTTGCTTCGATAGTTTTTACAGACAGGAACACGTACATCGAGTGTATTTTTTTTTTGTTGTCTTTAATTATTGACATTCTCGGTCTTTAATTTATCCTATTGCCAAGTAGCTAGGATACTGGTTTCTCTCATGTGATGTTTGGTTTGATCTAAAATGGGGAATACAAATTAATGAGGATGTTTTGTAATTGTGTTTAGAAGTCAGAAATGAAATGAAATGAATTGAGTTTAATGAAATGAAATTTTTTCCACACCAACTAACCTACTGAAGACCTAGATAAATCCTCTAGTGTGCTGAGAGTAATTTACCCGGCCTGTCTCTGAGCTCTGAATGTTATTTCAGGAATAACAAGGTCTTGTTTGTCAGTCTTGATTGAATTGCAGGGAAACAAGCTTGTCACTCAATTTACATCCTATGAAATTTGAATTTCAAAGAATTTTAGTAAATACGAGTAAAACTATATATTAGAAAATTGGGATAAAGCTGAAAATTAGAATAATAATTTCAAAGAACTTAACCTTTAATAAAAATACAGTAAAATTATATTTAGAAAAATTGAAAATTAGAATTTATAGAATTAACCTTAAAAGATATAATAAATACAGTAAAATTATATTAAAAAATTAAGATAAAGCAAAAAATTAGAATTTCAAAGAATTAACCCTTAAAAAGATAAACATTGATATTGTTATATTGCTGTGATAATATGGAATCCTAATATCCATATTTGAATTTAAGACACAACGAAGGTTGTGTATGATATCGTTTCAGGTGAATTATCAATGAACAAAGAAAAACATATCCCAAATTACAATAAACAGTGAATAGTTTATATCTGCTTCGTAAATGATAAATTAATAATAAAAAATGTGAAGAATGTGCTAATTTGGCATAAACAATTATCGTTCAGTTTGCACTGCTCGTGTTTCATCGAGCATAATCGATTAGAAATTGACAATTTAAAAAAAAAAAATTAAATATAGGGAGAGGGTTTTTACATAGGCTAACCCTGTTTCCCAATCCCATTCAGACAACCTGTATAAAATATTGTTTAAAAAAACAAAATATATAAATCACTTTATTTACACTCACATTACATTATGTGCCTTTAGCCCCATTTATGGTTAAAAATAAATAGAGCCATACCATACGCCCTTTAAATAATCAATCTAAGAAAATATTTGATATTTTCGAAAAAATGCTAATGATGGCAGGAGATTAAGCACCATTTAAATGGTAAATAATCAATTGATATTTTTGTAAAAATGCAACCACAGAGAGACTAACGACTGAATACAAGGTACGTAGATTCCATAATTGGATTTAAGCAGAAGGAACCAAATATTTATTCCTGCAAGACAACTGTCCCTAATCTCGAACACAGATTGGTGATGAATTTTTTACACTTAACCCAAATTTTGAAGAAATTATTCATCACTTTTATATCAGAAATGATGAATGTCAAGACCTCATGTTTTGTCGTCTGCCTTTATTCACTTCTGGAGAAATCTGTCTTTGAATTTAGATAGAAATTTCGATATAGCAAATTGTATTAAGAAGCGACCAGGGAGATGACTGCCTTCCTGAAGGATACGAGAGTTTCTGACATTAAAGTGGTTTTCTCTCTCTAACTGCTCACCTTCGTAATCGCTTGAATACAATTGAGAAGGAAATGGAAAAATGCTAACTTCGTTTCTGAATCGCTCGTAATTGCAACTCATTTTACATGTGAGCGAGCGCGGAGGAAGGAAGAAACTATAGAAAATAATTCATAATATCAGTGAAACCCAACACACAATATGAAGACGTCCATATCAATTAGATGTAAAGGTATTGGGTTTTAGTTGAATGATTATTATGGTAGGGCTTCCTCTTGGCTCGTATTTCTCGATAAAATATCATGATATTGAGTACACAGTCTTCGTATTTCACAATAACTACAGGTTTATCAGATAGGATTATATCTATCAAAACTCCGTGCAGATATGTGGGAGGAACATTAAAACGCCATTTTACTCTAGATATGTTTGAGTGGATCAAGGGGGTTAATACTTACAGCCTGAGAGAGAGAGAGAGAGAGAGAGAGAGAGAGAGAGAGAGCATTATCTATAGTATGGAAGTTCTGGCAAGGACAAATGGCTAGTCGCTCAGATGGGGGGGGGGGGGAAAGAGGTTCCATGTATACATGTATACATTGGCATTCGTGTAAAAGATCCTGTGGCAGTTGGAATTCGATATAAGAGAATTAAGCGAGAGAGATTCCATTATCTAGTATGGAGCTTCTGGCAAAGACAGATGTCTAGTTGTTCAGATGGGACACAAAAAAAGAGGTCCCATGTATAAATACATTGACGTGTGTGTAAAAGATCCTTTGGCAGTTGGAAATCGATACAAGAGTAGGTCATAGTACCGCTGCATGGGCAAAATTTCCCTCATAGCACAATGTATGGAGTATGCCCGGCTGTCTTCATAAGCCCAGTAGGAGCAGAAGAGTAGGACGTTAATCCTTATTTCAGTTCTTATTTCCATCCATTTCACTCATCCATTTATCATCTTGCATGTAAAGTCGTAAATAATCAAACCATGTCTTGCTGTGACTGAAGCAAATAAACTTTACTTCTTCGGGCTCTTGTAATAGATACCCACACCACAAGTAGGTGGATCATTTGTTTCCAATATCAAAACGTAAAACCTTGAAATAAAAGCTTTAGGGAAGAGCAAGCAAATATCTATTTGTTTTTAAAGATATATTATGGGAAGATTAGATAAAGAGTTGGCATTTCTCACTAAATAATAGTTGAAAACTAGACAATGTAAAGGGAATATGCTGAAAATTTCAGTCAAATTGATCCACTATGAGCCGTGAAATGCTTATTTTAATAACAAAGTCTTGATTATCCATTTTTGCAATTAATCATCAATGGGTATTGAACAGCTGGTCGGATTAAAATTTAATGAAAATCGGACAAATAAAGAGTTGTTGAGAGTTGATTATGGTTTTGCCATGTTAATAAATGTCTTAATTAATAATAATATTTCAGGCCTAAAGAAAGACCTGCATTGTCTTGTAGGATATGTTTTTCTTTGTTTATTACAAATGGCACAGGAAGCCATGGGGCCATGGCCTCCCCGTCAGCCCCAGTGACATAGTTCATTTTCATTTGCTTTGTTACTGTTTTAGTTCACATATCTGCTCTTTAATAGATGATATAAACATGATTTACGCATTGTCTCCGCCCAAACAATCCAATGTTGCAACATATCCAATGTGTGCCCCCCCCCCTTCAACAAAATCCTAGATCCAGGCCTGCACAACTCTTGTACTGATTATAAAATGTGCTGATTATAAAATGTTATTTGTGCAATATTGGATATTATTATGATCCCATATTTATTGATTAAAATAGACAAATATTTAAAGATACATTATGGGTGTTTAGATAAAGAGCTGGCAGTTCTCACTTTAATAGTTAAAAACTAGATAGTGTAAAGGTAATTTGTTGACAATTTCAGTCAAATTGATCCACTATGAGCCAAGAACGAAGCGGGAGACATTTTCGCCTAGCCTCGGTCATAATAACTAAAATCATTAATATAAACAGCATAGTCTCGATTATCCATGTTTTGAATTTAATTTTCAATGGCCGTTAAGCAGCATATAGAAATCTAATCCCACCATCATCAAAGGCTAGCCTTGACATTGAGAGTTTATTATGGTCTTGGTAAGTTAATTAATGTCTAATTGATAATTTAGATAACATTTCAGCCCCAAAGAAAGACTTGTAATTGGCAGATTTAGCTCTTACATAATGCATGTTTAATTTTATTGCGTGTTTTTGATTTCAAATATACTGGAAAATATTGAGTTAGTAGATTTATCTTCTTTAATGTATTCTTGATGCTCTAAGAAATATCTCTCGAGAAAACCTGATACAGTGACAGTCTCGGAAAAAAAGTTTTAAGGGCAGTGGAGATGATATACAAGTTGTTCCATGTTGGCTGTCTCATGCCATTTAAAGTGACTTCGATTGAAACGGAATTAAACCAATTTATGCTCCTTAAAGAAACACCGATTTCTGAAGTGGGACTTGATGTGTCATGGACAGCTACCTTGATCCGCGCTGTATTTGACAGTAGAATATTTACGAAGCGGATCACTCAACTAATTCTGACCTCCTCTCCGCCAGTTTGTCTGTACATAAATTTACATTCGATGCAACTGACTATTCATCCCATCGATCAATCGATCAAGAAAATGTGTGAACTGTGCTTTCCGTTGTGACCTTTCTGCAACAGTTTACCCCGGAAATTCCAGTTTCACCACCTTTCACGTTCAGGAATTCTAACCGAGACTGCACTCTTTCAATCTATTTCATCTATTATCAAGTTTCGAAACTTTAATTATCTAGGACTTCTTTGAAGGTTTCCATAAAAAGACTTGTGAACCAAACTGATCAGAAATTCATTTTTGTAAACACAGCAATAAATTGAAAATATATCGAATTTCTTTTCTGAAACATGAAATGATATAAAAAGTATTCTGTTTTTTTAATGTTCTTAAAAAGAATGTTAATTACATTGAGGTTTCTTCTTCAGAAAGAATCCTGTTACAAATTTACATTTATTTCTTGAAATATATTACTAACAATTTATTTTAAGACTCTGTATTTCTTATCCTGGGTAACCTATTTTTAACTATTTACTTTGTTTTACTTTAAACAGAACTAGGCCCCGAGTTCACAAAGGTTCCTCAGACTTAATTTAAAAATTTACTCGAAATTGTTTGCCCTATTTTAACTGAAATATACCTCTTTTATAACATTTTTGTTGTTTCAATGTATCAAATACATCAATAAGAAACTATGTGCACAGTTTTGTGTTTCTGGATCAAAGATATTTCTCAAAAACAGTGATTGAGAGTTGAGTAAATTTTCAACTTAAGTCTCAGAATGCTTTGTTAACTCAGGATCTGGCGTCTTCATAGCCATTCTTTCTCTTAAATAATCTCACTTGGTTAGCACCCCTAGATGACAAGGGGGGGGATGGCCTAGTGGTCTAGAGTGCCGCGCTTCGTCCTCTAGCTGGCCGGTCGCCTCTGGCTTGCGGATGTGGTGTGAGCGTATGTGGCATGGAGATAGGGACGCCTTCTCAACCTCGTGGGTTTCCTCCGGGCACTCCGGTTTCCTCCCACTGCTAAAGACCCCTGTGCGCAAGCGAATTATTGAAATTAAATTGAACCATATCTTAGTCCTGAAATGACCTAGTTTGTGTTGAGTAGAGGTAAAACCCCATCTATCTCTCTCTCTCTCTGTTCACAATATGTTACTAGGGAACATGATCTCTGTAAATAGAACCATTTAGAGATTCAACTTTTCCAGTATTATTATAGTTTGATCAATGCCAATCAGTGATTTTAATGTATCTTCTTTGATTGGTATTTAGTTCTTATTAACACAAGGTACAACAGAAAATTTTAATCCCTCTAAGAGTTTCCATTGTGTAGATTTAGTTGTAAATGGCCCCCTAATCAAAGATGTTAAGCTCTAATTGTATTTGATTCTTATCTTTGTTGCATATTCTGTATATATTTGCCTACTATTCACATTTTTGTATCATTTGCTTGATAAAGACGAGAGTATCATCGAAACGTCACTTAGTATCAAACTCAGTAATTGTGTATCCATAAAATTGTACCTTGTGTTGATTTTAATGTGGTAATAATGGTTTGCGGGTTTCTTTAAAAACAAATAAAAATAAACGGTCCATTTTGTAGAGGTTATTCTCTGTTTGATTGGGTCTTGCCGTTTGGGTTACTGTTCATGTCACGGATAATTAATCACCGAGGATGGATATTATCTGGCTCGTTAAACACTACACTCCCGTTCTACACGACTCAACTTCATCGATTATTAACGATGAAAAAAAAATCACAAAGTAGTTCCATGTTAACTTTAACCTAACGTCAACTTGAACAAAAATGCCAACAAAAAAGAAAAAATTGATTTCAATGACTCCACTTGAAGTTGTGTTTATTGCATTTGAGAAAGTTGAACGACCAAAAGTAACTGCATATTATTGTTTTCGTGGGATCATTAAGACATTGATATTTGCTCTTGTATAATGCAGCAGGAAGCTAAACAGAGAGCGGCATAGCAACCCGTCTGCTGTGATGTAAAAAAAATACAATATTCAGCACTTGAAAACTGTACGTTATCTTTGAAACGTGATGATTAAATATGGAGTGGAATTCACAACATAATTCTAACTCTGAAGCTTGTTATTTATTCACTCATTGGGATCTTTTGGCGTAGGATGAAAAGTGAGGTCCCGATTACACATTGGCATGCACAGAAAAGATCCCTTGGCAGATGGAATTTGATATATAAGACTAGGCCGTAGCACAGTCAAAGCAGAACAGGATGTTAATCGGCTATTCCCATTGCATTTCATTTTATATTTATTAGCGAATAAAAGATTGAAAAACCCTAAGTCAACCCTAAGTCAAGGATGATACGGTAGGAGCGAACAGGAAGCAACCCACAAAAATAATCCCATATGGTAATCCGCAAACTGATGGATATCGGTCATAAATTGGTTGACTCAATTATCATTGGTTAAATATACATTATGCAAGAGCTAAATCTGCCTATAGCTGGTCTATCTTTAGGCCTGAAATGTTATATAATTTATTAATTAACACTTCTCCAGACAATAATCAACTCATGATGTCATCACTAACCTTGGATATTTACTGGATCAGAACCCGATCTGCTGCTCTAGGCTCAGTGATGATTAAATAAAAAAATGGATGATCAAGACAGGTTCTTACCGTACTGACTTTCGTAATGATGATCAGACTATAGGCCTAAAATTTAAACGCTAAATTCTCGTTTCAGAGTGGATCAATGTGGCTGACATTTTCAGCAAATTCCCTTTACATCATCTAGTTTTTAACTATTATAGTGAGAACTGCCAGCTCTTTATCTAATCTCTCACTGTTTATATATCAACCTTATCAAGAGATTTTAACAACTGATTTAATTTTAGAGCTGCAACTGATAGAACAGGCCCCAAGTTCACAAAAAATTCTTAGACTTAAGGCAAGAATTCACTCAAAATTTTTCTCCTTATTTTAACCAAAGTATATAGTTCTTTATGAAACTTTTGTTGTTTTAATGTATCAAATACAACAATAAGAAACTATGTGCAAAGTTTTGTGTTTCTGGTTCAAAGATATTTCCCCAAAACAGTGATTGAAAGTTGAGTCAATTCTTAACTGAAGTCTGAGAATACTTTGTGAACTCAGGGTCTGAATTTGTGAGAAAGGAACGCCACCATATGGACTGGACTTAGTATAATATCTAGAGCTAAACCACCCAGTCAAATCAGCTTCGATGTCATCGGATGATCTGAAAGCTGCTTTCAATCAAAGTTCTACTAGTTCCATTATTCCATTGTATCAGTAATTACGCTCACGATATTGCGATTATATATATGGCATACAATTTATTTGGATTTAAATGCGAAATTGCTAAAAGCTAATATAGTTCCATTAAAATGGTGTCCAATAACCCCAGTCTATAAATACGGCAGTTCTCCTAGGACTTGTGGAGTCTAATTAGCTGCCTTATGAAAGTTTTATATGACGACCAGTGACATTTTAGGTTTTGAACAATGTTTTAGTTCATGTATTTGAACGGCATTTGAGGGAAATAAAGATAAAATGGGTTTAACGTCCTACTGTTCTGCTCTTACTACAAGCCATTCAGGGTTCTATGAAGAATTTTGAACAATTTGATGGAACAAGTTAAAAGGGAAAAGTCGCTCTGTTATGAGACATACCACCAGATAGCAGTTGTGTTCTTGGTTATAAAATCATCAAAATTGTTATCAAAATGAATAACTTGCATCATGTCCAATCTTGACGTATTTTAAAAACATCGTATATTATCTTGGTTAGGTCTAAAAGCTAAGAACCATTACAGATTTCAACATAAGTCACAATTGAGTTAATCCTGTCCGTGTAACACACAAAATCTTAACAAAAATCTTGTGACCTGCAATGGTTCTTAGTTTTTAGCCTTTACCATCTTATCACAACTTTAAGTTAAATATAGCTACCACATGTTGTTAAAGTTTTAAAAAGGCCCGGTTGTACGTGACAAGGAGTAGGGTCGCATGTCCAACCTCGTGGGTTTTCTTCAGGTCTTCCAGTTTCGTCCCACTGCTAAATATCCCTTCAAGCAAGCGAATTATAGAAATGAAATTAAACACCATTAGTCCCGAAATGATCTAGTTTGTGTTGAGTGGACGTAAAACCCCATTTTTCTCTGTCTTTCTCTTTAAAAAGGCCTATTCTTTTCAAGATAAAGAAATGACACATATTATTTGAGACTGTTTTATATCACCTAGCTTCAGTTTCTAGAGTTTTCTAAAATAATATGCATATTCAGCAAGTTATTCCGACAGACAAAAGCTTTCTGACACTTGTAAGAAGTTTGTCTACGTTTTATTTTATTGATCAGGAATTTGTTGACACGGTTTTAACAAAGGTTCCGTAGGTTGTGTAGCTGGAGTCGGCGGCTTACACATGTGAAAAGTTCAAGTTTAACATCTGATGCCTAATCGCATGGTAATCAGCGGTTTCAGGGATATTTGAACACCGAACCTCCTAGTTAGCAAAATGAAAAGAAAATGGGTTTAAATTCCTTTTGTTTTGCTCCGAACTGGGCTAATGAAGACGAGCATACCCCATAGAGTGTGTCGAGAGGGAAAATTGGCCTGAACAGCGTCATTACGGCCTACTCTTATATTGAATTACAACTGTCTAAGGAACTTTTACATTCGTGGCAATTTTTTTGTCCTATAGAACGACTAGACAGCTGTCCTTGCCAGGCTCTCCGTCCTGCATCACTGACAATGGAGGATCACGGCAGAAAATTGAGATGAACTTTCTCTGTCAATGCCGGGATTGATCATCCCACCTCTAGGCTAGCGAACCAGAGTCTTACCCACTTATCCATCGTGGCCCTGTCCTGGTTAGTGAATCAAGCTCTTACTGAGCCACTGTGGCCCCCCCCCCTCCTTCAGATGATAATCAACAGCTTCAGTATCTTCTCAACAACTCTATTATATAAGCAAACTATGGACAAATCATCTTATATTTTCCTAACCCCAGTCGTCTTCGTCGTTAACCTTTTTGCGATAGAGTACAAGAGCCTGAAGAGTGGCTGATAATATCACGATTTATATATTAACGTCTGCGGATAGCTGGAGGATGATTTATTTAATGATATCTCAAGTCTTTCTATTAATCTATCACCGTCTAATCTTTCTTATGATACTATCTCCTCTTTGTATTTTGCTTGCGGACGTTTCCTTTTCTTTATTATTATTTTATTTTGGTTGATAATGATCCTCTTTTTGTCAGAATAACTAAACATTTTTTTTTTTTTTTCTGTTTCCTTATTACTCAGAGTTTTTGCGTTAAAAACAAGACAAATCCTTCAAGGATTTTGCGAAAGATGATGTATAGCTAAATTGTGTTAGATTTTTGAATGACTGTGATTCTGCTTTATAAGATGGAGGTTGGCTGGTCCTTTAGATCATACAATCTGTCATTTAGAAATCTGATTAAAAGTACAGATCCTATTTCGTTTTGTTTTTTATAGTTCAGAATTTTATTTTACTAGTCTGTGCTACACTAGGATCTTGAAGAGTTGTTATCATTGATGGGTTCTGTATGATGTGAGGGATTAGCCAATGAAACGGTCTGTTACAGCGAACTTTAGGCATGTGGTGCACGGAACTGTGGGTAATCCACTAGAAACATCAATGCTTGGTTAATCAAATATCATAGGATCAAAAGTCGGTTGTATGACCTCTGAAGCGACCTGTCTCAACAAACGGTATAGTGTAGACCGTTGAAAGTATAAAAAACGAAACGAAATATAGATCACTACTTGAATCCGATTGGTGATGTAGTCAACCTCAACTTGAAATGTCCAGACTGTCGAAAATTTTGAAACGGAACCCCATTTTATTTCAGTATTACGGTACGCATATTAAAGTAGCGAAGTATTAAAGGGACAACCCCGATAAGAACAGAGTCTCAAAAACTGAAGTCCGAGCATTTATTAAATTTATGGACCAAAACATAGAGGCATGGTGTATTTACCTTGTCTCAAAATTTCAGCTCAAAATATTGAGTCGTTTTGACGTTAACGTCAACACTGCTTATCCGGACACGTAACCCTTTTAAGATTTCGGGTCAATTTTTTCATTGGGTGACCTGCTAATCGATTCTCATTTCTTGAGAGGTCTATACAGTGAATGACCCATGTACTGTACTTGATAACAAAAGGTAAATTTCACCTACATATTATTTTTATAGAAAAAAGTCTGGTTTTATCCCTATACTGTATAATACAACGGTCTCCATTTCCAGATGAAGACTGTCAGGTTTAAGTTATTTACAAGCATATCACAAATATCGGTTTAGTTGGTCGGCCTTACGTAATGGGTTTTAAGGGATTTTAACACAAAATTAAGCAGTTTTATTCCCCAAAAAGTTATCGGGATTGGGCCTTTAATATAATAACTTGCGCAGGAGTACGGGAATATATATATATATATTGGTTTTTTAATTTTTATGGAGCCTCAATAATAAAATGTATTGACAACTGTCTAGAAATCTACTTGATAATGGTTCATCAGACAAATACAATTATGTATATGGAAATAAATGTCATTAAATTTGATTTCGTCACACTGTTTGTGCGTAATAATAAAAACTACTAAATACAATGTCAGACATCTTTTATTCTTTTATCAGATTGAATGATAATAGCACAAGACACAATTATATGTAATACATGTTACTTAAAGGATTTATTTCAGCGACGTTTCAACAAGGGTTCTCCCATCTTTATCAAGCAAAAAATGACAACCATGGCTTGATAAAGATGGGAGAAACTTGCCAAAACGTTGCTGAAATAAATCCTTTAAGTAACATGTATTACATATAATAATTGTGTCTTGTTCTATTGTCATCCTGCCACTTAAAAAACTTGAATGATAATGGACAGAGATTAGATTTTACCAAAGAAAAAGAACTAATTGATGTCGTTCTTATTGAAATAGTTGTTGGTTTCCCCATTGTCTGTGATGCAGGATGGAGGGCCAATGATGTTTCTGGTTTGAAGGTAACTTGTGTTATTTTCAAGGTATATTTGATTTCACATGGCCAAATGGTTAGCACCTGCATGTTGTATCATAAGGTCTGTCATTGAGTCAACTTGTGCAGATTTGATTCCCCACTTGTACGTGACAAGGAGTAGGGCCGCCTGTCCAACCACGTGAGTTTTCTCTGGGTCCTCTGGTTTTGTCCCACTTCTAAGGACCAGAATGCACGAATGAAATAAAATTGAACCATATGTTAGTCCCAAAATGACCTGTTTTGTGTAAGGTTTGACTTAACATCCTCTCACTCACTCTCTCTGTCTCTCTCCTTCTCTCTCTCTTGTCGTGGGAAAGATTCTTCTGCTATGTTGTATTCTGCATTGTCTATGTGAGGTTATGCCATGATTATTATTGTGTCAAATTTACCTGGAGAATTGAGAAGAACAATATTGGCTGATATGACAAACTTGAGTGTGGAGTGGACCTTCAACAGAATCTTTCTCTCTCTCTCTTTCTCTCTCACTTTCTCATTTCTGTGAGTTGATTTGAATTCAGCATTGTCTATCATTGTATATTGTGTATGTTAGGTCATGATTTTTATTGTGTCAAATTTACCTGGGGATTTGATGAATGACGATATTGGCTGATCATAGACAGTGGCGTTCCAGGCTCTCCGATCATCTTGTTGCAGGCTGTGTATACTGAGTTTTAGTGGATAGTGGGAGGGAAATGATGGCAGTAAAGGTTGTATTGATTGACTTAATTGAAGACAGTCCTTGTTCGCGTATCTTCAACGTTACAAGTACAAGTAAACTATCTGTCGTGTGTGTATGTGTGCGTTCCGCGATGTGGATACTATTTATGTAGGGATACAGGTGATATAACAATCTTGACGATAGAACGGTGAATTGTGAAATATAAACGGAGTAAAATTCTGTCTGCATAATAGAATTATTTTTTATGTGTGGGATAATTGAAAAAGAAAAAACTGTGCCGAATATAGAAGTTTATTGCGTTTTGTTTAATATTGGAATTATGCGTGCAGATTTGAGAAAATGAATGTTTGATTTTTGTTTGTGATTTTGAAATAATGAGAGAAAAAGAGGTTTTTATGATTTATATATGGATTATATATTTGACTCGGTTTGTTTTCTATTGCGTTTATTTATTTTTTTTTATCAAAGTTTGATTTTCGTTTGTGGTTTTGAAATATAACATAAGAAAAAAATGTTGTGGTGCAAAAAATATGGTTTATATTTGGGATAATTTCTTTTGTTGTTAAAGATAAAATGACAACTAAATTATGTTATTTATATTCTTGATGCGGCATTTTGTAATAAACACAAAACTTAATATGGAACAATTACTATTTAAGTTAAAAGTACAGAAAAAAAAAAAATGTTATTTAATTAAAGTCAGAACACAATGAATATTTAAATTAAGATACGGAACACAGTTATTATTTAAATATCGTGGAACACAATTATTATTTAAATATCGTGGAACACAATTATTATTTGAATTAAAGTATGGAACACAATTATTATTTGGATTAAATACGGAACCCAATTACTATATTTAAATTTAAGTATGGAACACAAGTACTTTTTAAATTAAATTAAACGACTTAACACAATTATGATTTAGATTGCAGGATTGAACACAATTACTTGTAAATTAAAGTATGGAACACAATTAATATTTAAATTAAGTATGGAACACAATTACTTTTTGAATTAAGTGTGAAATACAATTAATATTTAAATTAAGTATGGAACACAATTAATATTTAAATTAAGTATGGAATACAATTAATTAATATTTAAATTAAGTATGGAACACAGTTAAAATTTAAATTAAGTATGGAACACAATTAATATTTAAATTACAGCATGGAACAAACTTACTGTTTAAAGGGAAATTATGGGATATTAGATTAAGTGCTGACAGTAAATAGAATAAACTGAATATTTCAGCCAAATTACTCCACTTCGAACCAAGATATTAGCTATCTTCGATCATCATTACGATAAAAACAAAGTCTTGATATTTATCCTTCACAAAATGTATTCCTATGCGCTAAATATCACTTGCAAGTGATGGCATCAAGAGTTGATTATGGTCTGGAAAAGTTAATTAACGTCCAATTAAGGCCCAAAGAAAGGCCTGCAATTGGCAGATTTATCTCTCGCATAATGTATGTTTAAAGTTGAAAGAATCCTCAATGAAACATCGCTTTAATTAAAATAATAATTGAGTTCCAATAGGAAAATTATTGGAAAACTACCGGAAAACACCATTTTATACTGAATACAGGAAAATCCTGGAGAAACGCTAAAAAACGGAGAAAATACACTTAATACCGGAAAACACCCTAAAGGTTAGGGTTAGTTTCTGGGATATAGTATAACCTGGCTTCGGGTTACTTATTTAGGGTGTTTTCTGGCATGTAGTGTGTTTTTTGGTATTTAGTGTTTTTCCGGTAGTTTTCCGGGGTTGTCCAGTATATAGTAAAACTCTTGTTTTTCAAGTAGCAGATTGTCGCTTGAATATTTTTGACAATATCGTAACCGTACTCATATTGATTATATTACCTGTTATTAGATAATATCCCGGTCATCTTTGGCTTGCGACTGTGGTTTCGATCCCTGGTGTGAGCATATGTGGCATGGAGATAAGGGTGCCTTCTCAACCTCGTGGGTTTCCTCCGGGCACTTCGGTTTCCTCCGAATTATTGAAATAAAATGAAACCATATGTTAGTCCGGAAATGACCTAGTTTGTGTCAAGTGGACGTTAAACCCCATTTCTCTCTTTCTCTTTATTATCAATCATGTTAAAATGAGACATATCAATAGATGTCGGCAAAAATCATCGTTGGCTCTAGCTTATGTTGAAGTGGACACAGAATGTCGCCAAATTTTCGAGGGGGTTGGGTGGCCGAATGGTTAGCCTGCGCGCGCTGTATCATATGGTCTGCCATTGAGTCAACAAACGTGGTTTTGAATCCGCGGTTGTACGTGACAAGGAGGAGGGTCGCCTGTCCAGGTTTTCTCCGGCTACTCCAGTTGCCTCCCACTGCTAATGACCTGTACGCGCAAGCGATTTATTAAAATAAAATTGAACCATGTGTTAGTCCAGAAATGACCTAGTTTGTGTTGAGTGAACCCCATTTCTCTCTCTCTTTTTTTTTTACCTAAGTTCTGTCTTAAGGAGCTAAATCGCTAATATTTGGGACCTAGAAATTGACACTTATAGGTATATTACTGTAATTTTCAAATCAGTTAAAATAGCATTATGCAAGAGCAAAATCTGCTTATTACAGGTCTTTCTTTAGGCCTGAGATGTTATCTAAATAATCAATTAGACATTAATTAACATATCCAGACCATAATAAACTCTTAAAGTCAACGCTAGCCTTCGATGTTGGCGGATTGAATTCCTATATGCCGCTTAATGGCCGTTGATAATTAAATCAATCAAGTGGATAATCGAGACTATGCTGTTTATATTAATGATTTCAGTAATGATGACCGAGGCTATGTGATTATTTCAAACGCTTTTTTTCTCGGCTAATAGTGGACCAATTTGACTGAAATTTTCAGCAAATTACCTTTACACAATCTAGTTTTTAACTATTATAGTGAGAACTGTCATCTCTTTATCTTATCTCCCATAATGTAACTTTAAGTAATATGCTGAATTGCTATTCTGGATGTTGCGTGTTTGATCTCTGCATTTACTGAGAAAGATCATTGGGATTTTCCGACCTGATTTTCCCATGTCAGAGGAACGGGAGTCCTGACCAGGATAGCTGTCTAGTCTTTCAGGTGGGAAAAAAACCTGTTGTCTTAAATTCATTAGCCCAGTTGGAGCAGAACAGTAGGACGTTAAACCCCATTTCATTTCTACGAACCTCTGTTGTCTTCATAAGTCCAGCTGGAACAGAACAGTGAAACTTTAAACCCCATTTCATTTTATATAAGCTGAGGTGAAATTTCCAGGATTGGTTGCTTCAAGATATTTCATGTCTTGATTACACCGTTTTTGGTCATTACGGTGTTTATCCGATAAGAAAAATGGGGTCTGAATTATTTATAAGGATACATTGGCTCAATATACGAACGATGCCAATTAACTTTGGATAGCGACACACAGGCTGGTATTATGTTGTGTGTTGTCTCAAATTATTATTAAAACTGTCTGTGTGTATTAATGGACAGATTTTAAACTAGTTATCAAAAGGAGAGAGAGAGAGGGTTTAACGTCCACTCAACACAAACTAGGTCATTTAAGGACTAACGATCAAATTTATTACAATAAATGGGCTTGTATGTAGGGGTCTTTAGCAGTGGGAGGAAACCAGAGGACCCAGGAGTTAAACGTCTTATCGATTTGAACTTGGTCATTTAACATATGGTTCAGTTTTATTTCAATATTTCGCTTGCACGTAGGGAGTCTTTCTTTAGTAGTCGGAGGAAACCACTTTGTCAAGGTGTATGCTCCTATTCAATGAGGGGGGTTGGGATGTCCTAGTGGTCTAGAGTGCCGCGCTTCGACCTTTAGCTGGCCGGTCACCTCTGGCTTGCGGCTGTGGTTTCGAGCCCTGGTGTGAGCGTATGTGGCATGGAGATAGGGGTGCCTTCTCAACCGCGTGGGTTTCCTCCAGGCACTCTGGTTTCCTCCCACTGCTATAAACCCCTACGCGCAAGTGAATTATTGAAATAAAATTAACCATATGTTAGTCCCGAAATGACCTAGTTTGTGTTGAGTGGACGTTAAACCCCATCTCTCTCTCTCTCTCTCTCTTCTATTCAATGACCTATTCTGTGAAGAAAAGTAGGATGTGTAATTTCATTTCATTTTGTCAGCTAATATTCTTTCAGAAAGTGGGATGACAGATTGATATTCTTCAATGATAATACTCTTGTCATTCCCACATTTGATTAATTCCTTTCTGTTATGTAAGGGGGGGTTGGGATGGCCTAGTGGACTAGAGTGTCGCACTTCAACCTCTGGCTTGCGGCTGTGGTTTCGATACCCGGTGTGGGCGTATGTGGCATGGAGATAGGGGCGCCTTCTCAACCTCGTGGGTTTCCTCTGGGCACTCCGGTTTCCTCCCACTGCTAAAGACCCCCACGTGCAAGCGAATTATTGAAATAAAATTAGAAACCATATGTTAGTCCCGAAATAATCTAGTTTGTGTCGAGTGGACGTTAAATCCCATTTCTCTCTCTCTCTCTCTTGATTTGTAAGACAAGAAAATCTTTATTTACTGGTTAGAGCAGATGTATTTGTGTTTACAGTATCTCAACACTAAGGGGATCTCGTGGCTAAGTGGGTAAGACGCTAACTGGAGGTCGGGTGTTCGATCCCTGCATTGGCCGAAAAAGTTCATCTCCATTTTCCGGTGTGGTTTCCCCTTGTCAGTGAAGCAGAACAGAGGGCCTTACGAGGACAGCTGTCTAGTCATTTGGATGGGATCAAAAATCAAGGTCATGTGTACACATTGGCGTGTAATTAAAAGATCCCTTGGCAGTTGGAATTCGATATAAGAGTAGGCCGTAGCGCCGCTGCCCGGGAAAAATATTCCTCATGGCACACTGTTTGGCGTATGCTCGTCTTCCATTAGCCCGGGTAAGATACAGAAGAGTAGGATGTTAAACCCCATTTCATTTCATTTCATTTCTCAACACTAAGAAGAAAATGATGCCACAAGTGACTGGAATCCATTAAAGTTGACCACCAACTAAAAGGTTACGACCCATGAGATCATAGTGTAGGTTGTGTAGAATATTCTGGGAATTAGATTGATGGAGTAAAATTTAATTCAGGGTTTGGCTTTATTCACGTGTTCTGGAGGAAGTTTAGAATCATCTGGGAATTAGATTTATGAAGTAATCATCTGGACAAAGTGGGTTTGATTAAGTCAGATGTTCTATAGTGTTAAATGCATTCATGTGTTCTAGAGTGTTGAGTGAATTCAGGCGTTCTAGAATGTCGGTTGAATTCAGATATTCTAGAGTGTTGAATGAATTCCAATGTTATAGAGTGTTGACTGAATTCAGGTGTTCTAGAGTGTCAGTTTGGGTGTTCTAGAGCGTTGCTTGAATTCATGTTTTAGAGTGTTGGTTGAATTAAAGTGTTCTAGAGTGTTGAGTAATTCCGGTGTTCTAGAGTGTTAGTTGAGTTCAGATGTTCTAAAGTGTTGCATGAACTCAGGTGTTCGAGAGTGTCAGACTAATTCAGATCTACTAGAGAGTGTTGGGTATAAATTAAGTTAGTCTAGAGTGTTTTATCCATTTATTCTAGATTGTTAGTTTAATTTAGGTGTTCTAGAGTTTAGGTTTAATTTAGGTGTTCTAGAGTGTTGGTTTAATTTAGGTGTTCTAGAGTGCAGTTTTGATTTAGGGCTTCTGGAGTGTAGGTTTAATTTAGATGTTCTAAGGAGTAGGTTTAATTAAGGTGTTCTAGAGTACAGTTTTAATTTAGGTCTTAAAGAGTGCAGTTTTAATTTAAGTGTTCTAAAGTGTAGGCTAATTTAGATGTTCTGGAGTGTACATTTAATTTAGGTCTTCTAGAGTGCAATTTTAATTTGGGTCTTCTGGAGTGTAGGTTTAATTTAGATGTTCTAAGGAGTAGGTTTAATTTAGGTGTTCTTAGGAGTGGATTTTATTAAGGTGTTCTAGAGTACAGTTTTAATTTAGGTCTTAAAGTGTGCAGTTTTAATTTAAGTGTTCTAAAGTGTAGGCTAATTTAGGTGTTCTGGAGTGTACGTTTAATTTAGGTTTTCTAGAGTGCATTTTTAATTTAGGTCTTCTAGATTATGTTTTGGTTTGATTTAAGTGTTCTAAAGTATAGGTTTAATTTAAGTGTTCTAAAGTGTAGGTTTAATTTAAGTGTTCTAAAGTGTAGGTTAATTTAGGTGTTCCAGAGTGTAGGGTTATACAGGTTTTCTGAAGTGCTAGGTTTAATTTAATCTGGTTGAATCAAGGTGGGAGACTATTATGATTTTTTTTCCTTTTTTTTTTTTAGTAAATGTTAAATTATCAACTTGAGAACATTTAATATGGTCTAAAAAAGGCAAGGATAATCAGAGGCTTTAAGGCATTAAAAGCTTTCCCTTGGATTTGTCATTGTTAAAATCCTCTATTTTGAATTGATTTTTTAAAATTGATTAAGTTGTTGCAGAGAAAATGAAGAATGCAATTATTTGAGAGTGACATCACTTTCTGGGTTAAATTTCTGTTTGACTCTGCTTTTGAACTCCATTAAAATGACACACAAGTTAATTTACGTGCCGGTGCTCTCTGATCTTATATATTCGTGACCTGTTGCGTGCAGATGACAAGATAGAATGTAGTGGCGTCTTTGTTGGATAAGCCAGTAGTTTATTTGAGATTATGCTATTCAGACAGTTCAGTTGGTTTCAGCCTTTGATAAAAGACAAAAAGCTATTGAATTAGAAGGGTATGATGAGATAGATAGTATTTCTTCAGAGAAAGTAACTAACGACCATATGTTAGTCTCAAAATGGCCTAACCATTGTGTTGACAAAACTCCATGAAATTTCATTCTTTCATTGCAGTAGTGGTAATTGAGTGTACGTGTAGATCTATTGTACTGCAGATACCCTGCTTGTACATGACGAGGAGTAGGATCGCCTGTCCAACCTGGATCATTTTCTCTGGGTTCTCTGGTTTCCTCCCACTGCTAAAGACCCCTACACGCAAGCCAAATATTGTTATAAAATTGAACAATATGTTAGTCCCAAAATGACCTACTGGTAGCCTGATATAAGAGTAGGCAAGAGCTCCTCTGTCCAGATAAACTGTAAGGACAGAGGGACTATGTATTGTCATTTGGATGGGAAAAAAACCCTGAGGTCCTGTGTGCATTTGAAACAACCCATGACTATTGGAACTTTTAAGGATAGGCTGTAATGCCGCTGCCTGGGCATAATTTCCATCCATAGCACACAGCATGGCATTATGACCTACTTTATTAGCCCAGTCAGAGCAGAACAGTAGGGCGTTAAACCTTATTTCATTTTAAAGACGGAAAGCCAGATTGGCCAAGACATAAAATAAACCAAAAACAAAAAAGGGCTGACATGTTGCTGTAAGTTCTTTCCTTCTTTTTTAACGGGCACGAACAACGCGCAACACAGTCATGAAACTAATTTAACTGCAAATTGTCAGGAGTCAATAGAAAGTAGTTCACCAAGAATTGTCTATTAAAGTCGTAAAGAGTCAAAAGAAAATAGTTCACCAAGAATCATCCATTAAGGGAGGTAATTTGTCGGGTAAATGTCAAATGATTGTCTGATAAAGCAGTTGTATTCCATTAAACGTCGATCATGTTGTTTGCATCAATCTATCTCCGCAACATTGATTCTTGTATCATCTTGATTGACGTTGGACCGATTCGGATAATCTGCGGATGAGTAATGTGATTAATTGTTAACAATAGCAGGATTATGTATAATTAATCTCTCCACTAGCTGTTTGTGCCTTCTCTCGTGTATAGTTTGCTATATTTTCATTGATTGGGATAATGGGTTGGGTTTGTGAAATGGAATGAAATGGTGTTTAACGGCCTACTGTTTTGCTCCGACTGGGCTAATGAAGACGGGATGAATCGTGTTTATGTTCTTGTATATAAACCATTGAAATAAAATTTAAATAGGTTTAACGTCCTACTATTCTGCTCTGATTGGGCTAATGAAGACAGGTTACCCGAATAAACCTACTAAAGAGAGCGTTAATCGATTATCAGGTCACCCAACGGAGATATTGATCATAAATCGTAAGGGTTACGTGTTCGGATAAGCTGAAATTTGTCGACAGGGTTAAAGGGACAATAATACTCTTGCTGGCTTGGCAGCTGCAGAAAATATTTTACTTGTCCAGAGGGTTCGAAAATATTTTAAAATCCAAGTCACATTTGAAAAGGTTTACGTTAACGGTTTCAAATCATGTAGTTGAATTTTTCGAATTTTTTAAATTAGGTGCGTTAAGATGAAATTTGTATCATCAATTAATTGGAATATTATAAAATAATACAATTTGTTGACCAGAATAAAGATTGTGACATATTATTCAGTTACAACAAAAGTGCAGGTATTGGGAAAAGGAGTGGTCCTACTATCTGCTCTTGTGTCCAATTTCTACTGTTGATGAATCTTTCACTTGCATGGCAATGTATACATTCTATCTTGTTTTCTTGTCCCATCCAAATGACTAGACACTATCCTTGCCAGGCATTCCATCCTTTATCAATTACAAGGGGAAACCATTTGTTGTAGTTGAACCAAGTACATATATATATACTTATATATATGGCCAAATAGTTGGCATGTGCACGCTGTATCATAAGGTCAATCATTGAGTCATCTGGCGTGGTTTCAATTCCCTTGTTGTACGTGACAAGGAGTAGCATTGCCTATTCAACCTTAATGGTTATCTCCGGTTTCCTACCACTGCTAAAGACCCCTACGTGCAAGTGAATTATTGAAAGAAAATGGAACCATGTGTTAGTCTCGAAATGACTTAGTTTGTGTTGAGGTGAGGCTAAACACCATCTCTCTCTCTCTCTCTCTCTCTCCCCACTCTCTCTTTCTCTCTCTATGTATACCTTCAGGTAAAATATCAATAATGACGACCAATCACATGGCGAACTTATTCGGTTTCATGGAACCATTCTCAATAATCAGCCCAATTTAAGAAAAACGACCGTTCTTTTAATCTTGTTCTACTGGGGAGACGGAATGCTAAATCAAACAAAACCATTAATATTATTGGATGTATACGGAGCATCGCGTCTGTGTTTTTATAGATTTATCGCCACGATCCACTGACTTAAAGTGGGATAAATGCCGTTGTTTTACAATAATTATCTGACTGAATGTTTATTCAAATACATTGTTAAAGGCCCTTCAGGGTTTGTTATGTCAAAATTTTCCACAGTTATAAAACGTTTGTGGCGATCATTAAGGTAATTGTTTTCAAGAGATTGCCTTTGAAGCAGGTGAATCATGTGAAATTACTTCAAAGATTTCGAGGTCTCCCGTCATACGATGCAAGTAGTGTTTGAATATTGTATTTACTGCTTAATTAGTTTGTGTATTGCTGTGGTATATTTTTCTTTCTTCAGTCTATTTTCTGTGTCATTACGCCCCGGTAGCAAAATAAATTAGAGGTTTGATGTCGGTTGGGCGTGGTGATAATGAAAGTCAAGTTTCTGATGTGTTTTAATTTAAGTGTTAAAATGTTACAAATGATTTAAATTTTCATGGTTTCGAATCCCCGGTTGTATGTGACAAGGAGTAGGGTTGCCTGTCCAACCTCGTGGTTCTTTTTCCGCGTCCTCCGGTTTCCTAAAGACCCCTACGTGCAAGTGATTTATTGAAATAGAAATTTGACCTGTGTGTTAGTCCCAAAATGACCTAGTTTGTGTCAAGTGGATGTTAAACCCCATTTCTCTCTCTCTTTAAAATGTAACATAATCGATTTGGGTACATTTTATCATGGATTAGATATTGTCTGAAAAATTGAAGAATGATCTGTTGGCTTGTGTTTTCAAGTTTCATATGGTGATATTTCCCCAGATTTGAATGAAATCTTTAAATAGCATTAATCCATCAGAATTCATAGACGATAAACGATTATGACTTTATGCAAATTAGGAAGCTGCGATGGCTCAATGCGTAAGATGTTGGCTCGCTAACCTGGAGGTTCTGTGTTAGATACCGGTGTTAGCCGAGAAATTTCATCAAGATTTTCTAGCGTGGTTCCCTTTTGTCAGTGGTGTAAGACAGAGGGACTATGTATAGTCGTTTGGATGGTCGAAAAAACGAGGTCCTCTGTGCTTGTGAAAGAACCCCCTTCACTGATGGAATTTAAAATGAAGATAGGCTGTAGTGGCACTGCCTAGGCAATATTTCCATCATAGAAAACAGCATGGCGTATGACCTACTTAGTTAGCCCAGTTGGTGCAGAACTACGGGGCGTTAAATCTGATTTCAATTCATTGCGTACACGATAAACGATAATTTCAGATTACATGACGATTATCATCAACAATATGAATTAACAAAGTTTTTGTAATATTACACCTTGTCTTTTCAAAGGTTGCTTCCAATTTTGCAGCAAAAAGAAATTTTGTCTTTTTTTCAAGAGTGTTTGCGAAGACTAAACTATAATCACACCACACTGAGGAATCAAGCCATGGAAATATCAAAACTTCTCTTTCTATAAATAACTTAATCGATTTTTTTTTTTTTTTTTCATTTTTTTTATTTTTATTTGGTTGATAACTCTGTGTTGATTTGTAATTGCTGATAGGAAAAGATCTTTAACCTTAATGTAGCTTGCTGTTAATTACATGACTCGTGAAATTGTTTAAAATCGTAACTTTTGCCATGGTGAGTGCTGGAGAAAACGGAAAGAAAAGAAAACGAATTTGTTAATGCAGTGTGTGTGGAATCCCGGAATTCTTGGCGGAAAGTTCCTGCAAATTGATGAATAATGTGGTAGCAACAGCATGGAAAATAGCTTTAGAATTAATTTCAAAGTTATCATCATGTAGGTGTAATTCAGACATTGTCACCGAACATTTCCTGGCATTTTTCAAAGCAAATTTGTGGAGTGGAAGTTATTTGTAAAGGGATGTGATTTGTCGTTAATGGCAGTGGATTAGCCATTTGCAGGTGGCAGGAGGTGTGTGTGTGTGCTGAAGTTGGTGTAGAGTTCGTTAATATGGCGTATTCTCTCTCTCTCAATGGACTCGATTACGGGAGCTGTTAAGTGTAACTAAATGAGCTTGTATGGTAGTATTACCCTAATTCCACACATGGATGTGGGTAGACACCTCTTTGTACTACATTTACAAGTGGAAGTGCTCAAAATTATTAACGTCGTCTGGTGTCAATTCCGTGAATTCCGGGTCAAGGTGAGAAAACTCTGTAATATCTGTGCTTTATTCATTTTGCTTTTTACCATTTTCTTTATTTTTTAAAAAAAAATTTTTTTTTAATTCCTTAAAATTTTGATTACCGGTACTCTTTTTTTTTTAATAGATAAACTCTTTCAATGTACTCTTTCGATGACAATAATGGAAGTGAAATAAGGGTTACATCCAAATTTTCTGTACTATCTCCGCTTATGAAGACAGGCATACACTGTATCATAACGTCTGTCATTGAGTCAGCTGATGTGGTTTCGATTCCCGGTTGTATGTTACAAGGAGTAGTATTATGTCCAACCTCATGGGGCTAAAGACCCCTATACTCAAACGATTTAAAGGGACAATAACATTCTTGCTGGCTTGGTAGCTCCAAAAAATAAATAATACCCTTATTCTAAGTACTAGATGTTTAAATGTCCTACCTGTTGTGTAAATTATCCATTACAACCTATTTTACTTGTCCAGAGGGTTCGAAAATATTTTAAAATTCAAGTCACATTTGAAAAGGTTTACGTTAGACTTTTCAAATCAATTGGTTGAATTTTTCCAATTTTTTAAATTAGGTGTGTTAAGATGAAATTTATATCATCATTTAATTGGAATATTCTAAAATAATACGATTTGTTGACCAGAATGAAGATTGGGACATATTTTTCAGTTACAACAAGAGTGTTATTGGGGCTTTAAAGAAATAAAATTGAACCTGTGTTAGACCGGAAATCACCTAGTTTGTATAAAGTAGCAGTTAAACCTCATTTTCTTCACTGTCTCTCTCTCTCTTCCCCTCCCCCTCTCTCTGCCTCTCTCTCTGCCTCTCTATCTCACGCTCTCTCTCTCTCTCTCTCTGCCTCTGTCTCTCTATTTCACTCTATCTCATTCTATCGCACTCTCAGTAACATGTTTTGCCAAGTAGAAGCATATTGATCTATACCTTTGTTTTAGTTAAATATGTTAGAATTTGCTCTGATGCTCTTCTTTCCTTTCTTTTGTTACAACTGTCTATTTAGAATATTTCCCTCAAGGTGAAAATCTTGAGCATAAATTGATGCCTTTCATATGATTATCTGATATGATTTTTTTTTAAGAATATAGGCCGACTCTCTGTGGACATTAAATCTATGTCTGAAACATGAGCTAAATATAAAGGTTATATTTTTCATATTAACAGATATTTGTACGGATCCTTTCTTTAAGAGAGGGGTTGGGATGGCATAGTGGTCTAGAGTGCCGCGCTTCGACCTCTAGCTGGCCGGTCACCTCTGGCTTGCGGCTGTGGTATCGAGCCCTGGTGTGAGCGTATGTGGCATGGAGATAGGGGGCGCTTCTCAACCTCGTGGGTTTCCTCCGGGCACTCCAGTTTCCTCCCACTGCTAAAGAACCCTATGCGCAAGCGAATTATTGAAATAAAATTAGACCATATGTTGGTCCCGAAATGACCTAGTTTGTGTTGAGTGGACGTTAAACCCCATTTCTCTTTAAGATCAGGGGCCTATTTCACGAAATTTTAACTAAGGTAAGATCCCAATTTTAGTTATTTGATTGGATAATATTAGATTGATTTTAGTGCTTAGCCAATCAAAATTGAAGTATCTACTAAAATTGGATTTTATCTTAAGTTAAAATTTCGTGAAACAGGGCCCAGGTGTATTTATCTTTTGGAGTCAGGGCAGGTTGGATGGCTGAATGGTTAGCGCGTGTGCATTGTCTCATAATATGTGTCATTGAGTCAACTGATGTGATTTCGATTCGCCTGTCCAACCTCATGGGTTTTCTCAAACGCCATTTCTCTCTCTCTCTCTCGAGAAGTTTGACCCCTAATTTTAAAGTGCCCAAATTGATTGCATGGATTATAATGTCTTCAGAAAATAAAACAAAAATAATGATTATGAAAAAAGTGTTCAATTGAGATAATATGAATCTGATTTGAAAATGGACGTAAAAACATTTTGGATGAATTAGAAATAGATAGGTTCCGTTTAAAAGTAAAATCTTCAGGATATTAATGTGTGCTTTTGAAAAACCTGTTCCTGGCTTCCCATTATTTGCAATCTTTTAGTAGAAACGAACAATTTAGATACCGAATCTGATGTAATAAGATTTAGATCGTCAATAGCGTACATGCGACATCATCTCTCACTGTCAAATAATCATTTCACACGGAAGGGCAACTGTCTATTACAGCCAAATCCCTTGGGTTATCAAGGTTGAATCGTTAGCATGTCGTATCATTAAACGTGAAAATTTTAATCCATACAATGTTCAGATTTGATAATACAAGTTCATAAGTGACAAAGAGTCGAGTTGTTCCGATTTGATGATAGCCTACAAGGTTGTAGTGACAAGGAGTAGGTTCGGCTGTTTTCCTCCCATTGTTAAAGATCCTAACGCACCACATGTGGAGTATTGAAATAAAAATTGAACCATGTGTTAATCCCAATACGACCAAGTTTGTATTCAGAGGACCTCCCAACTCTCTCTCTCTCCCAGCCGCACATCTCCCAGATGGCTGAATGGTTAGCGTGCTCGCACTGTATCAGACACTCTATTGGGTCAACTGGCGTGGTTTCAAATCCCCGGTAGTATGTGGCAAGGAGTAGGATCACCTGTCCAACCTCATGAGTTTTCTCCGGGTCGTCTGGTTTCCTCCCACTGCTAAAGACCCTTACGCACAAGCGAATTATTGAAATAACTGAAACCATATGTTAGTCCCGAAATGACCTATTTTGTGTTGAGTGGACGTTAAACCCCATTTCTCTCTCTCTCTCTCTCTCCAGTAAATATTTCAGGCCTAAAGTGTTAGCTCTTGCATGATAACTGTTTAAACTAGGTTTATACCGTTAGTAAGGTATTTATAGTGATGGGGATTGGGCCTTGTGGTATAACAAGTGATCAGTAATTTATAACACAGCTTTCATGATGGAGTTAATAGGTTGAACCACAGAAGCCGTGAGGACGAGGTGTTAAACTTGTTACAATGAAGCTGGCTATTAATGACTTGTAGCATTGACACCTGCTCAACATGTTCGTTGTTATAGCACAAATAACGCACTTTATTTCTCTACATGATTTCATTTCAACTAAAACAGACGTAAACCAGTAGAAATGTGCAATAACACTGAAAATGTCTAGTTAATAGCTAGCCTTCTGTAGGAAAAAATTTAGTTGATAATTCCATGTTTTCAACAAACTATTATACTATAACTGCCACATTACTTCAACAGAAAATGAGAGTAAGAGATAAACACCACTACACAAACTAGGTCATTTTGGGAATAACATAATGGAATTTTATTTAAGTAACTCGCTTGTGCATGGGAAGAAACCAGTGGGTCCCAAGAAAACCTACATAGTTTAGCGCCTACATAATTCATCTTTAACTTATTCACGATACAGGGTGTAATTGATTTACTCATTTCGATAATTCGATTGTGTGTAGGGAGGGGGGCTGGATGGCTGAATGCTTAGCAATGTGCATGCTGTATCATAAAGCCTGTCATTGAGTCAACTGGCTTGGTTTCGAATCCCCAGTTGTACGTGATAAGGAGTATGGTCGTCTCTGTCCAACCTCGTGGGTTGTCTCTGGCTCCTCCGATAGACCCCTACGCTCAAGCGAATAATTGAAATAAAATTAAACATATGTTAGTCCCAAAATGACCTGATTTGTGTCGAGTGGACACATTTCTCTCTCCCTCTCTTGTGTGTAGGGATACCTGGACAATACCCACAAGCTCTTACATAGTTAATTCAAATAGATTTAATTATCATTTCATACTTCGGATGACTTTTGCTCTTTTTTTTCCGTCTTTGAACAATTGACATGCTATGTATTTCACAATCTTCAGGCAGATTTCCTGGATTAATTTCTATTGTGACAGTATTGAGACACCTGTAGTGAGCCGAGATGGAATCATTTTAAGGAACTACTTTCGAAATATAGCTACAAGGGGGGTAACTACTCCCACTTCTGCTCATTGTGCGTGTCTAATTAATCCTTGATTTAAATGTCATCTGCTGAGACATCACTACGCCTTTTTCTTCTTTTTTTTCTTTTATTATCTTGCAGACTTTTTGTCATTTACCTCCGAGGCAATGAAATTTGCCTTTGATTCCTCTTATGGAAGGTTGTCTTTCTTGTGCAAATTGATAACGTTTGATTTAAGAGATGGATAAAGTTATATTTGGAGTTCAGAACCAAAATTATGCTTTCCTTGTCCATTAATTTAAATAAAAGATGAGTGTTGTCTTTGAAGATTTTTTTAATTCAAATGGCAAATGTGAAAGTTCTGAAGTTTTTGTAACTTTGATTAAAGTACAAGGTTATTTGATATATTTTTGTAACTTGATGCAATAAGCAGACGACAAAATTTAAATGATAAGGCATTAGTGTTGTCTTTTGATATGTAACAATCAAGTAGCGGGGTGTCCCGTAGACGGGAAATGAGCTTTAATTGAAATCGAAATTACTTCAGAGGTTGTTCAGCCACAAATGAGAATTTATTCACAATCTGATTGAAATACAGATTTTTATTTCGTTTTGTTTTTTTATACTTTGGATGGCCTACACTACATGATGATCTGACCGATTGTACAGGAAGGTTCGTACGAGTGGCTTTTGACCATAGGAAAGCAGACATTGATTAGTGAATCAGCATTGACGTTTCTAGTGGTGTAACCACAGTTCCATGCATCACACGTCAAGAAGTGGGGTTTAAGTCAACTTGACACAAACTAGGCCATTTTGGGACTTACAATTTTATTTCAATAATCCCCTTGCTTGTAAGGGTCTTTAGCAGTGGGAGGAATCCAGAGGACCCAGAGAAAACCCACAAGGATGGACAGACGACGACCGTCACGTAGAACCGGGGAATCAACTCAGTGACAGATCTTATAATACAGCGCCCACGTGCTAACCATTCGGGGGGGGGGATGGCCTAGTGGTCTAGAGTGCCGCGCTTTGACCTCTAGCTGGCCGGTCACCTCTAGCTTGCAGCTATGGTTTGGAGCCCCGGCGTGAACGTATGTGGCATGGAGATAGGGGCGCCTTCTCAACCTCGTGGGTTTCCTCCGAGCATGCCGGTTTCCTCCCACTTCTAAAGACCCCTACGCGCAAGCGAATTATTGAAATAAAAAATGAAACCATATGTTAGTCCCAAAATGACCTAGTTTGTGTCAAGTGGACGTTAAACCCCATTTCTCTCTCTCTCTCTCTCGCTAACCATTCGGCCATCCCACCCCACTGGTAAAGTTGACTACTTTCATTAACAAATATAACTTTCAAACCATGATTCGAAACCATGCCAGTTGACTCAATGCTAACCATTCGGCCATCCCACCCCAACAACAACAAGTATAAAACCACAGAAATTAAAATAATCCTCCAATCAACTTTCCAACATCCATCCATTTCCAACAATAATTGTCTGGTGCCGGCTGCCATTTCGTTTTTTCGTTGGTTATTATCCAACTAATTTGTGTTTGCAATCTCTTCGTTGACACCCAAGACAGATCTGTCCGATAGAAAAGAGAGCATTCATTTCCTGATAAGATTAGATGTACAATGAGTTGTCTTTTCCTCATCCTCGTCTGTCATTAGTTGGTGATTACAATTCAATCGGATGCCCTTTAACACAAATCTCGGCTAATATGACAGATTTTTGCTGTCGAGGGCGTCTGCTATTTTTATTTATTAGTCTTAATCTTCTGTAAGGTGCTGATGTCTTAAATGGTCGACGAGTTCTTCTCTCTGTTCATTTATTGTTTGTGCGATATCGTCAACAAGTTCCTCTCGCTATTCATGTATTGTTTATTTCTGTATTTATCCGTTGTTAGTTCTGATTGGCTATGATCTGTTGTAGTCGCGGAAGATCGAGTGGCGGTGAACAATCGTTTGGCGAGACTTAAAGTAGTCTAGTCCTGGTCATTCAAGACTATCTCTCAGGGTGGATCTCTATTTCCTGACCTTTTTGTAGCAGTGGGAGGAAGATGGAGAACCAGCCACCAGGAGCGTGGGATGTTACCTTGAATTCTCGAAGTGCAGTGCTCACAAGAATTAGCAGTTTATTAACTGTTGCTATGGTTACTAAGTCTCAATCGCTATAGAGGAGAAATAGTTTATGGCAATTTTTATTATGATTTTCAAGTTTGAACAATATCATTAACTCTTTCACTGCACAATCTGAATTTATTAGTCGTAAATTGCAAAGATCGTAAATGTTCTACCTTGTTCCTCAAGCTCATATTGTGAGTTATTCGAGTCGATCGCGTGGGGGGGGGAGGTTGGATGGCCGAATGATTAGCAGCATGTGCGTGCTGTATCATAACATCCGTCATTGAGTCAACTGGCGTGGTTTCGAATCCCCGGTTGTATGTTACAAGGAGAAGGGTCGTCTGTCCAATAACAAAACCGAGGTCCCGTGTCTTCGTTAGCCCAGTTTCGAGCAGATCAGTAGAATTTTAAACCCCATTTCATTTCATTTCATTTTTTAACATATATATATATATATGTAATTTAATGTATGTCAGAATGAAGTAAAGTGGAGAATTACTTTTACCTGGACATATTTTTTTTTATTTATGTATATATATATATATATATATAAATGTTCAAATGTTATCAAAACAGTATTGAAATCAGTTTGTGTCCGCATACCTTTTATGCATACCTTTTATCTTTTCATCGTTTACTGTGAAACAAAGTAGTGCAGCTTTACGTGAAAAAAAGTAGTGCAGCTTTACAGTTGCACTAATGTTTCTGGAAATACATTGTATATATTATATATAGTATATATATATTGATTAAAATCATACAGATTGGAAGCCCTTTGTTTACTTGTGGGGTTGGGTGGCGAATGGTTATACTGTGCACACTGTATCATAAGGTCTGTCATTGAGTCAATTGGATGGTTTTGATTCCCTGGTTGTACCCTCTCTCTCTCTCCTTTTCTCTCTCTCCTTTTCTCTCTCTGTCCTTTATTTAGACTGGAATAACAGGGTTTTTTTCAAGTTTGATAATATATATATATATCATGTAATTAACAGGGTACCGTGGTTGAATTGAAGCAAAAATAGCAGATAATAAATGTCAAAGTGGTAATAAACAAGAGGATTAGATTAACGTGTAACGTAATGGTGTAATGGTGGCTTGCGGGTTCTTCGCTTATTATCACCTTAATTATTAATAACGTTATTCATTTATTATCACATTTAAAGTGACGCTGCCTTCAAACCAAAGGGACAAAACCTGCCATAACTGATTACAAAACCAGCGATTGTAATTTATAGTTGCTAATTAAAGCTTTATATATATATTATTTCAAGAGCTAATTAAAAAATCATGGATTGAGATTAAATTTGTTAATGGAAGTAGTCGGATGGCGGAATGGTTAGCAAGTGCGGGCTGTATTATCAAGTCAGTCATTGAGTCAACTGGCGTGGTTTCGATTCTCTGGTTGTACATGACAAGGAGTAGGGTCGCATGTCCATCTTCGTGGGTTTTTTCTGGGTCTTCCGGTTTCCTCCCAATGCTAAAGACCCTTATGTGCAAACAAATGATAGAAATGTTATTAAACCATGTGTTAGTCTCAAAATGACCTAGTTTGTGCCGCATTATAGAAATAAAAATGAACCATGTGTTAGTCCCGAAATGACCTAGTTTGTGTTGAGTGGACATTGAACCCCAATTCTCTCTCGCAGAAATAAAATTAAACAATGTGTTATCCTCAAAATGTTACAAACTTTCTTTCTCTCTCTCTCTCTCTCTCTCCCCTTCTATCATTTAAAGCTGTAATTATGCTGTGGTGTATATCCTTAAAACAAATTAATCCCCTAAATAACCCATATACTCTCTCCTTCAACCTACATCTTTAAAGTTTAATAATTCTGCTGTTTATTGATTTGTGGTGAAAACCCCTATTGATGTATAGAAATGATAAGTAAAAAGACAAAAAAAGATAATTGAGCAGCTAATGACGTGATTGTTTATGACAGCTCGACTCTCTTATTATTAACTAATCCAAAATAAAGATTTCTATTAACGTACGATGATAGATGACTGGAATCTATTGTCTCACAGAGGTGGATATATTTTAAATCAGACAATGGTTATGTATATCAATTAACGAACGTTTTTCACCATGCGACAAGTGGTCTGACATATCAGTTATTGTTTTATAATTGCCATATTGCAGTGTTGTTGGAAAAGCAAGGTGTTCTCAAACTTATTGAAACTGTTTTTATAATGTTTGTATTGGTGGTGTTGGAAAAGCGAGGTGTTCTCAAACTGTTGGACTTATTGAAACTGTTTTTATAATATTTGTATTGGTGGTGTTGGAAAAGCAAGGTGTTCTCAAACTGTTGGACTTATTGAAACTGTTTTATGATATTTGTATTGGAGTTGTTGGAAAAGCAAAGTGTTCTCAAACTGTGTGTTTGACTTAACAGTTATATTTTTTAAACTGTTTTCTGATATCTGTGTTCTCAAACTGTTTGACTTATTCAGTTTTTTTTTAAACTGATATTTGTGTTCGTGGTGTTAGAAACACAATGTGTTCTGAAACAGTTTGACTTATCAGTATTTTTAAAACTTTTTTCTGATATTTGTTTTGGTGCTATTGGAAGCGCAAGGTGTTCTGAAACTGTTTGACCTATCAGTTATATTTTTTAAACTGTTTTATTATTATGATGTTGTTGGAAGCACAGGGTGTCCTCAAACTTTAATCATGGGAGTTGGCTGTTCAACACAAAGAGTGGATCTATCGGAATTTTCAAATAATCCCGAAAGTATTCTGTCAACTGTAGTAAGTTGATTTTTATTTTGTTTTGTTTTCAATTTGTTTCAAAATGCTATATGAATTGGCATAAATAATAATCATTTGTTTTTGAAAAAGCACTTCACATAAAAACAAAATCTCAAATCGCTGTTCTTACATTAAAAGCTTTAAAAATTTATCTTTAGAATTGTTAAAGATTGTAAAAAAAAAAAAAAATTAAATCTGCTGTACACACAGAACAATTTGATTTTCAAACAAACTTTTAAAATAAACAAACTGATTACTGAATCAGGAAATTTTTCTAAAAAGAGAAATCGTAAAGAGGTATTTTTTAAGATTTAGATAAAGGCCTGGCCGCTGTTGCTACTATAGTTCAGAAATAGTTTTTTAAACTGATCTTTCAAATTATTTAAAATTGTAAAAGAAACTAATAACTAAAACAAACTTCACAGATATTTTCTGAAAAGATAAAAAGAGAGTGGTTAAAAAGGAGTTCGAATTGTCAATTTACAGTTTCATATTTTAAGGTGGCCCAGCGAGTATGGCACCTGCTCACTATACACCAAGCCCCAGGTTCAATCTAAGTGCTTGCAGAGAAGGTATCTTTTCTCATTCAGCTAGTGACAATGGCTGCTTTTGCCGATACTGTCAGCAAGCTGCTGTGGTAATTTAACTACCATGAGCCAGCGATAACACGTTGTAGCTATTGTAATACTTTCCGCAGGCCAGTACTAGCAGATTACTGATATATTATGGAATACTATCTGCCCTGAAGTATTATGCAAGTGATTAAAACTGAAGGGATATCCCAAGTAAACTGGATTTTTTGCTCTGCAGGTGTATGGCATATATGCCCATCTTCAGTAGCCACGCCGAGTAGAATGTTAAACCCCATTTTATTTAATTTTTGACCGTTGAAATTCAATTTAAGAGTAGACCATTAGCGCCACTGTCTGGGCAAAATTTCCTCCAAAGCACATTGTATGGCGTCTGCCTGTCTTCATTAGCTCAGTCAGTGGAGAAAAGTAGGACCCTAAACCCCATTTCATTACATGTTAAAGGGACAATAACATTCTTGCTGGCTTGGTAGCTCCAGAAAATATATAATACCCTTATTCTAAGTACTAGATGTTTAAGTGTCCTACATGTTGTGTAAATCATCCATTACAACCTATTTTACTTGTCCAGAGGGTTCGAAAATATTTTAAAATCCAAGTCACATTTGAAAAGGTTTACGTTAGACTTTTCAAATCAATTGGTTGAATTTTTCTAATTTTTCAAAATAGGTGTGTTAAGATGAAATTTATATCATCATTTAATTGGAATATTGTAAAATAATACGATTTGTTGACCAGAATGAAGATTGGGACATATTATTCAGTTACAACAAGAGTGTTATTGAGGCTTTAATGGGGTGGATGGCCAAATGTTCAGTGCTGTATCATAAGGTCTGTCATTGAGACAACTGGCTTGGGTTTAATTCCCTGGTTGTATGTGACAGGGAGAAGCGTCACATCTCCAACCGCGTTCGTTTTCTCTGGGTCATCTCTTTTCCTCCCACTGCTAAGCGCAGTCGAATTATTGAAATATAATTGAACCATATGTTAGTCCCAGAATGAACTAGTTTGTGTGAGTAGATGTTAACCCCCATCCTCTGTCTCTCTCTCCCTCTCTCTCTCCTGATATGTAGGTAGATCAAATCATTGATTACTCTATTGTTCAACTTGTCTTTTATCCTATTCTGTCATATTGAATCATATTTGTTGTTAAATATTTTATGTTTTCATTATCACCAAATGTGTGGAATATTAAGTCGCATGAATCACTTTATTACGTCAATATGATGTAAACATTTAAAGCGGCATTATGGGATATTAGATAAAGAGCTGACAGTTCTCGCTGTAATAATTAAAAATAGATCATAAAAAAGGAATGCTGAAAATTTCAGTCTAGTTACTTCACTCTGAGAATAGAAAACCGGTTTTCAATTGGGAGGTTGGATGACCGAATGGTTAGCGTCCCTGGTTGTACGCGGCAAGGAGTAGGGTCGCCTGTCCAACCTCGTGGGTTTTCTCAGGGTACTCTGGTTTCCTCCCACTGCAAAAGACCCCTACGCGCAAGCGAATTATTGAAATAAAATGAGACCATATGTTAGTCCTGAAATTACCTAGTTTGTGTTGAGTGGCCATTAAACCCCATTTCTCTCTCTCTCTCTCTCTCTCTCTCTCTCCAATTTTCAAAAACAATGTAGCCTTGATTGTTACAATGATAAGCAAACTCTTGATTATCTATCTTAGCGGTTAATCATGAACAACAATTGAATTGTAGATCGGATTCAAATGTGTTTAAAATCGTACCCACAGATTTCATAGAGAGTTGATAATTCCGAACGGATCATTTATGGGGGTTAGTATTCTAAATTTAAGATTGTGTTCAGAATAAAAATGGCCGTTACACAAATTGGATCGCATGATTAAACATGGCTGCAGAGAGAAAGAAATGGGGTTTAATATCCACTTGACACAAACTAGGTCATTTTGGGACTAACCTGGTTCAATTTTATTTCAATAACTTAGTTTGTGTCAAGTGGACGTTAAAAATCCCTTAGAATTTTCTGATGTGGTTAATCCCCAGTGGTGCAGGGCTTGGCAAGGAACAGTGCATGCAGTCCTACTAGGGTTGTGACCACCCTTTCCCCCAAACTAATAGATCTGGATATAAATTAAGAATACCTTTTCTGATAATGCTTGACTTAGAATCGCAATGTGATTACAGCCTTGAGCATGTCGGCAACAAAAATGAAATGAAGCCATTTCATCTTGAATGTCCAGACGTGGAAAATAGTTCTATTATCGTATTAGATGTCCTTTAGTCAATAAACAAGTCAAGCATCTCAACATGTGGCCATTGTCTGCCTTTATATGCTGTAAGCTGATCATGATCAATGTCTCATCATTTTGTCTAATTAAATTATATCTCTAACTAAATGAAATACTGACATACAATATCTTACACCCAGTTGGAGACCTTACATTACCGGAATCAATCTCCCTTCATAGATCCTCACTATAGCAAAGGATCAATCTACCTTCATAGAGCCTCCCTGCTTTCTTAAGAGCCACAATACCAACGGATCAATCTACCTACATAGATCCTCACTTCTTTCTTTGAGCCCCACCAGCAAAGGATCAATCTACCTTCATAGATCTACCTTCATACATCCTCACTGCTTTCTTTGAGCCTCACCAGCAAGGGATCAAGATCCTCACTTCTTTCTTTGAGCCCCACCAGCAAAGGATCAATCTACCTTCATAGATCTACCTTCATACATCCTCACTGCTTTCTTTGAGCCTCACCAGCAAGGGATCAAGATCCTCACTTCTTTCTTTGAGCCCCACCAGCAAAGGATCAATCTACCTTCATAGATCTACCTTCATAGATCCTCACTGCTTTCTTTGAGCCTCACCAGCAAGGGATCAATCTACCTTCATAGATCCTCACTTCTTTCTTTGAGCCGCACCAGCAAGGGATCAATCTACCTTCATAGATCCTCACTGCTTTCTTTGAGCCCCACCAGCAAAGGATCAATCTACCTTTATAGATCCTCCCTGCTTTCTTAAGAGCCACAATACCAACGGATCAATCTACCTTCATAGATCCTCACTTCTTTCTTTGAGCCTCACCAGCAAGGGATCAATCTACCTTCATAGATCCTCACTTCTTTCTTTGAGCTTTATTAGTGAGGGGTCATTTTTCCTTCATATATTGAAAATTTCACTCAAATTACTATATTCTGAGCCAAGTTATCAATGTTTATAGTTTTGACCAGATGTGTTCATTGATATTTTTGTTGTTGTAACCTAATCACCATACCGGGTGTTCGAGTCTTAGCCTCGCTTCTCGATTTTTAATTTAGATAGTAAATGACCAAACCTTTCCATTCTACTAAAAACCAGTGCCATCTGATGGCCTAGAGAGTTGATTATGGACTTAAGCATGTTAATAAATGTTAAATGATAATTTTGGTAACATTTCTCCCGTAATCTGGAAAAAACTAGTAACAGTGTTGAATGTAGATTTGAGAAAACAAAGGAAAACTGTTTTGTTTCAGAATTAAGGTACTGAATATAAAACCAATTTTATTTTGTCTTTTTAGATGAAGATAATTAGAAGCTCTTTCGGTGAAGGAGAAAAAACCTATTATTATATACATGTGTATAACTAAGTCCAAATATGGGTCAAACTCAATTTTCACCAAAATTTAACTTGCTTGGTTTTTCCAGATTACGGGAGATTTGAAGCCATAAAGAAAGACCTGTAATAGGCAGAAATAGCTCTTGCATAATATGTCTTTAACATACAATTGATCTCGTTGAATGTTGAAATCCGTAGGATCTTCGACAACTGTAATTCCGACTTGGTGGGTTTTTTTTATTGATGTAAAAAAAAAAGAAGATTAATCTCTGAAACAATTATTAACTTCGTTATATTTTCGCTTTGATCAATATTTATTTCAGGGAAAGTATTGCAGATCTCCTGGCTTTCATATTGTTAATCTGACGAAGAGAAAATGTCTGACAATACTATATACTGGAAAACACCATTTTATACTGAATACTTAATACTGGAAAACACCCTAAAGGTTCGGGTTAATTTCCAGTATATAGTACAGCCTGGCTCCGGGGTACCTATTTAGGGTGTTTTCCGGTATATAGTGTGTGTTTCCGGTATTTTGTGTTTTTCTGGTGTTTTCTGGGGGTTTTTTCAGTAGTTTTCCGTTGTTTTCAGGTGTTTTCCGGTATATAGTAACGCCCAAAATGTCTGCTTTGATAACAAGAATTTTTATTTCAAGGGTGGTTTCGACTGGGGGTATCTCTTCAACGATTATATTTGTATTTTTTTATTTTCTAGGTGAGTGAAGAATGTAATAATTTGCGGGTTCATTTAGCAGAAGCGCAGACAGAACGAGAGGCAGCCAAAGAGGAAGTTGCCATTTTACAAAACCGTGTTGATAGTTTGGAAAATTTAGTTCGGGTAAGTCCCATCCAAAGTTACATTGCTTTATTCAGTGACACATTGAAAATTGGTTTCCTAAGATATTTTTCCATCCAATAAAGATGGAAATACCAATTTAAAGTGGGGGTGGCCCAATGGTCTAACACATGTGGTCTTTCATTGAGTCAAGTGGCGTTGTTTTGATTCTCAGCTTGTACGTGACGCAGAGTAGGGTCTTCTGACCAACCACATGGGTTTTCTCCAGATCCCCGAATTATTGAAATGAAATGGAATGGACCCTTCCCTCAATCACGTCACAATACAAACTTGATGTAGTTTTCTTTCAATTAAAATATTTAAAGATAACTTTTGATAGATAGATTAGTTTGAATTCAAATAGATCATCAGATGACACATTTTGTACGTGGGAAGGTACCTTTAACAACGTTCTTCACATCTTGAGACATCTTGAAGAAAGCCGTTTGTCAATAACAGTGAACAGCTAAAATGATTGAAACTAATTAAACCCAGCATAAAACAAGTTGTCACACTCTTACTTGAATCTTGAACTCTAACCCACTATTCGCAGAGTTAGATCGATTCATTTACTTTTTAGGTGTAACCCAAAATAGCTCGCAAAACAGACCGTTTACGATATTTCATTTAGAATATCTAATTAGGATTTAGGAAAAGGTTAAACTAACTTTTGTTAATCACCACGTGAAAACAAAATGTTATTTTTTGTTATCCTGATTTTTTCCATACAAATAAATAATCTGCAACATAAACCATGATGGACATAATGTTTATCCTCTGTGAGTTAAGTACGATAATGAAATGGAATGAAATGCGGTTTAACGTTATACTCGGCTAATGCAGACAGGTATACACCATACAGTGTGTCTGGACAGTGTACTACAACCAAATCTTACATCGAATTCGTTTGCCAAGAATGGAATTTTGCCTGGACAGTGCACAATCGTTTGCCAAGAGTGAAACTTTGTCTGGATAGTGCACAACAACCTCTTATATAGGTGAAGATGTAAGATGGATGTTATACATTCCTTGAGTTTTGTGTAATGATTATTGATGTGTAATTGTAGGAACTACATGATTCGGCGGAGCAGCTTCATCAGTTAGAGAATGATTACCAACAAGCTATTCAAACCGTGGATGAGAAACAGGAACAAATCAAACATCTCCAGCAGGTACAAATAATTACAATTATTATAGGCAGTAGTGACAGTTCTATTTATTATAGGGATTAGGGGCAGTTATAACTATTATAGGCAATTCCAATTATTGTAGTGAGTTCTAATTGTGATAAGAATAGTGGCAATTCTAATTATTATAGGTAGTACTTGTCCAATTATGGTATGGAGTACTAATTGTGAAAACAGCAAAAGTAGAACTAACCTTTCATCCAACTAAAATATAATGCATGTATAGGTAATCACTGTGGCTTCTAAAATCCAAGTTCAAACAAACACTCTAACCTCATAGGTTTTCTCCAGCAGGCGCGGATCCAGAGGGGGGGTTTGGGGGGTCCAAACCCCCCCCTGCTCAGCTACATTAAAAAAAATAATGCCTTGCATCAATGAAATTACATCACAAAGTGATCCTACATCAGTACATGTATAAAAATTGTTTCTCTGTTTAAAAAGCTCAATTTGTATGTATGCCTATGTAATTTAGAGACGATGATGACAGATTTCATGAACAGAAACCTGGCAAACCCCCTCCTGCAAAAATTCCTGGATCCGCCCCTGTCCAGGTGCTCTGATTTCCTCCCACCATCAAAGACCTCTACGCATCAGTAAATTGTTGAAATAATATTGTATCATGTTAGTCCCAAAATGTCCAATGGATGTTAAACTCGTCTCTCTCTCTCTCCTCTCTCTTTCTCTCTCTCTCTCTCGTACTCAATATACATTTGAACTACCATCTGGTGCAGGGTAGATTTATATATCAGATTTTTCTAACCATAATTTATCCATTCAATAGTTTATATTATTTTTATGTTTTGTTTATACAAGGATTACTGTAATTTATATGTTTTGCGTTTAGTAATATAGGTCCACAAATTGACATTTCTTCTGCAACCAAGTTCACAAAGCATTCTCAGACTTAAATTAAGAATTTACTCAAAAGTGATTGCTTTATTTTAACTAAAATATAGCCCTCTATAAAACTTGTGTTGATTTAATAAATCCAATAAATCAATAAGAAACAATGTGCAAAATTTTGTTTTTCTGGATCTAATATATTTCTCATAAACTGCAATGATTGAAAGTTGAGTAAATTCTTAACTTAAGTCTGAGAATGCTTTGTGAACTCGGGGACTGGTTAATATTGTAATTTAAATGTTTTGTACGTAGGTCCAGGAAGAAAGTCGAGTGCACCATGACAAAGCTTTAACAAGTCTAAAGGTAGGAATGATTTCCATACATTTACAATATAACTAAATTTTACAGATATATTTAGTGAAAGATTTTCCCAAGCCAAGTTCTTAGCAGTAATACAATTCTCCGGTTGTACATGACAAGGAGTAGGGCTGCCTGTCATAAACCTTGTGGCTTTTCTTAGGGCCTCCGGTTTCCTCCCACTAATAAAATTATTAACTAGGTAGGTTGGACAGAAATTCATATGGGGGCCTATCAGCATAACAAGCCAAAATGGGGTTTTAGGAGCTTGTCCCTTAGTGAAATTTTAAACTATTTTTTGAGGCTCAGTGAGTTAGAAGTCTTGCGTTCGATCACTGCATTGACTGAGAAAATTCATATGGATTTTCTAGGCGTGATTCTCCCTTGTCAGTAGCGCAAGACAAGGGTCTGGCAAGGGACAATGTATAGTTGTTTGGATGGGATGAAAAACTGAGGACACATATGTACCCATTGGTATACATGTAAAAAAAACCTTGGCAGATGGAATTCAATATGCATATATTGTAGTGCCACTGTCTGGGCAAAATTTCCCTCATGGCACACAGTATGGTGTATGCCCATCTTCATTAATCCAGTTGGATAGTAAAAACTATTTCAGTAATCATTTCGTAACTTTTCTATCAACAGGTGAAGATTCAAGAATTAGAGAATCAGTGTAAATTCCACGAAAACCGAAACAAAGACTTAAACTTTGAATTAAATAGCTTACGTTCGGATTATCCACCTACCTCAAATAGTGACATTCAAACGGACACAAATTCTCTGGATATATTGAAACGTTCAGAAACATATCCCGGAAAATCTAGTGGATTTATTAATAGTGATCCGTCAAGTTTATTTGATAACGAATACAGATATTCTAATCACCAAGGTAACAATTTATATTCAAATTATCTTTGGGTTTTGGGTTTATTTGTGATCTTTGAGGTATATATGGTGGTGGTTTATTATTAGCATTATTAGGGAGCCACAGTAGCTCATGATAATTATCTTTTTTTAGGTGTTTCTTCTTTGTTATACGTGCCCTTTTAGCTGGTAGTGGGGGTGGTGTACAGGGGAGCATAGGCGTGTGCACGGGGGATGGGAGGGCATGCAATTGTTTTCATGCTTTTCATTTAATTAATATTTCGCGAATTGATATCTTTAAATTGATAAATGGATAAGCAACAACTGAGAGTTTATAGCCTTGATATGATATAGCCCATGGAAAAAAATGCCTACAGCCCCCAATCTTCACTACGAGCGTATCGAGGATAGCATATTTGGTGACACTTTCAAGTGATTATGTAAGGAAAAAGCCACAAGGCAAAAGTCAACAGGAAATGACATTTGTTGCATTAAAAGAGCTTGTCACATTCTTTGTTGCAGTTTCATATGTTCAAACAATATTACCAACAAAGAGATGTAAGAAATGAAAAACAACCAAGTTCAAAGCAAAGCTCACTCAATAATTGTATTTTAGGTCTTTGAAGCTTTATAATTACAAATATTCTGTTCAAGTTTTTATATAATAAACAATATTACATTTCATAACTGATGAAATTTTATGTAATTGACACTCAGTTGTATGCATTAAAATCGCAAAAGAAGTATCTAAACGGCCAATTAAATTCCATCAAAACATGAAAGAGACACAATTTATGTTTATAAAAATGATATTTACATCTTCATCTTAATTAAAGTACCAATCTTGACTATATTTTGGAGAATAAAACTGCTTAATTTTGTGTGTAAAGCCCTTAAAATCCTCTACCTTTGGGCCGATAAACTAGACCAATGTCCCAAACTGTATAAATACAGTGTCTCGAAAAAACAGTCTTTTATTAAATAAAATAACGTAGAGGTGAAATTTAACTTTCGTTATCAAGAACAACACGTGGGCCATACACTGTATAGATCCTTAAAAGAACAGCAATAGATTATGAGGTCACCCAACCAAACAAATTGAATCGAACCTTTAATCGCTTGTGGGAAATGTCCCAATACTAAAACATTCTATAATACCCCAAAATTCATATTGAAATGTGACGGATAACAACAACTGAAATTACTGTCCCAATACTAAAAATATCTACACTACAAAAAATTTCATACTTTGAACCCCATGATTTTGTAATCTACTTACTGTAACCGGTCCCTTTGGTCAATAATCATATGAAATCAGTGATTCAAATTTAAAGCTTATATTTTAATCATTGAGAGTTTTTTTTATTTTAAATTTGAATGGGATTTGGTATGATTTTAACATTTGAGGGGTTTGGGTTTTTTTTATTTTGGATGTTTTATTTTGTATTGGACAGGGTTTCTGCTTGTTATTTTTTTTTAATTTGGATAGGGTTTTTCATCTTCTGCATGTTTTAATTCTTCTTTGTAGTGGATATTTTACCTGCTCAATCGAATCTTACGGAGGCGAATCTTTCCAACACAGCAGCACCAACAGAGTCCAGTAAATCTTTAGATACAGGTTAATATATACATTATTATATACGACTTCATAGCACTTTAAGCAAGGGGTTTGGATGGCTGAATGGTATCATAAAGCCTGTCCAACCTCATGGGTTTTCTCTGGGTCCTCAGGTTTCCTCCCACGTCGAAAGACCCTTACGCACAAGCGAATTATTGAAATAAGATTAAACCATATGTTAGTTCAGAAATGACCTCTCTCTCCTTTAACCAAATTTTCACATTCGAGCAAGGCACTTTGTTAAATGTACATTTATAGGTTGACTTAAATTGCCACAGTTCTTTAAAAAGTGCTTGGGGCATTATAGATTCTGAATGGTATTGGAAACATCCATTTAAAAAGCTTGATAAAAATATACAGACATATGTTTGTTGATAAGGGAAAAAACATTTCATTATTCACAAAGCCATTGATTGTAATAATGAATTGGGTTTTTTGGATACAGAAATCTTGCTTAATGGAAAAGTCTCGCCGTGGAAAGTCAAAACATGTTCCGTTTAGTAATTATTTGATACAAATGTTGTTTACATTCATGTGATTTGTCAGGTATAGTCTAGCCATGCTTTTATGTCCATGTATCAAGCAGTTTAAAGAGGCATTGCCATATATTGCCAGTGCTGTCTCAGTGCTTGACTTGGAATGTTTTGAGCTTTGTGCAGGGTATAGGCCAATCTAATGAGACCTCCCATGACACAATTCAAGATGTTTTTCAATGATAGGCATTTTATGTTATAAACATTAGGAAATTAGTGTTAAATTTATGTGAATACGTTTTTCGTAACTTTTGTATTATCCATTGTACAGTAGAGAATAAGATTTTGCGTTCACCAGATTATCTTATAATATTACATCCCCAAAAAGTTTTATTTGAAATTTGAGTGATGAACCATAGTTCAGTGAGTACTTGTGCACTGGTTCAATTATCAGGAAGTTCTGGGTTTAACCCCACTATTGGCCAAGATGTTTACTCAGGAATTTGTTTTGTGGTTTCCCCTTCTTATTGGTGCAGGACGGTTCGTCTGTATTTTTAACTTGTCGATCAGTGGTGCAGGACGGAGGGCCTGACAAGGACAGTTTGCTAGTCATTTGGATGGGATGAAAAGCTGAGGTCCTGTGTACACATTGGAGTGCACATAAACGATCTCTTGGCAGTTTGAATTTGATGTTAGAGTAGGTCGTAATGCGGTAAACGTTTTTTACCGTCCACCGGAGCCTGGTCTTATGACGTCATATGTGGATTGTGGGTTAGGATGAGGGTTAGGCTTGGCCCAGGGTTAGGGTTAGGGCTAGCCCTGTCTACATCTCGAGACTGTGACGAAATCTGCAGGCCACAGCCCTTATCCTAACCCTTATCCTAACCCACAATCCTCATATGACGTCATAAGACCAGGCTCCGGTGGACGGAAAAAAATGCTTACCTCGTAATGCAGCCGTCTTGTCAAAATTTCTATCATAGAACACTGTATGGCATATGCCTGTCTTCATTAGCCCAGTCTCAGCAGAACAGTAGGACATTGAACTCTCTTTCATTTTATTTATTTGAAATTTGATGTTTATTTTTATTCTTGTATCAAATATATTATTTTTACTAAGCCGTATTTCTGAAATCCAAAACCAATTTTTCACTATGTCAGTAATACTGTCACTTAAAAATATTAACCGCTTTTGTTTTTCTGCCCAAATTGAATTGAATTTTTGATGGAGTAGAATATAACTGAAACAAATTTTCTCAATATCCGTGACAAAAAAAATGTGATAAATCGTGAAAACAGTTCTCGTCAGTAACTATGGATATTTCTCAGACTAAAATTCAAGTGATTTGTATTAATCAGTGTAGAACACCGACATACATCTACGGCCAGTTGTATTCCCTAATGGGAATTGACGCTGATATGTGACACGTGTAGGATTACTCTGTATCAGTCGAATGCTCTCCCTTAGCTGTTTCTCCTCTTAAACAAGACAAAATTGACTAGTTTGAAGGACGTGAGCATTAGTAACTAATCTGTTTAAAGTGATGTATGTATACGTTATCGCAAAGATTAGAACCAAACGATTGGATCTGACACTATTTTTACTCGTTGTCAGTCGCAAAAGAGCGATTGGACAGATTTATATTGAAGTGAATACTTAACTAGGATAATTTAGATGTATAAAATGTCATTCATCAACCCTGGTAGTATGTAATGACAGAAAACAAAGGATAATTGTCTTAGCGGAAAAATGTTATTTTGCAAGGGATATCTGACATCAAGTTATTTACACTTAAAATACAGACGTGATGTCTTTCTTTGATGGTGGTGTATCATTATTTCCATTAATGGTACGGACAATGTGCCAAGTGTACATTATTTATACTAGATAAAATTTGGGACAAAGCACGTGCAAGTGTCTGTATTTTAAGTCGTTTATTAATGGACTCGAGCTTAAAGCTGTAATTTCATATTTTTAAGTTATATTTTTAAATTATATGAAAATAAAGCCTTAAAATCTATGAACAGTCCTACCTTGTTAAAGAAAAATCCTATTAATCCTATAATTCACTATTTCCAGTTGAGAAATTGGCAAAAATATCATTTGAGTTTTCTCTGGGTACTCTGGTTTCCTCCAACTGGCTAAAGACACCTATGACAAGCGAATTATTGAAATAAAATTAGACCATATGTTAGTCCCGAAATGACCTAGTTTGTGTCGCGTGGACATTAAACTCCATTTCTCTCTTCCTTTACTTCGCAAGTGTATTTCCACTTGTATTTCCACTTAATGATCTTGTGTTTTGTTTTTTTACCCATGTGTTTTTTTTTTTACTTAATTTGGGGAGTTGGGTGACTGAATGACTAACAAGTGGTCATTGCATCATAATGTCTGTCGTTATGATGGCATGGTTTCTATTCTACACTTGTACGTGACAATGACCACTGCATGGTGTATGTCCGTCTTCATTAGCCCAGTTCGGAGCAGAACAGTATGACGTTAAAAGTCATTTCATTTCGGGGGGTTGGGATGGCCTAGTGGTCTAGAGTGCCACGCTTCGACCTCAAGCTGGCCGGTAACCTCTGGCTTGCGGCTGTGGTTTCGATCCCTGGTGTGGAGATAGGGGCGCCTTCTCAACCTTGTGGGTTTCCTCCGGGCACTCAGGTTTTCTCCCACTGCTAAAGAACCCTATGCGCAAGCGAATTATTGAAATAAAATGAAACCATAAGTTAGTCCCAAAATGACCTAGTTTGTGTTGAGTGGACGTTAAACCCCATTTCTCTCTCTCTATTCTCTCTCTCTCTCTCAACCCCATTTCTCTCTTGCTCTCTCTCTCTCTCTCTTCTCTCTCTCTCATTTCATGTCCCTATTCTCCAAGTATAAGGCTCTGAAATTAAAAGTATGATCGACATTTTACTTGTCATGCCGAGAGAACTGCGTACGGATTGACAGACTTACTTTTTAAACGACATTACAATTCCAAAATGGCTGCTGCTATGACATCACTGACCATGTTTGGTTCCTGGTTCATCGAATAGTTATACACTTGTTAATTCAAACAGGAAGCAGTTTCAGAAATTACAATTTGTACAGCTGAAGAAATAATAGTGCCACCATTTACTGCTGTCACTGAGAAAAAATGAAATGGTGTTTAATGTGCTACAATGTTCAACAGTTCATAAACAGTTCATAGGCCTTTTTCACAAAATTTTAACTAAGATTATATCCAAATTTTAGTAGATACTTCAAATTTTATTGGATAAGCACTAAAATCAATCTAATATTATCTTGGATAAGCACTAAGATCAATCTAATATTATCCAATCAAATTACTAAAATTTAGATTTTATCTTAGTTAAAATTTTGTGAAACAGGCCCCTGTACTTCAAGGACTAATGAAGATACATCATACAGTGTGCTATGAGGGATGAGAGGAAATTTTGCCCAGACTATCGCCTACTCTTATATTTCCATTTCAAAATAAAATATATCAAATATTTATGTTTTGGTGGAACTGGCCTCTTGCTTTCTCATACCATTTTATTGGTGTTGAGAAAATAAAATTCAACTGTATGTTAGTCCCAAAATGACCTGCTTTGTGTTGAGTCGATGTTAAACCCCATTTCTCATCTCTTTGAGAAATTACATAAAAAATGACAAAACTATAAATCCACCTTTTTAATATATTTAAAAAGAAAAAAAACTTTGTTAGAATGACTAACATTTTAATGGCCAAAGTCATTAATAAATGGAATTTACAACTCTTTAGAGAAGTTGCTCAAGTTTTTGTATTTTGAAATTGATTTGGACTGACGTAATAGACCAATTTGCTTTGAGTTGACGTCCATTTTCAGACCATATTGAAAAAAATTATTTTTAGGCTTCTAATTATATTTAGAGCGACCATTATGTTGATACAGTTTAAAGTTATAGGTGTTAATAACTAGAATAGTATCGAATAAAAATTGAATAATGTTGCCATGGATACGGTACTTTTGATTAGCGCCATTTCCTGTCATTTCTATTCTAGATAAAAACTAAAATTATCGTCATAGTATTAACACAGATTAAAAAGAGAAAACTGAAAGTCGAGTCATTGAATTATATTTTTTTTTGTATTGTATAAAAATAAAATTGAAAGTAAAATCATGTATTAAATTCAATAATCCAACTGTCATTCAAGAAAAATCATGGAGTAAAATCAATAATCGATTTTGATTTCAAGTCAATGAAGTATGTAAATAATATGACAGTTAAATTTCCGGCTGAAACGGTGTTGGTAGTGTATGAAAGATCCTGCATTCATTTAGATCAATAGAAATGGGGTTTAACATCCTACTGGTCCAAATGGACTAATTAAAATTTATGAAGCATTGAAAGTTTTGAAAAATGGGTTACCTGTGTAGAGAGTTTGCCTTGATACGGTTGATTAACTCATAAAACATTTGTACCTATATTTGATTCATTTACCTGCCAGTTTAGCAAGCTCATGCAGCAATTAACACCTATAGCAAGAGACATCTGTTCTAGTGTCCAACTGTTATATACAAACTCCTTTGTTCTTGAAACAAAGACATTTCGATGGCTCCTTCTTCAATCCCTTGCTGATATTCATATTTTCTGATGAGAAGAGAGGTGAAAGATAAGAGTTGTTTTGATCTTGGATAAGGTTTGGGTTTCTGAAATCAAAAATCTTGGAAATAATGGCTTGCTTAAGAGAAATTATTGTTCTGGCTCATTTTCTATCTTTTGATAATATTTATATTTTCTTGTAGGACATAAGAAGTGAAGGGTAAGAGTTGTTTTGTCTGAGCTATAAGGTTTGGGTTTCCGAAATCCCTACTAGGGAGATGTTGGCCGCCTGTAGGGTAAATGTTCTTGAAACAAAGCCATATAGATGGGTCATTTTCCACCCTTGATAATGTTCATATTTTCTGGTAGGACATATGAGGTTAAGAGTTTGTTTTTGTCATGGTTAAGGTTTGGACTTCCCGAATCGCTACTAAGGAGACGTCAGAACGCTTTAGGGATCCCTAATTGATAATGTTCATATTTTCTGGTAGGACACATGAGGTTAAAAGTTGTTTTTGTCTTGGATAAGGTTTGAACACCCAAATCGCTATTCAGTAGACGTCAGAATGTTTTAGAGATCCCTTGACAATATTTATATTTTCTGAAGGCACATGGGGTAAAGGGTAGCAATTGTTTTAGTCTTGGATAATGTTTGTGTTAACAATCATAGAAACTTGGTAGACTTCTGCTAGCTTTAAGGAAAATGTAGTTCGTTGAATTCTTTTATTTCAAAGAGCTTCGTTCTTTCTTTTGAGTATAAAGACCATGTAATTACTGTGTTTTAAAATGTAGTACAAATATCGTAGGCCGTGTCTCTAGGCAAGATTTGTGTCTGCATTTTTTTTATTTTTACTTATATCTTTCAAAGGTACTGTTACTGATATTAATGTTTCTTTAAGGAAATTAAATTGAAAATTGGATTGTTTTTTTCTGTTACAAAAGTGAAACTGTTTCCATTCAAGTTTTAAGGGTATCTTCCATTTAGACTTAGGGGGTTGGATGGTTGAATGGTTATCGCACTGCATCGTAAGGTTTGTCAACTGGCATGGTTTTGATTTCCTGTTTTCCCATGACAAGGAGTAAGATCGCCTGTCCAACCTTGTGGGTTTTCTCTGGGTCCTCTCGTTGGATGGTCGAATCGTTGGTGTGTGTGCTGCATCATATGGTTTGTCATTGAGTCAACTGGTGTGGTTTCGTATCCCCGGTTGCATGTGATAAGGAGAAGGGTCGCCTGACCAACCTCTTGGTTTTCTTCAAGTCCCTTGATTTCGTCACACGGCTAAAAGAACCCTAGGCGCAAGGGAATTATTCAAATAAAATCGAAACATGGCTACGCGCGAGTGGATTATTAAAATAAAAATTGCAACATTCCTACTCCTAATAACTGCACATCTGTAACACTAGCTGTCCTTAACACCTGCATCTATTGGCATTATTTTCATCCTAGCTTTTCAACATATCTGCTTTCCATATTGATTAATCATTCGACTCCATTAACCCTGTCGAAGCAGCACAGTAAGACATTGAACCCCACTGCATTTCTATTATTAATAATATGTGTTTATATAGCCTAAGGGATCATTTAGTATCATTACAAATTTTTTTCTAATCAGGCTTTGCAGAAGAAGAGGAAACGGACGGCTGTAATAACAGCTCCCCAAATAAAAGCGACTGTGATGATCCAGAATTGTATGAAATAGGCAAAAAATTAAAAGAACTTGCCGTTTCGGAATCGGATGACGATGGTGGCAGTGGCTTAGAAGGTGATTGGGTGTGCTTTCAATAACTCGCTTCTTTTCTCACTTCAAATTTTGTTTTCTTTATTTAACCCTCTTCGTTTTCTATCTGATCTTTTTTTTTCACATTACTTGTTCTTTTTCAGTTTCAACATTAACATATTACGTTTTATTTTTTGTAAGTCTATTTTCAGATTTATGATGTATTAAAGGTTTCGTAATACATTACTAAATTACACGTTTTATCTGGCTATGACACACTCCTCTGAACTCTTTTTTTCTAGGAGCATTGCCAGACAAGGAGTTGTGCGATTGTCTTCTAGAAATTCTGCAAAATCTGATTAATTCAACAAACACTGTTATTTCTGAGAGAGAGAGACAGAGAGAGAGAGAGAGAGATGGTTCAATTTTATTTCGGGGGCTGGGGGTGGGGGTGGGATGGCCTAGTGGTCTAGAGTGCCGCGCTTCGACTGGTCACCTCTGGCTTGCGGCTGTGGTTTCGAGCCCTGGTGTGAGCGTATGTGGCATGGAGATAGGGGCGCCTTCTCAACCTCGTAAGTTTCCTCCGGGCACTCCGGTTTCCTCCCACTGCTAAAGACCCCTACGCGCAAGCGAATTATTGAAATAAAATGAAACCATAAGTTAGTCCCGAAATGACATAGTTTGTGTTGAGTGGACGTTAAACCCCATTTCTCTCTCTCTCTCAATTTTATTTCAATAAATTTGCCACGCCATTTGATTCAGCGACAGACCTTATGATACAGCATGCACACACTATCCATTCAGCCATCCCCGCCCCACCCTTCATTCGATTCCCCGGCTGTACATTACAAGAGGAAGGGTTGTCTGTCCAACCTCGTTTGTTATCTCCAGGTCCCTGGTTGCCTCCCACTACTAAAAACCTTGACATGCTAGCAATTTATTGAAATAAAATTGAACCATATGATAGTCCTGAAATGACCTAGTTTGTGTTGAGTGGGCGCTTAACCACATTTCTCTCTCTTTTATGTGTAAAAACAATTATAAATATACGTTAGGAAATAAAAATCTATTCTAAAAAAAATATTGGACATACGTACGTGTATTGGTGTGTTAAATTTATGTATTTTATTTATAAGAATTACACCTACAGATCTAGATATATTTGATTATTGGGATCGTGCTAAAAATTGTCATTCTTTTGAAAAAAATATTGGAAATAATTTATTAAATACATCGCTTTTATATGTAAGAGCACTTTTAGATATATTTTAGAAAATTAGGATCGTGCTAAAATGAAAAAAAAAGATGGGATATATTTGTTTTTATGGGTCATATAGTTATAATGTACATGTATAGATAAGCTGTTTTAGTTCAATATTTCTGAATCAATAGACTTGCACATATTTCTGTATATTATCCATTTATTCCATGTATTTCTAACTCTTTGTTTCTTAAATTAGCATGCTTTATTATTTGATTTATTTTTCATGCACGTTTTGCGTTATTTTCGTCTTCATCAGCCATTATGTATTTTAAATATAACAGACTATTTGCGCTCTTATTTGCTGTTCCATAATTAACTTTTTTACTCCAGGAACTAATTATGGGCAGCCATATTAGGAAACTGTCAAATAAGAAAGATGGATGCCTATTATGTAATGATGAGTCTTGATCTTTTTGATTAGTTTAGTAATATGATATTGTCCAATATCAGGGGATCGTCGAATGATTAGCATGTGCATGCTGTATCATAGAGCCTGTCATTGAGTCAACTGGCATGGTTTCTAATCCCTGGTTGTACATGAGAAGGAGCAAGTTCCCCTGTCCAACCTAGTGGGTTTCCTCCAGGCACTCTGGTTTCCTGCCACTACTAAAGACCCCTACGTGCAAGCGAATTATTGAAATAAAATTAAACCATATGTTAGTCTCAAAATGACCTAGTTTGTGTCGAGTGGACGTTAAAACCATTTCTCTCTTTCTCTTTGTCCCGTATCGTCAAAAATCGGGGTCAGTTATAGGAAACATTGCTTGATTCTTATATATAAACAAATTTACAAAACGCTGGTGTTTTAAAACCCGTGTTTATTTTTCTATTTCAATTCTTTTTTAGAAATTCAAAATCGCAAATAAAAAACGATATTGGACTTGAAGATTTATATATTTTCCAGTACAACAATTTTTGCTATGATTAAAAATCTTTTGTACAATTTTTTTTTTTGATTTCGTTGCCATGATTTGACATTTTGACATTAATTATTTTGTTCAAGTAACGAAAATAAATTGCAGCAAAAATTGTGGTAACCAGTAAAATTCAAGACAGTGATGAACTGCTGTTAGTTTATCATCAGAACATTTGACAATAAACATAAAAATGGTTTCAGATATTTTGTTTGGAATCGTGTTGACGGCAAAATATCTATTTATTAAATTGTCAACACTTAACTCTGCTTTGTTAATTCTTGAGAAACGTACCGACGGCTAATAGCGAAACTATTTTGAATGTCAGGAAGAATATTGATAGATGACGTGATCTGTGGATATTTAATGTTAGCCTGTTATGACATTTTACTTCCATGCGTAATTCATTACTTAGTTCGTCTCTACGATGACATTTCTGGCTCCCGAAAGTTACGATCTTTTTTTTACACTCAATAGATTTTCATGTCTTTTCTTGGGATGGGTTTTTTTTTTGACTTGTCTACCAAAAGGAAAGACTATTTGTCATTGGATAAAAATGAAATCCTGAATTATAAGGAAACATCGAAAAATGTAAAAAAATTGACATCTTTTTTTCTATCAGGTATTTTGTCTGTGATGTTTTGAATTAAATCTGGGGTTGAGAGAGAGAGAGAGAAATGGGGTTTAATGTCCACTTGGCACAAACTAGGTCATTTCGGGACTAACATATGGTTTACTTTTATTTCAATTATTCGCTTGCACGTAGGGGTCTTTAGCAGTGGCAGGAAACCAGAGTACCCGGAGTAAACCCTCGAGGTTGGACAGGCGACCCTACTCATTGCCACGTACAACCCAGGATTTGAAATCTGGGGTTGAAAGAGGTAATATATTAGATTCATTTATCCACAGTCTGAGCCGCGGTGACTCGGTGAGTAAGATGTTGACTCGCTAACCTAGCAGTCACCTGTTCGATCCTTGTGTCGGATCATTGCGTTGGCTGAGAAAGTTCATCAGGAGGTAACAGGATTTTCTAGCGTTGTCCCCCCCCCCCCCTTGGAATCTCTGGTTGTATGTGGCAAGGAATAGGGCTGTCTGTCCACCTCGTGGGTTTTCTCCAGGTACTCCGGTTTCCTTCCACTGCTAAAGACCCCTGCGCTCAAGCTAATTAATGAAATAAAATTAAACCATATGTTAGTCCCGAAATGACCTGGTTTGTGTCGAGTGGACGTTAAATCCCACTTCTCTCTATATATATATATGGATGCATTCTTCTTGATGTAATCTACACCTGACCAGTAAGGTCATTACTACAGCAACTAAATGGCAGGACTTTACCGGGAATTATTTACTTGTTTGATAATGTTCCTCGAGATTAGTCTGCCTCATTCACTCCACGAGTGGTGTTGAATTAGACCCAGAGATCCCCGGGATTGGTAACCAGGACTGGAATAACAATTAGACCCGTGTTAAATTGGGCGTTCACTTAAAAGAGCCTTTGGCAGTTCTCTCTCTTACCCCCCCTCCCCCCTCCCCTTGTTAACGGTGCAGGACAGAGGGCCTGGCAAGGAAAAACATGTAGTTGGTCAGATGGGATGAAAAACTGAGGTCCCATATAAACAGTAGCATGTACCTAAAAGATCCCTTGGCAGTTGGAATTTGATATAAGAGTAGGCTGAAGTGCCACTGTCCGGGCAAAATTTCCCTCATAGCACACTGTATGGCGTATGCCCGTCTTTATGATCGCAGTCGGAGCAGAACAGTAGGAAGTTAAACCCTATTTCATTTCATTTGTACTTTTAGACCCATTTTCATCTAATTTAATAAGATTCTAAAATATAAAGCCATACGTCCTGAAAAATGGGGAGGGATTCCACTCTTTTTTGATTAATGTCAAGAGGTTCCACATTCGCCTGAAAGGTTGAGAACTGCTAAGATAATCTATTTTGATACACACGGTTCTGCCTGCCTGTAAATAAGACTGCGAGCCTAAAAGCCATGAAACTGATCAAAAATGAAATGGTGATAAAGTTAGGTTACAAAATGGATATTTCATCCAGAATAATATTTAAGAAAAAAAAATGGCGTTTTCATAAGAGGAATATAAACTGTTTATCAAGATGAAAAAGTCACTGAGAGATTATTGTGCATCGAAAATAGAACTTGTACAATAACATCAGACGGACATAATGTACATATATATATATGTATTGATCTTTTTACTGCCAAATAAGGCCAGTGTTTGCACTGCATTTATGGCAACAAAAAACACTTCAGTCTGAGGCTATATTTGAAAATGTCAACAATATATAAAAGGGTTTCTTATTTAATTTGTAATCAAAAATGTCTGGCATTTTCTAAAAAAGAAAAAGAAAATTTTTTTTCTTAATATTGCATTAAACAGTAAACAGGTATTATGCAATAGTCAAATCTGCCTTTTGCAGGTCTTTCTCGGCTAATGCAAGGAATCGAGCGTGGGACCTCCAAGTTAGCATGCCAATTCTTACTCCCAAAATGACCTAGTTTGTGTCAAGTGGTCATTAAATCCCCTCTCTCCCTTTTCTCTGGTTTAAAAACACCAGTAATCATTAAAGCAGTTTTAATTTTGTCGTCTGAAAACAAAGGTTTGGAAAATTATCTAGTTTAAAACCCCAGGCCCCAAGTTTTAGACTTAAGTTGCCTTAAGTTACAATTTTACAAAACTGGTTTTAGTCACTGAAGTAAATAAACAAATATGGGACGAAAACCAAGGTCCTGTGTACACATTGGCGTACACGAAAAGATTTCATGACAGTTGGAATTCGATATAAAAGTAGGCCATAAGTGTCACTGTTTGGACAAAATATCCGTCATAGCACACTGTGTGAAGTATACCCGTCTTCATTAGCCCAGTTGGAGCAGAACAGTGAGACATTAAAACCCCATTTCATTTCATTTCTGCTATGCATGTATTTGTTTATTTCTAATGTGTGTAATTCTTTTAATTCTGTCCAGTCGTTCGGATTCGATATAAGAATAGGCCATAGTGCCGCTGCCCAGACAAAATTTTCCTCATAACACACTGTTTAGCCCAGTCAGAGCAGAACTGTTTATTTCTGATGTGTGTAATTCTTTTAATTCTGTCCAGTCGTTCGGATTCGATATAAGAATAGGCCATAGTGCCGCTGCCCAGGTAAAATTTCCCTCATAACACACTGTTTAGCCCAGTCAGAGCAGAACTGGGGGATGTTAAACCCCATTTCATTTCATTTTGGTGACATGTTTTGAATGGAACATTACCAACCAGCATCAACTATTACGCCTGGCCTTTACGATAATTACAGTTAGTAAAATAACCGTAATTATGGTAATTCATAAACATTTGACTAATATCTGTATGCAATTATTTTAATTATAATATAAGTATGTATATGCTGTTGATCGAGATTTATAACGTTCTAATAGCCCGGCCCTGTGTGAGCGACTCGTTGATACAGATTTATCACGTTGTAATAGCTCGGCCCTGTGTGAGCAACTCGTATTTGGGTTACTTCTGCTGATCACATGCTGTGAAAATGGCCTCATTATCATAACTATTGAAGTATTTCGACACATATTGGATGTAGAGTTGTGTTAAAAGTTTAACGTGGATGTGTTTTGTTTTTGTGTTGGATGTACTGATTTGAAATATAGATTTAGAGAATTTCATGATGGCGGACGTAAAACGTGATTCCTGTGAGGATGTCGTGAAACAACAAGAGAAGATAACCAGTGTTAGTAAAAAGAAGAAATCGAAACGTAAACGATCTAAATGTTGTTCGTGTTGTTGTGTTTCAGAAACCGAGAAAGAAGATTCGGGAATGGAAAGTAATAAAGAGATGAAGGTAGGAAAGCTAAAATATTTTGTGAGAGAGAGAGAGAGAGAGAGAGAGAGAGAGAGGCCAACACTAGGGACCGGGTATCATTTAGATTTGATAAAAAAAGGAAAGAAACTGAGCTTACCATCTATAATCTAATTACACATATTTAGTTAATAGATTGCTGTCCAGAAAGTGTTAAATACCATTAAGATTCATCAAAAAACACCCAGTTTGTGCTACCATTTAGTTTAAGAAACACTGCTTAGTTTTGACATTGGTCATCTATATGACCATTTAGTTTAGTTTTGATATTGGTCGTCCAGTTTATGACCATTTAGTTTCATAAACTAGACACTCAAAGTCAAACTAAACTGTAGCACAAACTGGGCGTTAGTTGATGAATCTTGATGGTATTCAACACTTTCTGGACAGAAATCTATTAACTAAATATGTGTATTAGATTATAGATGGTAAGCTCAGTTTCTTTCCTTTTTTCATCAAATCTGAATGATACCCGGTCCCAAGTGAAAGAGAGAGAAAGAGAGTGTTAGATATATGATTTTCCCTGAACCTCCAAGACTGTATCACTGAGATCCTGGCTTTCGAGCACTTCCTCGAAAACATTTTTTGTGGCAATCATGGGATTTTATTTCTTACATGTAAGCCAACTGTTAATGACCAACTTTCCCTTGTCATTGATGCAGGAGCTTGTCAGTCGGAATGGACAAAAAACTGAGGTACCGTGTACAAATTGCCATGTACGTAAAAGGTCCGTTACAGTTGGAGTCAGCCATAGGAAGAGTAGGCCATAGTGCAGCTGTCCAGGCAAAATTTCCTTCATAGCACACTGTATGGCGTATGACCATCTGTACAAACCAGTAGGATGTTAAACTCCATTTCATTTCGTTAGCCCATCTTCATTAGCCCGGTTCGGAGCAGAACAGTAGGATTTTAAACCACATTTCATATAATTTCTGTAAATGACATATTTAAAATAAATCCATTTGACATTTGAAATATCCCACAAAATGGTTGAATTACATTTGGTCTAATCGAGTTTAGAAATTCCAAAAATGAGTGATTGATTTGGAATGTTAAATAAATGATGATAGTTAACACAAATTTTGCTTATTATTTATCAATATACATATTCTATTTTCGCCGTCGTTAACGTAAATATCATATCAAAATAACATCAACATTTCGGTACCCCGGTTGACATTTGAATAATGACGAAATTCACATCTATTTTAAGTATTTTATTGCCTTTGGTTGTGAAATTATTCTTTTTTGCTGCCCAAGAATAAATAAGATTTTATGATAATTTTTAACTGATGGATTTTTTAATGCTCAACAGTGTATCATTTTATAAAGTAACAGGATTTTATAATATTTTTCAATTAATGGAATTTTTTATTTCTCAACAGTGTGTCATTTATAAAGCATGATTTTTTCTATAATTATTGAAACATATATTTCACTGACAGTTGATGTCGGAAATATGTAACTATAGCGACAGCCCCCCCCCTCTCCCAATAAAAGATATATTCAGACTACACAACTATATTTGTGGCTAAAAACAATTTATTTTATGACATTTGTTAAGCGAAACAAGGAGCTGTACACAACCATAGAGACTATACCCACAAAAATCAAATATTTGCGGCTAAAAACTATTTATAATATGATATTTGTCAAGCGAAGCAATGAAAAATGTGTCTCTAGTCACCCGGATGGGACCAAAAAGCAAGGTTCATTCAATTAAGAATTGTGATAGTTTCGTAAACAAATTTTTAATATTGGACTTTAAAATGAATCCTGCATTTTTAAACTAAATTATAGTTATTGAGCGCTCTTGTTCCTGAAGCAACGACTGCGAGTTTTATAAAATCTTGACGTTGCTAGATTACTTTATAATTCCCGAACTTATAGCTACGTTATCTGCAGACACATGAACAGTAGTCTCCAATCAGAGGGTGTGACATTGCAACCTCCACAACATTGAACGAACCTTGGACTCTGCAACTCAGTTATGATTGATGGATAGACATTTTAGTTGGAAAGAGCGAGACTTAATATTCGCGATGGTCAAGGAATCTGATAGGCTAACAAACTGGGTGAATACCCAATCGAAATTAGTCCCGAAATGATAATGCAAGGTATTACGTGAAGTCCTTGAAAAGATGAACATAGTTAAAGCGAGATCAAGCCTTCTATTGAAGATGTTGAGTGCTTAGAAATAAGTCTTGGTACTCAAAAAAATAATTCCCAAAATATCTCAAATTCTATAATTTCAGAATCCACAAGAAATCGCTTTGAGTGACAGTCGAATCTCTTCATTGTCAAAGAAAGGACAAATTTATGTTTATGTTGCCAAATATGATTATGATCCCTACACACAGTCCCCTAATGAAACCCCTGATTCGGAACTACCCCTTAATGCTGGGGATTATGTTCTTGTATTTGGGGAAATGGACGAGGTATGTTTTTTATGTCATGTTTTGTCCAATGCTTTCCATTTCTTCATATTTGAAATAATGAAATCTTTTCTCCGGATGTTTTTCTCATCCATCTAAAGTTACACATCAATGGCTACTATATATTTCATTTCTGTTATCAGGTCAAGCAGCCCTACGTAAAAATTTCCCTCATAGCACACTGTATGGCGTATGCTCGTCTTTATTAGCTCAGTCGGAGCAGAACATTTCATTTCCAATTCTGCCTAAACTCATGATCAATTCCTGGACTATCACTTACAAACTTCTGGTACATACGCACACATTGTCATGATAAATTATACTCTAGAATTTCTCAAACAGAATAACTATATGTTTTCGAATATTTTGTCTAGAATGATTTTCTAGCTTATGATCATATTTTCTGTATTTTAGGATGGTTTTTATGAGGGGGAACTTGTTGATGGGAGGAAAGGTTTGGTGCCATCCAACTTTATTGAACAAGTTGACAGTAAGTTAGCATTTTATTTTTAGAGAATGACGTGGACATGATTCATAGACTAGTGGATGTCTGATTCAGCAATTAAATAGAGAAAGACACTGTGACTCGGTGAGTTAGACGCATAATGATGGAGCAGGATTTTCCGGATTGAATCCTGGTGTAGCTGGAGAAAATCAATTTTTCGGTGATGCAGGATGGAGGTCCGGACAAGAAAAGCTGTCTTGCTGTTCTGTTGGGACAAATATCAACATTTTAATGAATCTCTTCTTGGAAAAGTTGATAAGAGTATAAGCCATAGCTGTCCGACAAAATTTCCCTGGTAACACACAACACAGCATAAACCTGTCTGTTGATAATAAGGGGTTGGATGACGTGTGCGTGTTGTATCATAAGGTCTGTCGTTGAGTCGACTGGCATGGTTTCGACAATTCCCCGGTTGTACCTTTTCTCTGGGTCCTCCGGATTCCTCTCACTGCTGAAGACCCCTATATGCAAGCAAATTATGGAAATAAAATTGATCTGTATAATAGTCCCGAAATGACCTAGTTTATGTCGAGTGAATTAATGTTAAACTCTCTCTCACACTCCCCCCTATCTACCTACTTGATAATAGCTGTGAGTAAGGCGTTAGCTTAGGTGTTTTGGGGCCGAATCCAAGAGGGCCTTTCAAAGACATTGTGTGGGAGGAAAAACTAAGGTCTTGTTTACACCATCCAAATAAGCGTAGGTTGTAGCGCAGGGCCCATGCTGTGTTTTGTATACCCTTGGAATAACAATTTCATTTTCTATGTAGGTGATCATCTTGCTGATTTCCATGCTGCTATGGCGATGGCCCATTCTACAGTACCGGTAGTCGATGATGGAAATTTAAACCGTCTGAAAGAAGAATTTGATGAATATGAAAGTTCAATAAAAGAACCAGGTATGGACATTCTAAAAATAATTCTAGTCCTGAAATGACCTTGTTTGTGTCAAGTGGATGTTAAACCCTATTTTTCTGTTAGATCTTCAATTATCGAATGGTAGTTATATATGTTACTTAATTTCAGATCTTAGAGCGTTATTGTTAAACCGTCAATTATTGAAGGGTAGTTATATAAGTTACTTAATTTCAGATGTAGCGTATCTTAGAGCATTATTGTTAGACCGTCAATTATTGAATGGTAGTTATATAAGTTACTTAATTTCAGATGTTGCGTATCCTAGAGCATTATCGTTAGACCGTCAATTATCAAATGATATTTATATAATTTGCTTTATTTCAGATGTTGCATATCCTAGAGCATTATCGTTAGACCGTCAATTATCGAATGACATTTATATAATTGCTTTATTTCAGATGTAGCGTATCCTAGAGCGTTATCATTAGATCGTCAGTTATCAAATGGTATTTATATAAGTTGGAAACCACCTGACGGGGGGTCGAATACGGAGGTACAATGTTATCAAGTTTATGTAGATGGTAAATTAAAATCCAGTGTACGAGGAAATGAAAGAACTAAAGCACTTGTAGAGAATATAGACATGAAACAGGTCAGTTATGCAGGCATGATATTTTTCCGTTCTTTAACGGATTTCCACTTTTTTCATCGCTGTGGGTTGTTTCTGTGCAATAAAAATTTAGGTTATGGTGTTAGAGTCTTTTGACAATATTTATTTCTATATTACAATGTCCTCACCGTGTGCTAGAAACAGGACTGGTAGTTTTGTTGTCAAGTCTATTCATTACCCACCTACTGCTAAAGACCTCTACACGCAAGCCAATTATTAAAATAAAAGTAAACCATATGTTAGTCCCGAAATGACTTAGTGTATCCCAAGTGGACATTAAACCCCATTTCTCTCTATCTCTCTTTTACACCTTGTCTGTCCAACCTCGTGGGTTTTCTCCGGGTCTTCTGATTTCCGCTCTGTCTCTCTTTCTGTCTCTCTTTTTAATTGGTATAAAATTTATTTGAGATTTGATTATTTTTTTTCAGTTACACAGAGTGTGTGTTCGTTGTGTTACCAAAAGTGGCCATTCATCAAAAGATGCTCAATGTACAATTCTTGTAGGAAAAGGTAAAAACTTAAAATAAAGGCCCAACAAATTTTAATTTTGTTTCTCTGGGATATGGATGATTGGTCTTGTGGTAGGCTGTCCGCCGTCTTTATTATGGTTCTCCGGGATCTGTATAATCATCCTTGTAATAGGTTGTCAGCCATGTTTGTTTTTCTTTTCTTAAAATTTCAAATCTGAAAATTTGGAGCCATGATTTGTGAGTGATTCTTTTTGAAATGACACAAAATAAACAAAAATTGTAAAAATAGCAAATTTTAACTGTTATCAGGGGAATGAACAAATTATGGAAAAGTGTTCAAAGACTCAGTTTCACTAGGGAGACTTAGGATATGTCAACTCAGCATATAGCAATTCATTCAGTCTGTATTTGAAAGAGTTATTAGCACTGTGAGAAACAAGACCAAATTGATTTCATCTATAATCATAGCATCAATTATCAAGATTAGGTTTAAAATAAAGCTATGAATGAGTCGTAACTACCGTATTTAATATAAAAACTGCACTCTTGATGTCTCGGTGAGTCATAAAGGTCAAGCGTTTGTTTCCAGTGATGGCCGTCTTGGGATTTTCCAGAAAAAAGAGGGTTTAAGAACCTGCAGTTTGCATGAAGATGCCAGAAACGTAGGGCATTTAACCCAATTCCATTTTGACATATTTCTCATTTTTTGTGTGGTATACGGTATATGTATTTGTACATGCAGGAGACCTATAACTTGTAGCAAATTGCTAACAATGAATAATTAATCAGGTACTAATTATTGTTGATATTTCAGACTCTCTACCAGTGCCTTCAGAGGTCAGGGTTAGTGATGTCACGGCTACATGTGCCACCATTAATTGGTTGCCTGGCAATACAAATTACCAGCATTCTATATTAGTAAATGGTCGAGAGGCGAGTGTCGTACATGCAGGTGTATGTCGATACACCCTTACAGGTAAATTATACAATACACTTTATATCATTATCCCCTCTCCCGCCCACCTGTGTAAATATACACCCCCCTCCACTCAGCTCATCGAATGCTTAGCATGCGCGTGATGTATCATATATACAGCCTGTCATTGAGTCAACTGGCGTGGTTTCTAATCCCCGTTTGTACGTGGCAAGGAGTATGTGGCAAGGTTTTCTCCGGGTACTCCGGTTTCCTCCCACTGCTAAAGACCCCTACACGCAAGCAAATTATTGAAATAAAATTAAACCATATGTTAGTCCCGAAATGACCTAGTTGGTGTGGAGTGGATGTTAAACCCCATTTCTCTCTCTCTCTTTCTCTCTCTCTTTCTGTCTCTCTCTCCTTCTATACTTAAAAATAAATTTATTTTATGCATATTACCCTGACTGTCTATGCATGGTAATTTGGTGCAGCATGAAGGGCCTGGCCAAAAACTTCATGTATGTTCTCTGCAATGGGACCCAGGTCATGAAGCAATTATATTATGTTTACATTTAATTACCCTATTCTTTGGTCACTAATTTTTGTTCCTCTTGTTTTTCTTAGGGCTGGACCCTGGTACAAGTCATAGAATAATTGTTCGTGCCAAAAATCAATCGTTAAATTACGATGACGAACGTAGTAGGAAACGATTAGAGCAACTTTCTGCTGCTACAGAATTTAGAACTAAAGATGCTGGTAAGAAAACGGTTAAAATTGTAAATTGACTATATGTCTCATTTAAACCATATAAACTCATACTATATGTCTTACCCAAACCATATAACCTCATACTATATGTCTCACCCAGGATAGATAACCTCATACTATGTCTTACTCAGGATAGATAATCTCATACTATATATGTCTCACCCAGAATAGATAACCTTATACTATATGTCTCACCCAGGATAGATAACATCATACTATGTCTTACTGAGGATAGATAACCTCATAAAGTATGTTTCACCCAGGATAGATAACCTCATACTATATGTCTCACCCAGGATAGATAACTTTATACTATATGTCTCACCCAGGATAGATAACCTCACACTATATGCTCTCTACAAAAATTCCACCTCCTTTCCATTGAACATGTAACCATGGATATGACACATGTAATATGTTAGTCTCAAAATGACTGAAGTGTTACATTGACCACACATATTAAGCTCATATCTTTACATTCCATTTTTCATATTTCGTCTATCTTCATAGGGCGAGTTGGACAATAAACCCCATTTTATTTTATCTTGTTTCATTTGAATAGGTCCACCCGACCCACCTATCGGAGTCCAGTTAGAAACAGGTCCACAAGAAGGTACTCTCTTGTTAACATGGATTCCTGTATCTCTGAAAACCGATGAGAATTCTTCCAGTTCGGGTGTAGTTATTGGTTATAATATTTATATTGATGGTCGTAAAGCCAAAGAAGCCACCGGTGCCACAAGTAAGTGAACCAATTATCTTCAAATCTCTCTTTTGTTTTTATGGTTAATCATTAACAGCAGGTTGAACTGCAGATTGGATGCAAATCTTTTGAAAATCAGACCCATCAGATGGCATTGAGAGTTGATTATGGTCATGTCATTTTAATAAATGCCTAATCAACAATTAATATAACATTTAAGGCCTAAATTTAAAGAAAGATCTTGTTGATAATTCAGCTGGGGGTTAGATGGCAGAGTCGTTGCATGCTGTATCATAAGGTCGTCACTGTCATGGTTACGATTTGCTGGTTGTATGTGACAAATAATAGGGTCACCTGTACAAGCTCGTAGCGTTTTTCGATGTCCTCTGGTTTCCTCCCACTGCTAAAGACCCAATGAGCAAATTATTGAAATAAGATTGACCATATGTTAGTCCCGAAATGACCTAGTTTGTGTGGAGTGAATGTTAAATCTCTCTCTCTCTCTCTCTCTCTCTCTCTCTCTCTCTCTGTGTAATTGAACCAGTATAAAAGGCCAATTGGAGCAGACAACTAGAATGTTAAACCCCATTTCATTTCATTTCAGATGATCATATTATCCTATATTCGGCTGATTTTAACGGCTATATACCCAAACAAATCAGTGTTCGTACATTGGCATCAGATGGTACGGAGTCAGATGAATCGGAACTTTTAACGTTAAATAATAATTTAATCAAAGAAATATCTGCTGGTAAAAATAAACCGATAACTCCTGAAGTCAATATTAAAGCACCGGAACCGAGAAAGGTAAGAAACTCTATTCATTTTTTAAAATTCAACATGGCTACCATGAATATTTGCAGACTGGCAGACTTCTTTGGGCTTTTATTGGCAGAATTTTTGATAATTTCTTTATTTTTTTTTCTGTGATCTTGTCTGGCATTGGGTATTTCTTGAACATTATTTCTGACACCCTTTTTTTTTTTTCAATGTCGTGTTACAAAACTCAATTTTTATATTTTTTTCTTAATAAAGAGATACCTTTTTTTTTGGTTGACAGTTCCAGAATTTTCAGACTTGGTCCTGGCAATTTGTACATGTAGGTATTCTTCAAACAAGAATAAGGTTGCATTTTGACTAACTGTTTTATTATGCACAAGTACAAATCAAATCTAATCAAATTCTAATATGGATGGAAAAAAAAAACCCAAAATTTTATCTAGTCTTGTGCTTAAAACAGCCTGACTTATTATATGCATTGTTTGAAAGGAATTTGCTACGAGAATTTTATTTTAACTGCAACATTGTTTAACATCTATTGATTTGTATGGGTTTTTATTAACTGACCGTGTGATTTCTAGCTATGTGATATCCAGCTATGTGATATCTAGTTATGTGATCAGAAGCCTTGAAAAGAATTACGAGCTATGTTATATCTAGCTCTGTGATGTCTATCTATGAGATCAGACGCATTGACAAGAATTACCAACTATGTGATGTCTAGCTATGTGATCAGAAACAATGACAAGAATTACCAACTATGTGATGTCTAGCTATGTGATCAGAAACAATGACAAGAATTACCAACTATGTGATGTCTAGCTATGTGATCAGAAACAATGACAAGAATTACCAACTATGTGATGTCTAGCTATGTGATCAGAAACAATGACAAGAATTACCAACTATGTGATGTCGAGCTATGTGATCAGAAACAATGAAAAGTATTTCCGGCTATGTGATATCTAGCTATGGGATCTCTAGATATGGGATCTTCATTTATGTGATATCTGGACATGTGATCCTTGGTTATGTATTCTGTCTATGTTATTCTTAGTTATAATCTAGCTATGTGATCTCTGCATCATGATCCAGCTATATAAACTAGCTTTCTTATCTCCAGTTACGAAATCTAGCCATGATTTCTAGCTATGTAATCTCCAGTTATGAAATCTAGCTATGATTTCTAGTTATGTCATCCCCAGTTATGAAATCTAGCTATGATTTCTAGTTATGTCATCCCCAGTTATGAAATCTAGCTATGATTTCTAGTTATGTCATCCCAGTTATGAAATCTAGCTATGATTTCTAGCTATGCGATCTCCAGTTACGAAATCTAGCTATGATTTCTAGCTAAGTAATCTCCAGTTATGAAATCTAGCTATGATTTCCAGTCATGGGATCCCCAGTTATGTGATCTGGATACATGGAATAAAGGAGAATGCTATGCCTTGTACGCAATAAATTGATGATATATTAACTTTTTGCATTTGTTAATGAATGGGTTTGATTACAAATTTACATGTGGGTATTTGCATGATGACGCATTTACACTGATATCTTTTATTCAAATAATAATATTATCTCTAATAGCTGCACGTTTTCTAATACACATTCTTATATACATAAGGGGATGGGGTAAGATAATAAGGTATGTCATTGAGTCAAGTGGCTTGGTTTCGATTTCAAACTGCGAAAGGCGAATTATTGAAATAATATTGAACCACATGTTAGTCCCGAAATGACCTAGTTTGTGTTGAGTGGATGTTAAACCCCATTTCTCTCTTTGTCATTTTATTTATATGCTTTGGATAAAGGTTGTTACTTATATTCAGTGAAATATGGTCTTGCGTGTCCCCTCAAACATTGCCAAAAATTTTCTGGAAATAAACAGTTTCAAATAAATTGTAGTAAAACGAGATTTTGTTTCTAAAAAGACTTGATTTACATCTTGTTCTTGGAAAGTGGGGCTGAATTGCAGAATGGTTAGCAGGTGTGCATGGAACCATAATGTCAACTGGTGGGGTTTCGATTCCCTGGTTGTACGTGGAGTACGGTCACATGTCCAACCTTGTGGGTCATGACAAGGAGTAGAGTCGTCGTCTGTCCGGCCTCGTGGGTTTCCTTCCACTGCTAAAGATCCCTACACACAAGCAAATTATTGAAATAAAATTCAACCATATGTTAGTCTCGAAATGACCCATTTCTCGCTCTCCCTTTTAGGATATATACAAAGTGTTAGCCATTTTTCACTGCTTATATGTAATGAGAATGATTTATTTATTTTTTTTATTTGCTATCTATCTATTTTATGCATGTGTTTGGTTATTTCTAATACCTTTACAGCTGCCTAAAACAACTAAACAAACGGGACATGCAGGACCAGACACAGATGAAGAAATAGAATCAGCATTTTTAGTAAATGTCGAGGAGGAACAAAAAACTTCGGTGAGGATGAGTGTTGTGATGCCTACCCGAATTTGAAATATTAAAAAGTAGAAATAGTACTAATCATTTAGACGTGATGACTTTTTGACTAATCGTAGAGGATTGTAGAACGTGTGAATATAGTCCACTAACAAAATATTAATACGCTTCTTTTTTACCGCACTCTTAAGAAGACTCAGTGCGCGAGTGGTCTAATACACGCACTTTAAATTATAAAGTGATCATTTAGTTAAGTGGTTTAGTTTCAATCAATCCCAGGCCTAAACCTGACAAGGTTTTTTTATTTTCTTAATGGGTTTCTTCCTCTGCTAAATACCCCTAAGTGCAAAAAAATTGTTGGAACGTTGAAGTCCCAAAATTTCCTAGTTTGTGTTGAGTGTACCTTTATTCTCATTTCTGTTTCTTTCTTTACATTTTGGGTGGTCACGGTGGATAAGCGGATAACCTAGAGGCTGGGTGTATGATCCCCCTGCATTGGCCAAGAAAATTCATCTAGATTTTCTGGCATGGTTCCCCCTCTTATCAAAGATGCAGGGTGGAGGGCTTGACAAGGATAGCTGTCTAGTCGTTCAGATGCCATGAAAAACAGAGTTCCCGTATACACATGTAAACAAACCCTTGACAGTTGAAATTTCAATAAAAGTGTAGCCTGTAGTGTTGCTGTTCGGGCAAAATTTCCCTCATAGCACACTGTATGGCGTATGCCCGTCTTCATTAGCCCAGTTCGAAGCAGAACAGTAGGACGTTAAACTCCATTACATTTCATTTCATTACATTTTGAGGGGTGTTTCAATTTATGATTCTGATTTATTTTCTGTTTGGTTTTTGTTCGTAATAATAACTTTGTCCAACCTGATAAACGGACTATGAAATGATTATTAAATGCATGTTTGATTTTTTTTACATCCCTTCTGCACAATTTACATTACGACACGTACGCACAAATCGATATAGTTCGTCCTGCATCCATTGTGTCAACGTGATGGGTACAATTTACATTTTGTTTTCAGTTGTCAAGGACAATATTAAACAAACATTATGCAAGAGCTAAATCTGCCTATTGCAGGTCTTTCGTTAGGTCTGAAATTTTATGTAAATTATTAATTAGACATTGATTAACTTATCAAGACCACAGTCAACTCTCAATGTCTTCGCTAGTCTGTGATATTTACTGGATTAGAATCCAGTCTGCTGTTCAGCTCTCATTCATGATTTAATCAAGAAATGTTTTTTATTATACCAACTTAAATTAGTTATGATAATCGATGTTAGATCCAAAATTCAATCGCTAAATTCTTGGTCCGGAGTGGATCAATTTGACTAATATTTTCAGCACATTGCCTTTCCATTATCTAGGTTTTAACTGTTATAGTGAAAACTGCCAGCTCTTAATCTAATCTCCTGTAATGTATCTCTGATATGTTCTCTACGATATAATTGTAAATTTTATAGAAACCAGTCAATATTTCTCGTTTTTTACCCAGAAGCTTGTTGTCTGCGCTTGGTAATCTTGTTCTTTTCTATTTTAAAGGGAGAGTTGGACGGCCGAATGGTTAGCGTGCGCACGCTGTATCATATGGCCTGCCTGCGTTTGAGTCAACTGGCGTGGTTTCGAATTCCCGGTTGTACATGGCAAGGAGTAGGGATGCCTGTCCAACTACGTGGGTTTTCTCCGGGTACTCTGGTTTCCTCCCACTGCTAAAGACCCCAACTCGTGAGCGAATTATTGAAATAAGATTAAACCATATGTTAGTCCCGAAATGACTTTGTTTGTGTCGAAGGGACGTTAAACCCCATTTCTCTCTCTCTCTTTTCTAGTTTACATAGTATGCTGGTTTTCGTTTCAACAACCCACGGTATGAATGCAACTTAGGCTGTAGGCTGTATATACTCCTTCCATAAACTTTGTTTCATTTTTCATTTCATTCTTTTTTAATACGCCCACATTTAAATATGCAGGATATTGGAAAACTTATCACTATTCGTGAATTACAATATTATTAAATGCCGAAGTTGTGGGGTCAGTGCCTATAATGTCATCTGTCCCCGTAACCATGCAATATGCAAAAGCTAAAACTGGGGAAGCGAGGCTAAACTTCAAATAAACACAATCAATGCAAACATCTTGTCAAAACTACAAACAGTGATAGCTTAGCCTAGAATAAATTTTCAATATATTCATATATATTTATGAACTGTTATAGCAAAAACGACTAGCTCTTTATTTAAATCTTGCATAATGTGTGTTTAAACATGATGACACCATGGTATGGAGAAATATTTGACAATTTCTGTATATATTTTAAGAGGTGTAGATTGTAAAGCGTTTTTAGACGCAACAACGGAATGAAATAAACAAGAAATAATTCAGTCTTTTCAACCCATAAATGTTTTACTGATTGCACACCGAACCTAAATTTATTGTTTCTCTCTCTTCAATTTGTTGTTACCCATGTTGCTAGCACCATCTGTGGTCTATTAGGCACTCGTTGTGTTCTCTTCTCATCTTAGTTCATTTGTGACCTTCATAGCTACCTTTCATGACTAAGTATTGACCAATCTTAAAATGGAAACTTGGGTTGTTTCGGTACTTGCATTCTGTTGTTCCCTGTGTTGCTACTGTACATGATCTAAGTGACACCCGCAATCTCTACTTGTGGACAGTTCGTGTATGACCTCAATCTCTGTAGACAGTTCATGTATGATCTCTGCTTGTAGACATTTCGTCTATGACCTCAATCTCTGCTTGTGGACAGTTCGTGTATGACCTCTGCTTGTGGACAGTTTGTGTATGACCACAATCTCTGCTTGTAGACAGTTCGTGTATGACCACTGCTTGTGGACATTTCATCTATGACCTCAATCTCTGCTTGTGGACAATTCGTGTATGACCTCAATCCCTGTAGACAGTTCGTGTATGACCTCAATCTCTGCTTGTGGACAATTCGTGTATGACCTCAATCCCTATAGACAGTTTGTGTATGACCTCAATCTCTGCTTGTGGACAAATCGTGTATGACCCCCAATCCCTGTAGACACTTCGTGTATGACCTCATTCTCTGCTTGCGGACAGTTCTTATATGACCCCAATCCCTACTTGTTGACAATTCGTGTATGACAACAATTTGACGAAGTTCGAGGGAAACCACAAGACTTTCTCTTTTTGTTTAAACCAATAATTTAATTTTAGGGATACAAAATTATTTCGATTTTCTGAACTTTGTTTTTTCACAAGTAATTTCACGAGTCTGCATGCAAATAAAGAGAGTTTAAACACATGATTTAAGATGGCTATTTCCATATTTGTTGCACATCACTGATTTACGTAATACATTAGGAATTTCTCACGTGGTTTTCCTCTTCTCAGTGGTGCAGGACCTAGCGAGAAACAGTATTAGTATCTAGTTGTTTGGATTGGACAAAAAAAACCCCAAGGTACTGTTAGACCTTGGCGTACACATAAAGAATTATGGCCACTACAAGATTTAAAATCTGATTTAAGTTGCTCACATCATATGACTGATCCACGGATCAACAAATCGGCAAGTTGTTCAACCACAAACAAAGTCTCGTCTGGAAAGTCTGCGGAACTTTCGATACAAATATTTTATGTATTATTTTGAATATGTATTAAATGTATTATGTTATTTGTTAAATGTGCATGTCTCATGTACAAGTTACGCATGATGTATAAATTCCCCCACACCCCTCCTCTCTCCTGTCCAAGCTGACCCTTATTACTTATCAAATATATATCCTTACAATAATAAATAGCATATTAACATAATTTACTCTTTGATGTTTGAAAATTCCACTTTGTATATTTTTTTAAAAATATAATTTCATGGTTAAACTTTAGATCATGATGATCTGTGAAAAACAGACAAAATTTTCAAAATTCTGGCTTTTGGCATATTTATGTGTGTACCATCTTTGCTATATATTGCAGTGATTCTCAATCTTTTTTTGCCAACAGCACACCCTCCTTGGAACACTTGACAAAATAGAGGCACACTTGGCTAAATATATACATGTTTATGAAAAATATTTAATTTTTGCCAAATAAAAACATAAATAAAAACATGGCAAGTCATAGACAGTATATAACTGTAGACACAGACTAGTCGTAGACTCATAGAATAACTCAAACTAAAAAAAGAAAAAAGTGAAATAGATGGCTTCTTGAGTGAGAAGTTTTCATAATAAGCTTTTCAAAATTTCGAGGCTCACTTAGGGAGATCTCGTGGCACACCGGTTAAGAATCACTGCTTTAGTCTTACAAAAAACACATATATCAGTCTGTAAAATGTTTGTTTCTAAAATCAAATCAAGGGGGAATAACTATGTTTTCAGACATCAAAGAGACTTTGCTTTTAGCTTTACTAATGCCATTGCATGAGCTTTGCATGGTCACCATTTTTTTTTGTTGTTGATTTTTGTTGTTCTTTGTTGACGCAGAATGCAGCGGTTGACCCACAGTATGTCGAGCCCTATCTAGAAAGCAGCAGCTCGGAATTATCTGATATACAGGAAGTAGAGGAAGACCTGATCAGTACAGAAGAGACCAATAGTATTGCAGCTTCTGGAGAAGCTGGCGGTCAATTAGCCAATCAGGTTAGCTGTTACATCAGTGGCAGATCTATGCGTTCATGTTTTTTCAGTCTGTAATTGTATAAATATGTACAATAGTTTCTGAAACAGCATGTTGTTCGTTTTTTTTTTTTTGTGTGTGTGTGTGCGTGGTTTTGTTTTTCTCATGGTCATGGCTACCGCAGCTCTATTTACACAAGTTATAGCACGAAGCTAATACAAAATACTAACAAAAACATCTCTTAAAATCCTAATCGAAACTTCTCCTTTAGCTAACTATAATCAGACCATTTACCAGGGCTTCCACTTCAAAATTCTCACTGATGATCATTTTTGATAACGCACGGAAACTTTGCAAATAAAATTCATATTGTTTTAATCCAGGTGTCTATGGCCGAATGGTTAGAGAATGCGTAGGGTTGCCTGTCTCCCATTGCTATAGACACCTACGTGCAAGCGAATTATTGTAATAGAATTGAACCATGTGTTAGTCCCGAAATGACCAGCTTTGTGTCAAATGGATGTTGAACTCCATACTGTCTCTATACACAAAAGGTTTATATATATGACTAAGAAATAAAATATAAGTTGGACCTATGATGATTACTTATTAATAAAATACTCCCTTTTGGCTCTCCAACCTCATGGTTTTTCTCCGGGTCCTCCAGTTCCCTCCCACTGCTAATATCCACCACGCGGACGCAAATTATTGAAATAAAATTGAACCATAGTTAATCCCGAAATGACCTAGTTTGTGTCGAGTGGACGTTAAAGCCCGTTGTGAAAAAATGAAATAAAATTGAACCATAAGTGTGTCCCAAAATGACCTATTTTGTGTCAAGTGGACGTTAAATCCCATTTCTCTTTAATTCTCTCGCTTAATATTGGAGAAATTATTTAGAAAGATTGATTAGACTAAAATTCGCAACAGATGCTTCATTCTGGTTCAATCTGCATCATACGACCTGTCATTGAGTCAACTGGTGTGGTTTCAAATCCCCGGTTGTACGTGGCAAGGAGTAGGGTCGCATGTCCAATCTCGTGGGTTTTCTCCAGGTACTCCGGTTTCCCCCCACTGCTAAAGACCCGTACGCGCAAGCGAATTATAGAAATATAATTAAACCATATGTTAGTCCCGAAATGACATAGTTTGCGTCGAGTGGACGTTAAACCCCATTTCTCTCTCTCTCTATTTGAATGAAAAAACTTCATGTGGATTTGATGATTTTAGTTTGCGTGTTGAATATATATCAATGTTGATTGTTAAATGTGTCTTGACCGATCAAATGCTCGTAGAATAATTACTTCTTAGACGCTTTAATTGTATATATATATATCTATCTATACTAATCTTCTGCATATATATTTATATAGCTATGATATAACAAATTAAAACTAAATATATATATTACTGTTAGTTGTTGTGTCGAAATAACTTGATGTTTGTAAAATAAATGGCATTAAAAGGTTTAAGAATTGAATATTAACGACATGAAAAAAAAATTGTTCCAGATGAAGAAGTCACCAAGGCCAGTTCCGTCACCTCGTCCAGCCTCCCGTAAAAAGAGTCCTAGTCCAGGTAATGTTACATCAGTGGAAGCAGGCGGTCACCATGGCAAACATCTGTCCGTTAATTCTAACAGAGATATTCCTGCTATAGGTAATGTTATTTTTTATCATTCTCTCCCCCACTCTTCATAGGATTCCCCTCCCGCGCTTGCAGTTAAATTAACACTGTTTATTTGAAGAGATGTCCAGTGGCTGCCTTTCCTGTAAACTACCAATACCTTAGTCTTGTGTGCATGTAAAAGAACGGTTGACATCCATGTAAAAAAAACTGCTGACAGTTAGAATTTGATAGAGTTAGCTCCTGTGTGACTGACAACAAAAGTGTGTCTAGTTTTTTGGATTGGAGGAAAAACAAACCCCCATTCTATTCCATTGTGGCTTTGTCTGGTGGGATATATATTTTCGGCCATCCGTTTTCCCCCCGCTGCTAAAGACCCCTATCCGCAACCATATGTTAGTCCAGAAATGATCTAGTTTGCGTCGAGTGGATGTTAAATCTTTCTATTCTACAGTCTGATCTGTGTGTTGCTAGGGGATTTTATGTCTGGATTCTGATTATATATCATGGTATTTATTATACATCATGGTATTTATTATATAACCTGGTATTTCTTATATATCATGGTTTTTATCATATATCATGGTATTTATTATATATTATGGTATTTGTTATGTCATGGTATTTATTATATATCATGGTTTTTATTATATCATTGTATTTATTATATATCATGGTATTTATGATGGCCTATTGTTAAGGTTTATTGATTGGTTTTTATTCTACAGAAATAACCCGTGACAGCAGTACCGAGAAGAGTTTTGAAGATGAAGGCGTCAACTCGCCGAAATCAGCATTCAGTGATAATCAGAGCAAATCAAAATCCAGCCCGAAAGAAAGTCCGCGAAAGACTCCTGAACCGTTACGGAGAACACATGTTCCTCCAAAGCAAGAGTTCGGAAGTGGTGGAGCATTCCGTGATGCTAGCCGCCATAAACAGGAACTGGCAGAAAGTGACAGACAGAGACAAGAAGTGCGTTCTCGTGACGGTAAATCTACGCGTAGTCCAGTTTCTCCAGCTTATGATAGAGCTAACACAAATCCTAGTCGATCTAGACATAGTAGTGGTTATTCGGGACACGGTGATTATGATGAAAACGGGGACGTGGACTCTATTTCAGGGGAGATAAATCCACCAATGGATGATAATCATGTGAGACTATTTATAGCGTTGTTTGATTATGATCCAACGATTATGTCACCTAACGTGGAATATATAGACGAAGAACTTCCATTTAGAGAGGGACAAATCTTAAAGGTAAGAATTTGTATCAATAAAATGATTTTCCAGTGTGGTTTCCCCTTGTCAATGGGGAGCAGGTCGTTCAGATAAGACGAAAAACAGAAGTCTGGTAAAATAAAACTGATCCATATATTAGACCTTCTTTTGAGTCAAGTGGCGTTGGTTTCGATTCCTGTTTGCAGGTGACAGGCAGTAGGGTCACCTGTAAATCATTTAGGGTTTTTTCCAGGTCCCTCTGGTTTCATCACATAGCAAAAGATCCCTACTCTCAAGCAAATTATTGAAATAATCGAACCATTATCATGTTAGACCCTCTCTCTCTCTCTCTCTCTCTCTCTCTCTCTCTCTCTCTCTCCCTCCCTATTGAGTCAAGTGGCTATATTTGACTCCTGCTTGTAGTGGCAAGTCATAGGAGTTTCCTCTGGTTTACTACCACTGCTAAAGACCCCCTACACACAAGCAAATTATTGAATTAAACTTGAACCATGTTAGTCGATAAATGACCCAGTTAGGACATAAAACCTCATTTCTCTCTCCCCTCTCTCTACCTCTCTCTGCCTCTCTCTCATTCTCTCATTCTCTTTCTCCCTCTCTCATTCTTTCTCCCCCCTCCTCTCTCTCTCCCCATCCATATCTCTCTCCCTCTCCACCCATCTCTCCCCCTCTCTCTCTCTCTCTCACTGGTTATAAACCTATATTTACAGGTGTATGGTGATAAGGATGCCGACGGGTTTTATCGTGGTGAATGTAACGGACAAATGGGTTATATACCGTGTAATATGGTGTCAGAGATTCATATTGATGATCCAGAACTCGTTGATCAACTCATTAGTGAAAGTCAAGGAAATCCTGTTTCAAAATCTCATCTACAAACTGCAGGTGAATAAACTTTAGGATGATACACAATAAAGTTGATACTGTACAGTGTATAGTTGATACACTATAGAGTTGATACTGTAGAGTGTATAGTTGATATACTATAGAGTTGATACTGTACAGTGTATAGTTGATACACTATAGAGTTGATACTGTACAGTGTTTAGTTGATACACTATAGAGTTGAAACTGTACAGTGTATAGTTGATACACGATAGAGTTGAAACTGTACAGTGTATAGTTGATACACTATAGAGTTGATATTGTACAGTGTATAGTTGATACACTATAAAGTTGACACTGTACAGTGTATAGTTGTTACACTATAGAGTTGATACCAGTACTAGGTTAATGCACAATATAGTTGATACTGTACAGTGTATAGTTGATACACTATAGAGTTGATACTGTACCCCTACTAGGTTGATACACAAAAGAGTTGATACTATACAGTGTATGGTTGATACAGTACAGTGTATAGTTGATATACTATGGAGTATAGTTGATACACTATAGAATTTATACTGTACCCCTACTAGGTAGATACACTTTTCCCCCATAGTGTTGGGGTAGATACACTATATGTTTGATACTGTACCCCTACTATAGTGCTGCGACTGTCCATTCTCGTGGGTTTTCCCAGGATCCTCCGGTTTCCTCCACTGGTAAAAACCCCTATCACATGATTTATTGAAATAAAGTTGAACCAATTGTTAGTCCCGAAAAGACCTAGTTTGTGTCAAGAGGATGTCAACCCCCATTTCTCTCTCTCTAGGCTAGAGAGCCAGCGTCTTATAAATCATTATCCATTTTGGTTTTATTCATCTCAATCCAATAACTGGACAAAGGACCAATGAATAAAATTAGGGTTTGATGGAACGTTAATCGTTGGCGTGCACGCATTGATTAATTTTGATGAATTTGATTTTATTTTCACAGATAAACAGATCCGTAATAGTCAATCGGCTTCTTCCCAGTTAACACCGAATGGTATCTCATCATCTGATGGTGGCGCTGGTAAACGTAGGATGGTTGCGTTATATGATTACGATCCACAAGAATTATCACCTAATGTTGATTCGGAGGTAGGTAGACTAGGTCGTCATTATAATATGTGACTCAGAGAGTAAAGTGCTGAGCCACTAGCTCATTAAACAGGAGTTCCAGCGTTCCATCTCTGTGTTGTTCAACCACCACCCCCCCTGCTCAGCTACATAAAAAAAAATAATGCCTTGCATCAATAAAATTACATCACAAAGTGATCCTACATCAGTATAAAAATGATTTCTCTGTTTAAAAATCTCAATTTGTATGTATGCCTATGTAATTTAGAGATGATGATGACAGAAACCTGGCAAACCCCCTCCTGCAAAAATTCCTGGATCCACCCCTGTGGTCATGAGTTTTTTTCGAGTCCCTTGTTTTCGTCACACTGCTAAAAGACCCCTACACGAATGCAAATCATTGAAATAAAATTGAACCATGTGTTAGTCCAGAAATGACTTAGTTTGAGTTGAGTGGATGATAAACCCCATTTCTCTCTTTCTCTTTGGGGCGAAAAGTCAGCTATTGTAGATTTACAATGTTGTTTATTGTTTCAGATTGAACTTTCGTTTAAAGCTGGTGATATTATAATGGTATCAGGAGATATGGATGAAGATGGTTTTTATATGGGAGAAATGAACGGAGTCCGCGGCTTTGTTCCTTCCAATTTCTTACAAGATTCTCCCCTTTATGACGATGAAGTTTTAGAAAGTGCTAGCATGGTCTCTCCGTCTCGATCTGGCGGCAGTATAAGTACTGTGTCCAGACAATCAGAAAGTTTGAATAACGTAGGTGTACGTGGTGGTATTACTGACATGCATGTGGCTCCCTCTCCTGGAAGTGATGGCAGTGCTGGTATGAGTAGTCTCCCTTTGTTTTGTTTCAATACATTTCATGAAAATCTTACAATAAACAAAATCAAAGATTCTAGTAACTTATGATAAATATTTTAAAACAAATTTCTTTTCTATGCTCTAACTATTTCTATGACTTTTCTAATGTTCGTTCATCTTTTCTATTCCTTTAACGTGAAATGACTCGAATATGCTGAGTTTGAATCAACATTTATAAGGAAAATGTACCTTGTCATTGATGGCACAAAAAAATGGTCCACTATCCTTATCCTTGATAGTTGTAATGCAGGAAAGAATAGGGAAAAGCGCAATGGTTAGGGCAAATTTCCCTGCATTGGGGTGATCACGTGGCTAAGTGGGTAAGGTGCTGGAGGTCGGATGTTTGATCCCTGCATTGGTGGAGAAAATTCATCTCGATTTTCCAACATGGTTTCCCCTTGTCAGTGATGCAGAACGGAGGGACTGACAAGAACAGCTGTCTAGTCGTTTGGATAGTACGAAAAACCGAGGTCCTGTGTACACATTGGCGTGCACGTAAAATATCCCTTGGCAGTTGGAATTCGATATAAGAGTAGGCCGTAGCGCTGCTGTCAGGGCAAAATTTCCCTCATAGCACACTGTATGGCGTATGCCCGTCTTCCGTTAGCCCAGGTTAGGTGCAGAAGAGTAGGACGTTAAACCCAATTTCATTTCATTCCCTGCATGGCTTATGTCCATTGTCTTTAGCTCAGTTGGTGCAGCGAAGTTGAACGCTAAAACCCTGTTCATTTCGTTTGTATTTAATCTTAAAAACAAATTCAAAATGACAATCTTGCACTTGAGCATCAAGTTAGACCACACCACTGGGAGTGTGGGGGAGAGGAGGTATGGCAATGAATTGATATTCCAAATTTTTTGATTATTTTTTTTACTTAAAGAAAATAATTCATGATGGTTTTGCACCTTTGACATTGAGATCTGATCATGAACTACATATAAACCTTATTTGAACTTGAAAATATTTTTTCTTGTAATAATTTTAATTCTTGTAGCATATTCACAAAGAATAATATAAAGATTTGTAAGGATTCGTCATTTCTTTTTTTTTTAATTTCTAAAAATGGGCTGGAGTTTACAATTCCTTCTTAAACCTCACCCACAATTGCCTTTTGAAGGCAGATTTTACATTTAACAGTGCCGGCCTTAGTGGTGATATACGAACTGTGCCTGCTACTTAATTAGTGGGGTCCCCAAAATTTCACTATAACTACAATCAATGTCTTAACCAATTTTTGTTCATTTCCTGTTAAACTTAGTTTTCTTTTTTGTATATTTACATAATTTATTTTGTGTATTTACTTTTGTTCAATCTCAGAATTAAATTGAAATAGCATATCCCTAATTGAAATGTAAAAGTCCTAATTAAAATACCAGAGCCCTAATTGAAATGTAAAAGTCCTAATTAAAATACCAGAGCCCTAATTGAAATGTAAAAGTCCTAATGGAAATCTCATTGTCCTAATTAAAATACCATAGTCCTTATTAAATCCTAGGGCCTCTTATGATAGTTTTGAGGGGGTTTGGATGGTTATCGAGTGCGCGCTGTATCATAAGTTCTGTATCATTGGGTCAACTGGTGTGGTTTCGATTCCCTGGTTGTTCGTGACAAGGAGTAGGGTCGTCTGTCCAACCTCATGGGTTTTCTCTGGGTCCCCTGGTTTTATCCCACTGCTAAAAACCCCTCTGCCCAAGGGAATTATTGAAATAGAATTAAACCATGTGATAGTTCCAAAATGACCTAATTTGTGTTAAGTAGATGTTAAATCTATTTCACTCTCTCTCTCTCCCAAAATATTTTAAGACCTATGCTGAATGTAGTTTACTCTCTTTTTGCCTGCTATTTTTATTATGCATTTTTTCCTTTTTATTCATAAATTATTTTCCTTTTTCTATTGTTCTCTTGTGAAAAAACTTTCATTTCTCCATGTTCCATTTGGATTTTTTTTTTTTCGTGATCATTAACCTCGCACGAACATTTTCTTTTTATTTCTGATCAAATATCGAATCAAATATTTCAACAACAACAACAAAAAATGGGATCTCTTGTTATTTATCATGAAATGTATGAAGTTTATTTATTATTCTTTTTTTTTTTGCATGTTTTATAGAATATTTTATTTTTTAGAAATTGTCCATATTCAAGCTTTTCCAGGGGTTTTATTCACCAAAACTTACACTTAAATATCTTACGAATGCAGCCATTTCTTAGAATAGGAGCTGAAATTTGAACTATGATTTTAACTTTCAACCAATGAAAAGGCTACATCCTTTGAAGATACATTAATTGAATTTTTGGCCTAGCCTCAATCATCATTACTTAAAGTCAGTAGGATAAAAAACAGTCTCGATTATCCATTTCATGATTAAATCATGAACGAAAGTTGAGCAGCAAATCAGATCTTAATCCAGTAAATATCGCAGGCTAGGGATGACAATCGAGGCTTGATTATGGTCTGGATGGGTTAATTAATATCTAAAATAATAGATGAGATATCATAATGAGACTGGGGGGAATAATAGAACTACATCTTTCAAGACTCTTTACTTTCGGGGTCAATAGTTCGCTAGCCTGGAGGTCGGGTGTTCGATCCCTGCAAGTTCATCTGGATTTTCTGACATGGTTTCCTCTTGTCAGTGATGCAGAAGCAGGGGCGTGGTGAGAATGAGTTCATGAGTAGCCATACTCATGCGCCAAAAAGTTTTTGCGCCAAAATCACAATCAAATTACTCAAAAAATGAAAAACATTTGTAAGTGGAAAAATTGTTTCATCTGACCCAATTAAAAAAATTTTGAAAGAGTCAAGTTGGAAAATTTAATCATATTTTATTACCGTATTTCTTGTCTCGGATTGCTGGAGATTGCGTTTCTGGGCTTCTAATTTTCGAAATTTTCACGGGGGAGGGCCCCCCGGACCCCCCGCCGCGGGCTCGCGGTCAGTAAAAGGGTTTTTGTGCCAAAATCTTTTTTGTTACTCATAATTTCTTCTCAGTAATTGCCCTCACCACGCCCCTGTGCAGAAGGAGGGCCTGACAAGGACAGCTGCCTAGTGGTTCGTATGGGACGAAAAACCTAGGTCCCGTGTACACATTGGAGTGCACGTAAAAGATCCCTTGGCAGTTGGAATTCGATATAAGAGTAGGCCGTAGCGCTGCTGCCCAGGCAAAATTTCCCTCATAGCACACTGTATGGTGTATGCCAGTCTTCCATTAGCCCAGGTTAGGTGCAAAAGAGTAGGACGTTAAATTTCATTTCATTTCGGGGTCAATAATTTAAAAGTAGAATAGTGAATGGTGAATATTTTCTAGGGAAGCTGAAATATGTCTGGATAATTAGAATTTGTTTTAGTCTTCGTTATCAAGCAATCCTTTATGATTTCTTTCTTTTGTTTTAAATTTGTAATATTTTATTTTTTTGTGTGTGTTGAGTCATTGATACTAGGTTTCGTGATCTCTCCCAAAATGTGTCTTTCTGACAAACAAACAAACAAACAACAATGCAACTTTATTATAAATTGAATAATTAACGTCCTTGTCCAAAATTTATAATTTTCGGAAAATATCTAATTTTTCAAATAATGTTTGTGCAATAAATTTTATTTTATCTGATCACTATATCATGCACGGTGAGGTGATACAGAATCTACTGTCAAGTCAAAATGGTTCTCGTTTGTCCTGGTTTCATTTGAAAATAATAATTTGTACATTTATACTACGCACTAGCTGGTTGAAATAGAGATCTATATTTTGTTTCGATTTTTTATATACTTTCGATGGCCTACACTACATGAAGATCTAAATAGTTGTAATGTAAGGTCACGTCAGGGGTCATACGAGTGGATTTTGACCCTTTGATGTCAGACATTGATTAATCAATTAGTGCTGATGTTTCTAGTGGTTTACCCACAGTTCTGTGCATGGCACGCTAAGAAGTCACCGTAACAAACTGTTTTATTGGTTAATCCCTCACTTTAACCAAAACAGCAGTAATATAACAAACTCTTCCAGATCCTAGTGTAGTAAAGACAAGTTAAATGAAAATTTGAACTATAAAAAAAACGAAACGAAATAGTATCTGTGTTTTATAATAATCAGATTGGAGGCTAAACTATCAAAATCTATCATTGAGAAATAAAGTATGCATTGTTTTAAAGATAACAAATGGAAATTCCCGACCATATATATAAATTGTGAATCTGTGAAATCTTCCTTGTGTCATGTGTGATGTCTTCCTCTCCCCCCCCCCCACACAACCCAATCCCCCGTTGTTTGTGTAGGTGCTAATGGTGATTTTAAGTTGTTTTGCGGTGTTAGATATTTGTGCTGGCTAAATCCTATTCCTAATTTATGTTGCTGTAATTATTTATTATTTTGGAAATGGTAAGACAGGAATTTACAAAATCAAACAACTGAATATTGCGAAAGTATTATGTACTGAGCGTCATACAAAATGCATCACTTAGTTTTTCGTATAACAAAATGATCCTGTAAACATATCTTATTTATTTTGCTTCTTATTGTGAACAATATTCAATAAGAAGCAAAATAAATAAGATATGTTTACAGGATCATTTTGTTATACGAAAAACTAAGTGATGCGTTTTCTATGGCGCTCAGTATATTTATATATTTGAATGGCTCTTGCTAAATCAGACATGGATCAGAAAATCTAAAATCTTCAAATCTGTACAGGAAATATGTATATATCTGAGAAAATGGCCAGGGCCAGGTTTCTCGAAATGCAAAGATAAATTCCAAATTTTAGTAGATCCCTCAATTTTGATTGGCTAAGCACTAAAATCAATCTAATATTTTCCAATCAAATTACTAAAATTTGGATTTAACTTAGTTAAAATTTCGTGATACAGGTCCCGGTTGTATAGATTTGAAATTAGTATACATTTGGAAATTACTAAACCAAAGAAAAACAGCATAGTTTGTGAATGTTTGTTCATTTGAGCTTTCAGAAATTAGAAATAAAGTCATATTTGGGGAAAGATATTTTAGAAACTCAAAATTGATCAATTCAAGATTTTTACATGGTTATGATTGCCATACGTGAAATAATGTGCCAGTGGCATGTGTCTCGTGTAGCCAGAGCTGATCATGTATATTATTGTGAAAAATTTACAAATCTAAAAATCAGTCATGAACATTATTAAGTTGATTAAAATTATTCTTTAATGACAAGATGAAAATGTGAGATCGTTGAATTTAAATTGCAGAGCAATATTATAGACACTAATAATTTTGTTTGTTTTTTTTCTTGAAAGCATAAAAATATTTTTAATATTATTTTGTATTTTTATATTCTTAAAATCATAAGGATTAAATATTTTCATTTTTTTTGTTTTTTTTTGTTTACAGACTACACACATAGACGTAATATCGCCACACACCGAACCTCTACCACCGAGTTACGTCAACCACGATCTGGATCAAATAACTCTCCTGAAGTCGCAAACGCTCGACGACAAGCCCAAGAAAAAAGGAGGAATTTTGAATAAAGGGAAAAACATTTTTAAAAAGTTATCCAGATAGCATTACTTAAACCATAGGGGATATTGAACCAAATAGGCTTATTGAATAAGTGAATATTTACGTAATAATAATGTGCTCATATAGATAAATATATATATATATATAATACAACTAGATAGGGGTGACTCGATTTAACGTCGTCGATATTCCAAAAATAGCGACAATTGAGTGAAAGGAGGAATTTCGGGCTATAATGCACAAGAAATTATCTCAACCGACTACGACAGCAGAGGCTAATAACGTTGATTGATTCTACTTGTTGTCGACGATTTCTGCGTCAATTGATAGCTATTCGAGACGTTCCGATTTGACAATTGAGCATCCCAGTAGTGAACTTTCTGTGTGTGTATGATATACGAGTGTTATCTTATCCAAAAATTGTAACGTGAATTAAACGTCTATAATATATATATAACCAATCATGCCAATTCTCAGAGAATCTGTGATATATGTGCCAGTTATTAGTGAAGTATTTTCTAGAACTTAGAATTTTCTATGATTTAGTGAGAGATGGCCGAGAGGTATGTAGTCGTTGACTGCTGAGAATATGATCCTGCTTTAGTATCGTGCCTAGAAATTGATCGTGGGGAGAGACATGGCACAGAGATCCTAGTTGATTACCCAGAACATACAATCATGTGTCATTGTGGTGAGTGAGAAGACGTCGAGAGGTCTCACTTGATTACATGGAGCATAATCCTCCTGTCAAAATTGCTTCATTAAAGCATTTTTTTATAGAACAATATCAGTCACTTTGAGGTTAAAACAAATTTTATGAGAGACAATTGGACTCTGAGAGTATAAGATATGGCAGAGAGGTCCGTGTTCATAATATAGATCATGCTTGTGTTTCAAAACTGCTTCACTCGACACTTCGATTACTGCTCTCAAACGTGCCTCACTGAAAGCTCAATTTTGAAAAAATATGTATGCGGAAAACCTTATTGAGGATACAAAGCTGTGTTTCTAAAAAAAGCAGTTTTCCAGAATAATCCAAAAAGGATAGAGCTACTGTTCCAGAAACTAAAAGGAGCTTTCCAAAATAATCTAGGATAAAGCTACGGCTCCAAAACGTGAAAACAGCGCTGCACCAGATTCCTAAGGATTAATTAAATTGATGGTACATAAAACTGGTGTTTCTTTTTTTCATTCTGTGAATACGAGACATTGTCACGATCCGTAACCATAGCTGTTTCTTTTGTCATTCTGTGGAGGTGTTGATTGAGTAAAAACATTATGAACTGAGTATGAAACATGTACAGGTTCCGTGTGTTTGATTACATCATGTATCTGTTATCGGCGTCGTCAAAACAGGACTACTTTCTGTGTGTTTGATTACGTCATGATTCTACTCATGTATCTGTTATTGGTGCGTTGTCAAAACAGGACTACTTTCTGATTGAATTAATAGTTAATGTGAAAATGTATGGTAATGTGATATTATGTGCACAGCCGCACCGCTATTATATACTTCAAAGATAAATGACGTGATTAATGCCGAACATTGTGGACACGTCTGGAAATACTGATCTAAAGTTGTACAGGACAAAATATCAGACTTGTACATGAAATTTTTATCTTTGTGCTGGACATGTATTCATAATATTAAGAATAACGCTAGAGCCAAGACTAAATCAGTGCGGGACAATTGGCACACTAGCGGGGATTGTGCATGCATGACTCAAGTTTGACCAACTAGCGGAGATTCTGCATGCAGGAATCAAGTTTGAATCTGTGCCTGACACTGTGTGTGATTGGTGCCTTAGGCTTGACAATGGAAAGAATACGTGTAAATAGTTGGTTAATAGAGATCGGCAGTTTGTTTCCAAGAGGGTGGTTCTGAGAATGAAATTGTTTCATTGAGTACCAAGTTTTCAATAGAATTGTTGATGGTATTTGTTAAACGACTGATGAATTTGTTTTTTTTGGGTGTTAACTGTTTACTGTTATAACACTGCTTGATGAAATGAAATATAATAAATTAATTTCAGATATGAGGCTGATACCCAAGCATAATATAGGGCATAGTAATATTCTATTTTATATTTTTAATAAAATATGATTTGCATTTATATACAACATCTAGCCATATATTCCCATCTGTGTTTTAAAATTCGTTATTAAAAGTTGGAAGCCGACGGAATTAACCCACCAATATACTCCATTTATACAAGTTTTAGGCCCTAATATTAATTTGTGGGACAAAATTATCCAGACACATTTTTGATAAGATTTATTTGTGAATTGAATTAAATTGCGTCAACTGGGTAATGAAATACTCAAGACTATCTAGATGTGCGGTCAGGCCCTAAGTTCACAAAGCATTCTCCGACTTAAGTTAAGAATTTACTCAAAATTGTTCGCCCATTTGTAACTAAAATATAGCCCTATATAAAACTTTATTGTTTTAATGTATCAAATACATCAATAAGAAATTATGAGCACAGTTTTGTGTTTCTAGATAAAGATATTTCTCATAAACAGTGATTGAAAGTTGAGTAAATTCTTAACTGAAGTCTGAGAGAATACTTTGTGAAGTCTGGGCCAGAGCGAAGTTAATACTAGAAATTGAGTTGAGGACGACACAAATAATTTCAAAGGGAATTTCTGTTCCTGAAAGAAAACAGTCAGCTGACAGGAACCTCCCACCATTTACAAAATAAAAACAGGCTGGCCATGGCAAGTTTTATGTTGGCAATGGGTCGACATTTGTAAGCGTATAAAAAGCTTTAATTTGATAATTCCATTGTTTAAATGTGTGTGAGCGTAAACCATATATATCTATATATAGACTATATATTACTGGTAGATCTAGACTTGATTAATATTGCATGCATAATATTTATTCAGGTGCATAATGAAAGTCGTACCAGGTTCATTTGCTTTGAGTATACTATCCTGTATGTTTTAAAGAATTTAACCATAAAACACATTTTTATTAGGAAAACACTTTATTAAAATATGTTTTTAAAAATTTTGATCGTCTGTCAAAGTCTGCCGAAGAAATATCTTGCTAATCTAAGGCAAAATTGGGAGATAATTCCAAATATGGTCATACCATGTAAAAAAGAAAATGTTGGTAATCCAAGGAAAAATTGGGAGATAATGCCAAATATGGTCATATTATGTAGAACAAAATATTGTTAATCCAAGGAAAAATAGGAAGATGAAGCTATATTGTTTGGAAAAAATTAATGTTTATCCAAGGCAAAATTGACAGATAAAAGTTAAATGTGGTCATATTGTTTGAAAAAAATTATTGTTAATCCAAATCCAAGATATGGCTTGCCAATCTAAAGTAAACCATATACGTAAGAAATATTGTCCGTTTGACAAAATTGTGACGCGAGAGTCGTGGTGGGTATGTTTGTTGATATTAAATGAGTAGATTGTACATATATATATAAATGTATGTCGTGTGAACTATATATATAGTCAATATTATATGATATTATGACATCTTGCGCTCTATGATTATAATATAACATGTAAAATTTGTTACATAAAATAATTTATTTTTCAATGAAACTGTTTTCGAATGATGTTTGTTTTTACTCTTGGTGTGTGTGGAGGGGGCTGAGTTGGGCAATCTGCTTAAAAAACAGATCTATATTTCGTTTTTATATTTTTGATGGCCTACACTGGCGGGTTGTAACGGAAAGTCGTGTCAGAGGTCATATAAGTGGCTTTTGACCCTGTGATGTCAAACATTTGATTAACCAATCAGTGTTGAGGTTTCTAGTGGGTTACCCACAATTCTGTGCACCTCATGCCAAAAACTAACTATAACAGACCGTTTCATTGGCTAATCCCTCACATCAACTAGAATGCCTGTTATATAACAACTCTTCCAGATCCCAGTGTAGTGAAGACAAGTAAAATGAAATTATAAACTATAAAAACGAAACGAAATAGGATCTGTGTTTTAATCCGATTGGGGGAGAGGAGATTACCTGACCTCCCTTAAAGTCAGATTTTCGTCTCGTGGTCAGATCCTGAAATCTTGGTTACAATTTGTTGCTTGTTCATTATCCAGGAATTCCCCATCTTCAAGGGGGATGGGATGGCCTAGTGGTCTAGAGTGCCGCGCTTTGAACTCTAGCTGGCCGGTCACCTCTGGCTTGCGGCTGTGGTTTCGAGCCCCGGTGTGAGCGTATGTGGCATGGAGATAGGGGCGCCTTCTCAACCTCGTGGGTTTCCTCCGGGTACTCCGGTTTCCTCCCACTGCTAAAGACCCCTACGCGCAAGCGAATTATTGAAATAAAATTAAACCATATGTTAGTCCGGAAATGACCTAGTTTGTGTTGAGTGGACGTTAAACCCCATTTCTCTCTCCCCATCTTCAATAGAAGGCTCTGTAATATCTTGCATATTTTGGCACTAATTGGGGTTTCTCCACTCCTCTGGTTTTTCCCCACTGCTAAAGAAAACCCCTAGTGCCTGTGAATTATTGTAATAAAATTGAAGCATATGTTAGTGTTGAAATTCAAACTGCTTAGGTATCTTTTACGTAAATGCCAATGCGTACATGGAACCTAGGTTTTACCATGCCATCCATACGACCTGACATGTTCTTGTCAGGTGGTCCATCCTGCACGACTGAAAAGGGAAATCCATGTCTGAAAATCCCTATCAACTTTCTCGGCCAATGCAGGGATCACACACGCAACCTCCAGACTAGAGTCATGGGGTTTAAAGTCCACTCGACACAAACTAGGTCATTTCGGGACAAATATAATTTAATTTTATTTCGATAATTCGCTTGCGCGTAGAGGTCTTTAGCAATTGGAGGAAACCAGAGGACCCCGAGAAAAACCCACGAGGTTGGACAGGCAACACTACTCCTTGTCATGTACAACTGGGGATTCGAAGCTAGAGAGTCCGCGTCTTACCTATCATGGTTTTGAATCCCGGTTGTACCAATGGCATACACAGGACCTTTGATTTGTCCCATCCTGCAATTCTGACAAGGTGCAATCGGACCGGAAAATCCTGAGGAACTATCCTGGTCAACTCGACCACCCAACCCCGTTATTAAAAAAAAAACCAAAAGAAAGAAATGTTTTAAAAACAATGATATTTAATGTAGATGTATTGGGTTATAAATTATACAACAACCTGCCATGCTTTGTATCAAAAAACATGGCAGGGTGGTTGTTATCAGATAAATATCTCAAACAATATTTTTTTTTGGTTTTAATGAAACAGTAAATAATGCTGTAATAAGGAAATTTCAGAAGTAAAATTTCATTTAGGAATAAAAATATCACAGATAAATATTGATCACAATTCATATAAATTAAAATATAACAATTAATTTTTAAATAACAATTTGACATAAATATATATATATACTATTTATACAAACTAATAATGGTAACATACGAAAATATATCTTTACAAGACAAAATGTCTATACAGCAGAATAAGACATAAAATATATCCCAGTGCAGGGGCGGATCCAGGAATTTTTGCAGGAGGGGGTTTGCCAGGTTCCTGTTAAGGAAATCTGTCATCATCGTCTCTAAATTACATAGACATACATACAGGGTGGAATTTGGACCCCCCCCCCCAACTGGATTTGTCCCTGCAACGTATAAATATATATACACAGCAGTAGGATAAGACATAAAATATATTATACAGCAGAGAGGGAGAGAGAGAAATGGGGTTTAACGTCCACTCAACACAAACTAGGTCATTTCGGGACTAACATATGGTTTAACTTTAGCAGTGGGAGGAAACCAGAGTGCCCGGAGGAAACCCACGAGGTTGAGAAGGCGCCCCTATCTCCATGCCACATACGCTCACACCAGGGCTCGAAACCACAGCCGCAAGCCAGAGGTGACTGGCCAGCTAGAGGTCGAAGCGCAGCACTCAAGTCCACTAGGCCATCCAAACCCCCCATTATACAGCAGAATACAAGACAAAATATATCTATAGTGCAGAATAAGACGTAAAATACCTCTATACAGCAGTATATAAGACATAAAATATACTATACAGCAGATATAACATATACTATACAGCATTAAAATACAGATGTGACGTTACCCTTTGATGTTGGCGTACCATTATTTCAAATAATCGTACGGGCAACTTGCCAATCGTACATTATTCATACCAGTGAAATATTGGACTAGTTTGACGAATTTGATCACGTGCAGAGTGTCTGTATTGCATAATATATTGTAAAAACATTCGGGCCTCATGTTGTTACAATATATTACGCAACGTCTCGCTCTCAACCATTAAACCACACATATAAGACATACCACAGCCTATATATTATACAAGGCATAGAATATATTATACCCCAATGTATAAGACATTATACAGCAGTAAGTAGCATTGTAAGACATAAAATATATATACACCAACAGCAGTAAATTAGATATAAAATATATTATACCGCAGTGTATAAACAGCAGTAGGGTAAGGCTAGGATTATTTTATCATTGGTCTTCTTAATAAATGCTGACATTGAAATGGAAACTTGAATGTAAATAAGGGGGACCAGAATGGAATAGTCTACAGACCTATCAAAAACATCTTAAAGTCACATGGTATATGGTAATATGCGTTCTGCTAGAGCTTAATCAGCGTATTGCAGATCTTTCTTTAGGCCCGAAAGGCTATCTAAATTATTAATTAGACATTAATTCACATGCAAACCACAAGTGAACTCTCTAGATCATCGAATGGTGGTGATTTTTATTCAGCTTCGGTTTTTTGTTGATCGTCCATATTTACATCCTCTTCTTTATCACCAACAGCGTCTGATGACACACCTTCATCTTCGTTCTGTCGCATTTTCTTCATGTGTTCAATCAAGGAGAGACATACAAACACCCAGTTATACATATACTGACCTGGTAGGGAACCATGTTTAGCGACTTCACCATGGGGTACATCTAGTAAACAAAACAAAATATTTATATACAGAGAGATAGAGGGGGAGAGGGTCATTTCGGGACTAACATATGGTTTAATTTTATTTCAATAATCTGCTTGATCTTTAATCTTTAGCAGAGGAAGGAAACCAGAGGACCTGGAGAAAACCCACGAGGTTGGACAGGCGATTGTGGAATCAAGGGACGAGGCTATACACATTGCACCAAATCAAACGGTGTATTTAGTCTGGAATAACTAGACGCAAGAAATTTGCATTCAATTGAGACTGCTGGCTTATTTCGCTGAACATAACTGATTTGAAATTAGAGTAAGTTTATATACATTCATATTACAGTATTATATTCATTGTGACCCACTTGTGTCAAATGTTAGGGATTTAGCTCCTAAAAGTCTAACAAAACAAAAATCAGTCATATCAAACTATTTTCAAACATTTAACAAACGTCATTTCTGATGTGGTTCTAAGTGCCAAATGATGTGCTAAGGGAGATAATTTTTAAAAAATGCATCAAGGGAGATAACTTTGTCTAGTTTTTGGGTGAGACAATCTGAACATGGCCATAAAGTGAATAGATGGGTTTCAAATTTTATAAAATTCTTCTACTGATGGGTAATTTCGGGACTAACATATGGTTCCATTTTATTCTAATATTTCGTTTTGCGCATATGGGTCTTTAGCAGTGAAAGGAAACCCTTGAGGTAGGACAGGCGACCCTACTCCTTGTCACGTACAACCAGGGAATCCAAACCATGCCAGTGGACAGATCTTAGATGCTCCACTGCGCACATACTAACCACTTGGCCATTCAACCTCGAATTAGTTAGTTATTCCACTGTGACAATATTGTAGTTTTTCAGGGATTAAAAATCTCTCAAATGATGGTCAGTGATATTAAGTTCTATTATAATATCTAATTTTTACCTTTCATGTATAATTCTATTTTATCAGCAGGTAGATTCAGATCTTTCTGTGCCGTGGGATCGTACGCTGTTATCTTCTGACTTAAATCAATATTGATATACTGAAATATAAAATACACGCCATTAAACAAAACTTCAAATATCTAAACCCCATTTCTCTCTCGACATCAGCAAGGGTCGGATGGCCGAATGGTTAGCACGTGCATGTTGTATCATTAGGTCTGTCATTGGATCAGCTGGCGTGGTTTCAATTCCCCTGTTGTCTGTGACAAGGAGAGGGGTTGCCTGTCCAACCATGTGTTAGTCCTAGTTTGTGTCGAGTGAATGGTACACCCCTTTTCACTTTCATCATTTACAGATAAGGATACACAGCATATTGAAACATGGTATCAAGTGCTTATAAAGGGGCATTCCCAAAAGAAACAAATGTATTGTTCCTTGGAAAATTCTTCACAAAATCCCTTTTAATTTTGTCAAAGGATCAAGAGATTAAGAAACTGATTAAAAAACACGGATCCTATTTCCTTTCGTTTTTTATAGTTCAAAATTTTGTTTTACTTGTCTTGTCTGTTACATCAATGTATGACGTCATAGGGTCAAAAGCTGCTCAATCAACCCCAACGAGACCATCTTGTAGATGTAGTGTTGGCAATCGAAAGCATTAAAAAAAAACACAACGAACTACAGATCTGTATTTAATTAATTACATACAAATCACAAAATTAATGCTGCCTTCAAACTGGCCGTGTCACATGAAAATCTGTGAACCTATTTAGGACTGTATTCTGTTGGAAGTGGTGAAGGGAGCATAGGTTTCTAAAATGAGGTACAAAAATCATTGTAAAAAAATACTTTTAGTTTTTTTTTATCAGGAAACAGAGGGCATCAATATTTACCAAATGCTAAAGGGTTTTATTTATTTAAATTTTTAAACTTACTGTTTTAATCCGAATCCAGTCATCAAATTCCCCTTCTTCTGCTTTGTCCAAGAAGAAAATGGCTAACGTAGCTTTAAGAATATCACAGATAATTTGCGGAGGATCTTTATAACTCCTCAACTCGGCGTATGCTTGTTGATCTAATTTTGAAACATTATCTCGGAGTTCCATCAACATCAAACGGTCAAACATGATGTCAGTTCTAGCTTCATCATCCTGTTCTCCCTCTAAAATACAACATTCATAATATCGTTATAAACAGAGATTAAAGATACATTATGGGAGATTAGATAAAGAGCTGGCTGTTCTCACTAATACTTAAAAACCAGATAATGTCCAACTGCCAAGGGATCTTTTACATGCACACCAATGTATACACAGGTCCTTATTTTTGCCCTGCACCACTGACAAGAGGGAAACCACTTGCAAAAATTCTTAGCCAATGGAGTTATCGAACATGCTGCTTCCATACTTGCGAGCCAGCGTCTTACCCACTTAACCACTGCGACTTCTCTTCACTCAAAAAAGGGAACCGACAAAACCCTAAATAAGGCGCATCACGCAGACAAGTAGCCTCCTGTAAAATCAAGAGGATAGGTCCCAGGGCCACAACCATCCACTCTCCTGTACAGTCCTGGGCCTGCAGAGAGAGAGAGAGAAATGCGGTTTTACATTCACTTGACACAATCTAGGTCATTTTGGGACTAACATATGGTTCAATTTCATTTCAACAATTTGCCTGCGTGTAGGGGTCTTTAGCAGTGGGAGGAAACCGAGCCTGCAGTGCTACAGGTTTAGTTTCGTTAAGAATCCATTGCCCTGATAGTTCAACTACCACAGCCCTCATTATTACCAAATATGGTCAATAACATCGTTTTACCTCCCAGTGAACAACTTTGGAAATATGAATTTAAGTTTTGTCTGGAAAGACATTTTATAACTGTCAAAATTCTTACAATCAATACATACCCAAAATCCTCATTTTCTCAGCTCCATTGAATTCCTTTGTTATTTCTTTATGCGCCATTTGTAAAATTCTCAACATGCGTTGTATTTCTTTGTTTTCGTGAGGTGGAAGTTTCTTCATGTCGCCAATACTGATGTCTACTAGCGCTATCGCTTTACCATCGTCATCTCGTAACGGGAAGGCAAGATGCCGCTCACCGTACGCGTCGGCTGTTACGGTCTCAGAATTATCCACACATTTAAAAAGATAATCCCTAAAAATAAAACCAAATGCAGAATGATTTATAATGGCAGTAGGGGATCACGTGGCTAAGTGGGTAAGATGCTGGCTCTCTAGCCTAGAGGTCGGGTGTTCGATCCCTGCATTGGCCGTGAAAGTTTATCCAGATTTTCCAGCGTGGCCCCCCCACCCCTGTCAGTGATGTAGGAATGAGGGCCTGACAAGGACAGCTGTCTAGTCGTTCGAATGGTACAAAAAACCCATGTACAAATTGGCATGCATGTAAAAGATCCATTGGCAGTTGGAATTCAATATAAGAGTAGGCCGTAGTGCCGCTGCCCTGGGAAAATTTTCTCTCAAAGCACACTGAGAGAGAGAGAGAGAAGAGAAAGAGAGACACACATAAACTAGGTCATTTTGAGACCTACATACGGTTCAATTTTATTTCAATAATTTGCTTGGATGTAGGGATCATAATTAAGCAGTGGGAGGAAACCAGAGGACTCAGAGAAAACCTGAGAGCTTGGACAGATGACCCTTTATTCTCCTTGTCACATACAACCAGGGAAATTGAAAACACACCAGTTGACAGACCTTATGATACCCCCCCCCCCCAAAATATTTTTGAATTGAAAAAAAGAAGAAAAGTGAAATACCTAAATAGATTGTCCTTGCGTTCTAATCGTGGAGGTTTTGCACAATATTCTGGTGGTCCTTTCGGGACGGTTGTCAACATCTTACGTAACACGTAATCCATGCCTTTAGTGTCCGGTTCGGCCATATACTCCACGACTTCTCGTACATGTGGACTTCTTCTCTGTATCCAGGATACAGCACTTTCCGTTATACGCAATAATTTACGTCTCATATCAACATGATGGTAGGCTATACTGAAAGCCTTAGCAATACCCTGAATTACAAAAAAAAAATATATATAAATTCCTTTCTCAAAAATTGTAATTTTAGAATAATAAATATTTTGATTAACCAATCAGTGCAAGGTAAAATATCATGTGATCTTACAAAACGATAGTTCCCAGACAGTAGAATTAGACACAGAAGCCAAATCCCTGCAGTGACTTTGACAGCTTCATATAGGTTGCCGGAAAACTGTTTGTTGCTTTAGTGATTTTAAGACATCATATTTTTATTTTGTCAGGACTAACATATGGTTCAATGTTATGCCAATAATTTGCTTGCGTGTACGGGGCTTTATCAGCGAGAGAACCAGTAGAAACCCACGAGATTTGACAGGCCACTCTCCACCAGGGAATTGAAACCACGCCAGTTGACTCAATGGTAGACTTTATGATACAACACGCACGTGCTAACCATTCAGCGTGAGAGAGAGAGAGAAATGGGGTTTAACGTCCACTAAACACAAACTAAGTCATTTCGGGACGAACATGGTTTAATTTTATTTCCATAATTCGCTTGTGTGTAAAGGGTTTAGCAGTGGGAGGAAACCGGAGGACCCGGAGAAAACCCACGAGGCTGGACAGGTGATCCTACTCCTGGTAACATACAACCAGGGGTTCGAAACCATGCCAGTTGACTCAATGTCAGGCTTTATGATACAGCACGCACATGCTAACTGTTCGGCCATCAAACCCCCCAACCATTCAGAGACACCCCCCCCCCCACATGATGATGATGATGATGATGATGATGTCTAAATAACTTACCTGAAAGAATTGTATCTCATGTGTAATAAATATAGCTTTAGTGTGGGGATCAGCGATTGTATCAATTCCTAATAAACCAAATGCTCTCTTTCTTTTATCTTTTAATGGGATTACAATAAATGATCCTTCACGTTCCTTAAAAAAATAAAGCGTACAAATTTGCAATTTTACATAAATTTTAGTGCATGGCAATAAAATATCAGAAGAGAATACAAAATCTAATTTCTTTATTTGATGGGAATAGATTGTACAGTTCATAACAGGCATTCTCGAATATAATTGTTTGAAAATTTCTATACAAATGTGCGTTTTTTTCTGTGATTTTTATCTCACAAAGTGTTGTACGTTTATCAACATGTACATCAAGTGTTCAACTTCTGTGTGCAGATATTCCTAATTATTGAGCTGTCGGTTAAGGAAACCCTTACATTTTTGTCCTGTATACTCTTCAGGAAATCCATTATTTTTCTAGTAAGATTGAATATTTCTTCTTTCCATATATACCAAAACTGACATATTTTTATTCCAAATAACCACTCGATAAATACTTTTCTTTAAGATTTAAATTTATTTACCTCAGGACGTCTGCGTGTGTTCCAGAAGTGAATATTACCATGGTTACCAACTCTTGGAACATGAATAGGTTTCCCGCTTTCTAGAGCAGCAAAACTTACACCCTTCATATCCTTATATAGTATTTTATCTAATACGTAGTCTGCATCTTCGGGCGTAGCGGCAACATATCTCAGACATGTATCACCTCTTTGCGGAAATTTAACGTTTCGTTCGGACATGGAAATATTCGCACTGATTTTCTTTCCACCACCATGAGCTTCAGCATCCTGTAAGAGAGAGACAGACATCACATTTAACGTCCACTCCCAAAAACTAGGTCATTTCAGGACTAACATATGGTTCAATTTTATTTTAATATTTTGCTTGTGTGTAATATGTCTTTAGCAGTGGGAGGAAAATGAAGAACCAGAGTAAACCCACGAGGTTGAACAGACGACACTTCTCCTTGTCACGTACAAGCGGGGAATCAAAACCATGTCACATGACTCAATGACAGACCTTATGATCTAGGCAATTCGACCATCCAACCCCATGTTTTGAAATTTAGATACAACATGTCTGCTTTATTCTGGTACAACTTAAATCAGGCCTGAAATATTACAATGTGATTAAAACACAGATCCTGTTTCGTTTTGTTTTTTATAGTTCAAAATTTCATTTTACTTGTCTTCACTACACTAGGATCTGGAAGAGTTGTTATCTAACAGACGTTCTAGTTGATGTGAGGGATTAGCCAATGAAACCGTCTGTTACGTAAAGTTTTTGGCTTGCTATGCACATAACTGTGGGTAAACCTCTAGAAATGTCAACACTGATTGATTAATTAATGTCTGACTTCACAGACTCAAAAGCTACTCATATGACCCCTAACGCGACCTTCCACTATGTAACCCGGTCAGATCTTTATGTAGTGTAGGCCATCGAACGTATAAAAAAAAACGAGACATAGATCTATATTTTAATCAGATGTGAAATATTACCAATAAGTAAAAAGAATCAAGAAGAACCTACCTTATAAAGAGCTTGAAATACAGCTCTATAAACTGGTTCCATACTAGCGCCACCTGTTTCAGCAGCAGTCACTATCTGCTGTAACCATTTCTTCCTGGCTTCACCACGGATACGATCCGAATAGGATCTCTACAATACACATACAAATACTTATTTATATAGAATCACGACAGTATCGTTTTAACTGAGTACAACAGGTGAATGTCTTAGCAGGGGAGGAAAGAGCCAGAGAAATGGGGTTTAACGTCCACAATGGTTCAATTTTTATTTCAATAATTCGCTTGAGCGTAGGGGTCATTAGGAGTGGGAGGAAACCGGAGTACCCGGAGAAAACCCACGAGGTTAGAGAAGTGACCCTATTCCTTGTCACGTACAAGCGGGGATTAGAAACCACGACAGTTAACTCAATGACAGGCTTTATGATACAGCACGCACATGTGACAACCATTCAGTCGTTCCCCCGCCACCCAGCAGGGGAGGATACAATTCAAGTTGTGACCCTGCCTTTCTAACTCCCATTTTGAATTTTCAATTCCAACTTTTGATTTGTTTTAATACAAATGTTTGATTTTTGAATTTGAATTTTTTATTTTTCAAAATTTAGTGGTACTAAAAATAATGATAATATGAACATTTGGATAGCGTCAATTCCACACTTAAAGTATGCTCTATGCGCTTTTTACACACAATTTTAGTTTGTCAAAAAATAAAGAAAACCCACCTCCACGCTATTGGTGAGAAATTCCAACAATGAATCAAATGTCTCTGATCCTGGTATTTCCTGTACAACCAGTTGGATTAACATACGGAACTCTCGTTTACTCAATCTCTGGTCCTGGAACCTCGACTTCTTCTTCATTTCTTCTTTTGCTACAGAGACATTATGAAAATCTTTTGCAATTTTCAGAGTCATACTTCTTAAATTTTGTGAAATTCTTTTTTTCTGATGAGAAGTCAAGGTGACTTGATTCAGTGTGTAAGGTGCTGGCTCACTAACAAATTGGTCATGGATTCGATCCCAATGTTTGCAGAAAAAGTTTCAGCATGTTTTCCCCCATGTTACAGGTGCAGAACAGAGGGTTTCTTGTTGTTTGGACAAAAGAGAGAGAGAGAAATGGGGTTTAACGTCCACTCAACACAAACTAGGTCATTTCGGGGCTAACATATGGTTCAATTTTATTTCAATAATTCGCTTGCGCGTAGGGGTCTTTAGCAGTGGGAGGAAACCACAGTGCACAGAGGAAACCCACAAGGTTGAGAAGGCGCCCCTATCTCCATGCCACATATGCTCACACCAGGGCTCGAAACCACAGCCGCAAGCCAGAGGTGACCGGCAAGCTAGAGGACGAAGCGCGGCACTCTAGACCACTAAGCCATCCCAACTCCCCTATTGGACAAAAGAAATGGATCACATCAAACCCGGTACCTGCTAGCTAATGATCCAGCAGTATCACACTAAGACAACATGGATGTTCGGTTTGTTGTTTTGTTTGATTCGATCCCAGTGTTTGAAGAGGATAAAAAACTTCAGCAAGGTTTCCACTTGTCAGTGGTGCAGCAAGCAGTGTCGAGTCGTTTGGATGGGACAAAAAACCAATGAGATCAAACCCAGGACCTCATGGCTCCCTTTTCATAAAGACGTTCAGGATGTTGTTTTGTGAGATTCGTCTTGATTTTCCGGCGTGATTTCCTCTTGTCAGTGATGCAGAATGGAGGGGCTGACAAGGACAGCTGTCTAGTTGTTTGGATGTGACAAAAAAACGGGGTCCGTGTACACATTGGCGTGCGGTTGGAATTCGACGTAAGAGTAAGCCGTAGCGCCGCTGCTCAGGCAAAATTTCCCCATAGCACACTGTATGGCGGAAGCCTGTCTTCAATTAGCCCAGGGTAGGTGAGATTCGATCATGTTACAATACATACCATAATATATAGCTTCGACTTCCTGGCCATCTTTATATTTCACCATGACACTTTCTACTTCCTCCAGATCTAAATAACCTGATCCATCGTTATCCCATTTCTCAAATAATACATCGATCATTGATTTACGTTTAGCAGATACTGCTTCTCTTCTAGCCTAAATAAAACAATGTCTCAAAATATATAATAATGTCTCAAAATATATAACAATGTCTTAAAATATATAATAATGTCTCAAAATATATAACCATGTCTCAAAATATATAACAATGTCTCAAAATATATGAAATGGGGTTGAACTTCCTACTGTTCTAATGAGAGAGATAGAGAGAATTGGGAATTAACATTCACTCGACACAAACTAGGTAATTTCGGGACAAACATAAGTTTCAAATTATTCCAATAATTCACTTGCGCATAGGGGTCTTTAGCAGTGGGAGGAAACCAGAGGAAACTCAGGAGGTTGGACAGGTGACCCTATTCTTTGTCACGTATAAACAGGGAATAGAAACCACGCAATTAGACTTTACGATACAGTATGCACATGGTAACCAATTGGCCCTCCAACCCTCTGGGCTAAATAACATGGACATATGCCATGTAGTGTGCTATGAGTAAAATCCTGATGATCCAACATGATCCAATCTTCCGCCCCCCCCCCCCCCCTGCTCCACCTGAATTAGACAATTAAGCCTAGACAATTAATCCTACCTTTGTTAATCTGTCCATTTTTTCCTCTTCTGTTTCCTCATAACCATCTTTAATAAATTTCAATAAACGAGTAAAAACGTCCTTGACTGGTTCATCACCTAAAAATGTTTCAGTTAATTGGACAAACTGTGAAACATTGAGTGAATTCTCGTCAAAGGCTGACATCTGTGATTGACTTCTGCTTGTTAATGTCAGTCCTGAAATCAAAACAAAATAATTATCTTAAATATTGTATCAACCTGTTTCTCATTGGAATAACCTGAAACAGCCATAGTTTTTTTGTCCCATATGAACAACTACACAGCATTTTTCGTGTTGGGTTTACAGGTACTTAGAACACTGGACCTCCAACCCGACTACACTGTGTTTGAATCCTGGTGTAGGCTGAGAAGAGGGAGAGAGAAATGGGGTTTAATGTCCACTTGACATCACCTACGTCAATTTGGGACTAACATTATGTTTCATTTTTTTTCAACAATTTGATTGTGCGCAGGGGTCTTTGGCAGTGGGAGGAAACTGGAGAAGAGAAGGGAAAGAAATGGGGACTATGCGTAGGCCGATTCGGGACTAACATATGGTTTAATTTAATTAACAATTCAATTATGCGTAGGGGTCTTAAGCAGTGGGAGCAACCCGGAGGACCTGGAGAAAAACAACAAGGTTGAATAGGTGACCTTATTCCTTGTCACGTACAAGCGTGGAATCGGAACCACGCTAGTTGAATCAATGACAGATTTAATGATATACTGGAATGGGATTTAACGTCCTACTTTCTGTTCCAACAGGCCTGACTCAAAATAATACCTGTCTTTTCTCTATTAAAAGTTGTCCCTTCAGCAAAAGTAACAGAAATTCGTCCAGTTTGACCGACTGGTTCTTCACGCTCCACTTTTAACGCTGATTTAGGTTTAACGAGTTTAACTGTGTCTGTTCCACTTCCTGCTGATATATAAAACAAAAATACCAATAAAAAGATTTAGCGTAAAAACACACATACAATACACAATATTTCCCTCAGTGCAGTCCCCTCTGAATTAGGGGTATTTAACTTTCAGGGAATAAATATTCTGAACTTTCTCACCTTCCTTTCTCGGCAAAAAAGATCTAGATGTTTTTTTTTAAGGTGTGCTATAGATAGTTTATTTCAGATAGCATGTCATTGTCTGTCTTACATAAATACAACAGGTACTGATCCACACAATGACACATGACTAAATTCATAAAAATATTACTCATGCAGTGATAAAACAAAATTCGAAGGTCATATATGTAGAGATTCTAAATATTATCAGTGATCTTTTAAGATTTCAAGAGCCACATATTTGGAATGAGAGAGAGAGAGAGAGATGTGTTTAACGTGGTCATTTTGAGACTAAGACACATAGTTCAATTTTATTTCAATAATCTACTTGCGTGTAGGGGTCTTTAGCACTGGGAGGAAACCAGAGTACCCGGAGGAAACCCACGAGTTGGAACAAGCAACCCTACTCCTGGTCACATACAACTTGGTATCAAAACCACAACAGTTGACTCAATGACAGGTCATATGATACAGCACACATGTGCAAACTATTCGGCCATCCACCCCCCCCCCCCCCAATTGGAATTAAATGAAAATTGCCTCAACTTACAGATTTTGAGACAAGATAATAATAACAAGGAGAGATAACAAGAGGACAACTCTAAGAGTCTGGCCTTCAGCAACAGCATTAATTTCCACCAGCAGAGACAGAAATAGGGATCACATTTGGGATTAATTTTGCCAGAGTAACCAATAAGTTGAAAAAAGTTCATACAACCGGCTGGATTGAATAATATATGAAAATTGAGAGTAGAATAATGTTCTTGGATTACTATAATGAGAAAAAAGATGAGATTTGATATTTTTACATACCTGTGTCTGTTGCTTTCTTCGTTTCATTTTTTTCATTTTCTAAATCAGCTGTCTCCTTTTTTTCTGGAGTTGCTTCTTTAACTTCTGCTTCTTTGACTTCTGCTTCCTTGACTTCCGCTTCCTTGACTTCCGCTTCCTTGACTTCCGCTTCTTTGACTTCTGCCTCTTTGACTTCTGCCTCTTTGACTTCTGCCTCTTTCACTTCTGCTTCTTTGGCTTCTCCATCTTTGGCTTCTGCATCTTTGGCCTCTCCATCCTTGACTTCCTCTTTGCTTTCTCCATCTTTGCCTTCTGCTTCTTTGACTTGTCCATTTTGTGTTTCTCCATCTTGGCCTTCCTGTTTTATTTCCTGTGGAGTTTCGCCCGTCTCTACCACTTCTGGTTCCTGCGTTTGATTTTCTTCTGTTTTATTCCCCTCTACTTCGACCTTCTGTTCTTCTTTTATTTCTTCTTCTTTTGTTTCTGTATCTACTTCTTTCTTCAAATCTTTATTCTCATCTGTTAATTAAAGACCCAATATTTCAGAATAATGGGCATATTTAATGTTTCGAAATGAAATTCAATTGGTGACTTTAACAACCAAACTGAGTGATGATTGAGACAAAAAATTTATTTTAGTAAATTCAGCGCATGAGTACTTGCCATTATGAGGGGGGAACCTGGAGTACCTGGAGTAAACTCACGGCATTGAGAAGGCACCCCTATCTCCAAGTCACATACCAGGGGTTGAAACCACAGCCTAAGTCCAGGTGACCAGCAAGCTAAAGTTCCAAGTGGGGCATTCTAAACTATAAAATTCCATTTTTCGAAACTTGACATTTGTTTCCACTGATTTTGTCCCGTCATTTATATGAGTCTTGGGAGCCACGGTGAGTAGGATGTTGGCTCGCTAACCTGGAGTTCCCGTGTTCAATCCCAGCATTGGCCGAGAAAGTGCTACTTCCCCTCTAATCCAAATTTCAGCCTCGGGACAGCCCTAGTGTAACCACAAACAATGAACAGACAGACAAACGATAGTAACAAATTTTAGTCTAGATAAACAAAACAGTCTTAAATCAAAGACATTCCCAGAATTTTGTTAACTGACGACTTAACCATATCAATTTTATATCGTCTACAGAAGATATTGAATGATGCAAAATTTTCAATTACACATATGCTAGCCATAGAATCACCTTTCCCAGTAATCTGCAAGGATTTCAATAATCCTTAAATAGGATCCCTTAGCTCAAATTAGCTCGGACTATTATTAGTTTACATAAGGATTTCTAAATTCCTCAAATATCTTGGATGATGCAAGTGACTTAGCTCGGAATAATAGTTAACAAACCTAAAGTTTTCTGTGTTGATTCTTCCGAGGCTGGTGGTGGTTGTGGTTGTTCTTGTTGAGATTCCTGAGCAACATCTTCGGTACTTTGTTGAGTAGAGGGTTCATCTTCTTCCTCCTCGTCACCAACACTGTCATCTGCTTCATCAACTTCTACAACAGGCCCTGGTAAATACATCAATAACACATTTAATCATCAATAAAAGGTCTTGTTAAATATATCAATAACACATTTAATCATCCACATCAACACACTTAAAGATACCTTCCCAGAAGCATTCCCGTTCAAGATCCATGTCTTAAACAAAAAATAATGAATATTCGCCTTTTAAACAAAAGACTTTGATATATAAGAATATATTATAATGTATAAACAATCTTACATTGTCTCGGATTACGTAGACCTTTACAATTCTCATCATTCTTCATCTGATCCCAATATTGTTCAAATAAATTTAATATACGATGTCTGTCTAATAACGCAATCTAAAAACAAACAAAATCTAATGTATTTGTTAATTAAGGTTTAAATAGGTTTAACTTATCGAGCTGTCTACTCTTTAGCCACATCTCCTAGGTGAGTGGCACAGTGCAAATGTCTTACTCTTACCCCTCCACAGACTAATTTGATTCCTGCAATTGAGTGTCAGTTCTCATGTGAGAGAGAGAGAGAAATGGGGTTTAACGTCCACTCAACACAAACTAGGTCATTTCGGGACTAACATATGGTTTAATTTTATTTCAATAATCCGCTTGCGCGTAGGGGTCTTTAGCAGTGGGAGGAAACCGGAGTGCCCGGAGGAAACCCACAAGGTTGAGAAGGCGCCCCTATCTCCATGCCACATACGCTCAAACCAGGGCTGGAAACCACAGCCGCAACCCAGAGGTGACCGGCCAGCTAGAGGTCGAAGCGCGGCACTCTAGTCCACTAGGCCATCCCCCCCCCCAGTTCTCATGTAGCCAGCATATTTTCTTTGCCCACGCACCCAGTTCTTCCAGATTTTCTTGCGTTGTTCCCCCTCGTCAGTGATGTGGGACAGAGGTCCCAAGGAAAGCTGCCTAGTCATTTAGATGGGACGAAAAAAAACGAGGTCCCGTGTTCACATTGGCGTGCACATAAAAAATCTCTTGAGAGTTGGAATTTGATATTAGGGTAGGCCATATTTCAAGCTGTGAGGACATAATTTCCCTCATAGTACACTGTATGGTGTATGCCTATCTTCATTAGCCCCCTTCGGAGCAGAACAGTAGGACATTAAACTCTATTTCATTTCAATTATACTTACACCGCTGTGATCACATCTCATAAAGAGATTAGACAGGTATATTCTACGCTGTTCACGTTCAGCAGATGCCCGATATGCTGCAGCACATTTAGACATGTGCACCATGAACTGTTCAAACACTTCTCTCGGTAGATTTTCTATGTACGTATTCATATACTGAAAAGACAAGAACGTAGACTTTACAGTTGATCATCATTGGCAATTTTCAGGACAATATTTAATTTTTCGTGGCTTAATCCATGCAAATATATACTTAAAAATTGATTATTTAACATTTAAAGATACATTATGGGAGATAAGATAAAGAGATGGCAGTTCTCACTAAATAATAGTTAAACACTAGATAATGTAAAGGGAATATTCTGAAAATTTCAGTCAAATTGCTTCATTCTAAGCCGTGAAAACTGTATTTTAAAATCACTGTAGCCAATTGATTGTCATTGTCACCACTGTCGCAATAATTAACAAAGTCTTGATTATCCATTTTTGCAGTTAATCATTGATGGTCATTGTCTGGCAGATTGGATTCAAATCAAATGAAAATCGATCACATAAGATGACATCAAGAGTTGATTATGATTTTGTCATGTTAATAAATGTCTGATTAATAATTTAGACAAGATTTCAGGCCAAAAGAAAAACTGGCAACATGCAGATTTAGCTCTTGCATAATGTATGTTTAATATGATTAATACGATGACATCATTATTAATGTGACATCATAATGTATGTTTAATAGAAGAGAGTTATTGAAACTAACCTTAACAAATTCATTTAAAGTTAGAGTAATGCCAGTTTCATCTGTTGGTTCTAAACTTTGGCCCAATGTAGAAACTCTCTTTAATTCTTCTGGAAAATGTTCCGCCACCTCATTAAATGATCTTAGGGCATTCTGGAACTAAAATAAACCGTGAATAAAAATAATATCAAATTACAAGCATGTTTCCACTTTAAATCTTTGACAGTTGGTCAGTTTAGCAAAATATTCTTTTTCTATGAATGTCATCATTTCCAGAACTTTTAATGTTTTTAAAAATAAATTCTTGCATTTTACAGTTAAATTCTTTGGAAATCTTATCTTATGGCATGTGAATTGACTGATGTTTATTTTCAGCAAGAGAGCTCTGATTCGGATGTATTTTTTATACATTCTAAAATGAAAAGGTTAGAGATAATAAACATGAGATTCATATAACTAAAAAGGATTTTTAAACTGTAACCCACAAGGTTTGACGGGTGACTCTACTCCTTGTCACGTACAACCAGGGAATCGAAACCACGCCAGTTGACTTAATGACAGGCCTTATGATTCCTTGTGCCCCTTGAACCATTCAACTATCCAACCCACTTATAAAAAACTAAAAAATACATTTAAATAGCAACCTCAAGAATCAAATTACATCACAGTGTACCTTTCAATATTTATAATATTCAAAAATCTCTGCTCAACAGTATTTCAGAACAGTTCAATCGAGAGGTTTATCAGTGATAAATTAGACAGAAAGCAGCATGGACCTTTGGGATAGCCTATGAATAATTAGGGTCATGGTGGATAAGTGAGTAAGATGCTGACTCGCTAGCCTGGAGGTCGGTGTTCGATCCTAGCATTACCCGAGAAAATTCATCCAGATTTTTCAGCATTATTCCCCTTTGTCAGTGATGGCCTGACAAGGACAGCTGTCTAGTCGTTTGGATGGGACAAAAGATGAGGTCCTGTGTACAGTGTACACATTGATGTGCACGTAAAAGATCCCCTGACAGTTGGAATTCAATATAAGAGTAGATTGTAGTGCCGCTGTCCAGACAAAATATCCTCCATAGCACACCGTATGGTCTATGCCGTCTTCATTGGCCCAGTCAAAGCAGAACAGTAGGATGTTAAACCCATTTCATTTCCTTTAAAATCATACATACTTACCAATGAAAGTTCAACCCGACCATCAACAGCAACATTCCATTCTGTGAATTGTGTAAGTAAACAATTGGAACGTCGGATTTTTTCTAACTGTGTTAAATGTTGTTGATGTTCTCTTTCTGTTCGTCTACGTTTTACATCAGCCTTGATTTTTGCCAATCTTTAAATTTCAAAATAAAAATCATTAACAAATATCAATCCAGAGAGAGAGAGAGAGAGAGAGAGATGCATTCATAAAAACTAGGGACTAACACATGGTTCAATTTTATTTCAATAATTCGCTTGTGCATAGAGGTCTTTAGCAGTAGGAGGAAACTGGAGGGGTTTAACGTCCAACAGTTCTGCTCCGAACTGGGCTAATGAAGACGGGCATACGCCATACAATGTGCTATGAAGGAAATTTTGCCCGTAGAGCGGCAATACTCTTGTCTTATTTCCAAATCAATGTATCTTTTCCGTGCACGTCAATGTATACACAGGACCTCAGTTTTTCATCCCATCCGAAAGACTAGACAGCTGTCCTTGCATCACTGTCAAGAGAGAACCACGCTGGAAAATCTGGATGAACTTTCTCGGCAAATCCAGGCTAGCAAGTGAGCATCTTACTCACTTAGCCACTGTGATCCCCCCCCCCCATGATTGTATATAATTAATCTGAATAAATAACATTTAATAAAAATCGAAGTTGATGTGATCATAATCTAAATTCATCATGTTAATCTTATAAAATACTTTTCAAACAAGTTACCTGTTATCCTCCATATTAAAAAGTTGCATTCTGAGATCTTCGGAAACTTGTCGGATTCCACGAACATAAGGTGACGCCTCTGCAAAATTACTGTATTTAGGATTGTTCCTTAATAAATATTGGGCCAAAAAATTTAATGGATTAAAGTTTGCATTTCTATCTTTATCGGCTAGTTCTTGAAAATCCACCACCGTCAATAGCTTTTCTACACCCAGGATTAATGTGGGTAATAATTTATCGACTAAATAAGCTCTTATTTCCACTGTAGCCTGATTTTCAGACAACCATTCTTTTGCCAAAAGTTCAACACTAATTTTTCTTGCTGTTTCCCTGGCCTTTTGTTTTGCGATGAAAATACTTTCCTTTTTTTCCTGTCTCAGTGAACTCAGCTGTTCCATTGTTTGTTGTTCATGCAATCGTTTCCACCGTTTGACACCAGTACTGCTACCACTTCCGCCGCCCCGTTGTTCAAATTCAGGTGTATCCGCTTTGTAAAAACTACCTGGTGTTGTAGAACGTCTGCTGGATGCTGATGTTGGGGTTCGCTCTCCTGACATTGCGATTTGCATTGCCCCAGCGCTACTTGGTGGGCTTGGTTGATAATGATATACTTCTGCCATGTTAAAGCTGTAGAAAGCCTAACTTTCAGGCATATATGGCTCTGGTAAATTTATATTTTAGTATCTGAAACAGAAATGGTCAGTTATTTATAAACATCAAACAACAGCAGTAGGCCACATGCATTGAATACCGTATTTAATTTTTGTCTAATAATAATATTATAGAGCAAAGCTCTAAAGCATCATATAAACCAGTATTACCCAGTAGTATTATATTAATTAACGCACTGTGACTTTGATGACAATATGACTGACAAACAGGAGTCAGTCAGGGATTTGATTTGATTTGAAATTAAATTAATTCAAATTTCTTGATTCAACAATCTTGAAACGATGATTTTCGAATGATCTATCAAATTAATCAATGCAAATCAAATGTCCACACATTTTCTATCACCTAAAATTACAAAGTTTAAAGCAGTTAATCAATTATACCCTGTTTTCTTCAATTTGTTTCAGCTGCAAGTGCTTTTGGCAGCCATACTTGTTTACCTTGTGTTGCTAAGCGGAAGTAAAGTATTTGAGTATTTGACCTAAAATGACCCGAGATGAAATCATATCCGGATTCTCGCACCTGCGCTGAGTGGGCCAGCGATATTATTTGTGATTGCCTCATGAATTCCTTTACAAAACTATGAATTAGTTTCTTTATTTTCAAATGTTGTGGATTACGATATTACGGAGATTGGAGTCTTGACATTTTACAGAACTTTGAGTAGATACTAATGGCTTTGGTGACTATCCAAAGGTCTCCTAGTCCAAGCAACGACCCAGAAGCTGTAAGTCCTGATTCCTTTTTGGCATGACCAAATTTTCTATTTTGGTTTTCATAATTGACTTCTTTCTTTCGTAAAACCACTTGTTGGTTGAAACTGTAAGTGTTTCAGTGTGATGTTATGAAATTTAAATGAACGCATTTCCCAATTATATTCATTTATAAACCAAATATAAAGGTAACCATTGTTAAAGCCAAACCAATATAAATTTTATGATTTGCCATTTTTGGCGATGTGTTTTGTCACTCCTGTCAGTCAGTACTTGTGTACTGTCACTGACATTGTCAGTCGGGAGGATCAATATATTAGATATGTGTTTTTGCTTTCCATTCAATTTGGTGGATAAAACAGTCAGGTTAGTTGGCTGAGTGGGCACTACAAGAACATTATGTGTATAAGTCACAAGCTGAGCTAATAATTAAGCAATAGAATATTGGTCTACACTACAAAAGAAAAAAGATTTACTACGGTACTGACTGTTTACAAATACAAGGGATGTCAGCTGTTTTGTAACTTATATTTCAGTCGTACCTCGCATGAGGCGTTTCACACTTCACTTGTACACGTTTACAAGTATGTAGCCTAGTTAATCAATGTATGATGTCATTGTTGATGCTTTTGATTTGTATAAATTTCAGTTAAATTTAGTTAGACTAGAGTCTAAATTAAAGGATCTAAAACTGTGACAACAAGAAATGAACAAATGGGTCGCAGCGCATATAATAATGTAATTTATGAATGTATTTAAATTTCTAATCAGTTATATTTGGCGTTATACAATGTACGCGAAGTGCCCAAATTAAATGGCAGCTTTGGCATCATGTTATTCCAGTCTACACCGGTAATATTCTTCTTTTGAATATGGTTAGCCTCAACCATCGAATCACTTCATTACAAATGACACTAAAAAGCATTCCGAAACGCGATTTGTTTGCCAATTTTAAACTTTGTTTTGAATATTTGCTATCGGAAGCCCTCCATCCTGCATCACTGACAAGGGGAAACCAGACCGTAAAATCTGGATGAACAATCACGGCCAATGCAGGGATGAAATACCCAACTTCCAGACTAGCAAGCCAGCATCTTACCCACTTAGCCAACATGACCCCTATTTTCACTGTAAGACAACAACATCAATGTTGATTTAAATTGTCCAATATTGATCGAGTTAAGATACATTAGAGCATCAATCGTTTTAACAGTCAGGCCAGTGATATATGTACCGGTAGACATATATACATGTAAGTCCCATTTTATGTTGAAATCTACCAATCATCCAATGTTTCATCCCTGGGTCTCTTTGTGAAATCGAGTGAGGTACTTACATGTCTGAAATGGGGTTTTGGACCCTACTGTTCTGCTCCAGCTGGATTAATGAAGATAGGCGAACATATTACATGTACATGTAGTGCGTTTAAAAAAAATTGTGCCTGGACAGCGGCACTATGGCCTACCTACTCTTACACCGAATTACAACTGCCAACTGATCTTATACGTGCGTGTCAATATGGAAATGGAACCTCATTTTTGTGTCCCATCTGAAAGAGTAGACAGCCTTCATTGTCAGGCCCTCTGCATTTCTGACAAAGGGAAACTACGCCGGAAATTGATGAAATTTCTCTGCCAACACCGGGAGAGAACCTGCGAACTCCTTACTAGCGAGCTAGCTCTTTCTCACTTACATGTAGGTTTGGGTTTTTTTTAAGTTGTTCCATAATTTGTGTCTGTCATTATGTCTGTGACAGATGCATTACATCCAGGCTTTATGGAATTTATTTAAATCTTGAATATATAAGGAAAACAATCTTTAAAAAAGAATGGACACTTGACATAATTTTGCTTATTTGAGTGCATATCTGGACTGGAAATATGCCACCTGTCAAGGGATATTTTCAGACAAGAATTCAAACTTTGTTTCTTGTACGCATGCTCGTGGGGTTGGATGGCTGAATAGTTAGCATGTGCGTGTTGTATCATCTGGTCTGTCATTGAATCAGCTGGTGTGGTTTCGATCCCCTGGTTGTATGTTTCAAGTGGTCAAGTCGTCTGTCCAACATCGTTTGTTTTTATCGCACCGACTTTAGTCATGATGATCAAGACTAGGCCCAAAATTCAATATCTAAAATTTTGCTTCAGAGTGGATTAATTTGGCTGAAATTTTCAGCAAATTCCCATTATATTATCTAGTTTTGAACTACTAACATGTATCATAGTAAAAACTGTCAGCCCATATGGTATCTTTAAAGAAGAAACTTACAGTGTTATATTACATAGGAATGTCGATTTTGTTATTGATGGGCACATCCATCTACATTTCTATTATCCTTAAATAAACATCTTAAAGTAGATTTATTCTTGACTTTTTTTTGATTATTTCTCTAAACCTAATTCAAATGAAAATTCTATTGACATCAAATCAGTATCCATCATGGTGTACTGTGTACATAAAACAAAAACATCAAAGTGTATCAATTCTATGAACATTTTTCTGCTTTAACCAATGCTGTAGACTGGAGAACATGTGCTGTATGGAGAAAGAGAGAGAAATGGGGTTTAACATCCACTCTACACAAACTAGGTCAATTCGGGACTAACATATGGTTTAATTTTCTGTCAATAATTAGCATGCGCGTAGGTGTCTTTAGCAGCGGGAGGAAACTGAAGGACCCAGAGAAAACCCTACTCTGTGTCACGTACAAACATGTAGGATAAATGAATATATGAAAACTTATTTGAAAGAAATTAGTGCTAAATTCACAAGATTGAATGATATTTGGGGTACAGTGTACTGTAATTTTAACTAAAATAAAATCCAAATTTTAGTAATTTAATTGGATAATATTAAATTGATTTTAGTGCTTCAAAATCGAAGTTAAGTAGTAAAATTTGGATTTTATCTTTACCTGTTAGTTAAGATTTCGGGCGACAGGGTCCATACTCTTATTGGAAGTAACTACATAAACCTGATAAAGACTTTTGTGGGAATGTATCTTTAAATTGTCATCTTAAACTTAGATTATGCAAGAGCTAAATCTGCCTATTGCAGGTCTTTCTTTAGGCCTGAAATGTTATCTAAATAATTAATTAGACATAAATTAACTTATCCAGACCATAATCAACTCTCGATATCATTGCTAGCCTGTGTAGTAGTTGGATTAGGATCTGATTTGCTGCTCAAATTTCATTCATGATTTAAGTTACATTATGGGAGATAAGATAAAGAGATGGCAGTTCTCACTATAATAGTTAAAAACTAGAAAGTGTAAAGATAATTTGATGAAAATTTCAGTCAAATTGATCCATTAATAGCCCAGAAAAAAGCGTTTGAAATATTCACATAGCCTCGGTCATCATTACTCAAATCATAAATATAAACAGCATAGTCTCGATTGTCCACTTGATTGATTTAATTATCAACGGCCATTAAGCGGCATATAAGAATTTAATCCGCCAACATCGAAGGCTAGCCTTGACATATAAAGTTTATTATGGTCTGGATATGTTAATTAATGTCTAATTGATAATTTAGATAAAATCTCAGGCCTAAAGAAAGACCTGTAATAAGCAGATTTTGCTCTTGCATAATGCTATTTTAAATCATGTAATTTATATTCAACTTGTTCAAAACCATGTTTTGTTATCATACCAACTTTAGTAATAATGATTGATTCAACGCTAAATTTTCTGTTCAGAACTTCAGAGTGGATCAGTTTGACTGAAATTTTCAGCAAATTCCCTTTATATTATTTAGTTTTTATACGCCCACATTGAAATGTGGTCGTATATTGTCGTCGCCCCCGTCCGTCCGTCCGGCGGTCCGGCGTCCACAATTGCTTGTGGACGCTCTACAGGCTAAAGTTAATATCCGATTGACTTTAGATTTATACACAGTGTTCAAGGTCATGAGACGAAGAAGCCTATTGTTTTTCATCGATTTCCGATAATAACTACCAGAGTTATGGCCCTTGATCACTTCAAAAAATCTTGTGGACGCTCTAGAAGCCAAAATTAATATCCAATTGACTTTAAATTTATTCACAGCGTTTAAGATCATGAGACGAAGAAGCCTATTGTTTTTCAGCGATTTCCAATAATAACTACCGGAGTTATGGCCCTTGATCACTTCAAAAAATCTTGTGGACGCTCTAGAGGCCAAAGTTAATATCCGATTGACTTCAAATTTATACACAGTGTTTAAGGTCATAAGACAAAGACGCCTATTGATTTTCAGCGATTTCAGATAATTAGTGCCAGAGTTATGGCCCTTGATCACTTCAAAAAATCTTGTGGAGGCTCTAGAGGCCAAAGTTAATATCCGATTGACTTTAAATTTATACACAGTGTTTAAGGTCATAAGACGAAGACGCCTATTGATTTTCAGCGATTTCCGATAATTAATGCCAGAGTTATGGCCCTTGATCACCTCAAAAAATCTTGTGGACACTCTAGAGGCCAAAGTTAATATCCGATTGACTTTAGATTTATACACAGTGTTTAAGGTCATGAGACGAAGAAGCCTATTGATTTTCAGCAATTTCCGATAATTAGTGCCAGAGTTATGGCCCTTGATCTCTTTAAAAAATCATGTGGACTGTCTAAAGGTCAAAGTTAATATCCGATTAACTTTAAATTTATACACAGTGTTTAAGGTCATAAGACGAAGAATCCTATTGATTTTCAGTGATTTCCGATAATTAGTGCCAGAGTTATGGCCCTTGATCACTTCAAAAAATCTTGTGGAGGCTCTAGAGGCCAAAGTTAATATCCGATTGACTTTAAATTTATACACAGTGTTTAAGGTCATAAGACGAAGATGCCTATTGATTTTCAGCGATTTCCGATAATTAGTGCCAGAGTTATGGCCCTTGATCACCTCAAAAAATCTTGTGGACGCTCTAGAGACCAAAGTTAATATCCGATTGACTTTAGATTTATACATAGAGTTTAAGGTGTTGAAACGAACAAGTATTTTGATTTTCAATGAATTTAGATAACTGAACAGCTAAATCCATGATATTAAATGTTTCATGTATATACTAATTGTTAGCGTGGGGTAAAACGTTATAAAAAGCAATCAAATTCTAATGATTTTTTGATAATTACATAATGAGTTGTTACTCTTAATCAGTTCTTAGTGTATTACAAATGTTTCATTACCGAAAAAAGTAAAAATATGCGACAACCCTTGTTGACTGCCCGGACGACTTAGCTGCTGTGGGCGTATGTTTCGTTGCCTGGCAACCTATCTTTAACTATTACACTGTTTGCATGTAGTGTGATCTGCCAGCTCTTTATCTTATCCAGTCCTTCACGTTTATAAAATTGTGCGGTATAAAAAACTCCCGATACCTTGTATGTACATACATGCAGGAGCGAAAGATCGCCTTAAATGTGAAGGACTGCTTATTATCTCCCATAATACATGTAGATGCTCTGTATCTTTAGCCTTGTAATATTACAAAATGGTCAACTATACATGTACCTGTACAGGGGTCATTAATAGACAAAGGTGTGTATATAGTATGTAGGTGTTGATGTTTAATCTTTGTTTACCTGTGGGATTATCCGCTGACATTTAATTGATTACATTATCTACCATGTACCTGTATGAACTGGTAACCTTTTCAACTAAAGTGGTCAAAGTTTGAACGTTAGATAATCCTGTCTGACCCATGTGTTTAGATCATCACATTCACAGTCTAATTAACAAATTCAGCTAGAAGCTAATTAATTTAGGGATAATCTAGCCAACTAATCAACAGTATTAAGTAGATTAAAACAACATAGTATCTTTTATTGGCTGTGGTAAATAGATGTTTTTATACAATGTGCCGGTACATTGGTCAGTGTTTAGGGTTAATACTATGATATCGTATAGAATGTACAGAAGAGGGAAGACAAGTTAAGAAGTACATTCATAACTAATCATAACACTGTGGTATTGGATTAGACTATTCAGAAGTTTTAAGAAGTACATGTATATTGTTTAAAAGAATGATATACTTTTATATGCACATGTGACAAGAATCCAAGATATCATTATGACAGTGCAAGATCTATATTATAGTCAAATGGTACGTAGGTATTCTCTCGGCTCTACAGGCTAAAATTATCATCCAATCATAGTCAAATAGATACAGTAGGTATTCTCTTGGCTCCACAGGTTAAAGTTATTATCGGATTATAGTCAAATATTACATAGGTATTCAGTCCTTCACGTTTATAAAATTGTGCGGGAGCCATAAAAAGGCTACTAATACCTCGAATGTATGCAATTTAAAAGTAAACAAAAACTGAAAGTAGTTTATTGATCTCAATATTTAGGATAGCGATTTAGCTAATTTGCAGGAGACTTTAATGAGAGGAGCAGGAGCGAAAGCTCACCATAAACGTGAAGAGCTGGGTATTCTCTTGGTTCTACAGGCTAAAAATATCTGATATAATCGAATAGTATGTAGGTATTCTCTTGGCTTTACTTACAGGTTAAAGTTAAAGGCCCAATCCCGATAATGTTTTGGGGAATAAAACTGCTTAATTTTGTGTTAAAATCCCTTAAAACCCATTACCTAAGGCCGACCAACTAACCCGATATTTGTGATTATGCTTGTAAATAACTTAAACCTGACAGTCTTCATCTGGAAATGGAGACCGTTGTATTACACTACAAGGTGCATAGTGTGTAGAAATGTCGTCAGAGCATTTAGTATTGGGCTTCTGCGTTAGAAAATCCTCTGATCAAGTAGTAAAGCTTAATTATGGTTACTATTAATGAAAACTAGTGAGAAATATACGTGTTGTCAGTTTTCAGGGCATCATTTCTGTAAAACATGCAGGAGTCACAAAAAGCTCTTGCACTTAAACTCCCGGGAGCACAAAAAAACGCACCTGCAAATTTGCTTGCAAGAGCTTTTTTTTTCCCATCTATCCAAATGGTGTACAAAAAAAAAAGAGAAAACAGTTAAAAATCCAATTTATTTATTTATAGATTTACCGGTCATATGCTTACAACAGAAAACATTACCTTGGACGTTCGAGTAAATCTCTGGCTCAATGCCAAAGCGGGAAAGGTGCGACGTTGTACTTGATATTCAATTCTATACCGATAGTTTAGAATCCGAATTCTACACTTTTCTCAACGTCAGTGTCACAGGCCTGCACATTAAATTTAAAGCATGATTTTGGACACATGCTTTTACTTAGTGGAATCCACGTCAATCCATGTCAATTCGAGTCGGAGACGTACAATTAATCAGGCAATTCGTGCATATTTTCAGTCCGGCCATGTCGAAGAAATTAATTATGATATTCACAGCCCGGGGTGAAACGGTCGTGGGATGAAACTAACTGCTCTCATCGTGATTATCCAGACGCTTTCTATATGACCACGACAGAAATTCATAACGTTATATTTATTCAAATTTCACAATCAAAAACTCTTATAAAACTAACGCCGTAACTCAGAAAGCATTTTATTTAAAAAAAATCAATCGTTTATTACTAATGTAATACTATCACTAATAAATAATAATCTATCGTGAATGCAAACGCCATGGAGAGACTTAACAACCGAGCTAATAATCTTCAACCCAAATGTCTTGATACCATAACAAAACGCACGCTACTGGATTTTGCTAACAAAACTACTCTTCACGATTTTCGGATACAATAATATTTCATTTAACTTTAAAGCTCGACTTTCTTGATAAAACTGTCGAAATTGTCTGAATTTTTAGCAGGAGCTATAACCTGCGCTTGTGTTTTCAAGATTACAGGCGCAGACGGGCGCAAGCGCGGAAACGCCCGTCAGAAATGATGCCCTGAGTTTTCCTTAAACCCGTCAGTACTTGTACCGTACGTCAGTATTTCTGTTAATGGTCAGTAATAATCATACGGTGAGTATGTGAGTTAATTGTTTAGTATTCCTTACTTCTGTCAGTATGTAAAAATAACGTGAGTAATTAAACAAACGTGAGTTTATCCAAACATATCACTATTGAGGCACGTGCGGGAGAAATTGACGAAAGCGTGACTAATTAAGAAAACGTCACTATTTGAGCTACCGCTCACTATCCGAGTATAACCGCCAGTTACCTTTGATGTGCGTCGGTAATTGGACCTGACGTCAGTAGAGCGTGAAATCATTAACTATATAAAATACTGGCGAGTATTGTTACTGTAAGTGATCATAATATTTTTTTTACTAACCTGAATATCTTTAATTATTTATTAATATTCTCGAATCGAAGGAGATTTTTTAAACCATAATTGGTGGCAATGAGTAAAGGGACTATTTGTCGGCAATTTCGCTTACCGCCGTAGTTTGCAAAAAAACGCCAAAGATAGTTAGATAGATCGATCTCTAAATACAGTGATCAGAGTTCGGATGAGACAGAGTCCACTTCATATATAAATATGAATTTAAATGCTCAGTGGCGAGGTTTTATTCGTCACATTATCTGTACCCGTTCACGTTCTTACAGCGGGGTTCACATACAGAATACGGCGCAATATATATTACGATTTATATGTATTCTCGTTACATGCGGGTTGGTACATATTTTGGGGTAGGTGGCGCGGTAAGGATTAGTAAATTTGGAATCAGAACTAATGGTTTAAGACAATCATCAACAAAAATCTGTTTTCGGTAATTTTATTGAAATAAATTATGATAGCAGATAATATTGAACTTCATACACATATGAACGCTGAAATTCTGAACACCGAAGAATCGTGTGATTATCTATTTACTTTTGAGAAATAATAGCTATTAAACAATATATATAGCAATGAAACAATATAAATAACGATGAAAATAATAATAGCATATAATAAGGTACGATACACAATGTTAAAATACTATTTGATCGTACGTAACAGAGAAATAATAAATTTCATTCAAGTAATTCGAAATTATGAGCACAGAAGATTCTATTAATAATTTAGAAATTGTTTTATTTAGCACACGATAAATATAATTGATACATTGCATGCAATGTTGAAATAGTAAAACCATGTCCGACGTTCGATCTTGGGATATTTTTCATGTAGATATCCTGTGCGATTAATTCTTTATTAAAACAAAAGGCTGATAGAAATACTTCTAAAGGAACATTGAAAATTATCCCCTAAAAAAACACATTTATAACTACACTATATTACATATTCAAAACTGAGACAATTCTAAACACGGGAAATTTCAAGAAATTGAAAACACAATAGCAAAACTTTTGTTAAAGATTTCCAACAAATTTATAGAGCATTTTTATTTCTTAAAATCTGTCACTTACATATCCGAAATTGTCGTTTGAGTTTTTGTTCAATAGTCACACCGGTAACAAATTGTCTTTTAATGATACAGTTTATCAATAAACTTAACAGAAATTTATATAGTTTTAACTATATAAAAATGATTTCACGCTCTATTGAGGTGATAAACCTAGCCAATCAACATTCTTAATCTCTTGAGCACTATAACACAAAGGTGCTAATTAAGTGGTGAGATTAACAGAATTTAATCCCATAAAAGATTTAATATACAAAACCTATATTACTAATGTACGGACTATTCTCTTAGGTTCTAAATTCTAACACCGAGCGAAATATTAAACATTAACAAATATATGACATGGTTGTTACGTGATTTAGTGTTAAAATCTAACGATATCTTTAACTTATTTTTTCTCGAAAATGTCGCAAAATCACTAGTTTATCCGACCAGAGGAAAGTGTCAAACGGGCGGTGACTCAATGTGAATGAATATATTCACCAAAATATTTTGTGAAATAAACTGTCGGAAATGCATCCAGGCAGCATTCAGACACTGGCTGTCGAGATAAATTGAGCTGGTCCGATACTGTTCGTCGCCAAATCAGCAGCTTATCCTAACAAAGAGGGAGGTGTCAAATGAACGGAGTTAGTGTATCAAGTGACTGTATATTCTCGTCGCGTTCGACCTATATTACTAATGTATGGACTATTCTCTTTGGTTCTAAATTCTTACACCGAGCTAAATATTAAACAAACATTAACAAATATATGACATGGTTGGGTTCAGATTCATGCCGTATTTCACTGAACGTAACTAATTTGACATTAGAGTCAAAATGGAAACAATTGAATGTAAATTAGCTCATATACAATCAGTTTACATTATTATATGCGTTGCGACCCATTTGGGTCAATTTCTAGGTCCTAAATACATTAATAGTGATGGTCCGATATGACACCTATCAGTTTTACCGATATCAAATATTGACAGCAACATATAATATCGGCTGATACATATAATTATCGATAGTGGTGGATATAATACTATTACACATTGAAATGTCTCGAATGGCATAATAATCCTTGTAGATGAATGTCACTGTTAGTCAGCAAACGCATGGTACTATTTTACCTCGGTTATAAGCACAAACGTCGCGTTTTTGAAGAGATAAAATTGTGTCACGCTTCCTACGCAATCACAAATACACTTCATCTATCTTGTCGAGCGGACGTTAATTTTTTGCTGTATCATTAAATAAAGTCGAGATTATAATATGTCATGTGTTGATAGTCGATAGTTACTACTACGATAGTAACTAGTGTTGATTCCGATGTAATTCCTAAAATGATTGGCACCTGTATGTCTATAATCGGTGTCTGAACTGAAAGGTTCACGCGGCAATGAATGAAACATCAAAGCGAAGAGCAATCACGTGACATTCTTTCGTCATTTCCAGAACTATAAACCATCTAATGGGAACTTATTTGTTTGTAATATTATTAATAAATAAAGTATGATCTATATCATAAATTATTATTTGTTGATACATATTATGTCTAAATTCTTAAAGTAGCCTAGCATAACAAAAGAAATCACAAAAATATTTCTAAATTTTCACTGGCATCTAGAAGCTGGAATGTCAATCTTGTGACATCAAAGGGATATCCTCCCTTTCATCTTTCATGCTACTCACACGTAAACCATGCGGTATATTTTCCCGCCTTTTCCAATACTTCTATTCATAATGATTAAGTATCCAGACAATACCAGCAGTGATCTAGATAAAACTAACGTGAAGTAGTAACATTTGGAACTATTTCACGATAAGCGACAACCCAAGATGTGCGATGCCTCATACCAGTCCGGTATGCACACGATTCTTCAGTGCTAAGAATTTCAGCTTGTATGCGAATGTTTGAAATTCATTATTTGTGTTATCAGCTATCATGTTATCTGCTGTTTCAATAAAATTAGTGAAAACAGATTTGTGTTGGTGATCTTTTTTAACCATTAGTTGTGATTCCAATTTAAACCATACAGATAGTAAAGCGCCGCACGTCCCAAAACAAGTGCTAATCTGCATGAACGAGAATAAATATAAATTGTAAATGAAATAACACTATACACATTGCCCTTTATTCTGCAAATTACACATTGCCCCGTATTCTGCAAACTACACATTGCCCCGTATTCTGCAAACCCCGTATTCTACAAACTACACATTGCCCCGTATTCTGCGAACTACGGCGGTTATGGAAATCGGAGAAAAATACACCCGTTAATGTTTTAAAACAGTATTCTGCAAACTACGGCGGTAACCGAAAAATACCCGTGTTCACTACCATCCATTATTGTTAAAAAAATAAAACATTTTCTGATTCGAGAATATTAATAAATAATTAATATTTTATTCAGAAGGTAGCGACAAAATTATCGGGAAGTTAAATTACCTATAGTAACAATACTCACCAGAAATGTATATAGTTAACGATTTCACGCTCTACTGGCGCCGTGTCCAATTACTAACGCACATCAAAGGTAACTGGCGGTTATACTCAGATAGTGAGCGTTAGCTCAAATAGTGACGTTTTATTAATTAGTCACGCTTTCGTCAATTTCTCCCACACGTGCCTCAGTAGTGATATGTTTAGATAAACTCACGTTTATTTAATTACTCACGTATTTTTTACATACTGACAAAAGTAAGGAATACTAACCAATTAACTCACATACTCACCGTATGATTATTACTGACCATTAACAGAAATACTGACGTACGGTACAAGTACTGACGGGTTTAAGGAAAACTGACAACACGTATATTTCTCACTAGTTTTCATTAATAGTAACCATAATTAAGCTTTACTACTTGCTCAGAGGATTTTCTAACGCAGAAGCCCAATACTAAAAGCTCTGACGACATTTCTACACACTATGCATGTTACCGTGATACAGTATAGGGATAAAACCAGACTTTTTTCTATAAAAATAATATGTAGGTGAAATTTACCTTTTGTTATCAAGTACAGTACATGGGTCATTCACTGTATAGATCTCTCAAGAAACTAGAATCAATTAGCAGGTCACCCAATGAAAAAAATTAACCCGAAATCTTAAAAGGGTTACGTGTCCGGATAAGCAGTGTTGACGTTAACGTCAAAACGACTCAATATTTTGAGCTGAAATTTTGAGACAAGGTAAATACACCATGCATCTATGTTTTGGTCCATAAATTTAATAAATGCTCGGACTTTAGTTTTTGAGACTCTGTTCTTATCGGGATTGTCCCTTTAATATCTGATACACTTTAAATTGATGCCTATCGATTTTCAACAATTTCTGATATTTACTTCTAGAGTTATGGCCCTTGATCACTTTGATAATATCTTGTGAACACTGTAGTGGCTAAAGTAAATATCTGATTGACTTTCAAAATTTATACACAGTGTTTAATGTCATGAGACGAAGAGGACTATTGATCTAAGCGTGGATTATCCCTTGGAAAATGCAAATCAACGGCTGCACACTTTTCAAGTTTATATGTAGATTGTCATTGACTGGTCCGCCACATTAAACATACATTATGCAAGAGCTAAATCTGCCTATTGCAGGTCTTTTGGGGGGCCTGAAATGTTATCTAAATTATTAATTACATATTAATTAACTTTCATGTATCCTTACCATAGTTAACTCTCAATATCAAAGCCAGCCTGCGATATTTACTGGATTATGACCCAATTTACTGCATAACTTCCTTTCACGATTTAATCAATAAATGGATAATCAAGACTATGCTTTTTATCGTACTGACTTTAAATTTAGTAGTGAGGATAGAGGCTCAACAGAAATTTCCATCGCTATTTCTCGGTTCCTAGTGGATCAATTTGACTGAAAATTTCAGCAAATTGCCTTTAAATTATCTAGTTTGTAACTTTTATAGTGAGAACTGCCAACTCGTTATCTAATCTCCCATAATGTATCTTTAATCATGTTTTGATTGTTTTTCAGGATACTGTCGATGGAGTTGAAGAATCCGGAAGTAGTAGATCACCTCTCCGACAGCGAAGGTACGGTAGTCATCTCTAAATTTTGATTTTATTTTCTCAATACGTCTATCGGCTTTGATATTGGAATTGTGAAACATTATTGTATACGTACATGTATGTGCGATAGTGTACCAAGGGGCTGGTACTATTGGCTTACTGCATGGCAAGTTTTTAGTTTTTCTGTTGAAACTATAGGATACGATTTTATTTTTCCATGAAAATGCTATTTAAAGTATGGTTGACGGGTTTTCATGTATTGTCTTGTGCTTTTCTTTGCATGGTGGATTAAGGGGGTGGGCTGGGGGAAAAATAATGGTACATGTCCACCACTGCATACCGGTACATGAAGTGAGTGCCATACATGTATATTCTGTATACATGTATGTAGCTGTCCATTATTGTTACTTCCATCATTCAACAAATTATAACCATACAATTCTCCTGGAATTCAGTGATAACAATGTTTATTTTGACAAGTAAAGAACACTAAACTTCTGATTTATTTATTGTTTTGTTTAACAAAGTTTTAATGCCATTGAATGACTTTGCAAATGCTTCAAAGTTTGTGTATGCTTTTGATATTTATATAAGCTTATAGAATTATTTTATTTTCAGCACTCTATATGTCTATAAAATATCATAGCATGAGTTTTACCTTGTCTTGATTGTTTCATTGACGAGCGTACATAGTTTCTTTATATATCAAAGATTATCTTAACCCTTTCAGTAATGTGGGCCGATTCTGAAAATCTGCATGAAAAAAAACGGAATCCAAGGCTTTATCGCATAAACGAAAATACATGTACCGATATATGTACAGTAGTACTGCGTAAGTTCATAATTTTGGATTGATCTAAAAACAGGCCCATGGCACTGAAAGTGAAATACCCCTCAAAATATTTTGGGGAGTTTGCTAATAGAAATTGAACTGTATGAAGAAATTTGAGATGTTTTGTTAGAGTGATAATGCAATTTATAGCTTTGAAACCAAACATTTCTTGTGAGGTCTGTAATAACAAGCTTGTATATTTGTGTGGTACTAAGGATAACATCATTTAATGTTTTTTATTCGGTGCTTTCCGTCATGGTTATGCAGTTCTTGTAATTTGTGTTAAAGAGAGTCATTAATATTTCAAATATAATCTGCATTCTACAGATTGTTGATCTCATGGGTGTTGTATGAATAACTTCCTATTTAGGGTGTGGACTTGATGTTAATTTGTCTGAATAGGTTTAAAGATACGCTTCTGGTATGAAATAATCAGTCGAAGTTTATTATTTACGATCCAAGTATTATTAGTTTTCGTAATACATCTGCCACAACTTGATGGAAGTTAGGATGTGGATGAGGTTTCTTGGACCGTCAAAAAGATCTTAGTTTGGTCTCACTAATTTGGGATATTGCGTGATGTTTTAAGATATCATAAGATTGAGATTCAAGAGATTTTAATGTCCACTAGCCACAAACTAGGTTATTTCGGGACTAACATATGGTTTAATTTTATTTTGATAACAGTGGTTGGAAACCAGAGGAGCCGGAGAAAATCCATGAGATTGGACAGGCGACCCTACTCCTTGTGTCAGGGGATTTGAAACCACATCAGTTGATTCAATGACAGGCTTTATGATACAGCATGCACATGCTAACCCTTCGGTCATCTCATCCCCTGCTACATTTGGAATAGGGCTTTATATGCATGTGTATCAAATTATTTGAGAATACTAAACGGGTCGTTAATGAAATGACAGAGGTAGTTCTTGATAGTTTGTTTTCTAAAATGTCAGTCAAATGCCAAGATGTCCTGTTTAAAAGAGAAAGAGATATGGCGTTTAATGTCCACTTGACACAAACTAGGTCATTTCGGGACTAACATATATATGGTTTAATTTTATTTCAATACTTTGCTTGAAATAATAATATGCCATATGTTAGTCCCAAATTGACCTAGTTTGTGTTGAGTGGATGTTAAGTTAAACCCCTACATGTACCTCTCTCTATTTCTGTTTTTGGATAGCATTATGCCAAGTTAGTTCCAAAATGACCTAGTTTGTGCCCAGTGGACATAAAACCCCATCTCTCTCTCTCTCTTTCTCTCAGGTTTGAATAGTAGCAGGGAAGATTTGAAATTGTTTGGGTGTGGCTATGCAGTGTGTTTTATTTGGCATGGTTTAAAGAGTCTGTTCACATATAAACAATTTATGTTTTAAATATATTTAGCTCTTCAGTGTAATTTGAGCAAAAATATAAGCTTGTCATATCTGTCTTGTTCACCATTTTAGACCTGAATTATCAACTTTAAAAGCATTCTTTCATATATTTTTTTATAAAACTTCTTTTTCCTTATTCCTTAAAGAAAATATTAATGTCATGGTATCATTTATTCATGTATAAGGCAGGCAAATTGATGAGGATCATTTTGAATCAACAAGTAGGTCACCCCAACTAAACTAAGCTTTTATAACCGCCTTCATTTATTGAAAGATTTCTTTTCACATTGATGTTGAGGGGTTTAATAATTATCAAAAAAAAAATATCGGTTATAAAAAAAGTTAATTTGATCAATATAAGCTCGTATAGTTTATACTTTACTGCATGAAATAAATTTGATTGATGGCTGTCAGTCATTAATGATGGTGAATTGCAACCTTATCACTGGTTTTTCCTGAAGGAATGAGTTTTATTTATAAGTAGGCAAATTCTCAATTTTCATCAATAATTGACAGTTTATTTTGTAAAAGGATTGAAAAGAATTGAGTGAGATGATGAGTTTCTGAGGAAGTAAATGTACCTGTATCAAAAATGATCTACAGACAACACTGCAAGTCATGAAGGCTGACTTGTCTGCATTGAGCAGCTCAGTGCAAAAAATGTTGAAATAATTTTTGAGGCAGCTAAGGATGTATTGTTTTCAGACTCTAGCAAAGCAAGTAAATTGATATTTTTTCCTATATTTTGTGAACATTTGTTTATCAGAAGGTTTTCTTTTATTGTTCAAATGTTGAGATTATGTTTTTTTAGCTTATTTTTGATGATGTTCTTTAATGTGTATGAGTGAGCTATGGCTGTTCATATTCACATATTTATGTCTGTTATTGTTGAGTCAACTGGCGTGGTTTCGATTCCTTGGTTGTAGTGACAGGAAGTAGTGTCGCCTGTTTAACCTCGTTGGTTTTCTCCGGGTCCTGCAATTTCCTCTCACTGCTAACGACCCCTACGCAAAGCGAAATATCGAAATAAAATTAAACCATGTTAGTCCCGAAATGACCCAGTTACATGGAGTGAAGGTTAAACTCTCTCTCTTTCTTTCTCTCTCTCTCTTTCTCTCTCTCTCTGATATGATATGATATGCAGTGGAATGTTAAAACTGTATTAATGTATTGTTTGGTTGATGTGAAAACACTTGAATATAAGTTGAAAGAGGGGAAATGGTTGGATGAAGATAAGAGCTACATGTAAATATAAGGATATGATGATGAATAATATGTCGATTAACGATATATGTAAGGAAGTGTCGATTAACTTTGTCTAAGGAAGTGTTTAAAGGGTAATGCCCTTGAACCTCTTTGGTCTGTGGACATGACATCTCGTTATTTTTGAAGGCCCTTGTTTTTTTAAAATAAATATTTAGCTTTTATTTGATTTTATGTTCAAATTTAAATGGTTATTAACCGCTACATGTAAATCGAGTAACAGTTTCATTTGAAATAGTATCAGAAATTACGGTAATTTTGGAGGAATTTGAAAGACAGATCGGCAGTAGTCAGCACGCTTTCATTCTATCGTATTTCGACATTACGTAATTTTGTAGGAATATTACTGACATGAATTTGAGTACCATATGGGAATTAAATATAAAAAAAATAACGAGTTTCCCCTTATTCTTTATTAGGTACGAATTTTATTATTTTGTTGACACATGAATTTTTTGTGTCTGGTCTAAAAACAATAAGAGTTATATGTCCCTTTATTTTCGGTAAAAAATGTCCGATAAGAAAAATTCTGAAATCCCATCATTGGTATCGTGAATTGTGTTTTTTAATGTTCTAAATTAAAAGTTTAAGGGAGTTATTGGTTTTAACTTATTTTGGTGTTTCTTGATTTTCTAATTTAACAGGGTTGTATGTGGCAAGGAGTAGGGTTGCCTGTTCCACCTCATGGGTTTTCCGTGGGTACTCCGGTTTCCTCTCACTGTTAAAGATCCCTATGAGGAAGCGAATTATTGAAATAAAATTATACCATATGTTAGTCCCGAAATGACCTAGTTTGTGTCGAGTGGATGTTAAACCTCATTTTTCTCTCTCTGTCTGTCTGTCTCTCTGTCTCTCTAATTAAACAGTTTAATCTACTTAATTTTGGTTTATTCATTTTTTTCTTAATAACAATTGATAGTAATTGATATTGAAATGGTTTATTAACTAGTGCATGGAAATGCCAGTAACATAATTCCATGTGATATAGAATCAAAAACTAGTAGTAGAAGTGTTTTTGTGTTATTGAAATTTAATAGTTTTAAGAACTGAAAGATTAATGCGGTAGTTAGAATGTCTCATTATATTTTTAAGGACCTTTTTATAAAACAAATAGCTTGATATGAGTATTAATCAACCAGTGCATGGCTAGCCATTAACACAATCTGTGAAATAGAATCAGAATTTATGGCTTGTTATTGTTCAAATTTGGTGAGGGTTTGAAGGTTTGTTTGCTATACATGTACAAATATGGTAAATAAAGTTGAATTTGTATTTTTTAATGTTCAAAATTTATAATGGTTTGTGTTTGTTACATGTGTATTTATACTATTTATGTTGTGATAAAATAAGTTTGGTTACTCACATCATCGAAATTTAAGACTACCATCAAGCGTAGATAATAGCCTGTATGTATACACTATTAGTTACTAATCCAACTGTTGAATATGAAGTGGGCGTAATTTTAGTTATAGTATAGTAACTTCAAGTCTGTTTATTCTGGTCAAACTAGTATAGAACATTAGCGCATGTTGACCAGCCATTTTATTGATTTTGCCGAATTTTGATTAACAGCTGTTTCAAACATTTTGGCTTATTTTTTGAGGTTATCTAATGTGGAATAGAAATCGACGTCGATCTAGCAGCACCCTGTTGACACTGCGCAGGGGAAGGTAGGAAAAGTCTACAAATTTTGGCTACGTATTTGTATATATATATATATTTCGTTTAAAAGTACAGCATTGTTTCGTAGTCTGTATAGTACTTGTAATTAAAAAGGATTAGCTGAGCATAGTGAAATAATATCATTTGTCTACTTTAGTTGTAAATAATGGTACTGGTATTAACTATTTATAATACAGCTTGCTAAATTAACTTTACAAAATTCTCTTTAACCAAGAATGGCTACTTGACTTGTCCATAGCTATTATATTGCACATTTCAATTTTAAATCATTTTGAGGTATTGGATGGCCAAATGGTTAGCACATGTGCGCTGTATCATAAGGTCTGTCATTGACATTGAATCAACTGGTGTGGTTTTTTGATTCCCCTCCCTTCCCACGCCACTGCCTACTTGTAATATGTGTGCCACCATTCTAGAAAATGGGGAGTCCCCACCTCCCCTTCCACTTTCTACTTAAAATATGTGTGCCACCATTCCAGAAAATTGGGAAGTGATAGAGAGAGATAGGTCGCAGACTGAGATCTCCCCCAACTCAAATTCTCCGTGGATTCTATGAATGTAAAATATAAATGTGTAATATAATAGTTGTTATATTGTTGGTTGATTGGATGATGTTAATGCTTGAAATATTCGCATTAGATTTTACTAAAAATTATCCCGGTGTTACTAAAAATCCTGTAAAAATGACTGCCATGCCCATTGTTGTAAAAATGACTACCAGACCCATTATGACTACCAGGCTCATTGTGGTAAAAATAACTTCCACGCCTATTGTACAGCTTTTGGCACTGTGAATAATTCTACAATATGTTAGATTATAGACGTTGGCAGTGTTAATAATTTAGGGGACTGGGTGGCGGGATGCTTTAACATGTGAGCGTTATAAAAATATGTATTGTAAGTGCAGAATCATGATTAACAGAATTACATGTTCACATTGTTTATATTGTAAGCCTTAAGCCTTGGTCACACTTTCTTGTCATTAATTGTTTATCCATTTTCTCCCCAGCAGATCTGGGGCCTGTTTCACGAAATTTTAACTGAGATAAAATCCAAATTTTAGTAATTTGATTGGATAATATTAGATTGATTTTAGGGCTTAGCCAATAAAGATTGGAGTATCTGCTAAAATCAGGATTTTATCTTTAGTTAAGATTTCGAGAAACAGGGCTCTGGACCATTTTGGTGAGAAAACACTAGTCATTGTTGTGCAACACGGTTCACCCAAGATCACTGGGGACTTGCTGCAATCTCCCCACGATCCATACATTCTGATCACAAGAGGACATTCTAAATTGTCCATTTTATTAAAAAAAAAAAAAAATGTAATCTAGACTTAAAATAGAATTTGTATACATAATGGATTGTGTCCTTTGTAAAATGTGTCAATAAAAAACGAGCCAGAAATTGTCCACAAGTAGACCTCGATCTGTCTGTTTAAGTTGGCAATAACTCATTTTATTTATCTACCAATTGCTCTGTCATGTTGTTAGAAATATATTTTATTTGTCCAGTCGTGTGTTACTTTTAACAGTCCTAAACAAAGCTAGGTTATTTATACATCAAGTCACACACAACAAGTTAGGCTACCTTAGTGCGTTCAGATCTTATACAATAATCTCTAATGTATTATAAACTATATATGACGTCTGCTGTTGAACTTGGCCTTCCGAGCTAGATCATGTACAATAACAATAATAACGCATAAACAAAAATATGGATCACAATTAATATTTTATTTAAACTGGCCTGGAAATACCCTTTTAGACGTACATGTATCTGACAAAATGTCAGGCACTTATGAAATAGTACCTGACATTTTCAACTAAGTGCCGGACATGTATTAATAATTTCAATAAAAAAGACAAATCAGTGCCTGACCTGACAAAATTACAAGCACCAGAGGTTTTGTGCCTGACAATGCCTTAATCTGTGTCTGACATTGTCTGTGACAGGTGCCTTATTTCCAGGCTTTTTTGTGGGTTCTCTCAATGTTTTCAAATTTGCTTGAAAACAATGTGAGGAACACTCAGCGAAACGTTGCTTTAATATCAAAATAGTTATTGTATTCCATATTATGGTTTTGTGTTTATTACGCGTGTCACTTGCTAAATGGGGGGGTTAAGTGGGTTATGAGCTGGCTCGCTAGTCTGGAGGTCGGGTGTTTGATCCCTGCATTAGACGAGAAAGTTTATCTTGATTTTCCGGAATGGTTTCCTCTTGTCAGTGATGCAGAACGGAGGGGCCTGACAAGGACAGAAGTGATTGATAATGTTGATTATGACGTAGGCAAAATTGGCCTCCTTAGAATTAGATCAACTATTGAACTTGATGAATTTTTAGAGGTTTCAAGTCACCGGTTGTACATGTGTGTGTCAAGGAGTAGGGTCGCCTGTCCAGCCTCGTGTGTCTTCTCCGGGTACTCCGGTTTCCTCCCACTGCTAAAGACCTGGTTTGTGTCGAGTGGACGTTAAACCCAATTTCTCTTTCTCTCTCTTCTGATGAATTTTTAATATAGGTAATAATAATAATGTCTATTTATTCAGCACCATATCCATTCCTAAACATTTTAAAAAGTAATTATATGTATTTACATGTCTGTTTAATTGAAAGCAGGAAATTAAATCATGAAAATGACATCAACACTTGGTACATGCACATGTGAATGTTAATTGTCCTAGTAACGATTAGTTTCCTGAAGATATAACAGCAGAGTGACAGTTCCTTCCTGTACGTACATTTATGTATATCCTTGGACAGGCCGAAAACTGTTTTCTCACCATCCACCCAAGATATCTCTATATGATATGAATATTGCCTGCAAGACTGTCCACTCCAGTGTGCACTGCACTGCTCTTCAGACAAAATTCTCCTCTCTAGCAATACACATGTGGCATAGAATACGATAAAAATAACCATTTGTTAATCTCAAAATAGAAAAACTGAGATCACATGTACACATGGCGTTCACACAAAAGAATCCCTGATGGGTTTTTGGGAGGGGGTGGGGGGGCTCAATAGTACATCAAATCAATTTACAAAAGTACGTACATTGACATAAGGATTAGGATACAATAGATATATGGAATTTGAAATAGCATAGGAAGTAGTGCCGCTGTCCGGGCAAAATTCCCTCAGCACACTCTATGGCTTATGCAGAACACTATATCGTTTCATTTGTTATAGTACATGTGCACAAATTCGGATACAGCTCATGGATTAGCGTGATAGCAATGAAACCCCTCAGCGCTGCACATCAGTTTTAGATTAGTCTAAAAGTGACTCCATTTCGTTTATTTCCATTGAATAGCCATGAAAATGTTAAAATCGCAAGTACATGTAAAAATGAGAATACTAGTTAGATTGTAATGTAATTAGACCTCGTTGAAATTATTTATATCAGAAATATGAGATGAATTTTAATTATGTATACTCTCTCCTATATCTTGATGTTGATTATGTTTACTGTTGAAATGGATACTTTCAAATATACCGGTACATTTTATATTGAATCCATTATTTATGACAGTTGATCTGTAACTGCATTGAAATCAACTGACACCTATACACAATGTACAGGGAGGCTGGATGCCCGAATGGTTAGTTGAAGTAAAATTAAATCATATGTTAGTCCCAAAATGACCTAGTTTGTGTCGAGTGGACATTAAACCCATTTCTCTCTCTCTCTCTTGTTTGGAATAGGAAGTAAAGCCCCATTTGTCTCTCTATATTAAACCTGTTGGAGTAGCAGAAGTATATTGCCTGTATAATAAGTCAATTCAAGAAACTCTCTAACTCGAACTTGTCAACAGACGTCAACATGTAGCTTAATCAAACATCCAAGCTCAGTTTACATGATAGTATGCGTAAAACACAAACTCGCTTTTCACATCGCCATCACAACGGTAAATACAATAATCCATTCATTGTTTCCATCATGTAGTGTTCAGAGATTTTAGGCTTTTGTTTGTAAATAAACAAGTAAATGTGTCCTTTTTTGGGGTAGATTTGTTGGCAGATGTATTTTGATACTACTTGAGCAGACGACACGGTGATCAGAGTAAATGAGAAAGATTATCCAATTTGATCATTAGTTTTTCCATATCTTGATAAATTGATAACGATTTGGGTCTCATGAATCCTATGCACCTGTCATTGTGTCTTGTTTTTACTTGTCGGACATGATTCCTTTGTGTACACAGGGGGTTGGGATGGCCTAGTGGTCTAGAGAGCCGCGCTTCGACCTCTAGCTGGCCGGTCACCTCTGGCTTGCGGCTGTGGTTTCGAGCCTTGGTGTGAGCGTATGTGGCATAGAGATAGGGCCTTCTCAACCTTGTGGGTTTCCTCCGGGCACTCCGGTTTCCTCCCACTGCTAAAGACCCCTATGCGCAAGCGATTTATTGAAATAAAATTAAACCATATGTTAGTCCCGAAATGACCTAGTTTGTGTCGAGTGGACGTTAAACCCCATTTCTCTCTCTCTCTTTTGTGTACACTGCAGAAATGTAAGATGTTAACTTTCCTTCATAACGCACGTCGCGCAAAACTAAGATGTTGAACCCAATTGTATTTCTAATCGTAACGGCATCATGTTCTGCATGTTGCATGTATCAATTACTAGTTACTGTATTGAAGAATTTGAAATTTTACTTTGCGCTTTATTGATTTTGAGATTTCTGATAATAATTATTTTCAAGACAAAAAAATCTTTTATTTGATAATTTTCATTTCAGATTTGTTGTCTTATTATTTTTGTTACTTTTATGAAATATATGGACAGGCATAACTGTACTTTCAATGTTTGTTGATCAAGGAAAGTCTTTTCTCCTCATTTTAAGCGTTATATCCTTAAATCAGTAGAGGGCTTCCACTTCAGGATTTTAACAAGCGGTTAATTTTAGACATATGTTATTTACCCCAGACAAGCAACAGAACTTAACATGAAGACAATTATGGCAAGTCAATCACTTAAACAAAATTGACCATGCACTAGTATGGCAAGTGATTAAATTTACTCACACCAATTCGTTTTACGTGAGCAATAGACAAATGTGTTTTCTTGGCAACGATTACCACAAAAGTGGAACTGCAAATTGAAGATACTAGTTTGGTAACATCAATCTGTTGAAAGATGTGCATGAATAACTATTTACTCACGCAAAAACAAGTTTTGTGTGAGTTTTTTTGTGCACGTGAGTGGACGCTCGAGTCTCGTGCCAAGTCCAGAACAAGATATATGTTTTGGAAGAAATATCTTAATTATTAGCAATAAACTACATGTACATGTATAACACATTCTTGTGGAAAAACAGCTACTTCTTTATTTGGGTGACGTTTCGAAGAGAATCTAATGTTATCTGGGAGATGTTTCGAAGTGTCTTCTCCTAACGTTATCAGGCTATTAACGTTAATAGAATACACTCCGAAACATCGCCCAAATAAAAAAGTAGCTGTTCTTTAGTAAGTATGTGTTATAGTTTATTGCTCTATCTAGTTACTAAATGCCACCTAAAGATTATTGATTTTGAATATTTTCCCAATTTTATATAATTTCAAGAAAAGCTATAAATCGAACTATAGTTAATGTGTTTTAAAGTTATATTCTTTGAAATGTCGCATACAGTTTTTACTACTTCCGGTTTACAGATCATTATCGGGATAGATTTAACAAGTGGCATGGGAACTTAACTTCCTGTTCCAGAAGTTTCAGAAAGATCCATTAAACAGTTTTTGAAAGAAAGAAAAATTATAGTTAAATTATTTGAAATTCTATTTTCATGGCATGACTTACAGATAATTTCTGCACCCTGTCAATTTCACTGCATGTCAGTCAAGCTTGTCTGTAACAAGTGCCCTGTTTTGATTACACCATAATGTTATTTAATTATTGATTTTAAATTGTATTGATCTGTGATTACTTCAATGACTTTTCAGATCCAGTTCAGCTCTCAAACGACTCAGGAAGTTTTTCAACACTGTTCGATTTATTACAAAACTTCGACCTTGGTGAGAAAAAAAAAATCAAATCTCTTAACTTAGAATTGAGCATGGGATTTACCACCTTTTTAATCCCTAATTTTAATCATCTTTAACATCCATTTATCCATTCTACAGATTCCATCTGTTCATTCCATCCAATCAAATTAAAGTACAAATCTATTTGTTTCGTTGTTTTATACTTTCAATGGCCTACACTACATGAAGATCTGACCAGTTGCATCATACAAATGGCTTTTGACCCTATGATTCAATCAGTGTTGACATTTCTAGCGGTTTACCCACAGTTGCGTGCAGAACATGCCATGATTGATGTTTCATTGACTAGTTCCTCGCATCAAATAGAACACCTGTTTAATTATATATATTTTATAACAACTCTTCCAGATCCTAGATGGACAACCAGTCAGATTTTCATGTAGTGTAGGCCATTGAAAGTATAAAAAAATAAAACGAAATATAGATTACGTTCATTATAGTCGATACAACTAATTAAAAAAAGAAAATAATAATTTAACTAATTAATGAAAGAAGATTATAAATTATTATTTTATAATTGTAAGATCATAAATTCTTTAGCGAATACAATTACTTTAATTAATTTAAAGGAGATAATTATTTATCGTATAGATTAATTTAATTGAGATGAATTTGTTCAATAGTAAATTTAACTGATTTATGAGCATTTTTACACAGGAATCTATAATGATTAATTATTTATCCTATGTTTATTTATTCAAATTAGTATACGAGATAGTGTATTACAATGTAACTAAATATCATTTGTAGTATTTTGTATAAAGTTTTGATCATTTTTTTGTTTGTTAGAAATTTAGAAAGTTATTAGTTAGAATACTGAATTTCTTAATATGCAATATTTTGACGAGGATACTCTAGTCTTTTTATCAAGCGTATAATTTATTTACTCTAATACAGTAATTGTAACTTCTTTTTTGTTAAGCATTATAAAGGAGGGAAGGGGAATGGATTTATGGGTAGTGCATTAAGTCAACTGTCGTGGTTTAGTTTCCCCGGTTGTACGGGACAAAGAGAAAGATCGCATGTCCAACCTTATGGGTTTTCCCTTGAGAGCACGCGAATTATTGAAATAAAATTGAATCATATGTTAGTCCGGAAATGACCTAGTTTGTGTCAAGTGGAGGTTAAACTCTTTCTCTCTCTGGAGACTAGATCTCTCTTTCTCTATCTCTCTCTCTCTCTTACTGGAGACTGGATCCGTGTACAAATTGGTGTGCATGTAAAAAAAAAACCCAGTACAGTTAGAATTCGAAATAAAACTAGACTGTAGCGCCACTGTCAGACCAAATTTCCCCTCATCAGCTCATTAGGGGCAGGAAAGTAGGACATTATTAATCCCCATTTCATTTCATTTCTCAATCAAAAAGGATAATAATAATTAACTAAACAAAGGGATGGAATAAAGCATGTATGATATTAGATAACCCATATTGACAAATCGTAATAGATGACATTAATTAACCTTGAAATATCTACTGTAGACATCATGTAAACATATCTAATACCGTAGAACAAAGTGATGGATATGATTAACGCATGTAAAATATAACGGATAATTTATTAATCATATTGACAGACCTGTATATAATAAACAGGTAGTAATGATATACGTGGATATATCATTAACACTTTAAATCATGGTCTCAGATCCACGGTGGTACGTGGCAAGGAGTAGGGTCCCCTGTCCAACCTCGCAGGTTTAATCACAGGAGTTGGATGGCGGAATGGTTAGCGTGCGCGCTGTATTATACGGCCTGCCATTGAGTTAACTGGCGTGGTTTCGAATCCCTGGTTGTACGTGGCAAGGAGTAGGGTCGTCTGTCAGGGTATTCTGGTTTCCTCCAACTGCTAAAGATCCCTACGCGCAAGTGAATTATAGAAATAAAATTAAACCATATGTTAGTCCTGAAATGATCTAGTTTGTGTCAAGTGGACGTTAAACCCATTTCTCTCTCTTTCTCTCTCACTTTTAATCACGTGGGGGAATCATGTGGCTAAGTGGGTAAGACGCTGGATCGCTAGTCTAGAGGTCGGGCGTTCGATCCCTGCATTGGCCAAGAAAGTTCATCCAGGAAGGAGGGCTTGACAAGGACAGCTGTCTTGTTGTTGGGATGGGACGAAAAACCAAGGTCCTGTGTACACGTTGGCGTGCATGTAATTTGATATAATAATAGGCCGCAGCACTTCTGTCGGGCAAAATTTTCCTCATAGCATACTATAAGGAGTATGCCCGTCTTCATTAGCCCAGTTTAGGAGCAAAATAGTAGAACATTAAACATCATTTCATTTGAATCATCTGCCTGTCGTGTTGATAATTTATGCATGGTGTGTTGGAGTTGTTATAATATATAGATCTAAGCAGTAAACATAAGTCTGGAAGTAAACACTGTAATTTAAATATTATTTAATCTTGTGTATTTAGCACATTACAGTGAAAGCACCTGTCCTAGACATTGTCAGGCATGGATTTAGGTAGAAAACCTTTTCTGTCTTGACATTTAATTCCAAGGGCCTGTTTCACAGAATTTTAACTAAGATAAAATCCAAATTTTAGTAATTTGATTGGATAATATCAGATTGATTTTAGTGAATTAGCCACTCAAATTTGAAGTATCAACTAAAAATCTGGATTTTATCTTTAGTGAAGATTTTGAGAAACAGGGCTCTGGCCTTTAATTATATATTCTTGGTGTGCTAAATGGCTCCAAACCCTTCAGGAACAAACACATAATTAGCATGCCCCTGCCCCGTTATAGACCCTTCATTAAAATGTTATTTTTACATATTGATATGTATGGTGTGCAGTGTTTGTGTGATTACGTTTTAAGAAAATTATTGTATCCCTACACTGACGATATTACAGGTCACAATTCTGTAGAATACAGATTAGGACTGAGCGACGTTTCAACTAGGCTTGATAATGACACGAGAAGCTTAACTGAAACGTCGCTTAGTAATAAGCAGTAATTGTATTCCATAGATTGTCACCTGTATACTATTTAGAAACAGATTGTATATGTACATGTACAGTAGTCAATGTTTTCTTTATTTTTTATTTGATTTGATTGATGGTTCGGATGATTTTGGTGTGTAACCTAAAGCTGGTACATCGTAGTACATTTATATTTACTTGGGTATGAATAGGGTACGGTATTGATAAGTTTTGGTGGAGATAAAAAATGTTAATCAAATCAAAACAAAACTGATGTCTTCTGTCAAACGGACAGAGAGATAACGCCTATTGGAGTGGAGATATTTTGGGTTTGGCAGTTTTACTATTTCTGGGTTACCTGCCCCTATCCCCCTGTCTCTGAGAAAAGCCAACATCCCCAACCGACCTGGAATTAAAGACTCTACCAGTAAATAATCTATTTGTGATTTGTTTGCTGAAATGTGTATACATGTATTTTAGAAGATGAATCAGACGTGAAACATGACTGAGTATTAGTCATCAATACCATGTATACACAGAGAATCAAACTTCACATCCTTCACTTCAACATGATCAATTGTATAAAATCAATTTTATTTAATCACATTCCCTATTGGTTCCAATCATTAGCTTTGATTTAAAGTGTTCCATTATCATTCTGCAAATCTTATAATTGATTATTCAATTAATGGGGCTATAACACAACACTGTACCTCAGGTATCATTCAATCTTTTGCATTTAGCACTAATTTCTTTTGCGTTCATTAAATATCAAGTCTTTGTTTTAGAATTTTTAAGAAATCACTTAAAATCTTAAAAAATCATCTAATTTCTATTTGAATTACAACTGACTGATTAATTTTAATGATAAGTATTAAAGGATTGAGGAGCCCGCTAAACCTTGCGCCTGATATCTGATTGTCATCAATGGGGCCACAGTGGGTTGGTGAGTAAGGTGCTAGCTCACTAACCAGTTTAATTCCAATGTTGCGCTAGAAGTACCTCAGGGTATATCCCCTTGTTAGTGATGTAGGACAGCGGTAATGGTGAACACATTTGCGTGCACATTATTAAAAACTTGCCAGTTCAGTATAAAAGTAGGCCATTTGGCCCCATTTGGCCGGTGTCCAGGCAAAATTTCTCTCCTAGCTAACTGCATGTCTTTATTGTATATTTTATTGTTGTTACACCCTTTTAAATTTGAATTGAAACAATTTCATGACACACCTTTAGTTGAAATGACACATTTGAAAAGTAGCCAGTTTAATTTTAAAGAATATTGCCAAATTAATACATCAAGTTCTAAACTTGTGGTAGCTTGTATTATTATATTATTCAAGGGTGTAATAATGCATGTATAATGAATGTCTGTGTTATACATGTACATGTAGTACAAAGAATGGTGTTCGACACTAATTTTAAGTTGAAGACAAAATATATAAGATATTAGAATGTCACAGAAGAAAAAATAGGGACGAATTATATCAAGTATAGAAAAGGTTTGAAACTATTTTTTCTCTGATAAAGACCCCTACGTGCAAGCAAATTATCAAAATAAATTGAACCATGTGTTACTCCCAAAATGACCTAGTTTGTGTCAAGTGGATGTTATACCCTCTCTTGGGGGGTTGGGATGGCCTAGCGGTCTAAAATGCTGCGCTTCGACCTCTAGCAGGCCGTTCACCTCTGGCTTGCGGCTGTGGTTTCGAGCCCTGGTGTGAGCGTATGTGGCATGGAGATAGGGGCGCCTTCTCAACCTCGTGGGTTTCCTCTGGGCACTCTGGTTTCCTCCCACTGCTAAAGACCCCTTGTGTCAAGTGGAGGTTAAACCCTCATCTCCCTCTGCATATAACTTACACATCCAAAATAAAGGGGTTATGCTCAAGGGAGGGTATGCTTAAATGCTCTTAACACCCGATACCACTTTTTGTGTTTGGGAAGTTCACGTAACTACCCAACTAATAATTTATGTTTTGGATTATTTTTTTAAAAAAATCCTGTTTAGTTTGACTCTGGTATATAAATACAGCCTGGTTGGTTTGCCGGATTATTTTTTTTTTAAAAAAAATAAAAAAAATATTTAGTTTGACTCTGGTATATAAATTTGTTTGCTTAAAACAGGGATTTGAATGAGTGATTTAAGGACAACAATTGGGACTAATTTGAGCCTGTGTAAATACTCGGCATACCTGTATATATATATTTACCTGTCATCCACCTTCTCGCCTGTTGTTAGATCATGTGAGACAAGTAATTAGAGATGATGCAGTCATGTGTGACATTTTAAACATTTGGTTTCAATCTTGATGATAAGTGTTGTCCCTGTCAATGGATAAGATGGGATAATATTTGATTTTAAACATAAAAGTTTTTACAGGATAATGTTAGTTATTAATTTTATATTCAGGTAAGATATGTGACCTGGTTATATCTACCTTTTATACTTTAAACATATAATAAGGTGTATACATGTATCTAATGATAGGAGAGAGGGAGAGACAGGTGGGAAGGTCGGAAGGAGAGAGGGAGGGAAGTAAAGTAGAGAGGGGGTAGGAGAAAAAGAGAGAGTGGGAGAAAAAAAAAGGGAGAGAGAGAGAGGGAAAAAATGAAAGGGAGGAGAGAGAGAGGGAGAAAAAGAAAGGGGAGAGAGAGAAGAGAGGAGAAAAAGAAAGGGGAGAAAATGAAAGGGAGGAGAGAGAGAGAAAGAAAGAGGGAGAAAAAGAAAGGAGGAAAGAGAAAAAGACAGGGGAATGGAAAGAGAAAGAGAGAGATATGGGAGGGAGGGAGATGAGAGAAAGGAAAAAAGACCTGGGGGAAAAAAGGGAGAGAGAAAAAAAGAGAGGAAGAGAGAGAGAGGCAAAAATATCTTCTTTGATTGATATTTACAAATGTAGTAATTGAAAATATTAACACAAGGTATAATTGATACACATGCATGCACCTGTATCACATGCTTGATAAAGATGAGAGTATCTTCATGGAAACCTCGCTTAGTATCAAACGCAGTAATGGTGTATCCATAAAATTGTACCTTGTGTTAGGAAAAAAAATAAAGTTATAAAAAAAAGTATATGGTAAATGTAATTGACACTTCTCAGAATTAGTTACACATTTTTTAAGTTTTGAAATTTAACATCATAATATTGTTCACAGGACTGAAGTGCATATTTATTTATCAAAACCCCCGAAAATGAAACTGAAAAATAATTAGTTTTGGCCTATTGATTAGCTGCAAATTTGTTTTTGATTAACAAAATAGTAAATGCATATTAATAAAATAAAAAGAATTGATTATATTATTATTTTAAAAACAAACTGTTAGTAAAGATAAATAATTTCAGACCAAAATCTGCCCATTGCTTGTCTTTTTTCTGGCTTCAAGTAGTTCAAGTGTTATATAAACTATTACATGTACATGTATTAAGACATTTATTCACATGCTAATCCTATAATCAACTCTCTTGCAAAATTTAACAATATATGGATAATCAAGATTTACATGTAGTCTTGGTTGTCAAATACTATTGCTACAATAGTAAACAATCGACATTACACCTTCAAATGCATACATGTAATTTTCTCCCAGAATATTGTAATTAGACAATTGTGGGTTTTCTCGAGGTCCAGGGGGAGTGGATGGCTGAATGGTTAGCATGTGTGTGCTGTATCATAAAGCCTGTCATTGAGTCAACCGGTGTCGTTTCGAATTCCCGGTCGTAGATGACAAGGAGTAGGGTCGCCTGTCCAACCTCGTGGGTTTTCTCTAGGTCCTCCGGTTTCCTCCCACGGCAAAATTCTGTCTACGCGCTAGCTAATTATTTAATTAAAATTGAATCATATGTTAGTCCTGAAATGACCTAGTTTGTGTTGAGTTAATCTCCCTCTCTCATTCTCTCTCTCTGTCTGTCTCTCTCTCTCTCTCTCTCTCTCTCTCTCATATAATGATATTTAATAGAAGAACAACTGATTAGAAAACAAAACTAATAGTTTAAAAACCCAAACTTTTATTATGATTTGTTTTATTTAAACTGTGTTAAACTGTGTGTAAATATGAATTGAGAATAAAACTTATCATATAATTGTTTAGGTGTGTGTTTAAAAGGTTTTTATGTCACAAGTTATTGTACCTTTTACACCAAGATAATAGTAGGCGTATAAAACTTGGTCGTTATTATGTATTGGACTATGAATGATATATCAGCCAAATTTTGTAGTGAAATGTTGATGCATGTATAGGAAATGTAGATTACAATCGCTCAGCCAATTTTAGTTGTTAAATTGTGCTATGACATTGAAAGTCGATGTATGTACATAAGTACATGTATGCAGTCATTATATTGGATAATTAATAGCTGTTTCTTACATGTGGAAGCCACATCTTTATTACAACAAATTTTATACAATTGCCCTAAATGATCAAAATATAAAGTAGATTCAAATTTAAAGCGAAAGATATCTGTATTTTTTTTATTTTTTTAAAAATAAATTCTGCTTAATAGACAAAACAAAGCCCCTTGCCGTTCAGATGGCACTACATTGTAGATTCGGTCGTGTACATCCTTGGCTGTTGGGATTTCAAAAAGAGTAGGCTGAAATGCACACTGCCTGGGTAAAATTCTCTTTATTATTCCACACATAAACGTACATGTAACCATAAAAAATCAGGGGGGTTAGGATGGCCTAGTGATCTAGAGTGCCGCGCTTCAACCTCTAGCTGGCCGGTCAACTCTGGCTTGCCGCTGTGGTTGCGATCTCTGGTGTAAGCGTATGTGGCATGGAGATAGGGGCTCCAGGTCAACCTCGTGGGTTTCCTCCGGGCACTGTGGTTCAGGCCCGTAGCCAGCTCATAAAATTTGGGGGGGCTATGGAATGTTTTGGAGGGGCTGGGGATGTGGCCGGCTAAGAACACTCTTAAGAAATCACTATTTTTTGGCGAAATATTTGGGGGGCCAACTCCATTTTGGGGGGGACTAAGCCCCCCCATAGCCCCCCTGTGGCTATGGGCCCGCTCTGGTTTCCTCCCACTACTAAAGACCCTTACGCGCAAGCGAATTATTGAGTTAAACCCCATTTTTCTCTCTCTCTCCATAAAAAATCATTAAGTTTACATGTATATTTAGGGTTATACCAATACGTGCAAGTATATTATTAAAATTGAACTGTATGTTAATCGCAAAATTACCTAGTTATATGTTGAGGGGAGGTTAAATGTGTACTAGGAAGTGGTATTGGGTGGTCTAGGAAGAGTAAGCATACCCTATAATGTATACAACACCTGTTGTGATCTTGAATGCAATCAATAGATAATAAAAACAGACAAATTAAGCTACATTTGTTTGAACTTATAAGATAAATGGGGTGTGATGTCTTCTAAATATACAAGGCTTACTCTGTTACACATGTTAGTTCCTGACAAGGACAGCTGTCTAGTCATTCGGATGGGACAAAAAACAGAGGTCCCATGTACACATTGGCTTGCACGTAATAGATGCCTTGGCAGTTGGAATTCGATATAAGAGTAGGCCATACCGCCGCTGCCCGGGCAAAATTTCCCTCATAGCACACTGTATGGTGTATGCCTGTCTTCCATTAGCCCCGGTTAGGTGCAGAAGAGTAGGACGTTAAACTCTATTTCATTTCATTTTTATGTTGAAATCTGGAACTCAGTAACAGCATATGTTGAGACAAATTAAAAACAAACAATTTTAGATACCGCTACTTTTTTTGTCAACTTCTCAAATGAATGAAAAGTGGTATAAAGTGTTCACGTAAGGTAAAGCATACTCTACATGTGTTTGACACATGTTGAAATCTTGAACTCGGTAAAACCATAGTTAGACAAATTAAAAACCAATGTTTTCAGGAGAGAAGTGGTATCAGTTGTTCTGGAAAGACAATGCATACCCTACATGTGTACAACATCTGTAGATTTACTTAAACTATTAATTATGCAAGAGCAAAGTCCTGCCTATAATAGGTCTTTCTTTATGCCTGAAATATTATAAAAACTATTAATTAGACATTAATTAACTTATCCAGACCATAAATCATCTCTTGATGTCAAGGCTAGCATGAGATTTTTGTCGCATTGCAGTTCGATTTGCTGCAATATTTTCCTGTGTGATTTACCTTTTAAATGGATAATCGAGACTACTAATTTTATCTTACCAACTTTAGTAATGATGACTGAGATTAAGCGGACCTTTCATTCGCTCAGTTCATAGTGGATCAATTTGACTGAAATATTCAGCAAATTGCCTTCACATCCGCTAGTTTTTATACGCCCACATGGAAATGTGGTCGTATATTGCCGTCGCCCCCGTCCGTCCGTCTGTCCGTCGGTCCGTCCGTCCGTCCGTCCGTCCATCGTCCACAATTTCTTGTGAACGCTCTAGAGGCTAAAGTTAATATCCGATTGACTTTAAATTTATACACAGTGTTTAAGGTCATGAGACGAAGAAGCCTATTGATTTTCGGTGATATCCGATAATTACTACCAGAGTTATGACCCTTGATCACTTTGAAAAATCTTGTGAACGCTTTAGAGGCTAAAGTTAATATCCGATTGACTTCAAATTTATACACAGTGTTTAAGGGCATGAGACGAAGAAGCCTATTGATTTTCAGCGATATCCGATGATTAGTACCAGAGTTATGACCCTTGATCACATTGAAAAATCTTGTGAACGCTCTAGAGGCTAAAGTTAATATCTGGTTGACTTTAAATTTATACACGGTGTTTAAGGTCGTGAGACGAAGAAGCCTATTGATTTTCGGTGATATCCGATAATTACTACCAGAGTTATGACCCTTGATCACTTTGAAAAATCTTGTGAACGCTCTAGAGGCTAAAGTTAATATCGGATTGACTTTAAATTTATACACAGTGTGTAAGGGCATGATACGAAGAAGCCTGTTGATTTTCAGCAATATCCGATAATTCCTGCCCGAGTTATGACCCTTGATCACTTTGAAAAATCTTGTGAACGCTTTAGAGGCTAAAGTTAATATCTGGTTGACTTTAAATTTATACACAGTGTTTAAGGTCATGAGACGAAGAAGCCTATTAATTTTCAGCGATATCCTATGATTACTACCAGAGTTATGACCCTTGATCACTTTGAAAAATAATGTGAACGCTCTAGAGGCTATAGTTAATATCCGATTGACTTTAAATTTATACACAGTGTTTAAGGTCATGAGACGAAGAAGCCTATTGAGTTTCGGTGATATCTGATAATTACTGCCAGAGTTATGACCCTTGATCACTTTGAAAAATCTTGTGAACGCTTCTAAAGTTAATATCCGATTGACTTTAAATTTATACACAGTATTTAAGGGCATGAGACGAAGAAGCCTATTAATTTTCGGTGATATCCGATAATTACTATCAGAGTTATGACCCTTGATCACTTTGAAAAATCTTGTGAACGCTCTAGAGGCTAAAGTTAATATTCGATTGACTTTGAATTTATACACAGTGGGTAAGGTCATGATACGAAGAAGCCTGTTGATTTTCAGCAATATCCGATAATTCCTGCCCGAGTTATAACCCTTCATCACTTTGAAAAATCTTGTGAACGCTCTAGAGGTTAAAGTTAATATCCGATTGAATTTAAATTTATACACGATGTTTAAAGTCATGATACATAGAAGCCTATTGATTTTCAGCAATATCCGATAATTACTGCCAGAGTTATGACCCTTGATGACTTGGAAAAATCTAAAGTTAATATTCGATTGACTTTAAATTTATACACACTATTTACGGTCATGATACAAAATAGCCTATTTATTTTCAGCGATATCCGATAATTACTGCCAGAGTTATGACCATTGATCACTTTGAAAAACCCTGTGAATGCTCTAAAGGCTAAAGTTAATATCCGAATCCGATTGACTTTAAATTTGTACACAGTGTTCAGGGTCATTAGACGAAGAATCCTATTTGATTTTCAGTGATATCTGATAATTTCTGGCACTTGATCACTTTGAAATATCTTGTGGACAAAGGCCTTGAGACAAACCATCAAAACTATTCTAATCATTTCTGATAATTATTTAATGGGTTATTACTCGTAATAAGATTATCATGTGTTGTAAATGTTCTCCTTACTGATAAAAGAAACAATATGCGACAACCCTTGTTGACTGCCCGGACGACTTAGCTGTTGTGGGCGTATGTTTCGTTGCCTGGCAACCTATCTTTAACTATTGTAGTTAGAACTGCCAACTCATTATCTAATCTCCCATAATGTATTTTTAATAAATAAATTTTTTTTGTGAATAAATTGTAATTTTATGGCTTTCTAGTTCTAGGCTAATTGTTATAAAACTATGTCATTGTTTGCTATCTTGTTCTGTATGAATTCTAATGTATCTAGCTACTACTCGTATCTAGCTTTATATGCTGATTATAATAATATTAATAGCCATTTAATGTCTTATTATGAATATATAGTATCAATATTATTGGTCTATAGCTTTTCTAGGCTATTTATAATATAAAGAATTATCTATTGGTCTTTTGCTTTTCTAGGCTATTTATATAATATAAAGAATATATATATATTGGTCTATATAGCTTTTCTAGTCTATTTATGAAATTTATTAGATATCTATAAATTATATATTTTATCCGATTGATCTATAGCTTTTCTAGGCAATTTGTTATATATATTTATCGCCATATCAAATATCTTATCTGATTGAGCAAAAATGAGCTTATATATATACCTAATTACTATTAATTAAAAGCTAATTAATTAATTAATATCTTGTAATTATATGTTCTGATATCTTACATGTATATATATTTTATATTTTCAAAATCTGTCTTTATATTCAATGATTTATTTCAAGTCTGAAAATACGACACCTGTCACAGACAATGTCAGTTGTTGTCATACACAATCCCACTGGTACCTATCATTGTCTGGCGCTGGCGGTGTTTTTATTGATTAAATTGATTAACGCTGGGCGTGGATCCAGAGGGGGGCGTGCGCTGGTGGCGAACAATTTTTAGCTCAATATATTCTCGCGAGAAAGGAGAACAAAAATAGTTTAGGTTGGAAATCCTAATTTACAGGATTAGTATGAAATTAGTCATTGTGGGCATTTTTTCCACTCAAAAATCACTGTCCCGGACTTCGCACTCCGAAATGGGTGCAGCACGCCCCCTCTTTCTGAAAATCCTGGATCCAGTACCATAGTTCAATAGTGCCTGATATTACATGTATGATGATTTTTATGACATTTCAAAATAAAATAATTAGTTCTAAGTCCCAAAATAATCTGAATTTGAATCATTTTTGTAATATTACATCTCTGACTAAAATACAGACAGTTATATATGTAAATGTTTAGAAGAGAAACTTGTTGTCGACCAACTCTTATAAACATCCTTGGTTCATACACGGGCTCGGGTGAAGGTACGAATGCTTAGCATGTGCGTGCTGTATCGTAAAGTCTGTTTATTGAATCAGCTGTACCCTCTCCAACATCGTAGGTTTTCTTCGGGTACTCAGGTGTCCTCCCACTGCTACGGACCCCTATCCACAAGCGAATTAATGACATACATGTAAAATTGAACCATGTTGATTCCGAAATGACCTAGTTTGTGTCGAGTGGATGTTAAACCCCTTCTCTTGCTTGCATGGTTGGTACAAAAGTAGTACTGTACATCATTTTTATACAGTGTGACCTGTATATTATCTATCTATATATCCATGTATTGTAAGGTGGCTAGGACCTATAATTCTATCTATGTAATTATCGTATTATAAGTTCATGTAAAGGTTATAAAACTTTAAACTATACACCCAAATGATGCAGGCAAATTTACTCAGCAGATTATAATTTGTTGTAGTCTGTATGCATGGTCGGTCGGACTGTATTCATAGTCCCAGTTAATAACGATTTTGCATCGAATAATATTGTAATCTGTACAGTCACAGATATCGGATCAAATAATATTGTAGTGGTTTTCGATTAAATGATATTTAATGGAATAATTTTGAGTTTCTATGTTTTGTATCGACAGTTTGAGTGAAAGTTACTTCACGGTTAAAGGTGCTGCTCTGATACTACCACAAAATGAATGCAGTCGCAGAACATCGAAGAAAAACCATGGAGGTGAGTAAGAGTTTTTTGTTTTTCATTTAAATGTTATCTAAATTATTAATTAGACATTAATAATGTATCTTTAAATAATCTGGTGGTTGGGTGGCCAAATAGCCTGAGACGCGTTTTTTATTATGTACAGGATTTGAATTTTTTGTTGACTCGCGAGTTTTAATTGTGGTCTAAACCCACATGCTTGAGTAACGAGAAAAGTTATGCCCATTTATTTTCGGTAAAAATTATTGACTGGGAACATTTTGAAACCCCATCGCTGCTGTGCATGTTAATCACAGGGTTAGTCATTCAGACAAGTGGCATGGTTTTGATTGCACGCTTGTACGTGACTAGGAGAAGAGTCGCTTGTCCAACCTTATGGGTTTCCTTCCACTGCTAAGGACCGGTACGTGCAAGCGAATTATTAAATTATAATTGAACCATATCTTAGTCCCGAAATGACCTAGTTTGTGATCAGTGGATTTTAAACTCTATTTCTCTCCTTCTCTCTCTCTCCTCTCTTTCTCTCTCTCCTTAAGAATTTAACAAAAGAAATGAGAATTCTGAACAATTAGGAATCACATCTTTAGTTTAAATACTTTGTATAATAATAAGATATTTCACATGCATGTAACGAAATCAACATCTGAAGGTCGGAACAGAAGCCAAGATTTTAAAACTCATCAGAACTCAAAAGTCAGGACAAAAATGTAATTTGACATGTCTGCAAAATGTTTACATCGTAACAAAGACAACATTTGACTGCTATAACAATTCCAAAGTGTCTTCTGTAGCATTTTAAGCCGGGATACGTCCGAGCCTGGTATTACATCACAACTCAAGAAGAAAAAATTTGGTTACGAAATCTTTCATAAGATTTTCTAAATAATCAGTGTTATCACAAACTTTGGTCGAATTCCTCAAAATGTTGTTTTAAGTCGGAGAAAGGATTAAAAGAGCAGACGGGTGGAATTATCGGCAGACGATTAGAAACATTGTAATCCTGTGTGTCAAAACACCGTCAGGAGATATTATAGAAAGCTGAGATTTGTTTTCCGAATAAATAAACACATGATTGTTTTTTTTCTGCGACCCTGTTCTTTTGCTGCGACCCTGTTCTATCTGTTTATTATGAGTTGAAAGGTCGCAAAAAATATCTGTCAATACAAAACGTCAATTTTGTAAACGTTCAGGTGTTGTGAAATCAATCGTCACCTGGAAAGAGACTAGCCGTATAATCATACCCAGAATTCCCCTCTACTCCCTCAAACATTTCAATTTCTGATTAAAGAAAAACATTAATGTTAGAAATGTTAAAGCGACAATTTCATATTTTTAAGTTATATCTTTAAAATGTATTAAAATAAAGCTTTAAAAAAGATAGTATCTACTAACAGTCCTACCTTGTTAGAGAATAATCCTATAATTCCCTCAAACATTTCAATTTCTGATTAAAGAAAAACAATAATGTTAGAAATGTTAAAGCGACAATTTCATATTTTTAAGTTATATTTTTAAAATGTATTAGAATAAAACTTTAAAAAAGATAGAATCTATAAACAGTCCTACCTTGTTAAAGAATAATCTATAATACACTACTGTCCATTGAGAAATAAGCAAAAAATGTCATTTTAAATCTTTAAATTCAAACAGAAAACAAGGGAGGTAATTGTGTTATTATTTCCGTGTGAATGATTTTTAAGTGTAGGGAATAATGCCTATGATCATATAATGTTGAGTTGACAACCTATTGAGCAAAAGACATTGAAACGATTATGTTTTAGCTTTCTTAGAAAATATGAAATTCTCGCTTTAACAGGCTTGTGTAGGTCACATAATTTGCATATGAAATTTTCGCTTTAACAGGCTTATGTAGGTCACATAATTTCCATTGAAGCCTGTTTAGAATTAAAATTTTTTGCTGGAAATTAGTTGTTTATTGTATTTCAGTAAATCAATGAATAATTTCCTTCCAAAATAAATAAATTACAAGCCTATAATCGAGCCTGTAGCCTGTGGGATGGCTGAGATTTAAACGGATTTGAACACTTCTGAGAATTAGTCCTGATTGTTGAGGACCGTTACTTTGATAATAAACAATCAATACCCCTTCAAACAGCCATACCATTAGTAATTCGAAAGAATTTTCACTATGTTTTCTATTTTTAAAGATACTTTGATGATATATTTGAACTAAAAACATATTCAAACTAATTAATCTATCAAAAATTTGCTTCAAATACCTCTCAAACCTTTTTATACGCAGGAGATTCCTATAGGTGGGAGATTCCTCTACGGGGAGATACCTATAGTTAGTTCCGAAATACACCCCTCTTGAATCATGTCAGTCTGGTAATGATCTAGTTTGTGTCGAGTGGAGGTTAAACTCTCTCTCTCTCTCTCTCTCTCTCTCTCTGGTTTAAACATTTATTTTAGAATTTGCAATATAAAGATTTTGCTACCAGATATTTGACATGGCTTTTATATTATAAATGTTACAGAAATTTATCTAGATTGTCATAAATGGAAGACTTGACATTTACAAGTTATTACTCTGTGAAAATGAGAATTTTAAAGATACTTAGTGGGAGAAAAAAAAATTAAAAATAAATTACAACAATTATCCATGACTGAAAAGAAAACTGAAATATTTTTTATGATTTGTATTTTTATAGGAGATATGCAGCATCATCTACAGGCCATGTTGCATCTTCTACGACCCGAGGATAAAATGAAAATGGTGAGTTTATAAAAACACTTTGTTATAATTTACAGCGCCCCATTCTAGAAAAAATATGACACTATATGCACAGGACACAATTCACTAGGGACCGAGTATCATTCAAATTTGATGAAAAAAGGAAAGAAACTGAGTTTACCATCTATAATCTAATACACATATTCAGTTAATAGATTGCTGTCCAGAAAGTGTTGAATACCATCACGATTCATCAAATAATGCCTAGTTTGTGCTACCGTTTAGTTTAAGAAACACTGTTTAGTTTTGACATCGGTCATCTAGTTTATGACCATTTAGTTTAGTTTTGATATTGGTCATCCAGTTTATGACCATCTAGTTTCATAAACTAGACAACTGATGTCAAACTGAATGGTAGCACAAACTGGGCGTTATTTGATGAATCTTGATGGTATTTAACACTTTCTGGATGGCAATCTATTAACTGGATACGTGTATTAGATTCTAGATGGTAAGCTCAGTTTCTTTCCTTTTGAGAATAATGATGATTCATTGGCCGAAAACTCAAATCGTAACACCAATTTCACCTCTTTGCCAATAAAAAGCTTCAATCTTAGCTCTCGCCCATTTTTTTTTATGTATTTCCCATCTTAGTTCTTACTGACTTCATTTTGTATTTTTCCAGGCTGTAAAACTAGAGAATGCTGTAGCGTCGTTGAATCATCGTTATCTAGCGTTGGTATCTACTATCGGTAGAGAAGATGGCGAAGAGTTTGTTATATTAGGCATCGATTGTAAAGACACGGCCACGATAGGACTCGTTATACCTATATTATCGGGTACCAAAATTAGACTCGATGGAGATGGGTAAGCTTTTATCTCAATTAGCGTTTTAGATAATCTTGTTCAGTCGGTAGTTTCTAGGAGGGTAAGACGCTGGCTCGTTGAGTGTTCAATCCTTGCAGCGGTTGAGAAAGTTCATCCTGATTTTGGGGTTTGGTTTCCCCTTGTCAGACAGGCAAGACCAACTGCCTGACAAGGACAGCGGTCCAGATTTTTGGATGGGACAAAAAACACATTGGCGTGCAGGTAAATTCAATATAGGAGTAGACCATAATGCCGCTGTCTGGTCAAAATTTCAATCATAGCACACTGTATGGCGTATGCCCGTCGTCATTATCCCAGTCGTGGCAGAACAGTTGGATGTTAAACCTCATTTTATTTGATGTATTTCCAGAGGTTTTAGTGTTCAGACATATGAAGGTGTTTATCTGTTTAAACCTGTTTCTGTTCAAGTCATGTGGTAAGTAAAAAAACAATAATCAAGCTCAAATCCGAGCCTGGTCATTTAACCATCCTTGGTATCCGCAGTGGTCTCATTCCGTGCTACTCCACTATACCCTGGCTTAATCTAAAATGTTCAAGCCTTGAAATAACAGTTTAGATGTACCTGACAAAATGTTAGGCACTTATGAAATAGTTCCTGACATTTTCACCATTAGAATAAATCTGTCCAAACTATGAGCTCAATATGGTGTACACGACATGAACTGCTTTAATTCTTTTGACTGTTCAAATAAATTTCCATGCGTCTGTGGCTATTTTTATTAATAGACTTTTAATCCTGTGTTTCCAGTCCGTTTTTCAGACCCGTTTGTCGAGTCTGGATAATCTTAAGTAAACACACGAGGCGACCGTATCTCCAAAGCCGCATACACACACTAGGGATCGAATCCACAGCCGCAAGCCATTTCACTTGTATTTATTTTATTTGTAGGTCAGCGTTACAGAGTTTAAATAAAGCTGTTAGTATATCAGATACAAGAATGTATACCACGGAAGGTTTATCACATACATGGATCTCATACTACGTATCAAAAATAGACAAATCTGATCAAGACAGATTTAGTCAGTGGTGAGTTGTTGGCCTTAGATCGAGGTTTTTCAATTTTAAATCCGAATAGATTTAGTCGTAATCTAATTGAAATACAGTTCTATATTTCTTTTTGTTTCATGAAGATCTGACCAGTTGTACTGGGAGGTAGCGTCTGGGGGTCAAACGATATATAACAACTTTTCAAGATCCTAGTGTAGTAAAACAAAATTTTGAACTATAAAAAACGAAGCGAAATAGGACATGTGTTTTAATTAGATTGATGTAGTCAGTGGTGATTGCAATCTTGTTAAAGATGTAAGATTTAGATAAAATGCTGACAATTCTCGCTAGAAAAGTTCAACCTCGAGGTCCTGTGTTTGATACTGGTGTTTGCCGAGAAAGTTCAAAGTGATTTTCTAGCTTGACTTCCCCTTGTTAGTAGTGTAGGATGGAGGGCCTGGCAATAGATAACGTACAATCATCCGGATGGAACAAAAATCCAAGGTCCTGTGTAGACATTGATGTGCATGTAAAAGTGCCCATGACATTTGGAATTCGATATAAGAGTAGATTGTAGCGCAGCTGTCTGTCAAAATTTCCCTCATAGTACACTGTATTGTGTATGCCCGTTTTCATTAGCACAGTTGGAACAGAACAGTAGGATGTTAAACCCCATTTCATTTCATTTCATTTCATTTCATTTCATCTCTTTTTTTTTTTTACTTCAGGCACACAATGGAAGGTGTTCTGGTTGATATTTCAACTCTAGTTCCTTCCACTTGTGATGATAAGTAAGTACAGATATTTAACATTTCTCTGAAAGTGGAGCCACGCTTGACTCACTAATGTGAATGCCCAGAGTTTGGTTCCCCCTAGTTGTTTGGATGTGACCGAACACCAAGGCCCTGTGTACACAATGGATGCCATGTGTTATGTGCAAAGAATCTGCAGCCAAAAGTCTGTAGGTTATACTGTTGCAGGGTTTTCCTCTATTAAGTATTACTTTTCTCAAAATGATCTAATTTGTGTCGAGTGGATGTTTCTCTCTCTCTCTCTTTCTTTCTCTACCTTGATGTCTACAATTGGCAAATGATTTGCACTGCTGCACAGTTTTCTGGTATTATTTTTATGTATATTTCAGTGAGGAGGTTGGTAATATTAAAAAGAATATAACAAAAACATTGTGTCAGATAATGATGTCTGTTGATTTAGACGAATCCACCTGTGTAGCGGTAAGTAAATATCTCTTGAATATGGTGCTGGCTTGCTAACCATGAGGTCCAGGAATTCATTCCCATGTTGGCTGAGAAAGCTCATGTAACTATCTCTTGACTGTGGTGCTGGCTTACTAAGTACAAGGTCCAAGAATTCATTCCTGTGTTGGCTGAGAAAGCTCCTCTGGAATTTGCAACCTGGGTTTTCCCTTGTCAGTGGTGTAGGACAAGAAAGTTCCTCTGGATTTGAAGCTGGGGTTTCCCCTTTGTCAGTGGTGCAAGCGCCTCTGGATTTGAAACAGTAAGAACCCATTATTTTGTTGATGATTCTCAACGAATTTGAACAAAACCTTGAATACAGAAACTCTTGTTAAAACAGCACAACTTCATGATACCCAAGTTGCAGTGTATGAGGGCAAATTTGGCCCAGGCAGTATCACTAAGTCTTACTCTTAAATGGGGTCACAGTAGCTAAGTGGGTAAGATGCTGGCTCGCTAGTCTGGAGGTCGGGCGTTCGATCCCTGCATTGGTCGAGAAAGTTCATCTGGATTTTCTGGCGTGGTTGTATGGTGTAAATGATGCAAGGGGGGAGGGCCTGACAAGAACAGCTGTCTAGTCGTTGAGATGGGACGAAAAACCAAGGTCATGTGTGCACATTGGCGAGCGTACGTAAAAGATCCCTTGGCAGTTGGAATTTGATAAAACAGTAGGCCGTAGCGGCTGTGGTTTCGAGCCTTGGTGTGAGCGTATGTGGCATGGAGATAGGGGTGCCTTCTCGACCCCGTGGGTTTCCTCCGGGCACTCCGGTTTCCTCCCACTGCTAAAGACCCCTACGCGCAAACGAATTATTGAAATGAAATAAAACCATATGTTAGTCCCGAAATGACCTAGTTTGTGTTGTGTGGACGTTAAACCCCATTTCTCTCTCTCTCTGTAGCTTTACAGATAGATACAAAAGGATATAGTTTTAGAAAGATTCCATTTATGACCTATTTTTAACTTTCAGTTAAGAAATGCAACCGCAGCCAAACTTGAAATGGATCTCAAGCCTTATAAAGAATTTTTTGATGCTGAAGTTATGAGAATTCTTGGTCAAATGGACGGTGCCTCCAAGATAACAGATCTCGTGTATTTAGGATCTGAATGGAATGCCGCAAACGCTGCTGAACTTCAAGAAATAGGGTAATTATCCTTTCTAGTTATTACCTAGTCACGGTCTATACTTTCCTTTCCTTATATGTTATTAAATTTGATGAATGAGATTGAAAGATAAATACTTACAGACATTTTGATTGGATGAGATTGTAAGAGTAATACTTACAGACATGTTGATTGGATGTGATTTATAGAGAAATACTTACAGATAGTTTGATTGGATGAGATTGTAAGAGTAATACTTACATACATTTTGATTGGATGAAATTTTTAGAGAAATACTTACAGATAGTTTGATTGGATGAGATTCCAATACACACATTTTGATTAGATGAGAATGTTAGAGAAATACAAACATTTTGATTGGATGGGATTGTTAGAGAAATACTTACAAACATTTTGTTTGGATGAGATTGTTAAAGAAATACTTACAGACATGTTGATTGAATGATTAATGACAGCAAGTTATTATTTTACATGCATAATGGCCACTTTGTTATTTGAAAAAAAATTTATACTGATAATTTTGTTTTAATTTCAGAATTGGTTTTATATTGAATGTGACTTTAGAGATAGATAATTTCTTTCAAGGAATGTTTAAATATAAGAATATTCGACTACCTGATGTACCAGAATCTGATTTATTAAGACATTGGGATAAAACGTATGATTTTATAGACAGAGCCAGGTAAGATATACAGTTGTTGGGTTTTTAAAAAAAAGGTATATGGTTATTAGGGTTTTTAGGGGGTCACGGTGGCTAACTGGGTAAGATGCTGTCTAGTTGTTCAGATGTAACAAAAAACCGAGGCCTCGTGTACACATTGGCGTGCATATCAAAAATCCCTTGACAGTTGGAATTGGATATAAGACTAGGCCATAGTGCCGGTGTCCGAGCAAAATTTTCCTAATAGCACAATGTATGGCGTATGCCCGTCTTTATTAGCCCAGTTTAGGAGCAGAACATTGTTTCATTAGTTTGAAGAATTAAAGAAAAAGCTGTCCATTCTTGCTGTCATAATTGTAACAAATAAATGATGAAAAATGAATCCTTTTAAAATTTCAGTTGAATTACTTTATTCTGAACAAAGTTATGAATATTTGAAGTTTTTATACGCCCACATTTTCATGTGGACGTATATTGTCGTCGCCCCTGTTCGTCCGTCCGTCCGGACGTCCGTCCACAATTGTTTGTGAACAGTCTACAGGTCACAATTTTTATCCGATTTCAATGAAACTTAAAACATAGGTTTATCACCCTAAGATCTCGGGTCCTTTCGATATTGGCATGTATCGGACTGTAACTTCATGGGTTATGGCCCCTGATTGTACGAAAAATCACGTTTTTTAGCTTGTGAACAGTGTAGAGGTCACAATTTTGAACCGATTTGGATGAAACCTTGAAATGCATGTTTATAACCCAAAGATCTTGGTTCCTTTCGATATTTGCGCCAATCGGATCGTAACTTCCTGAATTATGGCCCCTGATTGTCCGAAAAATCACCCTTTTTAGCTTGTGGTCCCTCTGGAGGTCAAAATTGTTATCCGATTTAAAAAAACGTTTGTTTATATCACCGTTCCATGGTTATGAAGGCTGAGTTGGAATTTCGTAAAAATCGGACCAAAATTGACGGACAAAATGGCCGCCATTTGTACGCGAATAGTGTGAAAATATGTTATATCAAGGTTTTGAACAGTGTAGAGGACACAATTTTGAACCGATTTGGATGAAACTTGAAATGCATGTTTATAACCCAAAGATCTTGGTTCCTTTTGATATTTGCGCCAATCGGATCGTAACTTCCTGAATTATGGCCCCTGATTGTCCGAAAAATTGCCCTTTTTAGCTTGTGGTCCCTCTGGAGGTCAAAATTGTTATCCGATTTAAAAAAACGTTTTATTATATCACCGTTCCATGGTTATAAAGGTTGAGTTCGAATTTCGTGAAAATCAGACCAAAATTGACGGACAAAATGGCCGTCGTTTGTACGCGAAGAGTGTGAAAATATGTTATATCAAGGTTGTGGACCTTATAGAGGTCACAATTTTGAACCAATTTTGATGAAACTTGACATGTATGTTTATAACCCAAAGATCTTGGTTCCTTTCGATATTTGCGACCATCGGATCGTAACTTCCTGAATGATGGCCCCTGATTGTCCAAAAAATCGCCCTTTTTAGCTTGTGGTCCCTCTGGAGGTCAAAATTGTTATCAGATTTAAAAAAACGTTTGATTATATCACCATTCCATGGTTATGAAGGATGAGTATGAATTGTGTGAAAATCGGACCAAAATTGACGGACAAAATGGCCGCCGTTTGTACGCGAATATTGTGAAAATATGTTATATAAAGGTTGTGGACCTTATAGAGGTCACAATTTTGAACCGATTTTGATGAAACTTGAAATGTATGTTTATAACCCAAAGATCTTGGTTCCTTTCGATATTTGCGCCCATTGGATCATAACTTCCTGAATTATGTCAGGAATTGTCAGAAAAATCGCTTTTGTTCGCTTTTGGTCCCTCTGGAGGTCAAAATTATTATCCTATTTAAAAAAAACGTTTGACTATATCACCGTTACATGGTAATGAAGAGAGAGTTTGAATTTCGTGAAAATCGAACTAGAATTGACAGACAAAATGGCCGCCGTTTGTACACGAATAGTGTGAAAATATGTTATATCAAGGTTGTGGACCCTATAGAGGTCACAATTTTGAATCGATTTTGATGAAACTTGACAGGTATGTTTATAACCCAAAGATCTTGGTTCCTTTCGTTACTTGCGCCCATCGGGTCATTACTTCCTGAATTATGTCCTCTGATTGTACAAAAAATCACCCTTTTTAGCTTGTGGTGCCTCTGGAGGTCACAATTATTATCTGATTTAAAGAAAAAACGTTTGATTATAAAAACCAAACAAATTCTAATGATTTTCTGATAATTCCTTAATATGCGACAACTCTTGTTGACTGCCCGGACGATTTGGCTGCTGTGTGGGCGTATGTTTCGTTGCCTGGCAACCTATTTTTGAAAGAAATGGCCTAAAAGCTAATGGAAATTTTTTCCAAATGTTCATTTTCTTGAGTGTCAATCACTTTTGCCACGATAAAAACAAAGTCTTGATTATCAGTCCCTTTATTGACAGTATCTTAGTGATGTCATACATCATAACTGGAATATATAACAAAGTCGCAGATATGGTGGACATTGTGTAATCCACTTAATATCACAGCCATCCGATGTTCTAGAGGGTTGATTACAGGCTTGTCATGTGAATAAATGTCAGAATAATTTATCCAGAAAGTTGTATTCTTTACTGGCTTACTAGATTTCTATGATTAGTTAATCCCTGTTCAGGTTTTCGAGCTAAAATACTTTGTCTTGTGTCGTTTCAGGAAAGAAAATTCTAAAGTTTTGATTCATTGTAAAATGGGTATAAGTCGATCTTCAGCTACTGTAAGTACTTCATCTTCTCTAGATTGTAAACTAATCATGCATATCTGGACGAGTTCCAAATTACGCTATCCTATCTAATACTAAAAAAGCTTAGTGCATATTACACATTTCAATCAGTCCGGTTATCCAAATAGTTACCACTTGTTTAAATTATTTTAAACGACACAGTCAAATGGGTTGGGAGACTTATTTTATAACGTCAGCTCTTTAGTTCTCTCTCTGTTCACCATTAAACGGAAGCAGTTGCCCCAGTGATACAGCACTGTGATGGCCAATCCATGACCTATTCTGTGCTCCTTTCCCGGCGACTATATAAAGGGAACATTTGCATAATCTCAAATTAAAGCCTGAAGAGTTCGGATGGAACAGAATTATTTAAATAGAATTGTATCGTTTATTAGTTCTGAAGTTGAAGTGAAACCCCATCTCTCTCTTTTTATAACAGACGATGGCGTTTTTGATGAAAGATAATAAATGGTCGTTCGAGGAGGCGTATAAATACGTTAAAGAAAGAAGAAATTGTGTTAATCCTAACGAAGGATTTAGAGAACAACTAAAGACATACGAGGGAATTTTAAAAGCTAGGTAAGTGTGGAGGAGACATAACAACATTTTTTGGGCTCATGGGTAAGATGCTGGCTTGTTAACACGGAGGTCACATGTTCAATCCCTGCATTGGTCAAGAAAGTGCATCCAGATTTCGGCATAGTTCCCTCTCATTAGTGATATTTTGTTCCAATTTTTATACGCCCACATTTTCATGTGGACGTATTATGTCGTCTCTACAGGTCACAATTCTTATCCGATTTTGACGAAACTTGAAATATAGGTTTATCCCCAAAAGATCTCAGCTGCTTTCGATATTGGCATGTATTGGATCAAAACTTCATGGATTATGGCCCCTGATTGTACGAAAAATCACGTTTTTAGCTTGTGGACCCTATAGAGGTCACAATTTTGAACCGATTTTGATGAAACTTGACATGCATGTTTGTAACCTAAAGATCTTGGTTCCTTTCGATATTTGCGACTATCGGAATGTAATTTCCTGAATTATGGCCCCTGATTGTCCGAAAAATCACCCTTTTTAGCTTGTGGTCCCTCTGGAGGTCACAATTATTATCGGATTTAAAAAATCGTTTGATTAATTCACCGTTACACCCTAAGGAAGGTTGAGTTCGAATTTCGGAAAAATCGGACCAAAATTGCCATACAAAATGGCCGCCGTTTGTACGCGAATACTGTTAAAAAATGGTATATCAAGGTTGTGGACCCTGTGGAGGTCACAATTTTAATTTGATTTTGATGAAACTTGAAATTCATGGTTATAACCCAAAGGTCTTGGTTCCTTTCGATATTTGGGCATATCGGATCGTAACTTTATGAATTATGGCCCCTGATTATACGCAAAATCGCCTTTTTTATACGCCCACATTTTCATGTGGACGTATTATGTCGTCGCCCCTGTCCGTCCGGACGTCCGGACGTCCGTCCGTCCGTCCGTCCGTCCGTCCGGACGTCCGTCCGTCCGTCCGTCCGGACGTCCGTCCGTCCACAATTTGTTTGTGGACTCTCTACAGGTCACAATTCTTATCCAATTTTGACGAAACTTGAAATATAGGTTTATCCCCATAAGATCTCGGTTCCTTTCGATATTGGCATGTATCGGATCAAAACTTCATGGATTATGGCCCCTGATTGTACGAAAAATCACGTTTTTAGCTTGTGGACCCTATAGAGGTCACAATTTTGAACCGATTTTGATGAAACTTGACATGCATGTTTGTAACCCAAAGATCTTGGTTCCTTTCGATATTTGCGGCTATCGGAATGTAATTTCCTGAATTATGGCCCCTGATTGTCTGAAAAATCACCCTTTTTAGCTTGTGGTCCCTCTGGAGGTCACAATTATTATTCGATTTAAAAAACCGTTTGATTATATCACCGTTACACCCTAAGGTAGGTTGAGTTCGAATTTCGGGAAAATCGGACGAAAATTGCCATACAAAATGGCCGCCGTTTTTACGCGAATACTGTTAAAAAATGGTATATCAAGATTGTGGACCCTGTGGAGGTCACAATTTTGATTCGATTTTGATGAAACTTCAAATTCATGGTTATAACCCAACGATCTTGCTTCCTTTCGATATTTGCGCATATCGGATCGTAACTTCCTGAATTATGGCCCCTGATTATACGCAAAATCGCCTTTTTTTTAGCTTGGAGGTCACAATTATTATTCGATTTAAAAAACCGTTTGATTATATCACCGTTACACCCTAAGGAAGGTCGAGTTCGAATTTTGGGAAAATCGGACGAAAATTGCCATACAAAATGGCCGCCGTTTGTATGCGAATACTGTTAAAAAATGATATATCAAGGTTGTGGACCCTGTGGAGGTCACAATTTTGATTCGATTTTGATGAAACTTGAAATTCATGGTTATAATCCAAAGATCTTGCTTCCTTTTGATATTTGCGCATATCGGATCGTAACTTCCTGAATTATGGCCCCTGATTATACGCAAAATTGCCTTTTTTTTAGCTTGGAGGTCACAATTATTATCCGATTTAAAAAAACGTTTGATTATATTACTGTTACACCGTAAGGAAGGTTGAGTTCGAATTTCGGGAAAATCAGACCAAAATTGCCACACAAAATGGCCGCCGTTTGTACGCGAATACTGTTAAAAAATGGTATATCAAGGTTGTGGACGCTGTAAAGGTCACAATTTTAATTCGATTTTGATGAAACTTGAAATTCATGGTTATAACCCAAAGATCTTGGTTCTTTTCGATATTTGCGCATATCGGATCGTAACTTCCTGAATTATGGCCCCTGGTTATACGCAAAATCCCCCTTTCTTTAGCTTGTGGTCCCTCTGGAGGTCACAATTATTATCCAATTTAAAAAAACGTTTGATTATATCACCGTTGCACTGTAAGGAAGGTTGAGTTTGAATTTCGGGAAAATCGGACCAAAATTGACAGACAAAATGGCCGCCGTTTGTACGCGAATACTGTTAAAAAAATGATATATCATGATTGTGGAGCCTGTATATAGGTCACAATTTTAATTCGATTTTGATGAGGATGGTTGAGTTCTAATTTCGTGAAAATCGTACCAAAATTGCCGGACGAAATGGTCGCCGTTTGTACGCGAATAGTGTAAAAATATGGTCACAATTTTTATCCGATTTTTATCATGGTTGTGGACTCTCTACAGGTCACAATTCTTATCCGATTTTGATGAAAAGTCACATTTCTAGGTTGTGTACCGTCACACCATAATCATTGTTGGTTTCGAATTTCATTAATATCAGACTGGAACTGACCAACTAAATGGCTGCTCCCAATACAGTATGAAATACAGGACTTAAAGATGTAGGAAAAAACACTTTCGGTATTGCTTGTTCTCTGTCCATCTTTCGAAAATGTGGGCGTATCCTGCCTGGCAGTGCCAGCCTATCTTTTTTAGCTTGTGGTCCCTTTGGAGGTCACAATTATTATCCGATTTAAAAAAACGTTTGATTATATTACCGTTACACTGTAAGGAAGGTTGAGTTCGAATTTCGGGAAAATCAGACCAAAATTGCCATACAAAATGGCCGCCGTTTGTACACGAATACTGTTAAAAAATGGTATATCAAGGTTGTGGACCCTGTAAAGGTCACAATTTTAATTTGATTTTGATGAAACTTGAAATTCATGGTTATAACCCAAAGATCTTGGTTTTTTTTCGATATTTGCGCATATCGGATCGTAACTTCCTGAATTATGGCCCCTGGTTATACGCAAAATCCCCCTTTCTTTAGCTTTTGGTCCCTCTGGAGGTCACAATTATTATCCGATTTAAAAAAACGTTTGATTATATCACCGTTACACCGTAAGGAAGGTTGAGTTTGAATTTATGGAAAATCTTACCAAAATTGACAGACAAAATGGCCGCCGTTTGTACGCGAACACTGTTAAAAAAATGGTATATCATGGTTGTGGACCCTGTATATGTCACAATTTTAATTCAATTTTGATGAGAAAGGTTGAGTTCTAATTTCGTGAAAATCGTACCAAAATTGCCGGACGAAATGGTCGCCGTTTGTACGCGAATAGTGTAAAAATATGTAATATCATGGTTGTGGACTCTCTACAGGTCACAATTCTTATCCGATTTTGATGAAAAGTCACATTTCTAGGTTGTGTACCGTCACACCATAATCATTGTCGGCTTCGAATTTCATGAATATCAGACTGGAACTGACCAACTAAATGGCTGCTCCCAATACAGTATGAAATACAGGACTTAATGATGTAGGAAAAATCACTTTCGGTATTGCTTGTTCTCTATCCATCTCTCGAAAATGTGGGCGTATCCTGCCTGGCAGTGCCAGCCTATCTTTTGTTATACTTTGATGGCCTACACTACATGACGTTGATGTCATGGACTAATTCCTCATATCAAGTGGTGTAATAAAGCCAAATACAGTAGAATCTGTATGAGCAGCCACTCCTATTCAGTGACATCTCCTTGAAAGCGGTCACAATAAATTCCCCCCGTAAAAATTCTATTGTTTCATCTCTTTATTCAACGGTCACTCCTCTAACGCGGCCACTTTTTATACGCCCACATTTTTATGTGGACGTATATTGTCGTCGCCCCTGTCCGTCCGTCCGTCCGTCCGTCCGTCCGTCCGTCCGTCCGTCCGTCCGTCCGTCCGTCCACATTTTTTTTGTGAACAGTCTACAGGTCACAATTTTTATCCGATTTCAATTAAACTTAAAATATAGGTTTATCACCATAAGATCTCGGTTCCTTTCGATATTGGCATGTATCGGACTGTAACTTCATGGGTTATGGCCCCTGAATGTACGAAAAATCACGTTTTTTAGCTTGTGAACAGCGTAGAGGTCACAATTTTGAACCGATTTGGATGAAACTTGACATGTATGTTTATAACCCAAAGATCTTGGTTCCTTTCGATATTTGCGCCCATCGGATCGTAACTTCCTGAATTATGGCCCCTGATTGTCCGAAAAATCGCCCTTTTTAACTTGTGGTCCCTCTGGAGGTCACAATTGTTATCCGATTTAAAAAACCGTTTGATTATATCACCGTTGCATGGTTATGAAGGTTGAGTTCGAATTTCGTGAAAATCAGACCAAAATTGACGGACAAAATGGCCGCCGTTTGAACGCGAATAGTGTGAAAATATGTTATATCAAGGTTGTGGACCTTATAGAGGTCACAATTTTGAACCGATTTTGATGAAACTTGACATGTATGTTTATAACCCAAAGATCTTGGTTCCTTTCGATATTTGCGCCCATCGGATCGTAACTTCCTGAATTATGGCCCCTGATTGTCCGAAAAATTGCCCTTTTTAGCTTGTGGTCCCTCTGGAGGTCAAAATTTTTATCGGATTTAAAAAAACGTTTGATTATATCACCGTTCCATGGTTATGAAGGTTGAGTTCGAATTTCATGAAAATCGGACCAAAATTGACGGACAAAATGGCCGCCGTTTGTACGCGAATAGTGTGAAAATATGTTATATCAAGGTTGTGGACCTTATAGAGGTCACAATTTTGAACCAATTTTGATGAAACTTGACATGTATGTTTATAACCCAAAGATCTTGGTTCCTTTCGATATTTGCGCCCATCGGATCGTAACTTCCTGAATTATGGTCCCTGATTGTCCGAAAAATTGCCCTTTTTAGCTTGTGGTCCCTCTGGAGGTCAAAATTGTTATCTGATTTAAAAAAACGTTCGATTATATCACCGTTACATGGTAATGAAGGCTGAGTTTGAATTTGGGAAAATCGGACCAAAATTGACGGACAAAATGGCCGCCGTTTGTATGCGAATAGTGTGAAAATATGTTATATAAAGGTTGTGGAGTTCACAATTATTATCTGATTTAAAAAAAAATGTTTGATTATAAAAACCAAACAAATTCTAATGATTTTCTGATAATTCCTTAATATGCGACAACTCTTGTTGACTGCCCGGACGATTTGGCTGCTGTGTGGGCGTATGTTTCGTTGCCTGGCAACCTATTTTTTCAGGTGCATGTGGAATCAGCTATGATCAACGACACCTTTTTTGAGTTAATAAAATCAATTTATCCCTTCGCTATGGGTATTGTCTTAACTTATAATCAATATGCTTTATTATGCATGATAAAACAATGTAGACCAGGCATAAGTTAGTTTCAACATCTTCTATTTCTTCAGAATTAACTGTGGATCATAATTAGGGGACAAATTGTCTGGGGACGAATAATCTGGGGATGAATTATCTGGTGTTGAATAGTCCCTGGGATAAATGGTCTGGGAACGAATTGCATTGTATCCAGAAATATATACAGTAGAATCCGTATGAGCAGCCACTCCTATTCAGCGACATCTCCTTGTAAGCGGTCACAATAAATTCCCCCCGTAAAAATTCTATTGTTTCATCTCCTTATTCAATGGTCAGTCCTCTAACGCGGCCAGCTGTCACTATTTTGCAAATGAATTTAACAAAACATCGCCCATTCAACGGCCATTGTTGAATGATACCATCTTGTCGTTCTTCGTAACACCCCCGCTAATTTCGTAAGTAGTAATCAATTAACTGGACTCCCGCAAATCAGATAAAAAGAAATGTGAAAATACCAATTAATCCGGGATTATCTGTTAATTAATCTTTTGTTTTATTAAACGACAAACCTGATCATTGTTTTCACACGTAACAGGACATTATTTGATACTGATTGAATAAACTGAAAGTACTGACTAAAAGCCGCTATGTTGTTAAATAGACGTTTTTAGCGCCACCTGTAATATTACATACAGAGTTACACCCCCAGCGATGTTTTTTGGTTTGTGTGCTTCTTTGATAAAATAAAATTAATTCATCGATTTTCTTCACAAAAATGGATAAATATTATCGAATACATCACTATGATAGACAGTAGTATTGAAGGTTGGTACAAAATGACAAGTTTACATAAGTTATGTCGGCCAAATTTACCGATGCAAGTGAAGTATTGCATTGGTGTTTGCTTCCAATGCATTCAAGCGTAATATTAATTGATGTCAGCACAAAAAAAACATGAGATTTTACAAAAATGGATAAATATTATCGAATGCATGACAATTATAGACAGTAGTATTGAAGGTTGGTACAAAATGACATGCTTACGGAAGTTATGTCCGAGATTCAGCGACGGCCAAATTTACCGATGCAAGTGCACCCAAGCGTAATATTAATTGATGTCGGCACAAAAAACTCGAGATTTTATTAAGAGGCCACTCCCGTTAAGCGGTCAATCCTAAAAATTCCCATGGGTGGCTGCTTAATGCAGATTCTACTGTATGTATAATATATTAACAAGAGTCTGGTTTCAGACAAAAGTCTGGATAGTTACAAAATGTGAAAATTGTTTGTTTTTTTTTCAGTAATCAAAGGCAGATATTTCATCATATGTCACAGGGAGCTAACCCATCCAGAAGTCAATCTGAGGATACCGAGGATGAACAGGATTTTTTAGAGAGCGGGGCTTATGTGGGGATAGAGCCCTCTGAACTACCCCTACGTAAGCCCAATATATCGTTACAGGAATCAGACTATATAGCAAAGTTCCCCATAGGTAAGCTCATTGCTCCACGCCAAACAAAGAGAAACATGTATTATATAAGCCCATTGCTCCACGCCAAACAAAGAGAAACATGTATAAGCCCATTGCTCCACGCCAACAAAGATAAACATACATTATATAAAGGAGCTAAATCTGCCTATGGCTGATCTTTATTTAGGCCTGTAATGTTTTATGAATTATCAATTAGACATTTATTGGCACGGGGGATTGGATGGCCTAATGGTTAGCATGTACGCATTTCAATTCTCCTCTTGTATGCAGCAAGGAGTAGGGTTGCCTGTTCTAGCTTGTGGGTTTCCTCAAGGAGAAAACCAGAAGACCTGGAGAAAACCCAAGAGGTTGGACAGGAGATCCTACACCGAAAAATTGAAATCACGCTACTTAAAGTTACATTATGGGAGATTTTAAATGAAATTTGTATCATCAATTAAAGTTACATTATGGGAGGTAAGATAAAGAGATGGCAATTCTCACTAATAGTAAAAAACTAGATAGTGTAAAGGTAATTTGCTGAAAATTTCAGTCAAATTGGTCCACTATTAGCCGAGAAAAAAGCGTTTGAAATATTCACATAGCCTCGGTCATCATTACTCAAATCATTAATATAAACAGCATAGTCTCGATTATCCACTTGATTGATTTAATTATCAACGGCCATTAAGCGGCATATAGGAATTCAATCCGCCAACATCGAAGGCTAGCGTTGACTTTAAGAGTTTATTATGGTCTGGATATGTTAATTAATGTTTAATTGATTATTTAGATAATATATCAGGCCTAAAGAAAGACCTGTAATAAGCAGATTTTGCTCTTGCATAATGCTATTTTAATTTAATGGCTAGCCATTCCACCTCCAAGCCCCCCACTTAGCAAAAGCCTGGCAATGTCTGATCGGTGCCATATTTTTTATTGCTTTAAAATTGTCTTTTACAGGTGTGAGTATTCCTATTGAACCAGATCTAGAAACAGGATCACGAAGTGCCGACTCTATGGAAGAGTCCCTACCAGACGTGCACTCTCCTACTCCTAAAACGGGGAGGTATCACTTTAATATACGACATTCAAACCTGGTCAGTGGAGAGGTAGCAGGTGCTGATTTGCCTTACGATACTTCGTCCGATTACAGCGAGGATGACGAAGGCATCAATATACTGGGTCGGGAATCAAGATCTACTGTATTGATGAGTTCCTCCGTGCCTTCAGGACCAAGTGCTTTTAAAGATGATTTTTCGTGGATAAAACCCAATCTTTCAGACGGTGAAAGTTCTCCGTCCGTTGACCAATCTGCTGTGGCCCCTGTTCTTATAATTGCCTCTGATTTCAATTATCTCCCCCCGCCAGATCTTAACAACACTAACTCGAAAAACCTTGATCCGGGTCCAGAAAATAAACTTCTGACCAGCGATGAAATGAACATGGACACGAAGTCGACTAAACCCTCCACCATGTTCGATACAGGAATTAAAGATTATTATATCAAAGAGGCCATACCTTGGAATTCAGGAAAAGTTCAGCAAATCCGAGCCGGTCTCATTCACACAAATTTAACTGATAACGCGTTGGACAATGACCCGGCGAATACTCCTGAAACAAAGTTGGTTAAGGAAGAACTAACTATATCACCGAGTGTCGGAGTAACGGAACATCATGCCAAAGTTAACGAGAGGGGGACTCTGGGAATGAAGTGTTCACACAGCTGTTCGGAGTTGATGTCAATGGATAGCGAGACTGAACGACCGTCTAAACGTCAATGCCCTGTGTCTTTGTACGAGATTGAACAGATACCACTACCCGAAGGGATTGTTAGAAAGACCCGGCTAGAAATAGAGAGTAAAGCCAGGTTAGAACACTTAAACATACTTTATGCAAGCTAAATCTGCCTATTGCAGGTCTTTCTTTAGACCTTAAATGTTATCTTATAGTAAGTGCAGGGGGACTGCACCACACACAATTCTACACAAAAACAAATATACAGATAAGACATCATACTAAGAGACCACAAACAAAAACAGATCAAAAAGAGTGAATGGATCCGGGGGATAGCCGTAAGCGTCCACTGCGCTGTACAGTTCCAGGCCTGTGGTGACACAGACTTCACTCATATTTGAAAACAAGTTGGGAGTAAAACCCAAGGAAACAGTTATATAATGTCAGCATGAGTCATGAATTATTAATTAGATGTTAATTATTAATTACACCTAGATATTGCTACATTAAAATGCTCAGTTTCTGACTGTCGTGCGATGTGTTCTTTACTGAATCCACAATATGCTAAATGTGGATATGTTCGGATACGTTTTGTTATGATCAGTACGATAACTACGATTGACCTCAATATATGCTAAAACCTGATAGGATCACCACGATTACTCCACCATTAAAATTCCAATTTCAATCGTAGTGTAAATCGTAAAATATTGAGCACCTTGCATTACAACCGATTCGAATAATACTTTTATGCTCATTTCAGACTAATGAAGATTGCCTTATGCCATATAGTGTGGTATGAGGGACGTTTTGCTCTGACGGGGGCAGTAAAGACTAAAAATTTCTGGTTCAATGGTCAAGTGTTCTTTTACATGGGACTGCGGTTTTCCATACCATTCAAACAACTATCCAATAATATATTTATGATTATAATTATGTGATATCGACTTGGAATACAAATTGGGAGCATGATTGGTTAAGGGCGGCAGCCAAGGCAAAAGTTTCGTCATAGCACACAGCATTGCACATGTTCATCTTCATTAGCCCTGTTGGCACAGAAAAGTAGGCATAGGACCCTATTTGATTCCAGTGTTGGCCAAGGCTTGTCTCCCCTTCTTTGTGATGTAAGACTGAGGGCCTGACTCTTCTCCCCATGTCTGTTCTGTAGGACCAAGGGCTTGGCTTGTCTCCCCTTGTTCATGCTGTAGGAGGGTTATGGAGATAGGGGCGCCTTCTCAACTTCGTGGGTTTCCTCCGGGCACTTCGGTTTCCTCCCACTGCTAAAGACCCCTACGCGCAAGCGAATTATTGAGAAAAAAATTAAACCATATGTTAGTCCCGAAATGACCTAGTTTGTGTCGAGTGGACGTTAAACCCCATTTCTCTCTCTATCTCCCCAGTTGCATGTATTCCTGAGTCCAGTTTCCCTTAATTTCAACTACTGTAGTAATTTGATTGAATAATATTAGATTGATTTTAGTGCTAGGCCAATCAAAATTGAAATATCTTTTAAAATTACGATTTTATCTTTGGTAAAGATGTCGAGAAACAGGGCCCTAGTTTTTACAGTTTTAACAATCCAAACACCAAAATTTTTACAAAACCGCCTCGTTCATTTCTTTATTGTATATGTAGACAGAATTATTCTCATATTTCCTTCTTTCAGACATATTCCACCTGATCTTGAAGAATCTGTCAAACCAATTCAAAGGTCATCAAGTTTAAAAGAAGCCACAGAAAAAGCCAAGGCAAAGAGAGCAGAGAGAAGGAAAACATGTTCTCCGATTGTATCACCATCAATTCCGTCCGAACCATCACTGCCCTCTGCTAGTTATGATGATAATTCCGACACGTGCCCTACTCCCCGACCCCTTGTGATATTAGAAGGTAGTAAGTCGGTTTCTAGTCCAGAATGCAATCTGCCGGAAGTCGTTATCACTGGCGTGACAACGGATGAATCGACAGACGCACATGTGGCGGCGGAAAATATAAAGGTGTACAAATATGGAAATGAAGTTGTTCCGTTAAAGAGTGGTATCGTGCGAAAACACAAAAAAGGTAGATAAAAATATACATTGTTAAAAATTTAACAGATTAAAGATGTATAATGTAAGCAATTGGTGTGGTTTCAGTTGCATGGTTGTATCTGACAAGGAGTAAAGTCGCCTGTCCAACCTTGTGGGTTTTCTGCGGGTCTTCTGTAGTCCTCCCACTGCTAAAGACCCCTAGATCCCTATGCGCAAGCAAATTATTGAAATGAAATTAAACCATATGTTAGTCCTGAAATATTATAGTTTATGTTGAGTGGAGGTTAAACCCCATTTATCTCTCTCTGTATTATGTAAGAGCTAAATCCGACCCCAATTTCACAACGCCTTCGCAATCTGAGAAGTTGGGGCCGAGTGTTTCCAAGTCATTTGGACACAGGGCCTCACAAACAATGGCGTCTAGTTGTTATTGTGGGATGAAAAGCAAAGGTCCTGTGTTCATTTTGGCGTGCAAATAACGATAAGAAGCATTGATAGTTGAGATTTGAGTAGGGGAAAACACCACTATTGGGGCAAAATGTCCCTTAGAGCACACGGCATGAGTAGGGGAAAACACCACTATTGGGGAAAAATGTTCTTTAGAGCTTACAGCATGATGTGATACATCCATGGATGTGAACGATAAACGACACATCACTAATTAAGATGATCAGTTCAGTGACCTTTTATAAGCTCTTCAGGGGGGTTGGATGGCAGAATGGAAAAAATAGAACCATTTGTTAGTCCCCAAATGACCTATGGATGTTAAACCCCACCTCTCTCTCTATCTCTCTCTCTCTCTTAATGATCACCCCCAAACTGATCCCGCACTGAATATTCGCGTGGCCGCTACAATCACTGATAAGCATGACATTGACGAGGCTTAATGAGTACGGCATATTAACTTTTTTACTCTCAATTCTCAAACATTTTTTTGAGGTAAAAGAAAAATAAATAAAGACGTTTGAAGTAAATGTAGTTAAAAAATATTTCCTATTTAGTGTAAATGGGTAATAAAATGAGTAAAATGCATCATTTTGCCCGAAGCAGTTAGGTGTTAAGTAAACATTGCACGAGCCGTTGAGCCAATGACGAACGCCGCGTGCAAGTCAACGCACGTGTTTGGACAGTCATCTGTTACAGAGATAATTCGTAAGTAATTCTCTGTGAAACAGATTGGATCACCCCATCACAAATTTAAATGACTATGTTTTTGTCTTGTAGAATTTGAAACCATGGTAACATCTGACAGTAATGAATCTGATGTAGGTAGTCCCGAGTGTAAGGATATCACATCCGTTACTACAAGTGCTACTTCACACATTCCACTTACGCAGCAAAAAGACAATGTGAGTCAAAAGGTCACAAACGATGCAAAAAATTGTCAATCTCACGGAGTCATTGCTCATCATCCAATTCGATTAAAAAAGGAAAAATGTCCGTACAACGAAGAAGATATGGATTATATTCACGACATGGGCTCCATGTTGAGCCATAGAGCTTCGGAAGACGAGATGGACACTATCGACACCACAAGTGCTGTTTTTAACGTGGTGCGAGATTTCGAACGGAAGACAAAGCCGGAGAAAAAACATGAGAAAAAGATTGTGATAATTGACAGCGAGGGTAAAAAATCTAAAAATCAGCAGAAATCGACGACGACGTGTTCAAAAACAGGATCTCCACAAAAATCAAAATTTTCGCAAGAATCCATTTCTGTGACGGAACTAACAGATCGATCTATTCTAGATTTAGATATTAACAGTGAAACTGTCCGTGACATGCATTCATCAGATACAAGTCCTGTAACTCCTGTAACAGAAACTGGCCCCAGCAGCACCAGATCAACGCCGCAAGACCATGATCGTTCTGTTGTTAAGCATCTACTGTATCGCTTCGAGACTCCGAAAGATAGTAGCCAGGTCTCTGACGATACCAAATCGACTCCGATACAGAAACCTGACCCTGTAAAACATCCGGAGATCATTGAACGACGGAATTTATTAGATGAAGTTATCGACGAATCAGAAGAGGACAGTCATTTATCCCCTGAATACGTTCAAATGAGGAACAAACTGGTGCCTGTTGATCCTGGGTTTACGCATAAAACGCGACCAAACTCTTCAGATGTGGCCCTTCGACAGGCTTTACGGACAAAATCGGTGAGCGACGCAGCTCCTACTTTTACTTCTCGTAATGTGAACTTTACAGCGAGTGGAGAATCGCGATCGGTGAGACGAGTTCAGCACGGTGCTAGCCATCCACTAGCAAGACTTGGTGCCAATCCATTTTATAACACTATGTAAATAATCAGTGTAGATCCTTGTTACTGTTTGTTGTTCGTTTAGCAAGAATTGTTTTCGTAGACTTTTACAAGAAGTTGTTCATTGTCTTTGTTTCGTGTTATTATATTATTCAAGTGTGTACGGCAACGTAACATTATGTGAATTATATGCTTGTTTTTAACCCAGATGACAATGAACACCAGTTCGACATAGATAGATGAATTATGAAAGTTTCTGTTATTTATACGAAATGAGCTTTTAAGTTATTTATTCATAAAAAAATAATTTATTAACTAAATCAATCTGATTAAAACACAGATCCTATTTCGTTTCGTTTTCATAGTTCAAAATATTGTTTTACTTATCTTAACTACACTAGGGTCTGGGAGAGTTGTTATATTAGCCTACCAGTGTTTTGGTTGAAGTGAGCCACTGAAACTGTCTGTTACGGCGCATTGTTGACATGCCATGTACAGAACTGGGTAAACCACTGTGTGATTAATCAATGTCTGACGTCATAAGCTCAAAAGCCGGACGGACGACCCCTGATGCGGCGTTCCATTACAACTTAAAGGCCATCGAAAGTATAATAAAATAAAACGAGATGTAGATCTGTGTTTTAATCCAATTGTAACTAAATCAACCCATCTATTCTGGATTTCAACCCTTTGTGTTCGCAAAAAACTGAATGAAGCCAGTGAAAACAACTAGAGCTACATGTACATTGTATCTATTAACAATTTTTTTTACTATCTTTTACTCCTCTATTCTGTGACGTGTTCTCAACCTGAAGTCAAAAAGCTTTCAAAATTTCGAGCCAAGGTGTTCACAAAATGAAAATGATTGTTAGACCTAATACATGTACATGATCGTTAGGCCTAATACATGATCGTTAGAGCTAATAAATGATTGTTAGGCAAATAAATGATGTCCAGGCCTGATAAATGATGGTTAGGCCTTATAAATAATTGTTAGGCCAATACATGATCGTTAGGACTAAAACATGATCGTTAGGCCAAATAAATGATCGTTGGACCTAGTACATGATCGTTGGACCTAGTACATGATCGTTGGGCCTAGTATACAGGGTTTGTGTCAAAAACCCAAGTGAAAAATATATTTGTTATCTGTTATATATATAGAAATTGTGTGTTAAATCATTACTTTTAATTTTTAGTGAAATACTTTTTTTTTAAGGAGGCATACATTGCATGTAAATTGAAGCTTGCTAACGCTACAAATATACTGAAGCGCAATCAAACGCAGCACTGTTATAAATGAACGATTGTAAATCATGTTCGAGAGATACATGATTAGTAACACATTACACATGAGTTCTCTAAAACGGTGGTGCAAACACGATTTTTTGATCGAGGACAAAGGTTTAGGGTCAGTACAACTTCTATTTCCCCATGTCAGTAGTGTAGGACGGTTGATCTGGCAACGGACAATGTATAGTCTTTCGGATGGGGTGAAAAGCTGAGGTCCCGTGTATACGTTGGCTTGCAAGTAAAAGAACCCTTGACAGTTGGAATTTGATATAAGAGTAGGCCGTAGCACCACTGTCCGGGTAAAATTCCCCTCGTAGCACATTTCGTAAGTACTTCAGCCGTTGTCCCGGTGGTTTAGGTGCCATTAGATTACCGTCTTGAGACTGGCCAATCATTCCCAGCAGATATCTTTCCACTACAACAGGACTGATACAGGAACTGGCTTGGTTTTGTTTCCCTGGTTGTACGTGACAAGGAGTAGGGCCGTCTGTCCAACCTCCACGATTTTCTCTGGGTCCTCCTGTTTCCTCCCACTCCTAAAAACCTCTACGCACAAGTCAATAAGTGAAATAAAATTGAACCATGTTAGTCCCAAAATTACCTAGTTTGTTTCGAGTGAATGTTAAACTCAATTTTGTCTCGAGTGTATGTCCCTCTTCACCATCAAGCAAGCTATCTGCTTCTGGTATTGTTGATACTGTATGGGTTTATCCATAGGATATCACTGACATTCGATTATTACCCACTGTGCCTACGTTTCACTATAAATTAAAGTTAATTTGTTATGGCCGTTGTGTGTATTGGTTGAATTTCGGTCTTGTGTCGGTAAATAATCATACCACAATCAGCTGCATTATATTTGACGCCAGCAATTCGAGTCAAATCCCAGTGTAATCCGAGGTGTGTTTTCATTGCTTCTCAGTATAATATAGTGTCTTAAAAATTTGATTGCTAAATGGATAAACAATTTTTGAAAATCATTTTATATGCCTTATGTCTACATGTGTCTCTCCCAGAAAAGAAAATATTTACCTGAAAAAATAAAATAAAAGAACAACTTTGGAGTTTGTATCTGATGAAAGATCTGGCATTATTTTGTACATAATATCAGTAAAATAAACAGGCCTTGTTCAAACATGTATGACCCCTAACGCAACCTCCCACTAGAGGACATCGAAAGTATAAAAAAATTGACTGCACTGCCTACAAATATTCTCTTCGATTTAGGTTAAGGCCACACTAAAATGAATTTTATTTTTTTAGGATCAATTTTACCTCAAAGAAATAATTCCATATTTTTGACGGTCAGTAATACAAATTGTGGTTTCTGGGTAAAATAACATATTTGAGAATCTGTAATGTCAATGGCCAATTCGCTGAAATGAGAAAGTCCCTATATTCTAGGACATCAATTACGCAAATTAATAAATGACCCTCTCTCCCACCTACAAATCCTGGGTACGGGCCCGTAGCCATTTTATAAAATTTGGTGGGGCTACCGAATTTTTTGGAGGGGCTGAGGATGTGGCCGGCTAAGAACACACCTAAGAAATCATTATTGTTGAAGAAAAATTTGGTGGTGGGGGGGTAATTCAATTTTTGCCCCACCCCCTCGTGGCTACGGACCCGTCTGGACACCATATTTTGGAGTCTTTAGGGACCATCTAAAGATTTGAACACTTGCGTCCAGAATAACCCGCGGAACTGGGTGGGTGACTTTAACCAAACCACAGATAAAAAATGATAAATTGAATGTTTAATCGTGTACAGATCTTTCGGTGCAGAGAGGCAGGTCAATATGTTGGTGCAGCGGGGCAGATGTGTGGTATTTGTCAACATGGGTGGTGTTTCGAGACCTGTGCATGAATTATTTGTTTGGACGTCATTTTTGAAAACTTACGACTGTTTCATAATTCTCTTACTATGTTGGTGGCATGGTGGGACAGGTGGGTGGAGTTTCGAGATCTATCGTTAATGCGGATTATTTGTTTGGGCGCAAGTGTTATAATTTTGTCAGCTGTCCCCTAAAATAATCTCATATAAGTTTTGTTGTATAAAAAGACTATGTTAAAATATTATTGTATTTAATTTGTATGTAGAATATACTGGAACTCCCCATATTTTTAAAGGTTTGTTTGTTCGCTTGTTGTAAATATCTGTGATATACAAATCTTTTAGTCACATATCACTTCCATTCAATCACATATCAGTTCATCATTTCACATATCAGTGTTTATAGGATTTTCACATTGCAACATTTACATCACATACATTCAAGGCCTACACTAATAAGACCCATGTGTGACATTAAGACTTTTTGAATGGATGCCTTTTAGAGATTTTTCCAGTCCCCCACCCCAGCTAAAGACCCTGACACTCAAGCGTAGTCCCGAAATTACCAAGCGTAGTCCCGAGGACATTAAACCCCATTTCTCTCTCTCCCTAGTGGCATTTATTTTACGAGGCATTCATATCTTCTTTTACGGAAATCAGGACATTTTCAAAAGCCCCCCCCCCCCCCCTCAAGAATACCATCTACACATTAAACATAACATAAAATTGGTTTATTTTAATTCATAGAAATAGGCAGTGTTCATGATTTATATATATATATATATAGTAGTTAGGTTTGTATTACAGCTATATGTATATGTATCTATATATTTTATTATTTGGGGGAGACTTGTGTTATTGTTTTTATTTGTAAACATTTTAAGATCATGTTATTCTAGGAATTAACCAGAATGAAAACAGGCCCATAATTTAAACAGGTAGGCCTATAATTAAAAAGTAGGCCTATAATTAAAACAGGTAGGCCTAGTATAAATTGGGTGCTTTCATCTTGTAACTTGTTTTTTAGTGGCAATTCAGTCGTCTTTTTTTTTTTTAAATTTTGAATTGCTTTTTTTAAATGATGAGCTGACAATAAATCTCAGAGTTTTGCTTAAATTTTTTTTTTCTTTTTTAATGGGTCGTTTGGTGAGTGGCATTGACTCACTGGTCAGGGGGGTTCCAGCTACGTTCCCTATGGGTGGCTAAGGAAATAAGATGCTGGCTCTCTAGCCTGGGGGTCTGGTGTTCGATCCTTGCCTTGGCTGAGAAAGTCCATCGTAACAGCTGCCGTGTCATTCGGATGACTCGAAAAACCAAGTCCTGTATACACCTTGGCATGAACGTATAAGATCCCAGGCTGTCAGTTGCCGTTAGTTTTCTTGCGTCGTAGAGCAGCGACATAAGTTAGGCTTTAGGCTGCCTATCTCCACAGACCACAGTTAGCTCCAGGTATGAAGTATAAGGAGCGTTGCGTACAGTATGAGCTATATGATTATGTCACAAAGGACCCGAGGTGATGAACTTCTTAACGAATGAAGTGTGCAATACATTGACTTGGAACATTGACATTGTTATTGCACAGAAAACCCACTTCAACTAAAACTGGCGTAAACCAGCAAACGTGTGCAATAACATTGAAACTGTCTAGTTAATGCACGATTAAGAACCAGCCAGCCTACTATGAGAAAACAACCTGCTAATTCAACGAAAAGAACAAAGGAATATTCACCGTCCGTGTTACAAGAAAAATTATAAATTTGGGGGGTTGGTTAACGATTCGTTAACATAGATTATCTTTAACAAGTGCCGGATTAACCTTGTGGGGGGCCCGGGACATACCAACTGTGCGGTAGCCCCGGCCCATTGTTGTTTGTTCCAGTTGTTCGTAATGACCGCGGGGTGCCTGGGGTGATTTTTTTGTTAAAATTAGGATTAATTCCAGTGGATTGATATGCCCCCAAACTTAGTAGGCTACTATAGAATTTCATCATATACAAAATGGGATACCCCTACGCCAACTCTCTTTAATGTTCTTTTAAGAGAATTCTATACAAAACTACAATGGTAATCTATAGGGTATACTTCGACTGATAGCCATGTTACTTTACGTGATCTTGTTTTTAACTATACAAAGCAGAAAAAGAAGTGTCAGGTTGGTATGTTACTCTGAATAAACACATTACATAAAACTTACCAAGTGTTTTTGTTGTATATTTGTGAGCTCATCTTCAAACTTTACCTGGGGCCGGTTGCTCAAAGCTCCGTTAACATTTAACGATCAGTTAACATGGGGTTAACGGATCGTTAACTTTAACGGGGAGAAAGGTTGCTGCTGGAAGTTAAAGCCCCAATAACACTCTTCTTGTAACTAAATAATATGTCCCAATCTTCATTCTGGTCAACAAATTCTATTATTTTACAATATTCCAATTAATTGATGATATAAATTTCACCTTAACACACCTAATTTAAAAAATTGGAAAAATTCAACTAATTGATTTGAAAAGTCTAACGTAAACCTTTTCAAATGTGACTTTGATTTAAAATATTTTCGAACCCTCTGGACAAGTAAAATAGGTCGTAATGGATAATTTACACAACAGGTAGGACACTTAAACATCTAGTACTTAAAATAAGGCTATTATTTATTTTCTGGGGCTGCCAAGCCAGCAAGTGTTATTGTCCCTTTAACTTGCCATTATAGTTAACGGAGGTGTTGGGTTCCGTTATCTGTTAAACGGTGGCATTAGTGGGTTGTAGCATAAGTCATACATGTAGATTACCAGTGACGAGTGTAATATTCTATAGAACATTCTAAATGGTTGGGCGATGGGGGGCTATTCCATTTTCTATACGATAAAATTCTTTAGCATTCCGCAGAATTTTGGGGGCCCCAAATATTCTGAAGAAAAAATCTCATAATTTTTCATGCATATTTATGCTAAAATTTCTAAAGGAAAAAATAAAGTATTCTATAGTTTTTTTCTGTAAATTCTCTTTTTGTCTTTAATCAAGTTTTGTGAACAGACTGCACAGTTAGTTGTCCCACTGTCTTCAGTTTCTTCTTAATAATAACTATACACGTACATTATATATATGTAAATTTAAAATTCAGCCAATGAACAAACAGCCTTCTCTAGGATTAACTTTAATGAATCCGTTAACTAACGGATAATAAAATTGACTTTCCAGCAACAGAAATTTAACGGACCGTTAAAGGAGCTAAGTCTTTAACTCAATATCATCCAAAATCTTCAACATTGAAAACATGAATTATTTGTCAATTTAAATCAAAATTGATGATGTGATCTTACCGGAAAAAGATGGACTTCTGATATCCAATATTTAAGACAAAATAAATATTTTACCATTGGTACACGAATCGTGTACCATAATGCGTTTCAGCCCCAGTTCTAGCAAGAGACTCGAGGAACGAGGCTAGAAACATTGTACCAAATCAAACGGCGCATGTAGACTGGAATAACTAGACGCTAAAAAAATGCCTTCGGTTGACACTGCTGGTTTATTTCGTCGAACATAACTGATATGAAATTAGAGTTAAAACAGAAACCATTGACTGCAAATCAGTTTATATACATTCATATTACAGTATTATATGCGTTGCGACCCACTTGAGTCAATTTCTAGGTCCCAAATGTTAGCGATTTAGCTCCTTTAACAAACGAAAGGTTAGCAAATTAACGATCGGTTAGAGTTTAACGGATCGTTAAAATAACTAATTATGGCCAACCGGCCCCAGAGCAATAAGACCCCTCACATACACGGAACTGAAACCAGGAAATGTTCTAAAAAACGCAACCTGACTTCTGAGATAGCAATGTGTTCTCCACGATTTTCGTGTAACTCATGCTGCGCGTGCTGTTCATCGGGATCAGCCATATAAAATGCACCCCCATACTCGATTGAATCATTCACACTATATACCACGTTGGCAGCATGTCACGACTCACCACAGCTCAAAGGAACCAGGCGCTTGGAAGACCCGACGCTAGCCACACTGCCCACACCAATCACTTCCAGGTCAGATGTTATGCGACAGCTCGTGCAGAATTCCTACACATAAATTTGAGAGAGTACGTCAGAGAATGGGAGTACACTGAAGACCCACCAGTACCGATACAGTGCGCCGACGTCTCACCAGATCAAACATCCATGGCCGTGGACCGATCCTCGCCCCTCGCCATCGACGTGAACCTCTACAGTTTGCCCAACAACACCAGAACAGGCAACACAGACAATGAAGAACTGTTCTGTTCACGATGAAAGTCGGTATTGCGTATCAACTGCAGATGGCAGGACCAGAATATGGCGTCGACATGGCCAGCGTTATTCTGACCAATGTGTCATGGGGAGATCGAAGCACTTGCATTTTTTTTTCTCTTGTACTTAGGTAATAGCGGTCTTTAAAATTTTCTAGAGACGGTATTTTATTAAGATTCTCACGTATGAAAACATGAAGCATAACTGTGTGCTTACTTTAAGAATTTTCTAGGAGCCGGGCCCTGGTCGGTGCAGAAAAGTAGCCTCTTTCATTGGCCCACTCGATGCAGATCAGTAGGGCGTTAAACCCCATTTCATTTCATTTCAAGAATTTTTTGTTGGGCCTCCTTTTAATCTGATTCACTCGAAACCGGGAGTACATCTACCATTAAGATTTTGATTTTATTTTCAGAAAACAAATGTTTAAATAATCAATAATATGAGTACACTTTTGTGTCGATTCAATCGTGAAAATTTGGAAATTATCCGAAAAATGCAACTTGCAAACCGCAGCTTTAAACAATCCCCAAAAGTTTCACGAGAAATAAGCAAGTTATGAAACTCCATAAAACAGCGAAGATGATAAATAACTTGTAATCTCGATTTCTCGATTGTTTTATCCGCTCTTCTTCTTTTCTCTTTTGAGCTTCATGAAAGTCTTCTACTTTCTTGGAGGAACACCAAGGAAAACACCCTTTGGGGACATCAATGGATTTCTTTTCCGTGAATGCATAGTTTTGTGGATTACGGAAATCGTAGATGGAATCCCGCTTGTCCTCATTTTCGTCATCAGAGTTCTCTCCCCTCTCTGCCTTATGTTCCTGTCTCCACAGCGTGACGGTGACGTTTACAACCACGATGTTCAGGAACAGGAGCAGTGAGATGTACAGGTTGTAGGCGCAATTGGACGTTCGTGGATGATGCGTGGATTCCGGGGCAACAGTGATGACCATGATCAACAACTGGGTTACCGAATAGTAGACTTTAACTGATTTATCGGGAATCCAAAACGTCATTAAATTCAGCAAGGACAGCAAAATCACCGGCGCCAATGCATACACAACGACGTAAACAAAGTCTCTGTTTAGACGAAGAGTCATGACCAACGCCGAGACACTACTCCAAGAAAATTGACGAATGTCTACTCCAACTTGACCGGTGGATTGCCAGTTTCTTGTGTCTCCGTGCATACTCTCCTCAACTAATTTGGATTCCACGAACTGCACTTCACTGGACCGGAAGTTCTTCAGGAGGACAACGACCTCGCACACGTGTTGGTCTAAAGGGTATTGGACAAAATTTGTTTTACATTTTACACGCATGTTTCCGTGACAAATGAAGTCAACCTTCCCCGTGTTCTGTAGTCGCGTCATGGATTCGTGGCATACAAAACCCTCTTTATCCAAAGAATCCGGTACTAAGAAAGATGGAATCCACAGATCGGAGGATTTTGGATAAACAGTGTCAATGGAGGCGTATTCTCCGATTAGCCAACGAAGAGTTTCATCAACCCAACCAATTGTTAGTTTAAGTCTTAGATTCAAAGCAACTCCGTCAAGAAACACATCGTTCAGTTCTACGGTAACGTTTAATTCTAAACGATCGGATTGTATAACTATGGGTCTAATCGCAGAACTATGATTTGAAAACAGATCTTCGTACAATCGCCGAGTATTCTCATATAGTGCTTGACTTTCAGCGATTCCAAACAAAGAAAAAACGAAGAAGAAACGCTTAAGACACGTTTTTACCATCCTCCCTCCTGCGGTGTTGTCGTTTGTTATGCAACCGTGGCATAATCGCTTCCAATGGAAACCAACTATATATATAACAGAGGCAAACATTCGGACTCCATATATCAATCTGGCATTGAAAAAGTATTTATTGTTTATTTTCGACAAGTCTCTAATGTCGACTTTGATTGATATGTTTGCCGAGTGCTCAATAAAGATACAATTAATTGGAGTAGACGTAAAAAAAATGTTCGCAACCAACATCATTTGTTAGTGGTAATATATACATGTTATAGAAATGAGGCGTTGGCGATGAATTAGGCGCAAGTGTGATAGATCAGATTAATTTAGAGCGACTGACAACTGGTTCATTTGTGTTGATTTTAGAATGAGCATAAAATCCAATTATTTGTGTTGGGTTTTATTAGAGCGAGTAATTCATTCTATTGACACATTACTCCACGGTATAACCGATTAATTCATTCTAATAACATACAGCTCTGGGGCGTGTTTCAAGAAGATTTAACTAAGATCAAATTGTAATTTTAGTAATGTGATTGGATAATATTAGATTGATTTTAGTGCTTAACCAATCAAAACTGAATTATCTATTAAAATTTGGATTTTATTTTCAGTTAAAATTCAGAGAAACAGGGCCCGGGTATTTAATCCACGTTAACGAGGTGTTCATTGATTTTAAATGAAATGAAATGGGGTTTTACGTCCTAATTGTCCAGACGATCGACTGGGCTAAAGGAGACAGACATACGCCATACAGTGAGCTATAAGGACAACACTTACTTTCTACCTTTCGAATTTTGAATGGTCCAGACAAGCATCAACGGTTATACCCAAGTTTGATTTCAACAAGAGCTTTAAAGGGTAACGCTTACTTTCTACCAATCTAATTTTGAATGATCCAGACAAGCAGCAACTTGAGACTTTGGGATATTTTCATGCAGATTTAAAGTGGCAAGGTCAAACTCACAGAGAACTAGTCTACAGGTAGTGGTGCATGTCAGTCGTTTGGTGTTGTTTTATTTCTGGGTAACGTGGATAAATAAATTGTCTTTCATAGAAGAAGAATTCCCCTAACTTGTTAAATGCTTGGGAAAACTTGAAGATCCTTAAAATATTGAATTAGCAGAGGATGCTGTTCCCTATTCAGTTAATGCACCGAGAAGGATACCTTTACCATTAATGCCCATGGTAAAAGAAGAACTTAAGCGACTCGAAGATTTAAAGGTTATTACTCCAGTTGATGTACCAACTCCATGTTGTGATGCGCTTTGTGTTGTACACTGAAAAAGAATAAAAAAAAAACAAGTCGGTGTCTGTGTTGATTTTATCATACTGAATAAAGCGGTTAAAAGGAAGCGTCATATGCTTCCTTCGATCGAACATGTCTTACGTCAAATGGCGGGTGCCAAGGTATTTTCCAAGCTCAATGTGAACTCAGGATTCCATCAGATTGAACTTACAAAGAAATCATCGCTGTTAACTACCATTATGAGCCCTTTTGGTAGATATTGCTACAAGAGACTACCGTGGCCCAGAATTATTTATGAAGAGAATGTCTAAAATCTTAGAAGGTCTTCGAGGTGTTGCATGTCTAATGGATGATGTTGCTGTATATGGTTCATCTTACGCCGATCATGATGTAAACGGGTTTAACTCTTAATAAATCTAAATGTGAAATTAGAAAAACTCAAGTTAAAGGGACAATAACATTCTTGCTGGCTTGGTAGCTCCAGAAAATAAATAATACCCTTATTCTAAGTACTTGATGTTTAAATGTCCTACCTGTTGTTTAAATTATTCATTACAACCTATTTTATTTGTCCAGAGGGTTCGAAAATATTTTAAAATCCAAGTCACATTTGAAAAGGTTTACGTTAGACTTTTCAAATCAATTAGTTGAATTTTTCCAATTTTTTAAATTAGGTGTGTTAAGATGAAATTTATATCATCATTTAATTGGAATATTCTAAAATAATACGATTTGTTGACCAGAATGAAGATTGGTACATATTTTTCAGTTACAGCAAGAGTGTTATTGGGGCTTTAAGTGTTTAGGCCAAATAGTAAGTGAAAATGGTGTCCAGGCAAATAAGGACAAGATTACTGCTATTAAAAATTTTCCTCGACCTAAAACTGTTCCAGGTATTCGACGTTTACTCGGTATGGTTTAATCAATTGTCAAAATTCATTAGTAATTTAGCAGAGATTACTAACTAAACCGCTGCGTGATTTGCTGCATATATCTAAAACGTGGGTGTGGGATACAGCTCAAGAGAAATCATTTCAGGAAATCATTAAAGTATTAACTGATACACTTGCGTTAGCATTATATCATCCAGACTTGGATATCAAAGTAAGTGCGGATTCCTCATCGTATGGTCTGGGTGCAGTTATATTAATATGGGGACGATCTCTGTCTAATAATCAGTCTCTATACTATACGGGACTGGAACTAAAAGTAGGAAGTGAACAATATTGCAACGGTATTCTAGTGGTTGGCGACCAGTGGCTTTTGCGTCGAGAAGCCTAACAAAAACGGAACAAAAATACGCGCAAATAGACAAAGACGCCGTAGCCGTTGTGTGGTGGTCTTGCGATAAGTTTCAAGATTATTTAGTTGGACAAAGAACATTTCTGATTGAAACTGACCACAAACCGTTAGTCCCTTTATTGGGTACTGAAGACTTAGACAATCTTCCTATTAGAATTTAACGTTACAGATTGAGAGTAATGCGTTATTCACACAGCATTGTTCGTGTAGCAGGTATTGCAGACGCATTATCACGCGCTCCCTATTCTGAAGCAACGGAAGCAGATCTTATTCTCCGGAATGACACATGCTTATACGTTTATACATTAGTATCTGAAATTCCCTTGAAAGATCAACGATTGAATGACATACGTGCTCAACGGGAAGTGGATCCAGTTTGTAAAGATGTCATTTCGTTATGTTTAAAGTTGGAATTTCATATTTTCAAAGAAAGTCAAAACATAATTATTTCTATGTCTTTTGTCCAAAAGGTTGTCAACTGACTGCTGTACGATCATGGGCAATATTTCACAGACATTAAAATCACTTACACAGAAAATAATAATACAATTACCTCCCTTGTTTTCCCGTTCCCCTCCATGTAATGACGATCTTCAAACGTTTGAATTTGAAGTTGGAAATGGTAATTTTGCCAATTTCTCAACTGGCAATAGTGAATTATAAGATAAATAGGATTAATCTTTAACAAGGTAGGACTGTTGATAGATACAATCTATCTGTGAAATTGGGACTTTAAATGGTTGACCTAGTGCAGTTCATAGTGTTAAATCTCATCTTAAAGGGACAATAACACTCTTGCTGGCTTGGTAGCTCCAGAAAATAAATAATAGCCTTATTCTAAGTTCTAGATGTTTTAGTGTCTTACCTGTTGTGTAAATTATCCATTACATCCTATTTTACTTTTCCAGAGGGCTCGAAAATATTTTAAAATCCAAGTCACATTTGAAAAGGTTTACGTTAGACTTTTCAAATCAATAAGTTAAACTTTTTCCAATTTTTTAAATTAGGTGTGTTAAAATGAAATTTATATCATCAATTAATTGGAATATTGTAAAATAATACGATTTGTTGACCAGAATGAAGATTGGGACATATTATTAAGTTACAACAAGAGTGGTATTGGGGCTTTAAAGCATATTTCGCTTATAGAGGAGACCTAACTGTAGTTGATAATTTGTTGATGTGTGACACTAGAATTGTCATACCTAAATCTCTCCGGGATGATATTCTTTGTAAACTACATGAAGGACACCTTGGAATTACGTAGTGTAGAGGTCGCGCGAAACGTTCTGTTTGGTGGATAGGACTCAGCTCCCATATATCAAACTTAATTTCAAATTGTGCTGTATGTTGTAAACAAACTGTGAATAAGTTTGAACCATTAGTTCCATCAGACTTTCCTGAAAGACCATGACAGAAAATTGCATCTGATTTATTTGATTTTGAAAATAATAACTATTTACTTGCCGTAGATTTTTATTCCAGGTACATTGAAGTAGCTAAGCTTTCCGGACTGTCCTCAAAGTGTGCCATTAATCACCTAAAGTCAATATTTTCTCATCATGGCATACCTGGGAGTTTCTTTAGTGACAACGGTAATCAATATGTGTCTGCAGAATTTTCAGATTTTGCGAAGAACTATGGTTTTACTCATGTGACCAGTAGTCCAACTCATTCATCTCGTAACGGTCAAGCGGAACGAGCTGTGCGTACCGCTAAAAAATTTAATGTTGTCAGACGATCCTTACATAGCATTTTTGAATTATCGTAATGCACCTCTCCACAATGGGTATAGTCCATCGGGGCATAGACGTACGGGGAAATTTTTGGCTGGGTGGGGGGGGCGGTGGTGGTTGGTGCCCAAAAACTAACGGACCGAGTACCGACTATATTTCCGTGATGGGATGGGGCGTCAATATAATGCCTGAGTTCGAAGCGGCGATACCCAGACACCACCCCCCCCTACCCCGAAAATACGATCATGGATGAAAATAAGTATTATATGATTTCGCACCAAATAGGAAAAAATATAAAGCAGATTAAAGATTTGAAAAATACCTCCCCCCCCCCCCTCTTCCCAGAAAATCACCAAAATCACATAAGGTGCACTATATAAAAAGGCGTTCCTGTCCCCATGTGGCAGGGCCGTATGTAGGACTTTAAAGTGGGAGAACAGCAGGCTTGTAGTGCGCCAATATAACGTGGAGCGGCACTTAAAACCAACCAACTGATCATTCCTTTAAGAGCATCACTGTGTGATCATAATAAGCAAGCGTATTATTTAATAATTGCAAGGTTGTCAAGGTTTTTTTGCGGGGGGGGGGGGGGTGTCGCCCTATTTTTCTGGGGGTGCAATATACCTCCTGCCTTCCCTTTAGGTACAAGTTTACCTTACCAGGGCGACCTTCGGTTGCACGTATTTTCGTACTATAGTCGAACCATCTGCATCCGAATGAAATTTAGTTCAACCAGTGGTCGCGACCAGCCGTACCATGCGATAAAGCACGGTCGGGATAGTTCAAAGATGGCTGACAAAACTGACACTTGAGAAGATTTTCTTAAAAATATAATAAAATTGCCGATTGCCGTTGAGTTATTTACACCTTGGTCGGTATTATAGGGTCCATGTTAACACCCGAAAGTTAGTGAATGGGCATTGGAGTATAGATCTTAGGTTTGATTTTTTTTCCCGTCTTTTTTTGATGAATTTGGCAGATTAGGATCTTCTTATATTGGAATCGAATATATATAGGCCCACGACGAAAAACTGTACCTGTGAAATGATCTTGGGTTGGGTGACATAAATCCAATGAAAAGAATTCTGATATTGACTAATCCTTTTTGTAATCTATTTTAAGCTTGCTTTCCATCGCAGTATGGAAAATTAACCAGTTTTTAAAAATACGTGAGTAAATAGCAGGGGGAACAACTGACATGGTTGTCACCGTCAATGGCTAAGGCCATTTGCGTTCGGTTGCTGGTTCAGACTGTAGTCGCGACCATAGTCTACATCCGAAGGTCGCCCTGTGTGTAAAAAGGGGAGTTGTAATTATTGTTCCGCTTGATTGAGAATGAAGACACGGTACAATGTCAATAATATTTAATTTAAGAAATATTCAAACATAGAAAATACAGTGTTATAATAGTGCATGTTGGGGTAACAAGGAGGTATATATTTTAATGGAAGGTGAATATAAGATTATATAAAATAGTAGGTCACTTGTTCAATAGTAAGTATTTAATTACATTTTTTCAGTGGTGCTGGACAGTTGATACGAAACGCTATCCACTCCATTCGACACACAAAGAACCGTCTCCTTCAAACTTTAACAATAAATCTCTGTCTTGAATGGTCGACATATTCAACAATTAGTATACTGTTTTGTTATCCGATTCTACTGACTTTCACATCTGACATACACAAAGACTAAAAAACCTATTCAGCGTTATTAAATGGAAGCAGAATAAATAAAACATTTCTTGAAATATTTTTAGTGTTTTCGACTAAAATTGTAGATTTAGGACCAGGGCCCTGTTTCACGAAATTTTAACTTAAGATAAAATCCAATTTTAGTAGATACTTCAATTTTGATTGGCTAAGCACTAAAATCAATCTAATATTATCCAATCAAATTACTAAAATTGGGATCTTATCTTAGTTAAAATTTCGTGAAATAGGCCCCAGGGCCGTATCTAGCGGGGATTTAGGGGGTACATTGCTCCCCCAGAAAAATAAGGCTCCCCGAGAAATGGCGCCCCACCCCATCCAAAAAATAATAATTTGACAATCTTTCAATTAGAAAATAATGTATACACTTGATTATGACCACACAGTGATGCTCTTTTAAGAGATACTGATCAGTCGGTCGGTTTTAAGGGCGCCCCAGGCCCGGATCCAGGATTTTGTCGAGGAGGGGGGGGGGCACATTGGAGCAAAGGGTAATATGTTGCAACCTTGGATTGTTTGGGCGGAGACAATGCGTAAATCATATTTATATCATCTATTAAAGATTGGTATGCATCCAGACCAGTAGCCTAGAAATGAATGAATAAAGTTCGGTCCAGTGGCGGTATATTAGGTTCAGAATTCTGTCGTGGTACCGTCTAACTTCTTTTTATGTAATTTCGTATGCTAGGTTGCCACTGGTACCATTACGATCATGTGGCTTTAGGCGGGGGTCCAGGGGACGCAGAGACCCCAGACGCTCCTTGAGATCTAGAGACGCTTTCTAGCTGATGAAATTACTCAGCAATGATATGAAATTCTATTTCTTTTCTAAATGCCAGCACATCCGATGGTGATTTCACGTGGTGCCAAATTCAACCAATATATGCATATTAATTCCAAGGTTGTGGACCTTCTAGAGCTGACAATTTGTATTTAATTGTCAAACCCGTTCAAATATACCACCGTTTGGTCAGATTGTCGAATTTTCACCTAATTTTAATACATCCAAAGGCCCGGGTTCCTTTAGATATTGGCATTTATTGAACCATAGCTTTCTGGATTATGGCCCCAAATTCACGAAATACAACGTTTTTAGCTACTGGGCCCTTTAGCGTCACCATTTCGGAAAGTCTTATTTTTCGGACAGACGGGTTAAGTGAAAACAAAAATTCTTCCTTGTGCGACATTTTCGGGCATCGATTATTATTTGTGAATGCAGCTGTAACAGACAAGTTTGGGGCTGCTTAATTCACGGGCAAGAATATCAGAAAAACGCACTTATCTAATATTTCTAGATTTATTTTGATAAAAAGACTCTCGCGAAACGTGAAACACCCTTCATAAAAGGTTTCTGGTCACTTAAAAATGTTAATAATCACGTCATGCTCCAAATGTATAAATAATGAATTTAGTTATCGTTAATGCTATGCATACGTATACATATCCACTAATCATGACATACTTATTCAGCAAGGACGTTACTCAAATATGTTTTTACACATAGCCTATAGGGGTTCAAACGGCTTGACAATTATTTTTATTTGCGCGAACCAGTAAGGTGTACATAGAAATAAATGGAAATACAACCGTCTTAATGCTAGGTTTTCACTATTACTATACGCGCCAGGAAAACATGTTTACAGCCGTTAAATTTTCAAAATTATCTGTAAGGAGGGGGACCCACATGGTAAGCTCTACCCCCTCGCCTCTGTTACCCGCCTATCAATATCTATTCAGTGATGTTTTACCATTCCAATTGCAACCAATATCATATATTAATTCGTCGTTCGAGGTCCCGTGTACACATTGGCGTGCACGTTAAATATCCCTTGGCAGTTGGAATTCGGTTGGTCGTAGCGCCGCTTCCAGGGCAAAACTTTCCCTCATAACACACTGTATGGCGTATGCCCGGCTTCATTAGCCCAGATTCGGAGCAGAAAAGTAGGACGTTAAACCCCATTTCATTTCATTTCGTCGTTCGGATGGGACGGAAAACCGAGGTCCCGTGTACACATTGGCGTGCACGTAAAAGATCCCTTGGCATTTGGAATTCGGCTTCATTTCTAATATTAATTCGTCGTTTTTTTTACAGATGCATAGACGTAGGCTGATTATCCCAAGGCTTAAGAAGAAACATATATTAATAGCTGCGGCCTTTAGTTTTATTTTCATTTGGAGACAATCTTATGTCATTTCTGGTTCAGACCTGTTCCATGACCTATTTGATGACAATCGAACCCACGACTATAAATATCTTATCAAAGAATCGGAGATTTGTAAACCTTTTCCAGACAAAATATTTCTGTTAATAACAGTTTTTTCACGAACGTCCGAGTTTGAAGAAAGAGAGGCTATAAGACAGACCTGGGGCTCGTTAGCTGTGAATAATACAGAAATACGTTTGGTTTTTATGCTCGGATATCGTCCAGAGACAAGCTATCTTGATATAAAGACTGAAAGTGAAAAGTACCACGATATTCTTCAAGAGGATTTTTACGACAGTTACCGTAATCTCACAATTAAATCTGAGGCCATTCTTCGTTTCGCCAGCACGTTTTGTCAGGGTGTAAAATATATACTTAAAGTTGATAATGACGTGTTTATTAACCTCCCCTTGTTGATCGAGGAATTACGTAAACATGACGGGAGAAATATGATTATGGGAAATACTGAATTGTGTACATTGCCTTTTCGAAACCCAAAGTCCAAGTGGTACGTGGATGAGATTACTTATCCCCATGCACATTTTCCACGCTATGCACAAGGCCACGCCTACGTTTTATCCGGGGATATAACAAGCAAATTACTCAGTGTCGCTTTAAAGACAAAATACTGTTTTTTGGAAGATACTTTTATTACTGGTATAGTAAGGGAGCGTGCTGCAGTTAAATTGATTAATCACCGAGGGTTCGATTACTGGAGTCTATTTCTTGATAGTTGTTGGTTCAAAAATCGAATTTCTGGACATTACTATACAAAAGAACAAATTATAGAAATATGGAAAGAAAAAGATCAAAACAAACTATGCACATGGTCGTTAAGAATGTTTTATGCGTTGTGTAGCCTGGCTAGTATCACTCTTGGATTATTTTGTTCTTGTGTTTAATAGTTTGTCTGGTCGTGATTGACAAATGGTAATTCATTAGACCGTGCAGCTCCACGACACGCTTGCGGCTACGAGCTTAGCTTAAATTAAAATTTTAAAGCCATATATATGTGAAATTGTGAGTTCGATCAAGTCGTTTCGCCCGACGTTTCAGCCATTTGGCCACAGATCACTAATGATTTCCTCATTCACTTCAATGCTAAATCTCGTCTCTTAGATCGGCTCTAACTTTTCCCCAAATTTTCGTTGGGTAGAACGCTTTCTGCCACAGACGGAGCAACATGTGGCAAACTCTTGACCAAAAGCATGTATGAAAAACTTGAGATTACAGGCTGCATTTATTAACGTATCATCTTGAATCTTTGCAAACTTATTCTTGGTACCTTAAGGAAGATCCCTATTGTTTTTGGTGCATGCCCATCCCCAAGGGACAGTGTCACACCCATTTTCTTTTTGTGTGTCCATGTGTCACCTACAGGCCACAATTCTTAATCGATCGTCTTGAAAACTTTTTTTATACTTATTCCTTATACCCTAAGGCTGACCACTATTATTTGTGGTGAATGCCGGACCCCCCTGGGACAGAGCAACGCCCAAAGTTTTTGTGTGTTGTGTTTGCCTACAGGATGCAATTCTTAACAGATCCTTTAAAAACTTTACATACCTATTTCTTGCCTCTAGCGTCTGAAAGCCACAATTCTGAATGGATTATCTTGGTATACTTATTCCTTATACTCCAAGGACGGCAACTATTGACGTTGAGGCACGACACTCAACGCTAAACAAACCAAACGCCTAGCCTTCTTGACAAAATACCATATCAATCAAAGCAGGACGTATATTGTAGCGTTAGCGTTATTTTTAACTAATAGCGAGAATTTTTAATCCTTTATCTAAATCTTTGTCATTTAATAAATAAAACAAAATCAAAATTTCACCGATATAAGATGTCAGTGTCTTGTTACGCTCGAGGAAACTAGATCGAAGAAATTTCAATTTAACATAATTTTGTAAATACTGGGCGTAATTGAACCATTTTTAGGGCTGTGATTCAGCCTTTTTACAATATTGTAGTTTGCAAGGAATTCCCATAGCGCCAAATCTCCCGTAATCTGGAAAAACCTAGCAGTCAAATTTTGGTGAAAATTGAGTTAGAACCATATTTGGACTTAGTACACATGTATATAATAATAGATTTTTTCTCCTTCACCTTTTAATTATCTCCATCTAAAAAGACAAAATCAAATTGGTTATATATTCAGTAGCTTAATTCTGAAACAAAACAGTTTTCCTTTGTTTACTCAAAACTACATTCAACAGAGTTACTAGGTTTTTCCAGGTTACGGGAGAAATGTATATAATCACTATACATTACATATCCCTGATGCACTGGTTCACAGGTACACCCAGAGGCGGATCCAGAATTTTCCACCCTCACCCCCTGCTCAGCTACATGAAAATAAAAATAATGCCTTGCATCAATGAAATTACATCACAAAGTGATCCCAGGGGCGTGGTGAGAATGAGTTCATGAGTAGCCATACTCATGCGCCAAAAAGTTTTTGCGCCAAAATCACAATCAAATTACTCAAAAAATGAAAAACATTTGTAAGTGGAAAAATTGTTTCATCTGACCCAATTAAAAAAATTTTGAAAGAGTCAAGTTGGAAAATTTAATCATATTTTATTACCGTATTTCTTGTCTCGGATTGCTGGAGATTGCGTTTCTGGGCTTCTAATTTTCGAAATTTTCCCGGGGGAGGGCCCCCCGGACGCCCCGCCGCGGTCTTGCGCCTTCGGCGCTCGCGGTGGCCGGCTTCGCCGGCCACAGCTCCGCGGTCAGTAACAGGGTTTTTGTGCCAAAATCTTTTTTGTTACTCATAATTTCTTCACAATAATTGCCCTCACCACGCCCCTGAGTGATCCTACATCATTATAAAAATGATTTCTCTGTTTAAAAAGCTCAATTTGTATGTATGCCTATGTAATTTAGAAACGATGATGGCAGATTTCCGTAACAAAAACCTGGCAAACCTCCTCCTGCAAAAATTCCTGGATCCGTCCCTGACACCTTAATGTCGGCAAGTACATAAGACTTTATTTAAATAAGACATTTTAATACGGTGATTCAACCGAAAGGTACATATATGGATATACAACGTAGACGATTAATATCTACATTCAAGTTAAACCAACCGTTTCTATATACGTCGAACGGCATAAAGTATGTGAATTATTGTCATAAAAACATCTATGGGTGGTTAACAGTGTGTAACTGGAATTTTCTACAACAAATCTATTGCATCCATATATTTTAAGCGCGTTAACAATATAGTCATTTAAGAGAAACTATGTCATTTCTGGATTAACATATAAAATTCATATACATTTTACGATCGACTATGGTTTATCCCAACTACGGTGTAAACATGGTTTAGAGACTCTAATCTGAACTACATGGTACATCGTGTTTTAGAGACTACAGGGTGGTAGATTATGGATTGGAGACGATTTGAACTACATGCTACATCTAACTAAAGGGTACACCATCAGTGGCGGATCCAGAATTTTTTTGAAGGGGGTGACAACCCCATGTTTTGTCTCACCGACCGCGGTTTACGGAGCACATTTCTGCCGCTAGTCACATAGATGCTGATGTGTGTCTGATAAGATGCGCGCCCATACCGAACACAAATTGGCGACCTATAATTGGCTAGCGACCTATTCGACCGATCCAGCTGTAAGATAATAACGAAATTACACTTCTATTCTGACCTAAAGGAATGGATAAAAAGATAATATATTCTACTTTCATTTGATAGACATAACGTTGGATTTTATTGGTTGATAAATAGATGAGTTAAGGAGACTGTTGTCTTTATTCTAAACGAACGGGTTGCAGCTCGATCGGTCGAATAGGTCGCTAGCTGAATACGTTCCCAATTTGTGTAATAGCGTCAAGTTTTCCTGTTAAAGTAAACCGGTAGCCGCATCGCAAATGCATGGGCGTAGGTACATATCACTTACTTTCATACAGCCGAGACTAGATGTAGTTTACGGAATCTGTCGAGATTTGCTGAGTGGGCTTTGAGCTATACCACACTGATCCGCAGTGAATATTCGCTTGGCCGCTACAATCACTAATGTGAATGACATTGACGAGACTTAATGAGTCAAGCATATTAACATTTTTTACTCCGACAAATTAAATTCTTTAACATTTTTTTTTGGAAGTATTATAAAAATGAATAAAGGTATTTGAAATATACACCAATTAAAAACATGTATTTTTCATATGGTGCCGGGTATTTCTTTCAAAATGTCTGCCAAATTTGCTCATTAATACAACTCAAAACACATTAATTTGGTGATAAATAGGGCAACGATAGTCCCAAAAATAAATTTGATGCAGTTGGGATAAACCATAGTTTTGTAAATAGGAGGTCGATCGTCAAATGATTATAAATTTTACGATATGTTAATCCTGAAATGACAGTTTCTATTAAAGATACACTATTGAAGATTTTGACAAGGAGTTAGCAATTCTTGCTATAAAAGTTCAAAAATAGATGTTGAAACAAGAATATATAGAAAATTTCAGTCAAATTACTTTATCCTGAACAAAGTTGTTACCACTATAATTTTTTACTAGAAATGGTAGTTAAATTCATCGACAACCTTTTCCCACTATGGCCGATTGTTGATTGACAGGCGTTAACTCCACCTACATAGTCTCGATCATCAAGTAATGTTTAAACGGTATCTAGTGAAGCTTGTGTATAGCCTCGGTCATCACTGTCTTTTATGAATAATTTCCAGAAGTATGATGACGTCAACGTTACGGAGAAACCCCACACACGACGCCATAGTGATTAAATCAGTCGACGAAATCCTGTTTTAATCCGAGCCCAATCCAAGCCATCCGTGGGTCTACAGAGTTCATTTTGGGCTTGTTGTTTAAATAAAGATCTAATTTATAATTTCTATGACATCTGACGCTCAAAGGAAGACCGACAAAAGTCAGTTTTTGCTCTTCCATAATGTATGTTTAAATGAATAATATACTATTCAAAAAAAGTAGGGGATATTTGATTTTTAAGTTTTATTAAAGTCACCTAATGAAATTGACGAAGAAACAAATGACAAAATGAAATGAAGTTCACATTCATCGATTTATTCCAAATGATCGTTAGACTAAGTAAGGCACAGACTGACCATTATAAGGGTAAAATGATACCCGGGGTCAAACATCAAAGTTACCACAGCATCACAACAAAGTCAGTAACGGTTAAATCCTCCTCTGTTTGCCAAACAAGCATTGATCCGACGTGGCATACTCCTAATGAGACGTCTAAGGTCATTTTGGTCCAGATTGTCCCATTCTTATTGCAACGCAGCAGCAAGTTCTTGGACATTGGCAGGACCTTGTTAACGTTGACGTAACCTCTGTCCAAGCATGTCCCAGACATGCTCGATGGGGGAGAGGTCGGGACTCAGTGCTGGCCAAGGTAATGTGGTGATGTTCTGTTGTTGGAGGTAACCTGTAACGATCCTGGCCCTGTGACATCTTGCGTTGCCGTCCTGGAAGATGAAACGGCGGCCATGACGTCGTGCGAACGGCACAACATGGACTGCCAAGATGTTGTCCCGGTAGTACTGGCCTGTAACACGCCCTGCAACAACATGTAGAGCCGTTCTTCCAGCAACAGTGATGCCTCCCCACACCATAACAGAACCACCCCCAAATCGATCATGTCTGATGACGTTAACGTCTTGGAAGCGCTCGTTTCGACGACGCCACACCCTCCTACGTCTGTCCAAAAAAACAACAGCGAACCTTGACTCATCTGAAAACATCACATGGCTCCAGCGTCGATTATCCCAGTGTTGATGATCCCTACACCAACGACGTCTTGCCTGAATGTGATGATCTCTCAAACAAGGGATCACGCGAGGACGTCGGGCGCGAAGGTAACCCCTATGCAGTCGATTCCGAATCGTCTGGCCATTCACTCTCACACCAGTGTCTGTTTGAAGACGAGCGCTGATCTGATTTGCTGTGATGACACGATTTCTCAAGGCCAAGGTACGGATAAATCGATCCTTGGCTTGAGTTGTCGCCCTTGGTCGACCTGAGCGTGGTCTGTCCTGTACAGATTGTGTATCACGGTATCTGGACCATAGCCTGCTTATGACAGACTGAGAAACATTCATCGTCCGCGCCACAACCGCCTGTGTTGTGCCGATCTGTAGCATGCCAAGGGCACGTAACCTTTCATTTTGGGTAAGCCGACGCATATCAAAATTTGTTTTCTGGTCACTAAGACAATTAAACGGATGTTTCCACCCTAGAATTCAATGCCACAATGACTGTGACATTCAAAGTCAGAGTCGTGCAAATCTTGGGTTGGACCCCCATGATGATCCCAAGCATCACCTGCATTCCATGCGGTAGCTATTGGTGCGTTTGGGCGTCACATGTAACTGGAAATGTTTCTTCTGTTAGGTTCTATAGTGACTTTTTTTCGTAGTCATTTGCATATTTTAGTATTATGCCCCCAAAATCAAATATCCCCTACTTTTTTTTAATAGTATATTGCTAACGCGCTTAAAATATCTGGATGCAATAGACTTGGTGTAGAAAATTCTAGTTACACACTGTTAACCACCCATAGATGTTTTAATGGCAATAATTCATATACTTTATTCAGCTAGGCGTAAAACTTAAAAATTATATCGACACAGTTGGTTAAACTTGAATGTAGATATTAATAATCTACGTTGCATATACATGTATGTTTACTTTTGGTTGAGTCATATATCATAGAGTCTTACGTATTTGTCGACATTAAGCTGTAGCCTACTTGTTTTATCGTCCCTTTTCTTTGAATTTTCTTGTTTCACTTGACTAAACACAACATTTCGAAGGGGCGCCCATGATGTCGAGATCATAGGCGCTCTTAATATAATGCTAGTGAGATTTGTTGCATAAGGCACCCAAAACGGCGTGATTATCTTCAAAATTCAAACGAAATGATTTGTGGGTGCTTCATTCCAGAGGGGCTCCCGTAATGACGAGATTGTGGGTGTCCATAATATAATGCTAGTAGGTTATTTAGGCGCCCACGAATGAATTGGGCGCAAAAAACGATGGGATAATCTTAAAAATTCAAGCAAGTCGCACACTAACCTGATTCTGAACTTTTCACTGTTTTCATAAATTATTATAGGTACGTTAAAGTCGTATTCCTTCCTTCAAATGTATATAACGCATCAAAATATCATAATACGCCAATATCGCAAATTCAGCCTCCAAATTGTCATTCGTCAAATCCATTCGCCTATGGAGAGCACCCTAGACCCTTCCACGGTACCGTTCGCCGTGGACCGTCAAGTGTAGATATATCGGCGCCCCCAAAAGCCCCATCGGCGCCCCCAGAAGCCTTTGCTCCTCTAACAATTTTGGGCAAGCTACGGGCCTGTGTCATAGATGTGAGTGTTTGTTCTGACGGTAATACACGATACATTTAAAAAAAACTATAAGTATGCTAAGGAGAAGGATGAACCTCCATCGACATCATATACTCAATCCACAATATAGGATAATCCCACTTAGTGGACATATAGATGTTTGTGGTGGTTGCAAATTTACCATTTTTCCAATGTACAAGCTAAATAAGAATAATAATGATTTGTCAGAAGCCAAAGAGGCATTTTTATTATCAAATATCGGCCAGCTTTAAATGCAAAGTTGTAGTAGTTTAATAGGCCTAGTAATTATTGTCTGATTTGGCATGGTGCATGCCGGTCTTCATTATCCCGGTCGGGGCAGTTCACACTGACCCACAATGAATATTCGATTAGAAGCCCGTCGCATAATCTCTGTGAAAAAGATTGGGGGCAGATAATTAGGAATTTAATCCTTATTTCCCTTGATGAACCCGTATTGTTTAATCCACCAAAGACGTGATTATTTGTATTTTGTAAATGCAAAACTATCCAGTGGAAGATATACATATACCGGTATATAAACTAATACAAAACATGCCAATAAATTTTAGACATACAAGTGTGAACGAATTACTTCGGGGCAATTATAAAACAGTCTAATTTTGGAACAGGAACTTGTCCCAAACCGCTATTCATCGTGTTCTTGTTAAGGGTCAGCTCTAATACGTCAGACTCGCTCCTACGTCACTCTAAATCGGGAATTTAAGACGGACATTTAAGACGAATCCCCGGTTGTACGTGGCAAGGAGCAGGGGAGTCTGTCCAACCTCGTGGGTTATCTGCGGATACTCCGGTTTCCTCCTATTGCTAAAGAGCCCTACGCGCAAGCAATTGTTGAAATAAAATTAAACCATATGTTAGTCCCGACCTAGTTTGTGTCGAGTGGACGTTAAGCCCATCTCTCTCTCTCAATGTTCAATTTCATTGTTCCACGAAAACATTGCCTTAATTTCATTGGTTTTCGTGTGTGTGTGTAGGGGTGGGGTGGGTTTTACATATGAGTATTAGTCAGTTGTTTAATAAAATCAGGGCGTGTATAGGGTGGGGTAGGGGTACGTATGTGTCGGTTGTTAAAAAAACAATAACACTGAAGAGAAATTCGATTGGTAGATCTTTTGACGCTCTCTATCTACGTCACTGACCGAATGATGGCTTCAGGCCACAGACAAATTTTATTTCTAAGTGCCATTACTCGTAGAGAAATTATACGAAATAGTTGAAAATTGATAGGGTTCATACAAATTTTTATTCAAATGAATCATAACCATAATCTTTAGATCGCCTTTAAGATTTCGTCAAACTGCCATAGCTATGGCAGTAATAATGAGCAATGTTGGAATAGCCTAGGTCAGCCAGAACCTCCTAGTCCTTAACGTACGGAGGGGCCATGCTTAAGCAGGTCCGTAGTTAGCGAGGGGGTGGGGCATGTTGTTCGTTGGTTTTGTATTGCATTCAGTGAAAAGGACACCAAATGCGCCCATTGGGGTAACCGATTCTTTTCCCATTGGGTGGATTTGTTCCAGGGGTGGGGCAGCTGCCCCCCCCCTGCCTCCGCTAGCTACGGGCCTGGTAACCGGCGTTTTTTATGTGGTTGTATTTCAGTACAATTCGCTAACTGGCAATGAAAGTGGCTTTTCTGAAATGGTGATTCTTAAAGTTATCTCCCTTAGACTTTGTTCATGATAATAAGACCGGATAATTTAGCCAATGACCTGTGATTCTCAAATATCGATAATCCATCCAGGCCTATATTCGTAGCATATTTATCTGAGCCTTCAGAAAGACGACTGGACTTGTAGATGCGACGGTTATATTTCAGTGCTTAAACCAAACTAGCCAACCTCCGTTTAAAGATATAGTATATAAGTCTTAGATAAAGAGTTAGTCGTTCTTGCTATATAGTAGTTGCAAAATGATGAAAAGTAACTATATTGAAAATTTCGGTCCAATTACTTTATTCTGAGAGCAAAGTTATGACTGTTTGAAGTTATGACAAGATAGTCTCTATTGTTAAGTACTATTGCTACGACAATAAACAGAGTATCGATTTTTCATTTTAACGGCCATATGATGCTGTGGAGGATTCATTATGGGCTTGTCGTGTGAATGAATGTCTAATGAATGACGTAACAAAAAGCATAGTATAAACCTCTGTCGTAACTAGCACACAGGGCGTGGTGTTTCCCCTTGTCAGTGGTGCATGACGGAGTGTCTGAAATGGACACTGTGCTGGTCGTTCGGATGGGATGAAAGAGGTCCCATGTATATATTGGCGTGCATGTAAAACATCCCTTGGCAGTTGGATTTCGATCTAAGTTTACCGAGAGAAAACTACGTAATTTCGAGACTAACATATGATTCAGCTTTATTTCAATAATTCACTAGCGCGTAGGGGTATTTAGCAGTGGGAGGGAACTGGATGGCCCGGAGAAAACAGGCGCCCCTTCGGTGGTGCAGGACAGTCTGGCAAGGACAGCCGTTCGAATCGGACGACACATTGGCGTACACGCAAAATACACGTTGACAGTTTTAATTCCACATAAGTGTAGGCCGTAGCGCTGCTGTCCGGGCAAAATGTCCCTCATAGCATATTGTATGGCGTATGTCATCTTCATTAACACAGTCGGAGAAGAACAGTGGAACCCCATTTCATTTCATTTCAAATTATTCTGAAAATCGGCTATATTCAGGTAGGCTGTACAGTGATTCCGAAAACGTTTAAATACAAATGATTTTAAATCTGTGTCCAACCGCTTTCCCCGGGTCCTCCAGTTTCCTCACACTTCTAAAGACCCATACGCGCAAGAGAATTAACGAAATAAAGTTAAACCATACGTTAGTCCCGAATTGATCTATGTTGAGTGAATGTTAAAGCTCTCACAAGAGACGAAAAAGCCCACCAATATTCAACGATTTCCGATAATTACTTTTTCTACAGCATCAACTTGCCTCCATTAAATGTGCGAAACGATCAAATTAAAATCTTTGAAACAAGAATACCGGTACTTGATATTGTTTGTTTTTAATATGTAATTGAAAGGTTTCCATTATATAATTTGACGCATTGATGCTTTGTTTTTTTATAGCTGCAAACCTTTCCTATTATAAACGCTCGGTAATCTATATATTATTACAATAAACTCATTATGGTCTAAATCATACACCGGGGTTTCTGTGGATTAAGGGGAGGGGTGGCGGTGGTGGTGGTGGTGGGGGGGGGGTACGTCCACTCGACATAAACTGGTTACTTCGGAAATAACACATAGATCAATTTTATTTAAATAATTCACTTGCGCGTAGGGGTGGGTTAAACAATACGGGTTCATCAAAGGAAATGAAATGGGGTTTCACGTGCTACTTATCTGCCCCGACCGGGATAATAAAGACGGGCACTCACCATGCAGTATGCTCTGAAGGACGGGGGGGGGGGGGTCCGACTGCTTAGCGCGTGCGCACTGTATCATAAGGTGTGTCATTGAATCAACTGGCGTGATTTTGATTTCCCGATTGTCAGGGACAGATCCAGGAATTTTTGCAGGAGGGGGTTTGCCAGGTTTCTGTTACGGAAATCTGCCATCATCGTCTCTAAATTACATAGGCATACATACAAATTGAGCTTTTTAAACAGACAAATCATTTTTATACTGATGTAAGATCACTTTGTGATGCAATTTCATTGATGCAAGGCATTATTTTTTTTTATGTAAGTGAGCAGGGTGGGGTTTGGACCCCCCAAACCCGTCCCTCTGGATCCGCCCCTGATTGTACGCGAATTATTGAGATAAAATTGAACCATATGTTAGTCCCAAAAAGAGATGAGTTTTGTTAAGCCTCCCTCTCTCTCTCTTCTCTCTCTCTCTCTCTCTCTCTCATGGCTCTCTCAGGGGCGGATCTAGGAATTTTGAAAAAGGGGGGCGCCGCAAAATGAGGGCATTGACCGCGGAGACGGGGCACGCCACTGAGAGGGGGTGGGGGGTCCCCCAAGAAAATTATCTGTCATTTCCTTGCATCTGTAGCCATTCCAAGAACTATTTGGCTGATATTTGTGTCTAAGTAAACGTTCGGAACAGACATATTTGAGTCTGTGAAACGGCACTTTCAGCAGTAAAAAAAGGGCACTGTCGACAATTAGGGTGGGGGGGGGGCTAGCCCCCTCATTGAATCCGCCTCTATAACTCGACTTGACCTGGCCACTTTCATTATAAACTGGTCTGTATATTAAGCGAACCTCTGCACCAACTCATTAAACACTATCATACCTTATGTGAGGTTCCCACTATCGTGCGATGCGTTACGATAGATAAAATTGTTCTTATTGAGTCCGAGATACGTTCGGATGTGTTTCGATACGATCAACAAGCTTGCTACGGCTGACCTCAATACTTAATAAGACCTGATAGAATTGTCACGATTACTCCCAAGATTATAAACACGATTTAAATCACAACGCGTGCGCGAGAGAGAGAGAGAGAGAAATGGGGTTTAACGTCCACTCGACACAAACTAGGTCATTTCGGGACTAACATATGGTTTAATTTCATTTCAAGAATTCGCTTGCGCGCAGAGGTCTTTAGCAGTTGGAGGAAACCGGAGCGCCCGGAGGAAACCCACGAGGTTGAGAAGGCGCCCCTATCTCCATACCACATACGCTCACACCAGGGATCAGAACCACAGCCGCAAGCCAGAGGTGACCGGCCAGCTAGAGGTCAAAGCGCGGCACCCTAGACCACTACCCCCCCCCCCCCCCCCTCAATCACAACGCGTAATCGTGAAAGTGAGAACCTTATAGCATCAACGCTGGACTTAAACTGACCAATTACATTATAAATCCGTTATCAAGATACACTGTTTATACGTCAACATAAAACTGCAGAAAAAAATAAAACATTTTAATTAACGTTCATCTTAGCGCATACCCGGGCGTGGACAAGAGAAATATTTAAAAAGTTAACATCAAACACAAACGAAAGGAAATTAATATCCTATATTATAGATAGCTCGTGATTGAGAGATTAATTTAAAATCGTGTGAAAAACTAATCAATATATTGTCCTCTCCGCAACTCATCTTTGGTCTATGGAAAATTAAAACACGACGAGATATCATTCTATAGGCCTACTGAGTTCCAAATAGAATGACAAGCATGCATGTTGCCCCGTCCATTGAGTGACTGAAGAATGTTTGGTTAGATTATTCCAGATAAGCAACAGTATGATTATTAACTATTGATCGAGGAACATTAATTACATTCAGCCACAACCGCTGAAATTTGCAGATTTATTGTTTTGGTTAAGAGGAGGAAGTTGAAAGCCAAGTTATATTCTGTAAACTACTGTTTTGGTTAAGAGGGGGAAGTTGAAAGCCAAGTCATCTATAAACTTTTGTGCGTGAGGATTAACATAACAATAATCGGATTTGGATGAACTCAAGAAAGTTTTCTACTGTGATGTCAAAGATGAGATTTTTCGACTTTACTCATCTCTGCATATTGACGATGACGCTGCTGGCATCCAGGGGATATAGCGCTAGTTTAGCAGACGCGAAAAACCTTTACGACGAAATATTTAGAAACTATAGCTCCGATTACAGGCCGAACCAGAACCAGAGTAAAAATGTCTTCATCAGTCTACAGATTCACCCGACGAATTTTCTAGCCTTAGACGAGTTGAAACACAGTTTCTCTTTCAATTCGTGGTTTAATTTGTCCTGGGTCGATGAACAACTAGTCTGGAATCCAGAGGATCACGGCAACTTTAGACTCATTCACACCCCATCCTCCAAGATCTGGAAGCCATCTTTGGAAATTCTGAATTCCTTAACAAAGCGAGAAATATTTGGAGATGACCAATCGAAAGTGGATATTTTGAGTAATGGCCGCGTCACTTGGCTTCCCTCGGCCGTTGTCGAAACTGCGTGTAGAGTCGATGTGAGTTTTTTTCCCTTTGATGAGCAAAATTGCAGCGTTATAATACGTTCCATCTACTTGAGTTCGGAGATGTGGTTGGATGGAAAAATAATTCTGCGTGATTTCAGTGATAATGGCGGTTGGCAGCTGAAGGACACGGATCTGAGTTACATCTACAACGCCGACTACCAGTCGTTAATTGCCACTTTCAAAATGAAACGTCGTCCGACATTCTATGTTCAGACCATAATTCTCCCAATCATGGTACTATCGTTTCTGAATGTCATGACGTTCTGGTTGCCGGATGACTCCGGTGAAAAAATATCCTTTGCTACTTCAGTCTTACTGTCCTTGACGGTGTTTCTGAGTATAACAAGTGGTCTGCTTCCTCAAACGTCAGACAAACCCGTTTCTATAACCATCTACATTTCTGTGTTGCTAGGAATGAGTGGTCTCACCGTTCTGGTCGCCATCTTGTTACAGTACAGATCTGCCAAGAAGTACCGAGAAGCTATAGCCAGAAATAATGGCACGGGTCATCCTAAAATCCGATATATCTCCGACATAGTTCGTTTTAAAATGTCCAAGGTAGAAGATATTAATTGTTCCTTCGATGATATGCGATCTACTCGTTTGGATTCAGCCCTTTTTGGCGTGTTTTTCACCGTTTGGGTATTGTGCAGTACCTTGTTTCTAAGTCAAGTTTACTTTCAATACAGCGTATAAAGAACTAGCGTTACAAGTCCCAGTGAAGTAGCCACAGGTACGTGAAAGTATATACTTTCAATATACTTTATAAATAGCAAACGTTACAAGTATAAATAGCAAACGTTACAAGTCCCACGGGGATGTGAAAGTATATTACTTTCAATATACTTTATAAATAGCAAACGTTACAAGTTCCAGTGAAGTAGCCACAGGGGTGTGAAAGTATATTACTTTCAATACAGTGTATAAATAGCAAACGTTACAAGTCCCACGGGGGTGTGAAAGTATATAACTTTCAATACAGTGTATAAATAGCAAACGTTACAAGTCCCACAGGGGTGTGAAAGATATTACTTTCAATGTGTATAAATAGCAAACGTTACAAGTCCCACGGGGGTGTGAAAGTATATTACTTTCAATATACTTTATAAATAGCAAACGTTAAAAGTCCCAGTAAATTAGCCACAGGGGTGTGAAAGTATATATAAATATGGACAATGAAATGAAATGAAATGGGGTTTATCAAAGTTCTACACCAACTGGATTAATGAAAACGGCCATACGCTATACACCTCGTGGGATTTCTCCGGGTCCTCCTCCCCCCCCCCCCATTGCTAAAGACCCCCACACGCAGGTGAATTACTGAAATCAAATTAAAACATATGGTAATCCCGAAATGACCTAGTTTGTGTCGAGTGGACGTTAAACCCCATTTTTTTCTTTCTCCACACGCCAAACGATGTGCTATAAGAGAGATGTTTGCAGGGACAGCGGTGTAAGACCTACTATCATTTCGAATTCCAATTGTCAAGGATTCTTTTACGTGCCCGCCAATGTGTCTATGGACAAAGACAAAAAAACAATATTCGCCAACCAGGTTACTGGTAAATAATCAATTCGATCGGTCCCTGTAGTATTACCCACATGCCTTCTGGGTCATTTAATAGATACATTATGGGAGATCAAATAAAGAGCTGGCAGTCCTCACTAATAGTTAAAACTTTACAATGTAAAAGTAATTTGTTGAAAATATTAGTCGAGATTTAAGCGATTGAAATTTCCGCCTAGTATCTTTCATCATTTCTAAAGTCAGTACAATAAAAAGCATAGTCTCGATTATCCATTTTCTGATTTAATTATCAATGAGAGTTAAACAGGATATATGCTTCTAATCCAGTCAATATCGAAAGCTAGCGTTGATATCGAGAGTTGATTATGGTCTGGATAAGTTAATTAATGTCTAATTAATAACTTAGATAACATTTCAGGCCTAAAAAAAGACCTGCAATAGGCAGATTTAGCTCTTATAATGCATGTTTAAATATTGGATGTTTCAATTGCTCACATGCTTCTTGTTAGTAGCGCATAACTTCCGCTTCCGTCGAAGCTGAAATCATAGACAGGTTCTCTTATTTAAAGGAGCTAAATCGCTAATATTTGGGGCCTAGAAATTGACACTAATGGGTCGCAAGCCATATAATAATTTAATATGAATGTATATAAACTGATTTACATTCAATCGTTTCCGTTTTTACTCTAATATCAAATCAGTTATGTTTGGCGAAGTACACCAGAAGTCTCAATTGAATCCCAATATATATAGCGTCTGGTTATTCCAGTCTACATAGTATTTATTGCGCATGCTCACCGTTTGAGATGTAATGTGGAGTATACCTAGCCTTGTTCTTTGGGTCACTAGCTGAAAATGAGTCTGAAACGCCGTATGGTACACGATTCGTGTACCAATGGTAACAAAATTATTTCGTCTTAAATATTGGATATCAGAAGCCCATCTTTTCCTGGTAAGACCACACCATCAATGTTCATTTATATTGACAAATAATTTGTGTTTTCAGCGTCGAAGACTTTCGATGATATTGAGTTAGAGACTTAGTTACTTTAAGTCTATTCAGCACAACCCGGAGTAAAGCCGCGCGGATCAGAAGGAGCCCTTATCTCCGAGTGGCGCACGATCCCATCGGAGATTGAAACCACGACCGCAAGCCAGAGGTAACTGGTCAGCTTAAACTGGAAGTGCGAAACACTAGACCACTAGGCCACCCCAATTCCCCTTGAGTCATTTAAACACTAGGCGATCGAGTCCCTGGGCCTTAATATGGAGTTTCAGTGGCCAAGAAACCTCGTGGTAGCCCTTCTTCATAACCCCTTCGGAACAGAACAGTGGGGAGCTAAACCCCATTTCATTTCAAATTGGTAGAGACAGATACATAAACTCGTTTTAGATGTTGATTACGACTATCAGAACAAAAACCCTTGGTTCGATACTATCCTGGTGTTGATGTGCATGGAATAGAATGGAATATTCGTCAGGTGTTGAATAACAATAAAGATGGCGGCATGAGATCAAGTGAAAGTAATGTGGTTTTTATATGGATATAAAGTTACGTTAGGATTGGTCGTTTAATTTAATTAAAACACCATTAACGATGAGTTAACTATGGTTGTCGAACATTACGCAACACGATGAGTAAACTATGGTTGTCGAACATTACGCAACACGATGTGTGAACTATGGTTGTCGAACATTACGCAACACGATGTGTGAACTATGGTTGTCGAACATTACGTAACACGATGTGTAAACTATGGTTGTCGAACATTACGCAACACGATGTGTAAACTATGGTTGTCGAACATTACGCGACACGATGTGTAAACTATGGTTGTCGAACATTACCCAACACGATGTGTAAACTATGGTTGTCGAACATTACGCAACACGATGTGTAAACTATGGTTGTCGAACATTACACAACACGATGTGTAAACTATGGTTGTCGAACATTACGCAACACGATATGTAAACTATGGCTGTCGAACATTACGCAACACGATGCGTAAACTATGTCGAACATTACATAACACGAAGTGTAAAATATGTTGTCGAACATTACATAACACGAAGTGTAAAATATGTTGTCGAACATTACACATCACGATGTGTAAACTATGGTTGTCGAATTACGCAACACGATGTGTAAACTATTGTTGTCGAACATTATACAACACGATGTGTAAACTGTGTTAAACATTACGCAACACGGTTTGTAAATTATGGTAACACGGTGGGTAAACTGCCAAACATTACACAACACGATGTGTGAAAAAATATGGTTGTTAAGATGTTTGTAAAATATGGTTGTCGAACATTAGGATAAATTAATTTTGATAATGCTTGGACGAATACACTTTTAGGTAAGACTAATGAAAGTTTATATTTGCCTTTTTGTTAGTCTTGAATGTTGTGCCTTTAATTTTGTTATGTGATATATATATGAAATAATAAACAATAATACATACTTATATAGTCTAGAATGTTGTGCCTTTAATTTTGTTAAGAGATATGAAATGATAAACTGTATCATATTATACTTAAGAAAAACAGATCCTGGCATCTTTGGGGGGGGGGGTGTTCCTAAAATCACGACGCTTGACATCCCCATCTTTAATAGACGGCCTGCACTCGCTTTAACTCCATACATCTTATCAAGGCCGTCATGTTATACCCTGCATATTTCGGCACTAATTTCGGTTGGGTATTCACCAAGCATAAGAGCCTATCCGATTCCTCGATCATCGTGAATACTAAGTCATGCGCTTTCCAAATAAAATGTCTACCGGTGGTAATCGAGTTGCCAAGTTCACGGTTCGTTCATTATCAAGGTTTCCGTGGCGGTCGCTATGGTTGATTTTAGTATTTTAGTGTTACAAGTTCTGACTGTTCACGAGTCTGCAGTAAAGGGAGAAAACGTAGCTTTAAGTTAGGGAATTGAAAAGTAATCTAGCAACGTCAAGATGTTGTAAAACTCGCAGTCGTTGCTTCAGGAACATGAACACCTTTGGTTGGCTAAATTGTGTCAAACGGATGTCAAGCTTCAAGCTATTCAGACTGGAGAGAGGGAGAGAGAGAGAGAGAGAGAGACTAACATATGGTTTCAAATTTATTTCAATAATTGGCTTGCGCGTAGGGGTCTTTAGCAGTTGGAGGAAACCGGCGTGCCCGGAGGAATATTTAGACTGGAGGACAATTCCAGCTAATACGACATCCGAACATATTCGTAGCCTTTTAAATTATAAGTGAGGGTTATAGTTGATTATTCTGTCCAGTTAATAAAACACCATTATCACCATCGTCGTCGTTGGCATCATCATCAGCAGCAGCAGCATCATCCTTATCCTCATGAAACCAACAGCTGAGCTCTTATCCTAATTGAAGAAATGAGACGTTTGGTCTGGGCATCCATATTTCGACACTAATTTCGATTGGGTATTCACCCAGCTTGAGAACCTATCAGATTCATCGATTTAGGCATACACTTGGTCTGTTCCATTCCTGGTGTAGTGCCGGGTCCAAGATTCTGTACTGTTGAATCCCTCTAACTTATTTTAAGTAAAAAGTATCCAAGTAGGATTCAGGTCAGGGCTTTTGGCTGGCAACGGTAGTGGGCAACGGCCTCCTGGTGCCGAAAATAAACAGCGCCGCGCTCACTGTGTGGTTCATCGTTGTCGTCCACAACAGGACGGCAAAAGGGGACCGTTATCGGCCATTATTCTGTTAATGTTTTTGCAATAACCGACTAAAGGCCGAAGGATGGTTACTCAAGTGTCGAGCAATCTGTCTTATTGACATCCCAATATTCCTCATGCCAATAACGTGCCATCTTTTTACTTTAATGAGTTGTCGATGTTAAAGGAGCAGCTAAATCGCTAACATTTGGGATCTAGAAATTAACACAAGTGCTTCGTAACGCATATAATACTGTAATATGAATGTATATAAACTGATTTACATTCAATGGTTTCCGTTTTTACTGCAATTGCAAATAAGTTATGTTCGGCAAAAAAAGCCAGCAGTGTCAATCGAATGCAAATTTCTAGCGTCTGGTTATTCCAGTCAACATACGCCGTTCCTGGCCTCGTTCCTCGAGTCTCTTTCTAGAACTAAGGCTGAAAAGTATTAAGGTACATGATTCGTGTACCAATGGTAAAATGTTTATTTCAAATCAGTTATGTTCGGCGAAATAAGATAGCAGTCTCAATAGAATGCAAATTTCTAGTGTCCGGTTATTCCAGTCTACATACGTCGTTTGTTTTGGCGCAATGTGTATAACCTCGTTCCCCGAGTCTCTTGTTAGAACTGGGGCTGAAACACATTATGGTACACGATTCGTGTGCCAATGGTAAAATGTTTATTTAATCTTAAATATTGGATATCAGAAGCTCATCTTTTCCCGGTAAGATTACAGCATCAATGTTGATTTAAATTGACAAATATTACGTGTTTTCAACGTGTAAGATTTTGGATGATATTGAGTTAGAGGCTTAGCTACTTTAAATACAAAGGACACGGCGATTTTAAAACATGCTTTTCACAGCGCGAGAGGTGCATGCGCCGTGAATCTTTACGTGCTGCACTGGCTGACAACGTCCATGGAAGACCGATTATGTACAAATGTTCATTTAAAGATAAATTATGAAAGATTGGATAAAGATCCTTCTTGCTATAATAGTTTTTTTTTTTAAAAAAATCATTCAAATTACTTCATTCTGAGCCAAGCTATCATTATTTCTAGTTTTCACAAGATGTGTGCATTGTGGTAAAAGGACACTAGTATATTGGAGACTAAACCGTTCTAATCGCGAGGATCCGATGCCATCGAGAACTGATTATGGTCTTGTTCTGTTAATAAATTTTGATAACATTCCAGGCCTAAAGAAAGACCTGCAATAGGCAGATTTATACCTCTTGCAGTTTTAGTGATTAAAGTACAGATCTATATGTGTGTGAAATAGCTTTATTTAACGTCCGCTTCCATCGAGGTGATATCGCAGACAAGCAGATCTATATTTTCGTTTCGTTTTTTTATACTTCCGACGGCCTACACTACATGAAAATCTGACATGTTATAGTGAGAGTTCACGTCAGGTGTCAAACAAGCGGCTTTTGAGCCTTTGACGTCAGACATTGATTATTCAATCAGCGTTAACGTTTCTAACGTTTTATCCACATTTGCGTGCATTAACAGGCCAAGAAGTCACCGTAACAGGTCGTTTCATTGGCTAATCTCTTACATCACTTTGAACACGTGAATGATAAAAACTCTTCAAGATCCTAGTGTAGTAAAGACAAATAAAACGAAATTTTGAACTATAAAAACGAAACGATATAGGATCTGTGTCTTTAAATCACATTGACATATATTTATAAAATTCTCCGTGTATATATTATTATGACAAAATTAATTGTGATATATCGTGATATAAACGTAAACGTTGGCTGGGTTTATTTGGACATTAAAGGACAATATTGATGTCAGTCATTATCACGTATGTGATAGAACTGGTTAAACACATTCCAAATATAATTTTAACACAGAGATCATTGCTACAATAGATGCGCAATGAAGATTTCAAGAAACGGAAGTGACGAAAGCAAAAGGAAAACTGGCTGAAGTGACGAGTGATAACAGATACACGGGCGAATTTCTGCTCACTAATAGTTAATTGGAAGACTGGGGGGGGGGGGGACCTGCTAAATGTTCCTTCAAAGCACATTGTATATTATCTACGAGAACGTAACTAAAAACGTTGAGATATACTGATTTTGCTTACTTTTTGAGAGTGTGATTCGCGTTCGGCTTTGCTACGTGGAACTGAATAGGACCATTTTTGATCTCGAAACACGGAGGGTTGAGAAATGAGGTTTGTTATTTAACTGTATATGTATCAGGCGCGGATCCAGGATTTTTTGCAGGGGGGGGGGGGGTGGTCCAGGTTTGATAATTGCATAACTAATTGCGCTCAACCGATTAAATTAGTAAATTAGATTCAATTTGGTTCATTCTGACGTATTTCCGGAAGGTAAATTCCAAAATTACTGGTCTAAATCGCCAATAAAATCGCATAAAAAATTTTCAAGCCTGAGCAGGGGGGGGGGGGCGGACCCCCTGGACACCCTCTCTGGATCCGCGCCTGTGTATATACACAGTCTTTATTAGCCTTGTCGGAGAAGATCAGTAGGGCGTTCTGTATCAATATGCTATGCATGACCAAGTTAAGTTATTACCTGTAGTTACTGTTTGAGTTAGAGCGTGTCTCCTTTGATATTTTAATCAATATTCATTTGTAATTAACCAGTGTCGAAATTGATATCTCACAAATCTCAAAAAAATTACATCATATCCTTATTAAAGATATATTACGTAAGATTCAGATAATGAGCGTTTTTTTTCTTTTTTTTTCTTTAGTAGTTCAAAAACAGATAATGAAAAATTAATATACTTCAAAGATTTTCAAAAGTGATTATTGCGCGGTCATTTAAATTAGTTAAATCGGTACCATTTGGGACCTAGAAATTGGCACAGGTGATTCACAACTCATATAATACTGTAATATGAATGTATATAAACTGATTTACATTCCACGGTTTCTGTTTTTACTCTTATTTCAAATCAGTTATGTTCGGCGAAATAAGATAGCAGTCTCAATAGAATGCAAATTTCTAGTGTCCGGTTATTCCAGTCTACATACGCCGTTTGATTTGGCGCAATGTGTATAACCTCGTTCCCCGAGTCTCTTGTTAGAACTGGGGCTGAAACACATTATGGTACACGATTCGTGTACCAATGGTAAAATGTTTATTTTATCTTAAATATTGGATATCAGAAGCCCACCTTTTCCCGGTAAGATCACATCATCAATTTTGATTAAAATTGACAAATAATTCGTGTTTTCAAAGTTCAAGATTTTGGATGATATTGAGTTAGAGACTTAGCTACTTTAATCAAATTGGGAAGGTCATTTTGTCGTTGTGTATGGATATAAAACAGAGTGGAAGAATTTTATAGTAGACAGCTCTCTCTGTGTTGAACAGGGCCTCTGATAGGAGGAAAAATGTGCTGGGCGCCCCCCCCCCCCTCTCCGTTCAAACACTAGTCATATCTAGATGATTCAAAAATATTCGACTGTTTGAACTGTTTAATCAAATACAACATGTTACAATAACCTCGTTATCGGTTTCTTAATTTACATATCTTCGTTTTCAACACCACATTTTTCCTGAAAAATAAAAAGCAGACGGCTAGTTCGTAAGGACACAGAAATGAAATGAAGTTTATCGTCCTACTTTTCTGCGCCAACTGGGCTTACAGCAGTGGTTCTCAACCAATATTTTTCCTATATATTTAGCCAGGTGTGCCGCTATTTGCTCATGCGTCCCAAGGTGTGTCGTTGGCAAAAAAGGTTGAGAACCACTGGCGTATAGTGTCTTAAGGATGAATTTTCCCGTGATAGCGGTGCTACGGTCTACTCTATTTCGTGGGGTGGGGGGTCTAGTGGTTTGGATCATAGGGCCTGTTATTGCGTGGATTTGAGCAACAAAAATGTACGGAACAAAGAGTAGATGGCGTGGTTTCGATCCCAAACATATAGGTGACCAAGAGTATATGGCGTGCACTCGGCAAATCTCGACAGATTCCGGAACCTACATCTAGTCGCATAGCCATATTGGAACTACTTAAAAGGTCCCGGGTGAAACATGGCTGCGCACATAGTGTCTTGTTTGTTTGTAATAGCGTCAAGTGTTCCTGTTAAAGTAAACCGGTAGCAAATGTATGGGTACGTAGGTACATAACACTTATTGTGATACAGTCGAGACTAGATGTAGGTTCCGGAATCTGTCGAGATTTGCCGAGTGGATGGCGTGGTTTCGATCCCAAACATGCACGTGACAAAGGGTAGAGTTATCTCCAAGTTTCACCCCACAGCTTAAGACTGTTAAAGGATCTTTCACGTGCATGCCAATGTGTATACAAGAATCCCTGAAACACTGATATGAGGAAACTGGGATGGAAAATACCCAACAATTTTATGGGCCATCATCCCCTGCCTCTTTGTTGGTGTTCTAAGCGTTTAACGTCCGCTTTAATTTTCATTGTCTTAGCGCACGCGCTCGTTTTTTTTTTTTTCTTTTACCGGAGTAAACCCACAATTATACTCGATTGAATATTGCTGCACCACCCCGGATGGTGAGTGGATGGCGAGATACAGCTGACACGAGGGAACCTCACCGGGTGTCTGGGTAGATACATCTGTACGGGGGATTGTGAATGGTTATAGATGTACCACTGAAAAGGTGAAGCAACATCGGATGTTTAAATAAGGTTTAAAGCCCCAATAACACTCTTGTTGTAACTGAAAAATATGTCCCAATCTTCATTCTGGTCAACAAATCGTATTATTTTAGAATATTCCAATTAAATGATGATATAAATTTCATCTTAACACACCTAATTTAAAAAATTGGAAAAATTCAACCAATTGATTTGAAAAGTCTAACGTAAACCTTTTCAAATGTGACTTGGATTTTAAAATATTTTCGAACCCTCTGGACAAATAAAATAGGTTGTAATGGATAATTTACACAACAGGTAGGACATTTAAACATCTAGTAGTTAGAATAAGGGTATTATTTATTTTCTGGAGCTACCAAGCCAGCGAGAATGTTATTGTCCCTTTAATATATTTACCTGATTTCTACTTCACAATCATATATCAGTTTATCTTCGTGTTCTTCTTCTTCTTTACATTTCTCTAACAGATCAGCCTGTACAAAAACACAGAAATACCCAGACAATACAAACACATTGAAACATATATAAACTTCTATAAAAACACAGATAAACATATAAACTCAAATCAACCTATACAAAAGTTTTGAAATACAGACAAATTGAGACTCGCCTATACATCGGGCTACACAGAAACACGGATAAACCACACCGGGCTACACAGAAACACATATAAACTCAGATCGCGCTACACAGAAACACAAATAAACTCACATCCGGCTACACAGAAACACAAATAAACTCACATCGCGCTATACAGAAACACGGATAAACTGACAAAGCGCTACACAGAAACACATATAAACTCAGATCGCACTACACAGAAACACAAATAAACTCAGATCGCGCTACACAGAAACGCTACACAGAAACACGGATAAACGCAGATCGGATACACAGAAACACGGGTACAAACTCACATGGGGCTACACAGAAACACGGATAAATTCACATTGGGCTACACAGAAACACGGATAAACTCAGATCGGTAAAATACATATAAACTTATATCGGGCTACTCAGAGATACAGATAAACTTAGATCGGGCGGAATAATCATTTTGCCCATAGAGATCAATTTGCTTCATGCTTCGAGAAAAGATCTCTGCCCTAAATGGCCGCCATATCCAAAGGTTTTATGTTTTGTAAGATTAAATAATTTATTAAATGGAAGCAGAAAAAATAATTAACAAAATTCTCGAAGTCTTCGTCTAAAATCGTCGATGTAGGACAAATGTCAACCTATACTAGCCTTGTGACTTTTCTTAAGTGGAGCTAACTCTAGACAAACAGCCCAAGTTTCGTATACGGAATAATGTGCAGCTAAAGTAATTATACTTACTAGGACGGATTCTAGTTCGGTGTAATCGGCCATGTTTTTCTTGGGGGCTTTCAAATCATCCATTCCAACATATAATCTGAAATATATAAACAGGTCCTAACAAAACTAGCAAGATGGACAGGCGCTACGTCTATACTTCTTATATCGAATTCAAATAAAACTGACAGCAAGATGGACAGGTGCTACGGACTACTCTTATATCGAATTCCAATAAAACTGCCATTCGGACTATAATATACATTGTCCCTTGCCAGGGAGAGAGAGAGAGAGGGAGAGAGAGGGAGAGGGAGAGAGAGTGAGAGAGAGAGGAGGTCATTGCGTGACTAACATATATGGTTCAATTCTATTTCAATAATTCGCTTGCGCGTAAGCGCCTTTAACAAAGAAACCGGGGGTCATTAAATTGATCACCGTCCACTTCACTTTCAGGAGGAAACATACTCATGTTATGCAAGGAAGTAGTTGTCATGGTAACGTGGCCTATAGGCATAGTATGTATTATTTATATACATATATCGGATGTTTGATAACTAAGTTGCGGCAAAACTCAATCTAATTAAAATACAAATCTATATTTTGCTTTGGTTTATTTTTACACTTTCAATCGCCTACACTAGTGAACCGAAATGAAATGAAATGGGGTTTAACGTCCTACTCTTTTGCACCTAACCTGGGCTAATGGAAGACGGGCATACGTCATACAGTGTGCTATGAGAGAAATATTGCCCGGGCAGCGGCGCTACGGCCTACTCTTATATCGAATTCCAACTGCAACTGCCAAGGGATCTTTTACGTGCATTCCAAACGTGTACACGGCACCTCGGTTTTTCGCCCCCATCCGAACGACTAGGCAGCTGTCCTTGTCAGGCCCTCCTTCTGCAACACTGACAAGAGGAAATCACGCCTGAAAATCGAGATGAACTTTCTCGGCCAATGCAGGGATCGAACACCGGACCTCCAGGCTAACGAACCAGCGCCTTATCCACTTAGCCACCGTGACACCCCCTAGTGAAGTGAAGACAAGTAAACGAAATTTGAACTATAAAAAAAAAACGAAACGAAACCGATCTGTGTTTTAATCAGATTGGAGTAGACTTGATACGGATAGAAGAGTTATACTAATCCAGTCACTGTAAACTGGTGTGCAGTAGCACACATTCACAGTTGCACACTGGTGTGCCGCGAGGTCTTCCTAAGTGTGTCATACTAAGAAAATGGGAACACACGGTTCTATTTAATTTCAATAATTCGCTTTCGCGTAGGGGTCTTTAGCAGTGGGAGGAATCGAGGGACCCAGAGAAAACCCACGAGGTTGGACATGCGACCCTACTTCTTGTCATTACAACAGAGGAATCGAAACCATGACTCAAGGACAGACATTATGACGCAACACGCACGCGTTAACCATTCTCCGCCACGCTTGAAATAGAACCTCGGGTCGCAGTAGGAGAAAGAAAAGGCTTGGAGACCTATAACATTATGTATAGGATATTAACCTACCCATATCAATCCGAGGGAGAGTAGGGTTATATCTGACATATACAACGTTCACCCTTAAATTTAATGGAGTCTTCTAAAAAGGGCAACAGTGATTGGATAATTGCTCGGTAGTTTCCGCCAAATAGCGAGAATTACCGATGTAATAATGCGCGTGTTTTTGTTTACACGTCGCCATTTTGAATTGAAAGCAAGAACAAAACGGATAATTAAACGAAGTTAGACGAATAATCAATCCTTTTTAGTCATCATATTGACGATGGAATAGATGTGAATGCAAATATGATGAAAATCTGAATCAAAAGGCAATCTTTTCCGATATTTCTGACAATGAACCGTGATTGAAATTTAGGTATTTTCAGTGAAGGATTTGACCTACTGGTTTAAGTGGACTGTATCCAAATACTTTACAAAGGAAATTTTGAGCGATAAATACTTTCAAGTCTTGCGGTGTGTGGAGAAATAATGTGAGCGGAAAGAAAATTCTGAAAGATATCTTAGACATGGAGTATGGATAACCTATTTAAATAATATGTCGATAAGTACACCGTCTTTTTCGTTGCTGCATGCTACAAACTGTACTATAATCTTTTTTTATTGTCAAAAGAATAAAATTTTATGTCTGTGTTCTTTGCATTATTTCGATCATCTACATTATCAGCGGTTGATATGAGCCGAATATATCGACCTTGGATGACGTCATCAACCTGCCATGACGTCATCAGCGGTTGATATGAACCGAATATATCAACCTCTGATGACGTCATGAGAGGTTGTTATGAGATATAACTGCTATGGACATCAAAGAAAAAACTACTACCAGTTGTATATAAATATGTTGTTAGTCATTATTACATGACCCGCAAATCAGATTTTGGAAGATTTTTGGTATTTTTAACCAGTTCTATCACATAATGTGATAATAGCCGACACCAATATTGTCCTTTAATAGAGCAACATATTTGCGGGTCATGTAATAATGACTAACAACAAAATTGTCTTTTAAGTTGACGTTATAGGGTACTTTATTGTGTTGTAGAAACTACTCCCAAGTACATATATAATAATACTAACTGTTTGAATGAGAATGAACCGAACATACTACTATGTAACCTGAATCTAATGATGCATTTAATGTTCTATATTATTAAAGGGTATTATAGTCCATTATGGCTATTAAAAAATAATATATATACTCCTCGGGGAGACGGAACTGTGAATATAGTACTCAAAATCACTTAGGAATATATAAAAATTGCAAACACACCCTCTAGTCAGTGTTACGAAATAGTGAATTAGACAGCCATCTCTTGCATTAGTTTTTAATGTATTCGGTGTTTGAGCTTGTGGCACCCGAGATGGTCATTAAGTGGAACAAAAGAACTAAAGTCTTGAATAGTAGTTTGAGTCTGTGCCACTCGTGGTAGTCCTTAAAAATGCATTATGAGAGAGAGAGGGGGGTAAAAGAGAGAGAGATAGAGAGAGAGAGAGGGGGGAGAAGAGATAGATAGAGAGAGAGAGAGAGAGAGAGAGAGAGAGAGAGGAGGATAACTTCAACTCGACACAAACTCAAACTAGGCCATTTCGGAATTAATATGTAGTTCAATTTTATTTCTTTATCTCGATTGAGCGTAGTGGTCTTTAGCAGTGAGTGCAAACGGACGGAGTCGTAGAAAACCCACGAGATTGAACAGGTGTTACGGAGTCAAGTTAGTCAATACGTTGACCTTCCACTGACCATGCTTATAATATAAAATCTATCAATGACAGCTGATTCATTGTGTAGTTTTTTTTATATGATATATCTAATATCAATAATATATGTATATGCATGCTTTAATTAACTTTACACGACATCTAAGTTTAGTATAAATTAGCTGTGGTTGTTTAGACAAATGAGTGGAGCTTGGAAGCTCACCATGGAAGGGTCTCTCTGTCTCGAGAAGACGGAGAGCAGAGAGAGACGTACTGATTCACCCGAGTGGATTTGATATGTTTAGATGTGTTCCCGATGTAGTCAAGTCCTCGACGTAGTAAAAGTTCCAGACTAGTTTAGTTTATATAATAGTTTCTGTAATGTTGGTGTAGGCCTACTTATGTATCTGTTTGATATTCTGTTCTTGCTGTAAATAAACAATATATTTACGAAACTGATTCTGTTATCACTTACAATAGTGTTACACAGGTGACCTTATTCCATGGCACGTATATCCGCGGGGATTCGAAACCACGCCTCTTGACTCAAAAACAGACCTAATGATGCAAACGCGCACGCGTTAACCATTCGGCCACTGATTCTCCGAGATACAACAACTTTGCCTCCCCGACCCCCCCCCCCCTTCTCAGATCTACTCCCAAAAAATTAAAAGCTCAATATAGTACATTTTGTGCATCGCTAGCTGAAACTTTTTCGCGTCTACGGCGATCGCTTCCACCATTCTTTCTCTCCGCTGTGGTCTTATCCTATCATATCACCATCATATTCAAGGTTATAGTGAACCGCCCAGTAGTGCAGGGGTCATGAAGCTACAGACTGTACAGATTTTCTGTCAACTCTCAGAACAATGACTCAAATTTTCTTAAAGTGTTCGCAACATCTAATTGGCGGACCTGTTTATAATCCTATTTTATCCTAGTCGCTCCAGGGGCGGATCCAGGAATTTTTGCAGGAGGGGGTTTGCCAGGTTTCTGTTACGGAAATCTGTCATTATCGTCTCTAAATTACATAGGCATACATACAAATTGAGCTTTTTAAACAGAGAAATCATTTTTATACTGATGTAGGATCACTTTGTGATGTAATTTCATTGATGCAAGGCATTATTTTTTTTTGTAGCTGAGCAGGGGGGGAGGGGGGGGGTGGGTGGGTGTTTGGACCCCCAACTCCCCCCTCTGGATCCGCGCCTGCGCTCAATTTTAATTTCATTTTCTTAGAATCAAAGCATTGAATAATGAAATTGTTCAGCTCCGCTGAGCTTTAGCGGAATTGGTTAAAGGGACCCTCCCGATAAGAACAGAGTCTCAAAAATTAAAGTCTGAGTATTTATGAAATTTATGGACCAAAATATAGAGGCGTGGTGTATTTACCTTGACGCAAAATTTCAGCTCAAAATATTGAGTCGTTTGGACGTGAACGTCAACACTGCTTATCCGGACACGTAACCCTTTTAAGATTTCGGGTCAATTTTTTCATTGGGTGACCTGATAATCGATTCCCGTTTCTTGATAGGTCTATACAGTGAATGACCCATGTACTGTACTTGATAACAAAGGGTAAATTCCACCTACATATTATTTTTATAGAAAAAAGTCTGGTTTTATCCAGATACTGTATAATACAACGGTCTCCATTTCCAGATGAAGACTGTCAGGTTTAAGTTATTTACAAGCATATCACAAATATCATGTTAGTTGGTCGGCCTTAGGTAATGGGTTTTAAGGGATTTTAACACAAAATTAAGCAGTTTTATTCCCGAAAAAGTTATCGGGATTGACCCTTTAATCATTGAACTCCGTCACGACCTCAGAAACCTACTGAACATCTAAACAAAGTCTTTAATATCATCCACATATGGTTTAATTTTATTTCAATAATTCGCTTGCGCGTATAAGGGTCTTTAGCAGTGGGAGGAAATCGGAGTACCCGGAGAAAACCCACGATGTTTGGCAGGCCACCCTACTCCTTGCCACATACAACTGGAATGAAATGAATTGGGGTTTAACGTCCTACTCTTTTGCACCTAACCTGGGCTAATGGAAGACGGGCATACGCCATACGGTGTGCTATGGGGGAAATATTGCCCGGGCAGCGGCGCTACGGTCTACTCTTATATCGAATTCCAACTGCCAAGGGATCTTTTACGTGCACTCCAATGTGTACACGGGACCTCGTTTTTTTGTCCCATCCGAACGACTAGGCAGCTGTCCTTGTCAGGCCCTCCTTCTGCATCACTGACAACTACGCCAGTAGACTCAACGGCAAGCCGTATGATACAGCGCGCGCACGCTAACCATTCGACTATCCACCCCACCCACCCCCCACAGAGACAACTGGCGTGGTTTCGAATCCCCAGTTGTGTGTGGCAAGGAGTAGGGTCGCCTATCAAACCTCGTGGGTTTTGTTCGGGTACTCCGGTGTCCTTCCACTGATAAAGACCCCTACGCGCAAACAAATTAATGAAATAAAATTAAATCATATTATGTTAGTCCCGAAATTACCTAGTTTATGTCGAGTGGACGTTAACCCCCCTCCCTCCCTCTCTCTCTCTCTTTCTCTTAGAAAGTCGGGGGAAAAAAGTCGTGAGATACGATCTGATTGAAACACAAATCATATTTCGTTTCGTTTTTATCGTTCAAAATTTCATTTTACTTGTCTTTACCTATAAAAACGAAACGAAATAGAATCTGTGTTTTAATCAGATGGTTGTTCTTCAAAAATAATAAGCCTAAGGCTCCACGTGCATACCATGGAAACTGGCATGCTTATTCTTTGTTCGATTCACAATTTAAAGAGGGTCGCAACGACATCGTGTTTGTTTCCTGGATCGTGTATGGTCATAGAAATATATATAAATATATCTTTTATAAATATATCACTCACGAAAAATGTCGGTTATCCCATAAGGTATCATATTCTAATCCTGTTGGCAAGTAACGAAAAATAAAACTCCTGTAATTTAATTAATTGCAAGTCTAATAAACAACTCCACATATGATTACATCCCTTTTTATTAGAGACATAATAATTTTTATTACTCATCATGTTGGATATAATGATAATATAGCTTTCATATAGCCTATTGTAGAACCCACATATACATTACCGGTATTAAATTTTTAATGTTTTTGTTTGGTGTCTGTTTGGGCACTTAGTCTGGCTGGAGAAAGGCATCCCGGTGGGGCAGATTAACACGACCGCGTAGATAAATAACAACTAGCTATAGGTTAAACAAAGATAAGCGGCTAGACCTGTCTGCGATATCATCGTAGGTAGAAGTGGGCATTAAACCCGAGGAACTAATCCAAAAGGTAAGAGTGGGATTTTCCCGTGTGGTTTACCCTTGTCAGTGGTGTCGTGTGGAAGACCTGACAAGGAACAATGTGTAGTGCTTCGGATTGGGAGAGAGAGAGAGAGAGAGAGAGAGAGAGAGAGAGAAATGGGGTTTAACGTCCACTCGAAACAAACTAGGTCATTTCGGGAATAACATATGGTTTAATTTTATTTCAATAATTCGCATGCGCGTAGGGATCTTTAGCAGTGGGAGGAAACCGGAATGCCCAGAGGAAACCCACGAGGTTGAGAAGGCGCCCCTATCTCCATGCCACATACGCTCATACCAGGGATCGTGTTTCGGATTGGGTGAAAAACCCAAGGTTGGTGAACACGTAAAACAACCAATCGAAATAAAAGAGGGCCGTAGCGCCGACAATCTCAATAAAACACAGATAGATATATCCAGGGGCGGATACAGGAACTTTTGCAGGAGGGGGTTTGCCAGATGTCTGTCACGGAAATCTGCCATCATTGTCTCTAAATTACATAGGCATACATAAAAATTGAGCTTTTAAACAGAGAAATCATTTTTATACTGATGTAGGGTCACTTTGTGATGTAATTTCATTGATGCAAGGCATTATTTTTTTTATGTAGTTGAGCAAGGACACGGCAAAAGACGACTTTCAAAATGGCGGACAAAAATCACACCAAACGGCAACAGAAATTCAAGTCAAAAGCGAGACTAGAGCAAGTAAAAAACAAAGTGGAATGATAATGAAGAAATTAATGAAGGTTTGGAATGCAATATATGTAAAAATAACTTCACAAAAAAGTCAGACAAGGTCATAGAATGTGAGTTCTGTACAAAACACTTTTGCATACAATGTCTTGAAATGCCTGTCAAATTATACAATTCATTAAACAAGTAGGATCGATATTAAATAGTTCTGCCCAAATTGCAATGAGAAAGTTGAAAAGAACTTAAAAGCCGATAGAGAGATAGAAGAGCCTTGTAGAAAATTTCAGCAAACATTTGAAAATAGACTAAAAAAAACACTAGAAGATAGATCAGAGATGATATAAACGAAATTAATGTGTCTGACAAACTCTCATCATTGGCAAGTAATGAGAGAAGAATAATAATGGGAGAAGAATAATAATATAATAAAAGAAATGAATGATAGAGAAAATAGGAAAAAACAATATTATAATATTTCGTGCCCCTGAGTTAAACACAAATGTGAAGCTCGATAGAATATCAAACGACTTAAAACGGGAATTTCATATTTTCTAAGAAAGTCAAAACATAATCATTTCTATGTCTTTTGCTCAAAAGGTTGTCAACTCATTATTATACGATCATGGGCATTATTTCACAGGTATAAAAATCAGTGACACAGGAAATAATAACACAATTACCTCCCTTGTTTTTCCATTCACCCCCATGGAATGGCTGTCTTCAAACGTTTGAATTTGAAGTTGAAAATGATTTTTTTGCCAATTTCTCAACTGGCAATAGGGAATTATAGGATTAATAGGATTATTCTTTAACAAGGTAGGACTGTTTATAGATACAATCTATTTTATTGCTTTATTTTCATACATTTTAAAAATGTAACTTAAAATATGAAATTGCAACTTGAAAAGTCTTCTTTTATTGGCATTTAGTAATTGAACATATAACACAAGGTACAATTTTATGGATACACAATTACTGAGTTTGATACTAAGCGACGTTTCGACGAGGATACTCCCGTCTTTATCAAGCAATTGATACAAAATGTGAATAGTAGGCAAATATATACAGAATATGCAACAACGATAAGAATCAAATACAATTAAAGTTTAACACATTTGATTGGGGGGGGGGGGCATTAAGGACTAATCCATAAGTATTAAACTTTAATTGTATTTGATTCTTATCTACATGTACTATGTACTAAAATTCGGATTTTTTTATCTTTGGTTGGGGGGTTGGGATGGCCTAATGGTCTAGAGTGCCGCGCTTCGACCTCTAGCTCGCCGGTCACCTCTGGCTTGCGGCTGTGGTTTCAATCCCAGGTGTGAGCGTATGTAGCATGGAGAACTCCGGTTTCCTCCCACTGCTAAAGACCCCTACGCGCAAGCGAATTATTGAAATAAAACTAAATCATATTTTAGTCCTGATTTGACCTGGTTTGTGTTGAGTGGACGTTAAACCCCGTTTCTCTCTCTCTCTCTTTATCTTTGGTTACGAATTCGAGACACAGGGCCCTGGTCGTTTTACTCAGGGGTGTAACTAGCTCAGAGTAACGAGGGGGGGGGGCGGGAATTATTCACAGGTGTGCTGTAAAATTCACGGGCTTTGCACCCCCACCCCCTCGCCCCAGTTACGGGCCTGGTTTTACTGAGTCTACATTACCTTTCTCCCACCTTCAATAATGCACTCTCAATATCACTGTATAATTCGGGTTGTCGATCAGCAACTTTTTTAAGCAGTTGTCTGTAAGAACAAAAAAAAGGTAAAACAAATAAAATAGTCGGAGAGTAACGCAAATTCCTGAAGCAATGGGCCAATGGCAGTAGAAATCCCTCTCTACCCATTGCTGGATTGGCTTCTGATACTTGAGCTTTTGGGGTAGTGTGCCCATTCTTCCCGTTAAATAAAATCTATCCCAAGTACAGCAACATGACCACCCTCCTTCAATCTGGGGTCTTCCCTAAAACTTTGGACAGTGATTAATGGTATTAAAAACCTCGAAAGTAGTTAAAAGTATTGTTCGTCTCCATGCAGTATTGGTTACATTGTATCCGTGTTGATAGCCTCGTTTGTCACGCAATTAGTTTTTCTGCAATATTCTGCTGTGCACAGGTTAATTGGACCGATATATGTTAAGCTCTATTGATCTTGACGATCAATGCCTGAAATACTGCCAGGCTGCATTTCCGGCAGCCTGTTTTTTCAACATTTTCTGGGGGGAGACCCCGCCCCCCCTACCCATAGTTGAAGCTCGTGCCTTTGCCCCCCTTAACCTTGGACTTTGCCCCAGCTTTGCCCATCCAACCACCGACGGCTGGCGCCGCCACTGGTCGTATGCCTACCTGATAGAAGATTTCGTTATTCTCCGGACATAATCTTTTGTTGTTTTACAAATCGGTTTCCATTTTGCTTCTCTAATAGCTGATATTCTTCTTTGGCAAACATACATTCCTTTAGCTGAATAAAATAAACAGAGAAACAGCTCAACAACAGCTTTTATAATGGCAGTTGCAATTCAAATTAAGGGTAGGCTGTAGAACCGCTGTGAGGGGAAAATTCCCAAACTGACCCCGCAGTGAATATTCGCTTGGCCGCTACAATCACTGATAATCATAACATCGACGAGGCTTAATGAGTACGGCATATTAACTTTTTTACTCCGACAAATTAAATTTTCAAACATTTTTTGAGGTAAAAGAAAAATAAATAAAGACGTTTGAAGTATTTGTAGTTAAAAAATATTTCCTATTTAGTGTAAATGGGTATTAAAATGAGTAAAATGCATCATTTTGCCCGAAGCAGTTAGGTGTTAAGTAAACATTGCACGAGCCGTTGAGCCAATGTCTACGAGGCGTGCAGTCAACGCACGTGTTTTGTATAGACATCCGTTACAGAGATAATTCGTAAGTAATTCTCTGTGAAAAAGAATGCAAAATTCCCTCATAGCGCATTGTATGTCGTATGTCCGTCTTCATTAAACTTGTCGCTTCCCGTCTCCATTAGCCCGTTTGGCACAGAAAGGCAGGCCGTTACCCCATTTTGTTATGTAGTCATTGATTTCGCATTGGGGGTTGGGATGGCCTAGTGGACTAGAGTGCCGCGCTTCGACCTCTAGCTGGCCGGTCACCTCTGGCTTGCGGCTGTGGTTTCGAGCCCTGGTGTGAGCGTATGTGGCATGGAGATAGGGGCGCCTTCTCAACCTCGTGGGTTTCCTCCGGGCACTCCGGTTTCCTTCCACTGCTAAAGACCCCTACGCGCAAGCAAATTATTGAAATGAAATTAAACCATATGTTAGTCCCGAAATGACCTAGTTTGTGTTGAGTGGACGTTAAACCCCATTTCTCTCTCTCTCTCTGATTTCGCATTACTGGCTACTGGCAGAGGGTGGGTCACTTTGCTATTGACAATGGGAGGATTGGGCCGTCGACGCCCGAAGGGCCGGTCGGGAAAAAAATGAAAAAAATAAATTTTGTCCAATTCGTCTACTATTTGACAGAGATTATAATCAGATATCTCACCAAATCACATATCTTGGGTTTATTTTTCAAAATTTTCCCGGGGGAGGGGGAAGCCACTGGACCCCCGTCCAGGCTCCGCGGTGAGTAAAAGGGGCCGCTCCGACACGGGAGCCCGGCCCCAATCCACCCCTGCTATTGACAAATAGATTTTCTTTTACTGGAGATGTCAATCGTTGTGGAAAAATGGAAATTAACGCCAAAAATTTGATTTGTGCTCCCTCGGTAGAGTCCATGAAAAAAGAACCAAAACCCATTAGTTTCATGAAATAACTTGTATTTCCCTGGAGTCTATAGTCTACACGGTCTCACTCAAACAATTCGACTTAGTTATGGCCTGGCCTGTGTGACGGAGTGAGACTAGAGTGGGTGTATTATTACCAGATTAGTCAATGAAGAAACCGGGGCATTTATTATTCTGAGCAGAGTAAAGCAAAATTCGGCACGGAGCACCCGTAGAGCGCGACAAATTGAGCGCCCAACGGCCGCCAAAACTTGAGGCCGCAAGCGCGAACTAACTAGCCCCCCCCCCTCCTCCAAGATTTTTTTTCATTTCTGTAAGCCGGGAGATGCGTTTTCAGCCATTTTTGTGACGGTAGTTACACTAAAAATACTATATTTAGATCAGAAGTAGTGTGCCTTCGTGGTACACTACCGTCATTTTTGTGACGGTAGTTACACTAAAAATACTATATTTAGATCAGAAGTAGTGTGCCTTCGTGGTACACTAGCGACATTTCGCACCTGAACGTAAACAAGTACGGTTACACATAGCTATCCGTTAACGGTTTTAGACTGCTATAGGTTTCGCATTTTTAACGTATACCGAATAGATGTCGCTCGTGTATGTCTAGTCACAAATTAGTTTTTCCACCACGTACGCGTTACGGATAAGGAAAATTGCTGTGACGTCACAAGAACACACAGATTGATTACGTATCCGTCCCACTAACTGTATACGTACTGGTGCGAAACCTCTCTACTAATAATCTATGGCGGGGGAAAGCGGCAAAAACCTAATGCTATGTAGAAATGTCTAATTCAAAACACACATGTAACATAATGCCATACCAAATACCTAAAACGTCTAATGCAAAAAACAAAATACAAGAAACCTCTAATACAAAATACCTCATACGTCTATTGCAAAAGACAAAATACAAGAAACCTCTAATACAAAATACATATAACCTCTTGTGCACAATTGATTTTACAATCTGAAACATCTACCCTAAGCATTAGATGACATATCTCGTTGTCATTACTTACATTTCTCCACTGAATTATCTTTATTTAGGTCAATGTCAAGGTCACCGAACACAACTTGGCGACCTATTCGGCTAGCGAGCTATTCGACCGATCCAGCTGGCAACCTGTTCGTTGGCAACCTATTCAGAATTAAGACAACAGTCGCCCAAACTCATCTATTTTTAACAACCAATAAAATCCAACGTTACGTCTATCAAATGAAAGTAGAATAATATATTATTTTTATCAATTCCTTTAGCTCAGAATAGAGATGTAATTTCGCATTATCGTACAAAATTCTAGACATCCAACTAAATATATTCCGAAAGGTAATTAAATAGGCTTTCTAAGTATTATCAGTAAAACCTGGCACATTCATAATAAAGGGGTGCACTCTCTTCCTAAACATAAATATATTCTAAAAGGTAATTGAATAAGCTTTCCAAATATTATTAGTAAAAGTTGGCACAATCATATTAAAGGGATGCGCTCTCAACCTGAACATAGCCAATTTTTCAATATTTTAATGTGAAAGAACGGTAATATTTCGAGTCGAAATTCGGACCATCGTACAAAATTCTTAGCAACCAGCTATATATATTCTGAAAGGTAATTGAATAAGCTTTCCAAATATTATTAGTAAAAGTTGGCACAATCATATTAAAGGGTCGCGCTCTCAACAAAATTCTGAGCATGTTCAGGTTGAGAGCGCGCCCCTTTAATATGTTTCTGCCAACTTTTACTATTAATATTTGGAAAGCTTATTCAATTACCTTTCAGAATATATATAGCTGGATGCTCAGAATTTTGTGCGATGGTCCAAATTCGGACTTCGAAAAAAATTCCGGTCTATCTTTACATATAGAATATTGAAAAATTGGCTATGTTCAGGTTGAGAGCGCGCCCCTTTAATATGATTGTGCCTACTTTTACTAATAATATTTAGAAAGCTTATTGAATTACTATTCAGAAAATATATAGCTGGATGCTCAGAATTTTGTACGATGGTCCGAATTTCGACTCGGAATATTACCGTTCTTTCATTTTAAAATATTGAAAAATTGGCTATGTTCAGGTTGAGAGCTCGCCCCTTTAATATGACTGTGCCAACTTTTACTAATAATATTTAGAAAGCTTATTCAATTACCTTTCAGAATATATATTATGAATGTGCCAGGTTTTACTGATAATACTTAGAAAGCCTATTTAATTACCTTTCGGAATATATTTAGTTGGATGTCTAGAATGTTGTACGATAATGTGAAATTACATCTCTATTCTGAGCTAAAGGAATTGATAAAAATAATATATTATTCTACTTTCATTTGATAGACGTAACGTTGGATTTTATTGGTTGTTAAAAATAGATGAGTTTGGGCGACTGTTGTCTTAATTCTGAATAGGTTGCCAACGAACAGGTTGCCAGCTGGATCGGTCGAATAGCTCGCTAGCCGAATAGGTCGCCAAGTTGTGTTCGGTGACCTTGACATTGACCTAAATAAAGATAATTCAGTGGAGAAATGTAAGTAATGACAACGAGATATGTCATCTAATGCTTAGGGTAGATGTTTCAGATTGTAAAATCAATTGTGCACAAGAGGTTATATGTATTTTGTATTAGAGGTTTCTTGTATTTTGTCTTTTGCAATAGACGTATGAGGTATTTTGTATTAGAGGTTTCTTGTATTTTGTTTTTTGCATTAGACGTTTTAGGTATTTGGTATGGCATTATGTTACATGTGTGTTTTGAATTAGACATTTCTACATAGCATTAGGTTTTTGCCGCTTTCCCCCACCATAATAATCACTAGTTTAAGTGTTATTATTTTCAATTGAAAAACACCTCATTTGAAAACCGGGACATTTAGGCACGTGAGAAGCCTCGGGACAAAAGGGACCCCCAAAACCGGGACGTATGGTAACCCTAAGTGGGGGTGGCCTATTATTTTGAGTTAGGCTAATGGAATAAGGGAGACAAAGCAGCGAAGCGTCCTAAATTAAACAAAATTGCTATTTTGTGTTTCCACAGTCAACATTCTTGGAGTTATTGGCTGTTATTTTGGAGTCGTTATTGGGTTATTTGGCGCAAATTGTTATTTTGGGTAATAAGACGCGCGAACTACGTTATCATAATCATGCATATATTTGAAATGAATTCTGGTAGGGCCAAAAAAAAAGAGAGTTCTGTTTCCTGTAACGGATGGAAAATAGGGTAGGGTCGGTAGGTAGGGTTTTTTTTTTTTTTTTTTTTTTTTTTTTTTTTAAATATTAGTATTAGATCTCCTCCACAGGGGGTTCAGGTCAAAGTTTCAAATGACAGAAACAATTTTTTTAAAAATATTTTTTGAAAACATACATAAAAAGCTACCCATTTTTTTATTATTTCATCGAAATATTCCAATTAGATCCAAAATCATGTAATTTTAAAATCCGAGATCGACGTCAAAAATGTAATCAAAAAACTGTCCGTATGTCCGTGCGAAAATCTTCAATTTTATGTTGGGTTGAGTCGGTGCCGTGAACATAAAATACGAATAGATTTGTGGTATTCTTGGATAATTGTTTAAAATGTATCAGAGACTCGATTACGATTTAAATATTATCTTTGGTGGCAAAAGAACTTTTAATCGTTCAATGATGATAAAAACAATAGCGTGGGGAGGCCATTTTGTTCAAGGGAAATAACTCGCGCTGAAAACTTATATCGTACCGTTGCACGAAATTGGTCCGTAATAAATTTATTTGTCTTCTTTTAAATACCAATCGAACAGATCCTATCCACCTGTTTGAAATATAGGTTCACTTGTTTATGTCCATCTGCGAGCCGTTGATAATTAGAACAAAAGTTGTGAGCTTCATAGTTTTTCGGAACTTGTGCATTATCTATACGAAACCCGTAGTCTCGTTTTTCACGTCAGTTAGCGATCTCGCGTCAAAAGTATGGCAGTTCGTTGTACCCGCTTATTCTGATCGGTAAATGCCGATTCAAAGAACGATGACATTAATATTCATTTATAGCAACAAATAATATATATATTTTCACGAATCCAGTAGGGTTAGAGTATTCTGAACGGTCGCTTGGTGAAGGAAATTTTTTTTATTTCTCTTGACACTAAAAAAATTTTTGAGTCGGCAGGTTTTGTAATGGGTCGGTCGGGTTACCGGAAACATAACATTTTTTTTTTTGGCCTAGTCTTTCAAATAAATACACCTACAGTGCCTTCATCCGGTCCGTGGATAGATCAAAATAGTTATTCTTTATATTATAAAGTATTATGCATTTAAAATAAATGAGTTTTGTGGGAGGAATGGGTGAATTCCGGTGATTATATGTGAATTCCGGTGATTGCAATTTGTTTCCGGTGATTAGGCCATTGAGACTAGTAAATAGACAATATTACCACTGCAACTTTTCTTTGGTGACTTTGGCTCCGGGTTTTCACACCATGCATTTTTAACCTGGGGAACATGTGAAGGGTTCCTTTTGGTATATTTAATTCTAGCCATGAAATTAGATGAAAAGACAATCAGAGTGTCTCTGGTAATTTTGTTTGACTTGTGTCCCTTTAATATTTTAAGCAGAGTTATTTTTCCTTGAATTCATCCATGCCCATGGCTGGATAATGGTGACTTGCACCGAGAAATTCGGAAATTGCTGTTGTTTCAACCAACTGGATAATCGGTCGTAATGTTTACAAATATTTCCGCGGGTAAATGAAATGGTAAATGACACGTGAAACCCCATCCGCCCTACCATAATATCTCCGCTGCAGGTACTTCCCTAAATTGTCAATATGTAGTTAAAATCTTCGGACGGTTTTGCGATCTCCGATAGGCCTTCGTCTTTTTTTGATAGAGGAGGTTGGTCAGTTATGCCTGTAACCGTACAGCCAGAATGAGAAATGCTTATTTTTAAATATAATTTATAAATAACTGTACAGCATCGAGCACGTGGGTCCTTTTTTTTAATGTTGAGGTATTAAGCACGTTGGCCTTGTGTAGATGTTTCGTAAGCCACAGTGACTCATGAGTGAGTAGGAATTTGGCCCACTAACAACCTACACATCAGACTCTGTGTTCAATACTAGTTCAGCTCTGAACGTCGGTCTCATTACACTCACCCTGAACGTTCAGGGACTGGCCTATTCAATCAATGTCGAAAATAATTTGAACCCCAGTCAATTTTACTGGGCAACTTTTCACTGCGAAACATCGGAGTGTCAATCCGTGTGGACGTCTGTACAATGTAAAGGAACATCTTAGTGACAAAATAAGACCTTGCTTACCTCGCTAGACTCAGTATGAGCGAAACAACACGCTGTTGAAAATACGTCCCCTCCTATCAAACTACCCTTTCGCCACCATGACACGGCGTGTTGTGATGCTCATACTGACTCTAGCGAAATGAGCAAGGTCTTATTTTCTCACTGAGATGTTCCTTTACACTGTACACGCGTCCACACGGAGTGACACCCATCGTTTAGCAGTGAAAAGTTGCCCAGTAAAATTGGGGGTCAAATTATTTTCGACATTGATTGAATGGGCTAGTCCCTGAACGTCCAGGGTGAGTGTAATGAGACCGACGTTCAGAGCTGAACTATTCAATACTTGAATACCCGCGTCCCTTCTTCATTTGATTGTGTTGTGGAGCAGAAGAGTAGAACATTAAACGTTAAAGCTCATTTCATTTTAATCCGAGAATGAAATAGGGTGTAACATCCTCCTACTAATTAGTACTACTGTAATGGGGGGGATCACGTCGCTATAAAGTGGGTAAGGTGCTGGCTGATCGCAAGCCTGGAGGTTGGGTGTTCGATCCCTGCATTGGCCAAGAAAGTTCATCTCGATTTTCCAGCCTCATATGGTTTCCCCTTGTCAGTGATGCAGAATGGATCAAGGACGAATGGGACAAAAAACAATGTACACATTGGCGTGCACGTAAAAGATCCCTTGGCAGTTGGGATCGATATAAGAGACCATGTTTTTTTGTCTCATCCAAACAACTAAACAGTTATCCTTGTCAGGCCCCCTGTCTTTCGCCACTGACAAGGAGGGAACCACATCGACAATTAAAGTTCATTACAGCATGAAGGCTGGAGTCTTGACAGACAGTTACACAATTCACCATACTTAAAATAGCATTATGCAAGAGCAAAATCTGCTTTTTACAAGTCTTTCTTTAAGCCTGAGATGTTATCTAAATAATCAATTAGACATTAATTAACACATCCAGACCATAATAAACTCTTTATGTCAAGGCTAGCCTTCGATGTTGGCAGATTGAAATCGTATATGCCGCTTAATGGCGGTTGATAATTAAATCAATCAAGTGGATGATCGAGACTATGCTGTTTTTTAATGATTTGAGTAATGATGGCCGAGGCTATGAATATTTTAAATGCTTTTTTCTCGGCTAATAGTGAATCAATTTGACTGAAATTTTCAGCAAATTATCTTTACACTATCTAGTTTTTAACTATTATAGTGAGAACTGCCATCTCTTTATCTTATCTCCCATAATGTAACTTTAAATAGCCTTTGTAGATGTTTCACTGTTAAATTATGACATGATTTTATTACAGCTTGAAGACTTTCGTCTGACCGGAAGATTATCATTACCAGTTTTCTGTTTAGAAAAACAGTTCACAGTACTTTAAAGCAGTTTGATGAATTCTCTCTTGGAATATAGTAAGCTACATGAAGCAGTTTGATGAAGCAGTTAGATGAATTCTATATCTTGGAATCGTACATGAAGCAGTTTGATAAATTATCTTGGAATGGGAAAACTCACTAAGACAAAGGACATTGATTCGGTATTACTCTTTGAATTATTATTAAACCCAGAACTGGGCCCTAATCACAGCTCATCTTATAAATTTAAAATGGGTTCGTCCGACTGTCTATCGTCCCTTGCACTTTTTTCTTTTATTTGATTTTGCTACCAGTCGTTCAAGACTGATAGTGAGATAAATTGGGTCTAATGTCACACGACACAAACCATGTCATTTCAGGACTAACATACGGTTCAATTTAATTTCAATAATTCGTGAGATTGGACAGGTGACCCTACTCCTTGTCATGTACAACCGAGGAATCGCTAGTTGACTAAATGACAGACCATATGATACAGCGCGCACACGCTAACATTTGGCCATCCAACTCCCGGATGGACAAGACTGAATCAAGAGCCCTGATCCCCTACAGAAGACGACAGAGCAATGGACTACTTATTATCAATTTAATATTAGTCATTTATATTCTTCCATCCCTTCAATATAATCTTTGAAGGATCGGCGATTACAGTCCTTTCCTCTCTTCCTTATAAACTGAGCGACATAGAAAACGCATCACTTAGTTTTTCGCACAACAAAAGTACGACAAAGATGGTTAATTGTCAGTAGCGTGTGTGTCCTCCACTGGCTCTTACGCACACTGTGCAGCACAATTAACCGTCTTTGTCGTACTTTTGGTTTTGACCCCTCTGACTTTGTACCGTTGATTACAGATTAAATATCCATAAGTGTACAAATGTGCTGTTATTGATGTGTTCCCATTTGAATATTGTTCACAATAAGAATCAAAATAAATAAGATATGTTTACAGGATCATTTTGTTATACAAAAAACTAAGTGATGCGTTTTCTATGGCGCTCAGTATATTTCACTGGGATACATGTTCTTCTCAAAGCAGGGACTCTCGCTTGACCTTTGACCGGGATACATGTTTTTTCAAAGCAAAGGACTGTAGACCTCTTCGTCCTCTTCGTCATAAAACTTCTTTGTGTCTGCCAATATATGGTTGATCGTAAAAATTTGTCTATAGATATGTTTTTAACTACCATTGATTGTGAGAACCTCACAAAAGGATTGACGTCAGAAATTTTTGATGTATGCAGGTTGAATTTTTTCATTTTATGAAAGGAATATCCTTGATCTATATTATATCTAGTCCTTGATCATGACATTTATATAATCAACTTACCTGTATAATACAACTATATCTGTTACTATAGTTACTTGTATAATTATGGATACAGCTATATCCGTTAGAATATGTATATTATTATATTTCAATTATTTTCAGAAAGACCATGGCCAGCAGTCAAAAGGAAAAATATCCAACTTTTTTAAGGTGCGTGAGTCACGTTTCTCATCTGATTAAGCAGCCATTAAACATAAATAAGACACGACGATAAATTACGATAGTACTTATGGACCCATTTAGTCATTTGATATTCAATAGCTCTACCTCACTTCGAGTTGTCTGAGTTCGATACAAACTGAAATAAACCTTAAACATACATTATGCAAGATCTAAATCTGCCCATTGCAAGTTTGTCTTAGGCATGAAATTTTTTCTACATTATTAATTAGACATAAATTAACTTATCCGTACCATAGTCAACTCTCAATGGCATCTGATTTCCCCGATATTAAATAGATTAGAACATCTCAGCCATATTTTGATTTAAGCTAAAAATGAACGGGTGAGACTTAGCTTTGAACAACCAGTACAGCGGTTGAAATTATTGCACTCTTCTTGTTAATAGAGTAATTTGAATGAAATTTTAAAATTATTCCTTGTACATTATCTATTTTCGAACTATTATAGCAAGAATGGCTAGCTCTTTATCTAAATCTTACATAATGTATCTTTAATTACAACAGTCTTCTATATTACAAAAATCAATATTGATTGATACCATTTATGTGTGCATATTTAAAGATACATTATGGGAGATTAGATAAAGAGCTGGCAGTTCTCACTATAATAGTTATAAACTAGATAATGTAAAGGTAATTTTCTGAAAATTTCAGTCAAATTGATCCACTATGAACCGAGATTTAAGCGATTGAAACTTCCGCCATAGTCTCGATCATCATTAAAAAAGTCAATATGATAAAGCAAAGTCTTGATTATCCATTTATTGATTTAATCGTGAAGGGAAGTTATGCAGTAAATTGAGTCATTATCCACTCAAGATTGCAGGTTTGCGATGCCCTGGAGATTTGATTATGGTACAGATAAGTTAATTGATGTTTAATTAATAATTCAGATAACATTTCAGACCAAAAGAAATAACTGGAATAGGCAGATTTAACTCTTGCATAATGTATGTTTAATGTCTAATTGATAATTTAGATAATATTTCAGGCCTAAAGAAAGACCTGTAATAGGCAGATTTTTAGCTCTTGCATAATGGATGTTTAATTGACTTGCTGCTATCTGATTTGTTGACATCAAATACTTTATTAGTATATATATCTTTATGATAAGTCTCTAGTCAGAGAGGCTTGAAATCAATGCTTAACTTAATAGAAGTTTGTTGATTAGTGTATTTGTTGATAAAATATGGAGCAAAGGATAACATAATAAGTCTCTAGCTCAAGTTCATCGATATCAATACCATCTCCTCGTTATCCCCAGTGCACTCATTCTTTCTTCTCTACTATACCCTGGGTTAATCCTTGATTGTATCAACTATACCCTGGGTTAATCTGTGATTGTATCAACTATACCCTGGGTTAATCTTGATTGTATCAACTATACCCTGGGTTAATCTTGATTGTATCAACTATACCCTGGGTTAATCTTGATTGTATCAACTATACCCTGGGTTAATCTTTGATTGTATCAACTATACACTGGGTTAGTCTGTGATTGTATCCACTAAATGCCAATCAAAGAAGATGTGCTTGATTAATAACTCTATTTTAATCTGAATGATAAATGTTTGTTACATTGACTGTGATCTAACCTATCTGTGAATGTCGTATTTGCAGAGGACGACATGACAAGTCTAGCTTGAGTTTAGATATAAATGCCATCTGCATATAATTAAATGGCATAAATTTTTGTTGCATTTGGTTTATACAATTTTCATATTTCCCTTAGAAGCCCATAGTGTGAACACGTTTTGCGTTGTTTGGGAAATGCATTGTTTACCATTGAATTCGATCCCTGTTCTTACCACTTCGCCCTTGTACAGATTTTACCCTATTGCTTTTTAGAGCGAATTCATCCATGGGTTAGGAAATTATTTCGCCCACATTGCCTGCTAGTTAGAGCCCTGGTAGGGTTGCCTGTCCAACCTCGTGGTTTCAAATCCCCGGTTGTAGGAGACAAGTAGTAGGGTCGCCTGTCCAATTTTGTGGGTTTTCTCTTGTGTCCTCTGGCTTACTCCAACTGCTAAAGAGCCCTACATGAAACCAAATTATTGAAATAAAATTGAACCATATGTTAGTCCTAACTGACCTGGTTTGTGTCGATGTGGAAGTTAAGCCCAATTTCTCACTCTGAATTCACTTATAAAATATGGTTCAGACAACAGCAGTTAATTCATCTTATTTTCTTTAAAACAGAAAAAAGAACCTGCTAGTCTGTTCACGAAGATTGGCAGCAACAAAAAAAATCTCATCTGTGACAATATTAAATCAGAAGTTGTCAAAATCAAGGAGAAATCTTCATTTAATCAACAAACTGTATCCAATTCTACTTGGGCTAAACCTTGCAACCAATACCAACATAATGAGGCTTCTGCCAGTGTTTCTACTGCAGACATCTCATCAAATTTAAAGGCGAAGGAAATTGCCAAACAAGAGAGTGATCAGTCATGTACAATTGAGGAAAATGGCGTGAAAAAGAACGATATAACGCCTACTAAAGTTTATAAACATAGCATCAAAAGGCTAGCGAAAGCAGGAATATCTCCAACAGCTAAGAGAGGCATTCATTCGTCTTTCTCGGACTCTGATGCTAAAGATTGTAAACCTCTGAAGCGTACACCCGCACATTCCAGTTCTAAAGATATTGTTTCGTGCGAGGATGACGATATTTTGTGTGAAATATTAAATGAACTCCATTGTGAAGAGCCTAAAAATAAACAGCTTGTCAAAAAGGGAACAACATCTGAACGTACTCCGAAAGATGAAGACAATTTAAGGTAAGTGTATATTGGAAATTCAAAATGAAATTAGGTTTAATGTCCTATTTCTCTGTTCCGACTGGGCTTATGAAGACAGGGGGGGTGGGGTAGATGGACAAATGGTTAGCATGTGCGTGCTGTATCATAAAGCCTGTCATTGAATCAACTGGGATGGTTTCGAATGCTAACTGAAATGGCCTAGTTTGTGTTTAGTGGACTCAAACCCTCTCTCTCTCTCTCTCTCTCTCTCTCTCTCTCTCTCTCTCTCTCTGCTCTCTGGTTCTCTCTTTATTGATATTTATGATACAAAGTTGTAAGTGTCATGTCACTGATTGAATATTGTTTGTTTTTTTAGTAGATCAAAGCTGACACATGTACCAAAGACTTACAGAGAATCGACTATACGACCATGCGATCAGTTTAATCGTCATGTTGTTATGAATATACAAAGGTAAGTCGTTAAAGGACAATAAATATACAAACGTTAGAAATTACCAAAGTACAATATATATACAAAGATTAAAGTAACAAAAAAGCATCAATAAGTATACAAAAGTTTGGAGGTTACAAAGGTGAGGCAATGATGACTATACAAAGATTATATAGTGTTACAAAAGATTGAAGGTTACATAGGTGAGACAATGATGAATATACAAAGATTAGGAATTACAATAGTTTGAAGGTTACAAAGACCTGTGAGGCAATGATGAGTTTACAAAGGTAATAAGTTTTGCGGTCCCTCTAGAGGTCACAATTTTTATCCGATTTAAAAAAACGAACTGTTTGAATATATCACTGTTAAACACAGTGATGACTGAGCGAAACTACTCATCAAAATGGCAGCTCCCCGTATACAAATAGTGTAAAAGTATTTAATATGTTGTGGATCCTGTAGAGGTCACGATGTTCATCCCATTTTGATGAAACTTTAAATGTATGGTTATGCCTAAGATCTGTTTTTTATTCAATATATTCACATACAGACCTAACTTCCAGGATTATGGCCCCTCATTGTACGAAGAGTTGAGAATTTTTTTAGCTCGTTCTCTGTCCATCTCCTGTTATATATATATTTCAGAAATGCCACTGAAGTTATATTAGATGTTAAATCAGAGAATGATGACGAGATGAAACAATGTATACTTAGAGGTTTTTGGTGAGTATATAAGCTAAGACGCTGGCTCGCTAGCCTCGTTCAATCCATGAATTGGCCGAGAAAGTTCTTTGAGATTTTCCGAAATGGTTTTTTTTCTTGTCAATGGTGCAGGATGAAGGGCCTGACAAGGTCTCATGCATTATAAAAGATCCTTTGGCAGTTTGAATTCAATATAAAGAGTAGCTCAGGCAAAATTTGCTTCGTAGCAACTGCATGGCAAATGCCTGTCTTCATTAGCACAGAAACTTCCTGAATTATAATCTTTGATTGTACGAAAAATCGCGTTTTAAGCTTGTAATCCCTCTAGAGGTAACAATTTTTATCTGTTTTAAAAAGAACATTTGAAGATATCACCGTTACACAATGATGGTTGATTTTGAATTTCGTGAAAATCAGACCAAAACCCAAAGATCTTGCTTTCTTTCAATATTAACGCTTATTGGATCGTAACTTCCTGAATCATCGCCCTTGATTTACGAAAAATCGCTTCTTTTTTTGAGATTTTTCTCTGTCCATCTCGTGCAAAATGTGGGCATGTCTTGTATTGCAACGGCTTTGAAGGAATGATAGTCATGTTAGTGTGGGTGATATTATAAATATATTAGTGAATATATTAGTGTGGTGTATTTTTAGTGGAGTATAAAGATGGCGTATTTTGTATTAAAGGTGTGATAGTCATGTTAGTGTTGGTGATATTGTAAATATATTAGTGGAGTATAAAGATGGAGTATATACTGTAGATGATAAACATGGCCTACTCGTTATAAATCCTGATTTCCTTCTATCCGGAACATCCATTGTTTCCTCAGTGTTTTGTATGAGACGGTAAGATTTTATTATTATAATATTCCCATTTCTTTCATATGGTTTCACGCTTATTAGGGGGTTGGATGGCCAAATATGAACGTTTATAAGATCTGTTTTGATTTCCTGGTTGTGCGTGACAAGGAGTAGGATCGCCTGTCCAACCTCGTGGGTTTTCCCCGGGTCCTCTGGTTTCCCCCCACTGCTGAAGACCCCTTCTTGCAAGCCAATTATTGAAATAAAATTGAGCCATATGTTAGTCCTGAAATGACCTTGTTTGTGTCGAGTGGCTCTTAAAGACCATTTCTCTCTCTTACTCTTTCCATTTCATGATTAAATCATGAATAAAAGTTGAGCAGCAAATCGGATCCTAATCCAGTAAATATCGTAGACTAGCGTTGACATCGAACATTCATTATGTCGACTTACCGGTGATAATTTAGATAACATTTTAGGCCTAAAGCAAGTCCTGCAATAGGCAGATTAAGCGCTTGCATAATGTATAAGTTTCTCAAGTGGGCAAATAATATGACTAAAACATGAAATCTTTACCCAAATTTTTTTGTTTTTTTACAGGTCTGTTCTAAATGAGAAATTTAAAGTAAGTATAGCAACATCGAACTTTGGCCATTTTGATAAATATTCTGATTCACAAATACTGCTAGATGTTTAAACATGGCTGTCATATTTAGTCTTTTTCGAATACAGCTATCATTTATGTTATATGACATTACTAGCGAATGATACAGTGCTGCATGGGTTGAAAGTATTATAACTGGAATCGGTAGACCCAAGTCATCTAGCCTGTGCTACTCCCCGGTCCAAATTTCAGCCTTCAGACAGTCCTAGTATAGCTGACAACCCTGTACAGACAGACAGACAAACAGACAGAGGACAGTCACAAATATTAGTATATACAATACTTTGGTGGTTTTTTTTCATATGATAGTATGTACATATGGTATATCTTATACAATACATTGTTTTTATTGTACAAGATATGTGACAGAATGTGTATTGTTTATTAATTTGACTAGAGATGTGATAGAATGTATACATTGTTTTTATTTAACAAGAGATGTGATAGAATGTATACATTGTTTTTATTTGAGGGATGTGATAGTAAGAATGTATACATTGTTTTTATTTGAGGGATGTGATAGTAAGAATGTATACATTGTTTTTATACGCCCACATTGAAATGTGGTCGTATATTGTCGTCGCCCCCGTCCGTCCGTCCATCCGGCGTCAAAAATTGCTTGTGGACGCTCTAGAGGCTAAAGTTAATATCCGATTGACTTTAAATTTATACACAGTGTTTAAGGTCATGAGACAAAGAAGCCTATTGTTTTTCAGCGATTTCCGATAATAACTACCAGAGTTATGGCCCTTGATCACTTCAAAAAATCTTGTGGACGCTCTAGAGGCCAAAGTTAATATCCGATTGGCTTTAAATTTATACACAGTGTTAAAGGTCATGAGACGAAGAATCCTATTGATTTTCATCGATTTCCGATAATTAGTGCCAGAGTTATGACCCTTGATCACTTCAAAAAATCTTGTGGGCACTATAGAGGCCAAAGTTAATATCCGATTGGCTTTAAATTTATACAAAGTGTTTAAGGTCATGAGACGAAGAAGCCTATTGATTTTCAGCGATTTCCGATAATTAGTGCCAGAGTTATGGCCCTTGATCACTTCAAAAAATCTTGTGGACGTTATAGAGGCCAAAGTTAATATCCGATTGGCTTTAAATTTATACACAGTGTTTAAGGTCATGAGACGAAGAAGCCTATTGATTTTCAGCGATTTCCGATAATTAGTGCCAGAGTTATGGCCCTTGATCACTTCAAAAAATCTTGTGGACGCTTTAAAGGCCAAACTTATCATCTGATTGACTTCAGATTGATACACAGAGTTTAAGGTGTTGAAACGAACAAGTATATTGATTTTCAAAGAATTTTGATAACTGAACAGCTAAATCCATGATTTTAAATGTTTCATGTATATATACTAATTCAATTGTTAGCGTGGGGTAAAACTTTATAAAAAGCAATCAAATTCTAATGATTTTCTGATAATTACATAATGAGTTGTTACTCTTAATCAGTTTTTAGAGTATTACAAATGTTTCATTACCGAAAAAAGTAAAAATATGCGACAACCCTTGTTGACTGCCCGGACGATTTAGCTGCTGTGGGCGTATGTTTCGTTGCCTGGCAACCTATCTTTTATTTGACTAGGGATGTGATAGTAAGAATGTGCATATGTTATATGGTAGTATAATTCATTGTTTGTTTCAAAAGGTGAGCACATATTCATAACTTTTATTCTTTGATCTCATATCAAATTTCTAACAGATAATCAAAATGATAGTTCATCCTCACTACAACCAAAACACCAGTAATATAACAACTCTTCCAGATCCTGGTGTAGTAAAAACCAGTAAAACAAAAGTTTAAGCTATAAAAAAACGAAATAGGCTCAGAGCTTTAATCAGATTGGTATTTTGTAACTTTATTTTTTTCCCAGATTTTGAAAAACATGACTTACAAACAGGAAGAAATTATGGCTGCAGCTCAGAATGTTTTAAAACTGAATAAATTTATACATGAAATGTAAGTAGAAATTTCTTCATGTACCTATACAAATATTTAACAGCCTGTCAGCGTGAATATTCATGACCTGTGTTTATGAATATTAATGAGTAACATGTGTGTGCAGCCATGGACTTGAGTTATCATGGTTTGGTGTAGTTTTGTTTTCCTACAGGCACTACTGAACCAGCATCTGCTGGACATGTGCAGCCGTGCACTTCAGTTGTCATGGTAACATCTGGGTTGTCTTCTTACATCTGAATTAAGGGTATCAGGAGGCATTACTGAACCAGTATCAGCTGGATGTGTGTTAATAACTCCAATAAAACCATGAAAATTAGACAAATCTGTGCCAGGCAAAATGGCAGACACCAGAGGAACTGTGTCTGATAAACCTAGAATTGCTGCCTCACAAATTTCAAAAGTTTGAAAATCAGCTGTGTTCTTCATTATACCCCAAAGTAGATTGCATGACGGAATGGTTATCATAAGGTCTCTCACTGAGTCATCCGGCTTGGGTTTCGATTCCCCGGTTGTACGTGAGTAGGTTGCCTGTCCAACCCCGTGGGTTTTCTTCAGTTCCTCCAGTTTCCTCCCACTGTTAAAGACGCCAACGCGCAAACAAATTATTGAAATTAAATTGAACCATATGTTAGTCCCGAAATTACTTGTATTCTCTCCTTTCCAGGTATAGTCAAGATTCTGATGAATCAGTGGTTTTGAGTGAAATAGAAAAATATATTCCACCGTTACAGAGTTGGGTCGCAAAACACACAGATGCTGATAAAACAAAATACAAGTAATTCATGTTTTAATTTCGCTATTCTTGTGAATTAGGAGGGTGGGATTATTTGACGGTCTAATGGTTAGCATGTGCACGCTGTATCATAATTTCTGTCATTGTGTCAGCAGGCGCGGTTTCGATTCCTTAGTTATATGTGACAAGATTTCCTCCCGCTGCCAAAGACCAATAATCGCAAGCGAATTATTGAAATCTTGAAATTACCTTCCTTGTGTCGAATGGATAACCCCATTTCTCGCTCTCTCTGTCTTTTGCGATTTATATTGGCGTGAATGAAATGAAATGGTGTTTGATGTACTCCTTGTACCATACAGTGTGCTACTGTATAAGTGAAATTTTCAAAGATTGCAGCGCTACGGCCTACTCTTATTTCATGGATTATGTAATATGTTGCCTGTAGTATATATGGATAGAGCACCACCACTGACTAATCAAACTAGAAAAAGTCCCGAAGTTACTTTCTTGCCCTACACCGTAATTAAATCCAGGACCTCTACTCACTGAGCAACTGTGACTCTCTGAAAAATTCAGAGGAGATTGGATGGCTGAATGGTTAGCGTGCGCGCATTGTATCATACGGCCTGCTATTGAGTCAACTGGCATGGTTTTAAATCCCCGGGAAGGAGTATGGTCGCCTGTCCAACCTCGTGGGTTTCCCCCATATGTTAGTCCTGAAATGACCTAGTTTGTGTCGAGTGGACGTTAAACCCCATTTCTCACTCTCTCTCTGAAAATTCAAACGTCTTATGACATTTAACCCTGGACTTCATACTCACTGAAAACCTTGAATGTCACATGATGTTTAATATTGTGCTCTCCAGTATTTTTGTGTATTTTATTGGGCCTACTTGATTTGTCTGCCAATAGGCGAACCGGATTCTACATGTTGTACGCTGGTACGCTGATAAAAAGTTGGCCATCAGTTAATATTATAATATTAAACCGGTTACTTGACATGTTTTAATAAAAACAGTTTTCATGAAAGCAGGACTACATAAGTAAGTGACCGCAAATAAGCAGAAAATTATTATTAGTGATATTTCCTAAAAAAAAATAATGACATATGAACATCTGGTTTTACGAAGCTCCAATTCAACTTCAAAACGCTTGGATTCATTTTATGTGCAGGTATGGATAAATCAATCAGGGACATTATCTTTCCTTTCCTAATGGATAAAATTTGTGTATTTTCAGCTCTACAGAAATTCGTATCAATGATGTTAAAGATATAGAGGAAAATATTTGGTCTCCAAGGTAATAACTCATAAAACATCTCCATAGTAACAACTTATAAAACATCTCCAATGTTATAACTAAAACGAAAAAATCTCCATGGTAACACCTAAAACACTGGATAATGGATGGATGGATTCATCCCCAAATTTTTGTATTAGATATGTTAATATTTGATATTTTTATTTTCGATATTTTTATATTAGACATTTTTATATTAGATATTTTTGTCTTTGATATCTTTTAATTTGATATTTTTGTCCTTTAATTTGATATTTTTATACTTGATATTTTTGTCCCCCGCCTTTCGAAGAAAGCAGGGGACTATTAAAATGGGTTCGTCCGTCTGTCTGTCTGTCTGTCTGTCTGTCCGTCTGTCTGTCCGTCTGTCTGTCCGTCCGTCACACTTTTTGGGACACAATAACTCTCTTCCTAATTGAGCTAGAATGTTCAAACTTGGTGTATGTGTTTATTAGGTCAATGCCTTGATGGAGTTCGAAGATGAGCATTTTCCGCATAGGATAAGCAGAGATAAGCAATTTGATTGGTTGATGCTTTGGGACACGATAACTTTAGTTCTAATTAAGTGATAGTGATGAAACTTGGTGTATAGTTTCATTACAGTAATACCTTGACTAAGTTCGATAATGAGCATTTTCTGCTCAGGGTAAGCAGAGTGCTACGCAATTTGATTGGTCGAGACTTTGGAACACAATAACTCTCCTTCTAATTGAGTTAAAATGTTCAAACTTGGTGTATATGCTTATTAGGTCAATGCCTTGATGGAGTCCGAAGATGAGCATTTTCCGCTTAGGGTAAGCAGAGATAAGCAATTTGATTGGTTGATGCTTTGACACACGATAACTTTAGTTCTAATTAAGTGAGAGTGATGAAACTTGGTGTATAGTTTCATTACAGTAATACCTTGACTAAGATCGATAATGAGCATTTTCTGCTCAGGGTAAGCAGAGCGATAAGCAATTTGATTTGCCGAGACTTTGGAACACAATAACTCTCCTTCGAATTGCATTAAAATGTTCAAAATTGGCGTGTATGCTTATTAGGTCAATGCCTTGATGGAGTTCGAAGATGAGCATTTTCTTCTTAGGGTAAGCAGAGATAAGCAATTTGATTGGTTGATACTTTGGGACAAGATAACTTAGGTTCATCTTGATTGATGATTTTTATGCCAATACAATGACTGCATTCTCATTCAGAAATGGATTCGACAGTAACAGTGGAAAGAAACAATTGACTCAGACATGAGGGCCCTTTCCCTTGGCCAGAGGGGCCCTTTTGTCAAGCGTGGATGACTTTTGGATGACACTTCGTGTACAGTTTGATTGCTCGATACTTTTGAAAAAAATAAATGTGCGATTAATTAATATGTGTCATCTATTTATTTTGGGATTTCGGCGGGGGACATCAGCCTCACTGTTGGCTTGTTATATTTGATATTTTTATATTTGATATTTTTGCATTTGATATTATTATATTTGATATTATTATACTTGATACTTTGATATTTGATATTTTTATAGATATGGTGTTAAAGGAAAGATTGATCTAACAGTACAAGTACAGGTAATAATCCATCTGATTACTGTGAAATATGTTATTATTTTCTATGTGGTCTATCGTCGTAGGTAATCTCTTTGGTAAGGTGTTATGTTATAACCCATTGCCATATGTGGCTTTTTTGAGTAACTTCATTAGTAGTCTCTGGTTTCAGTGATTTAAATGTGTGTTATGTTTTAGAACCTTTCAGTTTGACTGGCAATAGTTTCCTAATGATGACCATTGAGTCAGTTGGTGTGGTTTGGATCTGACCAACATTGTGAGTTTTCTCCGGGTCCTGCGGTTTCCTCCCACTGCTAAAGACCCTTACGCGCAAGCAAATTATGGAAATTGAATTATGTTTTTCCCAAAGTGACCTAGTTTGTGGCGATTGGACTTTAAACCCCATATCATTCTCTCTGAGTCTAGTGACTATGATAACCATTGTCATTTGGTCTTGTTACCATGACAACCATTGTCGTTTGCTCTTGTTACTATGACAACAATCGTCATTTGTCTTGTTACCATGACAACCATTGACGTGTGCTCTTGTTACTATGACAACCATCATCATTTGGTCATGTTACTGTATGCAATATCTGTATAACTTGCGTTTTATTTCTTCCCAGAAGCCATCAGGCAAAAATTCCTACCAGACTAAAACAGTACCGTTAGAATTGAAGACAGGGCGAACAACTTATTCTGTTGAACACAAAGGACAGGTATTCACGTAATAAAATTTTGTTGAAGATTAAAGGGAGATAACTCATACAAGATACATGTGGTTTCAGACTAGGTATTCTTTCTCCCCATTGACTTTAATGTTAAATCCATAAAATTTCTTGGCCTGTAACCATATTTCTTAATATTCTGATGATTTTGATTTTATAACCATAAGAGCATTTACATGTCACAATTATTGTTAAAACAGGTGACCATTTTGATTTTTTGCTAGACCTGATAATATAAATAGATGCATAAAATATATGCATTAGTTCTGGGGGTTGGCATGTGCATATTGTATCATATTGTATCATAAGGTCTGTCATTGAGTCAACTGGTGTAGATTCGATTCCTGGGTTGTATGTGACAAGGAGTAGAGTCACCTGTCTAACATCGTGGGTTTTCTCCGGCTCTTCCAGTTTCCTCTGACTGCTAAAAGACCCCTACGCGCAAGCAAATTCTTTAAACCATATGTTAGTTGTTAGTCTCATTGTCTCATTGGAACAGTTGAAACAGAACAGTAGAATGTTAAACCCCATTTCATTTATTCATTGTTGGGGATTCAAGGGAGATAATTTCTGTTTTACCCAGGTGACGTTATATTCCATGATGAGCTCTGATCGTAGAGATGACCCTGAAGAAGGTCTCTTACTCTATCTAAAAGAACCGTCCATGAAAATGATTCCCGCTAAGAATGAAAATAAAAAAGGTAAGAATCAGGGAGCTAAACAATTTTAGGAATTCACTCGCCAACCAATTTATTACAAATGAGGGAGGATTGGATGGCAGAATGGTTAGAGCATGCGCTCTGTATCTTAAAGCCTGTCATTGAGTCAACTGACGTGGTTTCGATTTCCTGGTGGTACGTGGGGTTTGATGACCGAATGGTTAGTACATGCGTGCTATATCATAAAGCCAGTCATTGAGTCAACTGACATGGTCTCGAATCCCTGGTTATACCCGGCAATGATTAGGGTCGCCTGTCCAATCTCGTGGGTTTTCTCTGGGTACTCCGGTTGCCTCCCACTGCCAAAGACCCTTAAGCGCAAGTGAATCATTCTAATAAGATTTAACCATAAGTTAGTGTCGAGTGGACGTTAAACCCCATCTCTCTCTCTCAGCCTATCAGATTCCTTGATCATCGCGATTCTGTTGTTGTAGGTTTGTTGCAGTTACGAAATGAAATGGCGTATTACATCAGTCACCATGTTAAGAAGGAGGTCGATGATGGTCATGTGACCTATAATCTAGGAAAGTTACCGGAACCAATCAACAGCCAGCGTTCATGTAGTAAATGTCCACAACTTTTAAACTGCGCTATTTATCAGAGGTGAGTTGTGTTTTCCAGGGGGGGTCACAGCAGGGCTGAAATTGGGAAACATGTGGGGAGATGTGACTTCTCTGTTCAGTAAGCTTAGGGAGACATTATTAAAGTCAAAGAGAAGTCAGAATGTTAAAAAATAATTTAATACAATCACAAAAAACACATAAATTTAAAAACAAACAACTTTTCAGACAATTTTCCATATTCTTAGTTTTTCAATGTAGCAAATGACACTAATTCTTGGTTGTTTGACTTTATATACTGATTCCGTAAAATTGCCTTCAATAATATTAAATTAATCACGCCCTTGTGTTAAACAAATTTCGTTTTACCGGTAGAAAGAAAATGAAAAATATTTGTGGGGTTGGATGGCCAAATGGTTACCACGTGCACTTTGTATCTGTCATTGAGGGTGGTTGGGGTGGCCTAGTGGTCTAGAGATCCGCGCTTTTACCTCTAGCTGGCCGGTCACCTCTGGCTTGCGGCTGTGGTTTCGAGCCCTTGTGTGAGCGTATGTGGCATGGAGATAGGGGTGCCTTCTCAACTCGTGGGTTTCCTCCGGGCACTCTGGTTTCCTCCCACTGCTAAAGACCCCTACGCGCAAGCGAATTATTGAAATAAAATTAAAACCATATGTTAGTCCAGAAATGACCTAGTTTGTGTTGAGTGCAATTTAAACCCCATTTCTCTCTCTCTCTCTCTCTCTCTCTCTCTCTATCTGTTTCAATTCCCCGGTTGTGTGTGACAAGGAGTAGGGTCGACTGTCGAACCTCATGGGTTTCTCCAGGTCCTCTGGTTTCCTCCCACTGCTAAAGACCCCTACGCGCAAGCGAATTATTGAAATAAAATTAAAACCATATGTTAGTCCTGAAATGACCTACTGTGTGAGTTCTTGTAAATAATAAACGGATTTCTTCGATTATGAACAAACTAGTTAACTTTGGTTATTATAAACTTACCCGTGTGTTTGAAATGAACTCCCGTTAAATAAAATCCTTTGCACCACTAAAAATCCCAACGAATAAAACCAGTTCTCTCTTGAAAAATTTGAATATTTACTTGTTATTTCGACAGAGTGGATAATAACATTGCTTTCGTCAAATATTGGACGAATCCAACACACTGAAGCAAGGTTGTTTAAATTTGACGCATATTTTGGCAACCACGTGCTATGCTCAAAGCAAAGCGCCAACATTACGATCGTTTGAGTTTGGGCGACGAAAATATCAATTGAAGGCAATTACATAGGAGCTTTATATTGAAACCATTGATCGCCAGTCTATCAAATTTTTTTCAAAATGAAAGAATCACTGATAGTGATTGCGCGGATACTCGTAAAAATAAAGTCATATATAAAATATAAATTTTAATATCCTATCTTCTTTATATTATAAATAGTTTAACACGGATCACGAAGCACACCTCCGAAGTGTCTGAGGACTCTGAGTGTATTATTAATTTGATCTCATTCTTTCGATCAAATAATAACCGCTTCAGTGACATTTTTAAGCGTGTTGCGGCAGCGTTCAGGGTGCCTAATGGCATTGGGTGGCGGATACAATGCCGATAAGTCCGTAACACCCTGTAAGGAGCGGAACATTAATTGTAAATGGCCTGCACATATGTTAAATAATAATATTATCATACCATATTATAAAGATGGGTAATATTTAAGGCCCGTGAAAAGAATGTAGTTATTTTTGTTCCTCATGCGTGTTAAAAAGAAAATTATCCCATCCGAGCCGCTAATCAAATAATTAAGTCGGTAACAAATTTTAAAAAATACAGGTTGTTATGTGTGCGAACGCTCAAACTCAATGCCGAGTCGAGACATGCTTTTAAATGCCACATTTCCTATGCTGTCACCCCTGATACAAAGTGATATCTCCCGAGGTGTGACGTAACCAGCTGCCATATTGATATTTTTCTTAACCGAAAGTTTGTGGGATTTCAATTTTTCAAGAGAGAACTGTTTTTATACGTTGGGACATTTAGTGGTGCAATGGATTTTATTTAACGGGAGTTCATTTTAAACACATAGGTAAGTTTATAATAACCAAAGTTAACTAGTTTGTTCATAATCGAAGAAATCCGTTTATTATTTACCAGAACTCACACAGTAGGTTGTCTTGAGTGGACGTTAAACCCTGTTTCTTTCTCTCCGTTGAATTTTAGATCCGTGGAGAAGTATGATTACGGAGCGAACCATGCCATGAATCAACTGGTACCGGAATCATTATCCCATCTGTCGAGAGAACATCTGGATTATTTTATACATTGGATGTTATGTATGGATCTTGAAAAACAGACAGCGCAAAATACAGATATCAAACAACTCTGGTGTTCTACTAGCAGTGAAAGGTAAGTCGTGGGGAACATGATCCTGCATGTCCACCCCCAAAAAACAATATTTAAATGTGTGTGCGTGGTGTGTAGGGTTGGGAGGATGGGTAGTCCTCCCAGTGCCACCGGGTGATATTAGGCCATGTGAAATATCCTATAGTCGATTTGTAAAGAAATGGAACGTAATTTTATCTATTGCTTACCTAGCACCTAAGCTGCCTTTTGTTCTATGGGTGTTGGATGGTCGAATGGTCAGTATGTGAGCGCTGTATCATAAAGCCTGTCATTGAGTCAACTGGCGTGGTTTCGAATCCTAGGTTATACGTGACAAGGGGTAGGATCAACTGTCCTACCTCATGGGTTTTCTCCCACTGCTAAAGACCCCTACGCGCAAGCTAATTATTGATTTAAAGTTAAACCATATGTTAGTCTCGAAATGACCTAGTTTGTGTCAAGTGGACGTTAAACCCCATCTCTCTCTCTCTCATTTGGTTTATGTTTCATTGCTTGGCAATTTGTCGCCTGTCCAGCATCGTGGGTTTGCTCCGGGGCCTCCGGTTTCCTCCCACTGCTAAAGACCCCTACGCGCAAGCTAATTATTGAAATAAAATTAAACCATACGTTAGTCCCGAAATGACATAGTTTGTGTCGAGTGGGCACTAAACCCCAATTCTCTCTCGCTTGGCAACTTATGTTTTTATTTGTTTATTTTGTAGAGAGCTAAGTGGCGATTGTATTGCTGGTCTTGTTATTAATAGAACGGATGTTGGTCAGATATTAGCCAGTCAGAATTATTCCGAGGGTAGTGACTGTCTTATTACATTCACCAGACATCACGAGTAAGTTCGTCTTTCATAATCTAGGCAGAGGCGGATTACCCTATAGGCAGTGTAGGCAGCTGTCTAGGGCCCAAGAGAAAATAGGGCCCATGAAATTTTTTACGACTTTTTTAAATTTTATGTGTTACATTATAAATTATTTAGTTCCTTGGTCTATGGCCGTCACATGGAAGTCATGAAATGAGGGACTACTTTACTACAAGCGAAAAAATTACAGCTTGTCAGAATATAACAAGTGCCCTAACGACTTCTAAGAAGATAGTAGGAAAAGAAAAGTATGGGCGTATATCCTCAAAAATTTCGTTTCGTTTCTCTTACAGCGGTCTTAGTTTTCCTACGGCAAACCAGTTCTGCAAAGGAACCAGCTGGTCGAGCTGCCTAAAGCCCATCAGAGCCTTGATCCACCTCTGAATCTAGGTAGTTTGGAACCAAAGAACCCAGAAAAAAACACATTGGAACTGGACCCATGACATACATAGATGATATATGACTAATTCAATGTGCCTGGATAACCAGTTCTGCATACTTGCATAATCGATAGTATTAGTGGTCGCCATGATTGTCAAGCCTCTCATACAATTAAACAGTGGAATTCCTTGTATGGTTTGCTTGAAATGATCACTTACAAAGGGCTCAGTTTTTGATTTGGACATTCAGACAAGCTAATTTTGTGTATTTCTTCACATTTACATTTATTAACAGTGGTTTAACATCTGTACTTTAGATAATAGGGTCTGTCATTGAATCAAGTGGCCTGGTTTCGACCCCATGCTTGTAGGTTCGTCTGTACAACCTCATGGCTTTTCTCTCTGTCGTTAAGTTTCCTCCCAGGGCTAAAGTCCCTACATGCCAGCGAATTATAGAAATAAAATTGTTCATATGTTCATTCTGATGGCTTTAAACCAAATGCCTCTCTGCCCGATTATGAAAGGTACTGAGTGTAAGTCCATCTTCATTAGCCCAGGGGGTCACGGTGGCTAAGTGGATTAGGCGGCGAGTCGCTAGCCTGGAGGTCGGGTGTTCGATTCCTGCATTGGCCGAGAAAGTTCATCTCGATTTTCCGGCGTGATTTCCCCTTGTCAGTGATGCAGAAGGAGGGTCTGACAAGGACAGCTGCCTAGTCGTTTGGATGGGCCGAAAGACCGAGGTCCCGTGTACACATTGGAGTGCATGTAAAAGATCCCTTGGCAGTTGGAATTCGATATAAGAGTAGGCGGTAGCGCCCCTGCCCGGGCAAAATTTCCCTCATAGCACACTGTATGGCGTATGCCCGTCTTCCATTAGCCCAGGTAGGTGCATAAGAGTAGGACGTTAAACCCTGTTTCATTTCATTTCACCGGTGATATGGTGAAGAATGATTTTGTTGTTATGATGTTTACTTTGTATTTTCCAGCTATTCTCCGATTATGTTAAATTGTGTTGGCATGGTGAAGAATGATTTTGTTGTTATTAGTACTGAAGATGGTCGATTATTAGCCATCAGTACAGGTGTAATACAGAATATAACAGATACCTGTATATATGTTGCTGTAGACAGGTACTCGTCCTTACTCGTCCTTTAAAGCGAGAATTTCATATTTTCGAAGAAAGTCAAAACATAATTATTTCTATGTCTTTTGCTCATTAGGTTGTCAACTCACTATATATGATGATAGGCAATATTTCCCACTCTTATAAATCACTAATACAGGAAATAATAACACAATTACCTCCCTTATTTTCTATTCCCCCATGCAATAGCTCTATCTTCAAACGTTTGAATTTGAAGTAGAAAATGATATTTTTGCCAATTTCTCTACTGGCAATAGTGAATTACAGGATTAACAAGGTAGGACTGTTTGTAGATACATTATGGGAGATAAGATAAAGAGTTGAGAGCTCCCACTATAATAGTTAAAAATTAGATAATGTAAAGGTAATTTGCTGAAAATTTCAGTCAAATTGAACCACTATGAGCCGAGGACGAAGCGGGTAAAATCATTGATATAAACAGCATAATCTCGATTATCCACTTTTAAATAAAAGGCTTTATGTTAATACATTTTTAAAATGTAATTTAAAAATATGGAATTCTCGCTTTAAACACTCTGGGGGCAGGACTAGTGGTTTAACGTCACATTGATCAGCAGTGAATATTCGCTAGGCCGCTACAACGATACAATTCAATGAGCCACAAATATCAATTTTTTTCCTCCAACAAATTAAATTCTACAGCATTGTTTTTATGTATTAGAAAAGTAAAATAAAGACGTTTGAATTATTTGTAGGTAAAACTTATTTCCTATTTATTGTAAATGGGTATTAAAATGATTAAATGGCACAATTCTGCCCGAACCATTTACGTCTCATATAAACAATGCATATATCTAACATGGATTTCTACTTTCTATTTTTACAGAGACACTTTACATACGGATAAAGTTTTACAGCATAAATTATTTCGATTAGATAAGTGTAATAATTTTAATACGATGGGATACCTGTTTACAAACTTATCGCGTCTCATGTTAGATGACCCTCATAGGTGAGTTTTATAAATTAATCAGGAGTAGTGTCGCCTGTCCAACCTCGTGGGTTTTATCTGGGTACTCCGGTTTCCTCCCACTGCTAAAAGATCCCTCCGCACAAGCGAATTATTGAAATAAAATTAAACCATATGTTAGTCCCGAAATGACCTGGTTTGTGTAGAGTGGACGTTAAACCCCATTCCTCTCTCTCTTTTTAAATTAATCAAATTGTTGCTTATTTATTTATCACGTTAACACTTTGGATGTCTGAAACTATTTGGTTCCACCCTTGTTAGTGGTGCAGAGTGGATTGCCTGGCAATGGACAGCGTACAGATGTTTAGATGGGACAAACAAAAAACGAGATCTCATGTTCAAATTGGTGTGCATGTAAAAGAATCCGTAAGTGGAATTTGAAATAAGGGAAGACGGTATTGCTAATGTGTCTGCAAATTTTCGCTCGTAGCTTTTTGTATGGCGTATTCCCATCTTCATTGGCCCAGTCAGTGAAGAAAAATAGGACTTTAAACCCCATTTCATTTCATAAATTAATCAATTGTTGCTTATTTATTTATTGCTTTAGCTCTTGGCATGGAATTTTCCAATCCACCAAAACTGTCTGAGGCAAGGATTAGCTTTACCGTTCGAATCTCGTAGGTTTTCTGAGGCTCCTCTGGTTTACTTCCACCTAAGCACGAACTAGGTTATTTTGAGATTAACTTGGTTCAGATTATTTCAATAATTCGCTTGTGCATAGGGTTCTTTAGTAGTGGGATGGAAATCGAAGACCCGTAGAAAACCCCTGAGGTTAGACTGGCGACCCTTACTCCTTGTCACATACAACCAGGGAATTAAAACTATGCCAGTTGACCTCCCTCCCTCTCTCTCTCTCTCTCTCTATTCCTTGATGTTTTTTAAAGGAAGTTATGAAATAATCATCTAATTTAAAATATTTCAGTGCTAGATTAAGGGAGTTGATTATTGATAAGAAGAAACCAGAATTTAATTTAACATTGTCAAAAAAATCCATAGAACTAGGTAAGTTATTGATGAATTAAAAAAAACGACCCACCCTAAATATTAAACAGGCATTATGGTGGATTAGATAAAGAGTTGACAGGTCTCGCTATAATAGTTAGAAAAAAAGATAACGTAAAATAGAATATACTGAAAATATCAGTCCAATTGCTTCACTCTGAACCAAGATATTAGCTTTTGAATTTTAGGCCTAGCCTCAATTATCATTACTAAACTCGATACGATATTGATTTTGTATTTTATTATATTTCCATTATTACTTTTAACCTACCATTATATCACAAGGGGCCTGTTTCATGAAATTTTAACTTAAGATAAAATTCAAATTTTAGTAATTTGATTGGATAATATTAGACTGATTTTTCTGCTCAGCCAATCGAAACTAAAGTATCTACTAAAATTTGGATTTTATATCTTTAGTTAAGACATTTTGCAGAGGCGATGGTAACAATTTTTTTTTTTAACTCTTGTGTACTGTAGGCCATGTTTATGCTTTTCGTTGTATATTTGGATAAGTTGATTTTTGTGTCTATATCTCTGTTTCAGTGAAGAAACATTTTAAATCTATGAACAAGCCTCAGAAAACAGCCATTTTAAAGGTTTGTAGAAAAATTTGATGTGTAAGTTGAATTATGGTCAGATTTGGGAAATGAAATAAGGTCATGCTGTTCTGCTTCGACTGGGCTAATGAAGACGGACAAACGCCATGAGTACTTTTCAGTACAGAGCATCAATTCTATGGAATTTGCTGCCACCTTCCATTTGAAAGTGCGGAAACCTACCATTGAGTCAACTGGTGTGGGTTTGATTCCCCGGTTGTACGTAACAAGGAAAAAGGTTGTCTGTCCAATGTCATGGGTTTTCTCCAGGCCTTTCAGTCTCCTCCCACTGCTAAAGACCCCTATGCACAAACAAACTATTGAAATAAATTTTAACCGTATGTTAGTCCCAAAATTATTTGGTTTGAGTCGAAAATGGACGTTCAATCCCGTTACTCTCTCTCCGTTCTATTTTATTACGGAGCGAACCATGCTATGAATCAGCTGGTACCGGAATCATTATCCCATCTGTCGAGAGAACATCTTGATTATGGGTTTTCTCCTGGTCCTCTACTCAAACGAATTATTAAGATAGATTTGGACCTTGTATATGATAGTCCTGAAACTGAAATGATCTAGTGGACCTTACACACACACACACACACACCCTCTCTCTTTCTCTCTCTCTCTCTCTCTCTTTCTTTTGTATGGATATTGATGCCTGACAACTACCTGTCAACAGATAAATTGAGTAAAGATTATATTTGTATTGTTTGTATTTAACAGGTATTAATGAGTAAAGATTATGTATTAATAAAAGGTTTCCCAGGAACAGGTAAGAAATCCTGTATTTATCTGGGATGTAAATACCGATGTCTGAGTCATTATTTGTGTATTTGGTTATTGAGGTAGATGTATCTAAGCTAAATAGCTTTTGCTTAAAAAGATGTGTTACCTTGGTTACAGAATTATTTTTTTTAAAGCTAGTTTTCCCTTATTTATTACATTTCTTAACTACTTGTACCATTCTTAATTCAGTGGTATGAAATTTAAAAAAAGATAGGAAGAAATCACTTACGTCCTTTGATTAAAAAACACAAGACAATTTATATGGAAAACAATCACTGGTTTATACACATAGCACAACGTTTCGACAAGTATTCTGTGATCCTTTAGAAGCACAAATGATAATGATCATAGAATACTTGTCGAAACGTTGTGCTTTATGTGTATAAACGAGTGATTGTCTTCCATATAAATTGTCTTGTGTTTTTTTTTGATTTCACTTCAGTGGAAGCGGAAGTTAAATAAAGCTATTTCACACGCATAATTTGCTCAGTCACTAAATGCCACTTACGAATTATAGACCTTCACTATATACATCATGAGTTAATATTTGGTCCATGATCTATCTATGTTTCAGGAAAGACGTCAACAATAGTAGCTTTAGTGAAGATATTGAGATGTTTAGGACAAACAGTTTTATTGACCAGTTATACCCATTCGGCTGTTGATAATATACTACACAAGTTAAAACAGGTAAATTAAGTATTAATAATATACTACACAAGTTAAAACAGGTAAATTGTATCAGCTGTTGATGATAGACTCCACAAGTTAAAACAGGTAAATTGTATCAGCTGTTGATGATATATGTGAGCTGCCATTACTTCAGGAATATGACAAAACCAGACTCTTGGTCATTTTTATACGCCCACATGGAAATGTGGTCGTATATTGCCATCGCCCCCGTCCGTCCGTCTGTCCGTCCGTCCGTCCGTCCGTCCGTCCGTCCATCGTCCACAATTTCTTGTGAACGCTCTAGAGGCTAAAGTTAATATCCGATTGACTTGAAATTTATACATGGTGTTTAAGGTCGTGAGACGAAGAAGCCTATTGATTTTCAGCGATATCTGATAATTACTACCAGAGTTATGACCCTTGATCACTTTGAAAAATCTTGTGAACGCTCTAGAGGCTATAGTTAATATCCGATTGACTTTAAATTTATACACAGTGTTTAAGGTCATGAGACGAAGAATCCTATTGATTTTCGGTGACCTCTGATAATTACTGCCAGAGTTATGACCCTTGATCACTTTGAAAAATCTTGTGAACGCTTTAGAGTCTAAAGTTAATATCCGATTGACTTTAAATTTATACACAGTGTTTAAGGTCATGAGACGAAGAAGCCTATTGATTTTCGGTGATATCCGATAATTACTACTAGAGTTATGACCCTTGATCACTTTGAAAAATCTTGTGAACGCTCTAGAGGCTAAAGTTAATATCCGATTGACTTTAAATTTATACACAGTGTGTAAGGTCATGATAAGAAGAAGCCTGTTGATTTTCAGCAATATCCGATAATTCCTGCCCGAGTTATGACACTTGATCACTTTGAAAAATCTTGTGAACGCTCTAGAGGCTAAAGTTAATATCCGATTGAATTTAAATTTATACACGGTGTTTAAAGTCATGATACAAAGAATCCTATTGATTTTCAGCAATATCCGATAATTACTGCCAGAGTTATGACCCTTGATCACTTTGAAAAATCTAAAGTTAATATCCGATTGACTTTAAATTTATACACACTATTTACGGTCATGATACAAAATAGCCTATTTATTTTCAGCGATATCCCATAATTACTGCCAGAGTTATGACCCTTGATCACTTTGAAAAACCCTGTGAATGCTCTAAAGGCTAAAGTTAATATCCGATTGACTTTAAATTTGTACACAGTGTTTAGGGTCATGATACGAAGAATCCTATTTGATTTTCAGTGATATCTGATAATTTCTGGCAGTTGACCACTTTGAAATATCTTGTGGACAAAGGCCTTGAGACAAACCATCAAAACTATTCTAATCATTTCTGATAATTATTTAATGGGCTATTACTCGTAATAAGATTATCATGTGTTGTAAATGTTCTCCTTACTGATAAAAGAAACAATATGCGACAACCCTTGTTGACTGCCCGGACGACTTAGCTGTTGTGGGTGTATGTTTCGTTGCCTGGCAACCTATCTTTATAAAGATATACCTGGCAGCATATTTGAATAGTCCACAACCTAAGCTTTCCAAAAATACAATTCTTTTAAAATTTGTTGTACCATCTGGAGTTGAGTTCGGAGTAGAAAGCTGTTGATGATGAACTATGTAGAAAGCTGTTGAAACTATGTTGATGATAAACTGCATGGATTAAAACAGCAAAATTACATCATTAAGGTGCTGGCACACTAACCTGGAGTTCCATAGTTAATCTTGGAGGTTTCAAAGTTCTTCAGGCTTTTCCAGTCTGATGTTCCTTTTGTCTGCTGTATAGAACAAGGAATCTGATCTGGCAGGGAACATAAGGGACTTGGCAAGGAATAACATCTAATCTTGACATAAAACACATATGGTTTCATCTATATTTGTTTCATATCAAGTTGGTCAAAATTAGGGTTTTATCTAAAAAAAAATTATGCGAAAACCAAGTCCATAATCTGACAGAACGGAGTGAGGGTTCTCAGAGATTTGTTAAATGTCCCTAGAGGATGGTGATTGGAAATATGTTATGAGCCAGTGCTATAAGGCTATTGTTTTTATACTGTTTCTGGGGGGTTGGGATTGCCTAGTGGTCTAGACTACCGCGCTTCGGCCTCTAGCTGGCCGGTCACCTCTGGCATGCAACTGTGGTTTCGTTCCCTGGTGTGATTGTATGTGGCATGGAGATGGGGGCGCCTTCTCCGGGCACTCTGGTTTCCTCCCACTGCTGAAGACCCCTACGCGCAAGTGAATTATTGAAATTAAATTAAACCATATGTTAGTCCCGAAATGACCTAGTTTGTGTTGAGTGGACGTTAAACCCCATTTCTCTTTCTCTCTTTTATACTGTTTGTCTCCCAGCCACTGCTATGCCTAGATATATTTTATAATTTAGGATGGATTACCGTTTTTAAGACTGGGTAGATTAGCTAGAATTCATCCGAATATACATGATCATTCAGCTGAAGTTTTAACGTCAAAGATTGCTAGTGTTGGTGAATTAAGAAGTTTTTACTCATCTCAGGTATTTGGTTTTAATTCCCATAATTCTTATTTACTATGTATGCATCACAGGGGGTTGGATGGCCAAATTGTTAGAGTGCGTGCGCTTCATCTCTCATTGAGTCAACTGGCGTGGTTTCGATTTCCCGGTTGTACGTGACAAGGAGTAGAATCGCTGTGTCTAATCTCGTGGGGGTTTTTGCCATGTCCTCCGATTTCCTCCCACTGCTAAAGATTACACTCAAGCGAATTATTTAAATAAAATTAAACCATATGTTAGTCTAGGAATGACCTGGTTTGTGTTGAGTGGACATTAAACCCTCTCTCTCTCTCTCTCAAGCGAATTATTGAAATAAAATTGAACCATAAGTTAGTCCCGAAATGACCTAGTTTGTGTTGAGTGGACGGTTAAACCCTCTCTCCCTCTTTCTCTCTCTCTCTCTCTCTCTTGCTATAACTACAAGAAGATTTATATTTATTTCAGGGTATTGTAGCGACAAGTTGTCTGGGCACCAATCATCCTATTTTTACACAGAGACGATTTGATGTGTGTATCATTGACGAGGCATCACAAGTATTACAACCTGCTTGTCTTGGACCTATCTTTACATCAGATAAATTTATTCTAGTCGGTGATTCAAAACAACTCTCACCAGTTGTACAGAGTAGAGAGGCTAGGTATGGATAGAGCTCGCGACTTGACGTCAGGTTTTGATTTATCTTTTGAGTGTTTTATACGTGCTACAGTTGCCTGTCTCCGTGTGCAAAATGTGTTATGTTTGTGTATTTTATTATTTCTCTTTTACAAAATTTGTTTGTCAAGCGCCATTTAGCAATTGTATCATCTTCAATAGAAGGCTTGATCTCGCTTTAATTACGTACATCTTATCAAGCCCTTCACGTAAAACCCTGCATGTTTCGGCACTAATTTCGATTGGGTAACAAGCCCAGCTTGTGAGCCTATCAGGCTCTTCGATCGTTGCTAATACCAAGTTGTGCGCTTTCAAGGTAAAATGTTGACCTGTGAAAATAGAGTTGCAAAGTTCAAGGTTTGTTCAATGTCAAGGTTTCTGTGGAGTCACGACCTCTGATTGGACGCTAATGTTCATGTGTCTGGTCTAGCTGTAGATAATGTAGCTATAAGTTCTGGAATTGTGAAGTAATCCAACAATGTCCAGATACTGTAAAACTTGCAGTTGTTGCTTCAGGAACATGTGTAATGTATATCTGGCGCCAGTTTCATAAAGCACTCTCTGACTTTTGTGAAACTGGAACCAGGTATTCCACTTTGAACCACAGAGATTTATTAAACACAATAATGCAGTAGTGGGGGTCGGGTAAGATTGAACATGACAGGCAGCAGAAGTTTTGTTCCTGATATTGTCTGTTACAGGTGCCTTATTTCCAGGCTTGTATATGTATTATTTGTAACAGGGATCTAGGTATGTTGTATATAATATTGTATTATGTATATGGAAGATTACATGGAATAGAGGCCAGTTGTATATAATATTGTATTATTTATATCAGGGATCTAGGTATGGAGGAGAGTCTGTTTATAAGATTAGATGAAATGGGAGCTAGTTACGAGCTTAATTTACAGTACAGAATGAACAGGTGAGAAAATTAAATGAAATGGGTTTAACATCCTACTGTTATGATGATGTTAGGGGGGGATGACTGAATGGTTAGCGTGTGTACATTGTATCACTAGGTTTGGCATGAGTCAGCTAGCGTGGTTTCGAATCCCTGGTTGTACGTGACAAGGAGTAGGGTAAACTGTCCAACCTCATGGGTTTTCTCCGGGTCCTCCGGTTTCCTCCCACTGCTAAAGACTCCTACGCGCAAGTGAATTATTGATATAAAATTGAACCATGTGTTAGTCCCGAAATGACCTAGTTTGTATGTGTGTATGTTAAACCCCATTTCCCACTCTGTTGTTTATAATTACCAGTGTTATAATGATGTTCGGTTGTTTTGTTTGGTTGTTATAATGATGTTACGATGTTAAGTTTTGTTTTTTTTTGTTATTACCAGAATTATTATGAAGTTAGGTAATGAGCTTGTGTATGGGGGTGCTCTACAGTGTGGTAATAAAATAGCTAGTGAAGCTTGTCTAGTATTACCTCAACCAATCAACATGTCTGTAAGTATTTCTCTTATAATGTCATCTTATTTAAGATACATGAGACATCATCTATTGGGGGATAGAGTACCGGAGTCCACCGATGTATGTCGTTTGATATCTATAAGAGTGTATCGGGGAGTCAGGAGTGGTCTAGAGTATCACGCTTAGCTAGTGATCTTGCTGGATGGTCACCTCTGGCTTGCGATTGTGCTTTTGATACCTGATGTGAGAGTATGTGTCGTTTTTACCTTGTGTATTTACTCTGGTACTCCGGTTTCCTCCCAAAGGAAAGATTCCTGCACATGCTCTAATAAAATAAGACAAATTGTCTGCGATATCACCATCGGTTAACAGTGTATTTTAACTCTAAAAGTCACATATTTATATACATTTTAATGCCTTCTCCAGATGTAAATACTGATAATCTTCGACACCGGGCGAACCAAACAAAGCCAGGTTTCCTGCTAGTCTTAGATAAATCGGCCTGTCCATAATGTAATTTGTATGTTAAAATTGTAATAATTTCATACAAATCCATGATTCTATGAATAAATCTGTATTTTAAACATACATTTTGCAAGAGCTAAATCTACTATTGCAGGTCTTTCTAAATTATTTATTAGACATTAATGAACTTGTTCAGACCATAATCAACTCTCAATGTCATCACAAGCCTGCGATATTTACCAAAATTCAATTGCTAAATTCTTGGTTCAGACCAGATCAGTTTGACTGCCTGCTCTTTGTCTTATCTCCAATAATGTATGGTTAAGTTAATTACCAAGTGTAGTCCTTGCTCACTGGAAGAAACTTATGAACTTTTTATGTCAATATCAGATCTAAAATAAACACAACAGTTCTGTGGATCAACAACTACTGTATTTCTATTACATGTAAATCTACGTTTCCAAAATGATTTTCTAGTCATTGTCTCTTGTGCTTGATAACGACAAGAGAATCATTGTTGAAACGTAGCTTTAATAGAAATACAGTAATTGTTGTCCATACAACTTTTGTGTTGATTTCAATGTGTTCAATTACTAAATCCCATTCTAACAGAATAGCTATGTAATCTGCTTTAAATTTATGTTCTTTGTTTTAATTATTGGGAGAAGTAACAATTTATGTTAATTATTTACAGAGTTATTGCCCTTTATTATTTTAATTTATATCGTAATTTCAGGATGAATGTGATTGGTTAAAACAAGTATTAAACTGTGATATTAACCAATCGGCTGTATTTTGTGATACTCAACAGGTTGGTTAATGATATATTTCCGCAAATATTTTGATCCCAGAAGCAGTACCTTTCAGAAAAGTGATATCGCAGATAAGAGATAGGAGAGCCAAGGCTTCTTCCTTTATTTTGAGAATATGATTTTGCATCTTTCCATTTGCATCCTTCAGCCATTGATTGCTTTAGTGAGAAGATCTTCCCTTTATTTAATAAAAACATGCCGTTTGGCGTTTTCATCGTAAAAATATAATCTCTGTTAAACTCACAATTATTTTACTTTATAATCTTCTGGGAGATACAGGGATGGGTTGGGGAAAGCGGAGTTGGTTAACTTGGGCGTGTGTATCATAAGGTCTGTCATTGAGTCAAGTGGCATGGTTTCGATTCCCCGAATGTACATGACAACGAGTAGGATCAGCTGTCCAATATCATATGTTTACTCCGGTTCCTCCGTTTTCCTCCCACTGCTAAAGACATCTTTGCACGTGTATTTTCAGGTACCGGCACCAGAAGTCTGTGATAAAAAAGGTGTGATTGAAAATCCTGTAGAAGCAGAAATTGTTTCGACGATAATATTAGCTTTATTAAAGGTCATTGATATTCTTTTATTCCTTTCGTTTCATATGTAGAATCTTTTACGCTAAATATACTTGGATGTTGTGTACGATTGTAGTTGGGGGGCCTGGATGGTTAGCATGTGCACGCTGTAATATAAGGTTTGCCATTGAGTCAACTGATCGAGGTGGTTACAATTCTTGGGTTGTACATGACAACGAGTAGGGTTACCTGTCCAACTGCATGGGTTTTCACCGGTTTCCTCCCATTGCTAAGTGAATTATTGAAATAAAATTGAACCATGTGTTAGTGCCGAAATGACCTAGTTTGTATCCAGTGGACGTTGACACCATTTCTCTCTCTCTTTCTCTCTGTCCTTGTTATGCCCTCCACGCTTCATCACTGATAAGGGGAAACCATGCCGGAAAATCTGGATGAACTTTCTCCGCCAAAGCAGGGATCGAACACCCGACCTGCAGGCTAGCGAGCCAGCGCTTTACCCACTTAGCCACCATGACCCCCCCCCCCCCCATGTTGAAGGTCACTTGATAATAGGAATTTGTCGAAGATTGCTCTTTTCAAATGTCTTCTGTTATGCAATCATGTCTTTCTCAATATTTTTTCAGGCTGGTATTGAAGCAGTTGATATAGGAGTCATTGCTCCATACAGAAGTCAGGTTAAACTTCTTTATTCACAGTTACAGAAGGTCAAAGTTCAAGAGGTCGAGGTCAATACTGTTGATCAATATCAAGGTCGTGACAAGAAGGTCATAATTATTTCGTTTGTGAGAAGCTATTCAGAGAGTTCCAAGTCCTCGGTAAGATATTTCTTTAAAGGATTCTAAGCAATAGGCCAATTTAGCTCTTGCAAAATGTGTATTTAAATTGTAAAACTTTGTCTTTATTCTATTGTTGCTAGTCGTATTGATTCAGGGGGGATGGCCGAATGGTTACTACATGTGTGTTGTATCATAAGGTCTGTCATTGACTCAACTCGCAGGGTTTCTATTTCCGGGTTGAAATAAAATTGAACCATAAGTTCGTCAGCGAAATGACCTAGTTTTAGTCTCTCCGTCTTTCTCTTTGGCAAACTAAAAATTAGAGTACTTGAAACGACATTGTGGTTGATATAACACATTTTGCATACTGGTGCTCCGTCCCTTGCCTTCCCCCCTTTGCCCAAATATAAAAACGAAAACGTTGACTCACTCTCCCTCTTATCAAAGTGGCTAGTCATATTCTCACCCCTTTATTGGCAAACTGTGAATATGAGCTCTTATAAATAGATAGTTGTTGAGATATCACTGTTTTTATTTGTTTGTTTTTGATCAGAGAGGTGCATTATTAGATGATATAAAAAGATTAAACGTAGCGGTAACTAGAGCTAAGGTAAAGTTAATAATGGTAGGAGATATATCAACGTTAAATAGATATACACCGTGTTCTACTATCATAACATCCATGATAAACACAGATCAAGTATCCTTTTTATACACCCCACAATTCATCACCCTGTCCGTCCATCAACTATTAGCTCTTGAATGTTGTTGTTATTCTTACTATTTTAACGTTTGCCTCCACCGAAGATGATAAGTCTTATTATTCATTTTTATTATCGTTAAGCATGCGAAGGTGTCTTTCTTGTTGGAGAAACCGGAGTACCTGAAGTAAACCCACAAGGTTGGGAATGCGTCCCAATCTCCAAGCCACATGCGCTCACACCATGGATCGAAACCACAACCGCAAGCCAGAGGTGACCGACCTGCTAGAGGTCGAAGCGCGGCAATCTAGACCACTAGGCCATCATGACCCCCCCTATTGTGAATGTAATAGAGGCTATAGTTTTAAATAGATCCTTTTGAAATTTGGTGTGAAGCATTGTGGACATGAGAGCACAAACGCTATTGATATTCTGCATTACACAACCAGGCATTCGAATTTGACAAAATTAGGGTTCACCAATTTATCACTCCGGCAACTACTGGACAGATAAGGAGAATGTGCGTAGGTGTACAGATTGGATGAAATTGGGGTTCCACCAATGCACACCCCATGGCTTAAAAAAAACCACGACGGTTGAAATTCGAAGAAGACCGGGGGGTTGGATGGCCGAATGGTTAGCATGTGCACGCTGTATCATAAGGTCTGTCATTGAGTCAACTGGCGTGGGTACGATTCCTCAGTTGTATGTGACAATGCTGTTCAACCTACAGGTCCTACCTGTTTCCTCCCACTGCTAAAGACCCCTAGCCGCAAGCGAATTATTGAAATAAGATTAAACCATGTGTTAGTCCAAAAATGACCTAGTTTGTGTCGAAAGGATGTTAACTCCCATTTCTCTTGAAGACGCAGAAGAGCAGATGGAATTTGCTCCTCACATTACACACATAACTTTTTAGGAGCAAAATAATCCTATTAAATATCGTAGTGTGTGAGGATGTCTATAATAAACTGTTTTACTAAGATATGATATTTAAATGTTATTAACTTGTTATAATTGCTGTGTGTGCAAATATTCATGTCTACGAATGTTTGCGATATTCTGACTATAATTAGCTGCAAAATTCCCTGATTAACAGAAAGAATGTCATAGAGTTGATTATGATAACAAATATTTAAGTTTCTTAACACTTCACAGATTATTAAATTACCTAAGGATGCCCATGTACAACACAGTGTAAATATGGTGGTCTGAATCCAGATGAAGATTGACAATATTGCTGTAATATGAAGTGTCTTATAAGAATATTGCTGTGATTATAATATTCTGATATTGTGTATGCACTACTCGGTATGTTCAGTGGTAGAGTGGTCTAAACCAGGAAAACGATAAAAAAAAATACAAGTTCTACTCAACCGATTTTAACAAACTTGGCATCAATTGATGCTTATATATGGAGGAACATTTCTGTGGAACAAATTGTGATTATTTTTACTTCATATGTTGGTTGTTCCAGAACTTCACCCCCAAAATTAAATCATAATTCATTAACTCCATCAAAATTTTTTAGTGCTTCCATTTATGTATTAATCATTAAATTGTAAGTCATTCATTCATTATCAAATTATATTTCTGTGATAAAATTTTATTCAATTAATTCATTCATTATTATTTACTAAGTTATAGAAGTGGGTCAAAGGGAGATAACTACAATTTGTAATTTACAGATCACATGCAGGGCCTGATCACATGACCAAACCTTTCAAATTGTCATAACATAACAAGTTTGGATTTTACTATTAAATAATAACAGAGTAATTCAATGCATTTTGAATGACTCATCATGTAGATTAATGTAGAAGTAAAGGGGGTGGAACTTAGGAATATCTGTAACACTTATTCCAGGTTTGTCAGAGTCGGCTTGAGCTGCTCAGTGCTGTGTTTATTTACATTTACATTGTTGCTAGAGTTATATTGATTTTTATATACATTGTTTTTGTTGGGATATTAATGGAGATACTTTGTAGATGTTAATACGACAAATTTTTCTACAAGGCAGCTGTTGATTTAAATATCCAATCCGAGTTATAAATATGGGTTGTCAAATTCAAATTTATATTTTCCTAACCCTGACACTGGGTATAGTAGTACTATTTGTTGATTGTGTCAGATATGAGCCTACATGGAAATCACTCGACAGTCGGCCATTACCAGAATGGTATGATCAAAGTAAGATCGGTATTTTCATACATTGGGGAGTTTTCTCCGTTCCAAGTTTCGGATCGGAATGGTTCTGGTATTACTGGAAAGGATCCAAAATCAAAAGTTTCGAGATGTTTATGGAAAGGAATTATCCTCCTGGCTTCACTTACGCTGATTTTGCCTCCCAGTTCCATGCAGAATTTTATAATCCGAACAAATGGGTGGACGTCTTTAAAGCAAGTGGTGCCAGGTTGGTATGGCAATATTCTATCAATTCATTGTAATAATGATGCCCTTGCTTCAATGTAATAATTCCCTTAATTGCTTCAATGTAATAATTCCCTTATTTGCTTCAATGTAATAATTCCCTTATTTGCTTTAATGTAATGATTCCCTTAATTACTTCAATGTAATGATTCCCTTGCTCCAATGTAATGCTCCAATGTAATAATTACCTTGCTCCAATGTAATAATTACCTTGCTCCAAAGTAAAATGATGCAGAATTGCTCCAACGTAATAATATCCTTGCTTCAATGTAAAAATTCCCTCGCTTCAACGTAATTATTCCCTTGCTCCAACATAATAATTCCCTTGCTCCAACGTAATAATTCCCTTGCTCCAATGTAATAATTCGCTTGATTCAATGTAGCCTCAATCATCATTACTAAAGTCGGTATGATAAAAAACCAATTTTGATTGTGCTCTTTTTAAAGTTGCTGCCTGTCATTTGATTCTGCTCTGTTTTTTAAGATGCTAGCTGTCATTTGATTGTGCTCTGTTTTTAAAGTTGCTGGCTGTCATTTGATTGTGCTCTTTTAATAAAGTTGCTAGATGTCATTTGAATAATTTTGAATCCTTTGCAAACTGTAATTTTGTGATGAAAGTTTAATCGCTAAAAAGAATATCGGCCGGAAATTTTTAACTCCTCATTTCAGCATTTACAAAGCTATGAAGAACTGAAAATTTGATGAGCATATTTTTAATGTGGTTTAACATGTGTACATTAGGTCTGTCATTGAGTCTGCTGCTGTGATCTCAGTACCCCGATTGTACGTGACAAGGAGTAAGGTCGTCAGTCCAACCTCGTGGGTTTTCTCACGGTACTCCGGTTTCATCCAACAGTTAAAGGCATATATATTCTTGAAGTAAAATGGAACCATATGTTAGTCCCGAAATGACCTAGTTTGTGTTGAGTGGATGGTAAATTTATTCTTGTTTTACTGCTTCAGGTATATTTACTGACAATGATCCATTTAAACAATGTATTACAGATATATCGTTCAGGTTACCAAACATCATGAAGGATTTACCAGTTGGCCGTCAAATCATTCATTTAACTGGAATGCCATGGCTGTCGGACCAAAGAGAGATCTTGTTGGTTTGTATGTTCTTATATCTACGATCCCTTTTTAGGTAGAGAAAGCTTCTCAGGATGGTTTCCCTTTGTCGGTGGAGCAGGGCAGAGGACTTGACTAGGACAAGGCGTATGATATGTTTGACACTGTCATTTTTATAAGCGTACATTTTCATGTGGACGTATATTGTCGTCGAACCTGTCGGTGCTTCCACAATTGTCTGTGTTCTCTCTACAGGTCACAATTCTTGTCCAATTTTGACGAAAACTTGAAATATAGGTTTATCTCCAAAAGACCTTGGATGCTTTCGATATTGACATACATGTATCAGATCGAAACTTTATAGATTATGGCCCCTGATTGAACAAAAAATCATGTTTTACCTCGTGGACCCTATAGAGGTCACAATTTTGAACTGATTTTGATGCACAAGGTCTTGGTTCCTTTCTATATTTGTGCATATCGAATTGTAACTTCATGAAAATGTGGGCGTATCCTGCATGGCAGCCGCTGGTTTACAAGCACTGTTGCCTTGGGTGGGAAGGGCTCCAGCTAAGGTGTATAATATTTTTGACATGCACTAATGTATTCATACAAACAGTAGGTCTAGTAGCCGACATGTATAGGGGGCTTCAGTTACATCATAAAAGAGTAATTGAATGCATTTTGAATGACTCACCATGTAGGTCATTGTATATAACAATATAAGTAAAAGGGGTAGAGCCATTGATCTGTGACACCATTTATTGATTTTATCTATTGATCTGTTGTGTTGATTTTTATATACATTGTTTTTGTTGGGATATTAATGGAGATATTTTGTAGATGTTAATACAACATTTTATTCCAAAAATACAAGGCAGCTGTTGATTTTGATATCGAATCAGAGTTGTAAATTTGGGTAGTCAAATTCAAATTTATGTTTTTCTTACCCTTACACAGGGTATAGTAGCACTATTTGTTGATTGTGTCAGATATGAGCCTACATGGAAGTCACTCGACAGTCGTCCATTACTAGATATCATCAAATCACCCTATTTGTATGTGGTAGGGTATCTTTAATGTTGGTGACCATGATTGACTGATATTTTGTTTATTATAGGTGAATTAGCTGCTGCTGTTCGTAGTAATTCTGATTTACATTATGGTGTTTATCATTCGTTATTTGAATGGTTTAATCCCTTATATAATATGGATAAAGCTGCTAATTACACTACTCATGTCTATCAACAGGTAGATATTATATATATATATACAGTTCATGGAGGTTGTCTTCGTTTTTGAACTACAGAAAGAGCCCTCGTGCCTCTGTGTCTAAGGAGCTGGCTTTCGATCAAAACCACAGCCGCAAGGCAGGGGTGACTTGCCAGCTAGAAGTCAAAGCGCGGCACTCTAGACCACTAGGCCATCCCACCCCCCCAGAGTTCATGAGGATTGTCTTTGTTTTTTTAAACTATGGAGGGAGCCCTGGTGTCTTCATGTCTAAGGTTCTGGCTTTCGAACTTGAAGTTCCTTCTTTTTAAACTATGGAAGACGCCCTGATGCCTCCATGTCTAAGGCGCTGGCTTGTTCTTCTTAAACTATGGAGGGAGCCCTGGTGCCTCCGTGTCTAAACGTTGGCTTTTGATCTTGATTTTCCTTCTTTTTAAATTGTGAAAGGAGCCCAGGTGCCTTAAGACGTTGGCTTGCGAAATAGAAGTTCCTTCTTGTTAAACTATGGAAGGAGCCCAGGTGCCTCGATGGGTAAGGAACTGGTTTGTGAACTAGGAGCTATTGAGTTTGATCCTGCTGTTGTGTTAGAAAGATCCTCAAGATTTTCTGACGTCTTGACGTTAAGATGATACCAAAAAAAATACAAGGTCACATGTAGACATTGGCATGCACGTAATAGATACCTTGACAAATGGAATTTAAAATAATGGTAGGCCGTGATGCTGCTGTTTCAAAGCAAAATTCACTCACTTGAGAACGACAAGAGGAACTTGTTGAAACGTAGTGTGAAATAAACTCAGTGATTGTTTTCCATATAAATTTGTGTTATTTAGCACATTCAGATGTTAAGAAAAACCAAGGTCCTGTGGAATTTAAATTAAGTAGTGCCGCTGCCAAGGCAAAATTTCCCTCAAAGCCCATTATGTTGTAAGCCCATCTTCATTAGTCCAGTCAGACGAATAGGCATTAAATCCATTTTATTATATTTTGATGTTTGCAGACGAAATCGTCACCAGAATTATATGAACTGGTAAATCGATATAAACCAGACATTGTTTGGTCAGATGGACCAATGGGTGCCGATTCTAATTATTGGAAGTCAAAGGAATTTCTTTCATGGCTTTACAATGACAGGTCTGTATCAGTATAAATCTCACAAAGCTCTCGAAGCCACCAAGCCACTTTGACTTTGTAATTTTTTCACAGCTTAGCCTACGCTAAAATCTATTTAGATTGATTATTTAACATTAAAGTAATGTGATTTAGTTTTCCCGGTCAGAGTAATAAATCTTCTGAATATATTATTGGGTGGTCTAATAGTTTAACCAGTCAATATTGGATCATAAGGTGTGTTATTGAGTCGTGGCATTCGGCAAATCTCAACAGATTCCGGAACCTACATCTAGTCTCGGCTGTATGACAGTAAGTGATATGTACCTACGCCCATACATTTGCGATGCGGCTACCGGTTTACTTTAACAGGAAATCATGACGCTATTACAAACAAACAAGACACCATGGGCGCAGCCATGTTTCATCCGGGACCTTTAAAGTAGTTCCAATATGGTGGAATTCTTCATACAGCCGAGATTAGATGTAGGTTCCGGAATCTGTCAAGGATTGCCGAGTGCTGACGTGGTTTCAATTACCTGCTTGTACATGACAAGGAGTAGTGTCGTCTGTCCAACATCGTGGATTTTCTCCAGGTGCTCTGCTTTCCTCCCACTGCTAAAGAAGACCCCTACACGAAAGCGAATTGTTAAATTAGAATTGAACCATGTTAGTCCCAAAATGTCAAGGGGGATGTCAAACCCCATTTCCATGTCTACTTTCACTTCCAGTAAAGGATCGAAATGTTGTCAATGATAAATGGGGCTCAGAAATCTTTTTGATATGTCCACGTGTTCTAACTGGTGAAAAACATGAGCCAAATGCAGATGCAATGTGACTGTTTCTATGTAACCGGCAAAAACATGCACCGAAATGTGAATGTGGAAAATTGCATTCCTAAGTTTAATACTCAACTTTCATTTTTCAGTCCAGTAAAAGATCGAGTTGTTGTCAATGATAGATGGGGCTCAGAAACTGGCTGTAAACATGGAGGATATTACACATGTAGTGATCGCTATAATCCAGGTAATAAAATATCATAGAAGATTCGAACCAGATAACTGACACTTCCAAAAATAAATAGATTGGGAAATTTTCAGTCAAATTACTTTATTCATTTATACACTATTCAAACCAGATAGCTCACACTTCAAAAAATGAATATATTTAAATTTTCAGTCAAATTATTTTATTCTGAGTGAAGTTATGAATGTTTAAAGTTTAACTTATTCTCGATTTTCATTGCTGCCGTTGTTACGATACTAAACAAAGTCATGATTATACATTTTTGAATTAAATGACAATCGTGTTTCAATCACAACCAACCGCAATCTAATTAAAAATCAGATCTATATTTCGTTTCGGTTTTTATACGCCCACATTTTCATGTGGACGTATTATGTCGTCACCCCTGTCCGTCCGTCCGTCCACAATTTGTTTGTGGACTCTCTACAGGTCACAATTCTTATCCGATTTTGACGAAACTTGAAATATAGGTTTATCCCCAAAAGATCTCGGCTGCTTTCGATATTGGCATGTATGGATTATGGCCCCTGATTGTACGAAAAATCACGTTTTTAGCTTGTGGACCCTATAGAGGTCACAATTTTGAACCAATTTTGATGAAACTTGACATGCATGTTTGTAACCCGAAGATCTTGGTTCCTTTCGATATTTGCGGCTATCGGAATGTAATTTCCTGAATTTTGATGAAACTTTACATGCATGTTTGTAACCCGAAGATCTTGGTTCCTTTCGATATTTGCGGCTATCGGAATGTAATTTCCTGAATTATGGCCCCTGATTGTCTGAAAAATCACACTTTTTAGCTTGTGGTCCCTCTGGAGGTCACAATTATTATCCGATTTAAAAAAATGTTTGATTATATCACCGTTACACCCTAAGGAAGGTTGAGTTTGAATTTCGGGAAAATCGGACCAAAATTGACATACAAAATGGCCGCCGTTTGTACGCGAATACTGTTAAAAAATGGTATATCAAGGTTGTGGACCCTGTGGAGGTCATAATTTTAATTCAATTTTGATGAAACTTGAAATTCATGGTTATAACCCAAAGATCTTGGTTCCTTTCGATATTTGCGCATATTGGATCGTAACTTCCTGAATTATGGCCCCTGTTTATACGAAAAATCGCCTTTTTTTTTAGCTTGTGATCCCTCTGGAGGTCACAATTATTATCCGATTTAAAAAAACGTTTGATTATATTACCGTTACACCGTAAGGAAGGTTGAGTTCGAATTTCGGGAAAATCGGACCAAAATTGTCATACAAAATGGCCGCCCGTTTGTACGCGAATACTGTTAGAAAAAATGGTATATCATGGTTGTGGACCCTGTTAAAAAATGGTATATCAAGGTTGTGGACCCTGTAAAGGTCACAATTTTAATTCGATTTTGATGAAACTTGAAATTCATGGTTATAACCCCAAGATCTTGGTTCTTTTCGATATTTGCGCATATCGGATCATAACTTCCTGAATTATGGCCCCTTGTTATACGCAAAATCCCCCTTTCTTTAGCTTGTGGTCCCTCTGGAGGTCACAATTATTATCCGATTTAAAAAAACGTTTGATTATATCACCGTTACACCGTAAGGAAGGTTGAGTTTGAATTTCGGGAAAATCGGACCAAAATTGACAGACAAAATGGCCGCCCGTTTTACGCGAATACTGTTAGAAAAAATGGTATATCATGGTTGTGGACCCTGTATAGGTCACAATTTTAATTCGATTTTGATGAGGAATGTTGAGTTCTAATTTTTGTGAAAATCGTACCAAAATTGCTGGACGAAATGGTCGCTGTTTGTACGCGAATAGTGTAAAAATATGGTATATCATGGTTGTGGACTCTCTACAGGTCACATGAATATCAGACTGGAACTGACCAACTAAATGGCTGCTCCCAATACAGTATGAAATACAGGACTTAATGATGTAGGAAAAATCACTTTCAGTATTGCTTGTTCTCTATCCATCTCTCAAAAATGTGGGCGTATCCTGCCTGGCAGTGTCAGCCTATCTTTATAATTTCGATGATGGCCTACACTACATGTAGATCTAACAAGTTATAGCGGGAGGTCACGTTCAGCCAGTTCAGATGTCAAGCACACGACATTTGACCCTCTAACCTCAGTCATTCGATTAACCAATCAGAATCGTTGTTGCTTTGTTTTGATTTCTATCGCCTACCCACAATTCTGTTCAAAAAAGGTCAAACCCTCGATTCGACCGACAATTTGATTGGCTGACCCCTCATTGAAAGCAGAACACAAGTTAAATAACAAGTCTTTCAGACCCTAATGTAGTAAAGACAAGTAAAAGTAAATTTTGAACTATAAAACGAAACGAAATAGGATCTGTATTTTAATCAGATTGAACCAACCGATGTCCATATTCCTGAAGCAATGGCCCGAGAAATCCCTCTCTGACCATTGCTGGAATAGCGTCTGTTTCTTGAACTTATGCGGGAGTGTGTCTATTCTTAAGTACAGCAACATGACAGTCCTTCGTTTCATCTGGGTCTTCCCTAAAACTTTGGACAGTGATTTAAGGTATTAAAATGGTGAAAGTATGTTCGTTTCCAAACAGTATTGTTTACATTTCATTCGACTTGATAGCCTCGTTTGTCACGCAATTAGTTTTACTGCAGTATTCTGCTATGCACGGGTTAATTAGGCATAATAAAATCGTGAGTCATGACGTATACGTTATGTAAACATATTTGGTCCAGTATTGGCAGCTCGTGATTGGTTGGTAGACGGACTACTGATCAATCAAAATTTAACACAACAATATCCACTCATAATAGCAGTGTGTAGTTGGATTACCTCTAATCAGACGCAACACTGCGTGGAGTATGACCGATGTCTAGAGTTGATGATAACAGGCGTGTCATGTGAATAAATGTCTAAATAGTAATTTATATAACATTTAAGTTTAGTTTAATGGTCGAGTGCGAGACATTAAGTAATATATTGATATTGTACGAGTGCGATAGCGTGAGGGCAATATCGATATATTATGCGATGTGTTGCACGAGACAATTAAAAAACATAAAATACAGACACTATCCAGCATGTGCATTTCAATGAAATACTTCACTCAGGTACACTATTGCAACTTATATGAATAACCAGGGGCGGATCTAGGAATTTTGAAAAGGGGGGGGGGGGCTGCTGAGGGAGTTGAAGGGTGGGAGGTCCCCCAAGACAATAATCCGTCATTTCCTTGCATCTGTAGACATTCCAAGAGCTATTTGGCTGATATCAGTAAACGTTTGGAGAGGACATATTTATGTCTGAAAAAAGGCACTTTCAGCAGTAAAAAAGGGCACTGTCGAAAATTAGGGGGGGGGGGAGGCCCTCGCGCCCCCCACTGGATCCGCCTCTGATAATGTACGATTGGAACATTGCTCTTCTTGAAATAATGGCACGCAAACATCAAAGGATGACGTCACATCTGTATTTTAAGGCCCGAAGAAAGACTTGCAATAGGCAGATTTACCTCTTACATAATGTATCTTTAAATCTTTTATAATTATTAATTTAGGAACACTTCAGAAGAAAAAATGGGAGAATTGTATGACTCTGGATTTACATTCGTGGGGTTATCGAAGAAGGGCGAAAATAAATGACATCATAAAGATTGAAGATCTTATTGCTACATTAGTTGAAACAGTCAGGTAGTTTTTTAGATCATTAACTCAAAGAAGCCTATTCAGCCATTTCCATTAATTACTTTTAGAGTTACGGCCCTTGTTTCACTTAGTTGAACCTTGTGAATGCTCTATTACATGTATCTAAATTTATATCTCCCGTAATCTGGAAAAACCTAGCAAGTCAAATTTTGGTGAAAATTGAGTTAGACCCATATTTGGACTTAGTACACATATAATACTTTTTTTTCTCCTTCACTGAAAAGGCTTCTAATTGTCTTCATCTAAAAGGACAAAATAAAATTGGTTTTATATTCAGTAGCTAAATCCTGAAACAAAATAGTTTTCCTTTGTTTTCTCAAATCTACATTCAACAGTTTTTCCAGATTACGGGAGCCTTGTGGACTGCTCGGACGGTTTAGCTGCTGTGGGCATATGTTTCATTGCCTGGCAACCTATCTTATAATTTCAGTTGTGGAGGGAATATTCTTATTAATGTGGGACCAACAAGTTCAGGTATTATTGTACCTATATTTGAAGAAAGGTTACGACAGATGGGACAATGGTTGACTGTAAATGGAGAAGCTATTTATTCATCCAAACCCTGGTCTTATCAAAATGATACATTAACTCCGAAAGTCTGGTAAGTATCTTTTATTATTACAGAGGATGGGTTTCAGACTTTTGGCTATCCCTTGCTGGGTGGGCTAGGGGTTTAACGTGTGTGCTTTGAATCACAAAGTCTCAACCTCGTGGGTTTTCCTCCGGGCACTCCTGTTTCCTCCCACTGCTAAAAACCCCAATGTGCAAGCGAATTATTGAAATAAAGTTTTAAAAAAACATATGTTAGTCCCGAAATGACCTAGTATGTGATGAGTGGACGTTAAACCCCATTTCTCTCTCTCTCGAATCAAAAGGTCAACTAGCGTAGTGCAGATTCCCCGGTTGAATGTGACAAGGAGTAGGGTCACCTGTCCAACCTCGTGGGTTTTCTGAGGATCATCCCACTGCTAATAAAGACCCCTACGTGCAAGGAAATTATTAAAATAAATAAAGACCCCTATGTGCAAGGAAATTATTGAAATAAATAAAGACACCTCCGTACAAGGAAATTATTGAAATAAATAAAGACCCCTACGTGCAAGGAAATTATTGAAATAAATAAAGACCCCTACGTGCAACGAAATTATTGAAATAAATAAAGACCCCTATGTGCAAGGAAATTATTGAAATAAAATTGAACTATATGTTAGTCCCGAAATGATCTAGTTTGTTTTAATTGAACGTTAAACCCTGTTAAACAAAGATTTGATATTAAACGAATGTGGAAAGTTAATTCTGGATGTACAAGATTATACGATACACGGATTACATGTTAACATTTTAAAGTAGATTTAGAACTTGCTCTTTCCTTTCAGGTATACGTCACAAAACAGCAGTCAGGGTCTGTCTAAGAAAATAGTCTACGCATTAGTGCTGCAATGGCCAAAAGATAATATATTGGTATTGAAATCACCAATTGCTAGTAAAAATACCACTGTGTCCTTGGTTGGGTATCCTGGAACATTCCCTTTCAGTCGTCTATCAAACCAAGGTATTTCCATCGAGATACCAATCATCAGTTTTAATCAGATGCCATGTTCTTGGGCCTGGACTTTCAAGTTAACTAATATTGTTAATTAATAGTTAATTAATGTAATGTAAATCTGCTCTTAGACTTTCAAGTGAATATGTAATAACATACTTGAGCTTGGACTTTCAAGTTAACTAATATATAGTTAGATAATGTTATGTGAATCTGCACTAACAAACGGATGTAGCTAGGTTCTTAATTGATATTGTTAATTAATAGTTCATTAATGTAATGTAAATCTGCTCTTAGACTTTCAAGTGAATATGTAATAATATACTTGAGCTTGGACTTTCAAGTTAACTAATATATAGTTAGATAATGTTATGTGAATAGGCACTAACAAACGGATGTAGCTAGGTTCTTAATTAAGGAGAGTGATCTAAGTGTATTTTTTTATATTGTTCACTCACTGGGAAATCTCGTGTTGGCCAAGAAAGTTCCTTTAGATTTCCAACAAAGGTTGCCTCCCTTGTCAGTTGATCAGAACGGTAGAGTCAAGCAAGGTTACCTCCCTTGTCAGTTTATCAAGTCAGTAAGTCAAACCAAGGTTACCTCCCTTGTCAGTTGAGCAGAACGGTAGAGCCTAGCAAGAAACAACATTTAGTTCATCGGATTATTGTAAAATGATGTCTATTAAATCTTCGTCAACATTCCAATATTTATTTCATATCAATTAGTTATTTTATCGTTTTTATTTTAGATTGTCTTTGCTGTATCAATGTCAAATACTTAATTTATTTTTGAGATTGCCTTTGCTGTATTCATGTCAATTAGTTATTTTATCTGTTTTATTTATTGTTTATGGGATTGTCTTTGCTGTGTATTGTTTGTTCTAGAGATCGTATGTAGAGATTGTTGTCTGGTGTACTCCTGTACTGTATGGGTTATTAAACTTAGTAATTGTGTATCCGTAAAATTATACCTTGTGTTTATATGTTCAATTACAAGATGTCAATCAAAGAAGATAATATGTGTTTTGCTGCAGCATTCCTGTACTGTATGGGTTATTAAACTTAGTAATTGTGTATCCGTAAAATTATACTTCATGTTTATATGTTCAGTTACAAAATGTCAATCAAAGAAGATATGTGTTTTTCTGCAGCATTCCTGTACTGTATGTATTGTTTTTTTGTTGAGACTTGTCTTTGCTGTATTCATACCTTGTGTTTATATGTTCAATTACAAAATGCCAATCAAAGAAGATGTGTGTTTTGCTGTAATCATGTTCAGTTATGAATGTAGAAACTGTACAGGTCACAATTGTTGTATGGAATACAATTACTGTTTATTAGGGAGACACAATTCTACTCAATTCTACTTGGCTTCTCTAGTCTATCAAGCATTATGCAGTACATAATTGTATTCCATAGAATTGTGACCTGTACACTCCAGTTTAATTAATGCATCTCCCGTAATCTGGAAAAACCTAGCAAGTCCATTTTTGGTGAAAATTGAGTTAGACCCATATTTGCACTTAGTAGACATTAATAGGTTTTTTTTCTCCTTCACTGAAAAGGCTTCTAATTACCTTCATCTAAAAAGACAAAATAAAATTGGTTATATATTCAGTAGTTTAATTCTGAAACAAAACAGTTCTCCTTTGTTTTCTCAAATCTACATTCAACAGTGTTACTATAGGTTTTTCCAGATTACGGGAGACATACCATTGAACCAATTTAATGTAGAGACAGTCTTTGCTGTGAATTGTTAGTATTATGGTATATGGTGACTACCTAATATGGTAATGTCTACATGTAATTAATATGCACAAAGACTCAGTATTTTGAGCTAAAACTAGTTTATCTTTAATCTTTTATAACACTTGCAAAATATATCTGTCCAACTTACTGAAGTCTCAAATTAATTGTTGTTAATAATCTTTGTTCAAATAAATTTATTTTCTCCATTTAAAGATTTTGTTTTTCTTTTTAACAACATTTGCCTGTGCAACATAGGATCAAGGGATCTAATTCACATCTGCCGCCATTGTCACGTGGCGAGTTAGTTGGCCGAATGGTTAGCATGTGCGCCGCTCTGCATCATAAGGTCTCTCATTTGAGTCAAGTGCCGTGGTTTCGAATCCCGAGTTTGTGTCCAGTGGATGTTAAATCCCATTTCTTTCTCAATCCCCATTGTCTGTCCGGGCAAAATTTCCCTCATAGCGCACTGTATGGCGAATGCCCGTCTTCATTAGCCCAGGTTAGATGCAAAAGAGTAGGACGTTAAACCCCATTTCATTTATCCCCATTGTCACGCGCTCTTGTTCTCCCTTGTGGAGCGGTCTACGTAGTGCTTCTATCTGAGATTATTGATAACGGCCAGTGTTATTCGGTCTCGAAAAAAAGTGCAGTCGGTCTCAAAATATTGCATCAGCGACTAAATGAATTAATGAGGTAAATAAACAATGCCAAGGACCTTATACATCCGGTCGTTGCGGTTACATGTAGTTAGTTGCCAGTAAATTTGATTTAGATCTTATATCAAAATGTCAATTACGGACGGCATGCATGTATAGGCTATAATACATTATATGGTCCATGTTAACGTGGTTGCTTTTAAATTTGAATTAGATCGTTAATCAAAACGTCCATTATATAAGGAGAGATAGGATATTCAAATCAATAGCTACCGTGTATTTGTAGAATAAAATGTTGTATTAACAAAAGTATATCCATTAATATCCGAACAAAAACAATCTATATAAAAATCAATACAACAGACCAATAGATAAATTCAATAAATAGTTTTGCAGATCAATGGCTCCATTACTTCGACAATGACCTATATTATGAGTCATTCAAAATGCATTCAATTCCTCTATTATGATATACTGAAAAACCTGTACATACTCCGCGCAGTGTTTCGTTTGATTAGAGCTAATCCCACTACTCACTGCTGTAAAGAGCGAACATGCTTGTACTAAATTATGATTGGTCAGTAGTCCCATTACCAACCAGTAGCCGACAGCGTTAACCTTTAAAACAAAGCGCCAAATTGGACCAAACATGTTTATATAACGTTACGTCATGGTTCACGATTTTATTATGCCCAATTACAATTACGTGACAAACGAGGCTATCAAATCGATTAAAATGTAAACAATACTGATTGGAAATGAACATACATTCACCGTTTCTAATACCTTAAATCACTGTCCAAAGTTTTAGGGAAGACCCAGATTAAACGAAGGAATTTCATGTTGCTGTACTCAAGTGATAGCTTTGATTGAACGGGAAGAATAGACATACTCCCGCAAAAGTTCAAGAATCAGAAGCTAATCCAGGGATTTCTCTGGCCATTGCTTCAGGAATATGGTACATATATAGACCTACTGTTTGTATGAAAGCATTACTAGTATGTTCATATATTTTGTTAGGCCTATTCAACTAAGGACTATTCTGTCGGATGCTGAAAGTCTGTTGTCCACCCACTACTCTTTCATGCCGACTATACGACCAACACTTAGCCAGAAAAAAGAAACGTAAGTTTTTGAGTGAGTTTTTTTAGTATGTCGTGAGAAAAGGGTTAGTTATAATTTGCCTTAAAGCAATCCGTGGGCCAAAGACTATGAATGTTGAAGCACACGTCTTGAACTTAACCGTTACGCATTCAGGGGAGGTGGATGGCGGGGGGGGGGTATATACTGATTTTCTTTAGTTCAGGTATAGCAGGCAAGCAGTGAGACGGTTAAATGTTTCACTTCGTTGTTTCATTTCCCCTCATTCGAAGATGTTTTGTGTGTGGGTGTTGTGGGTCCCAGACAATGCAATACTTTTAATATTAATATTGTTTTATTAATTTCACTGATACCTATTTGTTTTGTTCTTTTCTGTAGGTTCTGTTGCGCGACCAATCCTCCGGCTGGCAACCAACGAATTTGCGGGCGTTCTGTAGCTGTACGAGAAGACTCCCTGCAATAACCCAGACACGAACAGATGACAGAGTACTTTAATTATGAACTTAATTACATAAATATATATAATAATTAATACAATAATTAATATTTGATAATTGATATGTACATCGAAGTTTCACGTTGAAAATAGTTATTAGTACCGGTACTTAGTTTTTAAAGTTGTGAATATATCAGCATACTTGGTGTACGCGATACACGATTCAGGAACGTATGGATTTGTACGGTTTTCCTGTAAATAAAATAAATATCAAGCCCAAGAGGAGTTATCTCCCTTTAGTGCCCAAATTCAGTTCCAGACCACCTTATTTATTTCCCTCAATTCCCTGCAGCATTTCCACTAGGAACCTTGCTGCTAATAATAATCGCCATTTCTTATGTAACATAAATAATCAGGTTTACTTTTGTATGTCATATTCAAACTAATTAATCTATCAAACGTTTGCTTCAAATCCCTTTCAATAATAACAAGATAGTCTATCTTGTAATTACAAGATAGGTATCTTAGGCTATCTTGTAATTACCAGATAGCTATCTTGTAATAACAAGATAGCCTATCTTGTAATTACAAGATAGTAAGAATTTGTTTTTTTTCATTTGATTGACCCTTATGGGCTTCCGTAACAATGTATGAAAGATTAAACAAAATAATAAATCAACAAAAACAATAGATGGAATTAACGTCGTTACCCAATGACGGCTTGTAAGGGATGACAGGTTAACGACTTACTGGCGAGTTGATCTTAAAGTAGTTAATTTAAGAAACATTAATTATATTAGCGATTGGCAGATTATCACACCATCATAGTAGCACGATTTGCTCAAATCCACTGATTAAAATACAGATCTATATTTCCTTCCGTTTTTGTTTTTATAGTTGCTATGGCATGTACTACATGAAGTCCGGTAGTAGGGGAATGTCGCGCCAGGGGGTGATTCGAGCGGCGTTTGACCCTATGACACGATGATGTTTCTAGTGGGATACCCACAGGTCCGTGTACCTCACGCTAAAAACTCGCCGTAACAGACCGTTTCATTGGCTAATCCTTTACGCCTCCAGAACGCGAATTATATAACAACTTGTATATATTGTATATACTGCTTTTTATTATTAGTATATAATTTATCATTGTAAATAGGGATAGGGGTCAGACATAGGCATTTTGCCTGTTCCCCAATTTCCCATTCATTCATAGTGAATAAAATATGTTTATAAAAAAAAAATATAACAACTCTTCCAGATCCTAGTGTAGTTAAGAAAAATAAAACAAAATTTTGAACTATGAAACACAAAACGAAATAGGATCCGTGTTTTGATCAGATAGATCATAACATAATAATTCAAATCGATAATTGTTAATATACCGTTCTTCGTGCCAAATTACCATTTTATTTGTGTCGAAATGCCACAACAAGGAACAATGTATAGTTGTTGGGGTGGGACGAAAACCCGGGATTCTGTCTACGTAACATAACCCTAACAGCTTTATGGAATTCGCAGATGTATCGTAAACCCATCATAGCTCTTTCTTATCGCCCGTAACAGCTTTATGGAATTCGTAGATGGATCGTAAACCCGCCGTAGCCCTTTCTTATCGTCCGTAACAGCCCCCTATTCGATTCTTCCGCCATTGCAAACTCATTAAATTTTGTAATACATTAGAGCTTTAAATAATATATGTAGCAACACTATTTCCCAACTCTTTGTTTCAGAATCTGTCTTTTGTACTTTAAAGGGTCATGAGTGATTTTTGTACTTAATTGTCTCTAAGCAACCGCATAACAAAGGACTAATTTTTTATTTTTTCCGGAGGATCCGTTGTCATAATGTAACGCATGCGTCATAGGGTTTGTATATCTCTGGAGAATTATCAGCCAAAGTGGAATCGATAGGATTCGGGGTAAATACATTCTACGAATAAATAATACATTATGGTCATATATCACCTTAGACAGGCTGAATAATAATGGTTCTATTGTTGGAAAGAGAGAGAAATAGAAAACAATCATAACGTCTTTATGTCTCGTGCTGGGGTTAGCTTTAGACGCGTCTCGTATAGGGGTTCTGAAATTAACAATAAACGAAATAAAAAAAAAAATAGAGAGGGGTGGGGGGGGGGGGTAACGAACATCTGGCAGAAACTCGTGTTGGGGTTAGCTTTAGACGCGTCTCATATAGGGGTTCAGAAATTAACAATAAACGAAATAAAAGAGAAAGAGAGAGAGAGGGATGGGGGTTTAACGTCCACTCGACACAAACTTGGTCATTTCAGGAATAACATATGGTTTAATTTTATTTTAATTATTCGCGTGCGCGGAGGGGTTTTTAGCAGTGTGTGTGTGTGGGGGGGAGTGGGGTCTGGAGAAAACCAAAGAGGTGGGACAGGCGACCCGAGTTCGATCCCGCTGTTGGCCGAGAAATAACCTCGGGGTTTCCGGTTGTGGTTCCCGTCTGTGAGTGGTGCATAGTCTGACAAGGGCAACTGTCCTGTCCTTCGAATTGGACGTAAAAGTGAGCCACCGTCTGGGCAAAATTCCCCTTCATATCACGCTTTATGGCGTCTAATGCATGTCCACATTAGCTCAGTCGGGGTAGAGCAGTAAAGCAGTGTCTTTTCATTTCTCTCGCACACTGAAGAAATAATGAGGTCCGCGCTTGACATGTACTTTACTAGTAAAACTACTTCTTGGAACTACCAAGATTCGCCCGACATGATGACGTCATTTCTATATTTATACAAGAAATAGTAAATGGAAGTGAACCGAAAGACATTATCTTTTATCTTTTCTAATTGACTTTTCACGGAGTACTAAAGAATTTCAGATTGAGACAAAAACGAACAAATACTTGGCCTATTTCATAATGTTCGTTCAAGTCACTGATTGTCCCTTGGGAATTGCAATACCGTTCAGTAGTTACAAAACTATTGAATCTTTCACAACATTCAGCATCCTTTGCGCACTTATAAATAACCCAGTCCTCCCAAGGGTATTCATTACCGTCTTTTGATTTAGTTCGCTGTTAATCCGATTGAATCCAAGCTTAAAGTGTTTATAAAGGTGGGAGGGGGATTATATATTTTATATTGTTATCTATGTATATATCAATTACAATGCATACTATTTATATCTGTATATATGTTTTTGGCTATAGCAACCTTTTTGCTTCGCATGGAATAAAATGTTCAATGTTTTGGTTTTGTTTTCATACGAGTAAGAGAGCCTTTTTATAATAGTTCACATATAGATAATGTAAAATGAATATGTTAAAAATTGCGTTCAGATAACTTTATTCTGGGCGAAGGTATCAGTGGTTGTAGATTTGGCTTAATGTAGCGTTAATTTTCGTAGCAATGGTACTTACAATTGCGCCTTATTTAAATCTCGCGGTTGTTCTATTCCATTTAAATCTCGGCCATTCGATGATCTAGAGAGTTGATTATAGGCTTTGCGTGTAAATGAATGTCTAAATAATAATTTATATACCATTTTAGTCGGGGGGGGGGGGGGGTGGCCTAGTGGTCTAGAGTGCCGCGCTTCGACATCTAGCTGGCCGGTCACCTCTGGCTTGCGGCTGTGGTTTCGATCCCTGGTGTGAGCGTATGTGGCGTTGGAGTGCCTTCTCAACCTGAAATACAGAAAAATAAATTCTGGTAATTTTTGTTTCCTAGACTCGAAAATGATCAAAATTCCCCATTGACTTTACATGCGTGTGCGAAGTAGCTATATTTAACGTCCGTTTCCGCTCACGATATTTTGCCGCTAAAAAAAAAAGAATACCCTCACAGAGAAAAGGGTGTTTGTGACAATTAATTATGAAACGTCAGTGTTAGGACCGATAAGTGGCTTTCAGGTGTACGGTGCACTGCTTTCACTGGCCAATTGGTTATAATATCCAGATTTAAGCGTGCTTGATTACCAGACAATACAACCTATCTTCGCTGGGTGTTGCAAATTGTTTTTAAACATTTATGAAAATACTTACAATCTGATTACCGTATGATGGATGAGAATACGCTTTATAGATCTTATAAATAATGGAAATTGGTTATACATGACTATTAATATACCAAACTTTACACAAATTGATCCTTCATATTATGGTTAATAAATTGAAATGAATACTATAACATGATAATTATTAGGAATGATTATATATGTATACGATTACTTATCGTTGCATTTGAAAACAGAAATAGTCCGTTATATAATGGAATAAAACATTTTATCCCTAAATTTCTCACGTAACTTTCCTGTCATTCCACCGTTTATTCCGTAAAATAACAGAATTAAGTCCGTTATAGAAGGGAATAAAATATTATATCCCTCAATTTCACGGAAATTTCCTGTTTAATACTGAATATTCCACAGAAATACATAAAATATGTAATTTGAAGAAATAATTCACTCTTTTAACACAATTTCTCAAAAAATCCATCGATTAACAGAAAAAAAGGTGTTAAACTACGGAATTCGACATAAAAAAAATGGAAATTTTTAACAGTGTAGGGACAAAAGCCGCTCGTATGACCTAACACTTCACCCGGCCAACCGGGTAGTGGAGGCCATTGAAAGAATAAAACAACGAAACGAAATATAGATCTTTATTTTAATCAGATTGCAAACTGCATGGCCTCTGCTCCTTTTCCTTATCCCGGTTGGTGTAAAACGTGCAATGTTAAACCCCATTTTATTTTATTTTCGTATTCTCAATCTGTTTCACAGACAATTACTTACGAATTATCCCTGTAACAGATGACTGTCCATAACACGTGCATTGACTGCACGCGGCGCGAGTCATTGGCTCAACGGCTCTCAATGTTTACTTAACACCTAACTGCTTCGGGCAAAATGATGCATTTTACTCATTTTAATACCCATTTACACTAAATAAGAAATATTTTTTAACTACAAATACTTCAAACGTCTTTATTTATTTTTTTTTACCTCAAAAAAATGTTTGAGAATTTAATTTGTCGGAGTAAAAAAGTTAATATGCCGTATTCATTAAGCCTCGTCGATGTCATGCTTATCAGTGATTGTAGCGACCAAGCGAATATTCACTGCGGGATCAGTTTGTCGTATTCTATGTGTATGACAACGTGACGTCACCTTGTAATCGAAGTTATTCGGCCAATGTCATATTGTGGGCGTCTTTAAGTCATTGCGCGAGGAAAGTTCAAACTGATCAAAGAGAATTATTTCTAAAACAAATATCAAGGAATTCATAAATAGCAACAGTAAAATGTATTTACACATATTGATTAAAAACAATAATTAATTCTTGATGGGACAAAGTTAAATACGCAGAGCTTCATGGTACCTCCTTTTGGTGCAGACAGAAGGTCGGGTAAGGGACAGCCTATAGCCATTCAGATGGGTCAAAAATGAGGATGACATGCACGTCAAAGATTCCATGGCAATTTCCCTCGTCTGTACAAAACAGTAGAACGTTAAACTCCATTTCATTTCATTTTTAAATACTCAAAAATTGGTTCGGATATACGATTTTAGGTTATGTGCAAGGTTATACTTTGGGTATCGTCAGCATACATTTGATATTGAAGGATATAATTGCTAATGTTCAGCCATTATTGTAACTGTTGTAGAAATGACTCTACAAATGCTGTCTTAAGAGAATAGAATGGCAGACTGACGAAGAATATAGTCGACAGAAGTGCATTTAAGCATTGTTTAAGTAATGTTTTAGAGGGAAAAGACCAGTCGAAGCTGTCGAGATATTGACCGTGTTAAACTTTGCTTCAGACTCTCTCTCTTTTCCAAGCTCCTTGTCCAAAAAGTAATCGGAAAACTCCTGAGCTAATTCTACATCAGTCTGGTTAAAACACAGTTCCTATTTCGTTTCGTTTTAAGGTTAAAAATTAGGTTTAACTTGTTTTTACTGCACTTGGCTGAAGTGAGGGGTTAGTCACACTCGGCAAATCTCGACTGATTCCGTAAACTACATCTAGTCTCGGCTGTATGACAGTAAGTGATATGTACCTACGCCCATACATTTGCGATGCAGCTACCGGTTTACTTTAATAGGAAAACTTGACGCTATTACACAAATTGGGAACCTATTCGGCTAGCGACCTATTCGACCGATCGAGCTGCAACCTGTTCGTTGGAAACCTATTTAGAATATAAAGACAACAGTCGCCTTAACTCATCTATTTATCAACCAATAAAATCCAACGTTATGTCTATTAAATGAAAGTAGAATATATTATTTTTTAGCCATTCCTTTAGCTCAGAAGAGAAGTGTAATTTCGTCATTATCTTACAGCTAGATCGGTCGAATAGGTCGCTAGCCAAATAGGTTGAAAATTTGTATTCAGTATGGGCGAAGCCATGTTTCATCCGGGACCTTTAAAGTAGTTCCAATATGGCGGAATTCGCCATACAGCCGAGGTTAGATGTAGGTTCCGTAGGTTACGGAATCTGCCGAGGTTTGCCGAGTGGGGTTAGTCAATGAAACGGTCTGTTTCGTCGACTTTTTGGCGTGTCATGCACGGAACTGTGGGTAATCCTCTAGTAATATCAATGCCAATTGGTTAATCAAATGTCTGGCGTCATAGGGTCAAAAGCCGCTCGTATAAACTCTGACGTGACCTATCGCAACAACCGGTCAGATCTTCATGTAGTGTAGGTCATCGAAGTATAAAAAACGAAACGAAACATAGATTTGTGGGATGGGGTTTAACGTCCACGCGACACAAACTAGGTCATTTCGGGACTAACATATGGTTCAATTTTATTTCAATAATTCGCTTGTGCGAAGGGGTGTTTAGCAGTGGGGGAAACCGGAGTACTCCTTGCCACGTACAACCGGGGATTCGAAACCACGCCAGTTGACTAAACAAAGTAATTTGATCTGTGAAACTGTCCAATTATTACTCCATCATATCATTTTAATAGGCAACCGTAATTTAATCTGTGAAACTGTTCAATTATTCTTGCATTTCTAGCGTTTGAATTATTGGATTTTGATTAAGCATCTCAAACTTGAGAAATCAAAAACCGTATTTCCATTAACGAGACTAAATTGATCATCTCCATCAACAATTTATTCTTTTTTTGCCAGAATTAAACGCGACAGGAGATTGATAAATTTAAATTACAGACATAAATATATCAATATTTTGTATTGAATTACGCCGAATCATTTCAGATTGTTTTTTGATCTTCTATAGATAAAGTTTTTAGTATCCTGTATGGCGTAAGACAGAAACGCTGTGAATTGTGATGTATACAGCTACATTAAACATGAGAAAAATAATGAGAGAGAGGGAGAGGGAGAGAGGGAAGAGAGAGAGAGACGGAGAGAGAGAGTGAGAGAGAGATTAACATCCTCTCGACACAATCTAGGTCATTTTGAGACTAACATATGGTCTAGTTTTATTTCAATAATTCATTTGCGCGTAGGCGCCTTTGGTTGTGGATGGAAAGCAGAGTACCCTAACTTGTAGACACTATGGGGATGCTCGATTCACAGTCCAGAACGTCCCGAATCGACAGAATTACAATCGAGTGACGCGGAATTCAGTCCTGTCACAGTTCTGCCAGTCCCGACAGCTGAGGTGGAGTGAGTAGAATCGTGACGTATTCCTAGGTAAAAAATATGTTTCAGCAGTCATGATTGGTTGGGATACTTTTAATACAGTCGACGCATGCGCTTTAATCCTAAATTCTCCTTTTCACTCGATTGACACCAGTTTTGGAATTCAATTCCGGAACTGTGAATCGAGTATCGCCTTTATATCAAACTGATCCCGCAGTGAATATTCGCTTGGCCGCTACAATCACTGATAAGCATGACATCGACGAGACTTAATGAGTACGGCATATTAACTTTTTTTACTCCGACAAATTAAATTCTCAAACATTTTTTTGAGGTAAAAGAAAAATAAATAAAGACGTTTGAAGTATTTGTAGTTAAAACATATTTCCTATTTAGTGTAAATGGGTATTAAAATGAGTAAAATGCATCATTTTGCCCGAAGCAGCCAATGACTAAGGCCGCGTGCAGTCAACGCACGCGTTTTGGACAGGCATCCGTTACAGAGATAATTCGTAAGTAATTCTCTGTGAAACAGACTGACTTTATGTAGGTCATTTGGAGCCCATTGAATGAATAACAATGACAGACGAACAGGTTTAACGTTCACTCGAAACAAACTAGGCCATCCGGGACTAACATGGTTTTCAGTGGGAGGAAAACTCATGACATATCGTATTGTTGGGTTTGCGTGGGTTAAGATGGCGGGTATTCGGGTTGTCGGATTGTCGTCTTATATTGGGCGACATCACATCACGACACGATACCAATAAGCCACCATATGTATATTTTCAATAAAATTATTTAAATTTTGTATATATGATGTGTAGAATTTGCATATCTATAACATAAATTTCTTTGTTGATCACTTTTTGCAATACCATGGGCGTTATTGACAAAAACATTGTTCTTGTCGGTTCTTATCGTAGGACCGAAGAAACGCAATTTCATTTCAAGTAAGCGTAAGGTATCATTTCTGCAACTCCAATGCTCGTGGTGAAGTTGAATTGTCTAGCGACACGTATAAGGCGCGAACTTTCTGAACTTAAACATACGATATCCATTTAATTTTTTTTTTTTTTGGAATAGAGAAAAGGTTTCAAAATAGTCTAATACATCAGAAAATACGATATCCATCAATTCTTATGTAAAATCCCCTGTTTACAAAGACTTTTAAAAATTCCATGTTTATATTTGTAATAAAAACGTCATGCATGTGTACATTTTCCAAGTTTCATTGACGCAGTTAAGCCAGTTATGCCTTTAATATATCTGTATACTTTTCAGCTGAGAGAGAAGGTGTGTTACGAGGAAGTCCCGAAATCTACTGAGGTATATCCCCAGAGGCGCCGGATTTCGGGTACCAGGGTATACAAATGGTACCCTGCCCCTTTCTGGGGTATACATATATACCCATGCCCTAATGATGAACTTTTTCAACCGTTTTACTACTTTTTAAATGATGGATACGAAATCGGTCTCTGGTCGGTCGCGAGTCATGCATTTAAAGGGTTTAATGTAAGAATATAGGATGCTAGAGGCCCTGTAAACAGCGTTCTCTGAATCGACAAATTTCAAAATTATGTAGAGTCCGGGGAGAGAGACCTCCGATCCTCCTCCCACCCGGCTTCCCTATCTTGTAAGTACCCTGGCCCTCGCACTGGTCCGACGCCCCTTGATATCCCCTTCCATTGAAAGGCCATTGCATTATCCTACGGTAGTCTTTTAGTGTCATTTACCTCAAACGAGAAATGAAAACTGTGATTAATAATAAAAAAAAACATGAAAACTTTTTTTCCGCGGTTTAGCCAAGAAAAGGTTTACACCACCGAGGAACTGGGGTTTTTTTTTCGTTTTTTTTTATCATGTTTGTGTTATTTCATATAGTTTTCTCATGCGAGATAAATTACATGAAAAATATAAATGAACGTATTGCACTACCGGGCCACCGTATTATTCCCTGTCTTTCGTTCAATTAAAGCAGACTCGGCCACTATGGGGAATTTACTGATTGTCGACTGCATTTACCAGTCAGGCAAAAATTATGATGATTATAATTTATTCATAGAAGTTGTTGCTAATTTTTAAAACATTATCATCGCTTTTCAGAACTGATTTATGGTCGAATAATTCTAGTTGTACTCTTCTGATAATGATTTTGAAATTGAAAGTCACTGATCGACCTAGAGTGGAAATGAAATGAAATGGAATGATGGGTTTTAAGTGCTATGAACTATTCCTATAGCGAATTCCATCTGTCGAGGGATCTTTAACGTGCACGCCAATCTTTCCCCGATCTCGGTTTTTGTCCTATCCGAACGACTATATGTCGTCCCTTGCCACGCCTAATAAAAATCCCAATGAACTTTCTCAAACAAAGCAGGGATCGAATGCAGGGGTCTGGTTAGCGAACCAACGGCCTACTCGCTGAGCCGCCGTGACTCCTGTCCTGAAATTGTATTCAATGAATGGTGATGTATTACACGAATGGTATGATAATAATTTGTTTACCTTAAGTAATAATAAACAATATTTTTCAATATTTATTACGGTAACAAAAAGAGCATGAATACCAAAAAAACCCAAAAAAACTAACAGGACCGACAATTGTTCTTATAAGCAATTCACCTACTAATATGCAGACTTGTTGGTGTATCTCTGACCTCCGAAAATCTTACCAGTTACCATAGTTACATTCAAATAAACATCATTCAAATAGACATCAGTAATGTCACCGGTTGCCATAGTTACATTGAAAAAATAAACATAGGTATCAAAATCCTACTAGTTACCATAGTTACATTCAAATTAACACCACTTACAAAATAAAATGAAAATAAACATCAATATGAAAATCGTAGTTGTTACCATAGTTACACGAAAATAAGCATCAGTATGAAAATCTTACCGGTTACCATAGTTACACGAAAATAAATATCACTATGAAAGTCTAAGCTGTTACCATAGTTACACGAAAATAAACATCAGTGTGAAAATCTTACCGGTTACTTTAGTTACATTAAAATATACACCGAAGACAAACTTCGGGATTAACATGTACAATTGAAGGAAACTGGTGAAAACCCACTCGCACAAGCATGTGATCCAAAGCCAATCTTATTAAAACACAGACCCTATTTCGTTTCTCTACTACACTAGGATCAAACTGATCCCGCAGTGAATATTCGCTTGGCCGCTACAATCACTGATAAGCATGACATCGACGAGGCTTAACGAGTTCGGCATATTAACTTTTTTACTCCGACAAATTAAATTCTCAAACATTTTTTTGAGGTAAAAGAAAAATAAATAAAGACGTTTGAAGTATTTGTAGTTAAAAAATATTTCCTATTTAGTGTAAATGGGTATTAAAATCAGTAAAATGCATCATTTTGCCCGAAGCAGTTAGGTGTTAAGTAAACATTGCACGAGCCGTTGAGCCAATGACTAAGAGGCGCGCAGTCAACGCACGTGCTGTGGACAGTCATACGTTACAGAGATAATTCGTAAGTAATTCTCTGTGAAACAGATTGCACTAGGATCTGAAGAGTTGTTATATAGTAGAGGATTTTAGCGATGTGAGGAATTAGCCAATTAAACGATCTGTTGCGGTCACTTCTTGGCGCTCTCTGCAAGGAACTGTGGGTATTTCAACGCTGGTTGATTAATCAATGTCTAACGTCATTGACGGCTGACGCGACCTTCCAATACAACTTGTCAGATCTTTATGAAGTGTAGGCCATCGAAAGTATATAAAAAAAACGAAACGAAATATCGATCTGTATTTTGATCAGATTGGATTCAAACCACACCACGTGAAGTTGAATCAATGGGACCGCCATTATGATCTACTGTAGGAGCTCCACCCAACACACCCCACCCCACACACCCTCCGCTAGCCCCCTCTTATCTGAAAGCCATCCACATTAGTAGCATAATATGACAAAATCATTTTTCTGTTAACGTATTAATTATTTACATCAATTTCGATAGATAATATCTGTGCGGAACATTAGTTCGCTAAATACGATCTCGGTATTCAGAGAATATAAATTTTTTAGTGCTATTATGTGACTTTATAATCAATTCGTTCACAGATCCATATCCAATTATCCGGAATTAGACGGAAGCCGAAAAAAATCTGCAAATAATCCAAATATAGCTTATTTCTTGCTGACTCCATGGATTGAAATGAATTTTGAGATTTAAAGGGGGCTATAATATTCGAAACTAAAAACAGCAATTAGAATTTAATATTGATTAATGTCAGTGAATAGTGAAATAGGGGGGGTTGGGGTGGCCTAGTGGTCTAGAGTGCCGCGCTTCGACCTCTAGCTGGCCGGTCACCTCTGGCTTGCGGCTGTGGTTTCGAGCCCTGATGTGAGTGTATGTGGCATGGAGATAGGGGCGCCTTCTCAACCTCGTGGATTTCCTTCGGGCACTCCGGTTTCCTCCCACTGCTAAAGACTCCTACGCGCAAGCGGATTATTGAAATAAAATTAAACCATATGTTAGTCCCGAAATGACCTAGTTTGTGTTGAGTGGACGTTAAACTCCATTTCTCTCTCTCTCTCCCTTTCTCTCTCAATAGTGAAATAAAATCTAATGAGGTTTAACGTCCTACTGTTCTCAATCAATAGTGATGCTGTCTTTAAATACACTTTATAACCACTTTATATACATTCATATGTGAATAGGGGGGTGGGTCACGTGGCTAAGTGGGGAAGACGCTAGCTCGCTAGCCTGCAGGTCGGGTGTTGGCCGATTAAATTCATCCAGATATTCCAGCGTGGTTTCCCCTTGTCAGTGATACAGGACGGAGGGCCTGACAAGGACAGCTGTCTAGTCTTTCGGAGGGGACAAAAAGCCGAGCTTCCCCGTACACATTTACGTGCACGTAAAAGATCCCTTGGCAGTTGGAATTAGATATGAAAGTAGGTCGTAGCGCCGAGAAATGTCCCTCATTGCACACTATAGCCCAGATTAGGTGCAGAAAGTAGGACGTTAAACCTAATTTCATGCATTTCATGTGTGAATAGAGCCACACACCCTTTAAATACATTAATATTACATATATAGAGTCATACCCCCTTTAAAAGGACCTTTGGCAACTGGAATTCGACGAAGAGTGGGCGGACATGCATCATCCTGGCTGAAGTAGAAAAGTCAAAAGTGGGACGTTAAACCCTATTTTGTTTTACTGGAACATTTTTAAAGAATTGTGTTGAAAATAATTTGATAGCAGATCAAACAAACCACGATTATATCTATCCCTCAAGGCCAACTGCTGATAGGGTCAAAGGTAAAGAGATGTAAACAGGGCTAGTGCTAATCCTAACCTGCAATCCCATCAACAATCACATGCCTTAACCTTATTTACATCTTCACGACCTTGACGAAATTTTGATTCGGCCTTAAGAAACAGATCTAGTTGCCCAACGATACCCTTTTGACTCTGTGACGTCAGACACTTGATTAACCAATCAGTATTGATGTTTCAAGTGGGTATTTGGAAATAAAATTATTGATTTGCCTTCAACAATCACTTGCCTTAACCTTATTTACCTACATCTTCACGACCTTGACGAAATTTTGATTCGGCCTTAAGAAACAGATCTAGTTGCCCAACGATACCCTTTTGACTCTGTGACGTCAGACATTTGATTAACCAATCAGTGTTGATGTTTCAACAGCAGACCGTTTGATTGGCTAATCCCTCACATCAACCATCAAACCAGTTATTATCAACTCTTCCAGATATAGGGTAGAGAAGACAAGTAAAATTTTGAACTATAACAAACGAAACGAAATATGATAATATGTGTTTAAATGAGATTGTGCTATAAGAAACAATTTGTTACCCTTTATACATCTGGCTACCTTGACGAAGTCTGCAGGTGGGCTTAATATTTAGGGACTAACCTAAGAGCATACTTTTCCTCATAGCACATGGCATGGGATATGTCCGTCTTCATCGCAAGGTTCGGTGCAGAAAATTGGCTGTTTGGTATATCATGTTTTATTTGTGCAATTCCTGATAATTACTTCATGGGTTGTTGCATTTGTTATATTGGCGTTTGATAACTTTTTGTTCCGTGTCTGCTTTTAATTCTACTCTTACCGCGCAGACGACAATTTACACCTCCCAGGGGTGAAAACAAAGACAGAGATATCAATCTATTTTAGCATGTATATGGAATAAATTATTAATAAATCTTGTGTTTTGTTGTGGTTGTGTTAATTGATGTATGTAGGAACCATGCCCCAATAATTTCATTACTAGAATTAGTCTGTTTCATGAGAGAGCATCTTCAATTCTTCGCTAATGATCTTCCGTGACAAGCTTGAAAAATAAATGGTTTCGCGGGCAGGTGTGACGTCACAGTCGTTTCCCTTTCAATAAATCGTATCGTCGGCGTCATGGGAAAACCTCACAAGTCATTTTTCATGATTTTTGAGAAAATCCGCCAAACATGTTAGTGTAATTATATTCTTAGTTGGGATTATATTTTACAGATAAAGTTGTCCCAATGTAGTTTTGATGTGTTACTTGTAAAATATTTAAAGCGAGAATTTTATATTTTTAAGTTATATTTTTAAAATGTATTAAAGCTCCAATAACACTCTTGTTGTAACTGAAAAATATATCCCAATCTTCATTCTGGTCAACAAATAGTATTATTTTAGAATATTCCAATTAAATGATGATATAAATTTCATCTTAACACACCTATTTTGAAAAATTTGAAAAATTCAACCAATTGATTTGAAAAGTCTAACGTAAACCTTTTCAAATGTGACTTGTATTTTAAAATATTTTCGAACCCTCTGGACAAGTAAAATAGCTTGTAATGGATAATTTACACAACAGGTAGGACACTTAAACACCTAGTACTTAGAATAAGGGTATTATTTATTTTCTGGAGCTACCAAGCCAGCAAGAATGTTATTGTCCCTTTAAACTAAAGCTTTAAATTAATGGCTTTTATAAACAGTCCTACTTTGGTTAAGAATAATCCAATAAATTCTATAATTCACTATTGTCAGTTGAGAAATTGGCAAAAATATCATTTTCACATTCAAATATAAACATTTGGAGATAGCTATTCACATGGAGGATAGAAATAGAAAAACATGGGAGGTAATTGTGTTATTATTTCCAGTGTGAATGATTTTAAATGTTAGAATGATACCTATGATCATATAATAGTGAGTTGACAATATAATAAGCAAAAGACTTAGAAATAATAATGTTTTGACTTTTAAACAAATTAACACGCTTTAAACACGGGAATAAAGTAAATGGCTGGGTATTCTTTCTTACTCACAGGGTTTCCAATTTCAAAATATGGACACAAATGCTGATTGTATGTGTTTATCCTGCATAATTACATATAATTTATCTTATATCATAGTGATCATAGAAACCTTGCAAGTTGTTTTCTTATGAAATTTTGGAGAAACTATACACGATAAAAGCTAGCCAATGACATTGACAGATGGAGAGAGGACGAAAGAGAAACGGGGTTTAACGTCCCCTCAACACAAAATAGGTCATTTTTGGGACTAATATATTATCGTTAAATTTTTTATTTCAATAATTTGCTTGCGCGTAGGGGTCTTTAGCAATGGGAGGAAACCAGATAACCAGGCGAAAACCCACGATAAGCAGACTTGCCATTTTCTTCAATGTTACCTTCTTCTTTGAGACCCAACGTCCACAAATGTAGACAATTTATAAAACTGATTCAGGGTAATTCAAACTATTGTTTGTGCATTTGAATAATATTAGTGGTCGTACATCAGATGTGGCGAGATATCTGTCCCAGTTTTTTGATTATCCAGTCTTTTCTTAAATTCAAGATAGGTGCCCCAATTAAGCAATTGGTGCCTGCTTTAAAGACCGGTATGTTATAGTTATTAGTTGTTAAATTTCTCTCTGTGAAAATAATGGGATTGCAATTACACCAAAAGATTACAATTTTTTATGATTAACCTCAAATAAGAGGTTTCCAAAATTAATGTCCACATTTGTGGACATCAGGACTAGGTTAAAGATAATTTTAGTTTATGACAATAATAATTTGGCTTGATTTTAACCAGTTTTTTGGTTCAAATTATATTTGCAACTTATTGAACACGTTTTAGCCCCATTCGAATCACTAGATTCTTGTCATGGTCCAACGTTCTACTGGTTGAGCCAACATTTTTTATCAAACGAAAACCTGATGTCCACATATGTGGACATGTCGTGTTTCCATGGCAACCGCAATTTTTGTTAAAAAACTCCTGTTTCTCATAGGTTAGGTATACAAGGGGCTAATATCTAATTATCATTCAAATATCATCGTTTTACTGTGCTCGGGCCTCAAAGGGATATTAAATTGTTGGCCGGGTCACCTAAACCGTGCCTTTTAGGAGCCACGGTGGCTCAGTGTGTATGTCCCGTGTTCGACACCAGCTTTGCCCGAGAAATATCATCGAGATTTTCCGGCTTGGTGCCCCCTTGCCATTGCTGTAGGACGGAGGGCCTGCACAGAAGGCCCTGCAACAGGCAGATTTATCTGAATGACTGTTTAAATCCAAGCTGTATCCAAGCCCTACGGGGATCTACAGAGTTGATTTTGAGCTTGTCATGAATTTCTATAACACCGAAAGCCTAAAAAAGACTTACAATAGGATGATTTAGCTCTGGCATTTGTATAATCTATCTTTAAACATTCATTACATGGCTGAGGCTATACTATTTTGAAGGCCCTCTTTCGCCGGGTGGGGGAGGGGGGTCACTGGCCCCGGCCACCGGAAGAAAACGATTGACTCGGGGCCCTTTCCGTTGGCCAGAGTGGCCCTTTTGACAGACGTGGGGCCTCAGCTATTAAAACGCTTCTGTCATGTGCATACGGACAGTCCATTTGTTGATTACGCTATTTTACCGAGATTTTCGTCTAATGGTTTGAGTGCAGCTATGGCGAGTGTGGCGCAAGGCAGGGTAAGCTTACTCTTCCGGACACCAGTTACCACTGTTTGTTGTGTTTCTTGTACACGATGAACAGTCCATTTGCTGATTACACTATTTTGCCGATAACGTTTTTCAGGACATTCAATTTTGTCTAATGGTTTGGATTATTTGTACTCGGTTTTATTTTATTTTAAATCTACAGAATTATGTCCTGAGGATTCTAGTTCCATTACTGAATGCCATTGAACGAATTCGATTTTTAAATTCAGAAGTAGACAGAATGCGTTATTGATGACAGTTATTGATAATATGTCAAGTTTTATTTTAATTCTAAAGATATCGATCTTTAGAAGCATGAGTAAACCCAACCTTGGTACTGTGCACACATCAAATGTAAGAACTGTGCACATAATGAAGCATTTGAACTTTTCTTCACAAATCAAACTCGAGATCTAGGTATACATCAAATGTAAGCGTTATGCACACACATGAAACGGGGAGATCTGGAACGGGGTTGCTATGCCCACATCAAACATAAGAAATAAGAACAAATGAAACGTAAAAACATATGAAACGGAAGACTTATGCACACATAAAAATTAATATGAAACCTAAAAGTTGCGAATATGCCAAACATGAAACGTAAAACTGTGCACACGTGAAAGGTAAGAGTTTTGCACACGCAAAATTGGTGATTCAACCGGTGTTAGCCGAGAAAGGTTTTTCTAACCATGGTTTTCTCCTCGCTGTGCCGAGTGCCCGTGCGGATGCGTGTGCGGGATGGGACGCGTATTTAAAACAAGCTTAATCGTTTGAACGACGTAATATTTCGCACAGCGAAAAGTCGTTTGTAAGGTATCACTAGTTATTGCTTTAAATACACAATTTCTTAGCATAATTCTAATGCTTGTTTTCAATATCAAATGTTAGGCCTATAATATATGCCCTTTAAAGCGAGAATTTCATATTTTCTAAGAAAGTCAAAACATAATTATGTCTATGTCTTTTGATCACTATTATACGATCATAGGTATCATTCTTACACTAAAAAGTTATTCACACCGGGAAAAATAACACAATTATCTCCCTTGTTTTCCCATCTTCCCGCCTACCTCCCCATGGAATAGCTATCTTCAAACGTTTGAACTTGAAGTTGAAAATGATATTTTTTGCCAATTTCTCAACTGGCAACAGTGAATTATAGGATTAATAGGATTATTCGTTAACAAGGTTGGACAGTTTATCGATACCATCTATTTTAAGGCTTTATTTTAATACATTTAAAAATATAACTTAAAAAATATGAAATTCTCGCTTAAAATATTCACCATTGCATAATTCATATCGTAATAAACGGTAGATGCCATGTTCAATAAAGAGGTCATATACTTTAACACAAATAAACAACCAAAGGACTTCCAATAATTGAATGAAATGATATTGGAAAATTGATATTTACTCTTGGCAAATAGAAACTTGAAATAAAAAGGGACAATGGTACTTGAAAATGAGCCGTGTATTTACCGAAATACAATTATATTTGATACAATTTCTATTTATTCTTTCAGCCTTCATTGATTAGCAAATAAATGTCTTTTAAGAATCCAAACATTCTGTAATATTCTCTCCTTTGATGTCTTAATTGTTTTACAGGTGTATTTTCTGTGCGTCGGGCGGAGCGACGCGTAATAATATTTTCAAACGGAATTTTGGAGTTGTTTTATGTTTTAGATTTGTTATGACGCTCGAGGAGAAAAATTTTTCATCATTTTTTTTTTTAACAAAAACGGGGGTCGTTTCATTCTGATAAATAGCAAACCAAGAAAATAATACTACGGACCAGGAATTAGCGTCATCTCGGCAATCTTTTTACTTTGAAGAAACGAAGTCAGTCAATAGCTGGGCAATTGTTCGAGGAACGGGCTTGACAAGTTTTGTGTCAATCGAAAATCAATTGCTGAAGAGCGTCACCCCTGAGAACAAAACCCAAAACAAAATAAGTGGCGCTTAGGAACTAGTTCCAGGCTCTGAGTTTCCAAAACATTCCCAGACTCATGTACAGACTTACTCAACTTACAATCACTGTTTATAAGGGGGGGGGGGGCTAGTGGTCTAGAGTGCCGCGCTTCGACCTCTAGCTGATCGATCACCTCTGGCTTGCGGCTGTGGTTTCGAGCCTGGTGCGAGCGTATGTGGCATGGAGATAGGGGCGCCTTCTCAACCTCGTGGGTTTCCTCCGGCACTCCGGTTTCCTACCACTGCTAAAGACCCCTACGCGCAAGCGAATTATTGAAATAATGTTAGTCCCGAAATGACCTAGTTTGTGTTGAGTGGACGTTAAATCCCATTTCTCTCTCTCTCCCTGTTTATGAGGACTGTCTATGACCCAGAGCCCCAAAACTTTGCACATAGTTTTTTTTTTAAGATTTTATACTAAACTACGTAAGATAAAATCTTTTGTTTTTCTTCAGGTTATTTTTTTTTCTAAAGAATAAAACTCTATTTAGTTCAACATGTGAATAGTTAACTTAAACTTTAGAAATGATATCATCATCGATGAAAATAGACCAATATTAGACATCAAAGGAAACGTTTTTGTTTTTAAACCAATTTGTACTCTTCATAATAACACAACTTTATGGATTTACTACTTCTTGGTTTATTACATGCAACGTTTCAATACTCTTACAGCTAGGTATCTTTATCAAGCAATGATCAATAATGAATAACAACTCTACATTTATAGTACATCCATGAGTAAAAACAATTTAACAATAAAAACATGTTTTTATTTTTTTATTGTTAAATTGTCTTACTTACTCATGGATGTACTATAAATGTAGAGTTGTTATTCATTATTGATCATTGCTTGATAAAGATACCTGTAAGAGTATTGAAACGTTGCATGTAATAAACCAAGAAGTAGTAAATTCATAAAGTTGTGTTATTATGAATATTATACCTCTACTTCTAAATGTCATTCAAGGAAAATTTGTACTCTGTAAATCAATTTGTAGCACTTTGTATTTACCAACTATTATAATCGTACACTGCTGCCTCTACGATGCATGCGCATGGTCCAATTTTAAGATCAAAAGTGAAAATTCGACTTGAAACTTTCAGAATACATTACAAATGGGTGGAATAAGCCAAAAATGTCAAAAACACAACGTTTACGATTATCTCCCCTTTTGATGATGAAGTCTGATATTCAAAAATATTTGTCAATAGGAGTCGTATATTCAGTTTTTAGAGTAATCTCATCAAGTTAAAATTCATCGGAAGTGCCACCATTTTGAAAATGTGTGTCAATCTTCAAAATACTACTCATCCTTCAATTTGTATCGCAAGGTACAATATTCAGTGGTTCAGATGGGACAAAAATATCGATCCCGTGTACTTATGTCGTGCAACAAAAGGAACCCTTTGCGATTTCAATTCGAAATACGAGTAGACCGTCATTTTCTATCCGATTTTAAAAACCGTTAAAAATTGTACTGTTACATCCAGACCCGTAGCCAGCTTGTTCACTGCGGAGGGGCAGTGAAGTTTTTAGGGGGGGGGGGCACACCCGGCCCAGTCTATCGTAGGTATTTTAGAGTTATGATCGGCAAATTTTCTTTCGGGCCTGGTACATCATAATGCAAACCATCATAATGCATTTTTTATCTGATTTCGATGAAACTCAAAATATCTTTAACTTCCGGGATTATGCCCTCTATTTGTTCACAAAATCTTTATTTATTTGAGCTTGTTTTCTGTTCATCTCTTGAAAAACATGGGCGTATCTTGCATAGCAACCGCTTGTTTAACAGAAATGTCAAACATTGAAATGTTGATGGTAAACGACTGACTAAGCCATTTGATGCTTATTCTGAAAGTTTTACAACAATCGGTCTATAAACATGGGTTATGTGCAATTTGTTAGGTTTTTTTTAAAACTTAGGAAATTTCCCTTGCTGGAATGTTTTGCTATAAAAGATGTGGTCTTTTTGACAGATTTAATTCTTAACTTAAAGTGGAAATTTCATATTTTCTAAGAAAGTCAAAACATAATTATTTCTATGTCTTTTGCTCAAAAGGTTGTCAACTCACTATTATACGATCATAGGCAATATTTCACAGGCATAGAAATCCGTGGCACAGAAAATAATAACACAATTACTTGAATTACCTCCCCTGTTTTCCCATTCCCCTCCATGCAATGGCGATCTTCAAACGTTTGAATTTGAAGTTGAAAATGATATATTTGCCAATTTCTCAACTGGCAATAGTGAATTATAGGATTAATAGGATTATTCTTTTATATAAACAATCTATTTTAGGGCTTTATCTTAATATATAGACTGGCCCAGTCTCTTCTATTTAATTTACATTTCGATTTATATAAAAGTAGTAATTTTTAGTAAACCAACACTTTCGTTTCCATTTGTATAAAAAAAAAAATTGAGTAAACCTGTAACCAGCACCAGAGACTGGACAATTTGCGAGCTTCACAATAAAATGGGCGTTTCTTGTCCTGTTTTACGTTGTTCCTTATTTGGAATGATTGACAGTTGTCAAGCAAGCCCCGAGTCACGTGACACGAATTTGTAAATGTGATGTCTAAGATAAATTAAGTTCGATATTTACCTTCATGAATCATGCGTCTCGAATGGAGTGCAAAGCAGTCATGCTGAAACCGTCTGCGGGCTGATGTCACGTTTTTGTTTCCATTCGCCATTCGGGCATTCGGATTCGTCCCGATACGCATGAACTGGCTTCGTTAAGTTGTTATAATGATGTCGTGTGTAATTATTTATGTTCATTCACCTCATCCCATACGTTGTATCCGTTCATTCGACAGATATTATCATATTGTCCGTCAACAAAATTCTTAGATCGTTAAAGTATCACTAAATAACAATAACTGTTATCCACAACAAACATCTCGCACCTACACCAGTTTGCCAGTGCAAATGCAGTAATCCCGTGCACGACGTCACACGACCTACATAATGCAGATTGACCTACTAGATGAGAATGAAGCTCTATTTGCCCAGTCTCTAGAGATTACGTTTTTTTTCGTTTTTTTTTGTTTTTTGAGAGGACTGGCCAATTTTTGGTGTGTGGAGAAGACTGGCCACCAGTCTACTTAATATATTTTAAAAATATAACTTAAAAATATGATATTGCCGTTTTAAAGTAGCTAAATCTCTATCCGTTGGTGTCTAGGGGGAGAAAAGTGGTTTAACTAGGTCATTTTGGGACTAACATATAGTTTAATTTTATTTCAATAATTCGCTTGCGTGTTGAGATCTAATTTTAAGAAAACATTTTTTTTTGTTTTACTATAATAAAAGGTGTTTATATATTGAACTGTCTGGGGATTAGTATAGTTAATTCAATATTTATCCGATCCTAGAACAAGTTTTACAAATACTAGACTTCGATGTAACAAACGTCTTTCTTTGTTTTTTATTCTATTTAAAAAAAAAAACAAAAAACCCCCCAAAAACATTATTCGTTTTGCTTTTAATAGAAATAAAACTTTTACACTCATCCAATAAATAAATACTACTCTTGTATGTAATATATACAAAACTCACAATTTGAAAATAAAAAGAGCTATAATTCTTGGAACAAGAACTGACTATGACGTCATCACGGTAATCTAGGGTGTAGACGTCATCACGGCCATCTAGGGTGTAATATAATATTTAAAACTCACAATTTGAAAAATAACAAATACCACCGTACTATGAAACAGAAACAGGATCATGCGGCAAACCTCGGGATATTCCGGTACCCTACATCTAGCCTCGGCTGTATGACAAAGTCCGCCATTGGAACTACTTTCAAGTTCCAAGATTACCAATCACGACACCTTTGAAGAATGTTTTATTATGCAACGTTTTAAAAGTTTGAAGCTGGTTTTTCTTTCAAGTTTATCAAATTTTCCTTAAACAAAGGGGCGAGTTGCAATGAAAACTTTACACACTCTTCAAGCGACGCCATTTTGAGAACTTCTTTCTGAAAGCGGCAAGTTTTCCTAATAGGTAAAGCGGTGGTAATGAAAAATCATTCCAAGTTCCACGTGGATCGTACATTCAGGTCTAAATATTAAGGCCAACTGTAGATTTCGTCAAGATGGCCTGATGTAGAGTAAGTAGTCTGGTCGCCAAACCCAATGTTTCTATTGAACCTGGAAATGTTATACAAAGTGTTTATTTTCTTTATAATTGAATTTAATAGGCAAGGGTTTTCACTCTAAGAACCTGTCTGGTACTTCTTTGTCCAGAAATATATAGTTGACTCGTCGCTATCGAGTTAAAGGACCATATTGTCTGGCCTTTTCAATTTTGCCATCATCTACTCACCCACAACAGAACGAAAGGTTCGGTGTATTCCTTGACCTCCAAAACATACGTTTAGACACCAAAATTGACACGTTGCAAGTCGTGACAGGTTAGGGTTTTAAAATCAATCATAAAAAATACTTTGTATACAATTTCTGCCGGTTTATAGGGCACGTGATTGTTGGAGAGATTGCGCTAATTTTTGATAAGAGTGGTTGAATATAATGACTTTATTTAAGAAGGTTTGAAGATTAGGCTATAATAAACTTTCTAACATCCTGCCCTTCATAGAAAATATAATTACAAAAGATATAGCTAATAAATTAAATAACATACCAGAATAATTTACAATGGAGAGGGAGAACAACATACATTAAATACAGTAAATATACCGGTCATATATCAGAGTATGTTAAGTCCTATTCTAAGGTGTACCTGCGTCTCGACCACGAAGGAGCGTACATAGTATACTACGCTCCTTTGTGATCGAGACCCAGGTATATACGTCAGAACCACACACCCAGGTTGGGCCATATTCATAAAATTCTACTAGCGTCCAGAGGGAGACAACGCAGTTAAACTTCAATACTCCGGATTCCTTATCAAATATCCTATTCCGGTACCTTAGTCCATCTAAAACCTTAAAGCTCCAATACCACTCTTGTTGTAACTGAATAATGTCCCAATCTTCATTCTGGTCAACAAATCGTATTATTTTAGAATATTCCAATTAAATGATGATATAAATTTCATCTTAACACACCTATTTTGAAAAATTGAAAAAAATTCAACCAATTGATTTAAAATATTTTCGAACCCTCTGGACAAGTAAAATAGGTTGTAATGGATAATTTACACAACAGGTAGGACACTTAAACATCTAGTACTTAGAATAAGGGTATTATTTTTTTTCTGGAGCTACCAAGCCAGCAAGAATGTTATTGTCCCTTTAAAGGGGCTCATTCTTTAATCTTTGGAACCTAGAAGTGGGTTGCAACGCATATAATAATGTAATATGAATGTATATAAAGTGATTTACATTCAATTGTTTCCGTTTTTACTCTAATTTCTAATCAGTTATGTTCGGTGAAATACACGAGTAGCATTCTCACTTGGTTATTCCCGTGTGCATCGGTCGCATTCTCTGCTGGAATATGTTTAACCTATTTCATTGAGTTGCGTCATTACAAATGGTGCTTAGAAGCATACTGGGAGTCTGGCACGCGATTCGTATGCGAATTTCAAAATGTTCACTGTGTTTAAATATTGGATATCAGAAACCAAGCTTTCCACGTGAAAATAACAACACCAGTGTTTGCATGTGTCGTCGGGTTTGGTAACTGGCAGATCAGCCGCATAAAACCGGTTGAAAATTTTGTGGTTGCAGGAGTGCAGGGCCAAAGGCCACTATGGCCAGTCTTCGATCTACTACGATGCCCAACAAACGAAAGCGACGTTCTATGACAATCTGCGCCATTTTTAAACGTTTCCTGCATTGACCAGATTTGTAACCAAGTGATCACAGTTTTGGAACAGGTATAACCAACAGTTGTATCCTGAAATTGGTCACTGGTGCATATCCCAAAACATTTTTTTTTTAAATTCCCTAGGAGCAACGGATATTTTAGATTTTCAGGATTATTCGTCAAGACATGAAGCTGCTCTACCAACTGTCTGATTACGGGGATTACCCGACGGACATGGGACTGGTCTATCAATTGTCTGATTACGGGGATTACCCGACGGATATGAGACTGGTCTATCAATTGTCTGATTACGGGGATTACCCGACGGACATGGGACTGGTCTATCAATTGTCTGATTACGGGGATTACCCGACGGATATGACTGGTCTACCAATTGCCTGATTACGGGGATTACCCGACGGATATGAGGCTGGTCTATCAATTGTCTGATTACGGGGGATTACCAAACGGATTAAGACACTGAGTCCAAACTATCTCCAATTAAGTTTGCCATTATTTGGAAGCAAAGTTCACTACTTAAAACGTGTTTTAGTTTTGTGAGTGATAAAAAAAGTCGCCTACGTGGAACTTCGTATCTTTCACTCTTTCGTGGGCACTAAAGGCTCTTTATTCTTTAGTGGTGACGTGGTTTTCTGTTCACTGGCGTAGCTAGATGTTCGGGCGGATCTTGGAGTCGCTTTCCCACCTCCCACACCCACACCCTTACAACAGAATGCACATCAAGTCAACATTTTCCGACATTAAGCCATATTTTCGTGTTAGGCGTCGTGTATCCTACTACGGTCTGAAGGCATTATAATATTTCACAGTTCGCAGTAGTAACAGTGCTAGATGTTTGCCTACAGGCTTGTCAGGCGAAAACCTTGGGAATCCAGGGGCGCCTGCGACCAAGGTGTCACTTACTGTCATACAGCCGAGACTAAATGTAGGTTCCGGAATCTGTCGAGGTTTGCCGAGTGACCAAGGTGTATAATCTTTTAGACACTGTCATAAGCCCTTTCTTAAACCTGGCTCGCAACCTGCCGTGCTCGTGCTACTACGAACAGTTTATGGGGGAATTTTAGTAAACCCATGCGTTCGGCACTGTAGAAGATAGTCCATGCGACATTTTCACCCGGTTTCTTGTGGCTGATCTGCGGCCCGGCCTATTCAAAGCACGTACGGTGGGTTATTGGCCACGCTATAAACACACTGTGGACACCATCCTCGGCTTTGCTCAATCGTGTTTCAAATACACGGGTCTCATAATGCAGAATAGCAGTTCTTCATCTACATCTAGTAGAGAGTAGCAGAAGCACTCGGCAAACCTCGGCAAATTCCGGAACCTACATCTAATGGCGGACTTCGTCATACAGCCGGGGCTAGATGCTAGATGTAGGGTACTGGAATCTGCCGAGGTTTGCCGAGTGGAACAGAAGCACACTCTGTTGAGCGTTCGCATCACTGTCTTCATATCCTTTTCCTGAGCAGACATATCACGACGTCGCGTACGTCCTTTTCCTGAGCAGACACATATCACGATGTCGCGTACGTCCTTTTCCTGAGCAAACACATATCACGACGTCACTTACGTCCTTTTTGTTTGATTTTGTCACAAAATACAAACTGTGAACTCAAAAGAAACAACATAATAAGACTAAATCTGCAGCCTATAATATATAATGTACAGCACTGGGTAATGCAAATCGTGTGAAACATAAACTTGGATAGGCCTATGCAGCTAACTATTTATGAAATAGGCCTACATAAATTTCAGCCAGGTGTCTATCATGCGTCCACAAATACCATAGTCTATTGGCCTACAGTGAGTTGCCGCATTTTAATAAATTTCACTGAATCGGACAAAAGAACTTAGTCCTGCTAAAGTAACAAATTTGGCGTCAATCGGTTTAATGATAAAGCTCTCTTACTCATTGTTAGTATTTCGTTTCCGATTGACTTAAAATTTTCTTAGGTCGTGACGTAAGTTTCGTCCCATTCCCAACTTCTTTTGTCTTAGGGACTTCCCCATTCTTTTGATTCACATTAGTAATGGGTGCTGTTAAATCGGATAACTTCGTGGAAATGTCATCTGTCTTATTGGACTTGGCTGTCACATTGAATAACTTTTTCACCGCCAGTTTCATCTTCATGGCTTCTGCGGCATTCCGCATTTTCAAATTGGCGCGCGTGTCCTCTCTTTTCACCCTTTCCTCTCTAACAGTCAAGTTCGAATAGTAAGCCCCGAAATTGGCCGCGATTATTGCGATTGGCATGGACAGCAACAACAAACCAGACAACGCACAGCAGATCCCAACAAAGTAACCCAGGACCGTAGTTGGGTAAACGTCGCCATAGCCAACCGTTGTCATGGTGATGATCGCCCACCATATTGCGTAAGGTATGCTCGTGAAACTATTCGAACAGGACATCGCTTCTGCCAAAAAGACAAAGGTGGCAAAAACGATGACGGCCATGGTAAGGCCCACTAAAAGCAGGAGAAGTTCGCGCAGGCTCGCCTTGACGGTAAGATACAGTATTTTGATGGTTGGGTAGCGCCTTGCCAGGTGGAAAATACGAAAGACTCGTAATCCTAGGAACAGTCTGACAATTGTCTCTACCGTTTTGATGGTTTCGTCATTCCGATGAAAGGCAGGCGAAAGGTCAAGGCCGAAGGCGGTTATCATTACAGTCACTAGAAACAGATCCAGGACATTTAATGCACGTTTGAAGAATGTTCTCTTTGACGGACAAACGAGGAATCTGATCGGTAGCTCGAGCGTGAAAAAGACGAGGCACACGTTATCCAAGTAAAACAGTACGGGTAACGGGTGCGTATGCGTCAGAATATAAAATGGTTGTAAGGCGAGCTCCGATACATTCTGTGATCCCGGACTGTCTTGAAGTCTGAAGCTTGGAATGGTGGACAAACAAAAAACTGTAATGGACAGCATCACGAACGACAAGTACACAAAATGCCATACCTGAAAAAAACCCAAACAAAACAAATATAATGCTGAGTATAATCTGGGCCCGGTAATGCCCCACAACATATAGTCTCGGTCACCTAGAACCCCCTAGTCTTCAACGTACGGAGGGTCTGGGTAGGTTCTCAGTTGCTGACGAAAATTACTTGATAATCTACCACATAAAAAACCAAACTCCCGGTTACGCATGGGCAATGGAACCTTTTGGCTAAAGTCTCGGTAAGTGCTAGATCTTATGAAGCCGGGCCGATTTTGCTAGATTCTATAAAGCGAGTCTGAAATATATCCCACAATTCACTTGGTACATCTATTATTAGAAACAAAATAGATACGAGGAATAAAGCATGAATAGCGATGAAGAATTAAGAAGATTGTGAGAAGTCATACGTCTGATTCGTGACGAGAGAAAATTACCATTTCAATTAAAACCTTTACAAACAAAATTTTAGAGAGTGTCATTGTTGACAAGCGAGATGTTTTGATAGAGTCAGTACGTGGTAACTTAAAAGACTGGATAATCCAGACAATTACCTGCTTTCCGTCAAATTTTGAGGACCCATCCAGTCTAATATTCGTAGAATATTTGTTTGGATGATAAAGTCTATACAACGTAGTAGTATGTGCCCTAATCCTATCATCGAGTCAAATGGCTTGGTTTAGATGCCTAGCTTGTACGTGACGTGGGTGTAAGATCTCGACGCGCAAGTGAATTATTGAAATAAAATTGAACCATATGCTAGTCGCTAAATGACCCGGTTTGTGTCGAGTGGACGTAAAGCCCCCCCCCCCACCTCTCTCTCTCGCGCGCTCTCTCTCTCTTTCTCTCTCTCTGATGAGACCGAGGTTCAGTGTACATCATCATTGACAGCATACTAAACGCTGTCACTCTACTACAGGCAATCTGATTAAAATCTATATTTTGTTTCGTTTTAAAGGCCTGACAAGGGCAACTGTCTATAGTCGTTCGGATGGGAATAAAAATCGAGGGCCCGTGTACACATTAGCGTGCACGTAAAAGATCCCTTGGTAGTTGAAATTCGATATAAGAGTAGGTCGTGGCGCCGCTGCCCGGGCAAAATTTCTCGCATAGCACACTGTATTGCGTATGCCCGTCTTCATTAGCCCAGTTTAGGAGCAGAACAGTAGGACGTTAAACCCCATATCATTTCAGTTTCGTTTTTTATACTTTCGATGAAGATATGACAAGTTGTACTGAAAGGTCGTGTCAATGGTATTACGGGCGACTTTTGACCCTATGACGTCAGACATTAAATAATCAACCAGCGTTGCGGTTTCGAGAGGATTACCCACAACTGCACCAAACGCCAAAAACTCGCCGTAACAAACCGTTTCATTGACTAACCCCTCACTTCAACTAAAACAACTCTTCCAGATCCCACGGTCCTACGCATTTTAGCACATATGACGTCATTTATAGATTGTGGGTTAGGGTTAGGGTAAAGGCTAGCACGTGTAGATTTCGCCAAAGTCTCGAGATGTAAACAGAGCTAGCCCTAACCCTAACCCTGGGCCAAGCCTAACCCTTACCTTAACCCACCATCACATATATCGATGTCATAGTTCTAAAAGGTCTTAAGTCTCAAAAATTGTCGGATTTAGTTTTTGAGATATGAGAGGAAAATCTATTCCAATCTTAATAACGCAATAAGGATATCAACATTTTAAGAGCAAAGTTCTTAAAATTTTGCATAGAGAAGCCTCTAAATGTGATAAGTCATCCTATGCAAAAAAAGCTATTTGAGTCATAAGTGGCACTTACAACCTTCCAGAACTATGGCATCGATATGACGTTATAATATGCGTTCGACCGTCTCCGATCTAGCGTTCTCCGTAGAAAAGACAAGTAAAACGATGTTTTGAACTATAAAAAACGAAACGAAACGAAACGAAATAGGATCTGTGTTTTAATCAGATTACCATTAACCCAGTTTTCCTTGCAAAATAAGTCGTTCAACTTTTCATTATAAGAATAAATCGGACGACATTTATGACACAAAATTAATTCACACGGCCTCAAAAAAGAGACCAACAATTTTATTGACATGAGCAAAATAACAAAATAAATATAATTTCTTAATCCATCCGTGCGAATAGTATAATAAAAACAATCAATCAATTGCAGATATTTTTTTTTAACAGAAGCCAGTTACATGACATTGCTTTAAAGATGATGAAATTTTAATCAGGAGAAAGTCTCCAACATTGTTTTTGTTCATCCGTTGAGTTAAAAATTTGATCGAACGGAATACTTGAATTTCCCTAGACATTTCTGTGATGGTATCGTATTTTAGTATTCTTAGATAAGATGGTTCCAAACTGATCCTGCAGTGAATATTCGCTTGGCCGCTACAATCACTGATAAGCATGACATCGACGAGACTTAATGAGTTCGGCATATTAACTTTTTTACTCCGACAAATTAAATTCTCAAACATTTTTTTGAAGTATAAGAAAAATAAATAAAGACGTTTGAAGTATTTGTAGTTAAAAAATATTTCTCATTTAGTGTAAATGGGTATGAAAAAGAGCAAAATGCATCATTTTGCATCATTTTGCCCGAAGCAGTTAGGTGTTATGTAAACAATGTACGAGCCGTTGAGCCAATGACTGACGCCACGTGAAAGCTATGCACGTGTTGTGGACAGTCATCTGTGACAGAGTTCATTCGTAAGTAATTCTCTGTGAAACAGATTGCGTCCGACTACACTAGCCATCATGTTTGTGGTTGTCAAGGGACAGAGAGTTCATGACACAGAACTATTGTCACTAGGCAAGGGTTTAAATTAAACACATTCACATCCAATCACTGACCCTCGGCAGGGTAAAAATGAGGTTAATCGGTTATAATGGTGCGTGGAGGTCAGCTGCCTAACCCCCTGGGTTTTTCTCTGGGTCCTCGTATTTACTTCCATTATTTAAGGGGGGGGGGAGGGTGGCCTAGTGGTCTAGAGTGGCGTACTTCGACCTCTAGCTGACCGGTCACCTATGGCTTGCGGCTGTGGTTTCGATCCCTGGTGTGAGCGTATGTGGCATGGAGAGCATAATGTGGCCTTCTCAACCTCGTGGGTTTCCTCCGGGCACTCCGGTTTCCTCGCACTGTTAAAGACCCCAACGCGCAAGCGAATTATTGAAATAAAATTAAACTACGTGTTAGTCCCGAAATGACCTAGTTTGTGTCGAGTGGACGTTACCCCCCTCCCTCTCTCTTTCTCTCGCTCTCTCTCTACTTAAATCTACTGATAATCTAGAGTATCCGCATGACATCGAGAGTTGATAATGGTCTTGGTAAGTGAATTAAGGTCTAATTGATAACGTATATGATAATTTATATAACATTAAGGCCTAAAGACCTGTAATGGGCACATTTAAGGTCTCAAGAAAGACCAGAAATTGACAGATTTAGCGCCCACATGATGCTTGCTTAATATTAAAGATGGCAGACAATATACGCCTGTTATGGAATAAATGAACCAATGCCCCTTTATATTGGATGAGGAGATAGTATTATATCTAATAAACTCCACGGGCTTTGAACCGTAACTGTAACCGACAATATGATAAACCGCGGTGGCTAAGTGGGTAAGACGCTGGCTCGCTAGCCTGGAGGTCTGGTGTTCGATCCCTGCAATGGCCGATAAAGTTCATCGCGATTTTTCCGACGTTGTTTCCTCTTGTCAGTGGTGTAGGACGGAGGGTATGACAAGGACAGCTGTCTAGTAGTTCGCATGAGACGAGTATACATTGGCGTGCTAGTAAAAGATCCCTTGGCAGTTGGAATTCGATATAAGAGTTGGTCATAGTGCAGCTGCTGCCTGGCAAAATTTCCTCATAGCACTGTATGGCGTATGCCCGTCTTCATTATTATTTTGGGAGCAGAACAGTAGGACATTAACCCCTATCATTTCATCAGCCCTATTGGTTAATTGATCTGCACTCACTGACTTCAACTGAATGTGTGATTATGGGGATTCAAAGCAAACTCCGGTGATATTTTTGAAATGCAATATCATAATCAATCACAATAAATTTTAATACAATACACTACAAGGTTTTACACTACCGTAATACATTTCAAGGCAGCCACATCAATAGGCCTATACTAGAGAAGAGTCAACATGACCCATGTAGTGCTTTGACTTGGTGCAAATAGATTCCTTATCGCACACACGACACAGATGCAGCTGTTACCCCCCCCCCCCCGCCTCGTTGTATGTATACTCGGTTGCGCGTTTTAGAATGTAATTCTTTTAATCCCCCAAATATTAATGGTGACAATCTAATGAAGGAGGGGGTGGGGTAGGCATCGCATGTGCCGACTGCTTAAGACAATACCTCAACTTTGGTAGGCAAAAATATTGGCTGTGTTGTAATTACGTCACGGTTCTACCCCCCGCGACCCCCGTTGTTGGGGTGACAGTTGAGTCGGACTGACTGAGGTTTAACGTACTATGCCGAGTCGTTCGGATGGTACAAAAAACGATGCCCCGTGTTTACATTGGCATGCACGTGGAGAACTCCTTTCAGTGGGAATACGATATAAGAGTAAGCTGTAGCGCCGCTGTTCGGGCAAAATTTCCCTCACAGCCCACTGCTTGGCATTAGCCCATTCGGTGCACACTGATCCGTAGGCAATATTCGCTAAGGGGGTTGGGATGGCCTAGTGGTCTAGAGTGCCGCGCTTCGACCTCTAGCTGGCCGGTCACCTCTGGCTTGCGGCTGTGGTTTCGAGCCCTGGTGTGAGCGTATGTGGCATGGAGAAAGGGGCGCCTTCTCAACCTCGTGGGTTTCCTCCGGGAATTATTGAAATAAAATTAAACCATATGTTAGTCCCGAAATGACCTAGTTTGTGTCGAGTGGACGTTAAACCCCATTTCTCTCTCTCTCTCTCGCCATATTCGCTAGGTCGTTACAATCACTGATCAGGGACCTGTTTCACGAAATTTTAACTAAGATAAAATCCAAATTTTAGTAATTCGATTTAATAATATTAAATTGATTTTAGTGCTTAGCCAATAAAAATTGAAGTATCTACTAAAATTTGGATTTTAACTTTGGTTAAGATTTCGAGAAACAGGGCCCTGGATGATATCGATGCGACTTAACTTTTTATACATTTTTTTTTCTCCGACAAATTAAATTCTAAAACATTTTTTTATGTGTAAGAAAAATAAATAAACGTTTTTCAAGTATTTGTAGGCAAGAAGTATTAAATGTTAAAATGAGTAAACGGCATCATTTTGCCCGAAGCAGTAACGTCTTATGTAAACAATGCACGCGCCATTGAGCCAATGATTGGTGCCGCGTGATGTGGCGTCAAGTAGAACGTTAAACGCCATTTCATTTCTGACCTGTGTTTACATTACAGGGCGTGCCACAATTCAAATAATCTAACAATTAGTGACAATCCATTCTAAAGGCCATCGGAAAAACTTTATATTTTTTTTTTTAAATGATACATGGAATTATGTCAGCATAAGTATAAAACTATCCTGAATTTCAATGTTACCTGCGACAGTTAAAATTCGGCTGTGTAGTCGTACCATTCCGCAAATAAACAAACCATGACGTAATTTCAATCTTATATTTCGTTTCTATGACTAAAATTACGTCATCACGGCTTCTGCTTATGGAAAAGATATGTTGACAGAATTACTTGCATTATTTTTTTACAAAATATATATTTAAGCATTTCCGTTAAAATTGCATTATGCAAGAGCAAAATCTGATTTTTACAGGTCTTTCTTTAAGCCTGAGATGTTATCTAAATAATCAATTAGACATTAATTAACATATTCAGACCATAATAAACTCTTTATGTCAAGACTAGCCTTCGATGTTGGCAGATTAAAATCGTATATGTCGCTTAATGGCGGTTGATAATTAAATCAATCAAGTGGATAATCGAGACTATGCTGTTTATATTAATGATTTGAGTAATGATGACCGAGGCTATGAATATTTCAAAAGCTTTTTTCTCGGCTAATAGTGAATCAATTTGACTGAAATTTTCAGCAAATTATCTTTACACTATCTAGTTTTTAACTATTGTAGTGAGAACTGCCATCTCTTTATCTTATCTCCCATAATGTAACTTTAATCTTTAATATAAAATGGGTTTTAAAGTACAGTTGTCGAGTCGTCGACCTACACATTATTTATGTAAAGTGTTCAGCAAACTCTGGTGTTTTGCTTGAGGTAGGCCGGAAGTGGAATTAACGGTGATAAAGTAGGTTATATATGTAATGCAATATCACACATAATGGACTTGTAGGTGTGTATAATTTACAAAATAGACCTTAATGTGAAAAAACATCAAGAAAAATCAAAGGTTATTATTTTCGTACAAAAACGATTGAAGATGTTTTTATTAAACGATATTTCAAATAAATGCCTTCTCGCAGCATTTCTTCGTTTCTTGGTGACATTTCCGGTAACGCTATTGGCTATCTGATAGATACACAGATCCTATTTCGTATCGTTTTTTATAGTTCAAAATTCAATTTTACTTGTCTGTACTACACTAGCATCTGGAAGAGTTGTTATATTACCAGCGTTCTGGTTGAAGTGAGGGATTAGCCAATGAAACCATCTATTTCGGCAACTTCTTTGCGTACCATGCGCAGAACTGTGGATAAACCACTAGAAACGTCAACGTTGATTGATTAATCAATGTCTAACGTCATAGGATCAAACGCCGCCCGTACAACCCCTAACTGGTTAGGTCTTCATGTAGTGTAGGCTATCGGAAGTTGTGTGAGCGTATGTGGCATGGAGATAGGGGCGCCTTCTCAACCTCGTGGGTTTCCTCCGGGCACTCCGATTTACTCAGACTGCTAAAGACCCCTACGCGCAAGCCAATTATTGGAATAAAATTAAACCATATGTTAGTTTGTGTCGAGTGGACGTTAAACCCTATCTCTCTCTCTCTCTCTCCCTCTCCATCGGAAGTATGAATAAAACGACGCGAAATATGAATCTGTATTTTAATCAGATTGTTCTATTGGAACATTTATTTTCAACTCTCTAGACCATCAGCGTGTGGTCAATAAATTCATTTTACATTATCTATTTGGGGGTTAATAAAGCAAGATACAGGGTACTGGATTCTGCCGATGTGTAGCGCTAAGAGATCTAGCTGGTCGGGCACATGTGGCTTGCGGTCGTGGTTACATTCCCTGTTATGTGGCTTGGATAGAGATAGGGGGCGCCTTCTTAACTTTGTGACCACGCTGGTTTCCACCCACAGGACAGACCCTGTGCGTGCGCTACGCCAATCTGTTTCACGGAGAATAACTTACGAATTATCTCTGTCACAGATGGCTGTCTACACACGTGCATTGAATTCACGTGGCGTCGGTCATTGCGATATCACCATCGTTAGAAGCGGACGTTAGACAATAATATAAGGAGAAGAACAATAAATGTATTAATGCTGGAAAATCCATTCAACTGCTTCCGCTTTCAATTAGCCTGACCGGACACTTCAAAAGTGTCAATCTATAACCGTGCTCGACTTTTAGAAGAAAGGAGCTAAAACAACTTGTGTGTAGGGGTGGGGGCTGCTATGCCACTCCCATGATCACGTGTTTCGCAATGTAACTACAGGAATAACTTCAAGGTAACAAACGTGTAATTGTATCCATCGACTTTATTCAACTACACGTGACGCGAAGAGCGTTATATCGATAGCAACTTGATTCACTGGGGACCGTCTGTTAATCGCCGTGATTATCACATATATAAACTATTGATCGAGTACCTATAAAAAGTGTAGAGTAATGTCCCCTTGGAGAACGTTGATAACAAGCTATATTCTATTCTATTATGCAGGCCTGGTAATTAAATATACACGTATACACTATTGATTAGATAGAATTATGTCCCTTTGGAGAACGTTGATAGCAATCTATATACTCGCTATGCAAGGCTGGTAATTAAATATAAACTATTGATCAGGTAGAGTTATGTCCCTTTGGAGAACGTTGATAGCAAACTATCAATGCTGGTAGGCTACGATTATCTCCCCTACGAGAATATTGATCGCAGTGTATATGCAAGGCTTGCGATTAAATATGTGTAACAATAATTTAAGTCCAAGGGCGATAACTATGGAAATACTTTTGGACTATGGCTTTAGTTGGTCTATTGTTATCAAACTGGATGAAAATCTGTTTAAATACACTTATATCACATTAAAGATACATTATGTAAGATTTAGATAAAGAACTAGCCATTCTTGTTATAATAGTTCGAAAGTAGATAATGTAAAATGAATAATTTGAAAATGTCATTCAAATTAATTATTGCAAGCGAAGATATTAGCCTTTGACCCCTTTGAAGGTTTGACAGACGTGTGCACTGATTTCAACCACAGTACTGGTTGATCAAAGCTACATCTCGTTCCTCCATATTTGATTAAATCAAAGTATCAATGAACCGTTTTAATCTAATTAATATGAGAGAAATCTAATGCCATCGAGAGTTGATTAAGGCCTGGATCAGGTAATTAACATTAGAAAACATTTCAGGCCTAAAGAAAGACCCGCAATGGACAGATTTAGCTCTTGCATAATGCATGTTTAAAGGGAATAAACTTACATATACTTTTTTAGATTAATGGAGCTAACTCAATATTATCCAGCTCTCTTTAACGGTTAACCGCGACCACTAAATTATAACGGATTTGGTAGATTTCTTTAAAGGGCGCATGGCTCTATTTTTTTGAACCATAAATATGTCTAAATACATATATTGATGCAATGTGAGTGTTTATCAAGTGATTTATATTCAATTTTTAAAAAAAAAATGTAGGCTAATTTATAATCCATTATGTTTAGTGAAATACGCGAACAGTCCAAACCGAACGACAATCATTTAGGCATAATTAGCCCATACTTCCACTTTTTTTGCCCCCCCTCCTTTCACTACCAGGTACTTCAATTTCTGTTTACGTGTTGTCGTCATATTACCATTTGTGAATTATGTGTACGGATTTTAAAATACTCATTGTGACTTAAATATTGGATATTAGCATCCCACATTTTCGCGGCAAGATAACAACATCAATATTGATTGAAATGGACTAATATTGAAAACTTGTGTTTTGAATTTTCAATATAGTGGAAAATACTGAGTTAGAGACTTAGCTCCTTTAATCAGGCTGCATTTGACACTTTGAATAGACATAATAGTAATGTCACCTTTGTAATTATATGCCCTATTAATATGGTGCTCGTCATAATTGTCTATTGATGTTTTCAAAACTGACCTTCATCCTTATAATAGAGTTATTGATAGATTAAAAATTATATTTCAATATAATTGATTTGCGGGGCCTTGATAGCCTACGTGAAACACACGCGTGACTTCGAAATTTATGGCTTGTAGCGCTATTATGTCAAGTAGAATTTTATGGAAACAATTATTGTTTAAGATAAGATAAGATTTTATTGTATCATTGCATCCGACTAGGATAGCATACACAGTTTAAACAAAAGTTGATCATACTTATGACTGAGCAGGCCCGGGTCCAGGATTTTGTTAAGGGGTCGGGGAGGGGGCGGGGGCATACATTGAGGCAAAGGGTAATCATCAGAGTGCCGCATGCATTAGTGGTTTGGTGTAGTTCCCGGGGTCTTCGTCGCGGTCTCATTCCGAAAGCAATTGCATACGTTGCAACCTTAGGAAGTGCTTGGGCGAAGATCATGTTTATATCATCTATTAAAGAGCAGGGGCCTATTTCACGAAATTTTAACTAAGATAAGATCCCAATTTTAGTAATTTGATTGGATAATATTAGAGCTTAGCCAATCAAAATTGAAGTATCTACTAAAATTGGATTTTTATCTTAAGTTAAAATTTCGTGAAACAGGGCCCTGATATGTAAACTACAACAGTAACAGAGCCCCCTGCCCCCCCCCCCCCCCCCACGACAGAGAGAGAGGGAGAGCCAGAGAGAGCGACAGAGGGGAAAGGAGAGAGAGTGAGAGAGAGAATGAGAGAGAGAGAGAGGGAGAGAGAGAGAGGCAGAGAGAGATTGGACTAACACAAGGTTCAATTTTATTTCAATAATTCGCTTGCGCATAGGCGTCTTTAGCAGTTGGAGGAAACCGAAGAAAATCCACGAGGTTGGACAAGCGATAATCCTTATCACGTACTACCACGCCAGTTGACTCCGTAATACAGCGCTCACGTGCTAACCATTCGGCCATCCACCCCCTAAAGATTACTGTCATAAACGAAATGGAATGAAATGGGTTTTTTTTAACGTCCTACAGTGCTGCTCTTACTGGGCTAATGAAGACAGGCATATGTCATACAGTGTGCTACGAGGGACATTTTGCCCGAGCAGCGTCAGTACGACCTACTCATAATATCGAATTCCAACTGCCAAGGGATCTTTTACTTCATTGTCAATGTGAATACGGGACCTCGGTTTTTCGTCCCATCCGAACGACTAAACAGCTGTCCTTGCCAGTCCCTCTGCCCTGCACCACCGACAAGGGTTATCACAGCGATAACTGAGCTACGAACACGAACACGGGTCTACTCCATAACTGTATGCTAGGAGGGGAATTAGCCCGGACGGCCGCACTAAAAACGATCAATTCTTATTTCCATATTTCGAATTCTAATTGGAAAGAGTTCTTTTACGTTTACGTCAATGTGCACGTCCATTTGATCGAAAATACCTTGTCGGTCTCTAAACCACCGATTGGCTACTATATCTGATAGTCAGTAGGCTAATATGTATAGTACTATGGTCTTTGTGACTTTGGAGGACCCGGAGAACACCCACGAGGTTGGACAGGCGACCCCTACTCTTGTCACATACAACTGGGGATTCGAAACCACGCCAGTTGACTCAATGACTGGCTTTATGATACAGCACGCACGTACTAACCATGGCTTTATGATACAGCACGCACGTACTAACCATGGCTTTATTATACAGCACGCACGTACTAACCATGGCTTTATGATATAGCACGCACGTACTAACCATGGCTTTATGATACAGTACGCACGTACTAACCATTCTGCCATCCAACCCCCCTATCAAGATAGTTGATATTGATCGGTTTAATTAATTTTAAATGGATTCTATTTTCTTAACGAGTTTCATCATAAAAAATTAATAGGATTATTAATTTACTCGATTTTCGTTGACTCATATTCGTCATAATGATGCTTATGGAATAAATATGGATATGGTTATATACATATTAAAATATTTTGATTATATACAAACTGGTTCATTTTTTTCTTCCATAATTTGGGTATCTAAACACTCTTCTACAAGGACAAACAGTCTGGGCAAATATTATGTATACTATTAGATAGGTTTATACATCTTGCCCATGTAGGTCGGTGAGTAGGACGTTGACACACTAGCCTACAGGTCTCATGTTCGATCCCTTCATTTTCCGCCGTGGTTCCCCCTTGTCAGTGGGGTAGACTGGAGGGCCCAGAAAAGGACACGTTCGGCTATAAAGGGGCGGATTTAGGGGTTTGTTAGGTTAATGGAGGAGATAGGGGGGATGGGGTTTAGCGTGCACTCGACCCAAACTAGGTCATTTTGGGACTAGCATATGGTTCAATTTTAATTCAATAATTCGCTTGCGGGAAGCAGTCTTTAGCAGTGGGATGATCCGGAAAACCCTACCCTTTGTCGCATACAACAAGGGAATCAAAACCGCGCCAGAAAGCACAAGCGCTAACTATACCCCCACCCCCCGTGTTGATTATAGTTTTGTCATACGAATAAATGTCTAAATTCGAAATGAAGACCTGCGATAGACAGATTTAGCTATTATATAATGCATCTTAAAGACGAGATTTTTATTTTTATTGAGTGCGACCCTGTCTTGTTGATCTATTTGTCGTGATACAGAATCATGGCGCCACAAAAGAAGTTCTAAAACCAGAAAGGCGTCGGTCGTGCTCTTCAATTCAATACCAACACAGTACACCTTGATTTAATGAATATTTCGTAAAGTAATCTTAAATAATTTATTTTTTAGCCTACTCCTTTATCCAAAGCATGCATCATTATTGACTCTGTCATGGAATAACATATTTTCGTCAATTCCATACACAGTCATTTATATAATATTGTTAAAGTATTATCTTAAAATAATTTAGTTCTTGGTGTATTCCTTTATTAAATGCATGCATAAATATTTACACTGCAATGGAATAATATTTTTTCGAGTGTTATAGGCCTGTATAGCCTATATCGGTTTAGTGCATTGAGCAAATATCCATTTTTTATTGACAAATAAGGAGTTTTAGAATCTTCATTTAGAAACTATGGCGGTATATTAGTGCCAAAATTCTAACATGCTTTCCATAAGAAACTAGTCACAATCAAAGTCATGCGCGTACATGGAGGAGTGGGGCGCTTAACGAGAAAAGGGGTTTAACATCCACTCGACACAAACTAGGTCATTTCGGGACCAACATTTATTTCAATAATTCGCTTGCACGTAGGGTCTTTAGTAATGGGAGGGAATCCGGCCAAGTAGTACAGATGTGACTCTACTCATTGTCACGTGCAAACGGGGAAATCGTAACCACGTCAGTTGACTCCCTTTCTAATATTTCTAGACAAAAGTCTATTTGTTAAGCACCTACTCCTTGTCACATATAAAAGATCATAGCATTAACGCCACAACGGGTCAGTCCGCGCACGCTCGCCATTTTATTTCGATCTATTACCCGTAGCTTTCTCCTTTGGGTGGATTTCACCTTGGACGCTTCCATGCAAAGACATCGCGTCTTTTATTTTACCAAAAAGCTCGCAGACGCGGATCCAGAGGGGGGGGGGGGGGGTCCAGGGGGTCCGGACCCCCCCCCCCCTCAGGCTTTAGAATTTTTTATGCGATTTTATTGGCGATTTTTAGACCTGTAATTTTTGAATTTACCTTCCGGAAATACGCCAGAATGCACCAAATTGAATATAATTTACCAAATTTTTCTGGAGGATGGCCCCCAAACCCCCCGTTAATTTGTTGAGCGCCTTAGTTAAGCAATTATCAAACCTAGACCCCCCCCCCCCCCCTGCAAAAAATCCTGGATATGCGCCTGGCTCGACTAAGTCTAAAGTTAAAGCCTACCTTTTGGCTACTTCTGGCAAGTTCTTACGAAACACTTGTCTGCGATATCACCCAATCACCCAAGATGAATGCGGATGTAAAACCCCACGAAAGAATGAACGGTTTTAAATCGGCATACTCGTCGCCAGGAGTTGGGAGCCAAGAAAAAGGCAGTGGTGATCTGCCCAAGGGAGACTACTCTTACAAAACGTGTATAACATCAAATGGATAAGCAATAAAGGTATATATTTCTGTAAAAATTGCGATGAATTTAAGGTTTATAAGCACAAAGAGTCCACCCATTTAATAAAAATAGTGCAGAGTCTACACCGTCTCGGGTTTTTTTTTTTTTTTTTTTTGCTAAGCCCGGTGTAAAAAGCCCTGGTGTCAATTTAATAGAGAATTTCCCGAATTGATATTTCTTTACTTCCCGATTCTTCCGCCATAAAAGCTTTTAATTCTAGGTCAATTATATCTCCATCAGACCAGGGAAACTTGTCTCCTACGATGTGGTTGACCTCTTCACGAATGTACCCAGAAAGGAAGCCATTAACAGCCTACACAAATGTATTGAGGAAATACCAATCCCACTGATCACCAGCATCACCACCATGGGCGTCACACATGGGTCGGACCCCCCCCCCCAATTGTTTTACTGGGGGGGGGGGGGGTCTGAATATACTTGGACCCCCCCCCCCCCAAAAAAAAAAAAAAAAAAAAAAATTGGCAAAGTAAAGTGCCCGAAATCTCATAAAACACTAATTTTAGGACTGGAATAGCAGTGAAACGCGTTTGCGGCCATCAAATATTCCAAATTTTCTTGGGGGTCCATACAAGGTCAGCTCCGCTTCTTCGCCCCGCGAATAAAACTGTCCGCCCGTAAACCTGCTTTGGACATTTCTAGTTTTGCTTCCCTTCACGTTTCTTTTAACTGAATACCACGAATTTGTACTGAGTTGACTATCGATTAAAACATTTTGTCTGGGGCCACTCTACTTTGTGAATGCAACTGCAACAGTGAGATTGGATGGAATTCAGAGTGGGATTTCGGTTACAGAACCATTGGATACTTTTGGACTTGCTCACACAGGCTAGAATAGCAGAAAACGCATTTGCGGTGGTTAAATTTTCAAAATTTTCTCCGGGAGGGTGAGACTCCGATTGATTGGTTGTTTGGAATTCTGGGCAGCCAGGTAGGCTATATTGGACCAAATTGAAGTTGCTGTGGGTGTAAACGATTGATTGGAATTCGAGTCAGCAAGCCACCTTAATTAGGCTATATTAGACAACTTTGAAATTGCTTTGTTCTTGGGCCAAAATAGCAGGAAAAATTGTTAGCAGCCGTTCAATATTCCAAAATTTTCTTAGGTGGGGGTAAGCCAGCTTCTTCGCCTCTCGGGGAAGACCGGTGCCGCTGTCTGTCAACATGATAAACGTTGTATTGGTGTGATATTTTAGTTTAACCCCGTAAATTATGCCAAACAATGTTTACAGAAGACTGAGACTTATGGGTACCCCCTCCCCCCCGCGCCGAAGTTGCGGACCCCCCCCCCCCCCCCAATATATATTTCACGGCTACGCCCCTGATCACCACTGACAGCATCATAGACCTAGTCCAAAACTGTATTTCGGCAACCTACTTCACATTGGGAGACGACATCTATGAACAAACTAGAGGATTGTCCATGGGAAGCTCGCTATCACCTCTGTTAGCTGAAGATTACCTCACAGCCTTTGAAAAACACACCCTCAATTCATCACTCATCAAACCTATTTGCTGGTACAGGCGAGTGGACGACACGTTCGTCATGCTGAACGATGGAGACAACCAACACGCCATATCAAACCACTTGAATACACACCATAATGAAATCAAGTTCACTTTGGAATTCGAAACAGACAATTGCCTCCCCTTTTTAGATGTCAATGTCGAAAGAATCAACAACGCTCTCCTAACTTCGACCAGCATCCCCATTTTAAATCCAACCATCCATCCCAAACCAAGAAAGATATCATCACAAGACTAAATAACCGCACCCTCAATATATGTGACCATGATCTCCTACCGCTTGAAATCGAAAACCTCAGACAAGTCTTTTCCATCTTTAAAGTTCCAATTTCACATTTCCTAAGAAAGTCAAAACATAATTATTTCTATGTCTTTTGCTCAAAAGGTTGTCAACTCACTATTATACGGTCCTGGGCAAAATTTTTTGGGCATTATAAAGGGTGACACAGGGTGATTGAGTTACTCAATTACCTCACTTGTTTTCCCATTCCTCTCCATGGACGGCCATCTTCAAACGTTTGAATTTGAAGTTGAAAATGATATTTTTGCCAATTTCTCAACTGGCAGTACTGAATTATAGGATTAATAGGATTATTCTTTAACAAGGTAGGACTGTTTATAGGTTCAATCTATTTTTGGGCTTTATTTTAATACATTTTAAAAATATAACTTAAAAAAATGCTATTGGAGCTTTAACCAATACCCCAAACAATTAGTTAATACAACCATTAATTCCACCATAGCGTCCCGATACTCCAACATTAAGTAAGCAAGAACGGACCCTTCATCCATACGCGTCAGCATACCATTTAACGGCAGTTCAGTCTACCACATAAGAAGAATCCTGAAACAATCAGGTATTGACACAATCTGTTCCAGTAACAGTACCCCGAAAGACTTACTGCGGGCCAACGGAAAAATGAACCCAAACAACCCACAGCAGCCAAAAGGGTGCGTCTACCAAGTTTCGTGTTCACGCGGCCAGACATACATAGGAGAAACTACTCCCGTTAACTGCCCATATTAAAGAGCACCAATCCCAAGCAATAGCCCAACATCTCAAACACAATGGTCATCACAAAATAAATTGGAAAGAAATCAAAATACTGACAGTCAACCAACACAACAAAAAGACAAGGAAACTTTTAGAAGTCATCAACATCAAAAGGCGCCATCCGGAACTCAATCGTGATCCTGGCCTATTCATCCAAAGAGCATACGATGATCTGATTAAGTAAACAATATTCCGTTCTTTCCATCTTTGACAACCTTTTAGATATTTATGATGGCTCTTATACAATTTTACTAAATGTTCCATAAATATTCTAAATTTCACAATATTTACAAAATAAGTTTTTATCTGCCTTTATATATAGAGAAAACACGAGTTGGAGATTTTATTTATCACCCAATCCTTTCTTACATGCACAAAAAAATAAATATACTTCTTTGGTATAGATTTCACGTTTACTGAATCTGATTACATTACAGCGTAGTGATACATCATTTTTTGACAGCAGTTTAGCTAATGCAAAGTCTTATATATTGACCCAGTATTTCCTTCAAGGTCAAAAAAATAAAAACAGTTTCTTTTTAACAAAAAAAGAAGTTACTTTTTATTTAAAATAAGTGGTTTCTTTAAAATAATAGAAATTAGTTCCTTTTTGTTTGACCAATCAAATTCATGTAAAGTGATATCTCCTTTGAGATTATGTAATTTATCACACAAGCGATATCTACTGTCAAATGTGTTATTGGGTGATAAAATTCTATTTCTACTTCTTATTTCAATATTTTACTTCCTTAAACATGGGGGCGGGGAGGTTGGGATGGCCTAGTGGACTAGAGTGCCGCGCTTCGGCCTGTAGCTGGCCGGTCACCTCTGGCTTGCGGCTGTGGTTTCGAACCCTGGTGTGAGCGTAAGTGGCATGGAGATAGGGGCGCCTTCTCAACCTCGTGGGTTTCCTCCGGGCACTCCGGTTTCCTCCCACTGCTAAAGACCCCTACGCGCAATGACCTAGTTTGTGTTGAGTGGACGTTAAACCCCATTTCTCTCTCTCTCTCTCTCTCTCTCTCTCTAAATATTTTTGTTAATCTAAATATCTTTATATTTATCATAAGGCTTGTATTTTCATATATATATATATATCTCAATTAGTTTACAAAATTATTTATGTGTTTCGAATCTGAGTTCTTTTAGGGAAAGTTTATGTATATTCATGCCTCAAAACATTCCTTTTAATTATAATGAAAAAAAAGGCACAAGTTATATTGTGTTGTGTTGTGTTGTGTTTTTTTTTTTAATGTGCTCAATCGCTAAATGCCACTAGAGGATTATAATTATAATAATTTGAATTTTAATGCTTCACCAATTCAATAACGGATACTTTGTGTTATTTACACAACAAGGCTTCTCTATATACATCATGGTCTCCGGTGTTACCATAGTCACCCACAATCTAGTGGTCTTTATTAATATGTTTTCTGTGTACGTGTACGTAGTTCATTTTTACCCACACTGATGGCTTCCTATCCCTTTGATGGTTTCCAATTGATTATCTTGCATTGTATGTAATGTTTTCTCTTGTTACATATTACCGGGAATTCTCGTATTTAAGCCCTCCCGTTATTAAGACATGGGCTCAATAAGGAGTTTAAATTTCAAACTTAAATTTTTTTTCAGAGTGGTCTCCCTTTTAAATTTTCGAACCACATGTGTTGGCATTGATGGAGTTACGTCGAATTGGTGTACATTATACTTTTCGAAGAAATGGTGCATCACTGACATGGTCAAATTCGAAATTGAGCCCAGGGCTTGAATACGAGAATTCACGGTATGTATATAAATCTTCATTTGTGCTGTGGTTGTTAATTTTTACTTGATAAAGACGGGGGAATTCTCGTCAAAACGTCGCTGAAATAAATCATTTAAGTATCCATATAATTATGTCACATGTTACCAACAGACCGAGGTGGTATCCTTACTGCGCTGCTACGGCGACGGAAAATGGTCTCAGAGCGCGATACGAGTGCCATTAGCGTGGCAATAGCGTGGTGGAAACCCCAGATGTCGTGCTCTGGTCTTCTCCGTGGTCGCAAATTATCGCAGACTCACGGTGTTTGTTTTGAGCATCTTCAAAAGAAAATAACCCAATGTTCTGAGATCTGAACTGGAAAGGTGTAAGTACTCGGCTTTTTTTCCAAGTTGGGGACAATTTCTCGCGTTGTGTTCACGTTTGATGGCGACCGTATGTATTTTCTAGTGGGCGGTGGCCATACGGTCGCACCAGCGCAGTAAGAAAGCCACATCGGTCCGACGAGGGCATTAGTCAATATACGAAAAATCAAAGGGGGGAGGGACTTGGTACAATGAAGTCAGGGGAAATAATTACAAGTCTTAGTCCCAGTCTCAAGAGCTACCCGAATCAGCATCCATATTTTTGTTTGCCTTACCAACGGAAAAACATCGACCAATTTAATAATACGATTATCCTATTGTTTTCAAGAATAACTCTTTTTTATGGTTATCTTCAACACGTTTTTCTTATATTCCAATATTCCTCGAGAAATATATATTGATTAACACAATAAATGAAGGCCAGTTAAGTACTTTGTATTTTCTTGAAATGTTCATCATCAAAATTTAATATGTATAATCATTAATTTACTCGATTTTCTTTGGCTCATATTTGTATTACGGTCGTAAGAAATGTGTTTTTTCCATGAAAATATTATGATTTTATGTAATATAGTTTCTTGCCTGTTTTTAGTTGTTGTTTTTTAAAAAAAAAGATGAAGATGTTTAAGTTTGTAATCTATACTAACATTTATGATTGTCGTTTGTTTGTCTGCCTGTCTGTCTGTTTGTCTGTTCGGGGCTGTCCCGAGGCTGCAATTTGGTGTATAGGGTTACCTTTCAACCCGTGCAGCACCGGGTCACCCACTAGTGGTTAATAAAAGAAGTTTCAATAACAAACATTATGCAAGAGCTAAGTCTTTCTTTAGACCCGAAACGTTAACTAAATTAGACTTTAATTAACTTATCCAGACCATAACCAACTCTGGATGTTATCACTAACCTGCGATATTTACTGGATTAGAATCTGATCTGCTGCTCAACGCTTATTGATGATTAAATAAAAAATGGATAATCGAAACTATGTTTTTTTTATTGTGCCGACTTTAGTACTGACGATCGAGGCTAAGCCTAAGATTCAATCGCTAAATTCTCGGTTCAGAGAGGATCAATTTGACAGAAATTTTCAGTAATTTTCATTACATTATCTAGTTTTTAACTATAATAGTGAGAACTGTTAGCACTTTATCGAATCTCTCATAATGTATCTTTAAGGGATACGAAGTGACTCAGCGAGTTAGGCGCTAGCTCGCTTACCAGGAGATCCCTCCCTCCCGTCATTGGTGCAGGTCGAGTGAATTGACTAAGGTGGCTCTCTCTTTATTAGTACGGGTCTGGTGGCTTGGCAGGAAACAATGTCCAGTCGTTTGGGTGGCGCACGTAAAACCAAGAACCCCCGAGAGTTTAATTTGATGTAAGCTGTAGCGCCGCTGTCCAAGCTAAATGTTCCTCGCACGCAGAATTCATCAGCCCAGAGGTTTTTTTTTATATTTTTTGTTGCACGTAAGATATGATTATCCCACTCCGAACAAAATAAATTGACGGATATTCAAGTGGGTTCCGACGGTGTGTCCTGCTTCGTTTCCGGAGCATTATACCTTCTAAACCGTTCATGATTGCTTTACTCCTTGTCTGTACACATATCATTCTACATGTATTATTACACGGAGCCCCTTAAGTGCACGATTCCACTCCTATTTTTTTTTCGTGCACGATTCCGGTCGAGTCACGCTGATTCAGTTGGCTAGCTTGTCTAGAGGTTCCGTGTTCGATCCCTACATTGGCAGAGAGGGTGGCACTACGCCATGCTCTCATATCTAAATGCAACTGTCAAGGTTCTTTTGCGTGCACACCAATGTGTACACGGGACTTCGGTTTTTCGTCCCATCTGAAAGACTACACATTGTCCCATACCAGACCCTCCGGCCTACACCATTGACAAGGGGAAACCACACCGAAAAATCCTGATAAACTTTCCCGGTCAACAAATGGATAGACAGCTGGGACTCCAGGTTCTTACGCACTGAGTCACCACGGCTCGCGATCAGCCATTAGCAAGATAGGTTGATGTGTGTACATAGTTTCACGAATAAGAAATCTTTAATGTTCATTCGTTTAAACGAAAAATTTGTTTCGTTATAAGGAAATATCCGGCGCGGTTTCCCTTGTCAGTGATGCAGAACGGGGGGCCTGACACGGACAGCTGTCTATTCGTGTGTACAGGAGACCTCGGTTTTTTGTCCCATCCGAACCACTGCACAAGGGGGGGGGGGGGAAATGACAAGGGGGTAACCACGCCCCAAAATGGATGAACTTTCTCTGTCAACGCAGAGATTGACCACCCGACCTCCAGGCTTGTAACCCCCAAGAAGTAAAAAGGACCAGTTTTATGCCCTAACGAAATATTTTAACGATGTAACAGTACCAACCTTGGCGTTGAAGCTGTGACTGGGTTGCTCCATTGTCAGCCATAACTTTTCTCGAATGCTCGGTTTGCTTGGGTTAGTTTCCTGACTTTCATTCTGACCACCCATCTGTTGGTCTATAATGGCGGCTATCTTCAGGTCTTGATTCTGTAGAGAATAAGTCTTCCAACAACATTCGGCAATATAATCTTCGGGAACATTCCAAAATTCTAGCTCGGCCTTCACTCCGGTACTGCACACATTCCCGGGCAAGTGCAGGTCCCCTGTTCGATGAAGATCCAAAATACACTGCACAATCTTAGGATTCCTGTCAAAAAAGTACTCGTCGTTTTTGGGATCATATGATGGATCTGATTTCGAGAGTTTTCCTAATTTGGTGGTAGGGATATTTAGTAGGGAGAATTTAGACGTCACGAACCGTTTCCCGCCAATATTAAGAGTTACCCTTTCCGTCGTGTCCACTGTCAAGTCGGTGACAGGCAGTTCGCTGGAATGTTGATCTCTTGATGTCAAGAAAGGCATGGTTGACTTTTTCGGAAAAACAAACATTGATTCAATAAGAAGAGCACTAAGTGCGAATATTAAAATAGTTTATGTATATTGCGCAATACTCTGTCGTGAGTTGTTCCGAATTCCTTAAAAATCAGCGGAATTAAACATCGATAAATCAAAATATTGCAGTTATTCTTTCGAACACAGAAAAGAATGATAATAAAGTCTTGAAATAAACTATTCCAGTGAATATTGGATAAAAACTCTCAAAATTGAATCATGTTCTGCGTTTGTCTCCGATAAATGTAACTAAACAATATGAATGGACGTTTATATATGTGCACTGAACTCGATATTGTCTTAATTAATCTTTCTATGAATGTAATTATAAATGCTTCACCAATATTCATCCCAAGACACCAGTAAACACTCCAGATGCGCCATAATACGAAATTGATGTACATTCCTCTAAAACCATGGTTTCATCCGTGAATTAGTTACAGATAAGATAATAATATGTGTCGTTGAGAACGTGATACTCTTCTGGTTCCGCGTGGAAATTGGTTAATTCTGCTAATAGACGCTGTAAATATCCATATGATTAAACTTTGAAAGACGGTCGACTGGCACTCGACAGTGTAGATTTATTGACGAGCCAATTAATTTGTGTGTTACGGCTGATAAATAAAGTCGCGAGATTGATGACTGTGAAGAGAGACAACCAATTGAAAGCCTCTTTACATCAGGTCTCTTTCCAACGCACCTATAGAAAGGCAGAGCACAATCTTTTATAAATCAATTTCTTTCTACGTATGTATAATCAACATATATATTACATAGTTGATTTTAAACGGGTGGCCGAGTGATTAGCGCGTGTGCAATGTATCATAAGGCCTTTCATTGGTCAACTTGCGTGGTTTCGATATCCCGGTTGTACGTGACAAGGAATAGGGTCGCCTGTCCAACCTCTTGATTCCTTCCACTGCTAAAGACCCCTACGCGCAAGCGAATTATTGAAATAAAGAATAAACCATATGTTATTCCCGAGATGACCTAGTTTGTGTCGAGTGGACGTTAAACCCCATTTCTTTCTCTCTCTCTTTAAAGGGGCATTATACAAGATTACAAAAGATTACTAGACAGTTCCTGCAATACTAGTTACAAAATAGAAAAAAAGCGAATATGTTGAAAATTAACTTTGTCTGAGCCGCGGTTTCATCGTTAGAAGAACGGTGTAGTCTCGAGTGTCATTACTACCGTTGTTAAAATAATAAACAGTCTCGATTATCCATTTTTATATAAAAAATCATTACAATTGTATGGCCCAGCCGTTCTAATCTACATAAAATCGGAGCCATCCGATGCTATCGAGAGTTTAACAAGGTCTTGTCGTGTTAATTAATGTCTAATTCATGATTTCAGACCTAATGAAAGACCTACAATAAGCAGATTTAGCACTTGCATTATGTATCTTTAATTATAAAAATGTGTAAGAATGACCTATATATTCTCTTAGGAACAAATGGTGCGAGAAACGGAACGCTTTTTCATTTTGTAATTGGTTTAAAATTCAAATAATACGCTCATAAATCGATAGCAATGTGTACGTAGCTAAAAACGTTGAGATATACTGATGTGGTAGCATTCAGCTACGATTGGATTCCTTTAGTTGCATCTGGTTGTCTAGTCGTTCGGATGGGACGGAAAACTGATGTCCCGTGTACACATAAGAGTGCACGTAAAAGATCCCTTGACAGTTGGAATTCGATGTAAGAGTAGGCCGTAGTGTCGCTGTACAGAAGGGGGTCACGGTGGCTAAGTGGATAAGACTCTGGTTCGCTAGCCTGGAGGTCGGGTGTTCGATCCCTGCATTGGCCGAGAAAGTTCATCTCGATTTTCCGGCGTGATTTCTCCTTGTCAGTGATGCAGAAGGAGGGCCTGACAAGGACAGCTGCCTAGTCGTTCGGATGGGACAAAAAACCAAGGTCCCGTGTACACATTGGAGTGCACGTAAAAGATCCTTTGGCAGTTGGAATTCGATATAAGAGTAGGCCGTAGCGCCGCTGCCCGGGCAAAATTTCCCTCATAGCGCATTGTATGGCGTATGCCCGTCTTCTATTAGCCCATGTTAGGTGCAAAAGAGTAGGACGTCAAACTCTGTTTCATTTCAGTTTCACCTGGTAAACGTCAGTTCATTATTAATGCATGTAACATGTTAAAAATAAGTTAATTGTCTACTATATCGATTTTCTCTTTACAAATTCGTCACGGTAGATTACAAACAGATAACTATCTATTGTGCTTCAAGAATGGATCTCTGCTCTAAATGTCCTCCGTACCCAGCAATTAGAATACTGGGGTTTAATGTCCACTCGAGACAAACTAGGTCATTTCAGCACTAACATATGGTTTAATCCTATTTCAATAATTCGCTTGTTCGTAGGGGTCTTTAGCAGTGGGAGGAAACCGGAGTACCCGGAGAAAACCCACGGGGTACGCCTTGTCACGTACAACCGGGGATTCGAAACTACGCCAGCTGACTCAATGACAGGCCGTATGCTACAGCGCGCGCACGCTAACCATTCAGCCATCCACCCTCATCCCCCGTTTGAGTTAGTACTTTAATGTCGGTCAAGTAGCTTAGTGTCTGTGGGGGGTGGGGGTGGGGGTGGGTGGATGGCCTAGTGGTCTACAGTGCCGCGCTTCGACCTCTAGCTGGCCGGTCACCTCTGGCTTGCGGCTGTGGTTTCGAGCCCCGGTGTGAGCGTATGTGGCATGGGGATAGGGGCGCTTTCTCAACCTCGTGGGTTTCCTCCGGGCACTCCGGTTTCCTCCCACTGCTAAAGACCCCTACGCGCAAGCGAATTATTGAAATAAAATGAAACCATATGTTAGTCCCAAAATGACCTGGTTTGTGTCGAGTGGACGTTAAACACCTATTCCTCTCTCTCTGTTCTCAAGTGGAGCTAACTGTGGAGAAGTAGTTTAAGTTTAGTATGCATCGATTTTTGTTTTTCTCTTTCCAACTTCGTCAGGGTAGATTGGTGATAACACTAGTTCACTAACCAGGTTGTCCTGGATTTCCCAGTCCACCAATCTGATTTAAAAACAGTTCCTATTTCGTTTCGTTTTTTTATTGTTTAAAGCCCCAATAACACTCTTGATGTAACTGAAAAATATGTCCCAATCTTCATTCTGGTCAACAAATCGTATTATTTTAGATTATTCCAATTAAATGATGATATAAATTTCATCTTAACACACCTAATTTAAAAAATTGGAAAAATTCAATCAATTGATTTGAAATGTCTAACGTAAACCTTTTCAAATGTGACTTGGATTTTAAAATATTTTCGAACCCTCTGGACAAATAAAATAGGTTGTAATGGATAATTTACACAACAGGTAGGACATTTAAACATCTAGTACTTAGAATAAGGGTATTATTTATTTTCTGGAGCTACCAAGCCAGCAAGAATGTTATTGTCCCTTTAAAAGAAATTCGTTTAACTTGTCTTTACTACACCAGGATCTGGACGAGTTGTTTTCATTGACGTGTTCTGAATGGTGTGAGGTATTATCCAATGAAACAGTCTGTTACGGTGAGTTGCACGGAACTGTGGGTAAACCCTCAGGGTCAAAAGCCGCTCGAATGACCACTAGTGGTAAAAGATTGGGAACCGCTGTCATTTATACAGCTCACCAAATATTCTTACACCGTCACCCTTAGTCCCCCCCACCCCGTTTTGCATGACGGAAGTATACATGAGGTGAGAGGTTGGACAGCTTAAAATGTAGGGCAGAAAATAAAATTCCATCTTTACTGTTATTTACTTCAAGTTTTTCATGATTAACCTCATGGGTGCTTTTGAGCAAGAAGTTGCCACATGTTTCTTCATCTGTAGTAGAAAGCGTTCTACCCAACAGAAATTTAGGAAAAAGTAAGAGCCGATCTAAAAGACGAGAATTAACATTAAAGTCAATGGCGAAATCAATAGTGATCTGTGGCCATTTATTGATAGCACGCTCGATGGTCACGATTTCGAATACAAGCAGGGAGATAACTCCGTAATTTACGATAGAAATTTTTTGACACATGCTTCAGTATTAGTGCCAGTTAGGTTTTGACAGCTCGATTAAAGTCAATGATCTGGAAATTATCCATTATCTGCGTATGAATTATGATTCATGTCGATATAACAGGTTTCCAAGTGGTTTTGTGAACATAGAAAATAGTGATGAACATAAGTACTGAACACAGGGGGGGGGGGGGGGGGGGGGGTGATATAGAGAACGATTTCTGGACAAGGGCAGCTTGAGATATTCCAATCAAATATTAACCGCTGTTTAATGACAATAAATTATTGTCTATACATCTAAATTGTCCCATTAAATAACTCTTTCGGTTTCTCGCTTGCCCGTGACAAGGAGTTGGGTCGCCTGTCCAACCTCGTTGGTTATCTCCGAGTCCTCTGCAAAGAGGTTTCCTCCTACCGCTTAAAAACCCAGGCGCGGATCCAGAGGGGGGGTTTGGGGGGTCCACCCCCCCCCCCCCCCTGCTCAGCTACATAATAAAAAAATAATGCCTTGCATCAATGAAATTACATCACAAAGTGATCCTACATCAGTATAAAATGATTTCTCTGTTTAAAAAGCTCAATTTGTATGTATGCCTATGTAATTTAGAGACGATGATGGCAGATTTCCGTAACAGAAACCTGCCAAACCCCCTCCTGCAAAAATTCCTGGATCCGCACCTGAAACCCCCACGCGCAAGCAAACTATTGGATTAAACTTGGACCATATGTTAGTCCCAAAATGACCTAGTTTGTGTCGAATGGACATTAAAATCTCTCTCTCTCTCTCTCTCTCTCTCGCTCTCTTTAAACAATTCTTTTTTAGAACAGTGATAAAGTCTACATCGATAAGTAGGCCTACATATTTCCATAAATAAACTTCCGGATTACAGTATGTAAAACGACAGTCACCTCTAAAAGGAAACAAATTGAATAGACTAATATTCGGTTACATGTAGAAATATTTGCAAATTAAGCCTGGTGCACACTATCGGTATTATTCCCTTGCCTCGTGATGTAACGAGTGATTGCTGTGCAACCAACGACGACACTGTCGAAAATTAGGGGGAGAGGGCGGCCCCCATTGAATCCGCCTCTGTATCAGTTGGCGCTCATTGACCAAGCAAAACAATTACACCACTGACAAGGGACACAACTCTAGAAAATATCAAGGAATTTTATCGTCCAACAACGGGGTCGAAACGCATGCGACTTCGTAGTAGGGGAGCCAGCTCCTCCTTACTCACGGGGCCACGGTCACTCCTATTTATTTAAGGGCGACGAGCCATACTGTTCTGTCATACTTTATTGGCAAACAAGTGAACAAGTGCGGCCTTGGCTTTATTGTTTACATTTAGCAAGAGTTGTGGCCAATTTAAAATCAAAGTGACAGAAAAGGAAAGCCCGGTGTTTTACGATATGGAGACATTCGGTACTATGTGTACCTTAATGTGAGTTAATCCCGAACAACGGTAAAAACAACCCAAGAGATATCTAAATACAGCGAATACGGAAATAATAGTCCAATAAACAGTCGAAAATCTGAAATGAAACGGTTAATTTATGGAAGATTGTCACGAAACAAGTGGTTTGTGTTTCCCTGCATGACGACGAGTTGTCTGGGCAACCCTTCTCCTATTTCTATTATTTATTAAATCTGTCTTTATTTTCCTACTTTTATTTTAAATTCTAAATCCTAGATAATCTCTTAATTGATTACAGCCAAAGATGTCCGGAGTAGACGCGAGCAATATTTGACACCATAAAATTAATGCTCGGTACTGGGTCAAAAGGTCGCATAGGGCATAGTTGTCTTTGTTTTCTCATAATCCAAGGGAGGGGGGGGGGGTCCGTGCCAGGGGACAGGCCTTACGGTCTACTTCACAACAACTGGCAAAGGATGGTTGTTCTGTAGTGGTATACACGAGACCTCGGTTTTCCTTGACATCCGGACGACCAGACGCTTTGTCGGACCTTCCACCCAACACATATGAATGTTCGGCAGAAAAAGTTTTTTTTAGACGAATTGGACAAAATTATATTTCTTTATTTTTTGTCCGACCGGCCCTTCGGGTGATCGACCCGATGGCCCAATCCGCCCCTGCTTCCAAGGATATTTTTTTATGAGAAACAATCATTGTTTTATAGCACGACATTTCGACAAATATCAACAGTTGTAAAAAACATTTGGAGCTGTAACTATCTCCATTTTTTGTCGAACACTTATGTCACAAATAGAGAGAGAGAGAGACTAACATGGGGTTCAGTTTTATTTCAATAATTCGCTAGGGGTCATTAGCAGTAGGTGGAACCGGAGGACACGGAGAAGCCCCATGAGGTTGGACAGGCGACCCTACTCTTAGTCACGTACAACTGGAGAATCGAAACCACACCAGTTGACGCAATGACAGACCGTGTTATACAACGCACACTTGCTAACTATTCCGCCATACCACCCGACCGATTTCAAGTCAGAAGCGTCCGACATTCTATGGTAAATGAAATGGGATTTTAAGACCTACTCTTCCTGTTACCAACCCAGAGAATGACGAAAGACGTTATGTCATGTAATAGGATCTTTGCTCCACCTAATCAGTCGAAGTTAAAAAATTTGTAGGTGCGTCTTTATGAAAAGGTGAAATACTCGCGTCAACCCACAGGCACTAAAATAAATTAAAATAAAACTTCTTACCACTGCTTAATAAATACAAATAAATAATCATATTATAGTTATAGTCAAGCAGTAGTAAGAAGTTATATTTTAGTCCCTTCAAGTCCCTGTGCGTCAACCGTGCTTCAACAAATAAAGTTACTGTACTACGTCTTAATATAGCAGGCAGGGTACTGGTTTTAAACAGGATCTAGTTCATACAAATGTTTTTTTCAGGATGATGGTGTCTGTTACAGGTTAACTGCTCGCTTTAACTGGTGGCGGTGGGTTGGGGGGCTAAGGGTTAGCAGGTGCGCGCTGAATCATAAGGTCTGTCTCTGAGACAAGTGGCATGGTTTCATTTCCCCGGTTGCACGTGACAAGGAGTAGGGAAACCTATCCAACCTCGTGGGTTTTCTCCGGGTCCTTCCCACTTTTAAAGACCCCGACGCGGAAGCAAATTATTGAAATAAAATGGAACCATGTTATTCCCGAAATGTCGTGGGTTATCTCCAGACCCTCTGCAAAGAGATTTCCTCCTAACGCTAAAACCTACGCGCAAGCAAACTATTGGATTAAACTTGAACCATATGTTAGTCCCAAAATGACATAGTTTGTGTCGAATGGACGTTAAAATCTCTCTCTCTATTAGGTGGTTAATGGACCTTAAGCTCTCTCCCCCTCTCTCTCTCTCTCTCTCTCTCTCTCTCTCTCTCACTCCCTCAAAAGCCATGAGTCAATCAGTATAATAAACAAGAGCTATGACTAGATTACGACACGTGAGAAGACCGGATTTAAACAGGATATAATCTAGTTTTTATGTAGGTGTGGGATAGTAAAACTAGAAATACATCCAGGTCACATTATAACAAGCTATATACAGGATGGTTTAAAGTGAAATGAAATGAAATGAAATGGGGTTTAACGTCCTGCTGTTCTGCTCCGAACTGGACTAATAAAGACGGACATACGCTATACAGTGTGCTATGAGGAACATTTTGCCCGAGTAGTGGCGCTACGGACATATGCGGTACAGTGTGCTACGAGGAAACTTTTGTCCGGGCAGCGGCGCTACGGCCCACTCTTATATCGAATTCCAACTGCCAAGGGATCCTTTTCGTGCACGTCAATGTGTACACGGGGCTCGCTTGTTTGTTCCATCCGAAGGACTAGACAGCCGTCCTTGTCAGGCTCTCCGTCCTGCATGGGTTAAACCAGTCAAGTCAAATTCAATATTATCCAAAGTTTTCCACATTGAAAAGGGTTATTTGTAAATTATTTGTAACTTGAAATCATTATTGATGTTGTGATCTTACCGGGAAAAGATGGGCTTCTGATATCCATTTTTGAGACAAAATAAACACTGTATCATTGGTACACGAATTGCATACCGTAATGCGGTTCAGCGCAATGTGTAATAAGGGACATGAAGAACGAGGCTAGACATATTCGACAAGTCGTGTTAGTAACGCGTTTTCTTATCAGCATAGCATGCGCAATGAATAATATAGGTGTAGGCTGGAATAACCAGACACTAGAGATTGACATTCGACCGAAACTTCTGGTGTATTTCGCCGAACATAACCTATTTGAATTTAGAGTAAAAACGGAAACGATTGAATGTAAATCAGCTGCAACCCATTTGTCTCAATTTCAAGGTCCCAAATATTAGCCATTTCCATTTACTTCATAAAATAAGAAACCTTTTTATGTACCGTATTCAAATATTTTTAAAATCCAGCAAATGATTGGCTGGGAATTCTAATCCCAAAACAAAATTATAGCTTTTAACCAATGGACATTGGACAGACAGCTTCTTAAAATAAGGCCCCAGGTTTTTCAACTTCAATGTCTCGATCCAGAAAACAGAAAATGCCCGAGTATAAATTTGTCCACGGCAAAATTAATGAACGTTGGTGCTAAAAATATGAAAAAACAAGTGGTTATTTCACCCAGACGGTTTTGACTGGTTACCTATCCGAGACGTTAGTTCCTTATAATTTATCAATCTTATAGGCCTTGACATCTTGGTCTAGAAATGATATTTAATGGTGTTTAAAGCCCCAATAACACTCTCGTTGTAACTGAAAAATATGTTCCAATCTTCATTCTGGTCAACAAATCGTATTATATTAGAATATTCCAATTAAATGATGATATCAATTTCGTCTTAACACACCTTATTTAAAAAATTAGAAAAATTCAACCAATTGATTTGAAAAGTCTAACGTAAACCTTTTCAAATGTGACTTGGATTTTAAAATATTTTCGAACCCTCTGGACAAGTAAAATAGGTTGTAATGGATAATTTACACAACAGGTAGGACATTTAAACATCTAGTACTTAGAATAAGGGTATTATTTATTTTCTGGAGCTACCAAGCCAGCAAGAGTGTTATTGTCCCTTTAACATTCATATTTTTCGGAAAGTGCAAAGAAGACAGATTGAATTATTTCCTGCCACATTCTGGATTATATTATTGTAGAGGCGGTAGGACACCCCATCAAAGAGGTGATATGTTTGACTGACAGTTACAAGTGTACTATTATGAACATTTCTAATACTTGTATCTCAAGAGATTGGAGCTAGGCAAACGGACAAGAATTAAAAAGGTCCATAGGGAAATAATGGTAGTTTTCCTTTAATATTTCCAGAGTTAGCCAATAACATAATTGGAGTCTGGCAAGAAGACCAAACCCCGAGTTCACAAAGCATTCTCAGACTTAAGTTTAGAATTTTCTCAAAATCATTTGCTTTATGTGATTTTAATGTATCAAATACATCAATAAGAAACTTTTTCCAAAGTTTTGTTTCTGGATCAAACCCGTTTGTCATAAACAGTGATTGAAAGTTGAGTAAATTCTTCACTTTATGTCTGAGAATGCTTAAATCGGGAACTGAATTATCGTGAAATTAACGGTAGTGTGGAAACAGCTCACCAATTATTCCTATGCCGTGACCCAGTCTTTCGCTCCCTTTTCCATGGTGATTTTTGTTGACTTTTTGGAGTATAATCAAGTAAAGGGTATGAAAATACATTTTCTGCAGGTTTGGGTGAATATTCATGATTTTGAGGCCGAAGGGTTCAGGAGTTGGTTTCGTTTTGTTGAAATGTTGGGCCAAAAATTGCATGTCTACGTGTCTTTATTTCCAGCTTGTGTATCTCAACATTTTCAGGGGGGGAAATCATTAGTGGTCTGTGGCTGTCTTAAAACTCCAACATTTCCAGAGTTATCTCCCTTTGATAAATGCTCCCATCCCAGACACAAACAGAAGCAACAAATAGTTTGTTTATTTACAGTCACCATACAAATAAAGAATAATAATTATGGACACACTGACTTGAGGGAAGGAGTGCCAGATCAATGGGGGTGGGTTCTTCGCGGATTATTAGAAAACTAATTACTTAATATCTACAGTCAATTTATTAAATATGATACAAATACATATACTACAATATTATATTGTGTTAAAATGAAAATGACTTGCATACAAATTTGCCATGTTAAAAAATAATTTGAATGTTTTGAAAGGAAAACGAACAGAATGTTATTTTACATTACAGTAGCAGACATTTTTGATCGGTGAAGCAGCTGAGGGGAAGGGGGGCGAGTAGGGGAAGAAGGGGGGAATACAACAAATATATTTACAAATACCTTCACTTTAATTTGATACTTTTGTAATTTTTTTTTTTTCAGAGTTAATTTCATGTCACCTCCAGAGAACATTTACAATTGACATCTTTATACAGCACTGAATATTACTGGCGACATGTTAAGTTTATTTTGTAGTTAATGTACGTACACACACAAAAAGTACATAATATATAAATTTATCGATAACAAATTATTTACAAGTCTATAGTATTTTCAGGACATCATGTCTGCTATGTATGCCCAGAGTCCGTATGAGCAAGAGCAAGATTTGTTTTTTTTTTTTTTGTTTCACTTCCTTTAAAATTTCAATCGTTACAACTACAGTAACGATCCTTATTTCCTAAAATTTGTGATATGCACTACATCTTTCCTTTAGCCTTCGTGTTTCCTCGCGGAGGTGTCACAGGCCTGCCTGCTGTTAATCCTCCGTATGGGAATTTCTTTTTGTCGGCTGGTTTCAAGATCTGCAAAAAAAACAAAACAATCTATTAAATTCAATAGTCTTTATGAACTTTTATTAAGTTCTACACTGGCTGGGCTTAAGACTGGCATAACACCATAAAGTGTGTGTTATAAGACAAAATTTGCATGGATAGGCTATAGCACTACTACCTTTTGCATTGGGATTTCAATTGTCTAGGGTTCTTTTATGTGCATACCAACGTGTCCATAGACTCTTGAGCCATCAGAATGAATATATACACAGAGTAATAGGGTTTAACTTCTACAGACATAAACTAGGTCATTTTGGGACTAACATGGTGTAATTTCATTTCAATAATTCGCTTGCACATAGGGGGTCTTTAGAATTGGGAGGAAACCAGACGAACCAGGGAAAACCCACAAGGTTGGACAGACATCCATACATTTTCTTTTGACAGGCCCTTCGTCCGATTCTCGAATAACACCTGGATTGAACATGGGGACCCCCGGTTTAAGGAGTCAAAGCCTGTAGATACTGAATTCCAATGTCGGTTTCTGTCGGCCATGTTTTTTGTTCCATCTGCATGAGAACACCTTTCTTTACCCGTCTTTCTGCGAAATTAAAGGCAATTTTCAAGGTCTACAAGAGGATTAAATCCTTAACTATGGCAAGTGAGCAAAAGCCATAGAAAACTTGAAAATTAATTCCCTTCACATAAACCTACCTGGAAAGAGCACATTAACGTTTCATCAACACTCATCATTGCTCCAGCATTGTCAAATTCTCCACAATAATTAGGAGCAGAAAATAATGTAACCAATTGTCGTTTGGCAAAGAATTCATAACCATCTTCTACTACCTGAAGTAATAAATAAATTTTATTATAATAACCCGTTCCTTTCACTGCTAAGACAGTTAACCAATGGAAATTGATTTTAACACTTTATAACCTGGACCAATGAGAAATACTTCTAGGCCAACACAGGGTGTGCACAACTTAGAACACTTAAAATTCCAGGGGTTATGTACCCGATTCCAGGAGTCCCTGTACAGAATTCTACATATGTATGTATTTTTTTACACTTTAAAACATTTACAGTGACAAACTTGTGAACTTTGTTTAAGGAAACATTTGATGACTAAGTTTAGTTTTATTTCTTAAAATATATAGTGAAACCACAAATGCCAATTTTCCAGGAGTTTCATAGAGTGCGCGAACATTGCAAACTACCGCTGGACACCAGGTTGTATTATGAAAATATTTTTCAAAACCGATTATTACCACCCAATTTCCACTTATCTGAATTGTCAGAATTTTTAACATGCCGCTGATAGCATATACATGTACATGAAATAAAGTACTTTCTGTTAATAGAATAGTTATTGTATGTTAACTGTTCACTGTACATATTTGTAGATTTATATATTCTTTAAATCTTTTTTAGTGTACATGTACATGTACTTATTCACGTACGAATAAAATGAATTATTAAACTATTGCACAAAGAAACATACCTGATGAGCTCTGCATATAAGATCGAGATCATGCTTGTGCAGGAATTTGGCCACCACCTCTGCACCGAAAGTAAATGATACCCCTCTGTCGTTTTCCCCCCAGCCCATTGTTTCTTTATCTGGATCCGACCATAATAAATCACATAGTAAGCCTTGATCCGGAACATCTGTAGGTCTCATGATCCTTCTAATCTGTTCCATTGATTGTAAATCGGGACTTAATCCTGTTAAAAAAAAAAAAAACTTAACAGGCTTTCTTAAATCAAGAGCAGGTTATAAGAGTTACATGAACCAAACCTTGACAAGTACCTCCACAAAAAGAGATTTGTTTAACCTCAACAAGGTCATGTCGGGACTAACACATGGGTCAATGTTATTTCAATAAACCCACAAGGCCAGTTGAGTCAATGACAGACCTATGGAGGAGCGCGTACATGCTAACCATTCCGACACTCTCACCCCACTCGACAAGGAAGTGTGGAACTGCTTATACTAATAAATCAGAAATGTGCAAGTGGCAATGAGCATACAAGACCCACACTAAAGCAACCAAAAAATTGCAGCAAGTTGTAGGATAATACAGAATGAAATTAAACGTCCTACTGTTTTGCTCCAACTGGGCGAATGAAGAAGGGCATACGCCATACAATGTGCTTTACGTCTACTCTTGTATCAAATTATAACTGTCTGGATAACCCTTACATGTACATATGCATGCCAATGTGTACAGGGGACCTCTAGTTTTACTTCCCATCAAAACAACAATACGCTGTCCCTTGCCAGGGATCCGTGTTTGATCAGATTGCAGAATGAATGGAATGGGGTTTACCATCTTCCGTTTTTACATGTACGGTAGTCTAATAAAGCTAATTTTTTAAAACTATTTTGGATTAACTGACAGCAACTGTTAATCTGGGGGTTTTTTTTGTGTATAGTATGTTACTTTTCATTTCCTTGTTCATTGATCACATAAAATTATGATTCTTCTCAGCTCTTATTTGTAATAAATCTTCCAATTGGAGCAGAACAATACGAAGTTAAACCCAATTACATTTCATTTAGTAATAACCCATATTTGGTATAAACGTCAGGGTATTACATCAGATTAGCTGATTAGTAATAGTCTTAATTTAATGTATCACGATTTGTCATTGGATAATCAACTAGGACATGATTAGTCATGTTATTATTAAAGCTGAGATTTCATATTTTTAGGTTATATTTTTAAAATATATAACAATAAAGCCTTAAAATCGATAGTATCTATAAACAGTCCTACTTTGTTAAAGAATAATCACTATTGCCAGTTGAGAAATTGGCAAAAATATCTTTTAAACACTAAATTCAAACGTTTGAAGATAGCTATTGCATGGGGGGGGGGGGGGGGGATGGAAAAACAAGGGAAGTAATTGTGTTATTATTTCCTATATGAAAGATGTTTAAGTGTGGAAAATAATGCCTATGATTGTATAATAGTGAGTTGGCAACCTATTGTGCAAAAGACATAAATAATTATGTTTTGATTTTCTTAGAAAATATGAAATTCTCGCTTTAACCATCAATAGTCTTTTGTTCCATAATCAATAAGACATTATCTTATTGTCATGAAGTAGGTCAAGTCATGGCAACAATTCACATGTTTATCTAAACAGTTAATATTGATATAATCCATGTCAATTTATCTTAATTGACATATTTTACACATCTCAGCAATTTACTAGATTTGACATAAACTGGGCTTAAACCAAATAGCATCGAGAGATAGTTTAACATCCACTCAACTCAAACCAGGCCCCAAGTTAACGAAGCATTTTCAGACTTAAGTTGAGAATTTGCTCAACTTTCAATCACTGTTCCAGAAACACAAAACTTTGTACATAGTTCTTATTGATGTATTCGATACTTTAAAACAACAAAATCATTATAACGGGCTATGTTTTAGTTAAAATAAGGTGGACAATTTTGAGTAAACACACAAGGATGGACAGGTGACACTACCCCTGGTCAGAAATGAAATGGGGTTTAATGTCCTACTGTTCTGCTCCTAAACTTGGCTAATGAAGACGTGCATACGTCATAAGGTGTGCTTAGGTGCTATGAGGGAAATTTTGCCCGGACAGCGTCACAGGACATACCCTTATATCGAATTTTAACTGCCAAGGAATCTTTTACGTGCACACGGACATTGTTTTTTCGTCCCATTTGAATGACTAAACAGCTGACCCTGTCAGGCCCTCTGTCACTGACAAGGGGAATAATAAATGGATAAAGCGATAATTACCTCCATGGCAACAGAAAATCTTCTCGTCAATTATGGCAGCAATTGGTAAACAGTTAAAACAATCTGTGAATGTTTTCCATAATTTAATGTTGTATCGTCTTTTACCTGAAAATAAACAATTAGACGTGGAGGTTTAAACAACTGGCTTGGTTCATATTCAGATATAATCAGTTGTTTCTTTGTTTTCAAACTAATAAACCATCATACTGATCAGAAGTGAATAGAGAAAACCAATGAGGTTGGACAATCGGCGTAGACAGTTCTTGGGGTTTTACCCATAGTTCCGTGCAGAAAACGCAAAGAACTCTCTGTAACAAGACCATTTCATTGACTAATTCTGCACGTCAACTAGAACGTATGTTATATAACAACCCTTCCATATCCTAGTGTTGTGATGACAGTGAAACGAAATTTTGAACCATAAAAAACAAAATAGGATCTACGTTTTATTCAGACTGATGTGACAAGAGTATCTAAGAAACGGAATATATTTTTTATTTGGTCTAAGTGCCGCCACAAAGTCAATACTTACATTCATCATAAAATCCATATATTCTGTTGATGCTTGCACATTCGTGGTTGCCTCTTAACAGGAAAAAATTTTCAGGATATTTTATTTTGTAAGCTAATAATAAACATATCGTTTCTAAGGATTGTTTGCCTCGATCAACATAATCTCCCAAGAACAGGTAGTTGCTCTCTGGTGGGAAACCTCCGTATTCAAACAACCGTAAAAGATCATAATACTGACCATGTATATCACCTAATAAAAAAAATCAAATAGTTAAATGTCAATCACTGTATAGGTTTTATCAATTTTAATAGGTACATGTACTGGTTCGATTATCCGATATCCATTTACCCAATGTCACTGTTCACCTCAAGTTGGATCCTCCCCAGTACTAAATTTAACGAGTTTATCATTGTAGTTGAAAAGTAACGCACAATCAAAACATAAAATAGGAAACAGTTCAGTTCTCATTTATAAAAGCTTGAAAGGAAAAATGCTTAATTTACAAAATAGGCTACAATATCTCTGAAAATAAATATACCTTACTTGCATTTTACATGTATTGAGTTATAGTACAGGAAATAAATACAAAGGTCTTGTTATTAATAAAAGTATAAAGCAATTTACTTTTGGTTTTAAACAATCGATTTTAGAAATGGAGTGAACTGATGGGACAAGCTCTAAAACTGAACAAGCCAAATCATGGATTTTTTTTATGTAATTAGTGAATACCTCAAAAACTGTTATGTTTCATTGACTTTAGTCAAAACAATTTTCCATATTTACTTACCGCATATCTTTAGTGGTGCTTCTAATTCCAATAAAATTGGTTGACTTAGAAATATCTCTCTTGACTTCAGGCATAAACCTCGAATTTCACCTTCCGTTAACTGAACATTTTTTCCTGGTCTTGATCCGCGAACTGAAATAAAAAATTTTTTTTATAGTTTACAAAAATGAACATACATAATGGTGTGTTGTCTCACATACTGGAAAGTTAGATTCAGGCCATATTTTCTCAATGAATGTTCCTTTTTATTTTACATGAATTCAGTTACTGACATGTGACCGCTTAACCGTTACAAACTGCCCTGGAAAAGTTTGACAAAGTGCCAATGATAAGGTGACCCAAGCAGTCAAAAATTGCTCTTTTGGTAAAAGTCAAACTTGCACAGCAAATGTTCAAGCCCAAATATTAAGTTTACAGGTGATTACAGTGTCGACATGCATAATCCAGAGTAGGTTCTACAGTGTTTCAGATTTTGTACTGATCAATTTTAACATGTAGGCCTACTGGTAAAATTATCTTCCCAATGGTAACTTGGACCAGTAAACAAAGATAACAGAAAATCATAAAGTCATCAACAAATTTAACTGACATTGCGCCAAAAGCCATTTGATGACAAGGATGTCGAAAAACAGTGCTCTTTATTGTTACTTGAATATGCAGGTCTGGACAATCACTGCCCAATGTCGCTGTGATCTTAACAAAAAGACATCAAAGTGCATGAATCTTCCGCCCCTTTTCAACGAAGGTGGTAATAACAAGGGCAAAAGAAATAACCTTATAAATAAAATACACTTATATGGATATACTACTTCTGAATTTATTAACATGCTACGTTTATTAACAATATAAATTGTTATTCTTTGATCATGTTTATTTATATAACTTCTTTGGTCTTGTTAATGCTTTGTGATAGTAATGATTATTCTGTTAAATGATTTCCAATTGTTATTCTTTCATCATGTTAATTTATACAACGTCTTGATCTTGTTAATGCTTTGTGATAGTAATGATTATTCTGTTAAATGGTTTCCTATTGTTATCTATATATTGTACCACATTTATGTTGATTATCATTATTTGCTTGAAAACGATATCTGTATGTGTATCAAAACGTAGCTTGTTAATAAATTCATAAGTGTGTTTTATTTTTTGGTGAAATCTATTTCTATGTCTTATAAGGATTAAATAACCTTATGGCATGGTTTTTGTCTCATGAGAAGTGTACCAGTACATAGCGGTTTTTAGCCTGCAAAATTTGATACATGAATATGTAATCGTTTATCAAAGCCACATAGTTTTTGTCTATCACCTTATCATTTTCAATGTCAGACAAATGGCACAACGATCATGTGACAACCATAATTGAAATTGCTTTGAAATAAAGAGAGAGAGAAATGGGGTTTAACATCCACTCAACACAAACTAGGTCATTTCGGGACTAACATATGGTTTAATTTTATTTTTCAATAATTCGCTTTTGCGTAGGGGTCTTTAGCAGTGGGAGGAAACCAGAGTGCCTGGAGTAAACCCACGAGGTTGAGAAGGCGCCCCTATCTCCATGCCACATACGCTCACACCAGGGCTCAAAACCACAGCCGCAAGCCAGAGGTGATCGGCCAGCTATAGGCCATCCCAACCCCCGCTTTGAAATAAAATTCTGCACGACATGTCATAGCTGTCAATAAGATTCCATGTCATTCTCCCCACCCCCCTAAAAATGGCCTTGACGTTTCGGACTAGGGAAGGTGACATCTCGGATTCGGGCGTGACATTTCGAACTCAGATGCTGAAAGGAAAGGTTGAACCGAATGTTAAAAATCCATTTAGAATAAGCTGAATCATCATCGCGTTAAAGCTACAACTTCATATTTTTAAGTTGTATTTTAAAAATGTATTAAAATAAAGCCTTAAAATAAATAGAAAAACAAGGGAGGTAATTGTGTTATTATTTCCGGAGTCAATAATTCTTAAGTGTGGCAAATAATGGCTATGACCGTATATAATAGCGAGTTGACAACCTATTGAGCAAAAGACATAGAAATAATTATGTTTTGACTTTCTAAGAAAATATGAAATCCTCACTTTACGTCAGTTCGCTATATGCACTGATACCAGGTGAACTACTAACTAGTAGTAGTAATAGAGAATAGCCTCATAGGGCATAGGGTCTGGTTCTTTTCTTTAGTAGTACCGTAAAGCGGCATTATGATTATTGGTTCAGAATCTATTTTCAACTAGGTCTAAAGTCTAATGAAGTAAATCATTAAGATGCTACAGACTGTACCAGGCAGGAGGGGGGTCATGGAGTTTTTGCATCAACTTACTAGGCCTATCTATTTAATCAAGCTATGCTGTAACTGCAGTCCTTGAGATGTCAAAAATAAAGCCGAACAAAACTGTTTTTCAGAATCTGATGTAGGATTTGGCTCCAATACGAAATAGACATCTCAACTCCACAAAATAAAACAGATTACCAATTTAACCGTAAACTTGAGTTCTGTCGCTTAATTAAGTGATCCGTCAGCCCCTTTGTCAAGGGATATTCACTTGTTAAATCATATTTTCAAGTATCAAGGCCGTCAAATGGAGAAATACGGCGACATTTTTAGGTCACTTTACTTACCTTCTAATAGTCGTGCAATTACACTATCTATATTTAATTTGTCTGCATCTGCCATTACAGAATATCACTTTAATCAAATTTGTTAATTTCCACGTAAATACGGTCGCCTGCACGCAGATGATCGCAGATTTAAATTGTGGTTGTAAAGACTGCGATTCTGGATGCAAAGATGGCGGCCGTTTCGATGCGCGTAGTGATCTGGATTTTTCATGAAAGCACTGAGCACCTACCGAACTACATTACCAGTTACGTCAATCGAGTTTACAAAAATATCGATTTTTTGAGAAAGTAGCCACAAGTGTCGTCCCTATTGCCATACAGTTTTTGTTGCACAAGAAAATAATTATTGTTTATTTTTGCATTATCAATGAAATACACGATATTATAACGATTTATTTACTTGGATATTTCAATGTTTACGTTGTAGTGTTGCATGCTGGGTAATTTTAATGGCCTCCCTCTGAAGATGTGAACTAACATGAACTTTTTGTTGACAGTCCAGCTTAGATTGAGATCATGTAATAAGTTAGAGAAATGCAACACTTTTCATTCAAAATGTAAATTTCAAGAAATTTATTCAGTGACGCATTAATATGAAAAGATGAAGATGTAACAACAGCATGGTTGTGAAAAGAAAGGGTGAGTTATGCATAGAATATGAGAATCATAAATAAATGAATAAAAAAACAAGACTTCGTGAGTTCGTCCACTGACAGACAGTGCAAGTTCTCAGAGTGTATTGATAATCAATGTATTTATGACAGGCATCAGCCTACATTGTAAATTGTTGGAACTACTATAACAATGTTACATGTAGTTCTAGACCTTCGAGCTTTAGTATAGCATTTAAGGGAATAGAATTATTAGAATTTAGAACTAGTAGAACTAGTAGAAGGGAATTTGATAAGACCCTTTCAGCCGACTGTCGACTGTCGTTGAACTATCTTGAACTATCTGTACTTTAATTAAAGTTGTAACCACAGCCATACCAACTACACCCCATCGTAGACTACTCTCACTCTCAGATTTCTTTAAAACCAGAGTCAGGCACACTTAGAAATAGAACTTAGACAATATTTGTTCCAGGGTAGGCCTACATCTATGTGCAACCAGCTTAGATCTATCAATATTTCGCAGTGGAGTGACAAATTGTGAACCTATGGTTTGAGTTTGTGTTCATAGAGATTGGATGCAGTTTTTCTGTTCTTATAAAAATTGACATTTTTATTAAAATTGTATAAGCTATAACATACCAGCACAAGATTGGAACTCTAGTGTCGCAACATAGACTTGAGTCCAAATGTCTGACTTAATTAGCAGCAGTGATCCAATGTATAACTCGAACTAGCTGAAATATTTATTGCAATTCTTGAAAGAGCTTGGGACTTTAGTCACAGCTACAGGGCATAGCTCTAAGTTACTATATACCAATACGCCAAGAAATGCTGGCTCACTTGATGAACTGATGGCTTTAACGGGCGTTAGGCTTTGTGAAGACGTGGGACTCGACTTCATACTAAAGTCAGCAACTTGGGTCTCGACTTGTAAACTTAAGGTGCACGGCGACTTGGCACACAACTCAGATTCTTTGTCGCGTGACTTGTTCCCACTGCATAACATTAGTAACATATGTACATGTATTACTAGTATTAGGCCTAGTTTGTGTCAAGTGGATGCTAAACCCAATTTTTCTCGTTCGCCCATTTAATATAGACACACAATACGAGTACATATTTGTGGGCATAGGGTTTGCGGATTTAAGGTACAAAGTTTACTAATTACGGTAAAAATTTTGCTTATTATGGTAAAAAATTTGCTAATTAATTATGGTACAAATTTTGCTAATTACATATACATTTTGGTATTAATTCATTGATGTTGATGTTGAAATAATTGATGTGTGGTGTTCGATGTGGCTGTTGATAATATTGACAATTAGGTGGTACATGTACATGTATGTGGTAACAATAGGTGTTTGGTTTGTGTCATTGGGTAAATTATCCAGGCCTAAAATATAGGCATAGTCCAGAGGGTCCTATTAATTTGTCAAAAAGGTCTAAACAGAATGATTCAGGAGCAATGATCTCTTTTAAAAACAAATAAAATGTTATTTACCAATGAACTTAACGTTAGAAAAACATACATGTGATGGCCAAAACACTCCTTCATCTAAATCCTGCCTTTTGTTGGTGAGATTTTTTAATCACAACATAAACAAACAGTTAATTAATTGACACTAATCTAGCGATAATCTTTCTGATTAAGAAAATAATTTCACTGATTTGCAGGTAGTTGAATCAGTGATTAAACAATGGTTTTATTGATTGACAACTACAGGTGATAAATCAATTATAATCAGATTAAATACTTATACCTGATACTTCTAATTTTACATTAAAGCCACACAATTCTATTATCCTTTTTTAATAAAGTTTTATGCAGCCACATTTTCATGTGGGAATAGTTATTGCCATCGCCTCTCCTGTGAATACTCTACAGGCTACATGTACATTTGATGTTTAAATTGTTTTGGAATTGAAATATTTTGTTTACATTAGTGAGATGAAGAAGCCTATTTAATGTAATCAGTATACATACATGTACATGTGCACATTTTGGCACCAATTTCAATTGGGTATTCACCCACATTGAAAGCATATCAGATTTACATTATAACGAATATTCCAGCTAAAATGCCACCTGTGATATCGGGTTGCAAAGTTCAAGGTCCGTTCAATGTCAAGGTTTCCGTGGAGGTTGCTATATTTGATTTGAGGGTGTTTTTGTCACAACCTCTGATTGGACGCTTTTGTTCCCATGTCTGCGATAAAAGGAGACAATGTAGCTATAAGTTCAGGAATTCCAATGTAATCTAGCAACGTCTAGATGTTGTAAAACTTCCAGTACGTGACAAGGAGTAGAGCATACTCCGCGCAGTGTTGCGTTTGATTAGAGGTAATCCAACTACACACTGCTATTATGAGTGGATATTGTTGTTTTAAATTTTGATTTGTCAGTAGTCCGTCTACCAACCAATCACTAGCTGCCAATATTGGACCAAATATGTTTACATAACGTTACGTCATGACTCACGATTTTATTATGCCTAATTAATCCGTGCATAGCAGAATACGGCAGTAAAACTAATTGCGGGACAAACAAGGCTATCAAGTCGAATGAAATGTAAACAATACTGTTTGGAAACGAACCTACTTTCACCGTTTTGAATACCTTAAATCACTGTCCAGAGTTTTAGGAAAGATCCAGATACTAAAGTGATAGCTTTCATTGAACGGAAAGAATAGACACACTCCCGCATAAGTTCAAGAAACAGACGCTATTCCAGCAATGGCCAGAGAGGGATTTCTCGGGCCATTGCTTCAGGAATATGGGAGTAGAGTCACCTGTCCAATCTCGTGGGTTTTCTTCGGGTCCTCTGGTTTCCTCCCACTGCTAAAGATCCCTACTTGAAAGTTAATAATTGAAAGAAAAGTGAACCATATGTTAGTCCCGAAATGACCTAGTTTGTATTGAATGGACCTTAAGCCTCACTCTCTTTCCTAGTTTGTGTCAGTGGAGGTTGAAAGCCATCTCTCTCTCTCTCTCTCTCTCTCTCTCTCTCTCTCTCTGTGTATTACATCACCTCTGAAATTACCTGGTTGCCTGACAATACTACTAATATTTCTGCTTATCACAATGTCTGTAATCAGCAGGACTGTGAATTATCAATAAACAATGACATGCCTTGCCACATCAATAATCTTATTAATACACTATATCAGGTTAATTTCTCCAATATTAACACATTTCCTACCACATTCTGTAACCAGGGTATCATTTAAATTTGTGTATTTAGCACTAATTTCTTTAACATACATTTAATATCAAATCTTTATTTAATTAAAAATAGTTTTAAAATCATCTAATTTATACTTGTACTTGTGTCCAGAGAAACAGAGAAAACTCACCTGGTTTGACAGGCAAACCAACTCCTTGTCACGTACAACTGGGGAATCGAAACCACGCCAGTTGACTCAATGACAGGCTTTATGATACAGCATGTACACGCTAACAATTCAGCCATCCAAACCACCCATATGTATTGTAATTCCATCCATATAATACATGTATTCAAGCAGGTACCTATACCCAATATTATGAACGTTTACTGGATAACAGTTGTGGTTTTGATCTCTGGTGTGGCTTGGAGAGGAGATGGAGGCACCATCTCAACCTCATGGGTTTACTCTGTACTCTGGTTTTCTCCCACAGGAAAGACATATATGCTTGTGTGCCAAGATGATTAAAACAAAAATATAACAAAGAGAAGCAATGAGCAATAATTAATATTCAGTCTTTTCAATTAACAAAAATAATTTCACACAAAAACAATAAATTACAAAACATGAAAAACATAATCTAGTACATCTTAAATATCAAAAATACATTATGTAGGTTAAATCAGATTTTTGAAATGATTTTTAGAAATTTATTTATTCTATGATTATTAACATGTACGTTACATCATACTCCGAAGTACTGTTATGTTGCTGTACACAAGTGATAGCTTTGATTGAACAGGAGGAATAGAGACACACTCCCACAAAAGTTCAGGAATCAGAAGCCAATCCAGCAATGGCCAGAGAGGGATTTCTCTGGCCATTGCTTCAGGAATATGACATTACAGATGTATATTGATTTAATCATGATTTCATATTTGGGAAATTGTAATGAGCTAGTGGTTGTCTATTTTGTTTCCTGGTAACCCATGTTTATCTAAATCAAAATGGTTGAACTCTTTCAAACTTGATTAAGTTGCAGTCTGCCCGTTAGTTTTATTTGAAGTACATTTAGAGTACAAGTACAGGTAAACATTGCAAGGTGTGTCTGTCTCTTCATTAACCTTGGGAGAAAACTAGTGTACACAGAGTAAAGCCATCTCCACTCCAAGCAACATACGCTCACACCAGGGATCAAAACCACAAGGTCTGTAATCCAGTAAAACGTTCATAATATTGGGTACATATTATGATATTATATGGATGGAATTACAATGTATATGGGTGGTTTGGATGGCTGAATTGTTAGCGTATACACCCTGTATCATAAGGTCTTTCATTGAGTCAACTGGCGTGGTTTGATTCCCAGGTTGTACATGACAAGAAGTAGGGTCACCTGGACAACTTCGTGGGTTTTCTCTGGTTTCTCCAGTTTCTTTCCCCTGCTATAGATCCCTACTTGCAAGCATATTATTGAAATATAATTGAACCATGTGTTAGTCCTAAAATGACCTAGTTGGTGTCAAGTGGATGTTAAATCCCTTTTCTCTCTTTTCTCTGTTTTCATTGACCTTGGGATTACCCAGGTGTAGGTGACAAGGAGTAGGTCATCTGTCCAGGAGTAGGTCATCTGTCTGTCTTCATTAGGGGGTTGGATGGCCGAATGGTTAGCACGTGCTGTATCATAAAGCCTGTTATTGAGTCAACTGGCCTTGTGGGTTTATTGAAATAAGATTGACCCATGTGTTAGTCCCGACATGACCTTGTTGAGGTTAAACAAATCTTTTTGTGGAGGTACTTGTCAAGGTTTGGTACATGTAACTCTTACAACCTGTTCATGATTTCGAATCCCCGGTTGTACGTGACAAGGAGTAGGGTAGCCTGGACAACTTCTGGGTTTTCTCTGGTTTCTCTGGTTTCCATTTACTGCTAGAGACCCCTACGCGAAAGCGAATTATTGAAAAAAATAAATTAAACCATGTGTTAGTCTCAAAATGACCTGGTTTGTGTCGAGTGGTTGTTAAGCTTTCCGTCTGTCTCTCTTCTCTCTCTCATTAACCTTTGTGAAGAACAGTAGGACATTAAAACCCATTGTCATTTTGTTTATTATTTATTAACCAAGTTAGTGTAAAAAGTAGGTAGACCGTTGAACCTATTTTATTTCCCCGTTTTTATTTAATACACCTGTGTTACGTGTAATTAAGTTGTGAACTTATATAACTTATGTTATAGACGTCAGTAAGGCCTTCATATACCTATATTTTATGTTATATTTAGATATCACGCCCTGTAATAGCTTCAGGCCTTTTAGCTTCTTAATGTAAGCCTATCACAGTCACACTAGTGCATAAACACATACATATACCTGTTTACCATAGCTTTGATATTGATATATTAATTTAATATTTGGAGATTTTTTATAGGGTGGTTTGACGTGTTGTCTTTGTCGACTGTCATCCACATCTCCCTATACTTGTAATAAAATAAAGCTGTCTGTAAGTCGGAAATTTATTTGCCCCAAAACAAGAAGAAATTACTAGCATTAAACATCTGTTATGCAAGAGCTAAATCTGCCTATTGCAGGTCTTTCTTTAGGCCTGAAAAGTTATCTAAATTATTAATTAGAAATTAGAAATTAACTAACAGACAAGGCTATAATCACATCTCGATGCCATCTCATCGTTAGCTGACAATATTTACTCTCTCTCTCTCTCTCTCTCTCTCTCTCGCTTCTGGAATCAAAATCCGGAAAACACCCTGGATTAGATGTATTGTCAATTATAGCAATATAACAAAAGAGTAATAGAATTATTCATTATAGTGTCTTCATTAGCCTAGGTTCAATATTAAACACCATTTCTTCTCTTTTCACAGTTTTCATAAAAGATGCACTATATAAGTTTTAGATAAAGAGTTGATAATAGTTTAAAAATAGATAATAAAAAAAAAGAATACACATTTACATACACAGAAAATTTCATCAGTGATAATATAACAAAAAATTTGAAACATGAATATAAATAATCAGTTTATGTACACTCATGTACCGGTATGTGCTTTTTGACCTTTTTTTGTATAATTTAGGTTTCAGAGAAAAAGGATTAAGCTCTTTTCATTACAATTTTTTATTGACAGGGCCGGTTGCTCAAAACTAAGTTATTTTAACGATCCGTTAAACTAACGGATCGTTATCTTTCACGTGTGGTTTGTTAACGGTCCGTTAAATTTCTGTTGTTGGAAAGTCAATTTCATTATCCGTTAAAGTTAACGGGGCTTCCAGCAACAACCTTCTCTCCATTAAAGTTAACGATCCATTTACTCTATGTTAACGGATCGTTAAAAGTTAACAGAGCTTTGAGCAACCGGCCCCTGTTCTTGTTAAATCTGCCTACTGCAGGTCTTTCTTTAGGCCTTAAAAATAAACTATTAATTAGACATTTATTAACAAAACAAGACCATAATCAACTCTCAGTGGCATCGGATACTCGAGATTTTAACTAGATTAGAACAGTTTGCCAGTTGAAAATTTAATTTAACAACACAAAAGCTAGGCTTAATCTTGATATACCATTGTCCTAGTTACCACTACACAATCACATACATCTTGTCAAAACTAAAAACTGTGATAAATTGGTTGTTTAAGTTGTTTAAGTGGCATTTAGTAACTGGATGAGGGTAACACATGACACAATACAAGTTACTTAAAGGATTTATTTCAGCGAAGTTTTGACGAGGGTTCTCCCGTTTTTTATCAAGCAAAAAATGACAACTTTATAGCACAAATGAAGATATATGATAAATTGGCTCAGAATAAAGTATTTTGAATGACGAGTCAACATAGGCCCAACCTATTCTCCAATCCATTTTTAAATGAAATAAAATATTGTTTACAAAAAAAAAAAAGGTATTTTTATTTTACATTATCTATTTTTGAGCTATAATAGGCTATAGCAAGAATGGGGGGGGGGGGGATGGCCTAGTGCCACGTTTCGACCTCTAGCTGGCCGGTCACCTCTGGCTTGGGGCTGTGGTTTCGAGCCCTGGTGTGAGTGTATGTGGCATGGAGATAGGGGCGCCATCTCAACCTCGTGGGTTTCCTCCGGACACTCCGGTTTCCTACCACTGCTAAAGACCCCTACGCGCAAGTGAATTATTGAAATAAGATTAAAGACCATATTTTAGTCCCAAAATGACCTAGTTTGTGTCGTTGATGTTAAACCCCATTTCTCTCTCTCTCTGTTTATCTAAATCTTACATAATGTATCTTTAATTTGACCATTGATTAATCTTTTTATTTATATTTTTTGCAGATTTTCAAAAGGCTGCAGCCTTCATCCATGAATTTTTATTAAAGTTGACTGAAGATCTAGAATGTGCCGAAGTAAGGGATTCCCTCAAACTGGCACTCCTGCATATGCAGAAGTACTATCGAGTGCTGCAGTCAAGGAACTCCGAAAGAAATACTCATACTCTTCAACTGACCGCAAGAGGTCTAAGTCCTATGACGCCATTTGTCGACACTCCTGACAAGTTTCAATGGAAATGGTTAAATATGGATGCGTACGCGAGAATGTCAACGAATATGTCGATAGCAGACAGCATTAATTTAGCATCCTTGCCAGAAATAATCGAAGCCACTCTTAATGATGATATCGATACGATAGAAGAATTAATCAGAAGAGGTAAGAAAATATAATCATATAAGCTTGGGGGCGGGGGGATGTCTAACTTACACATTTTGGATAAAGGATCTGTGTATGGAGGTGTAACTTTTAACTATCTCTATCTATGGAGGGTTGGGGTGGCCTAGTGGTCTAGAGTGCTGCGCTTAGACCTCTAGTTGGCTGGTCACCTCTGGCATGCGGCTGTGGTTTCGATCCCTGGTGTGAGCGTATGTGGCATGGAGATTGGGGCGCCGTCTCAACCTCTTGGGTTTCCTTCGGGCACTCTGGTTTCCTCCCTCTGCTTAAGACCCTTACGGTCAAGCGAATTATTGAAATAGAATTAAACCATATATGTTAGTATTGAAATGACCTAGTTTGTGTCAAGTGGACATTAAACCCCATTTCTCTCTCTCTCTCCATCTCTAAGTATAAAAGTTTACGGAGGTTGGATGATAGCGGAATGGTTAATGCGTGCTCGTTGTATTATAATATTGTTAGGTCTGTCATTGAGTCAACTGCCACAGTTTCGATTTTATGTGACAAGGAGTAGGGTTGCCTTCCAATCTCATGGGTTTTCTCTGATTCCAACACTATCTGAACAATACTAAAGACCCCTACGTGCAAGCGATTTTGATTTAGTCAAATTAAAATTGAACCCTGTGTTAGTCCCAAAATGACCTGTTTTGTGTCAAGTGGATCTCTCTCTCTCTCTCCTTCTCTTTCTTTCTCTCTCTCTTAATTGATATTTATAATTATTAGAGAATTGTTGATGGTGATGATGATGATGACGATATTGTATTTGATGTATATAATTATAAGAGATTTGTATTTGATATTGTAGATCCATCATGTCTGGATGATAGAGATGGAATAGGAAGAACAGCGTTAACATATGCTGTCCATTTCTTTAAACATGAACCATTACAATATATATTAAACAACCAGGCTGATCCTAATAGTACGGCACATGGTTAGTATTACAAATATTATTACCCTTGGTTGCTTACCACCTTACAGAGCTTCAAGGGTGTAAATGAAATGTGGTTTAACATCCTACTCTTCTGCACTTAACCTGGGCTAATGGAAAACGGGCGTACGCCATACAGTGTGCTATAAGGAAAATTTTGCCTTGGCAGCGACGCTACAGCCTACTCTTATATCAAATTCCAACTGCCAAGGGATCTTTTACGTGTGCACCAAATTGTACACGGGACCTCAGTATTTCATCCCATCCGAATGACTAGACAGCTGTCCATGTCAGGTTCAAGGGTGTAGGATGGCTGAATGGTTAGCATGTGCACGCTGTATCAGAAAGCCTGTCCTTGAGTCAACTGGCATTGTTTTTATTCCCTGGTTGTAAGTGACAAGGAGTAGGGTCGTCTGTTGACCCTGTTGGTTTTCTGCAGGTCCTCCTACTGCTAAAGACCCCCTACGTGTAAGTGAATTGAACCAATGTGTTAGTCCCGAAATAAGCTAGTTTGTGTCGAATGGATGTTAAACTCCCTTTCTCTCTCTCTCAGAGGGTTCAATCATCGTTTTGGGGGAGCTGCAGTGGCTCAGTAAGTAAGACCTGAGGTTTAGTGTTGGCTGAGAAAGTTCCAACTTCTCAGTGAGCAGAAATGACAAGCAACGACTGCAAGTTTTACAACATCTGGACGTTGCTAGATTACTTTACAATTCTCGAACTTATAGCTACGTTATCTATAGACACGTGAACTTCGCAACTCGATTATCACATGCAGACATTTTAGCTGGAAAGACTTGGTATTCACGATCATCAGGGAATCTGAAATATGCAGGGTATTACGTGAAGGGCTTGATAAGATGTACGTAGTTAAAGCGAGATCAAGCCTTCTATTGAAGATGTTGATGAGGTAAACATTGGCTAGCATTTATGAACACTTGTGAGATGGAATTGCAAATACGGGTACGCCATAGTGTCGGCGTCCTTGCAAAATGTCTCTCATAGCGCACTGTCGATGCAGAAAAGTCAGACTTTTAACCTCATTTCATTTTATCAGATCTTTTTGAAACTTTAATGAGGATCAGCTGTTATCTGTTTGTTTTACATTTTAGATGGTTCTACAGCGTTACATTTAGCATGTCATGATGGTAACAGTCATGCCGTGCGACTATTACTAGAGGCGGGTAGTGATGTGGCTGTAGTTGATGCATACGGTAGATCCTCCATACATTGGGCAGTTACCACACCAGAAACTGACTGTTTACAGGTAAAACATCTAGTACCACTTCCCATTGATGTTTGTTGTATTTAAAGATAAAAAACAATTTGATACCACCTCATGTTTGATGAGTTGATGTATAAGTAATAGGGTCAAAAGCCGCTGATATGACTCCTGACGCGTCCTCCCACTACAACTGGTCAGATCTTCATGTAGCGTAGGCTATCGAAAGTATAAAAAAATGAAACGAATGGATGTTATTTACGTCAAGCTTTATGGGCTATCTGAAGTATGACATCATACTTCTCATTTCTCATTCCAATCATACAATGCACCAGAACGTCTTTATTTTATATACACAACTATATTTATTATTGTCACTTTCCCGATCATACAATGTAGCTCATAGTTCTTGAAGAATAAATAAATAAATTGAAAAAATAAATAAATATAATCGGATTAATTGGCTATTGTTACATGTAGATTTATAATGGATGTTTCAGATATTGTTACATTTATAATGGACGTTTAATATTTCAGATATTATTAGATTATAATGTATATTTAAATATTTCAGATATTATTAGATTATAATGCTGATACTAGTTTACGAGATAAAGATGGGTTAACGCCCAATATGTGGGCGTGTCAGTTAGATCATATCAAACATTTTGAGTTATTAAGTCGAAGTGAATATAGTCATATAGAAGAGGCAGATGGTATTGAGAGAGATATAAACGGCAGAACGTGGATGCATTGGGCTGTCAGACGGACTGAACCGTTGGAATGTCTTCAGGTATAGTATATTACAATTTTCTTACAGAACACACAGAGTGTAGTCATTTGGATGGGACAAAAGTCCAGTGTATATATTGGCATGCACGTAACAAGGACTGTGTGTAGTCATTTGGATGGAACAAAAAACCTAAGTTTAAGGACAGTTTGTAGTCATTTGGATGGGACAAAAAACTTAAGTTCATTGTGCTCTTTGGCAGTGTAATTCAGATGAGAGAAGTTTGTAGCAACGCTGTCCGTGCAAAATTTTCATCATAGCATACTGTATGGCATATGCATATCTTCAGTAGCCCAGTCAGTCCAGAACAGTTGGACAGTAATATCATTCTTTCCATAACTGTTTCAATTCTGTTCTGTTTTTTGGGGTTTAGGTGGCCGAATGGTTAGCACATGCGCGCTGTATCATAAGGTCTGTCATTGAGTCAGCTGGCATGGTTTCGATTCCCTGGTTATACGTAACAAGGAGTAGAGTCGCCTGTCCGTCCTTGTGGGTTTTCTCTGGGTCCTCCAGTTTCCTCCCATTGTTAAATAAAAATTTCACTGTGTATTAGCCCTGAAATGACCTAGTTTATGTCAAGTAGACATTAAACTCTCTCGAATTATACCCGAAATAACTTAGTGGGTGTTAAACTCCATCTCTCTCTCTCTCTCTCTCTCTTTCAATTACTCAGTTGGACCTGACAAGGAATAGGTTCCCATGTTCTACCTAGTGGATTTTCTCCGGTTTCCTCTCACTGCAAAATAACTTTGTGGATGTTAAACCACATCCCTCTCTCTCTCTCTCTCTCTAATAATTCTGTTTTGTTAATTTACAGACATTGTTAACAGCTGATTCAGCAAGAATCAAAGATCATGAAGGAAAAACAGTCATTTTACTGGCCGCAGAAATGGGTAGGAAAATTCACGGGTTTTAAAATCACAGATTCTATTTACCTTGTACTATCTGATACACAAGGGGAACCACGGTGGCTAAGTGAATAAGATGCTGGCTCGGTAGCCTGGAGGACACAAGTTTGATCCAGTTGGCTGAGAAAGAGCATTTGGATTTTCTAACGTTGTTTCGCCCTGTCAGTGGTGCAGGACGGAGGGCCTAACAAGGACAGCGGTCCAGGCGTTAAAATGGACTAAAAACTGAGGTATCGTGTACATATTGGTGTGCACGTAAAATATCCCCATGGCAAAATTTCCCTCATAGCACATTGTATGGTATATGATCGTCTTCATTAGCCCAATTCAAAGTAGAATAGTAGGACTTAAACCTCATTTCATTCCATTTCACCTTCCACAAGATGTCCAATAACACAGTGATAGTTTGTCCTTGTACCTTCTAAAACTTATCCAATTGTCTACCCTTGTACATTTGTACCTTCCATAAGATGTCCAATAACACAGTGCTAGACTATCCTTGTACCTTCTATAACATGTCCAATAACACAGAGATTGTCTATCCTTGTCCTGTGATTGATATATAAAGACAGGTTTATAAGTATTACAGTGTTATTTATATGATTTTAGGCTCTCTACCATCATGTCAAGTTATATTGGAGATAGCTGGTACAGAATGTCTTCAAGATGTCGATAATGGAGGTAGAAGTGCTCTACATTTAGCAGCTCTTGGTGGTCATGGTGATGTTGTCAACTATCTGCTAGAACACGGAGGTAAACTGTATGTCCATCTGTCGGTCCGTCCATCCATCCTCTATCCGTCCGTTCGGCACAATTTCTCGTGAACACTCTAAAGACAAGGAGAGGGGGGGGATGGTTGAATGGTCAACTGGCATGGTTTCAAATCCCCGGTTGTACGTGGCAAGGAATATGGCCGTCTGTCCAACATTGTGGGTTTTCTCCAGGTCCTCTGGTTTCCACCCACCGATAAAGACCCCAACACGCAAGCAAATTATTGAAATAAATTAAACCATATGTTACTCTGCAATGACCTAGTTTGTGTCGAGTGGACGTTAAACTCCATTTCTCTCTATTTTGATATGATTTCACATTCTCGTTTGCTCCTACTAGTTAAGTCAGATGGGATGAAAATCTGAGGAACCTTGTAATAGAGCTGTCATGATAAATCGTTAAATCGATGTATCCTAATCCACCCTCTCACGATTTGCGTATTACATTGTAATCCACGTCACACATTACCCACAGGTACACAAATACTCTATAATTATTTTGGTCCTATTTTTGATTCACATTAATTTCGTGATATAAAACAGTTTTATTTCTTCATCAACAGTAGGACTAAAAATATCAATTATTCGTTTATCCTGTTGTTGTTTTCTTGGTAAATATTTCTACGATAAAAGTATCAATTATTCGTTTATCCTGTTGTTTTTATACGCCCACATTTTCATGTGGACGTATTATGTCGTCGCCCCTGTCCGTCCGGACGTCCGTCCGTCCGTCCACAATTTGTTTGTGGACTCTCTACAGGTCACAATTCTTATCCGATTTTGACGAAACTTGAAATATAGGTTTATCCCCATAAGATCTCGGTTCCTTTCGATATTGGCGTGTATCGGATCAAAACTTGATGGATTATGGCCCCTGATTGTACGAAAAATCACGTTTTTAGCTTGTGGACCCTATAGAGGTCACAATTTTGAACCGATTTTGATGAAACTTGACATGCATGTTTGTAACCCAAAGATCTTGGTTCCTTTCGATATTTGCGGCTATCGGAATGTAATTTCCTGAATTATGGCCCCTGATTGTCCGAAAAATCACCCTTTTTAGCTTGTGGTCCCTCTGGATGTCACAATTATTATTCGATTTAAAAAACCGTTTGATTATATCACCGTTACACCCTAAGGAAGGTTGAGTTCGAATTTCGGGAAAATCGGACGAAAATTGCCATACAAAATGGCCGCCGTTTGTATGCGAATACTGTTAAAAAATGGTATATCAAGGTTGTGGACCCTGTGGAGGTCACAATTTTGATTCGATTTTGATGAAACTTCAAATTCATGGTTATAACCCAAAGATCTTGCTTCCTTTCGATATTTGCGCATATCGGATCGTAACTTCCTGAATTATGGCCCCTGATTATACGCAAAATCGCCTTTTTTTTAGCTTGGAGGTCACAATTATTATTCGATTTAAAAAACCGTTTGATTATATCACCGTTACACCCTAAGGAAGGTTGAGTTCGAATTTCGGGAAAATCGGACGAAAATTGCCATACAAAATGGCCGCCGTTTGTACGCGAATACTGTTAAAAAATGGTATATCAAGGTTGTGGACCCTGTGGAGGTCACAATTTTGATTCGATTTTGATGAAACTTGAAATTCATGGTTATAACCCAAAGATCTTGCTTCCTTTCGATATTTGCGCATATCGGATCGTAACTTCCTGAATTATGGCCCCTGATTATACGCAAAATTGCCTTTTTTTTAGCTTGGAGGTCACAATTATTATCCGATTTAAAAAAACGTTTGATTATATTACCGTTACACCGTAAGGAAGGTTGAGTTTGAATTTCGGGAAAATCAGACCAAAATTGCCACACAAAATGGCCGCCGTTTGTACGCGAATACTGTTAACAAATGTTATATCAAGGTTGTGGACGTTGTAAAGGTCACAATTTTAATTCGATTTTGATGAAACTTGAAATTCATGGTTATAACCCAAAGATCTTGGTTCTTTTCGATATTTGCGCATATCGGATCGTAACTTCCTGAATAATGGCCCCTGGTTATACGCAAAATCCCCCTTTCTTTAGCTTGTGGTCCCTCTGGAGGTCACAATTATTATCCAATTTAAAAAAAGATTTGATTATATCACCGTTACACTGTAAGGAAGGTTGAGTTTGAATTTCGGGAAAATCAGACCAAAATTGACAGACAAAATGGTCGCCGTTTGTACGCGAATACTGTTAAAAAAATGATATATCATGATTGTGGATCCTGTATAGGTCACAATTTTAATTCGATTTTGATGAGGATGGTTGAGTTCTAATTTCGTGAAAATCGTACCAAAATTGCCGGACGAAATGGTCGCTGTTTGTACGCGAATAGTGTAAAAATATGGTATATCATGGTTGTGGACTCTCTACAGGTCACAATTCTTATCCGATTTTGATGAAAAGTCACATTTCTAGGTTGTGTACCGTCACACCATAATCATTGTCGGTTTCGAATTTCATTACTATCAGACTGGAACTAACCAACTAAATGGCTGCTCCCAATACAGTATGAAATACAGGACTTAAAGATGTAGGAAAAATCACTTTCGGTATTGCTTGTTTTCTGTCCATCTCTAGAAAATGTGGGCGTATCCTGCCTGGCAGTGCCAGCCTATCTTTTAGTAAATATTGACGTGGTTATGAATCGTATTGTAGCACCTGAATCGTAATATAAATCATATTGTTACTGCTGTGAGAATACCTAGCACTAATTTATACGGGGATTGGATGATCTAGTGGTTTAAACACGTGCACGTGATATCATAGTGCATTTAGTTTTTGGAACTAGGCCTACTTCTTTGATACATTTAACGGTGTGGTTACTTGTATAACGGAATTTATGTATCGTAATTCTTCCAACATATGACAGATCATGACTCATACTGAAATTATATAATTATTTCCTTGGGTTTTATTCCCAAATTGTTTTCAAGTATGAGTGAAGTCTGTGTCACCTCAGGCCCGGGACTGTACAGCGCAGTGGATCCATTCACTCTTTTTGAATTTTTTATGTTTGTGGTTTCTGAGTATGATGTCTTGTCTGTATGTTTGTTTTTGTGTAGAATTGTGTGTGGTGCAGTCCCCCTGCACTTACTAATAGGGTATGTCATTGAGTTGAGTGGCATGGTTTTGATTTCCAACCTTCATGACTTTTCCCTTTTCCCTTGATTTCATCCCACTGCTAAAGACCCCATACGAAAGCGAATCATCTCATTACATCTCATTTAATTCAAACAATTACGTTTATTTTCTTCAGACGATTTTACTGTAGCAGATAATTTCAGCAATTGACGTTAATTATTTCATTAGTTATCGCCCTTGATTCACTTTGTTGACCCAAGCCAAAAGTTACAATTGAGTAAAGTAAGAGATTAAATATCATTACCTGTCATTTAATTCAGACATTTATTTTCTTCAGCTGATTATACTGTGACAGATAAACACGAAGCTACAGCCTGGGATTACGCTCGTAATCGTCAGTTACATTACTGTCAATTAATATTCATGTCGCATCAACGTCAGAGAATTAAAAGTAACCCGACGAGTCCCTTACCTAACGGACATGGAATGTTTAACGGAAATTTCAACTACGATGATTATGATGGGGTAAGATACTGTCTATTTTGGTAAACATGTCGTATTTGTAAGACAAAAACCCTGTTTTCATTAGCCCAGTTCGTAGCAGAAAAGTTGGACGTTAAATTTCATTTCATTACATTTTGTTTGACAAAAAAAAACAAAACATTTTTGATTAATAGATATTGTTTTAAAATGTGGACTTTTCCCAATAAATAGAAATATTAAGAGCAAAAATTAAGATTTTTCTTCTACATTCATTGAAATAACGTCATACAAACATGTGTGCAAAATATTAGCACTGTATTGGCTTCACCCCACTCTATTGCTATATACATAGGCCCATACATGAGCTGATGTGCTTCTGATTTGATCTTGGGTAATCCCCCAAACTTCTCACGGATTTGGATGTCTCCACTTTTGCCCTTGCTGCTCAAATTTCAGAACACACATCTGGGGAGATGTTGGCCATGGTCCAATGCAATTGCTATATATCATAAGGTCTGTCATTGAGCAATGTGGCATGGTTATAGTAATAAGGAGTAGGATCCAACCTCCTGGTCCTCCTAGATGCCAGTAAACTATTGAAATAAAATGGAACCATACGTTATTCTTGAAGTAGCATTGTTATAATAACAAGGAGAAAGGTCGTCTGTCCAACCTCATGTTTTGTCCGTGTGCTCCGGTCTCGTCTCGCTGCTAAAGATTCCTACACGCCAGTAAATGATTGAAATATTGTGGAACCATACATTACTCTTGAAATGACATCTTTTGTGTTGAGTTGACATTAAACCCCATTTCAACCGCTTTATAGAAAGAAATAAGAATGATTTAAGATTTAATTTTTATCAATTTTTATTCCAGAACTCAACCAACAGATCAAAGCCTACTACTCCGATTACTCCTCCCCATCCTCCCAAACGACCTCGTACTTCTAGAACATTAAACAGACGATCAAACAGCATGGGGTCTCCGGAGAAAGAATCACCATTTGATTGGACGAGTGGAAGAGCTGTAGTTAGTGCTAGTAATAATCAGAAGCGAAGAATAGAGGTACATAAATGTAACAATTTATCACCCAAAAACACATTTGACAGTAGATATCACTTGTGTGATAAATTACATAATTGGTCAATCAAAAAGGAACTATTTCTTTTATTTTAAAGAAACCACTTATTTTAGATAAAAAGTAATTTTTTTTGGTTAAAAGAAACTGTTTTTATTTAATTGACCTTGAAGGAAATACTGGGACAATATATAGGACTTTGCAATAGATAAACTGACGTCAAAAAATGATGTATCACTACGCTGTAATGTAATTAGATTCAGTAAAAGGGAGATCTATACCAAATAATTATATTTATTTATTTGTGCATGTAAGAAATTATTGGGTGATAAATAAAATCTCCAACTCATCTTTTTTGATATCAAAAATTATTAACACTCAAAAACCTTGTCAGAGCCTGTTTTTTTTTTGGTACTTTATCAACTTGTGTTGATATTTTTTGATATCAAAAAATTGAACCATATGTTAGTCCCACTCTCTGTTTTTTTTAGGTGAGTGTTACAACTCCACATGTTGCTGTTGGTGCTTTTGAAGGTAGAGATGAGACAGCCATGGTCACTGATGAACAAGGTTAGTTAATTTTACTCCCACTAAAATTTGGGGGTAGGCGAAGTGATTGAGCTAGTGGTTTAATGCATTCGCGTGAAATCATGAGGTCTGTCATTGAGTCACAAGGTTTAGTTTTGATTTCCCCGCTTCTATTTCCAACCTTGTGAGTTTTCTCCAGGCCCCCAGATTTCCTTCCACTGCTAAAGATCCCTATGGTCAAGCGGATGTGATTTGTGTCAAGTGTTCTCCTTAAACCATCTCTCTCTCATAATGATAGGCCTGCTTTAAATGTGATTGTAATCAAGTCGAGACATTAGCTAGGGTTTGTATTCTGATTTTGTTTTATAAATTAAATGTTAAATAATCAATTAAGCTGTAAGAAATTTGGTATGTTCATAAAAATAATTTAAAATGTGTGTTTTTATTTTCAAGATGGTGGACCTCTCGAGTTTGTTGAAGAGGATGTAGATGGCGTTAGTGCCGGTGGAATGGACGTGTCTGATATAGAGGATAATGATGATATACAACGAACAATCAAAGATGTCCGTCCACCACCATCTAGACGCGGACCACATGAACGTTCTCCTCAACGTCAGCCCCATCCACCTCAAAGAAAACGAAATCCCCTGTCAAGTGGCGGATATAGTCCTCAGCGTTCACAGGTAATGCATTTTGTTTTCTTTTTAGGAGCTGAGGATCGAAATGAAATGAAATGTGGTTTAACGTCCTACTCTTTTGCACCTAACCTGGGCTAATGGAAGGCGGGCATACGCCATACAGTGTGCTATGAGGGAAATTTTGCCTGGGCAGCGGCGCTAAGGGAACTTTTACGTGCATTTCAATGTGTACACGAGACCTCGGTTTTTCGTACCATCCGAACGACTAGGCAGCTGTCCTTGTCAGTCCCTCCTTCTGCATCACTGACGAGGGGAAATCACGCCGGAAAATCGAGATGAACTTTCTCGGCAATTGCAGGGATGCTGGGGATCGAATGATTACCCCAGGCACGTTTGATCATAAGGTCTGTCATTGAGTCAAGTGGCATGGTTTCGATTCCTCGATTGTACATGACAAGGAGTAAGGGGTCGTCTGTCCAACCTCGCCAGCAAATTATTTTTTAAAAAAAAGTATGGCAATTTTTGTATATATATGGAAAGTAGAAATATCATATCTTACTAGAAAAATACTGGATTCCTTGAAAAACCCTCATGAAGGGAATTACAGGACTCAAACATCTTCGGATTTCTCTGGGTACTCCGGTTTCCGTCCACTATTAAAGACCCCTTTGCGCAAGCGAATTAATGAAATAAAATTAAACCATATGTTAGTCCCAAAATGACCTAGTTTTTATCAAGTGGATATTAAACCACATTTCTCTCTCACTCACACTCTAATGTTTTTTGGTTTTCTTCTCTAGGATCTAAGTTCCAACTCTCAGGAACAGATTCAACTGACGGAAGAAGAACATGTTATAGATATTAATCACCCTGTGCCAAAACCTCCGCCGTCTGCCGTGTATAGATCCGGTCGAACAGGACCTGTTCCCTCCCCTCCAAATTCCACACCTCAGCGTCCTCACATGTTACGCCAACCTCAACCCCTCCCACGAACAATCCCCACCGAACAACAAAATCAGCGACCAACTTCATCGAAAGACATGCAGCTCCCTCCTGCTGCTCGTCCTAATTCTGGTGGATCTACTTATCGCGAACAAGTGACGAGTCCGCCACTAGCAGCGGCCATAGATCAAGTTAAATCTAATCAGCCCACACCGCCATCAGACGCAGTTAACAGACCGACGTCTGGTCAAAAACCTCCTGGTAAGTCTTTTATTTTTACTTTATTTTAATATGGACCCACGGTAGTGCTAGAGTGATATATCGTTCAATCAATTATTGCAATTCACCTTCTCACGTCTGCTCAAAAACCTTATGGTTTGTCTTTTATGTTTAATTTAAGATCTTTGTTTAACGAGTTAAGCGTGACGTTAACTACCCCCTATTGTGTTATTAATTTGACGAAAAATGTCATTTTTGGACCTTTTTATTCCTGATTGGACAGCACTGTTGTTATTGCTCCTATACATGTTATGTTGCATGTTCAGGTAAAAATTTCCTCGACCAGGCATGATATAACTTCCTACACACTCAGGAGAGCCATTATACAAGGGATTCCCCCAAGAAGTGACGAACTATGTTCTTAGAATAGGTTGAGGAAAATACATCCAAGGCGTTATATTACTCTCGACACACAGTGAGTGGCAGTTGTCCAGGACGTTATATAACGACCCACGCACTTAACGGGTTAATCAGATTGGATCAGACAGTGTTTCGGACAGAGAGAGCAGATATTAATAGATATTTTAAACATACATTATGTAAGAGCTAAATCTGACCATTGCAGGTCTTTCTTTGGGCCTGAAATGTTATCTAAAGTATTAATTAGACATTAATTAACATATCCAACCATAATCAACTCACGATTGCATCGTTAATCTGTGATCTTTAGTGAATTATGATCCGATTTATTACATAAATTTCCTTCTCAATTTAATTATTAATTGGATAATCAAGACTATTTTTTTTACCGTACGGAATTTAGTTATGATGATCGAGGCTAGGCGGAAATTTCACTTGCTTAATTTTCAGTTCACTTTACCTTTACACAATCTAGTTTTTACCTATTATAGTGAGAACTGCCAACTCTTTATCTAATCTCCCATAATCTATCTTTAAATGTCTCGTTTGTATTTATTAACAGGTGTTCTTGAAGGAAGAAGAATTCCACCACCGATGCTCACACCACTATCAAACGCTCCAAAATTACCCACGACAGACAGCTTTGATAAGATATTAAAAAAGAAAAACAGAAAGAAACGAAAAGATAAAGACAAGGAATCGGAATCAACATCTCCTCAAAATCCACTTGATATTCCACCACCGAGGGGCGTCGCGGCGCCACTCCACCCACCACAGCAGAATCGTGTATCTTCTGCCATTCCTCCTCCACCCAGATATTCTAAAGGAATGCCATTGCAAAACCAATCAAGGTAAGAGAGAAAGAAATGGGGTTTAACATTGACACAAACTAGGTTAATTTCGGGACTAACACATAGTTCAATTTTATTTCAATGATTAACAGGGGCGGATCCAGAACTGGGTGGGGGGGTCCAAACCCACCCTGCTCAGCTACATAAAAAAAAGATTAATGCTTTGCATCAATGAAACAATGTGAGCCTACATCATTATAAAAATGATTTCTCTATTTTAAAAGCTCAATTTGTATGTATGCCTATGTAATTTCGAGAAGATGATGACAGATTTACTTAACAGGAACCTGGCAAACCACTCCTGCAAAAATTCCTGGATCCGCCCCTAATTAAACTGGTTGGCCTAGGTCCAGAACAAACACATGGTTTCCAGTGAGCTGTCATGGATTGAGGATTATGTTGTCAAACGAACTGACCACTATACGGGAAGGGAGCTTAATATGCAAGTACTGAATTGACCCCGTATGGTGGTAGCACCACCGGGCAAAGTAAAAATTGGAAATAATTCTAAAATATTTCATATCCTTTACAAACAATATTTTAATTTCACATAATATTTCATTGAGATTTTTTCTAATAGTTTGGATGCAGCGATGGTGGGTGTGGCGCCAGGCAGGGTAAGCTTACTCTTCCGGACACCTGTTACCACTGTTTGTCATGTATTTTGTACACGGTGAACAGTCCATTTTCTGATTACACTATTTTGCCTCAACCGTTTTTATAGGACTTCGAATTTTGAACAATGGTTTGGAATAATTTTCAAATATTTCATATCATTTGAAAACAATATTTTAATTTCAGGTACTCCGATGAAAACATACCTGAGGAAAAGGTCACGAATGGAGATTTACCGAATCATAGTAATACATTCCAAGCCATGGATAGCGAAGAGCATTCACCTGATAATGGAGATATGGGAGAAAACGAATCAATAGGACCACTCATTCCTCCACCTCAAGGCTTCAGAAACACTGGACAGGGGAGACCACTCTCACAGTCCATTCCACAGGTACAGTTTACTTATTTTTATTTTTTTTAAGGGGGTTTGATGGTTCTCCAGTTACCTGCCACTGCTAAAGACCCCTACGTGGAAGCAACTTATTGATATTAAATTGAACCATGTGTTAGTCCCGAAATGACCTAGGTTGTGTCAAGTGAATGTTATACCCCTTTTCTCTCTTTTGTTTATAGAACCTAGTAAATGGGTTACTGCGAATAAAAAGACGAGATTTATTTTATATTGAGATGAGGTTCATCGCAGGTGATCTAACGCGTGCAATTACAATCATATTGTCTGTCCTTGATTTAAGTGGCGCAGAGTATTGTAGTCTGCCTAACTTCATGGGTTTTCACTAGGTCCTTGCATTTCCCCTCACTATTAAAGACCAATATTCTCAAGCGAATTGTTGAAATAAAATGGTACCGTATTATCTATTGTTAAAATATAGAAATAGGTGGATCATTTTCATAAGAGGGGTTGGATGGCCGAATGGTTAGCACGTGCGTGCTGTATCATGAGGTCTGTCATTAACTACTGCGGTTTCAATTACTCAGTTGAACGTGACAAAGAGTAGGATCCCATGTTCAACCCCGTGGATTTTCTCCAGGTCCTCCAGTTTCCTCCCACTGTAAAAGACTGCTACGGGCAAGCGAATTATTGAAATGAAACTGACTTATATTCGTCCAGAAATAACCTAGTGGGTGTTAAACCCCATCTCTCTCTCTGTCTCTCTCTTCATAAAAAAATTATTATCGATTTTGAGATATTTATTGTCTCCATTAATAATTAATTTGTTTATAAAATAATATTTGATATAGTCATCAACTGAATCCAGTGGGTAAGAATCCTAGTAGAGAGCACAGAAATAAAACTACATGTATATATTTAGATCATGGTGCATCTTCTTTCGTTTTCTTTAAGTTTTTTATTCTCATTTTCAGTTATTATTTGCTTATCTCATGTAAGTTTGCACGACTTCAAATCGTTTATAGCATGTCACCATTTTTATGATTTGTCATTGTATGTATCTAGGACTGATCGCTCAAGGTTACCCACATAATTGATATTATTACTATATGTTTATGGCTTGAAAGTACCCATAGTTCTTAGGTGGTGCTCTAGTTTCTAGATAGAATTGTTAATATGTGCATTGATGCGCGAGCTAGATGATGGTCTGATTATCAAACAACTTGGTATGCATCTAAAGGAAAATTAGAATTGCGGCTGCCTGTGCAAAATTTCCCGCATAACACACTGTATTGTATATGCCCGTCTTCATTAACTTATTTCATTTCGTATTAAGTTGGATGATATTATATAATATGTACGATATGTTGCCTGCTCTATCAGTAAACCATCTTTCTTAAAGATATTCTTAGGATGCAGAATATTTCTCACCATCTTTCCTTTTAGTTTTATGTGGACATTGAGCACGATATTTTTTATATCAGATGTTTAGAATCTGCTGACATTGAGCACGTTATATTTTATGTCAGACTTTTAGATTTATGTGGACATTGAGCACGATTTATTTTATGTCAAACTTTTCGATTCTGTGGACATTGAGCATGATATATTTGATGTCTGATATTTAGAATCTGTGGACATTGAGCAAGACATTTTTTATGTCTGTAGTTTGGGTAGAATCTGTCGATGTGAACACAATATTTTTTATGTCAGATGTTTTGAGTCTGTGCACGATATTGTTGATGTTTGATATTTAAGTTGAATCTGTGGTAAGCCTTACAGCAAACATGACTCTTTTCATTGAAATCTGTTATAATTACCCCACTCTCTTGTTACTGGTCCCTAGAAACTGCCTTGACTCGGCCGTTCTCAGTGGTTCACTGATCGGGAGATCTTGGGGTTGTTTCCAGAGTTTGTTGACAAGTTCCCAGTGGTGTAGGACAGAGGGCCTGGCAAAACCAGTGTCTAGTTCTTTGGATGTGACGAAAAACTGAGGTCCTGTGAACACGATGACATTGAGAGTGTGCATAGGCTGTTTCATTGTCTAATCCCTCACATCATCCAGAACGCTGGTTATATGACAACTCTTCCAGATCCTAGTGTAGTAAAGACAAGTTAAATGAAATTTTGAACTATAAACGAAACGAAATGAAAAAGAATCTGTGTTTGAATCAGATTGAGTAGCAATCAGGAAGAACTGACATCTGAAACGCATCCTTGATTACATTCTTCCACACAAAGCTGCTTGAGTATTATTTTATTGTATTATTTGAAAGGAATTCTTCACTTTTGCCCGGACGATATCGCTACGATCCACACTCATTGGACCATTCAAGGGATTTTTCCACCTATTTTATGTAATATATAGGTCACAATTCAATGGAATAGCATTACTGCTTATTACTCAGCGATGTTTTGACTGGACTCCTCTATTTGAATTACTAAGTGCCATTGAAACAATTCATTTTATATAAGCTTAAAGTAAGGTGTTCATTCGTTGCTGATTTTGGAATATTGTATGTATTGTGATTTTCAGGACAGTAAAATAGGAATCATTGAAACAAGATGTGTATCGTCTTCTTGAGCCCAGAAAAATTGGATGTTAAACCCCAATTCATTTCATTTTATTTACAAGAGGGATATTATGTGAGGTGGTTTGGATGGCCGCATGGTTAGCTCATGTGCACTGTATCATAAGGTCTGTGGTTGAATGAACTGACTGGTTGTGCATGACAAAGAGTAGGGTCACCTGTCCTCTGGTTTTCTCCCACTGTTAAAGACCCCTACGCGCTAGCAAATTATTGAAATAAAATTAAAAACCATATATTAGTCCCGAAATGATCTTGTTTGTGTCAAGTGGACATAAAACCTATTTCTCTCTTTCTCTGTTTATTATGTGATTTTTTTACGATGTTAAAATAGAAATCATTTAGAAACAGGATGTATAATATATTCTATATTTTTTTATTTTCAGGACAGCCGAGTAGTAAGAATGCCACCGACCAGTGCTAAACCCCCCTTACCTCGTACACGTAACAGTGCTTCAGTACAACGACCAAGTGGTAAATCTGCTACACCTAGACGACCACGTCCTCCAACCAGTAGATCAACTAATGCTTAGGTCAGCATTTACCTGTATTGGTATTTATACTTTATGAACACCCGCCTGTTTCACGAAATATTAATTAAGATAAAATCCAAATTTAAGTCATTTGGTTGGATAATATTAGATTGATTTTAGAGCTTAGCCAATCAAAATTGGATTTTATTTTTAGTAAAAATTTGGTGAAACAGGCCCCAGGATTTAAAATAATCATTTTAGTTGAACCTGACAAATTTCTGTCATTACTGCGTCTGTGGGTTTGTCTTGTCTGTGGGTTTATCTTGTATAATTTAACGGCATCCAGCCTATAACAAGTAGATCAATGATTAAATGCATTGGTTATATTTAAAGATACATTATGGAAGATTAGATAAAGAGCTGGCAGTTCTCACTATAATAGTTACAAACTAGATAATGTAAAGGCAATTTGCTAAAAATTTCAGTGAAATTGATCCACTATGAACCAAGATTTTAGCGATTGAATATTGGGGCTAGCCTCGATCATCATTACTAAAGTCGGTAGGATTAAAAACATAGTCTCGATTATTCAATGTTTGCTTTAATGATGAATGGAATTTGAACAGCAAATCGGAAAGTAATCCAATAAGCATCGCGGGCTAGCGATGACATTAAGAGTTGATTATGGTCTGGATAAGTTAATTAATGTCTAATTAATAATTTAAATAGCATTTCAGGCCTAAAGAAAGATCTGCAATAGGCCGATATAGCTCTTGCATAATGTATGTTTAAGTATTTCTATAAATATCTGTCAATGTTTACATATTAATAATGACTTTTAAATATGCACACACTTAGTACATATTCAATTATGAATAGAGATATTGTAGATATAAGTGTTTATATCTTATGAAGTATTGTTAAGGGGCTATGTATAGGTATATATATATAAAAAGCTGTGTTTTATGAATAGGGGTATATATTTGATATTGAATAGCTTTGATATAATACCAGTACCACACCTTGTCTGTGTTTATCTATGTAGGTAATTATATATACATGGTACATGTTAACCATGATATTCATGGATCAGTGCACAGAACACAATTCTATATAATATATTATTGTTTACTAGCGGTAGACCCACCTTCTACTTGGACCCAATTCGCCCAGGACCCGAACCCCGAATTCATAGGGTCATGCTGATTAATGTGACACCCCACATATGTGGAGATGGAGCTCAGCTATGAAGCATTATTTGCCCGGGGCCAAGGCCCAATTCACCGGAGGTCCAAATGCAATGGTCTAAAACGTTCAAAGTTCACAGGGTCATGCTACTTAATTTGATACAATGTCAGGGGCGGATGCAGGAATTTTTGCAGGAGGGGGTTTGCCAGGTTTCGGTTACGGAAATCTGCCATCATCGTCTCTAAATTGCATAGGCATACATACAAATTGAGCTTTTTAAACAGAGAAATCGTTTTTATACTGACGTAGGATCACTTTGTGATGTAATTTCATTGATGCAAAGCATAATTTTTTTTTATGTAGCTGAGCAGGGGGGGGGGGGGGACCCCCCAAACCCCCCCTCTGGATCCGCCCCTGCATGTACGTGGGGGGGGGGTGGATCGCGGCAATGAATCGTGTGGGTATAGATACATACATACATACATGCATGTACATATGTACATTCATACGTGTGCAAACATATGTGTACATACATACATACATACACCATTTGATTTGATTTATAGGCCATACAAAAAATATTTTTGTTTGATAAAAACTAAAGAAGCCTATTTGAAACATCTGACTGTAGTAAAGCTATATTTGTATTCTATAGAATTGTGTTCCCTGTATATCTCCAGTTCAGTTATTAAATGTTATTGGATAGTCTATTAATAGTAATGGGATATGACTATTTGCATTTAGAGAGATATTATGAAAAGAATATTTGTTTTGATATCATCAGCCTTATTTACAGTTTACAGATATTTAAGATTTAAGTTTCATTGTATATCATGGTTTTGAAAATGGCATCATACTGATGAAACTCGATATAAATTACAATTTGATTTTGATTAGGTTTTCATGAGCGAGAGGATGAATTTAGTTCATCTGACAGAATGTCAGGCAATATTGAATTGATATCTGATATTGTCGCTCAAATTGAGCTCTGTTCTGTATAACATTTTCGTTGGCCCTGTTGGGGGGGGGGGAAAATGGCGAATGCTTAGCTAGTTTGCGCTATATCGTAAGGGTTGTCATTGAGTTAACTGGCACAGTTTCAATCCCCCGTTTGTACATGACAAGGAATAAGGTTGCCTGTCCGATCTCGTTGGTTTTCTACAGGTTCTCCGGTTTCCTCCCACTGCTAAAGACGCCTACATTCAAGCAAATTATTGAAATGAAATTGAACCATATGTAAGTTCCAAAATGACCTAATTTGTGTCAAGTGGAGTGTACATTAAACCTGATATCTCCCTCTCCATTAATACACATTAAAAAAGATAAATTTGTGCCAGATGAAATGACAGATACCACAAGAACTGTCGGTGACAGGTGCCCTATTTCCAGGCTTGTCAATCATCGATAACCATTCATTTCTTTTTTTCTGTCAGAAAACTGAATTTTTTTTATTAATCTCTAAACCTTTAAGGGATTAATTAGAAATATAAAGGTTAATATTGTAAATTTATCTTCGTAATAAAGATTTGATCTTCAATATTGTAAATTAATCTTCAAAAAATATAAAAATATAATCGAATATTATTTGATATTTTTGTGTATCAGTTAATAATATTTGTTAATTTTTATATGAAAGCTATTTGTATCATTTCATGTATTTGAACAGATCATATATATATATATCAGTAGTCGTATCCCCAATCACCAATATTTATTTATCTATGTTATATATTCGCTTGTTATCACCAGTTACTATTATTATTATTATTTTATTCCTATTGTTTACCTGTATAGATTCCTATTGTTTACCTGTAGTTCCATCCAGATATTATATTATTCCTATTGTTTACCTGTATTGAAAATATTATATCATTCCCATGGTTACGTCGTGTAGGTATGATTATATTAATCCTTTGTTTACCTGTAGTTCATCCAGATATTATATTATTTCTTTGTTTAACAGTTTTTTGTTCCATCCAATTGAAAATATTATATATCTCTGTCCAGGTTTGATTATATTCTTCCCTTGTTTAATTGTTTTTAATTCCGTCCAATTGAAAATATTATGTACCTATGTTTACCTATGTTTCCATCCAGGAATGGTTATATTATTCCTTTGTAATTCCATCCTGTTATTATATTATTCCTTTGTAATTCCATCCTGTTATTATATTATTCCTTTGTTTAACTGTTTTTAATTCCGTCCAATATAGAAATATCATTTTAAGTACCGATATTGATTCCACTCTGGTTTTAGCATTTATTCATGTTTTGTTTAGATGTTTTTATGTGTTATATATTCTACTTCATGCATTATATTTATATTGTGTCAGTTTTCGTATCCCTTTGCCAAAACGTCTCTTGTTGTGTTTAAAGATATCAAAGCTTTGCTTGTAATATTTTGTATATTTTATTTATTAACCTGTCTGTCAAGTTTTATTGAATAATATGTGATATGTGACAATAAAATCACTTGGTTGTCGTGTGTCATTGTTTTCAATAATAAGAACAAAAATATTGATGTCTGTGGTTTGTAATAAGACAACTTTATGGATTTATTACTATTTGGTTTATTACATACAACGTTTCAATACTCTTACAGGTATTGTTATTAAGCAAATGCTGTTAAAGGTTACATGTGAGAGTATTGAAACATTGCATGTGATAAACCAAGAAGTAGTAAATCCATAAAGTTGTGTTGTTATGAATGTTATACCTCGACTTGTAAATGTCATTTAAGAACCTTGACTTGTAAATGTCATTGAAGGACATTGAAATATATGATTTAATCATATGAAAGCTAGAAGTTAAATAAATCAAAATAATAAAAAAAAAAGTGATTTTTTAGCCCATTTTGATATTTTTTTTTCGTATCTTAAAGCAATGACTTATGACCTTTTCTTCTCATTTTGCTGTCAAAGGTCACGTAGATCAAAGGTACATTTCTTTTTATTCTATAACAATGGAAATCTAATAAACCAAAAACATATTCTGAAACATATGAAGCAGTAAAAATAGTAATTGTGTTCCATATTATGCTTTGTTTACTATGTGTGTCAATCGCTAAAAAAGTATTTTTATTGAAGCAACATTTGTTTGATAACGTTAAGAAAACCCCTCCGCGAACTGTCACTTTAATTAAAATAGTTAGTTGCTCATATTATGTTTTTGTGTTTATTTCATGTATCAATCAGGAAAAAAAGAGGAATTTAATGTGTGATAGAAATTAATGTGCTAATTCTGGTCATTCATTTATGTAATAATTTGCATCTAAACAACCAGTATCTATAAATAAAAGCATCGGACAATAACAGTCAGTGTTTATCAAAGCTGATTTTTTTTACTCAGATTAATGAATTTACATAAATTAAAAAAACAAAATTTAAATATTAAAGATACATTATGGGAGATAAGATAAAGAGATGGCAGTTCTCACTACAATAGTTATAAACTAGATAGTGTAAAGATAATTTGCTGAAAATTTCAGTCAAATTGATTCACTATTAGCCGAGAAAAATGCTTTTGAAATATTCATAGCCTCGGTCATCATTACTCAAATCATTAATATAAACAGCATAGTCTCGATTATCCACTTGATTGATTTAATTATCAACCGCCATTAAGCGGCATATACGATTTTAATCTGCCAACATCGAAGGCTAGTCTTGACATAAAGAGTTTATTATGGTCTGAATATGTTAATTAATGTCTAATTGATTATTTAGATAACATCTCAGGCTTAAAGAAAGACCTGTAAAAATCAGATTTTGCTCTTGCATAATGCTATTTTAAGGGTAAATAATCTCTTGCCTTTGATTTATTGGTGCTGGTTGGTTTATATATAATGTCTGCAGTAGATGTTGAATTTTTGTAAATCCTGAATGGAATTGAACCTTTTTTGAACTGATTTACCTTTTTGTCTTTTGAGATTCAATCATTGTAGTTTGTATGATAATTTGTTTGATCATTGGAAAGAAAAGAAATTGTTATTGTATATAAGAAATTGTACCTTTAGATATTAGATAGATATAGCTGTGTATACTATATAATATATATTACGTTGTTATTATTATATGCTGTAATCTGTGATTTCTCTTTCAACTGTGATATACACAATATATTTTATTATTATTTTTATTATAATCACCTTTCTCGTGTATCTCAGGTAGATATTAATTAAAGATAAATTATGGAAGATTAGATAACGAGCTGGCAGTTCTCACTTTAATAGTTCAAAAACTAAATAATGTAAAGGCAATTTGCTGAAAATTTCAGTCAAATTGATCCACTCTGTACCGAGAGTTTAATGATTGAATTTTGGGCCTAGCTGTCATGTCTAATTAACAATGTAGATAACATTTCAGGCCTAAAGAAAGACCTGCAATTGATAAATTTAGCTTTTGCATAATGTATGATTAATACAAAATTCATAAAATATTGTCTAATGGGTAAAAATGATGTTGTGTTACTTCAGGCCTTTTTACCTCTAAACTTTTTTAAAATCACTCAACTTTTTAGATATCAGATTGATTTATAATTAAGGGATCAACGTATTTAAGTTGAAACTTTTGTCATGAAAACAAAAGGTTTTCTTTTCCATGCCAATAATGTCGCTGTTTTATATATAATCCGTCCATTTCATAATTGAATATACATGTATTATATTGTTATTGTAGTCTATATATATATATACTGTACAATTCTATTTAGTCACTTGTAGTCAAATTAGTACAGACATTTATGAAATAAAACTATTTAAATATGCTTTTTAAATGACATTTAGTCATTGAACACATAAAAATAAACACAGCAGTTCTGTAGTATATATATTTCATTCCCTCTGTATCAGTTCTGTGCTTGATAACGACGAGAGAATCAGTGTTGAAACAGAGAATCAGTGTTGAAACGTAGCTTTAATAGAAATATAATAATTATTATCCATAGAACTGTTGTGTTTATTTTAACGATTTTCCTACTGTTAAAGTACAAGTTGACACATAGACTTTACGTACACCTTAAAGAAGTCTTGACAGTTGGAATTCGCTATAAGAGTAGGTCGTAGTGCCACGTCGGGCAAAATGTTCCTCATATCACCCTGTATGGCGCTCATGCTTATCTCCACTAGCCCTGTTGGAACAGAACAATGGGACATTCAACCCAATTTCATCTGTTATAGGTTAAATGAAGTGTGTGACGACCCAGATATCTGACAGTTATTCGTCATTGTGGTCTCCCTAACCTTCCCTGGCTACTCCCTTAACGTCCTTCAAAACTGTAATGGGCTATGAAGAATCTTGGATTTTTGAAATCGGGTTCTCCTTGTCAAATGTACAAACAAGACCCAATGTGCAAAAAAAAGAAATTTTGAGCTGTTTAAAACAAATGAAATGTTTTGGCTGAGGATGAGCGCTGAATCGTGACAGTTGAAATTTGATATAAGAGTAGACTGTAGTGCCGCTGTCCGGACAAAATGTTCCTCATAGCTGTCTGGGCGTTGAATCATGAACCATGGGCACCCAATAAATGTGTTGTTGCTAAAATCAAACCAATATAATTCTCAGGGGTTGGGTTTAAAGTCCTTCTCTTCTGCACCTTACCTGGGCTAATGGAAGACGGGCATACGCCATACGGTGTGCTATGAGGGAAATTTTGCCTGGGCAGCCGCGCTACAGCCTAGTCGAATTCCAACTGCCAAGTGATCTTTTACGTGCACGCCAATGTGTACACGGGACCTCGTTTTTTCGTCCCATCTGAACGATTAGGCAGCTGTCCTTGTCAGGCCCTCCTTCTGCATCACTGACAAGGGGAAACCACGCCGGAAAATCTGGATGAACTTATTTGGCCAATGCAAGGATCAAACACCCGATCTCCAGGCAAGCAGGGCACTGTCTTACCGATTTAGCCACGTGATCCCCCAGGTAAAAATAAACTCAAACAAGAAGATAATAAGACGTTTGTATTTATTACAATACAGTATAACAATAAATCATTTTATCTAAAAATTCGGTACATATAAAAATAACTTTATGTAAATAAAAATACCATAATCAATTTGATTTATATCTTTACATCATCTCTATAAATAAATCTACATATTATTTACATAAATAAAAAAAACAAGCCGTGGGGACTGAAGGAAATGGTCTGTTCAAGATGCAGTGTTTTAGACTTTAATTTGCAGAAGAAACCAACTGCAGATCCAGGTTTGCAGGAGGGGGCTTGCAAGGTTCCTGTTGAGGAAATTTGACAGTTTACAATGCATGATACCATCATCATCTCTAAATTACATGGGCATACATACAAATTGAGCTTTAAGTGAAAAATCCAACATCCTGTTTGATGTCAAATTTTATAATAATTTAGGATCACATTGTGATTTAATTTCATTCAATTTTTTTTATGTAGCTGAGCAGGGTAGGGTTTGAACCCCCAAACGCACCCTCTGGCTCCACCCTTACTGCCAGGCAAGAGATGGATCGTTAAACAAAAAGCGATTTTTCGTACAATCAGTAGCCGTAATTCAAGAAGTTACGATCTGATATGCGCAAATATGACCAGGATCCAAGAACTTGGGGTTTTAAAGATATATTTCAAGTTTTATCAAATTCGGATCAAAATTGTGACTGCTGGAGCAAAGTTAATAGAGTGAACTAATTAACTCGCCTGATGACACTACGTGCATATTAACTTCTAGTCAATGAAGGACAGCATTTGAGATTAATTATGTGAATTAAGCCCCAGCAATGCATTAAGTACATTACGAAGTAAACTATAGTTCAAAACAAGCACCAAGGTTCTGCGATCTGACTCGAAAAGCTGTGGGAACCCGAGAACGGAGGCATAAGCAAAAAGAATGTTAACATAGAAATTCTGACAAATTTCAAATAAAATCACTGATGTTTCCGTTAGACAACATTGTTAAATATAAGCAGACACTATTGTGGTAGCCAAATATTTCAAGATGTCAGATTTTCAAATGTTTATACGAGAACGTGAGTGGTTTTCGGATCCAGTAAGTTTTAATTAGGACATAATCAAAAGTTACTTTGATTGATAGAAATGAACATTAACACTTTAACAAACGAATTAAATAAAACCAAATCACAGGAAAATAAACAAATCATACTTCGCAGACACCATTTTTCTTCTTGTCTTCATACAATGAAGTCATTTCTGACAACTTCCCAGATTAGCAAAAAATTACTTTACACAAATATTAAAGATAGGTTCCCAGGAAAGTATTCACCAGGTGGTTATTATGGCAATTTTGGTATATATGGAAAGTAGAGATATCCAATCTTACTAGAAAAATACTGGATTCTCTGAAAAACACTCATGGAGTGTATACAGAACAAATATGTAATAAATTAATTAGTTATTAAACCAGTGTTGAAATCATTTTGCGTTGTCACACCTTTTATCTTTTCATCATTTACCGTGAAGCAAAGTAGAGCAATTTTACGGCTGTGCTAATATTTTCTGATATAAATATATATGGTATGGAGGAGGGTTGAAAAATTCCCATCCAGAAAATATCTATTTTAGCGATAATTTTGACAGAAAATTCAGTGCAAATTCCTGGTAAAATGGCATGAAAATCATCTAAGAAATTGGAAAATAATTAAATATTTTAATGGATTCTGCCAACTTTATTGGAATTACTGTTTACGTTAACATAGTTAATTGTAACTAAAATTCTGAATCTTTATACAAGATGATGTCATAGAATCCTGATGTGGACATGAAGCACTAAATGATGTAATATTAATAGCCACGGTCTTTAATACTAGGTTCCCACTATCATGATTCTTGCTATGATTGAAATCGTGGTTTAATCATGGAGTAATCGTGGTAATTATATCAGGTCTTATCATATATTGTGGTGAAGCGTAGCAATCGTATCGAAACGTATCTGAACATATCTGCAAGTACCAGATGGTGGACTCAATTCTATTGTAACGCATCGTGGGAAGCTAGCATAAGGTGTCATAGTATTCCTATATAAGCAATAATTACTACAAAACTTGAAACACATCAAATTACAAAAATTATAATCATACACATAAACATCATACAAAAACAATAAATTACAAAACAACCAAGACATATAGAAATCGATTTCACTAAAAATAAACACACTTATATGGATATATACTATTTCTGAATTTTATTAAAATGCTACGTTTCAGTACGATATTTAATAATGATACCTGTATGTGTATCAAAATGTAGCATGTTAATAAAATTCAAAAGTAGTACATCCATATAAGGGTGTTTATTTTTTAACAAACAAAACAAAATTCTGAACTATAAAAAGATAGGTTGCCAGGCAACGAAACATACGCCCACAGCAGCTAAATCGTCCGGGTAGTCAACAAGGGTTGTCGCATATTTTTACTTTTTTCGGTAATGAAACATTCGTAATATTCTAAAATCTGATTAGAATTTGTTTGCTTTTTATAAAGTTTTGCCCCAGGCTAACAATTGGTATACGAAACATTTAATATCATGGATTTAGCTGTTCAGTTATCAAAATTCATTGAAAATCAAAATACTTGTTCGTTTCAACACCTTAAACTTTGTGTATCAATCTGAAGTCAATCGGATGATAAGTTTGGCCTCTATAGTGTCACAAGATTTTTTGAAGTGATCAAGGGAGATAACTCTGGCAGTCATTTTTTAAAGTCGCTGAAAATCAATAGGATTCTTCATCTCATGACCGTATACACTGTGTATAAATTTAAAGTCAATCGGATATTAACTTTGGCCTCTAGAGCGTCCACAGGATTTTTTGAAGTGATCAAGGGCCATAACTCTGGCAGTAATTATTGGAAATCGCTGAAAATAAATAGACGTCTTTGTCTCAGGACTGTAAACACTGTGTATAAATTTAAAGTCAATCGGATATTAACTTTGGCCTCTAGAGCATCCACAAGATTTTTTGAAGTGATCAAGGGCCATAACTCTGGTAGTAATTATCAGAAATAGCTGAAAATCAATATGCTTCTTCGTCTCATGACCTTAAACACTGTGTATAAATTTAAAGTCAATCGGATATTAACTTCGGCCACTAAAGCACCCACAAGATTTTTTGAAGTGATCAAGGGCCATAACTCTGGCACAAATTATCGGAAATCGCTGAAAATCAATAGGCTTCTTAGTCTCATCACCTTAAACACTGTGTATAAATCTAAAGTCAATCGGATATTAACTTTGGCCTCTAGAGCATCCACAAGATTTTTTGAAGTGATCAAGGGCCATAACTCTGGCACTAATTATCGGAAATTGCTGAAAATCAATAGGCTTCTTCGTCTTATGACCTTAAACACTGTGTATAAATTTAAAGTCAATCGGATATTAACTTTGGCTTTTAGAGCGTCCACAAGATTTTTTGAAGTGATCAAGGGCCATAACTCTGGCACTAATTATCGGAAATCGCTGAAAATCGATAGGCTTCTTCGTCGTATGACCTTAAACACTGTGTATAAATTTAAAGCCAATCGGATATTAACTTTGGCCTCTAGAGCGTCCACAAGATTTTTTGAAGTGATCAAGGGCCATAACTCTGGTAGTTATTATCGGAAATCGCTGAAAAACAATAGGCTTCTTCGTCTCATGACCTTAAACACTGTGTATAAATTTAAACTCAATCGGATATTAACTTTAGCCTCTAGAGCGTCCACAAGCAATTGTGGACGCCGGACCGACGGACGGACGGATGGACGGACGGACGGACGGACCGACGGACCGACGGACGGACGGACGGACGGGGGCGACGACAATATACGACCACATTTCAATGTGGGCGTATAAAAATGAAACAAAATAGGATCTGAGTTTTAATTACATCTGTCCATAAACTATGAGACATCACATTGAAAATAGCCATTTTTAAAACAACATGCTGGGTATAGACAAATAAATACAAACAAATACAAAACAAAAGGCAGAGAATTCAGCTAGGCTTGAAATTAAATGCCACATTAAAACAATAATAATTTTTTTTTTAAAAAAACAAGTTCGAGCATACAATGGACGAGGAACTGAGTAAGATGTCATCATCGTCTCGGAATTGTGATGTCATATCAAAAAGCAATGCACATCAATCAGTGCGCAATTGTCCGAGGTAATGGCATGCCAAGTTTGAAGTAGTTTGTAGTTCAGTTGGCAGAGACTCTGGGTTTTTTGGGGGGAAGAGTGTCGTCATTAAGAACAAGATGAGCAGAAATTGGGGCACAGTTCATGGTCAGAAATTCATTAAGATTGGAATGCAAGAACAAATTAAAAACACTATAAACAGAACAAATTAAAAACACAATAACAGAACAAATCAATAGATGGAGCACCAAGTGCTTTGAACTTTGCTAAGATAAACCTTTAAACTGAAATTTATAGTTCAATTGATAAACTCCACCTGGTGGAAATAGGCTTCAGTGTCAGAATTTTCCTAAAGTAAACTGGTGCATGTAAATATTGCAGGTTTGGAAATCAAATGTCCATGGTACCGTTACTTGACAAAATAAATTAATACCTGACATTTTGAACTTTGTGCCAGATATTAGCAACTGCATCAGACCCGTCAACCCCTCAGAGCTGAAAAGCAGTAGGGTAGTGTAAAAAAAGCAGTAGAAACCATGATTTGGCAGTAGATTTCCCAAAACGCGTAAATTCGCACTTCCAAGGGTAATTAATTTAGAAATGATACATTGAACTGTAGGCCCAACAATACATAGATAAAATACACAAGCAATGATGAACCATATCTAAAATTATTTATTGAATACAGGATACAGAAAGAAATAATTAGTAACATTAAATTACCAGTCCAGGAGTACGCCAACTGGCAGTACCGTTTTTCTTTTGTTTTAATTTGGCATGATTTTAAGAATATCCATGTGACATGTGTTTCCCATTCCAATGTTGTTTCATCATGTAAAATAATTGGTGTGCTTATTATATAAATTCTATAGTATTTCTACATTAGGAATAGAGAGGGGAGGGCGTAAAAAATTATTTTTGCATAACGACTAGATCTATATAATATATATAATATAAATATTCATATTGGCATCGATTTAATCATGCTTCAATCAAAGTTCATGCCATGGCAATTATCCTCTCACAATACAATGTACTGTAGGCCTACGGGATTTTTTTCTCTCGTGATTCCGTAAATCTGCTTTTACATTTATTCGAGAGAGACTTCCATTGAAGTCAGAATCGGCGAGACGTATTCCCATCTTGAAATCAAAGTTCCAGGTTATGTTGCATTCGAAGTATTGTATTAGATTCTGTACGTACGCGAGCAAACGAAAATGTCAGCCATTGCTGCCGTAAATTGGTCGCTATTTGTTTAGTTTATCGCTACTCATTTTAAGAGTATTTGGAACACGTGACAATAATTATATCCGCTTTATTAACTCCAAAATAGGTTGAACAGAATTTGAGAACAAATCTCTTAGCTAAATTACACCTTACAATATCGACGTTGATAACCGAAATTCGCGACCTTTTTTTGTTTACATGCAAAGAGTTGCTTCCCTTAGTTCCATAGTTTTGGCGAGAAAATTAAAAAACTCTTTGTTTGAAAATGCGGTAGAAATCTGTTACCGCGCAGTAGAGCGGCACATGAGGCCTTTTCGCGGCACTTTACCGCGTGATGCGGTAGAGTTGACAGGTCTGAACTGCATGATTAAATCATTAAAAAGACTGATAAAAAACAAACTGTGCCAGAAGGGTTGTGTTTGAGAAAGCTAGAATTGGTGTTGGATGATGTCTGTGTCAGATGCCTTTATTTAAACCTGACTAAAATACTGATTTATATTTCGTTTCGTTTTTTGATACTTTCGATGGCCTCTACTAAATGAAGATCTGACCAGTTGCGCCAGAGATCATATGAGTGGCTTTTGGCCCTATGATGTCAGACAAAGATTAATCAATCAGTGTTGATGTTTCTAGTGTGTACACCCTGTTATCCATAGCACCATAACAGACCGTTTCATTGGCTAATCCCTCACATCAACTAGGATGCCTGTCATATAACAACTCTTCCAGATCCTAGTGTAGTGAAGACAAGTAAAACGAAATATTGAACTATATAAAACGAAACGAAATAGGATCTGTGTTTTAATCAGATTACCATTATATCCAGGCTTGCATGCTGCATGCAAAGTTTTCTTTCTTTTTACTGTATAACATGTACAAATTAATCTTGATTACGGTATTGTTTTCTTTGAACTACAGGAGAATCCGACTTCATGCTTCCTTCATCCAGGGTCTGAAATGATAGATAAATAATATAGTAAAGCGCCTGGTCGGGTTTTTAATTTTTCAGAAAAATATAAAAGTTGCAACAACTTTGATCCATATGCTAAAAAAAATCACATATCACATAAACGTCCAGGTTGGATTAAATCAGATTAAAGATACGTCCATTGTTTGATATGAGTCCGAAGAATGATGAATCAACGTTATTTCTACTGCTTCCTAACAGCATATACATAGACAAATAACGTGAACAAATGATATCTAAATGATGTTAAGCAACCAGCCATTTTTCCCTGACCCCCCCCCCCCCACCTATAGCGGACACAAAATTAACTAAAGTAAAGCTATTAAGAGTTATGTCCAACCAACTGATCTGAATATTATATACCGTTACCTCCAATTAAACATAAATTATGGGAGATTAGATAAAGTGCTGGTAGTTCTCACTATAATCATTAAAAACTAGATAATGTAAAGGGAATATGCTGAAAATATCAGTTAAACTGATCCATGCTAAGCTGTGAAAACCTTATTTTAAAATCACTGTAGCCTTGATTGTCATTGCTACTGCTGTCGAGATAATTACGGTAACAAAGTCTTGATTATTCATTTTTGCGGTTAATCATCAACGGCGTTCAACAACAGACCAGGGCCCTGATTCACGAAATCTTAACTTAAGATTAAATCCAAAATTTAGTAGATACTTCAGTTTTGATTGGTTAAGCACTAAAATCAATCTAATATTATCCAATCAAAATACTAAAATTTTGATTTTATCTTAATTGAAATTTTGTGAATAAGGCCCTGGATTCAAATCCAATAAAAATCAGACAGATGGTATCGAGAGTTGATTATGGTCTTTTCATCTTAATAAATGTCTAATTAATAGTTTATATAATATTTCAGGCCTTAAGAAGACCTGCAATAGGGAGAGAGATAAATGGCGTTAAGCATCCACTCCACTCAAACTAGGTCATTTTGGGACTAACATATGGTTTAATTTCATTTCAATAATTCGCTTGTGCATAGGGGTGTTTAGCAGTGGGAGGAAACCAGAGGGAGAGAGAGAGAGAAATGGGGTTTTTAGTCAACTTGGCACAAACTAGGTCATTTCGGGACTAACATATAGTTGAATTTTATTTCGACAATTCGTTTGCGCGTAGGCTCGTTAGCAGTGGGAGGAAACCAGAGGACCCGGAGAAAACCCACGAGTTGGGACAGGTGACACTACTCCTTATCACATACAATCAGGGATTCGAAAGCATGCCAGTTGAGTCAATGACAGAATTTATGATACAGCGCGCCCGCGAATCAAGAGATTGGAACCAGCAATATAGGCAGATTCAGCTCTTGTATAATATATGTTTAACTACTGTAGAATACTATATACCGTAATAGCTAGGACTATCTCACTTGGAAGATATCCCCCTCTGTGATGTGTTTCCCAAGAATCATCAAGAAAATAGCCTACAATAAAAATTCATCTACAAAACACTGACACTAGACAATATGACAATGATCAACATTAAAGACCATTTTAAAACTAATCAATGAATCCTACCCAAGTACAGACTGGGCAATTTGATGATATATTTGAATTAAAAACATATTTAAACTACTTCAAATCCCCTTCAACACATTGTATTTGAAAGGAAATGCCCCAAGATATAAAAAATCTATTTTTAGAAGCCATGTTTGTCATGTAACTTGATTGAGGGAGAGCTTATTTTAAGAATGCATTCGTAAGGAAATAACACAAAAATTACTCATTGTTCAATTTTAGCTATAGGAGAAACCAGAGAAAATCCATGAGGTTGGACAGGCGACCCTACTCGTTGACATGTAAAAGCGGGAATCAAAAATTTTACCACTTGACTCAATGACAGAATGCATGATCCAATACTCAACTTCAATGTTCAGGGGCAGTAAGCAATTCAAAGATATGTTGCCAGGCAACGAAACATACGCTCACAGCAGCTAAATCGTCCAAACAGTCAACAAGAGTTGTCGCATATTCTTACTTCTTGTGGTAATGAAACATTTATAATAGCCTACACTAAAATCTGATTAAGAGTAACATATCATGAAGTAAATATCAGAAAATCATTAGAATTTGTTTGGTTTTTATAAAGTTCTGTCCCATGCTAACGCTTAGTGTACGACACATTTAAAATCATGGATTTAGCTGTTCAGTAATCAAAATTCATTGAAATTAAATATACTTGTTCGTCTCAAGGCCTAAACTCTGTGTATCAATCTGAAGTCAATTGGATGATAAGTTTGGCCTCTAGAGCATTACAAAAAAAATTTCAAATTGATCAAAGGAGATAACTCTGGCAGTAATTATCAGAATTCGCTGAAAATTAATAGGATTCTTCGTCTCATGACCTTAAACACTGTGTATCAATCCGATATTAACTTTGGCCTCTAGAGCGTCCACAAGATTTTTTGAACAGATCAAGGGCCATAACTCTGGCAGCAATTATCAGATTTCTTCGTCTCATGACCTTAAACACTGTGACACTGTGTATAAAATTAAAGTCAATTGGATATTAACTTTGGCCTCTAGAGCGTCCACAAGATCTATTGAAGTGGTCAATGGCCATAACTCTGGCAGTAATTATCGGGGGCGACGACAATATACGACCACATTTCAATGTGGGCATATAAACAGATATCGGTTGGGGGGAGGGGAGGGGGTACAGGGGGTGAGGGGTGAGATTAAGCAAGATAACTGTACATGTATACATTTGACTCAATGACAGTCCTTAAGATCCACACACCCCCTCCTGTTCAAGCGCAGTAAGCAATTCATTACAATATCAGTTGGGGGAGGGGGAAGGGGCTGGTGGAGGATGGGGGGATTAAGTAAGCTAACTGTACATGTATACACATACATACAAAACCAGGAATCTTTATTTAGGTTTAGTTTGACCAGTACTCTCATACTCGGCACTTTTTTTCATACTATCAAACATCTGAAATAACCCAATCGCAATAATCTATGTATTTCTTACATTTTTTTCATGGGAGTTTTTTTTCAGGGTTTATCAGGAGACGTGAGGTACTTCTACTTACACTAAAGCCAGTGATTTATGCAATTTTCAAATAAATATTATACGAAACAATTAAAGAAATATATTGTCATAAAAAAGGCACCCGAATCCCGCTGTACTAGCAGTGAGATCCCAACTACAGATGAACTTTTCGTGAAACAAATGCTCAGGAAAAAAAAATCAGCACAAAACACAGAAAAAGTTATCCCCAAACAGTATGAAATCATGTGAAATTGAACACATCTCTGTATTGCTGGTGAGAGAGAGAGAGAGTGAGTTTAACTTGTTTTCCACACAAACTAGGTCACTTTAGGATTAACACATGCTTCATTCTTGTTTCAATAATTCGTTTGTGAGAGAGAGAGAGAGAGAAATGGGGTTTAACGGCCACTCGACACAAACTAGGTCATTTCGGGACTAACATATGGTTTAATTTTATTTCAATAATTCGCTTGCGCGTAGGGGTCTTTAGCAGTGGAAGGAAACCAGAGTGCCCGGAGGAGAAGGCGCCCCCATCTCCATGCCACATACGCTCACACCAGGGATCGAAACCACAGCCGCAAGCCAGAGGTGACTGGCCAGCTAGAGGTCGAAGCGCTGCACTCTAGACCACTAGGCCATCCCAACCCCCCATAATTCGCTTGTGCATAGTGCTATTAAAGCCCCAATACCACTCTTGTTGAAACTGAATAATATGTCCCAATCTTCATTCTGGTCAACAAATTGCATTATTTTACAATATTCCAATTAATTGATGATATAAATTTCATCTTAGCACACCTGATTTAAAAAATTGGAAAAATTCAACTAATTGATTTGAAAAGTCTAACGTAAACCTTTTCGAATGTGACTTGGATTTTAAAATCTTTTCGAACCTTCTGGACAAGTAAAATAGGTTGTAATAGATAATTTACACAACAGGTAGGACGCTTAAACATCTAGTACTTAGAATAAGGCTATTATTTATTTTCTCGAGCTGCCAAGCCACCAAGAGTGTTATTAAGTTATTGTCCCTTTAAGAAGTGAGAGGAAACTGGAAGACCCAGAGAAAACCCATGTGGTTGAAGGCGACCCTACTTCTTGCCATTTACAAGCAGGTATTCGAAACAACGCCATTTGACTCATTGACAGAGAGAGAGAGAAATGGGGTTTAACGTCCACTCAACACAATCTAGGTCATTTCGGAACTAACTTATGGTTTCATTTTATTTCAATAATTCGCTTGCGCGTAGGGGTCTTTAGCAGTGGGAGGAAACCGGAGTGCCCGGAGGAAACCCACGAGGTTGAGAAGACGCCCCTATCTCCATGCCACATACGCTCACACCAGGGCTCGAAACCACAGCCGCAAGCCAGAGGTGACCGGTCAGCTAGAGGTCGAAGCGCGGCACTCTAGACCACTAGGCCTCCCAACCCCCCGACTCATTGACAGACCTTGTGATCAAATGTAACCAGTCACCCACCCAAAGTTCCTCATTGTATATTATTTCAATGATATAATAAAGTTTTATATACATCAATCGAGTTTATCTCAGATATCACAAACTTCTCTACGGACTGAGGTTTCTATTTTAGCTCCACACAAAAGACAAAAACTTGGTCCGAGCATTTGAGGTTTTTTTTGTTAATTTTTGATCTTACGTAAATTACGAAAACTAGGACAAGGATTTGAGTTTTTATATAAGTTAAAGTTTTCCTTTTCAACCCTTGGACTTCTCGTACCTATTTTTAATTTGAGTTTTCAACTTTGTGTCTATGGTAAAAACAAAATCTAAGACCTTTTTGCTACAACTTGTTCCCAAAAAGCTTGTTATATATACAGAATACAAGTTGAAAAAAAAAACAACACAAATATGAGAAAAATTATGACAGGTCCGACTTTTCAGCTTGACCATTTACAAGTAGTTACTTAATACTCTAAATTTGAGCTCAAATTCTCAGCATTCATAAATTTGTGTCAAGTTCAAGCTTGAGAAGAGCCACATGCGAAAAATGTTTCATTTTCAGTAGATGTGCCCAATCTAAATACTGTAAAATTGTTGTTTAAATGAGAGCACCTCTTATGACAACACCCTTTTAAAGTACAGACTGAGAATTCACCGGAGCGCCAAACCTTAGAGCACACGCCCCTAAAATAGTTTGTCATTCTCACTCGACACCTGTTTGATATTGGCTGACAGGGAATTGCTTGTCCCTTTAAAATCGCTGTATATGCCGCCACAAATAATCTCTGAACCAAGGCTTGTAAATTGCATTACAAATTTTCAACAGAATAGTTGGCTGCCAAACGATTGCTCAAGCTAAAATAGATTCAGACATATTTCACATCTTAAAAAGAGAGAGACAGAGAAATAGGGTTTAACATCCACTCGACACAAACTAGGTCAATTTGGGACTAACATACAGTTTGATTTTATTTCAATACAAGTGGGAGGAAACCAGAGAAAACCCACAAGGTCAAAAAGAGAGAGAGACAGAAATGGGGTTTAACATCAACTCAACACAAACTAGGTCAATTTGGGACTAACATACGGTTTAATTTTATTTCAATACTTCGCTTGCGCATGTAGGTCTTTGGCAGTGGGACGAAACTGGAGGATCCGGAGAAAACCCACCAGGTTGGACTGGCGACCTTGCTACTAGTTAAGGGGATTCGAAACCATTCCAGTTGACTCAATGACAGGCTTCATGATACAGCGCACACATGCTAACCATCAGCCACCCAACCTCCCTTTAAAGTTCCAATAGCATATCTTTAAGTTACATTTTCAAAATGTATTAAATTAAAGCCCTAAAATAGATTGTACCTATAAACAGTCCTACCTTGTTAAAGAATAATCCTATTAATCCTATAATTCACTATTGCCAGTAGAGAAATTGGCAAAAATATCATTTTCAACTTCAAATTCAAACGTTTGAAGATGGCCGTCCATGGAGAGGAATGGGAAAACAAGGGAGGTAATTGAGTTACTATTTCCTCAATCAGTCTGTGTCAGCCATTTTAACGCCTGTGAAATTTTGCCCATGATCGTATAATAGTGAGTTGACAACCTTTTGAGCAAAAAACATAGAAATAATTATGTTTTGACTTTCTTCGAAAATATGAAATTGGAACTTTAATTAACCCATATTCATGCGAGTATCAATTTTACCTCGTAGGCATCAGCTCCTTTCACATCTAAATATTTCTTTTCCTTGAAAAACTTCCTGGCTTTTAAGAAATACAGCACTACAATATCACACACAATAGTAGCCTACAATAAAAAAAAAACAAAACAATTTTTATAGGGTTATTCAGATCACAAATCTATACAAAGATATTAATTTCAAACAGTTTGTAAGATAATTTTTGATGTTACATCTCCCTCCCCTTTAATATATTTTTATAATGGGTATAACAACAAGGATACAATACTCCATCGTGCTCCAGCACGCACATGCTAACAATTCGGACATCAGCACTGTGACCTTCTCTTATATCGAATTCCAACTGTTGTGTATTCTTTTATAGAGAGAGAGAGAGAGAGAAATGGGGTTTAACGTCCACTCAACACAAACTAAGTCATTTTGGGACTAATATATGGTTTAATTTTATTTCAATAATTCGCTTGCGTGTAGGGGTCTTTAGCAGTGGGAGGAAACCGGAGTGCTTGGAGGAAACCCATGAGGTTGAGAAGGCGCCCCTATCTCCATGCCACATACGCTCACACCAGGGATCAAAACCACAGCCGCAAGCCAGAGGTGACCGGCCAGCTAGAGGTTGAAGCACAGCACTCTAGACCACTAGGCCATTCCAATCCCCCGTATTCTTTTATGTGCACGTCAATGTATACACAGGAACTTGGTTTTTCGGACCATCCGAACCGCTATATGCCTTCTTTCCTACACCAATGACAAGGGGGAGCTATGCCTGAAAATCCCAATGAACTTTCTCAGCCTATATTGGCATCGAATACGCTACCTCCTTGGTTAGTAAACCAAGGTTGTACTCACTGAGCCACTGCGGCTCCTAATTGGTATAAGAAACGAATAAATACGTACGATAGAGAGTAATGCTAGACCGCTACCAATGTTGAGAAATAATGGGACAAAGTTAAATTTGCCAGCTTTCCCCTCAACAGTCACAATAAAACGAATACCATATGCTTTAATTAATGTCCTTTTTTTCACTCCATCTTCTAAATAGGGTTCTGCATATCTATAAAAAAAACAATAAGCACATTTATACATAAATAAATAAAAAAACAACCACATTTACTACATTCATAAGCTTTACAGGCGCGGATCCCCCCCATCCCCCCGTCAGCTCCAGTGACATAGTTGATTTTCATTTTCGTTTGCTTTGTTACTGTTCTAGTTCACATATCTGCTCTTGAATAGATGATATAAACATGATTTTCGCATTGTCTCTGCCCAAACAATCCAAGGTTACAACGTATTATTACCCTTTGCTCCAATGTATGTCCCCCCCCTCTACAAAATTCTGGATCTGGGGGAAGCTGGGAGCCAAAGGGTAATTATCAGAGAGCCGCATGCCTTAGTGGTTTGGTGTAGTCCCCAGAGTTTTTGTCGCGGCCTCATTCCAAAAGCAATTGCTGTATATATAGGCACATAAAACAAATTGAATCTAAAAATAGTGCTTCCTACTTTCTCAGAAAGCAAGAGAGAGATGGTGTTTAACGTCCACTCGACACAAACTAGGAACCCACAAGGACTATTTTAACATAGAGTTTTATACCTGAAATTAAAGCCTTTCGCAAGTTTGTAGTCATTGCTGTCCAGTCTTCTGAATTGATATTCAGGCACACAGTCTTCCACACTGTAGTCCAGATTACAGTTCCATTGGATTATTATCTGTATGACACCACCCTGGATAGTTATTAATTTTAAAAAGAAAAAAAAAAATACTTTGTTTCTTGAAAAAGCTTAACAATTCAAAAACATTAAATCTTCAACCATACTCCCCCACCCACCAAAAAAAATAAAACCCCAAAATCCTAGTTTCATTATTGGCACTAAAACAGTATCACCTATGACACCCATGTTTAAAACGAGTTACCAAGGCAAAAATACACCCAAAAGGTTGCGAGCACATCATTTCAATAAAGAGAGACAACAGCGCTACGGCCAACTCTTTGATTCAATTCTGACTGCCAAGTGATCTTTTACGTGCATGACAATTTGTACACGGGACCTAGGTTTTGCGTCCAATCTAAACAAGTATACGTTGCCCCTTGCTAGGCCCCCGTCTTGTACCATTAGCAAGGGGTAATCATGTTAGAGAAACAAGATAAAATTATTTTCCGAGCCACCGCAAGATTCAAACACAGTTAAAACTGGTTAGCGAGCAAACGTCTCACTAGCTACAGTGGCTCCCAGTTAAAGGAAAGAAACGAAATTCTAAGTCTCGTCAACATATTAAGAGGGAGAGAGAGTACAACATCCACTCAACACAAACTAGGTCATTTTGGGACTAACACATGTTCAATTTTATTTCATTAAATCGCTAGCAGTGGAAGGAACCCGGAGGATCTGTTGAAAACACAAGAGGTTTGACAGGCAACCTTACTCCTAGTCATGTACAACCAGGGAATCAAAACCACGCCAGTTGACTCAATGGTTAACATTCTTATCATGAAATGTACAGGAGGAGTGCACCACACACAAACAAGACAAACCCACGGACACCACAAACAACAAAGACATATCAGATTAAGTGCAGACCATATACAGACCATATAGGTATCAAATGAAGTGTGTGGAAACTGGAGCTAGCTGAACGCAAGAGAATAGCACAAGATAAACCTACGGACAAGACATATCAGTGTGTCAGTGGAGAGGCTCCCGATTACTTGTGCAATTTAATTCAACAGTATATTCCTAGACAGTTGCGTTCAAACAATCTCAATCAGTTAGTGGTACCTAAGTGGAAACTTGCTTCCTTTGGACAAAGAGCGTTTGCTGTTGCTGCCGCTGAAAAATGGAATTCACTCCCAGTTGAACTCCGTTTTGTGACTACTCTACCAATTTTCAAATCTCGATTAAAGACTCATCTGTTCAAAATTCACAACAGAAATTGACAAAAAACTTAGAGCCAAAGGACTTTTGTATAGTTGTTGTATGCGCTATGAGCATGATTTTGTGGATTTGGCGCTATATAAATGGACATATTATTATTATTAATATGAAATGAAATAGGGTTTAACTTTAACGTCCTACTGTTCTGCTTCAACTGGGCTAATGGAAGACAGGCATACACAATACAGTGTGCTATGAGGGAATTTTGCTCGGACAGCAGCACTATGGCCTACTCTTATATCGAATCCCAACTGTCTTAGGGATCTTTTACGTGCATCTGTGAACACTCCCAACATTCCTTATTTGAAACTGGGATATTCTAGTTAAGAGTGCTTCATCCTAAAACTGATTCTTAATTTAATCTTAAAAATTCTAAATAAGATTTTTAGATTGTTTTGTTTCAGAAGTAACTTACTATAGAAGAAATAACGACAATCACCCTACATATACAAAACTCGAAACTGACATAAACAAAGCAGACAAAACTACTGAACTCAACCGAAAATACAATTTTCATGGATATTCCTTTCAACAACAATTGTTTCTGAAACAATTTGAACAGTGATATCTAGAAAAATTGACCCAAGATTGCAAACATCAGCAATGTCTAAAATAAATGAAATGTCCAAAACTAGTATCAAATATTAACTTGATATCTTATCTGTCGAAAATGAATTAAAATCTGAAATATCATTTTATTCTTCAGCACCGACTGGGCTGAAGTAGACGGGCATATGCAATTCAATGTTGTGTAAAGAAATTTTGTCTGGGCAGCGGCGCTACAACCTATTCCTATCCTGATACACAACTGTCATTGGTTCTTAAAGATATTGCCAATGATAAACAACATTCAATCCCATTTTTTTGGCCAGGCTCTTTTACTTGTAACACTAACAAAGTGAGGCCAGACAGGAAATTTTTTGATCATCAAAGAACCACTGATGATAACTTGTAGATATGGCAACCCTTAGAACAAAAGCTGAGGGTACAATGTGGCCACGTGGGTATATATTCGTCTTCCGTAATTCGTAAATGAAATGAAAAGAAATGGGCTTTAACATCCTACTGATAAGTTCCAACAATGGGTAGTAATTCATATTCCACGGCTTGATAAAACAGCAGAACAAAAACAAGACTGTTCGGTGAGAACTGCAGAAAAGATCTTCTAATTTTAACTAAAATATAGCCCTTTATAAACGTTTGTTTCTTAAATGTATCAAATACATCAATAAAAAACTTTGTGTAAGTTTTTGTGTTTTGTGTTTCTAGATCAACGATATATCTCATAAACAGTGATTCAAAGTTGAGTAAATAGGGATGTTCACAGAGAGAAATGATGAAAAAATTAAAAACTGTGGATGTTTACCGAGAGTGCTAAATTATAGTAATCCTGACCAGTGTACTCTACAATTTTGTGTTTCTAGATCAACGATATATCTCATAAACAGTGATTCAAAGTTGAGTAAATAGGGATGTTCACAGAGAGAAATGATGAAAAAATTAAAAACTGTGGATGTTTACCGAGAGTGCTAAATTATAGTAATCCTGACCAGTGTACTCTACAATTTCACTCAAAATAAAAATAGGACAAAATCTATTAAGTTTATCGTTGGCATCAAATCGACAATTAGCCAGCTCAGTGTCATTATCAAACCCAATAAGATTACGTCTGAAATGGAGAATAAACAAAAAGTTAAAAACTCAATTCAAAATTGAGTTTTATCAAATCCACAAATCAAATTATCAAAACAATTCAGAATAAAATTTGTGCTCATCCTTTAAAACATTCAACAAAAACATGAACAATAGCGAGAAAACAAACCAAATAGAGATGAGGTGCCATCTTAGCAAAAATTCAAAACATTGAATAGTTTATAAAAACAAGAAATACGTGCAATCCGTTAATCAGATTAAAACACAGATCCTATTTCGTTTCGTTTTTTATAGTTCAAAATTTCGTTTTACTTGTCTTTTACTACACTACGATCTGGACGAGTTGTTATCATGGACGTGTTCTGGATAATAGGAGAGATTAGCCAATGAAACAGTCTGTTACGGCAAGCTTTTGGCGTGAGGTGCACAGAATTGTGAGTAATCCATTAGAAGCATCAGCGCTGATTGGTTAATCACAGGTCTGATGCTTGTATGACCTCTGAGGAGACCTCCCAAAATAACTAGTCAGATCTTCACGTAATGTAGGCCGTCAAAAGTATAAAAAAAACGAAACGAAATAGGAATACATACAGGCACAAGCGAAACTCTTAAGAAATTTAAATTTTGTGGAAAATAAGTAATTCATTGTAATAAATTATCATGCAATCATGCAGTGTCGACAGGCCTAGTTATAATGATGTGGGTTGAACCTGACGAACTTGAAATAGTGCCTAACATATTACAAACACATTAACAAAAACATCGACAGATAAAAAATCTATGTCCATCTGTGTGCACGTAAATAATCCCTTAACAGCTGGAATTTAAAGCAGAGTAGACGTGAATGATATCAACGTAACAGACATTTAAACACATAAATGGAATTTTCCCGTAATCTAAAATTGACCAAAGTATTGTGATGATGAGACTTAAAAACTCCATACTAAACTTTCGCTGTCTACAATTAGAACAGCCACTAAGCTAGTTGACCAACATTTTAAGTCCAAAATCGACCATTTTAAGAGCATCTTCCCCATGAACAACACAAATAATAAGAACAACATCAATAATAAGAACAAGAAGAAGAAAAACACGTGTAGACTGGTTCCTAATCCAGAAATATTAAATTTGCAGAAATCAAAATTTAATGAAAGATTCACTTATTCTGGTCACTAATCAATTACTAGTTATATATGAAAAGATACATTATGGGAGATTAGATAAAGAGCTGGCAGTTATCACTATAATACTTAAAAACTAGATAATGTAAAGGGAATTTGCTGAAAATTTCAGTCACATTTATCCACTCTAAACCGAGAATTTAGCAATTGAAATTTTAGCCTAGCCTTGATCATAATTACTAAAGTCGGTACGATAAAAAAAAATCTTAATTATCCATTTTATGATTACATCGGATCTTAATCCAGTAAATATCACAGACGAGCGATGGCATCAAGAGTTGATTATGGTCTGGATAAGTTAATCAATGTCTTATTAATAATTTAGATAACATTTAAGGCCTGAAGAAAGACCTGCAATAGGCAGATTTAGCTCTTGTATAATGCATGTTTAAAATGAATATACAGCAATATGTGCTTGGTGCAATAGGTTAGACACACAGAAAGTTAATTTAAATACAAAATTCATTAGTAATTTAATTGAAATAAAATTCATCAGAAAGTCTGATTAACAAGAAAACAAAACAGAAGAATCAAAGACACTGAGAAATTCTATGCAGTTTCATAAAAAAAATAATGTTGGTTTTTTTTTCTTTTCATCTTATCACTAATAGTAAGTGCAGGAGGATCGCACTACATGAAAAACAAAAACCTATAAGATTAACCTGCGGAAAATATCAAATCAAATAAGTTAGTAATTGTAATATATATAGAATCTCCTTCGAACCTTTTTTGAAAATTAAAAAGTAATTCCCTTTTAATTGACCAATCCTAAAGAGATATCATAGTAGATTATGTGATTTATCATACAAGCGATATCTACTACCAAATGTATTATTGGGAAATGTGAAGATAACTTATCTTATCAATGTTTATAATTAATTGTAAAATATTAAGATAATTTATCATATCAAAGTTTATAATTTTGTGGAGATAATTCAGATATAAAATAGTAATTTATATTTAAATATTATTAAACTTTGTCACCATTTATCAGAAATTTGAACGCAAAGGCAGCTCCGTGTAGCTCTTTGCCACCATTTTATACATTAACATTTAGATATTCACAATGCATGCATATAAAGACCAAACTAATATAATGTTTTGTTCTTTGAAGCCTTGATAACTAAATAGTAGCTATCAAGTCTTGTGAATAACTTTCTCTTTAAAATTTTCAAAGGTTTAAAATTTGGAAATAAAATCTTTTTATTTTTACGGCATCCTTCAGCACCTGATAAATATTACTAACCAGTTCCTTGCAAGAATCGGGGAAATGTGATATATTTTACATTTGAGGCTCATTTTTGAAATTACTCAGAATTACTGCTCAAAATTTCAGGTCAGAATATTGAGTTGTTTCGAAGTGAACGTCAAAACTGCTTATCCGGAAACATAACCCTTTTAAGATTTTGGGTTAATTTGTCATTGGAGAGAGAGAGAGAAAGAGAGAGATGGGGTTTAACCTCCACTCAACACAAACTAGGTAATTTCTGGACCAACATATGGTTTAATTTTATTTCAATAATTCGCTTGCGCGTAGGGGTCGTTAGCAGTAGGAGGAAACCGGAGTGCCCGTAGGAAACCACGAGTTTGAGAAGGCGCCCCTATCTCCATGCCACATACGCTCACACCAGGGATCGAAACCACAGCCGCAAGCCAGAGGTGACCGGCCAGCTAGAAGTCGAAGCGCGGCACTCTAGACCACTAGGCCATCCCAACCCCCCTAATCGATTCCTGTTCCTTTAGAGTTCAATATAATGAATCATCAATGTGCTGTACTTGTTAACGAAAGATATTTCACCTACACATTATTTTTATAACATGAAAGTCAGGGGGGGGGGGGTACCAGACAACTTGAGACACCGGTCTCCATTTCCAGATTAAGACTGATGGGTTTAAATTGTTTGAAAACATATCACATATTGTTGAGTTAGTTAATAGGCCCTAAGGTAGATGATTTTAAGAGCTTTTAACACAAAATTATGCAGTTTTATTCTCCAAAATATAATTGGGATTAGCATAGCTACTCAAATGGTTTTCAAATAATTTACAGCTATTCCTGTGACACTGCCAGGAGCAGTAGTTTTTCGGCAGTTTAGGGTAATCCAGATAATCCAGGTGCTGAAGGATTCAATATTAGCGACATCTCTTTTCGCGATTGCATTACATTGTGTGCTTAGGGAGTCTGCCTTCGGATCAATATTCTGAAAATCTGGAGTATATTTATTCACGGTACCTGAAGGGCCATCGTTTCATAATCTTGACCAGTCATTTCTACGATTGTTTTCAGTTGAAATATGGGACAGGATTTGTTTTCTGAGTTATAATTACACGTCTGTAGATAAGAATCCGTAGCATCTTCAAGCAAGTTACGTCTGTAGTCCAAAGAAACAAAATTTGATTCATTATTATTATTATCATATGGCAGAGGCGGATCCAGTGATGGGCGCGAGGGGCGCACACCACCCCTAATTTTCAACAGTGCCAACAGTGCCCTTTTTTACTGCTGAAAGTGCCTTTTTTACTGCTGAAAGTGCCTTTTTTCAGACCCAAATATGTCCTCTCCAAACGTTTACTTAGATGAAAATATCAGCCAAATAGCTCTTGGAATGTCTACAGATGCAAGGAAATGACAGATAATTGTCAACCCCCTCGCAGCGGCGTGCCCCGTCTCCGCAGTAAGTGCCCTCATTTTGCGGCACCACCACCCCCCCATTTCAAAATTCCTAGATCCGCCCCTGTACAGCATTCATAAATGAAATGAAATGGTGTTTAACGTCCAACTGTTCTGCTCTGACTGGGCTAATGAAGACAGTTATATACAATGAGGGAAATTTTGCCTAAAAAGCGACACTACAGCCTACTCTTACATTGAATTCCAACTGCCAAGGGATCTTTTACATGCATGTTATATGTCGTCGCCGGAAAACCATATTGTTTTATCTCCCATGGGAGATAGAACAATATGGTTTTCAGGCGACGATGTGTGCACAGGATCTCATTTTTTGGACCGTCTGCAAAACTATACATTGTCTATTGTCAGGCTCTCTATTTAGAGACACCGTACCAGTTACAATACATTATAACATTGATACTATAAAATATTTCATCAATATAATCAAATACATCAATGTTCCAATTGAATCAGATGAATGTGAAGCAATCTTAAAGATACATTATGGGAGATTAGATAACGAGTTGACAGTTTAAACTATTATAATAGTTCAAAACTTGATAATGTAAAGATAATTTGTTGAAAATTTCAGTCAAATTGATCCCCTATGAACCGAGAATTAAGCAACAAAATTATTAAATCATGAAGGAAAGTTATGCAGCAAATTGGTTCATAATCCAACAAATATAACAAGCTAGCGTTGACATCGAGAGTTGATTATGGTTTGGATAAGTTAATTAATGTCTAATTAATAGTTTAGATAACATTTGAAGCCTAAAGAAAGACCTGCAATAGGCAGATTTAGCTCTTGCATAATGTATATTTAAAAGAGCTACACTGGAATAGCTTAAAGGCGCTTAACCACTAACTCATTATTTTCCATAATATTGGAAATTAAAAACATGAATTAGAAAATATGGGATCCTAATATCCAGTATTTAAGACACAATGAACATTTATAATCACTACACAATGTCATGTGTTCTATGGTTTCGGGTGCCAAAGAAAAACAATAATGACCGATACACAAATAACAAAATAATATTCAAATAAAATGTGTGGAATGGACAAGGCAGGCATAAATGACTTATTCAATTTGGACTATTCATGTATTTCACTGAACATAATAGATTAGAAATTAGAATTTATTTTTGTAAAAATTGAAGATTAATCACTTTATATATATTCATATTAATTCAAGGTTCGAAAGAACAAAGATATGCATCCTTTAAAGTTATTGTTTTTGTTCCATGCTGAATCTGTTGACATTAGGATGAGCACAAATTCTCCAAGCAATTTATTAGTAACAGAACATACTAGAAAAAACCAGAGGAGTGGAGAAACCCCAATTAGTGCCAAAATATGCAAGATATTACAGAGCCTTCTATTGAAGATGGGGAATTCCTGAACAAGCAACAAATTGTAACCAAGATTTCAGGATCTGACCAGGAGACGAAAATCTGACTTCAAAGGAGGTCAGATAATCTCCTCTCCCCCAATCTGATTAAAATACAGATCCTATTTCGTTTCGTATTTCATAGTTCAAAATTTCATCTTACTTGTCTTTACTACACTAGGATCTGGAAGAGTTTTTATATGACCCAGGTTCTGGATGATGTGAGGGATTAGCCAATGAAACAGTCTGTTATAGTTAGTTTTTGGCATGAGGCGCACAGAATTGTGGGTAACCCACTAGAAACATCAACGTGATTGGTTAATCAAATGTCTGACATCATAGGGTCAGAAGTCGCTCGTATGACTCCTGACGCAACCTCCCACTACAACTGGTCAGATCTTCGTGTAGTGGAATCAATCGAAATATAGTTCTGGATTCCAAACAGATTAAAGTAGAGAGAGAGAGAGAGAGAGAGAGAGAGAGAGAGAGAAATGGGGTTTAACCCCCACTCAACACAAACTAGGTCATTTCGGGACTAACATATGGTTTTTAATTTTAATTCAAAAGTTCGCGTGTGCGTATGGGTCTTTAGCAGTGGGAGGAAACCGGAGTGCCCCGAGGAAACACACGAGGTTAAAAAGGCACCCCTATCTCCATGCCACAAATTCATATAACGTGACCCAATATCTAGCTGATTGAATTCTCAGCATTAACAGGGCCTGTAGCCAGCTCATAAAATTTGGGGTTGGGGGGGACACGGAATGTTTGGGGGGGGGGCTACGCAATAATTTGGAGGGGCTGAGGATGTGGCCGGCTAAGAACACTCCTAAGAAATCACTATTTTTGGCAAAATATTGGGGGGGGGGGGCAATTCGATTTTTTTTTTGGGGGGGGGGGGCTATGCCAGGCATTAACTAATACAATATAACATAATACACATACCTTTTGACACCAAATTTCCCAAATTCTATATTATTTTTAATAAATACCGTAAAATTCTGAGATGCTAAGAGAACAGGTTTACTTGGTCTGAAATTAAAAAAAAATAAGTCACACGTATATTGATTTATTCAAAATGGCTTCCATTATTTAATTTTAAACAATTTAAATAATAATACGGAAATTTATATCCTGCACAAACATCATAGTAACACGATCCCTAGTGCGCTTGCAATGTTTATGATGGATCTTTGGTTCCAAAGTGTAACTGGAACAGATCTGGCACAATCTGGAAAAACCTAGTAACACTGTTGAATGTAGATTTGAAAATTCCAACTGCCAAGGGATCTTTTACGTGCATGCCTCGGTTTTTCAAAGAATCAGAATATTATTTTTGTAGGGCCTTACTTGTCATCTTTCTCTACAGGACACCAGGCATATATCTCACATACTTCAATCGACGAGTTCCTTGGCGATGGTTTACACGCTCCAGTTTTAACACCTACAACAAAACCTCAATTATTATTGTTTAATGCTATTGGGCTTAATAATTAGATGTGCTATTTTAAGTGAGATATTATTGTCTAATTGAGATTCTCTCTAAGACACATTCGCTCGCACAAGGGATCGAAACCACAACTGCAAGACAGAGGTGAGAGGCCAGGTAGAGTTGGAAGAGCAACACTCTAGTCCATTAGACCCACCCTCCCAACGCCAATTGGGCTTAATAATTAGACATGCTATTTTAAGTGAGATATTATTGTGGAATTGAGACTCTCTCTAGGACACATTCGCTCACAAAAGGGATCAAAACCACAACTAAGGTGATAGGCCAGGTAGAGCTGAATGCGCAACACTCTAGACCACTAGACTCATGGGTTTTAACGTGTTGCTTGTACTATAAAATAATTTAGCCATCCAGTCTTGGAGAAAAAAAATGAAGAAATGCAACAAACCATTTCCATTTATGACTGGCGTGTCTGGAACACATGGTTTCTCTGCGCTACATATACCATCAGGTACGGAAGGACTCTACAATAATAATTAAACACAAATTAGTGGCAAGGCCATGTTGGTTAAAACACTATTTAATTAAATTTACATTACACAAGAGCTAAATCTGCCTAACATATTTTTCAATGTATAAGGCGCATGCGTAGATAAGGCGCAGGACAATACGCCAGAGGTGTTTCAGGAAAAAATAAAAGTGTATGCTGTAGACGCACCCTTCTCCGGCATCTTGTGAAACACGTGCAATACCATACAGTATGTGATTCTAGTACACTTGCAATGACCAGTAACTGGGCCAAACTTACTGTTTACAGTTATACATGTAATAATTACCGATATTTAGCCGTAACCAAGCTATATATATATTTCTTTATGAAATAAGAAACGATATTTATAGTTTATGCATTGCATAAGACTTTATATTAATTGTAACTTTCTATTGAATTGTGCCATATCTTAAATGGTAATTCTGGCGCTCGTACGGTAGTCAAATTGTCGTTAAAGTTCCACCCACAACGATATTGAAGGTCTTTCTTTAGGCCTGTCATGTTATATTAACTATTAATTTAGACATAATCAATTCTCGATATCATCAGATACTCAAGATTTTGACTAGATTAGAACGGTTCTCTTCATTTAAAAATTAAATCTAAAAATGGGAAAGTGAGGCTTAGTCTCGAATATACCAGTGCTCTGGTTATCATTATGCACACCTCTTGTCAAAACTACAAACAGTGATAACTTGGCTCAGAATGGGGTTTAACGTCCTACTGTTCTGCTAATGAAGACAGGCATGCTCCATACAGTTTGCTATGAGGAAAATTTTCTCCGGACAACGGAAGTACGGCCTACTCTTATATCGAATTCCAACTGTCAAAGGATCTTTTACTTACATGCCAATGTGTACACGGAACCTTAGATTTTATTACCATCCTAACGACTAGACAGCTGTCCTTGTCAGGCCCTCCGTGCTGCATCACACACAAGGGGAAACCACATTGGAATATCGGGATGAACTTTTTCAGCAAATGCAAGGATCGAACCCCCAACCTCAAGGCTAGCTTGCCAGCTCCTTACTAACTTAGCTACCGTGATCCAATCTCGTTCCCAGAGGCAGCCACGGAGCCGAAGGCCTCTGGCACATTAGACCGTCCATTTTTTCCAATTTTTTTCAAACCTACGCCCCGCCCATTCTGACCTCTGATTGGTTAATCTTTTTGGGTCGATTTCTCGAAAACTATAGAGGTCGGATCGTCGTTTTGTTTGTTGGAAAATGACCCTTGAGTCAAAGTCAACTCGCTGACATAAAAAATTGGATCGTAAACGAACAAATTCAAGTTTTTGTAAAGATCTATTTTTCTACGCGTGGGTATATTTTTAAGTGATTCGGTCATCCAGGCACGTAAAATCAGGGGCGTATGACGCAAATAAACGAGAAATTTCGCGCGTATGAATTACATGTCATTTTCCAGGAAAATGGCTACGCCGATTCACCAGAGAAATTTCTTTAAAAAATTTTCTGGTTTCAAGATTGACCGTGATCCCCCCAAGTTGACAAAACACATGAATAAGACAAATGTAGACATACCTCTAGACAAGTATCTTGTTGTTGACCAGGTGTCACAATTACATTAGTCATCACAAAAAATGCATTATTTTCCTGAAAATGAACAAATTCCATCATCCATTAGAAGAAGCAAATTAATGTACAAATTCCACTTCCCAAACATTGTACTTAGATGCAGGGTAAGAAAAAGCAGAAAAATGGGGTTTAACGTCCACTGGACACAAACTAGGTCATTTTGGGACTAACACAAAGTTCAATTTTATTTCAATAAATTATGGGTCTTTAGCAGTGGCAGGAAACCGGAGTACCCGGAGCAAACCCACAAGGTTGGACAAGCTACCCTACTCCTTGTCACATACAATTGGGTATTTGAAAGTCTGCCAGTTGACTCAATGACAAGCCTTATGCTAACTATTCAGTCATATTACCCCCCCCCCTCACTCCCCTGTTAGCAATGGGAGGAAACCGGAGGACCCAGAGAAAACCCACCAATTAGGACAGGTGACCCATGATATTGTCACGTACAACTGCAGGTTAGGGAGCCAATATCTTACTGAGTCATAGAAGAAATGAAATAAAATGGGGTTTAACGTCCTATTCTTATGCACCTGACCTGGGCTAATGGAAGACAGGCATACACCATACAGTGCACTATGAGGGAAATTTTGCCCGGGCAGCGGCGCTACGGCCTACTCTTATATGGAATTCCAACTGCCAAGGAATCTTTTTCGTGCACGCCAATGTGTACATGGGACCTTGGTTTTTCATCCCATCCGAACGACTAGACAGCTGTCTTTGTCAGGCCCTCCATTCTGTATCACTGACCTGGGGAAACCACGCAGGAAAATCGAGATGAACTTTATCGGCCAGAGTCATAGAAGAAGGAAAGAAAGAGTATTATTTTATTTACTTGAGGCGGAATAACGTAGTCTGCTACATCCCAGACCCGTGTTCCATTAATACCCTGATCTGTTAGGTTCGTTAGAGCCACTCCCTTTAATTTGGTTGTAACAGCGCTGTTGACATCATCAAAATCTTGATAACCTTTCTTATATATGATAGCAAATCTGAAAACAAAATATTTTTGACAATTACCCAATAGCAGGAGAACCACAACCATTCAAACGACTAGACAGCTGTCCTTGTCATGCCGAGAACTGACAAGGGGAAACCACGCCTGAAAATACTGATGAATTTTCTTAGCAAACACAGGCCGCGAGCAAGCATCTAACTAACTTAGCCACCATATATGGCTCCAATGAGGTTTAAATATCATTTATATCATGACTGGAAATATTGTCAAATCGATCGTAAAACCAGTGAGAACATCAAGTTTCTAACATTAACAATCGGATATTACAATTGTTTATTAATCGATTTTGTAAAAATCGAGATCAGCGTTCCGAATTTTGAAGTTTATGTCTCTCTGTGAGTGTGACAGTACCTGTGTAGAGCCGGAAATGAAATGTCAATGAAACTGGGTTTAAATGTCCTTCCAACTCAAAGGCGACAAGTTTATGGAGGTGGAAACAAAAATGAGTTAAATTACCCTATTACGTAGCTTATTATTGCCAGCTGTAGGAATCTGTTAATAACTCCAACCTTCTTACTTCGAATGTGAACAATTCGCGGTGTGTCGTATTCAAAAAATACGCTCAGGGCAGAACGCACTATGGAGGGCGGCGCCATGTTTGTTGTCTACAAAGATCATGTGACACAGCACATGACTATACATAATTGGTCTCGGTCAGCCAGTGACTTCACGCAATGAACTTTTCCCTCGTATCGCCCCGGAGAGCTAATTTCGCCAGGGGTAGTGTTTGCTTTTTTTCAATTTTAATTATCTATTTTCTACGATGGCTTATTGGTGTCACTCGCGAATTCATACATTTTTCTAGTAATTTACCTCATTTGTAAAGGATTTACTCTGCAATACAAAACGAGTTTCGCGCCGCAGATGCGAGAGAGAAAGAGAGAGAAAGAGGGGGGGGGGTCCTCCGGTTCTCCTCCCCTTCTGCTAAAGACCCTTACGCGCTACCGAATTATTGAAATAAAATTGTAAGTTAACATTTTTACTGAAAAGGTGATTACTTTCGATCATTTTCATTATGTTTTACAAGAATGGCTGTGCATGCACTTTCACAATCTGTTTCACAGAGAATTACTTACGAATTAACTCTGTCAGAGATGACTGTCCACAACACGTGCATAGCTTTCACGTGGCGTCGGTCATTGGCTCAACGGCTCGCGCATTGATTACATACTAACTGCTTCGGGCAAAATGATGCATTTTACTCATTTTAATACCCATTTATACTAACTAGGAAATATTTTTTAACAACAAACACTTCAAACGTCTTTATTTATTTTTCTTATACTTCAAAAAAATGTTTGATAATTTAGTTAATATGCCGAACTCATTAAGGGGATGCTCGATTCACAGTCCAGAACTTTCCGAATCGACAGAATTACAATCGAGTGACGCGGAATTTAGTCCTGTCACAGTTCGGCCAGTCCCGATAGCTGAGGTGGAGTGAGCAGAATCGTGACGTATTCCTAGTAAAAAATATGTTTCAGTTGTCATGATTGGTTGAGATATTTTTTACACAGTCGACGCATGCGTTGTACTCCGAAATTCTCCCTTGCGCTCGATTGGCACCAGTTTTGGAATTTAATTCTGGAACTGTGAATCGAGCATCCCCTAAGTCTCGTCGATGTCATGCTTATCAGTGATAGTAGCGGCCAAGCGAATATTCACTGCGGGATCAGTATGGCATAAGATGTCATTAAAAGATATAACACGATAAACATGTAAACGGGATAAATGCCCGAACTGGTAAAATTACCATAAGCAAAACAGTTGTTAAGACTAAGTGTAAACAGGTTTAAAGAGTTCAGTCTTAAAGGGACAATCCCGATAAGAACAGAGTCTAAAAAATTAAAGTCCCAGTATTTATGAAATTTATGGACCAAAAATAGAGGCATGGTGCATTTACCTCGTCTCAAAATTTCAGCTCAAAATATTGAGTCGTTTGGACGTGTACGTTAACACTGCTTATCCGGACACGTAACCCTTTTAAGATTTCGGGTCAATTTTTTCATTGGGTGACCAGATAATCGATTCCCGTTTCTTGAGAGGTCTATGCAGTGAATGACCCATGTGCAGTACTTGATAACAAAAGGTAAATTTCACCTACATATTATTTTTATAGAAAAAAGTCTGGTTTATCCAGATACTGTACAATGCAACGGTCTCCATTTCCAGATGAAGACTGACAGGTTTAAGTTATTTACAAGCGTATCACAAATATCGGGTTAGTTGGTCGGCCTTAGGTAATGGGTTTTAAGGGATTTTAACACAAAATTAAGCAGTTTTATTCCCCAGAAAGTTATCGGGATTGGCCCTTTAAGAGATTTCTTAAAAAATGTCATGTTTTTGGAGTCTTTCGTCATTTTTGATAGCCTGTTCCATAATGTGGGGCTCATGGTGACTAAGTGGGTAAGACGCGGGATTGCTAGCCCGAAGACAAGTGTTCGATCCCTGCATTGTCCGAGATAGTTCCTCCTCTTCGGTGATGCAAGGCGGAGGGCCCAATATGTCTAGGGTGTAATAATTTCTTGAGGATATTTAAGAGAGTCGATATTATTCCGCGTAGTATGTATTTATCTTAAATATTATCCTTTCTTAAGTAAGAAAAATTAATATATACTTACATGTATTTTAATCCTAAGCTTGTATATATATGTTCTGTATTCTACTGTAACTTTAGTATGGTAACCAGCTCCACGGGCGGATTGGGGCCGGGATCCGGCCCGGGCTACCGTGGCGGAGCGGCCCATTTTACTGACCGCGGAGCCCGGACAGGGGGCCCGGGGGCTTTTCCACAGGAAAATTTTGAAAAATGAACCCCAAATTTATTGGTATATCTGATTAAAATCTGATGAAATTTTCGGATGAAATTCGGCCCACACCCAGCACACCCGGCCCAGAAAGTCTATTATACCAGCCCATGTTCACATTGGGCTATACGCATAAAACACTTTTGACAGCTGGAAATCGAAAAAGCAGTAGACCGTAGTGGCGCCATTCGAGCAATATTGCAATCATCGCATTCTATATGGTGCATGTCCGTTTTAATACTAGACCGTGGGTACAGAACAGTAGGGCTTCCCCCACCCCCCGCCATTTAATTTTGACTTTGTGTCGAAGCATCGATCGATGACATATACGTTGGGTTCCCAAGTAACAATTATATAGAGATGATTACGGGGAAATCGTGGGTGAGGGGGGTGAATGATTAAATCAAGTGACGTAGTTTCGCCTGCCCGCTTGTATGTGACAAGGAGTTGGGTCGCCTGTTTAACCTCGTGGTTTTCTCCGGGTGCTCCATATCCTGCGATCCATCACTAAACAGAGGTATGTGTTAGAGGGCCCCCAAGAGACACTAAACAGAATGCGACGTGTGACACTACACTGAGTCATAGCAGTACGTTATGCCCCCGTCAGATCGAGATTGCGTCCTTACTGCGCTGCTGCGGCCGTACGGCGACCAGAAAATGCACAAGGTCGCCGGCAAACGTGCATGGAACACATTGTCCCCAAAAATTACAAACTTGAAAAAGGTCGAGTTCTTACAGTTTTCCAGGTGAGATCGCAGAACCTTGTCGTTTGATTTGAACATGCTCAAAAACAAACTCAGTGACACGGCGATCATTGGCGACCATAACAGGATATATTAGCGTTACCACCGCGCTTTTACCACGCTTTTGGCGATCTTGACTCGCTCTGAGATCATTTTCGGTCGTCGTTGAAGTGCAGTGATGACACAAACTCGGTCTGACATTGCATAAACGTTGTAGATAGAATGAAAAACTTCAAACCCACAGCAAAACTAATTTTATATGCTAAAGTGTTGGCGTGTGGCGTCCGATTGTAGTCCACTTCCGGTTGTAAATGAACGACGGCTCACAAGTTATTGGGGTTAACGACGTGAATTTTGTGGGGCGTATCTGCGACACCGCAACATCTACACGAAGGCCTACAGCAGACAACATGATAAGGATTGAGACCCGTTACCCCCCCCCCCTCTCCCCAAACCGGGAGTACATGTCGTCATATGTTATTTTGTTCATAGGCGGGCAAGCCGACTTTTCGGGCAGACAGGTAAAGTGAGAAAAAAAAATTATTTCATCTACTTGGCAAAATTAAGTGCCCGAAAACTAATAAAACACTAATTTTACGAGCTGGAATAGCAATAAAACGCGTTTGCGGTCGTCAAATATTCCAAAATATTCTTGGGGTGGGGGGTCTATACAAGGTCAGCTTCACTTCTTCGCCTCTGGAAGAAAACCGGCGCCGCTGTCTGTGAACCTGAAATTTTTTCGGGCATTTCTAGTTTTGCTTCCCTAACTTCCCTAATAAAACACTAATAATACTCTTCATTAATTGAATACCACGAATTTGTACTGAGTTGATTTAAAACATTTTGTCTGGAGTCACTCGACTTTGTGCGACATTTTTCGCGCATCGATTAGTATTTGTGAATGCAGCTGCAACAGTCTGATTGGATGGTTGGAATTCGGGGTGGGATTTCGCTTACAAAATCATTGGATACTTTTGGTGTTACTTACACGGGCTAGAACAAACTGATGTCGCAGTGAATATTCGCTTGGCCGCTACGATCACTGATAAGCATGACATCGACGAGGCTTAATAAGTACGGCATATTAACTTTTTTACTCCGACAAATTAAATTCTCAAACATTTGAGGTAAAAGAAAAATAAATAAAGACGTTTGAAGTGTAAATGGGTATTAAAATGAGTAAAATGCATCATTTTGCCCGAAGCAGTTAGGTGTTAAGTAAACATTGCACGAGCCGTTGAGCCAATGACTGGCACCGTCTGCAGTCAACGCACGTGCTATGGGCACTCATCTGTTACAGAGTTATTTCGTAAGTAATTCTCTGTAAAACAGATTGGGGCTAGAATAGCAGAAAACGCATTTGCGGTGGTTTAATTTTCAAAATTTTCTCCGGGAGGGCGAGGCCCCCATTCCCCGCGACGATTGATTGGTTGTTTGTAATTCGGCTCAGCAGGTAGGCTGTATTGGACTAAATTGAAGCTACTTTATCCACAGACTGGAATAGCAGGAAGGCGCGTTTGCGGCTTTTAAATTTTCAAAATTTTTCTTGTCTTCGTGGACTGTAAACGATTCATTGAAATTCGAGTCAGTCACCTTAATTCAGCTATATATTAGACCACTTTGAAGTTGCTTTGTTCACGAGATGAAATAGCAGGAAAGCGTGTTTGCATCCGTCAAATATTCCAAATTTTTTCAGGCAATTCAGGTTCTGCCCCACTAACTGTCATTGAGCCCGTACGCCTATGTTTGTTGCGGTCTGGTAAATATACATACGCAATAGCAATGGGTGCAGTCAAGATAACAATATTACTAATGAATTATTAATTTAAACAGTAGCTTCATATGAACCTATATTGATTTCTTTCGAATGAACTGGAAGCTTTTGTGAAGTTTAAAAAGATATTTCAAGCGCATTTTAAACCAGTCGTTAAATATTTTTTCGTGTTGTTTTATCTCAAAAGAATATACAGAATTGATCTGTTTGTATCGTCAATATATTCAATATGACGTCTACTTCGCACCAGGAAAAATTTCCAATACATAATTTGGATACACTGAGAAGGAATCATTCTTATTTAGTTCGTGAATTAACACCAAAGACTCTGTTTGATAATAAGTTAGGGATGATTCTAACTGATAAAGACAAAAATGAGATTGAAAACTTGGAAGGTAGAAGGGAAAAGATGGAGAAAATGATGGAAATTATTTACAATAAAACTGAAGATAACCTCTACATAAAGTTTCTGGATTGGTTGAAGGGAAGTAAATACGACCACGTTGTAACAAAGCTAACGTCGGCGAATGTAAGTAGTAGCAGAAATAATAGTAAATAAACTGAAATAGGTTTAAACGTCCCACAGTTCTGCTCCGAACTGGGCTAATGAAGACGGGCATACACTTATACAGTGTGCTTTGAGGGAAATTTGGCCCGGGCAGCGGCACTATGATCTACTCTTACATCGAATTGCAACTGCCAATGGATGTTTTAGGTGCGTGCCAATGTACACACGTCCCATCCGAACGACTAGACAGCTGTCTTTGTCAGGTTCTCCGTCCTGCAACACTGACAAGGAGAAACCACGTCGGAAATTCCAAATTTAGGAGTGGAATTTTTACCGTAAAAGAAAATTCGTGCTGTACACCAATTAACAACCGACTAAATTAAGTAGCTATCTGATACCACTAAATTACATGAACAATAACTACATAAAATCTATAATATTGAACAGCATATTATATTGACCTTTATTTAAAATCTCCTAAGAATCAATAAATACTTTCAATTTAATTTGATGTACATTCCAGATAATTAAATGATATCAGAGAGAGAGAGAGAGAGAAGTGGGGGGGGAGTAACGTCCACTCAACACAAACTAGGTCATTTCGGGATGAACAATATGGTTTAATTTTATTTCAATAATTCACTTGCGCGTATAGGGGTCTTTAGCAGTGGGAGGAAACCTTTATAAAATATTTAAAATATTCTAATATAGAGCGAAGCTCTAAAGCATCGCGCGAAGCGCGGTGCTTGAGCAAAGCTCTTTTCCGGTAACACAGGAGCGTAAGCAAAATGTCACCTACAGACTGTTGATTAAAAAAAATTTCAGACCGGAACCGGATACACTGGGCAAAATTGGCAATGCGCATGTCTGGCAATGCGCATGTCAGCGCATGTCAACTTACCAAATCTCGCCCAAGCGAGATTTCGCGTCTCTAAGAAATATTTCTATGACGCGTCGAATGAATGACGTCACATATTTTTGACGTCAATGAAATTTAAATTCTCACACTTTTTTGTTCTTTTTGCAAAAACCAGCTTCGCTCTACTCAGGCAAGGCCTGTTACATATTAGCAACAAAATGATTATTTATCAAGTAAAATAAAAATGTACCCCAAATTAAATTGAAAGTATTTATTTATTCTTAGGAGATTTTAAATAAAGGTCAATATAATATGCTGTTCAATTTTATAGATTTTATGTAATTATTGTTTACGTATTTTAGTGGTATCAGATAGCTAGTTAATTTAGTCGGTTGTTAATTGGTGTACAGCATGAATTTTCGTTTACGGTAAAAATTCCATTCCTAAATTTGGAATATTGGCTGTGCACTGCTATGAACCAGTCTGCGCAGGTGTCAGTTAATCATGTCCGCCGATTTTGAATGAAAGTTGTATATATATTTTTTATAGCACATGTAGTAGGGTGTAATAGCCCCTTTAATTATTTTTAGGTGTTATAATCCCTTTAAATCTTTTAGTCAGTTTCTATTGTCCGGTATATCCAGGTACATGTAGTCTTACATTTCCAGTTGTTATAATTGCTTAGGTGTATAGTTTAAAGTTGCTATTTAAAGATGGTGAGTACTGGAGTACTGTTCCGTTACTTAGCTACTGTCCTAACATCCTGTTTCACCTTTAGTCACTTTTTCTTCTTTCTCCATCTTGGATGCACCGATTTCACTAACTCAGTGTTTCGCTATTTTCATAATTTGTATATGGGTTTCCTGCTTTTCTAGTTCTTCCTTTTCCTTATATATTAAGAGCCCCTTTCTCAGGTGCTCTTCTACTTATTCTTCTTTCTGTAAATAATTGCCTGTTTTGTTCCTGTGTGTTCCGTGTTTTGTAAATAAACTGTATAGCTGTGTTCCTGTCTTGTATCTTTATGGTTAACCCATGACCTGGAATGGTGGATGGTCTGGCTGTCCGTCCATGATCCTGCTACACACAATTCTACATGAAAATAGTGTTGGATTATTATATGACAGGAAATGATTCCTTTTGATGATCAAGGATGAATCTCGGTCAAATATAGACGGTAAGGATTCTAAAATAGCCTTAGACCGAGATAGAGAAAAGCCTTATTTTCATACTCTTTTCTCTTTAGGCGAGACCAATAACTGTGGAGAGCCAGAGGTAGCGCGCTGTTAAACAGTTAAGAAAATAAATAGTTATTAGGGACCTTTCGCATCGGTACGAAAACGAATACGAAAACGAACACGTCATCAATTCGTGTGTACCTGTGACGTCAATCCGTAATGAGTGTTCGGCCAGAGAAAAGCGTTACACGTGTGGAGCTAGATTCACGTATGTACGTGTAGCCGGAGCTTTATCTCGGGGGATTTCGGGTTGATGAGAACAGGAAACAGCTCTTGTTTAAACAGTTAATATTAACAATACACAAAACCAAAAAGGAAAACCAAAAACACTGAAAATATAAATACAAACAGATTACAAACATGCAAACAAAGCGGACGGAACATAATCAAAATAGAAATAAATATACAAAAGAAAGATAAAACATAATTTGAACTAAATACATTTATAGATATATATGAACATTTAAAATAAAAGAAGAGAAAAGCAGAAAAACTAAACATACCCTGGGAAAGGTGCCTTAATTATATTATTACCAGTATGTCAGAATTATATTACAGAAGCTAAAATAAAACAAACACCACAATAAGTACAAACCACTGGGAAAAGGGGTGAAAATGGCGGGAAAACTAAAGATATAAAATACCTGAAGTTGAAGATAATATACAAGAGGGTCTTGTCATAGTCATGTCAAGAGGAAAAGTGTAGTTTAAAACAAGGTGCAAGCCAGGTAAACTCATTAAAACAACTCACTAAACACAATACAACAACACACACTGGACACTACATCTTGGCTAGATTCCAAGACACTAAGCTGACATAAAATACAACACTTTATTTACATATAAACAACAAAACATTTACAAATTACGGAAATGTTTTTTGTCTCGTACACTGATTTTTCCACAGTTTTTCGAGGCCTTGTGTATATTTGTGTAGTGTTTGTAGAATGTGTTCAAATGCAATATTCTGCTTGATTTGTTGTACATCTACCAAATTATCGATTGAACACTTTGCCTGGACAGAGAAGTTCATGGAATGGAAATTAACCCATCTAGCTATTATCGTACGTCGGATTGCGAAACCACGTGTTAGAGGATACGTATACGTAAACGAATATATAGAGACTTTTGGCAAGCGTAAATTTCTGGTCCGTATCGCGTATCCGTATCGATTTTGTGTGTGGCGTCAACAATGCTTGTGTATTTCTCATACGTGATACTGCACACGGATACGGCAGCACGTATCGAACAGCTTTCATACGGAAAAGGTCCATATAACATCGTCGTCTTTTTACCATACTTTTTGCTACTTTTAGACGCTGAAATGTTCTGTTGTAGTAGACACTTAACTAGTACTGAAGATCTTGGTAGATAACTGACATCATGCTGTAAATAGAACTAAGCTAGCCCAGTTACCCATATGTACACGCCGCGAAAATCTGCCAAAACTCTAAAACTACCTTGACGCAACGTATCACGTGGCGATACGGATACGTGATACGGATGCGGAAAATTCCACTTGCCAAAAGTCTGTAATGTTCGTTTTCGTGTTCGTTTTCGTACCGATGCGAAAGTTCCCTATTATCGTACGTCGGAATGCGAAGTCATGTGTTAGAGGACACGTATACGAAAACGTATACGAACATATGTTCGTTTTCGTGTTCGTTTTCGTACCGATGCGAAAGTTCCCTAATAACGCTACCAATACCAATTTAGACGATCATACCCCAGGCAGTGTTCTATGTCACTACGACTTACTCTAATATCAAGGGTCTTTTACGGGCACGCCAGTGTGTACACAGGACCACGGTTTTTAGTTCAATGATAATGACTACACGTTTTCCCTTGCCTGTACGGGAGCCGAGCAGGAAAATTCAACACACCGGAATCCAAGCACCCTATGCCATGTTCGCACACGTGTCTTTTGTTATCCTCCTGCACGTACTATTAACTTTTTGTGTGTGGTTTTGTGTTATTTGTGTTGTTATTTTGGTGATCTTTTAGGTTTCGTCGCCATGTCGAGGACACCGTGATATCGAAATGCTGAAAGCTGACGTGAAAACATTACAGCAAGATGTGGTCAAACTACAACAAGAACAACAACCACAACAACAACAGCAGCAACAACTACAGAAACAACAGCAACAACTACAGAAACAACGGCAACAGATGGAATCTAAACTCACAAACGGGGAAGTAGTTTTTGATGTAAACCAGAAAGTTGAACCCTCATTTTTCATCCGGGACCTTTAAAGTAGTTCGTCATGCACCTGAAGTTAGATTGTACCGGAAACAGCCGAGGTTTGCCGAGTGCGATGGTCACCTTAATATCACGATTTGTCCTACGGCTTAGGACACGTTCTTTTCAGACCTCACTAATATCTCATTTTTAAATAACAGACCCATCGTTCTTCTATTTACAAATATTTTACTCTAGGATTCGGGTCTGAAATTAACAAAAAATAAAAACTGCTGATTTTTTTTTATTTTGTATAATAAATATTTGCTCAATTTATCACAAATATCACTTTTTATACGCCCACATTGAAATGTGGTCGTATATTGTCGTCGCCCCTGTCCGTCCGTCGGCTAAAGTTAATATCCGATTGACTTTAAATTTGTACACAGTGTTTAAGGTCATGAGCCGAAGAAGCCTGTTGATTTTCACTGATTTCCGATAATTAGTGCCAGAGTTATGGCCCTTTATCGCTTCAAAAAATCATGTGGGTGCTCTAGAGGCCAAAGTTAATATCCGATTGACTTCAAATTTATACACAGAGTTTAAGGCCATGAGACGAAGAATCCCATTAATTTCCGATAATTAGTGCCAGAGTTATGGCCCTTGATCACTTCAAAAACTTATGTGGATACTCAAGAGGCCAAAGTTAATATCCGATTGACTACAAATTTATACACAGTTTTTAAGGTCATGAGACGAAGAAACCTATTGTTTTTCAGCGATTTCTGATAATTAGTGCCAGAGTTGTAGACCTTGATCACTTCAAAAAATCTTGTTGATGCTCTAGAGGCCAAACTTAATATGCGATTGACTTCAGATTGATACACAGAGTTTAAGGTGTTGAAACGAACAAATATTTTGATTTTCAATGAATTTTGATAAACAGCTAAATCCATCATATTAAATGTTTCCTATACTAATTGTTAGTGTGGGGCAAAACTTTATAAAAAGCAAACAAATTCTAATGATTTTCTGATATTTACATAATGAGTTGTTACTCTTAATCAGAATTTAGCGTATTATAAATGTTTCATTACCGAAAAAAGTAAAAATATGCGACAACTCTTGTTGACTGCTCGGACGATTTAGCTGCTGAGGGCGTATGTTTCATTGCCTGGCAACATATCTTTCATCAAGCTACAATATGCAATTTTCAAAATATTATATTTTTTTATATTATTTACATAGAATAATAACCGACGTGGTTCCTCTCGTCAGTGATGCAGAACGGAGGGTCTGACAAGGGCAGCTGTCTAGTTGTTCGTATGGGACGAAAAAGATCATTATTTTTACTTCAAATGTTATATGAATTATTATTTAGACATGTATTATACACCTTACATTCCGTCCACCATATATATTACAATCCGTCCACCATATATATTACAATCCGTCCACCATATACATTACATTCCGTCTGCCGTATACCTTACAATCCGTCCACCACATATTACAATCCGTCCACCATATATATTACAGTCCAGCCACCATATATATTAAAATCCATCCACCATATATTATAATCCGTCCACCATGTATTACAATCCGTTCACCATGTATTACAATCCGTCCACCATATACATTACATTCCATCCACCATATATAACAAACCGTCCACCATACACCTTACATTCCGTCCACCATATATATTACAATCCGTAAAACATAATACAATCCGTCCACCATATATATTACATTCCGTCCGCCTTATATATAACAATCCGTTCGCCATACACCTTACATTCCGTCTGCCAGATACCTTACAATCCGTCCACCATGTATTACATTCCGTCTGCCAGTTACCTTACAATCCGTCCACCATGTATTACAATCCGTCCACCATATACATTACATTCCGTCCACCATATATATTACAATCCGTCTACCATATTATATATTACAATCCGTCCACCATATATATTACATTCCGTCCACCATATATATTATACCTCCGTCAACCACATATTACAATCCGTCCACCATATATATTACATTCCGTCAACCACATAATACCTATATTTAATTTCTTTTAAATAACAAATTAGTAGAACTGATTTTTATACGCCCACATTTTCATGTGGACGTATATTGTCGTCGCCCCTGTTCGTCCGTCCGTCCGTCCGTCCGGACGTCCGTCCGTCCGTCCACAATTGTTTGTGAACAGTCTACAGGTCACAATTTTTATCCGATTTCAATGAAACTTAAAACATAGGTTTATCACCCTAAGATCTCGGTTCCTTTCGATATTGGCATGTATCGGACTGTAACTTCATGGGTTATGGCCCCTGATTGTACGAAAAATCACGTTTTTTAGCTTGTGAACAGTGTAGAGGTCACAATTTTGAACCGATTTGGATGAAACTTGAAATGCATGTTTATAACCCAAAGATCTTGGTTCCTTTCGATATTTGCGCCAATCGGATCGTAACTTCCTGAATTATGGCCCCTGATTGTCCGAAAAATCGCCCTTTTTAGCTTGTGGTCCCTCTGGAGGTCAAAATTGTTATCCGATTTAAAAAACCGTTTGATTATATCACCGTTCCATGGTTATGAAGGTCGAGTTCGAATTTCGTGAAAATCGGACCAAAATTGACGGACAAAATGGCCGCCATTTGTACGCGAATAGTGTGAAAATATGTTATATCAAGGTTGTGAACAGTGTAGAGGACACAATTTTGAACCGATTTGGATGAAACTTTAAATGCATGTTTATAACCCAAAGATCTTGGTTCCTTTCGATATTTGCGCCAATCGGATCGCAACTTCTCGAATTATGGCCCCTGATTGTCCGAAAAATTGCCCTTTTTAGCTTGTGGTCCCTCTGGAGGTCAAAATTGTTATCCGTTTTAAAAAAACGTTTGATTGTATCACCGTTCCATGGTTATGAAGGTTGAGTATGAATTTTGTGAAAATCGGACCAAAATTGACGGACAAAATGGCCGCCGTTTGTACGCGAATATTGTGAAAATATGTTATATAAAGGTTGTGGACCTTATAGAGGTCACAATTTTGAACCGATTTTGATGAAACTTGACATGTATGTTTATAACCCAAAGATCTTGGTTCCTTTCGATATTTGCGCCCATTGGATCATAACTTCCTGAATTATGTCCCCGGATTGTCCGAAAAATCGCTTTTGTTCGCTTTTGGTTCCTCTGGATGTCAAAATTATTATCCGATTTAAAAAAACGTTTGACTGTATCACCGTTACATGGTAATGAAGAGAGAGTTTGAATTACGTGAAAACCGGACTAGAATTGACGGACAAAATGGCCGCCGTTTGTACACGAATAGTGTGAAAATATGTTATATCAAGGTTGTGGACCCTATAGAGGTCACAATTTTGAATCGATTTTGATGAAACTTGACAGGTATGTTTATAACCCAAAGATCTTGGTACCTTTCGATATTTGCACCCATCGGGTCATTACTTCCTGAATTACGTCCGCTGATTGTACGAAAAATCACCCTTTTTAGCTTGTGGTGCCTCTGGACGTCACAATTATTATCTGATTTAAAAAAAACCGTTTGATTATAAAAACCAAACAAATTCTAATGATTTTCTGATAATTCCTTAATATGCGACAACCCTTGTTGACTGCCCGGACGATTTGGCTGCTGTGTGGGCGTATGTTTCGTTGCCTGGCAACCTATTTTTATTTCACAGCGTAAACTTAAATTTAATGAAGAAATCTTTATTCAATCATTAAAACTTTTATGTAAAATATTGTATATCGTTTAAATATTTACATTTTTTAAGATTGCATTTTGGTTATGACGCAGATTTTACCATTATTATGAGATTTAAATATTTTCAGTATAATTCACAGTGCCGGACTGGACCGACCTGTCCACCTGGCCAAAGCTCATTAAAAGAAAAGTGGGCCTAAGCCTATAAACAAAAAAGAATAAAGGATTTTGATTTTGACGCTCAAAAGAATTCTCAAATTCATCTAATGATAGTGTTCTTAGGACATTCTAATTGTATCAGAAAATCAAAAATTTGCGTTCTTCTGCTTTGGTATGAAATGCTTGGAAAATGGGATTGCGGTTGTCGAGTACACTCCTCGGACGCTCATTCGCCGTGGGCGCGCCCATGACACATCTTCGGCGCGTACTTGTGTGGGCCTTGGTCAATGACCTGACAGGCCCGCCAGTCCGGCACTGAAATTCATTATGGAATTTTAATGAAGAAATCTGTATTCAATCGTTTAAACTATTTGTCTTAGATATTGTACGTGTATACCATTTGAATATTTACATATTTTGTAAAATTAGATTTGGGTTATTACTAAGATTCTGCTATTAGTATGAAATTTTAAATTTTTAGGAAAATCTCAACAAATTAGATATTTCCAGTACAGTTCACTATGTAATTTTATTTTTTAAATGTGATAGTTTGTTTTAAATAGTCACGGTTTTTATCATTGTTCAATGTTTTTTTATAACAATTTTTAACTATTTTATTTTTTTATTTGTTTCTTACAATAAAATGTTAAAAGGTTGATGTTGTTATTATTTCAATCTACGTAATAGATGCGTTTTTGTTTGGTAGATAATCTACCGTGGTTATGTGACCATGGAACTACGTCATCGTAGCATTCCCGTCAATGGGGGAAGTCGAGCATGCGAAGGTTGTTTAGTATTTCGCACCTTCTTCTTGTTGTCTAACAAAAACTTTATTTCACTTTCAATACGCGCATGTCAACTCGGTGACTTTAATTTCACGAAGGTGGAGGGTGTGTAGCGCGCACGGGTTAAATCACAATATTATGTCATTACGTCAAGGGACGTTATTCCGATTAACTCCGGTTTATATAGCGCCGGAAAAACAGATAAGACTCACGATCATACACGCAATAATTGTCTCTTTAACACCTCATGGTATGCTTAATGGCTTGAACACAGATCATACGTAGTTAGTAAATGACTTATGGGATTAATTGCATGATGAATTAGATCATAGCCAGTTTGTGTCTTAACAGAAGTATATACAATGCTGGGGATCACGTGGCTAAGTGGGTAAGGCGCTGGCTCGTTAGCCTGGAGGTCGGATGTTCGACCCCTGCATTTGCCGAGAAAGTTCATCTCGATTTTCTAGCGTGGTTCCCCCTTGACAGCGATGCAGATCAGAGGGCCTAACAACTACAGCTGTCTGGTCGTTATAAGAGTCGGCAGCAGCGCCACTGCCTGGGCAAATTTCCCTCATAGCACACTGTATGGCGTATGCCCGTCTTCGTTAGCCCAGGTTAGGTGCAGAAGAGTAGGACGTTAAACCCCATTTCATTTCATATATACAGATGTTGAAAAGCCAATGTAATAATTTATCAAAAGCAGGTTAAGTCATAAAGTTCTATGCACCTATGATTGTTTAGTTTAATGAAAGTTATGGAGTACTTTGTCAATGGGGGGGGGGGAGCTAGTGGTTTAGAGTGCCACGCTTCGACCTCTAGCTGGCCGGTCATCTCTGGCTTGCGGCTGTGGTTTCGATCCCTGATGTGCGCGCATGTGGCATGGATATAGGGGCGCCTTCTCAACCTCGTGGGTTTCCTCCAGGCACTCCGGTTTCCTCCCACTGCTAAAGACCCTTACGCGCAAGCGAATTATTGAAATGAAATTAAACCATATGTTTGTCCCGAAATGACCTAGTTTGTGTTTAGTGGACGTTAAACACCATTTCTTTCTCTCACTCTCGCTTTGTCATAGTAGCTTGGGTGCCCCACGCGTATTGATTGACTAACTGCCCCCTCCCCTAATTTTCGACAGTGCCCTTTTTTACTGCTGAAAGTGCCCTTTTTCGGACCCATTTATGTCCTCTCCGAACGTTTACTTAGACGAAAATATCAGCTAAATAGCTCTTGGAATGTCTACAGATGCAATGAAGTGCCCTCATTTGGCGGTGCCCCTCCCCCCTTTTCAAAATTCCTAGATCCGCTCCTGGGATATTGACTGACTAACTGTATTCGTCAAAACATTGTCTATGTTTATGTTATTAGATTAAATTATTTAATGAAATGCATACACTGTATAGATTTCCATTTATCGGTATGTGACTGTATCCAGGCGATCAACTATCTCTGGGATGTCCCTCGATGAGGCATAGAAAATAAATGACTTGTGTCTGTTGCCATGGAATTAACAATGGTTTCCAAAACATGGACAGAGAACAAGGTTAAAATTTTTCAAATGTCAACACAGTTCCTGTACAGCATATTTTTTATACTATTTGTGTATGTCGGGCGGCCATTTCGTCGGGCAGTTTCTATCCGATTTTCATGAAATTCGAACTCAGCGGTCATTTAGGAGATAAACACCCACTGTTTCGCATTTAGAGGGGTGTTATTGTCAAATAGACATGTCCTGAGATCATTAGGGCCCAAGACGCGTTGGCGTCGCGGGTTCTAATGTAAAATCTCGGGATTTTCCGGCGTGGTTCCCCTTGACAGTTGGAATTCGATATAAGAGTAGGTCGTAGAACCACTGTATGGCGTATGCCCGTCTTCATTAGCCCAGTTCGAGGCAGAACAGTAGGACGTTAAAAAATCCCGTGATAGTTGGAATTCGATATAAGTGTAGGCCGAAGTACCGTTGTCCGGGCAAAATTTCCCTTATGGCACACTGTATGGCGTAACTGTATTGATTGACTAACTGTATTCATCAAAACATTGTCTCTGTTTATGTCATATAGATTAAATTATTTAATGAAATGTTATATAACTTTAACGCCTTTGTGGGTTTATGCAGTGTATACTCATCCACTGGAAAATCCATGCATGCATACACTGTTAAAACAAAAAGTGCGATTTTTCGAACAGTCTGAGGCCATAATACAGAAAATTGCAATCCGATAAGCACGGGTACCGACACGAACCCAGATCGTTGAGATATAAACATATTATAGAAGGACTAGTGTATAACCTTGACATTGCATATGTTCTGCCGGAAAGCACATGATGTAATGTACCACGCAGACAGTATAAACTATTTATTCAGGAATAAATATGCATGGTGAAAAGCTACAAAAGAAATAAAAAAGTCAAATTAAGTTTCAATTTCTATGATGTACAAATTAATGTAATTATGGCCAGAACGGGTTTCCATACATTTTTTACACGCGAGCGAAACGATGACGGTAAATCATTCGTAAATGACAAATACCATAACAAAATATTTATTAATTTTCTTTTTCTTAATATTATTATCAGTTTTATCTGTTACATCTATCTTTTCAAATTAAACAATGAGAATTAGTTAGTTTAGTTTATTGTACATCCAATCACAAAGAGATCATAGTGATTACTAATTAATTATCGTTATCAAAACTCAAATTGCCATATCATAACTGTAATGACTAATGTAGTATTGTACATATCATCATAATTAAAATTGCTTAATCCACTCTGGCTACAATTAAGCTTAGTGTTAATTAGCTTGTTTTGAATAACTCCTTTGATCTTGTTGTTGTCCTGTATGGTTTCATGAATTGTTGTTATAGTTTTTCGGTATATATTGATCTCATAATTCTTGTTTTACTGTATTAGCTTGATAACGTTGAGAGAATACTCTTCGAAACGTCGCCTAAATAAATTAAGTTGCTGTTATTCCATAAGTATGTGTTTTTGTGTATAACAAAGAGACAATGACTTATAAAGTTAAAATATACAAACAATATAAATGTATAGGGCGTAACCACCGTGACAAACTAATTAATTGAACCTAATTCCTCAGTGAGAAATACGACACGGAAACATCGGGATGTTTACAATTGCAAAAACAATGAAATTTTACCTGACAACATAATGTAGCATACATGGTAAACGCTAAGTAAATAAGTAATGAAACATAAAACATTTTATAAGTCAGAAATAAAAGATTCTTACACTGTGGCCAGTCAAGCGTATGGAAAGCCAGGGACGGATCCAGAGGGGGGTTTGGGGGGTCCCCCCAACTGCTCAGCTAAACGAAAAAAAAAATAATGCCTTGCATCAATGAAATTGCATCACAAAGTGATCCTACATCAGTATAAAAATGATTTCTCTGTTTAAAAAGCTCAATTTGTATGTATGCCCAGGGGCGGATCCAGGGGGGGGGGGGGTGACTAGGGTGATTAGTCACCCCCTCCCCACCGGTGTATAGGAATCCTGGGTCCTACAAGCTTCCACCGGGACATGCACACATGGTCGTATATATATTATATAGCACACGGTACGCATCTTCTCAGACACACAATCAGTATCTATGTTACTAACGGCAGAAATTAGCTCCGTAAACCGCGGTCGGTGAGACAAAACATGGGGTTGTCACCCCCCTCAAAAAAATCCTGGATCCGCCACTGATGCCTATGTAATTTAGAGACGATGATGGCAGATTTCAGTGACAGAAACTTGGCAACCCCCCTCCTGCAAAAATTCCTGGGTCCGCCCCTGAAAGCCCCAAACCACGCGACTTTGTACACAGAAACATGGCGAACTCTAACCAAGGGCCGACACAAAATAATAAATATACATGATCTATAACCATATCTATAACCATAGAATTTATAGAAAGAAATTAAAAATGAAAGATTCTAATTCAAATGTCAACACAGTTCCTGTACAGCATATTTTTATACTATTTGTGTATGTCGGGCGGCCATTTCGTCGGGCAGTTTCTATCCGATTTTCATGAAATTCGAACTCAGCCGTCATTTAGGAGATAAACACCCCCTGTTTCGCATTTAGAGGGGTGTTATTGTCAAATAGACAAGTCTTGAGATAATTAGGACCCAAGACGCGTTTTCCGGCGTGGTTCCCGAAGGGCCGGTCGGACAAAAAATAAAGAAAAATATTTTTGTCCAATTCCTCTATAAAAATCTTTTTCTGCTGAATATTATATGGGGGAGGGGGTATTGGACCGGTCATGGAGCGATGATGATCATGTTGTATATGGCCATCACCGGGGTCTGGAATGGGCTGGTATAATAGACTTTCTGGGTAGGGTGTGCTGGGTGTGGGCTAGAATTCTTCTGCAATGGGGATTTCGAATTTCATCCGAAAATTTCATCGGTTTCACCCGACACTGCCGCCCGCAAATTTACTAATTATTAAGTCACCTGCACCCTGCAGCTTTTATGAATTTCACTTTTGTCACTCTGTACCAATGTGTCTCGCGGCCTTCCATCACAGGAGGAATCAACTAGCGCTCCCGGCAACACAAATGGGACATTTTTCAATGAAAATATTCCTACTTAATCAATATTCCGAACTGGTTAATCAAATAGTCAAAATTTTCCCATTTTTAACCAGTTAAATTCTCTTGACTCTTCCGATACAATCATAATACGTTATTTAATAATATGACGATATGATGATTTCACAAAATGTGAATTACTTGCAGATTTATGAAATATATTATTTTACAGAGATAATAATTAGATATGCCACCCAAACGCATATTTGGGGTTCATATTTAAAAATTTTCCAGGGGGAGAGCCTAGACGCCCCCCCCCCCCTGGTTCGGGGCAGAACAGTAGGACGTTAAACCCCATTTCATTTCATTGAAGGGTTAGACTCGACGTTATGATCACGCTAAATTTATGTAGTGTGTTGGTTGGGTATATTGTGTTTCGCGTTCCGCTCCGACTCAGTTAAAGGGACAGTCCCGATAAGAACAGAGTCTCAAAAATTGAAGTCCGAGCATTTATGAAATTTATGGACCAAAATATAGAGACATGGTGTATTTACCTTGGCTCAAAGTTTCAGCTCAAAATATTTAGTCGTTTTGACGTTAACGTCAACACTGCTTATCCGGACACGTAACCCTTTTAAGATTTCGGGTCAATTTGTTTGATTGGGTGACCTAATAATCAATTCCCGTTTCTTGAGAGGTCTATACAGTGAATGACCCATGTACTCTACTTGATAACAAAAGGTAAATTTCACCTACATACCATTTTTATAGAAAAAAGTCTGGTTTTATCCAGATACTGTATAATACAACGGTCTCTATTTCCAGATGAAGACTGTCAGGTTTAAGTTATTTACAAGCATATCACAAATATCGGGTTAGTTGGTCGGCCTTAGGAAATGGGTTATAAGGGATTTTGACACAAAATTAAGCAGTTTTATTCCCCAAAAAGTTATCGGGATTGGCCCTTTAAAGAAGACGACAGACAATCGATAAAAGCGTAACACATATATATAATATTTATAGTGTTATTCAACAGCCGCTGTGAACAAACAAACAAATTCTTCTTTCTTGCGCTAAATTCAACTGGATAATTGATTTTTTTGGTCTTAATATCGTCTGCAATGGCTGCCACGAAAAGCAGAGGTAATATTCCCAACGAACATTTGGACATTATTAAACGTAATTATGTTTATCTTATTGACGAACTAACACCAAGATATTTGCTGGATTATTTATTGCAAGCCGGGGTGTGTGATCTAAAAGATATGCAGACAGTGAGAGCAGAAGAAGAAAAAGATCGAGCCGAAGCCGTTCGACTATTGTTAAATATAGTTTGTAGTTCCGGTTCCGATGCATTCATTAAATTCAAACGATGTTTAAGAAACAGCGGATACAAACACGCTGCTGAAAGATTGGAGTCTGAAAGTGTAAGTATTATCGTATGAAGAGATTCTCCGTCGATCACGAAAGGGTTAACGTTCAAACATATTGGTCACAACCCAACTAAAGTGCCGGACAATATTGGTTCATTTTAGATGCATTTCGTCCGGGGAATTAGAACACAGTAACTCTTGTGCTGCCTGTGGATGGCCGAATGGTTAGCACGTGCGCTGTATCATAAAGCCTGTCATTGAGTCAACTGGCGTGGTGTCGATTCCGCGCGTGAACGTGAAATGGCGTAGGGTCGCCTGTCCAACCTCGTGGGTTTTCTCCGGGTCCTCCGGTTTTCTCTCACTGCTACAGACCCCTACGCACAAGCGAATTATGAAATAAAATTAAACCTTACGTTAGTCCCGAAATGACCTAGTTTGTGATGAGTGGACGTTAACCCCCCTCTCTCTCTAACCAGTAAACAACTGATTCATCCACCTTTTCTTGTAGGTTATACCTGAACATATTGCTCAGTTTTATTTCTTGAAGTCAGTTGTTGATGTTCTGGATGAGACGTTTGACTATCTGATTCCTAGGGTTGTACAAGTAGAGACCGATATGGAAGATGGAAGACACAGGATAGAGACATTGGAAAGAGAAATGATAGAGGTCAAATCGGATATTTCTGAGTTGAAAGCATAGAGGAAGTTATTTTATATAACACACCTTTGTCTGTTAGTATTTACTGACTTGACGAACCATAACCTTTCAATACAAAGTCAGAAGAATGACGAATCGATGTATAGCTTTATTTTCACTGCAACTTTAGAGAAATATACAAATGATGTAAACAATATCTAAATAACGATATTAGGTAAATAGTAGGGCGGGGGGGGGGGGGCACAGCCTTATATATTTGTGTTAATGAAATCTGACCCGACTGTCAATCAGTTGCATCTGTAATCCCAAGTACGCCAATCAGCACAATTCAGTCACTGGGTTGGTCGTGCAGTGTAAGTAGTGAACATTCGTCCAAAATAGACATTCATATGACAATATTCATTCACTTATTTATCAATGAAGCCATGAAACACATTTCTTTATTATGCTTTGCGCACTTGAAAAACTTGGTGATTCTATTTTTTGTTTAATTTAGTTGATTGTAACCAATGGCGTATATATTGTAACGGTTCTCAGTTCAGAGTCACCTCATTTTTCTATTTTTTTTTTAATTCAAGACCGCGGCAACTTCGGACAGGGCACGACTGTGCAATTTACTGTTATTTAACCGTAAAACCCTGCAGTTGTTTGTCTTCTTAGTGAGATTGTTGCTAATTAAGGTCTAAGACTGGAAAATAACCGAAACAAATCTGATCTGGTTTTCATCGTCGTCATTTTCCAGACACTTATACTTGTATTCTTGTAAATTATAATCACCATATTCGAAATTTTATTTATTTATTTGTTGTTGTTAAATCTAAAATCATCATCAATTTAATGTCTCCAAAGTAAGATTATTATTGTATCATTAATTATTCAAGAATATTGTCCTCGTTAATTACTCAACTATTCAGCATACATTATACTGCACAATATTTATCTGTGAAACTAACAATAAAATGTACAATTATTGTGTATGCTCATCTCTCTGAAGGAAGTTGAAAACCCCCAACAACAGTACACACAACTGTTCTATATTTTCCTGTGTTATATATAATAAGGACTGATGAGTATAATGTGATTCAGCTCTTTAGAATCACGATTAAATTCAGAAATATTAAAGGCTTAAATCGTGGCATGTCGCAGGTAATAAAAGAACTTAACGGAACATTCCGACGAAATAAATGAACCAAATATGTTGATAAACCCGTTTGATTAGAGATAGACCCAAACACATCGGTAATGATAGCTGACGCTAAATGCCACCGACCTCCTTTGGCTTTGGTAGCTGTAACTGTGGAATCTCAGAGCATGGAGTCGCGGGTATTATGAGATCAAAGCATTTCTTGAAAAACGCAAAAGAAATTCGAGAGGTTACATAGAAAATGATAAAATAGGTTGTCAGGCAACGAAACATACGCCCACAGCAGCTAAATCGTCCGGGCAGTCAACAAGAGTTGTCGCATATTAAGTAATTATCAGAAAATCATTAGAATTTGTTTGGTCTTTATAAAGTTCTGCCCCATGGTAACGTTTAGTATACGAAACATTTAAAATTATTTTTAAATTCGGATAATAATTGAGACCTCTAGAGGGACCACAAGCTAAAAAAGTCGATTTTGCGTTCAATCAGGGGCTATAATTCAGGAAGTTACAACACGATATGAGCAAATATCAAAAGGTTATAAACATGCATGTCAAGTTTCATCAAAATCGGTTCAAAATTGTGACCTCTATAGGGTCACAATCTGTTTCACAGAGAATTATGAAAGTCTTCTTGTCTGTCAGTATCAGGAGGCGTCAATCATTGGCTCAATGACGCGTGCATTGTTTACATAAGACATAACTGCTTCGGGCAAAATGTTGCATTTTACTCATTTTAATACCCATTTACACTAAATAGGAAATACTTTTACTTCGTATTAACAACAAATACTTCAGATGTGTTTATTTATTTTTTAATGTTTTAGAATTTAATTTTTCGGAAGAAAAAAGGTTAATATTGGGGACTCAATGTCATCCTTATCAGTGACTGTAGCGACCTAGCGAATATTCACTGCTGATCAGTGTGATAACAACCTGAAAGAAGAAAGTACGGACTGTGCAATAAAATTACAATTACGTTAAAGATACATTACGGGAGATTTTTACAAGGAGTTAGCCATTCTTGCTATAACAGTTCAAAAATAGATGCTGAAACAAGAATATATTGAAAATTTCAGTCAAATTACTTTATCCTGAACAAAGTTGTTACCACTATAATTTTTTACTAGAAATGGGAGTTAAATTCATCGACACCCTTTTCCCATTATGGCCGATTGTTGATTGACAGGCGTTAACTCCACCTATATAGTCTCGATTATCAAGTAATGTTTACAATGACTAGTACTGATAGCGTATTCGGTTTGAGACAGGACTGCAATTCAATCCGTATACATTTATTTTTTTACTATAAATTAGAATTAAGATTTTAATATATAGATAAGAAGAGAAAGTCTGCGATAGGATATTAAAGTTTGAAAGGAATGGGCCAAATCAACGAGGCAGCATTGTAAATAAATTATAATAAATAGCCGACTTCTTGCGTTGCCTGCGTGTACTCTTTTGTACTTCAGGTAGGCCTAAGCGACTCCCTAAGCAGACGAATAGAAAACAGTCCGGAAGTATGATGACGTCAACGTCACGGAGACGCCCCGCCCACGACGCCATAGTGATTAAATCAGTCAACGAAATCCTGTTTTAATCCGAGCCCAATCCAAGCCATCCGTGGGTCTACATAGTTCATTTTAGGCTTGTTGTTTAAATAAAGATCTAATTTATAATTTCTATGACTTCTGAGGCCCAAAGAAAGACCGACAAAAGTCTGTTTTTGCTCTCCCATAATGTATGTTTAAGCGACTCAAGGTAGGTAACTCATCTGTAGCCAGTGAGAGGCAGACCACTAGTCTCTATAATCCAAACAAATATTCTACGAATATTAGTCTGGACGGGTCCTCAAATTTTGACAGAGAGTCGGTCATTGGCTGGATTGTCCAGTCTTTTGAGTTACCACGTACTGAATCTATCATAAAATTTTGTTTGTAAAGGTTTTAATTGAGATAGTAATTTTCTCTCGTCATGAATCAGACGTATGGCTTCTCACAATCTTCTTAATTCTTCATCGCGATTCAATCTTTATTCCTCGTGTCTATTTTGTTTCTAATAATAGATGTGCCAAGTGAATTGTGAGATATATTTCAGACTCGCTTTATAGAATCTAGCAAAATCGGCCCGGCTTCATAAGATCTAGCACTTACCGAGACTTTAGCCAAAAGCCGAAAAGGTCCATTGCCCATGCGTAACCAGGAGTTTGGTTATTTATGTGGTAGATTATCCAGTAATTTTCGTCAATAATTGAGAACCGACCCGGACCCTCCGTGCGTTGAAGACTAGGGGGTTCTGGGTGACAGAGACTAGCAGACCACCATTTATTTCCCCGTTGACTTCAAGGTTAATTCTCAACTCCTTGCCCACCTCCAACTTTTCCCAAAATTTCCGTTGAGCTGAATGCTTTTAACTATAGACAGAGAAATAAATGGCCATGTCTTTGTACGAACATTTGTATGAGGTTGACCACCAAAATTTTGAGATATACTAAGGAGCATACTAAAAACATGTAACTATTTGCCGTACATATCACCGTAGCCAATCTGATATCCTTCCGCCTCAAAATCATGAATATTTACCAAAACCGGACAGAAAATATTAATTCAAACCCTCTCCGTCAATCCTAGACCAAACAATCAACAAACAATGGCCTTGCAAAAGGGAAAAAAAGAGACAGAGAGTGATTTGCTATAAATAGACTAACTGCAATGGTGAAATTTAATAGTGGCCTGCCTCCAGTGTTTGCCCGGTTTTGGACTAAGACTAGTTATTATTTCCCCTTATTTCACGAATGTAGTACGAGTTATAAAAAGACAGCTTTTCCTTTAAATTTTTTTCTCCCCTCTTCCTGCATTATTTGAGATGACTTTTTGGTATAGAATTGGAGAAAAGGCATCAAATTTTCAATTTCATAGCTGCAAATACTTCAAATGTCTTTATTTTATTTTTCTTGTACTTCAAAGAAATGTTTTAGAATTTATTTTATCGGAAGATAAAAGTTAATATTGGGGACTCATTAAGTCACGTCAATGTCACCCTTGTCAATGGCTGTATAGCGGCCTAGCGAATATTCACTGCTGATCAGTGTGAAACTATCAAGGAAGAAATTACGGACTATACCATAAAATTACAACCATAAGGGGATGCTCGATTCATAGTCCAGAACGTTCCGAATTGACAGAATTACGATCGACTGACGCGGAATTCAGTCCTGTCACAGTTCTGCCAGTCCCAACAGCTGAGGTGGAGTGAGTAGAATCGTGACGTATTCCTAGTAAAAAATAAGTTTCAGCTGTCATGATTGGTTGAGATTTTTTTTATACAGTCGGCACATACGTTGTACTCCGAAATTCTCCTTTGCACTCGATTGGCACCAGTTTTGGAATTGAGAGAATTTAATTCCGGAACTGTCAATCGAGTGAAATATCAAATATCGGTGGGGAATATCAACTTCCGGTGATTTCAGCCAATAATCTTTGGGTTTTCATGATCTGAAGTTCATTCTGGTTATTTTTCATCACGTCGACCCCAGCTATGATACACCTAAAGCGAATGAAAGTGGTTTTCATTGACTTCCGGTTGGGAATACAATTTCCGGTGTCACACTGGGACTGATTTCAGCCGATAATCGTTGGATTTTCATGATCTGAAGTTTATTCTGCGGTTTGTTCATCATGCGGACCCCATTCTAGGGTTCCAATTTTGCGACCCTTGACCTCTCTGGGAGGGGCCTTTTTGAAACCCCTACCCCTCTGACCGCAGTCCATGGCTTTCTCTGGCAATAATGGTTAGATTTTCATAATCTGAAGTTCTTTCTGGGGTTTTGTCATCATGCCGACGACACTTTGCAAATGGGAACAGTTTTCATTCAATTCCGTTGGGGTATACCAATTTCAGATGGGGAATACCAACTTCCGGTGGATAAAACCAATATCCGGTGAAACCAATATCCGGTGTCTTTTGACGCATGGTCACTTTTGGCAATCTGTTTCACAGAGAATTACTTACGAATTATCTCTGTAACGGATGCCTGTCCAAAACACGTGCGTTGACTGCATGCTTCGTAGTCATTGGCTCAACGGCTCGTGCAATGTTTACTTAACACCTAACTGCTTCGGGCAAAATGACGCATTTTACTCATTTTAATACCCATTTACACTTAAAGCTCCAATAGCATTTTTTTAAGTTATATTTTTAAAATGTATTAAAATAAAGCCCAAAAATAGATTGTACCTATAAACAGTCCTACCTTGTTAAAGAATAATTCTATTAATCCTGTAATTCACTATTGCCAGTTGAGAAATTGGCAAAAATATCATTTTCATCTTCAAATTCAAACGTTTGAAGATGGCCGTCCATGGAGAGGAATGGGAAAACAAGGGAGGTAATTGGTTAACTATTTCCTCAATCAATCGGTGTCTGCCCAAAAAATTTTGCCCATGATCGTATAATAGTGAGTTGACAACCTTTTGAGCAAAAAACTTAGAAATAATTATGTTTTGACTTTCTTAGAAAATATGAAATTGGAACTTTAATAGGAAATATTTTTTTAACTACAAACGTCTTTATTTATTTTTGTTTTACCTCAAAAAAATGTTTGAGAAATTAATTTGTCGGAGTAAAAAAGATAATTTGCCGTACTCATTAAGCCTCGTCGATGTCATGCTTATCAGTGATTGTAGCGGCCAAGCGAATATTCACTGCGGGATCAGTTTGCACTTTTGGGTGACATGGTCACTTTGGGGTGACTGGAATGTTATGTCATGAGATTCAAGACACTATGTTTAATATCATAAACAAGCCAGTAGTTGCCAGAAACGAAACAAAATTAATTAAATCAGTTATTCATCATCCCGGCCTCCTGCACACCCCTATTCATATTGGTACAGCCCCTATTAAATAGGGGTGACTATTGTTGGTAATTTTCACTATTGCGATAGTATTGCTATGGGTAAACAGCTATAATAATACTAGAACGTCGTGATATCTTATGTTAAAGGAGCTAAATCGCTAACATTTGGGACCTAGAAATTGACTCAAGTGGATCGCAATGCATATAATACTGTGATATAAATGTATATAAACTGATTTGCATTCAACTGTTTCCGTTTTTACTCCAATTTCAAATCAGTTATGTTCGGCGAAATAAACCAGAAGTGTCAACCGAAGGCATTTTTTTAGCGTCTAGTTATTCCAGTCTACATGCGCCGTTTGATTTGGTACAATGTGTTTAGCCTCGTTCCTCGAGTCTCTTGCTAGAACTGGGGCTGAAACGCATTATGGTACACGATTCGTGTACCAATGGTAAAATATTTATTTTGTCTTAAATATTGGATATCAGAAGCCCATCTTTTTCCGGTAATTTCACATCATCAATTTTGATTTAAATTGACAAATAATTCGTGTTTTCTATGTTGAAGATTTTGGAAGATATTGAGTTAAAGACTTAGCTCCTTTAAGTTATATCTTTGAACATACTTAAGAGGTATTGTTACGTGCTAAACCGTGGTAAGTTAAACGAACAGAAAAGAACAGAATAATGGAAATACCGGTCTTAAAATATTACCCAAGAAGGTTCCAAATATATACAAACTCTTCTAATATATACAAAATAAGAGTAATATTATAACATAATATGTATAAACCCTAAAACAATGGGTGTAATAAGAGCGATATATAAACACGTCTTTTCAGAACAAAGGAATTTTCTCTACTCACGCCAATTTCACAAAAATATGGTAAAAGAAAGGGAAGTAATTATACAGGTCAAACACACAATTTGCATCTAAATTCACAAAATACATAAAAATAAACCCTGATAAAAATGATATAGTTATTAGTATACTACCTTTGATTAATATTAATTAACTTGTCGGTGCACGTGGGGTCTCCGTGGACCCCATGCACTTGTTTTATAGTGTTTTGTAATAACTACTGGGCACTGCTTTCTGAAATTTAGTGACTTTGTCTCCAATATATTTTTAAACATAGCGAATAGATCGGTATTCATCTGCTTCCCACATGAAGAGTTATGTTACAAGCCAAACAGGCCCAACGCTTGTAGGGCACAAGGGGTCCAATCGGACCCCAAACTTACAACTCGCAGTAGGAATTTTGCTAATGTGTTTGCTGCCTGATACCATATTGCGTATGCCAGACTATTCTCTCTTTCAACATCTGCATGTTACAAAAACCAAAAATTAAATGATGAATTCCAAACATTCTATGGTTTTTGTATCAAGCGTGAATCGCCATTTAACCTCGTTATAACAAAGTACACAAAGTAGCAATTTTGTGAGTATTATTAAATCTGTTCAAAATATCACTTAAATGTTTTTTATAATAATTTAGTTGTTTTTCAGTTGTCAAATATAAATGCAAATAAAAACTTAACCGCTGCTTTTAAATTCAAATACATCTGTACGTAAAAACTTTGAATTACAACTGGGATGGACCCCTTGTTACCTGCTATGTGATTCTCACCACGTGCACCCACAAGGGTTAAGATAGTACGATACGTAAAACTATTGAATACACATATGTAGGTCAAACAAGTAATATGATACATAACAGTATGACACCTTAAATTTGTAATTATAGTCTTTAATTACACACTGTTAACCAGTTATTGTCGATTTAAAGGAGCTAAATCGGTAACGTTTGGGACCTTAAAATTGACTCAAGTCGGTCGCAACGCATATAATACAGTAATATGAATGTATATAAACTGATTTACATTTAATGGTTTCCGTTTTTACTTTAATTTCAATCAGTCCTGTCAGACGATTTAGTTACTTCAAGCGCTGCCACGCGTAACTAATCTTTTTTAATGAACTTGAGGTTTCAATGCAGCACGATATTAAATCGCTAAATACTTGTGTATGTAGTGAGCTGGATCTCCGGATAGAGCAGATTACTGTGGTAGAGTGGGCCTGGCTCTATCCGTTGGTTCCGTTGAGGGTTCACTACTGTAGAGGTGTGGGAGTAGCCAACCAAGCAGCTGGCTCAGAAAGACTAACACCATATTAATCAGCAACTCTCTTTATTATTCTCCTAATACAAAAATAACTCATTTCCAACCAACACTCGTCAGCACTATACTGTACCTAGTCGGGCTCTCTAAACGCTCCTTGATGGGCTCTATTAATCGCTCCTTATCGGGCTCTCTAAACGCTCCTACAAGGGCTCTCTGTATCGGGGTCAGACTCTAACGCTCCTTGCCGGGCTATCTCCATCGCTCCCTATAAGTCGGGGTCAGACTATAACGCTCCTTGCCTGGCTCTCCCTATCGCTCCCTATACGTCGGGGTCAGACTCTGTTTTACCACTTCTATGGCTCGACTCAGACTCGATTCAGACTACGACTCAGAATACGACTAGGAATACGACTGCTGTGCTACGAGGCAAGACATGGGGGGGGGGGGGTATATACCCTAAAATCACGTGACGTAACCACGTGGTACAAGCCACACCTACTATTGCTGTCAATCCTAAGCACATGCAACCAATAGATAGCGGGCTAATGACAGCGCGTGTAAGGACGAAGTTACGAAAATGAATTAACAATATACATAAGCATTAAAATATAGGCGACACAATAACAAAGCTACAGTTCTTAAAAATGTACAATTAAATTAGATAATTACTAAATACTATACTGTGAGAGGGAAACGTATCAGATCACCACATGTATATTTAAAGATATTTCATAACGCACCAAGTAAACAACTGATATCATATTAAGTATGGAGTCTACTTCGTATCAGGAAAAGGATCCAGTAAATAATTTAGATATACTGAGAAGAAATCATTCTTATTTGGTTCGTGAATTAACGCCTAGTATTCTAATGGTAAATATGTCAGAATTGATTCTAAATAAGAAAGAAAAAGATGAGATTGACAACTTGGAAGGTAGAAGGGAAAAGTCGGAGAAAATGATGGAAATTATTTACAGTAAAACTGAAGATGACGTCTACATAAACTTTGTTGAATGTTTGAAGAAAAGCAAATACGACAATGTTGTATCAAAGTTACAATCGACCAATGTAAGTAATAAAAGATAGGCTGGCACTGCCAGGCAGGATACGCCCACATTTTCGAGAGATGGATAGAGAAAAGCAATACCGAAAGTGATTTTTCCTACATCTTTTAGTCCTGTAGTTCATACTGTATTGGGAGCAGCCATTTAGTTGGTCAGTTCCAGTCTGATATTAATGAAATTCGAAACCGACAATGATTATGGTGTGACGGTACACAACCTAGAAATGTGACTTTTCATCAAAATCGGATAAGAATTGTGACCTGTAGAGAGTCCACAACCATGATATACCATATTTTTATACTATTCGCGTACAAACGGCGACCATTTCGTCCGGCAATTTTTGTATGATTTTCACGAAATTAGAACTCAATCTTCCTAATCAAAATCGAATTAAAATTGTGACCTATACAGGGTCCACAACCATGATATACCATTTTTTTAACAGTATTCGCGTACAAACGGGGGCCATTTTGTCTGTCAATTTTGGTCCGATTTCCCCGAAATTCAAACTCAACCTTCCTTACAGTGTAACGGTGATATAATCAAACGTTTTTTTAAATTGGATAATAATTGTGACCTCCAGAGGGACCACAAGCTAAAGAAAGGGGGATTTTGCGTATAACCAGGGGCCATAATTCAGGAAGTTACGATCCGATATGCGCAAATATCGAAAAGAACCAAGATCTTTGGGTTATAACCATGAATTTCAAGTTTCATCAAAATCGAATTAAAATTGTGACCTTTACAGGGTCCACAACCTTGATATACCATTTTTTAACAGTATTCGCGTACAAACGGCGGCCATTTTGTATGGCAATTTTGGTCTGATTTTCCCGAAATTCGAACTCAACCTCCCTTACGGTGTAACGGTAATATAATCAAACGTTTTTTTTAAATCAGATAATAATTGTGACCTCCAAGCTAAAAAAAAGGCGATTTTGCGTATAATCAGGGGCCATAATTCAGGAAGTTACAATCCGATATGCGCAAATATCGAAAGGAAGCAAGATCTTTGGGTTATAACCATGAATTTCAAGTTTCATCAAAATCGAATCAAAATTGTGACCTCCACAGGATCCACAACCTTGATATACCATTTTTTAACAGTATTCGCGTACAAATGGCGGCCATTTTGTATGGCAATTTTCGTCCGATTTTCCCGAAATTCAAACTCAACCTTCCTTAGGGTGTAACGGTGATATAATCAAACGGTTTTTTAAATCGAATAATAATTGTGACCTCCAAGCTAAAAAAAAAGGCGATTTTTCGTATAATCAGGGGCCATAATTCAGGAAGTTACGATCCGATATGCGCAAATATCGAAAGGAAGCAAGATCTTTGGGTTATAACCATGAATTTCAAGTTTCATCAAAATAGAATCAAAATTGTGACCTCCACAGGGTCCACAACCTTGATATACCATTTTTTAACTGTCTTCGCGTACAAACGGCGGCCATTTTGTATGGCAATTTTCGTCCGATTTTCCCGAAATTCGAACTCAACCTTCCTTAGGGTGTAACGGTGATATAATCAAACGGTTTTTTAAATCGAATAATAATTGTGACCTTCAGAGGGACCACAAGCTAAAAAGGGTGATTTTTCGGACAATCAGGGGCCATAATCCAGGAAATTACATTCCGATAGCCGCAAATATCGAAAGGAACCAAGATCTTTGGGTTACAAACATGCATATCAAGTTTCATCAAAATCGGTTCAAAATTGTGACCTCTATAGGGTCCACAAGCTAAAAACGTGATTTTTCGTACAATCAGGGGCCATAATCCATGAAGTTTTGATCCGATACATGCCAATATCGAAAGCAGCCGAGATCTTTTGGGGATAAACCTATATTTCAAGTTTCGTCAAAATCGGATAAGAATTGTGACCTGTAGAGAGTCCACAAACAAATTGTGGACGGACGGACGGACGGACGGACGGACGGACGTCCGGACGGACAGGGGCGACGACATAATACGTCCACATGAAAATGTGGGCGTATAAAAAATATTGTTTGTTTTCTCCGCAATCAACCAATGTATTCATAATTATAATAACGTCCACTCGACATAAACAAGTCATTTCGGGACTAACATATGGTTCAATTTTATTTCAATAATTGGGTAGCGGGTAGCGGATATTTTAGTTGTAAGAGGAAACCTGAGGACCCGGAGAAAACCCAAGAGGTTAGATAGGTGACACTTCGCTTTGTCACGTTCATGCGGAGAATCGACAGTCGACACCACGTCACTTGACCAAAAGAATGACCTCATGACCAAACCAACCCCTGTCCATAGACGTGTCTTATATTGTCCTTGTGCATAAGCTAATAACTTTTTAGTGTTAATTTATATTATCATTTTGTGTTGGTATTTTGGTGATTTTCTTAGGTTTCGTCGCCATGTCGAGGACACCGTGATATCGAGATGCTGAAAGCTGACGTGAAAACATTACAGCATGATGTGGTCAAACTACAACAACAACAACAACCACAACAACAACAGCAGCAACAACTACAGAAACACCAACAACATCAACAGATGGAATCCAAACTCATAAACGGGGATGTAGATTTTGTTGTAAATCAGAAAGTTGAACCCTCATTAATATCTCATTATTTTTAAATAAAACAGACCCCGTCGTTGTTCTATTTACAAATATTTTACTCTAGGATTCGGGTCTGAAATTAACCAAAAATATAAAATGCTGAGTCCTTTTTATCATGAAATATATATTCATTTCTGTCCAATTTGAAGGAACGAAAATATAAACTGCTGATTTTTTTTGTATAATAAATAAATATTTGCTCAATTTATCACAAATATCACTTTCTCATCAAGCTACAATATGCAATTTTCAAAATATAATATTCTTTTATATAATTTACATAGAATAATAACCGACGTGGTTTCTTCTCTAGTGGCCTAGAGTGCCGCGCTTCGACCTCTAGCTGGCCGGTCACCTCTGGTTTGCGGCTGTGGTTTCGAGCCCTGGTGTGAGCGTATGTGGCATGGAGATAGGGGCGCCTTCTTAACCTCGTGGGTTTCCTCCGGGCTCTCCGATTTCCTCCTTTTGGACAGTCATGCGTTACAGAGATAATTCGCAAGTAATTCTCTGTGAAACAGATTGTCAACGCGCGTGTTGTGGACAGTCATCTGTTACAAAGATAATTCGTAAGTAATTCTCTGTGAAACAGATTGGACCGCCTTCGGCTCGTCCAAATGGTCGACCATAGTTCAACTCGGTCTCGACCATGTACACCCGAAGTTTAAATGGTTAGACTATAGTCGCGACCATGCTTAACCAACCTTTTGAGGTCGGTTGAGGCTGGTCAGGTCAGATTAAAAATGGCGGCTGGCCACAAAAAAAAATGTGTTGTGTTGGAATTGTTATTTGAAGATAGAGCGTATACTACCAATGTTGCTCCAGAACCTGAAAGTTATTTAAATTCATATAACATTATTTAAGTAGTTTCTATATTATATAAAGTGGAAAATCATTTTTTTGTCAATCAATTCGGCAATAAGGCTGATGTCAGACTGAAATTATGACAGTACTGAAACTGACGGTATTATAGTAAAAAAAAAATTCATCTATTTGTGAATTTTATTTGGAAAAACAGTAACAAAAACAAACGATTTTGTTCATTAAATACATCTGTTTGATATACATTGTAAATATAAATTATGTAACAGTAAATAAACTCTGAATATTTGGTTGATCTGTTTATTTCATTGTCTGGGGATAACTCTGTCACTGACTCAACTGTTTTCTTGAAATCGTCGTTATCATACTCTACCTCAAGTACAGTTTTTTCAGCATAGTCGGAAACTTTTGGCAAACGTTCCGGGAATTTGCATCCGAAGAAAGATGTGGTCATATCAAAGTTTTCATTAAGCAAACTTGCGTTTTCGTTAGGTAAAAGATTCTGTAGCAGTTCATTGAAGGTAATGGCGTCAATTTTGACGACTATGGTCGAACTAGCTTTCGTTCGGGTGTAGTGAACTATACTCTGTCGTTTAGTCGTGACCATACAAGCGCACCCGAAGGTTACCCAGGCTGTTCACCCGAAAAAGAACAGTTAACAGATATAAAGATATTGAAGCTGTAAATACTGATTATATATATTTTGAAAGTTTTTGTTACATAAAGGTTTGAAAACTGAACGACTCGGTGAAATTTAAGCAAAACACCGCTTATGACCACATTTTAGCTGGTTCTTACACACCCTTCCGAAGTTCGTTTTACCGGTGGCTCGTGATCAGCCAGGAATTGATCACTGGTGGCAGAGATATTTAGCTCCCCATACCCCAAACGTGGTTATCCCTTCAAGGAAACGTTACACTTTTGCTGAAATTTATTTTCGCTTGATTGCTCCAATCACATGTGAACCAAGAACATCGCAACATGCAGGTGAATCCCAGACCGATGCAGCCAGGCTGCTGAATGTTTCCCGGGGTACCATATCTCCCTTTAGGATAGGTACCGACAGCGAAGGTCAACACGTGACCGCTCAAGCTGAGGCCAAACAAAAGTGACATCCAGTTACGCCATTTCAGGAAACTGTTCACAGCAGCGACCTCTACTGTCGCAACAATGCCTGGACGGCGTATGATCTTAGACCAGACAGTAAATAATCGCCTTCGTGAAATCGGATTACAAGCGGTTGTTTTGAAATACGATCAGACACATCACTGGAAGGCAATAGTAGAGCGAGGGTACACCAATGACGAAATATCACTATGCATATCGTTTTTGAACGATATATATATATTGTGTTACAACTTCAACATCCAAGTTAAACAAATTGTAACAAAACATTGTGATTGTTTACCCTTAAAAATATGTTGTATTAATTGTAGTATCCGATCGCTTAGTGACACAAAGATTATATCTTTAAGGTTTATTCCTACGAAGGCACAGTATGAGAGGTCTGTCTATACAGTGGATGACCCATGTACTGTACTTGATAACAAAAGGTAAGTTTTACCTACATATTATTTTTATAGAAAAAGTTTTTTTTTATCCTGATACTGTATAATACAACGGTCTCCATTTCCAGATGAAGACTGTCAGATTTAAGTTATTTACAAGCGTATCACAAATATCGCGTTAGTTGGTCGGCCTTAGGTAATGGGTTTTAAGGGATTTTAACACAAAATTAACAGTTTTATTCCTCAGAAAGTTATCGGGATTGGCCCTTTAAAAAAACATTTAGTATACTTGAGATAAGACAACTGATTCTTTGTTCTTCATCAATGATAAAATTTTTTACTTATGATATAGCTATAACACGTACTATGTATATAGTGTTTTAAAATACGAATATTTTAATAGACTAATTTGTATGAAAAAATAGTGTATATAGTATATACCTGACAAACTTTGGGGAAAAATAGCTGCATACAAAAATCTATAAACAACCCCCCCCCCAAAAAAAAAGAAGAAACGAAAGAGAAGAAGATAGGAAAAAAGTGTTTGGTGGCCATATAGGGGTTAAATGGTGTTTAGTGGGTATCGGTAAAATGTACTTACTAAAAATGATAAAAAAAGTTCATTGTGATTATTTCTCATAATAAGTATAAATACGTAAATCATTACAAGACAATTCACATTCACTTCTTCCTACCATGGCTAATACACAGTTACAATCTAAGTTTATTTATACAGCAAAAGGTGGCAGATACTTATGTTTTGCTGGTTTTAAGTATAGACTGAATAACAATTTATTAGAATTTTTGGACACTTTAGGCGTGCAAAAAATTAAAATTATATGTTATTTTATATGTGTTTGGCATAGGATTTTAAGAAGAAAAAAACAAATTAATTTTATTTCGCCAAATAAGTCCTGCGGATTCGTATTAAACATTTACTCTACTACAATAATTATAGATATCCAATTAAAAAAGTCCAATATAATTGAATTTTTTTCTTTACGTCTCACGCCGAGCTGAATAAATTATATGATTGTGAGTAATTAAAACAACAATGGCGTGTTATCAGTGTCTAATTGTGAAGTAATTTAATCATGTGATAAATATTTCTACAATAATAGTTTCCAAAAGTAAGCCTACAATTGGATCTTTAGAAATATAAAACTAATTTATTTAAAGTTTCATAAGACTGAGCATACCTCCCAGGTAGATTCATATAATATATTGCATTCTATTATTACAGTAATTAGTAAGGGGAGATTATGTTTTATTGTGGAACGACAATGAATAATAATACAATAATAATTTATTTACAGACTACAGGGTAAACTATGGTTTAGAGATTTTATCCGAAATAATGAATACATCATGGTTCAGGTCCTTGACCACCCGGTCGGTAACTGGTGTCGTCTACACCGATGGTTACCATAGGTTAGCATAGGTTGATTTAAACAATATTTTATTCAAATAAGATAGGTGTTGTATACATATACAATTCTGAAGGTAAGGATTCAAAAACAAGCCAAAGGCTTATATTAATTCGTCTCCTTATATATTGAGTATATTACAAATACAACTGTGATATGTACACTTCTCATACAAAATACGTTTAACAGTACAATATTTAATATTCACACTAATCGTGCATGCAAGTAATTTAACAGTTAGTGTCACTTACATTGCCTTACTATTTCATAATACGCTTGCTTTGCATCATGTTTTGTGGACGTCAGATGTATATCAACCGAAAAATAATTAATTTAGATGGTATTTTACGATGGTTATTGTAGTCTTTTCGATAAATGTATAAATGTGTGGACTGTATGGAAAATGTGCGTATTTATTTGTAAGGTATTATTGCTATCACCGTTGGTTAATGTTTGTAAGTTAATAAAAATATTTGGTAATGTATTTATAGTTTGGAATCTAACATTGGTAAATTTTGGACAATATAATAAATAATGTTCAGTATCCTCTATATAGTGGCCACAGGAACATACTGGATTGTCCGTTAAGTGCATGACGAATTTATGGTAGTTTAAGTTATTTTTGTTGTGACGCAGTTTTGTATGGATTATTTGAGAAGAACGCTTTCCGGTGTAAAAATATTTAGGTATTAATTTATCATCATTGGTTAACTGTGCTTTAAAAAGTTTTATACTAGGGCATGATTTAATGTGCTCAGGTAAATTATTCCAGTCTTTTATTACGGACGGTAAAAAGGAATTTTTATAAAATGTAGTATTAGCAGGAATATTTCTATATAGTTGTGAATTCCGCGTTTCGTAAGGGTTTACGTCCGAAGATTTGGGAGGAACTAGAATAGACAAGTAACCTGGAGTTATTTTATTCACCATTTTGTAAAACAAGATTAATTTATGACGATATCGTCTAGTTTCAAGCGAAGTGAACCCGGATTCTTTATACAATAGATTATGAGATGTACCTCTCACTAATCCAGTAATTGTTCTAAGGGCATCAAGATTTAAGTTTTCAAGTACAGTACTTTCGTGTTTAGTACAGTCTTTCCAGATTACGTCACCGTAATCGAATAACGGTAGTATAAATGCTTTATATATTGTCTCAAGAGACCTTCTGTTTAAACGATATTTTAAACATCTGAAACAATCTATAAATTTACTAACTTTTGTCACAATATAATTAATATGAGCAGTCCAATTACAGTTACTACTTAAATAAACTCCCAGATGCTTGTGGTCTTTGATATCAGTTAGTGCTGTTCCATCAAAGTAAAGATTAATACGGGTAGGGTTTTGTTTTCTCGAGAATGTGATAGTTTTTGTTTTCTGCGGATTAAAGTTAATTTTCCAACTTTTCGACCAGTTGCTTAGTTTCTTTAAGTCTTCATTTAGAAGGGATTCACATCCTATTGGATCATCGATTACCATGTATAGTGACGTGTCGTCCGCAAAAAGACGGATATTTCCTTTTATTCCACGCGTAATATCGTTTACATAAATCAGAAATAGAAGAGGCCCGAGTACCGAGCCTTGTGGTACTCCAGAGTTTATCATGAGGACATCAGAGCTTTGATTGCGGATTACAACTGACTGTTGACGGTTTTGTAAGTAATTTTCAATTAATTTAAGTAATTTCCCCCGGATACCAATAGATTTAATTTATAGATGAGACCCTTGTGCCAAACACGGTCGAATGCCTTACTAACATCACAGAATATGGACTTTACTTCATTACCGTTATCAAGCGAACGACAAATTTGGTCATATAAGTCAACCAATTGGAAAATTGTAGAGCCATTACTTCTGAAACCAGATTGGAGCGGAGTCAAGATATCATGACTAATAAGAAAATTGTTAATATATTTAAAAATACATTTCTCAAAGATTTTACCTAAGGTTGATAACAGAGATATTCGTCTATAATTTTGAGGGTCGTGTCTGTCACCATGCTTGTGGATCGGTACTACGCTGGCTTCTTTCCAACTGTTGGGAAAAGTGACGTTATCAATTAGGAAATTGAAAAGTTTGGTTAAGGGTCCGCATAAGCTTTTAGCACACGATTTTAATATCAAATTATTTATATTGTCAGGCCCGGGGGCCTTTTTAACGCAGACTGAAGTTAATATATCATGCACTTCGGAAGAAGTCATCAATATGTATTCGATGGAGAAATCATTAAATGGTAATGTCGGCGGCTCATCGTCTATGTCGCTTAGTTGGTTGTTACTAACAAAGACATTATTTAAGATATTTGCCTTATCGTTCGTATCGTAAAATATCGTGTTATTAAAATGGAGAGGAGGTATTTCTTTGATCGAGTTACCTTGTTTAATGGAAATTGATTTGACAAGTCGCCACCAATTATTCTCACTGAAATTATTCTCTGAAATGTTTTGGTCAAGTTTATCATAGTATAATTGTTTTCGATTTGCGAATTTCAGAAATAACAAAGTTGCGATACGATCTGAAATTTTCCCAAGATTCATACGTGTTATGACGTTTCGAGTGGCGATGTATACGGTTTCTTTTGCGTATGATTTTCCTCAAATGACCATTCATCCACGGCGCATCGCGAGGGCGTATTATCACGGTTTTGTGTGGGGTGTAATCTTCAATGGCTTTAATCAACACACCAGAAAAGGCATTGGCCAAATTATTAGAGGATTCGTCTATCTCAAAAATACTTTGCCAATTTAATGCTTCAAAGTGCCTATTCAGTTCTTCAAAATCGATTTTAGAATATGACCATATAGTTCTAGTGTAGTTTTTCGGTTGGGGGTTATCAAAAGTAAGAAACACCTTAACCGGTCGCTCAGGCTTGCTTCAAGAACATTTGTTGACAGCTAACTAGAACGAGATCCAGTAAAGTGGAAGAGTGGGGTGTGATTCGTGTTGGGTCTCTAACGAGTTGGGCTAAGTTAAAGCGTTTTATAATATCAAATAATCTGGATGGTGTATTTAACCTAAGGTTAACGTTAAAATCGCCTACAATAAGACAAGGTTTGTTTTCAGCTTTAGCTAGTGAGACACTATTTGCTATCCGGTTCCAGTAATCAATGGTGGAGCTAGGTTTCCTGTAAAAACAGCCAATGAGAACGGTTTTATTCTTAGTTTTGATCTCAACCCATACCGCTTCAAGATTTGGTATATGAAGATCAGGTCTAGGTTTGTAAAATAGAGAGCTTTTAACATAAATCCCCACCCCGCCAAATCCATCATCACGGTTACATAGTACAGGTAAATGAAAACCATCTATGTTTAAGTTTTCTACTTTTGAGTCTTTACCTAACCATGTTTCGGAAAATGCCAAGATATCATTATCGGAAAATTCTGCTTGTATAAGATCAAGTTTCTGTGTGATACTACGTACATTTAAGTATAAGAGACTTAGATGTTTATCTGGTCCCGGATTGGGCTGTATGTTGCCACTAAGTAAAAGTAAGGTATAAATTATTAATGACAAAATAATCGTATTTTCAATACCGACGGAAGTAAGTATAATACAACTGACATTTTCACGAGCAAATATAGCTGTAATATGAAAGGCATGTAATACTTCTTCTGCCCATTTCTTCAGTAAGGCTATTTCATTAGCAATTGTTTTGAAATGATGCTTTGTTTTAAACAAATGGGCGAAGAAGAAGCAATGTTAAATGTGACAACAGATATTAAATAGCACGAAATTTTAGATGGAGAAATACAATAAAGTTGGTAAATTTTAAAACAATGTGTTGATATTATATGTTGTGAAGTGCACATAATTAGGCATATTACATTTACTTTAAAGATAATTAACAAAATAACGGAAATGAACAGTAAAATCTTTTGAATAAGACAATAAATACTAAATATAAAAAGATAACTAATAGAGTAACATATGTACATATTTCCCAAGTATTCTCTTGGGTTTCTTATCAATCTAACAGTAGGGTAACATGTGAAGTTTAGGGCTCGGAGCGATTATGGTGTATCCTACAAAACATATGCAGGGACCTCTATCTGAAAAACCACAATATGCTGTGTTTCAGTATATAGTTGCTGCTAGAGTTGTGTTTTAATAGATTATTTCATATACACGCTCTTAACAATAGGATCAGTTCATCAAAAAAAATGAAAAAAAAAATGAAAAAAAAAAACAACCCCCCCTCCCCAAAAAAAAACCCATCATGTAATATTTGCAATTTAAATAATTAATTGGTAGGCAGTCTTTGTTCTACAAGCTTCAATATATTGGGCTGGTGTACTTTGTTTTTGGAAGAGTGACTCTTTCGTCCAGGCCTAGTGAATTATAACAATATGTAATAATATAACTTTCGTTGACTTGACGATTTTATTCGTAAGTGCAAGACTAGCATAGGTTCATTTCTGTTTGTCATTCATTTCTCGACATTATCTTGCGATTGCCACAGTAACACCGCTTTTCATACGAAAGCGGCACTAGGGGGCGAGGGACCCTGAACTTGGTCTCATGAGTTGTCTCCATTCTATTTGTATGCGGTGGTATCAAAATGAATCAGGTACTCTTCACATTAAATGCCATCCAAAGAGAATCATATTCGTCAAAATCACTGTTACTACACGTATAAACATCCAATTCGCTCACTTTAACAGTCTTTTTGATTCATTTTCATATTGACTACACAGATCTCCAAGTGGGTAAGACATTGGCTCGCTGGGACTTTCCGGCCTGGTTTCTCCTTGTCTAAGGTGCAGGAGGGCTTGCCAATGAAAGCTATCAAGTCAATCCGATGGGATGTACATTGGTATGCGCGTAAAAGATCCTTTGTGATTTGGGAATTCGATATAAGAGTAGGTCATGGTGCTGCTGACCGAGCAAAACTTTCCTTGTAGCCCTATGCCCGTCTTCATTAGCCCATTGTATTTCATTTCTATTTTAGTGAGAAAATAAAATATTTATAGACGCTTTGTTTCAGTTAAAATATTGTTAGAACTTTAGTCCCAAATCCAATCTGAAAAAAATGGTTTACAGATATTATAGTAGAAATATTTTTGGAGTGAACTTATATAGGCCCTTTTCTGTCGTTAAATTCTATTCAGTCTATAGAATAAATTGTTTATACTAAAGGGAGATAACACCTTGGGCTGTTAATGGATTTCCAAAATTCCGTTTGTTCCCTTGTTTTCTTTGTTTCGCCAATATCTAATTTTATACCAACTTCAGAATTGTGAGTATACATGTAAATAGAATTTACTTGACAATTATGACGGTAAACACCAGGGGCCGGTTGCTCAAAGCTCTGTTAACTTTTAACGATCCGTTAACATGGAGTAAACGAATCGTTAACTTTAACGGAGAGAAAGGTTGTTGCTGGAAGCCCTGTTAACTTTAACGGATAATGAAATTGACTGTCCAGCAACAGAAATTTAACGGACCGTTACCAAACGACACATGAAAGATAACGATCCGTTAGTTTAACGGATCGTTAAAATAACTTAGTTTTGAGCAACCGGCCCCAGGCCTATAATCACGTTATGGTAGATAATTTCCTTTGAAATCTCGGTGTTGTGTTCCTGGTCTTATAAGCTTTCCCAGATATCACGCTAGAAATTCTTGCTACAGGTATTAAGTTTATTGGTTGGATCCATGGTGTGGACCGCGTCATTTCGGGGTGTTATTAAGATGTTAGAATCAACGTTATGATCACGTTAAATTTACGTAGTGTGTTGGATGGGTATTTTGTGTAAACATGACAGTATGCAGGCGCGGATCCGGGGGGGGGGGGATTTTAGGCGATTTTATTGGCGATTTTTAGACCTGTAATTTTGGAATTTACCTTCCGGAAATACGTCAGAATGCACCAAATTGAATCTAATTTACCAAATTTTTAATCGGTTGAGCGCAATTAGTTAAGCAATTATCAAACTTAGACACCCCCCCCCCCCCGCAAAAAATCCTGGATCCGCGCCTGGTATGCGAACTGAAATGATATGGCGTTTAACGCCCCACTGTTCTACTCCGACTCGGGCCATAAAAGGCGGCAGACCATCGATAAAAGCTTTATTCAACAGTGGCCAGGTAGAAATTCTCCTTACGCGTTTTAATTGATTTGGAAATACGCCAAATTCAACTTGATCATTTTATGCCGCCTTCTCCAGCAAGAACACGGCAATGGCTCTCAGTAAAAGTAGAGGTAATATTCCCAAAGAACACATGGACATTATCAGACATAATTATGTGTATCTTATTGACGAACTAACACCAAGATATTTGCTGGATCATTTATTTGAAGCCGAGGTGTGTGATCTAGATGACGTGCAGATAGTGAGAGCAGCAGAAGAAAAAGATCGAGCCGAAGCCGTTCGACAATTGTTAAATATAGTTTGTAGTTCCGGTTCCGAAGCATTCATTAAATTCAAACACTGTTTAAGTAACAGCGGGTACATAAACGTTGTTAGAAGATTGGAGTCTGAAAGGGTAAGTATTATGGTATTAAGATCTTGTCCGTCGATCACGAAAGGGTTAATGTTCGAACCAAGTCGTCGGAATGTGAATTTCCTTATTCGTCAAAACTCAACTAAACTGATTGATCTGCTGGACAGTGTTGGTTCATTTTACCTGCATTCCGTCCGTGAACTTGGACCACATTAACCCTTGTGCAGCTCGTACCATAGCTAATCTAACTGAACGCTTTTGTATTTCTGCAATCAATTGGTGGTACTATCCCCTGAATATACCATAATAGGATACAACACTCTTAAAGGGGGTGATTTGGGGCTACAAACTTTGTAGGTTGTGGACTCGGGAAATAGTGAAGCGACAACAGGGTCCTATTAGTATGTAAATATTGTCATATATGTCGAGGGCTGTACTATACGACTGCACAAATTGGATAAATTAACCCTTTAAATCAATTTATTAAGTATTAAAGATGTTGAGATAAAAACAAGTGAAAATACAGGGTTTGTTTGGTTTGTTTGGGGGGGGGGTGTCTTTTTTCTGCAATTCTCAAGACCAGAACAACCCATCGTTGCATTTCTTTGACTGTGGCTGCGTCAATCAGCCTAATATTTTATATACGGCATGGTCTTCTTGGGGACACGTTCTTAATAGTTTTATAGCCTTGTTTCACCAGTAGACGGGAAAAATCCTGGACTGGGGCGTTATCACTTCCGGCATGGACTCATCGAAGACAAGTTCTTGATAGTCTTCTAGCCTTGCTTCACCAGTAAACACGCTGCTATAGCAATCCTGTATCAAGAACTGATTTACCCGCTTGTTCTTGTAGGGTATACCTGATCATATTTCCCAGTTTTATTTCGTCAAGTCAGCTGTTGATGTTCTGAATGAGACGTTTGACTATCTGATTCCAAGAGTGGTACAAGTAGAGATCGATATGGAAGATGGCGGACACAGGATACAGACATTGGAAAGAGAAATGATAGAGGTCAAATCTGTATTGAGAGCATAAAGGAAGTTGTATAATATTACACGCCTTTGTTGTTTTTTTTGTATTTACTGGCTTTATGAACCTTAAACATACACCATGCAAGTACTAAATCTGCACATTGCGGGTCTTTCTTTAGGCCAGAAATGTTATCTAAATTATTAATCAGACATTAACTTACTTATCCAGACCATAATCAACTCTCGATGTCATTTTACTTGCCCGGTTTTCATTGGATTTGTATCCGATCTACTATTCAACGCCCACTGATGATTAACCGCAAAAATGGATATTCGAGACTATGCTAATGATCGTGACAGCAGCAACAATGACAATCGAGGCTACAAACATTAGGGAGAAGCAATTTGACTGAAATTATCAGCATATTCCCTTTACATTATCTAGTTAAAAGTGAAAACTGCCAGCCTTTTATCTAATCTCCCATAATGTATCTATCTATTGTTCGATATGAAGTCAGAAGAATGGCGTATCGATGTATAGCTCTATTTTCACTACATCGTGACAACATATATACATATCATATACGATCTGGGGGGTCACGGTGCCTAAGTGGGTAAGACGCTGGCTCGCTAGCCTGGAGGTCGATCGTTCCATCCCTGCATTGACCGAGAATTTTCATCCAGATTTTCTAGCGTGGCTCTCTTGTCAGGAGGACCTGATAAGATCAGCTGTCTAGTCGTTCGGATGGGACGAAAAACCGAGACCCGTGTACAGATTGGCGAGCACGAAAACGATCCTTTAACTGTTTGAATTCGATATATAAGAGTAGACCGGAGTGCCGTTGTCCGGGGATAATTTCGCTCATAGCCCACTAAATGCCCGTCTTCATTAACCCAGTTCGGAGCAGAAGTTCAGTATGACGTTAAAACCTATTTCATTTCATTTCCAAAGTAAGATCTGGGGCCTATTTCACGAAATTTTAACTAAGATAACAATTTGATTGGATAATATTAAATTGATTTTAGTGCTTTGCCAATCAAAATTGAAGTGTCTACTAAAATTGGATTTTTATCTTAAGTTAAAATTTCGTGAAACAGGGCCCAGTATTGTAATATTAATTATTCAACAATGGTTTACTCGTACATTATTCAGCATTGTATTGTATTGCAGAATATATTAATCTGTGAGGTAATAATAGTCCTATCACTAAATGCCTTATAAACAATATAACAATAAAATGTAAAATTATTATTTTACCAGGCTTCTCGATCTTTTAATATTCAGAATTATACAATCTTTTATTAAATGGCATATTATTATAAACTATTATAAAACCAAAAAGAAATGGGGTTTAATGCCCACTCGACACAAACTAGGTCATTTCAGGACTAACACACTGTTCAATTTTATTTAGGGACCCAGAGAAATAAACGAGATTGCAAGCCTTATGATATAGCGCGCACGTGTGAACGGTGAACCATCCAATAAATAGTCATTTTTCACCAATGATGGGGGGGATGGGTGGCCGAATGGTTAGCGTATGCACGTTGTATCATACGGTCTGCCATTGAGTCAACTGGTGTGGTTTCGAATCCCCGGTTGTACGTGGCAAGGAGTAGGGTCACCTGTCCAACCTCGTGTGTTTTCTCTTGGTCCTCCGGTTTCCTCCCACTGCTAAAGACCCCTACGCGCAAGCGAATTCTTGAAATAAAATTGAACCATATGTTAGTCCCAAAATGATCTAGTTTTTGTCGAGTGGACGTTAACCCACATTTCTCTCTCTCTCTTTCACCAATGACATCTCGCGTCTTCCATTAGCCCAGGTTAGGTGCAAAAGAGTAGGACGTTAAACCCCATTTCATTTCCAATGACATCTAGCGGACACGAAAGAAAATAAAGAGTAATACAAGAGTTATCTCCAATTAGTAACTATTGAAAATTAATTATATAATTACAATCTCAACTCGACTGCTATTGTATATGGCCTTAAATTTTATATTTGTTATTTACTCTGGCATATGTTTTGAGTCCAGTGACTTTCTGGTAAGAGGGCTGTGCTGGGTTGGTGGAGAGGGTTGTACTGCGTAAAGGGGGTGATAATGAGGGTTGTACTGGGTAAACAAACTCTAACGTCTTAGGTCTGCGATATCACCTCGGTGGAAGCGGACGTTAAATAAAACTAATTCACACACACACTCCAGCCAGCGAATAGCATCCAGGGAGCCAGAATTCAACGAATTCAATATTTCATAAATGTCGATTCTGGCATTACACTACGGTTTCTCTAGGTTACATTCCTGATTGTTTCCTGAACAAATCTCGTATCGTGTGGTGTCGGTGATAGGGCCTTCTCCGTAGCAGCACCAGTCCTGTGGAACAAGTTACCCCAACATGTGAAAGAAGAAGGAACTATTGCAGAATTCAAAAAGAAACTAAAAACTCATCTCTTTAATTCAATATAACATCATTTCCTGTGATAGACAACCCAGCGCCATTGAGCAGGATAATAGGCGCTATATAAGTACATTATTATTATTATTTTCAAATTTTGAGTAAAGTCTGTGTCACTACAGGCCCGGGACTGTACAGCACAGTGGACGCTTACAGCTAGCCCCCGGATCAATTCACTCTTTTTGACCTGTTCGTCTGTTTGTGTTTCTGAGTTTGATGTCCGTATATTTGTTTTTGTGTAAATCGGGGGTAACCACTTTGCCAATACTAAGTACCATTAAATTACATAGTGTGTTCGTTTTTAAGCAATTTCTATAATACATTTTTTTAATTTTTTTTTTATAACATTTTGACTACTAAATGCTTTTCAACAATATGTAGTAGCCACAGGAATTATTAGCACGCGCTTACTGATAACACAAATAATTGGGATTACAGGGGCGGATCTATAGCAATTTTGAAAAGAGGAGGGGGGGCGCCGCAAAATAAGGGCACTGACCGCTGAGAGGGGGGTTGGGGGCCGCGAGAAAATTATTCGTCAATTCCTTGCATCTGTAGCCATTCCAAGAGCTTTTTAGCTGATATTTTCGTCTAAACATTCGGAAATCGTTGAAAAAGAGCCCCAAAATCGAGCAAAAAAGCCAGTTGAAAGACACTTTCAGAAATAAAAAAGGGCACTGTTGAAAATTAGGCGGGGTGCGCTTCCCTTGCACCCCCCCCCCCTGGAATCCGCCGCCGGAATATATCATCTTAGTTGCGACAAAGTTACAAATGGCAGTAATAGTTACATTACCTTAATCAGACCATTGAACATAATTTCGAAGTGACATAACTTCTCCGGACAATGTAAAAGTATCAATTTACAAATTCACATAATACACGATGTTATTAACAAATGTTACATCTATTTTACTATTTACATCAAATATTTTACACAAATTACAACATCTCCATTCTCTTCGATCAAAGCGAGCAATCAAATTATCTATGATATTTACAACAAATTTATTACAACTAGTTTGTGCATCACCCCTTTGCTTAAAGCCATTTCTGATCATTTGATTCTCAAAAATAAATAAGGCCTGACCACATTGATCAAGGACAAGACCCCTTGGTATCAAGTTTCGAAATTTGGAGAAATTAGGTCCTGAAGTTCCAGAAGCAATGACTTTCAACTGATGGAGGATTGAAGCAAAGGGTTTACATTAGAAAACATAATATCATTTTTTGAAAACATTTACTTAATCTACAAAAGACAGCTAACCCACCAGAAAGAAAATATGTACAATAAAGGAATTTTACAGATATAATACAGGACTGTCAGATATAAACCATAAATGCTATATATAAGAGCGTTGGGAGAAGGTAGATTTGTTGTTCCTTATTCACCAGGATATGGAATTAGTAATATAATAAAGGCAGTTTTTATCGGAAATACGTCGGGACTTGGGCTTTTATGAGCCTAATTGTTTGGTTTTTTTTTAACTCTTCGAAGTCCTGGGAAATAGATTCTAACAAGCAGTACCTGAACAAATTGTTTCATAATGGCGAATAACGAACAACAAGACAGTTTGATATTTAGTATTCGCGAATAACAATCAACGAGCTGGTTTTTCTTTCGTTAGCTACGGTCTCTCTTGCAAATTGATCATTGGCTGTTCAGTAAGCGTACCAAATGGCATGTAGGTCACCTTACGTTCAGCTACAGGTCTGGTGTCTTTATTACTAAGCTTGAAATTCTGGATAATCTGAAACACACAAATAGTCGTCCTGAATCAATTCAATTAATTAGAACACACTACTCTTAATTTATCAATTTTTTGGTTTACTATTGTTAACTTTTTGACATAACTTAGCCTCTTTAGCAGTGGGAGGAAACTGGAGTACCCGGAGAAAACCCACGAGGCTGGACAAGCGACCCTACTCTTTGTCACGTACAACCGGAGAGTCGAAGCCACCATGCAATGACAGATGTTATGATACAGCGCGCACGTGCAGGTCATTCGGCCATCGACTCCCCCGCCACCCACTCCACCCCCATTTTGAACGAATTCATTCATTTGGACATGTTAGCATCAGAAGTAGCGTTGCCTGTCTACCGTGACAGCCAACCGTGTGAGTTTTTCCGGGTCCTCCGGTTTTTTCCCATTGCTAAAACTAAAAACCCCTACGCGCATGCGAATTATGACATAAATTTGAACCATATGCTAGTTCCGAAATAACCCTTTTTGTGTCGCGGAACATTAAACCCCTTTTCACTCTCCTCAACCCACACTTCCACAACAATTACCTATCAATGACTGTTCGCACATCAGGTTTTGGGGTCTTTCTAAAATTGGGGGATTGGGATGGCCTTGTGGTCTAGAGTGCCGCGATTCGACCTCTAGCTGACCGGTCACCTCTGGCTTGCAGCTGTGGTTTCGAGCCCTGGTGCATGGAGATAGGGGCGCCTTCTCAACCTCGTGGGTTTCCTCCGGGCACTCCGGTTTCCTCCCACTGCTAAAGACCCCTTGAAATAAAGTTAAACCATGTTAGTCCCGAAATGACCTAGTTTGTGTTGAGTGGACGTTAAACCCCATTTCTCTCTCTCTCTTTTTAAAGGAAACCCAGGAGGTTGAGAAGGCGCCCCTATCTCCATGCCACATACGCCCGCAAGCCAGAGGTGACCGGCAATCTAGATGTCGAAGCGCGGCACTCTAGATCACTAGATCACCACCCTAACCCCCTTATAACAACGTTTACGGTTGGTGCAGCTTCCATGTCTGAACACATTGATGCGAATTCTAAATTGTTCTTACCTTAGCAACCGCTAGGTAAATTTCTTGTTCAGCGAATCGTCTACCGATACAGTTTCTAACACCAATACTGAATGGTATCAAACCAATACTGGGTATCTCTTCTGTTCTTACTCCGTGCCCATCTCGTAACCACCTTTCTGGTCTATAAACTGTTGGATCTTTTATATATTCAGGGTTTTTCACCAATCGTCGATTATTTAAACCTATCATAGTCTGAAAGTAGATTCAATAATACATACTAACATGACAGCCCACCTTCAATGGAAGACTTGATCTCGCTTTAACTACGTACATCTCATCAAGGCCTTCACATAATACCCTGTATATTTCAGCACTAATTTCGATTGGGTATTCACACAGCTTGGGAACCTATCAAATTCCTCGATTATCGCGAATACCCAGTCTTGCGCTCTCAAGCTAAAATGACCGCCTGTGATAATCGAACTGCCAAGTTCCAGGTTCGTTCAATGTCTGATTGGGCGCTGCTGTTCACGTGTCTGTAGATCACGTAGCCGTGCGTTAGGGAATTGTAAAGTAATGTGGCAACTTCCGGATGTTGTAAAACTCAAGTCAAACTACTATACAAAGACATTGTAAGAAATAAAAACCGAGATATTCAGAATATAAACAATTATTTTAAGCTTCAACAAAATAGGATACAGTGTAACACTATGTGATATGTAACTTACCCTTTTAGGTACAGTATAACATCAGTAACTTACCCCTTTAGGTACAATATAACATCGGTAACTTACCCCCTTAAGTACAGTATAACATCTGTAATTTCCCCCTGTAGATACACTATAACATCAGTAATTTGCCCCTTTAGGTACAATATAACATCAATAACTAACCCCTTTAGGTACAGTATAACATCAGTAACTAACCCCTTTAGGTACAGTATAACATCATTAACTTAACCCCTTTAGGTACAGTATAACATCTGTAACTAACCCCTTTAGGTATAGTGTAACATCAATAACTAACCCCTTTAGGTACAGTATAACATCATTAAGACACGGTATAATACTACAGTAAATTACCCCTTTAGATACCGTAACTACCCCTTTAGATACAGTTTAACATCAATAACTTATCCCTTTTGACACGGTATAACACTACAGTAAATTACCCCTTTAGATACCGTAACTACCCCTTTAGATACAGTTTAACATTTGTAACTTACCCCTTTGGGTACAGTATAACCACTTAACACGACATCATGAGGAAGAATTCTTGAAGTCCCCACCGGAACTGGATAATGTATCCTGAAAGCAAAGATGATTCTGATCCCTTCAGGTCGTTCATAAATCATAAAGCAGACGCGAATCGATTGGGTTGGGGATAGCGTCCAAAATACTCGGAAATGGCATCTGCAGTGTTGCATTTTTCCAAACTTTTTCCGGACAACGTCATAGTTTTAATCACCCTTAAATTAAATGGGCTCTACCATTAAAAGTCAACAATGATTGGATAATTGCTCGATGATTTCCGCCAAATAACGAAAATTACCGAATTTAATCACGTGAATGCACGTTCATATTTATACCCAACTACCTTGTCGCCATTTTGGAGTCACTATTGTTGTTGGTTCAATTGAATTGAAAGTAAAACCGAAATGGATATTAATACGTTAACAGACGAATCATCAACCCTTTCAGCCAACATATACATCAAAGTGAAATAGTATCTACCAGCTGCTAACCAAAAGGCTGAAGAAAATTTGGATCAAAAAACAATCTATTCTGACAGTTGACGTTTAAGGATTGTAGTATGTTCAGAGACGGATCTGACCGACTGTGTTAAGTGGACTGTCCCCAAAAAATACTTTACAAAGGGACTCTTGGGCTATAAATACTTTCAAGTCTTGGAATATGTGGAGAAATAATCGAAATGTTGACGAAACGACAATTCTGAATGATATCTTAGATGTCGATAACAGATATAAATATGGCGATAAGTACGCCTTCTATTTCGGTGCTGAATGATAGATGACGTCATGCCATGTTGATATGAGATATAATTTCTATGCTAATGAAAGAAATAACAGTTATTATCGGAAATCGCGGAAAATCAGTGTGTATAAATGTGTATAAATTTAAAGTCAATCGGATATTAACTTTAGCCTGTAGAGGGTCCACAAGCAATTGTGGACGCCGGACCGACGGACAGACGGACGCGGGCGACGACAATATACGACCACATTTCAATAGTAACAGATATTGTAATGATAGTAACAGATATTGTAATCATAATAACAGGTATTGTAATGACAATAACAGGTATTGTAATGATAATAAAATAACAGGTATTTTTACCTAAACGATTCCTTTAAACAAGCTGCGAGATATTTCATTTTGGGTAAATTATCTGCTGTCAAATCACCATGACGACCCATATGTTCTAATATCTCCTGATACAGTTTTTCCTGGACGTCTGGATGGCGTGACAAACAATCCAAGAATAGTTCAAGGGTCTTGGCCGTCTGAAATGAAGGTAATTCCTTTTGCCTGAACGTTCTTTGTGGTAGTCAAACTGTGTGTTATGGAGCAAATTTTGTCCGGAAAGCTGCAAGGACTCTTTTACCTGGACGCGGGACCCCCTCCGCCTTGTATGACTGACAAGAGGAAACCCACAGTGGAAAATCTTTTGCTACTTTCGCGGCAAACATTGGTATAGAACACGGTCACTCGGCAATCCTCGACAGATTCCGAACCTACATCTATTCTCGGCTGTATGACGAATTCCGCCATATTGGAACTACTTTAAAGGTCCCGGATGAAACATGGCTGCGCCCATGGTGTCTTGGAACTACTTTAAAGGCCCCGGGTGAAACATGGCTGCGCCCATGGTATCTTGTTGGCTTGTAATAGCGTCAAGTTTTCCCGTTACAGTAAACCGGTAGCCGCATCGCAAATGTATGGGCGTGGGTACATGTCACTTACTGTCATACAGCCGAGACTAGATGTAGGTTCCGGAACCTTCCGGCATCTGTCAAGATTTGCCGAGTGAGAACACGATAGGGCACCCAGTTTAGCGAGTCAGCGCTTTGTTCATACTGAGCGACCGCGGCTTCACAAGTATTCAAGGAACTTTGTAAAATCACTCAACTAACTGAGAAAGTCATATCATATATTTGGAATTCATAGCAGATAGGTTTCATATAAAAGTTATAATGTATAGCAGATAGGTTTTTTTTATATGGATGTTGTATAATTCTATAATAGTTATTAATGTATAAATAGTTAATAATGTTGTATAATAGTTATGAATGTTAATAGTTATGAATGTTGTATAATAGTTATGAATGTTGTATAATAGTTATTAATGTTGTATAATAGTTATTTATGCTGTATAATTCTGTACTTACAGAATCTGTGCCAGCAACCAGCAAATCAAGAACCATACTACTAATTTGGTTAACGGAAAGTCTGTCGTCCGCTAACATCGTCATCAATAAATTTGATTGGTCTGGATTCCAAGTACCATCTTTCTTCATTTGAAGTGCTTTTTCAAGTGATTCTTCGATCTGAACTTTACCGAATCTAAAATGCACTAAAAACTATTTATGGAATGGCAATTTGAAATACAAATACAAATCTATATTTCGTTTCGTTTTTTATACTTCCCATGGCCATTGGCTGGCCATTGGCTAATCCCTACATATTTCAGAATACGGCAATGATAACAATCCAGATCGTAGTGTAGTAAAGAAACAGGCGCGGATCCAGAGGGTGGGTTTGGGGGGTCCAAACCCCCCTGCTCAGCTACATAAAAAAATAATGAAATTACATCACAAAGTGATCCTACATCAGTATAAAAATTATTTCTCTGTTTAAAAAGCTCAATTTGTATGTATGCCTATGTAATTTAGAGACGATGATGACATATTACCGAAACCGAAACCTGGCAAAATTCCTGGATCCGCCCCTGGGAAAAGTAAGGCGAAATTTTGAACAATAAAAACGAAACGAAATAGAATCTGTATTTGAATCAGTTTGATTGGATGGTTTATTGCTAACGTTTCGACTTTACTGTTTTTAGGACAACAAAGAGTATTTTAAAGAATCTAAAATGGACAACTGATGTAAAAAAAAAACACTTTTAACTAACCTTAAAAATCATGCCTAAAAACCATTGCCTTCATACTTGTCTGTTTTTTCTCGCGGAAACGCAGTATTACAATACTTAATATCCGCTTTTTTGTCAATACAGTTTTTCATTTGAAAAACGCCCATGAGAGAGAGAGAGAGAGAGGGCGAGAGAGAGAGAGAGAGGGAGAGCGAGCACCTCCACTCCCACTCAACCCCAATATGAATTTAATATGTGTTCCCTGTATAGCCGAATGGTTAGCACATGTTTGTCATTGAGTCAACTGCCTTCGTTACGATTCCTCGGCTGTACGTGACAAGGAGTGGGGTCGACTATCCAACCTCATGGGTTTTCTCCGGGTCCTTCGATTTCCCCCCACTGCTAAAGACCTATACTCGCAAGTGAATTGTAGGATCGCATGTCCAAGCGAATTATTGAAATAAAAATTGAACCATGCGTTTGTCCCAAATGACATAGTTGGTGTCGAGTGGACGTTAAACCCTCTCTCTCTCTCTCTTCTCTCTTTCTCTCTCTCCCTTCTCTCTCTCTCTCTCTTCTCTTCTCTCTCTCTCTTCGTCCCTCTCCTCCTCTCCCCCTCTCTTATATATTTATATTTATAACTATGACTTATTTTACCCATAAGCTTTATCAGTTGCATCCCTAAATTTCTTGTATGTTGGTGTCTCAAAATACTTGTAAAATGGAAATCCCATAAATCCATGGTTACTAAGTTTTAAGAATAATTTGCTATTCTCAAGATATTCTTTAACTTCATCGGTGACGTGTTCTCCTAAAATACCCAGTCTCTTGTTAAAACACACCACGGCTATACCTGCAAATAAAACGGAAGTTGACGTCTTACCTGAGTGCGGCGACTCAGTTAGGAAGACCGGAAAACAAGTATACACTGTGCGCCGCCTTGGTTGACTAAGTCGGACATACACCATACACTGTGTACCGCTTGGGTTGACTAAGTCGGACATACGCCATACATTGTGCACCGTTTGGGCTAATGAAGACTGACATACATGTACGCCATACAGTGTGCACCGCCGGGGCTCTTTAAGACGGAAATATGCCATACAGTGTGCAATGAACAAACGTTTACACTGACAGTGGCCCTATGAATTCCAACTGTCAGATTTGTTTAACGTGCCTACCAGTGTGTACGTCGAACCTTGGGAGTTTCGTTTGTAAGCTACGCCTGAAAATCCCTTGAAATGTGCAAGAAAAACGGTGGTTAGCAATGCAGCATTTTAGTCGAATCACCGTCTCCACAACAGCAAAGACATTACGAGTTGAAATATGTTGGAGAGCGTATCAATGTTTATTTGGCCTGTCTCTAGGTAGAGACCGAACCGGGCCCCGGAGTATGTGACCAAATTCAACATAGTGATGTTTCATGCTAGTTCCAGGCTGACACCCGACACGGGAGATAATGACACCACGTGAATCTAGTGATAGTTAATTTGTCTCTCGGTCGAGGCTGACACCAGGCCGAGGGGATCATAATACCACGTGACGGACGTCAGTACAGCGATGGTGCATGCTGCCTCAAGGTCGAGGCTTACACCAGGCCTAGGCGACGGTAACACCGCGCGACGAACGTCTGTACAGCGATGGTGAATGACCGAAGCTGGCACAAAGCCTCGGGGATGGTAATACAGTTTGAAGAACGTGTGTACAGCGACGGTGAATGCTGCCTCAAAGTCGAGGCTGACACCAAGCCAATGAGATGATAATACCACGTGACGAACGTCGAGATGGTGCATGATGCATCTAATTCGAGGCTGAGACAATGGTAACACCACGTGGTCAGTATGGCCTGGGTAAAGGTATCATCACGGTAACTATTGCTTCGGGGTCGGAAGAATTTGATACAATTCAACTGCGGATCCAATAAAAAAAATGTAATGGCCTAAATCGAGAAGAATGGGGTGTGCAGAAAGTGAATCAATTAAGTTTCGTTTTCTTCCCAATTATTCTTCACGCCGGTGGGGGCCGAAGGAAACCAGTTGTTTCGAGGGGGTCCACGGCTCCCTAGTCCACCACCCACCCCTACTTACTTACTTTCAATAGCGTATATAAACAACATTTCTCGTAGATCTTCAGGTTTTATGGATCTCAGCTGATGAATCAAATCCTCGGCGACGCCTGACTGACTTTCAATATAATAAAGGGCGGATTTGGGGCGTACCGTTACTTTCTGAATACTGTGACGAAGTTTGGCCCATTTTTCACCATTCCTGAAAATTGAACGATAATTATCCATTTTTTGTAATAAAAGAACTGAATGCAATCAGCCCAACTGCGTTTATAACTCTGATTCTTTTAAATAAAGGGGTAGTGAATAGATAAAATAATATGCTGAAAATGTCAGTTAAATTGCTTTACTCTGAACACAGATATTAGCGATGCAATCTTAGACTAGCCTCGGTCGTTATTTATTACGTTGGTACGATAATAAACAATATCTCGATTATCCATTTTTACGTTAAATTATCCATCACAAAATGTATTGAAAGTCAGTAAATATCGCGGGTTAACTATGACATAAGTGTTGATTATTGTCTGGATAAGTTAAACAATGTCAAATTAAAAATTTAGATCTCAAAAAAGACCCGCAATAGGCCGATTTACTTCTTGCATAATGCATCTTTAATTACTTTTACGTTAGTTTTTAATAATTACAGTGAAAACTGCCAGGGGGGGTTGGGGGGCCTAGTGGTCTAGAGTGCCGCGCTTCGAACTCTAGCAGGCCGGTCACCTCTGGCAGGGGCGTGGTGAGAATGAGTTCATGAGTAGCCATACTCATGCGCCAAAAAGTTTTTGCGCCAAAATCACAATCAAATTACTCAAAAAATGAAAAACATTTGTAAGTGGAAAAATTGTTTCATCTGACCCAATTAAAAAAATTTTGAAAGAGTCAAGTTGGAAAATTTAATCATATTTTATTACCGTATTTCTTGTCTCGGATTGCTGGAGATTGCGTTTCTGGGCTTCTAATTTTCGAAATTTTCACGGGGGAGGGCCCCCCGGACCCCCCGCCGCGGGCTCGAGCCTTCGGCGCTCGCGGTGGCCGGCTTCGCCTGCCACAGCTCCGCGGTCAGTAAAAGGGTTTTTGTGCCAAAATCTTTTTTGTTACTCATAATTTCTTCTCAATAATTGCCCTCACCACGCCCCTGACCTCTGGCTTGCGGCTGTGGTTTCGAGCCCTGGTGTGAGCGTATGTGGCATGGAGATAGGGGCGCCTTCTCAACCTCGTGGGTTTCCTCCGGGCACTCCGGTTTCCTCCCACTGCTAAAGACCCCTTGAAATAAAGCGAATTATTGAAATAAAATTAAACCATATGTTAGTCCCGAAATGACCTAGTTTGTGTTGAGTGGACGTTAAACCCCATTTCCCTCTCTCTCTCTGAAAACTGCCAAATCGTTATCTAATCGCCTATAATATATTTTTAGTTTTAATTTTATTATCAATAAAGTAAATATTGCTTACAGCACACCAAGGCCTTTTTCCTTTTTTGTTCTTTCAAGATAGACGTCCAAAATATCTAATCCCGGTCTCACGGGGTATTTCCCCTCATTTTTATAGACGTATTCTATATCTTTAGGATTACTGGTGAATACGACAGCATCTCCAAGTCTTATTATAGATCCATATTTATCACATAAACCGTCCAATAGCTCGTGGATGTTAAATACATTATAGTTAGCTGCAACAAAATACAAAATAATAAAGACACAAAATTAAGCAGTTTTATTCTCAGCAATATATCTGTGAATCTCCTTTTAAGAAAGATAGAGAGAGGGAAATTGGGTTTAACGTCCGCTCGACAGAAAACTGGGTCATTTCGGGTCTAACATATGGTTTAATGTTTTTTTTTCAAAAATTTGCTTGCGCTTAGGGGTCTTTAGCAGTAGCATTATCTATTTCAATCTAATTAAAATATAGATCTATATTTCGTTTCGTTTTTTATACTTTCGATGGCCTACACTCATGTAGATCTAACTAGTTATAGTGGAAGCTCACGTTCTATGACGTCAGGTATCAAGCACGGGCCATTTGACCCGATAACGTCAGTCATTCGATTAACCAATTAGCGACCGCCATGCTTTTCAAAATCTACTTTTGTTTTGTTATGATTTCTATCCGCTGGTGTTTATAGTATATACGTCGTTGGCTGGTAATATCTACCCACAGTTCCACGCATGAAAAGGTCAAACGGTCGATTCGACAGACCATTTGATTGGCTGACCCCTCATTTAAGTCAGAACACGAATTAAATAACAAGTCTTCCAGATCCAAGAGTAGTAAAGACAAGAAAAAATGAAATTTTGAACTATAAAAAACGAAACGAAATTGGATCTGTGTTTTAATCAGATTGTATCTATTTCTGAACGTCGCTCAGTGGTCTATGTATTTTTACTTCAATTACTAAATGCCATTGAAATTAACTAATTATTCAAATAAAGTATCATCACTGCATCCTGAGCTGGATTAAGGCTACAGTACGATTAAAATGCAGATCTATATTTCGTTTCGGTTGTTTTTCATACTTTCGATGGCCTCTACTACACGAAGAGCTGACCATTTGTAGCAGAAAGTCGCGTCATAGGTAATATGAGCGACTTTTGATCCTATGAAGTTAGACATTTGATTAACCAATCAGCGTTGATCGTTCTAGTGGGTTACCCACAGTTCCACGCCAAAAGCTCGCCGTAACAGACCGCTCCATTGACTAATCCCACACATCAACAGATCCTATTGTAGTAAAAACAAGTAAAACGAATTTTTGAACTATCAAAACGAAACGAAATAGGATCTGTGTTTGAATGAATTGCCGATACGTTGGCCAACAGAATAACAGTAGTAGCCTGGAGGTCGGGTGTTGGCCGAGAAAGTGCATCCAGACTTCTAGCGAGGTTTTCTCTTGTCTGTGATGCAGGACAGAGGGCCTGATAATGACAGCTGTCTAATTGTTCGGATGGGACGAAAAACCTAGGCCCCGTGTAAACGTTAAAGATCCATTGGCAGTTTGAATTCGATATAAGAGTAGGCCGTAGCGCCTATCATATGGTGTAATTTTATTTCAATAATTCGCTTGCAAGAGTAGGGGTCTTTAGCAGTGGGGGAAACTGGGGGACCCGGAGAAAACCCACGAGTTTGGACAGGCGACCCTAATCCGTGTCACATACAACCTGGGATTCGAATTTTTGTCCAAAACCTTTTTCTTCTGTATGGATCTTGTTACGGGGATTTACAGTTTCCTTTTGAATAACGAAAAGACATAAACTATTAGGATCAAAAGCTGCTCGTACGACCACTGACACGACCTCCCAGTATAATTGATCACATCTTCATGTAGTGTAGGCCATCGAAAGAATCAAAATCGAAACGAAATGTAGATTTGTGTTTTAATCAGATTGAATTGTATTCAAATTATATTATCACTTATAATAATTTTGATATTATTTATATCTAAGAGATATAAAATGAAATGAAATGGGGTTTAACGTCCTACTCTTTTGCACCTAACCTGGGCTAATGGAAGACGGGCATAAGCCATAGTGTGCAATGAGGGAAATTTGCCCGGGCAGCGGCGCTACGGCCTATTCTTATATCGAATTCCAACTGCCAAGGGATCTTTTACGTGCACTCCAATGTGTACACGGGACCTCGGTTTTTCGTCCCATCCGAACCTAAGAGATATAACGAAAGGACATAAACTATTTGTAATTTATACTTACAAAAGGGTTTAAATAAAAACAAAGGGCCAATTTTTGGTATGCTGTATATTCCTGTGGGTCCGGGTATATCTTTAAATGGCTTTGGGTTGGTGGTGTTGATATCAGATAGTTGTGACGCAGCGGCTGTTGAATTCAATCGGTACTGCACTAACTTTGACAGGTGCCCATAATGACGTAATAACCGGAAGGTGGGCATGATAGCTGTTGGAAAATATTTTTTGAAAACATTATTTCTCAAATATACAGTTGTTTTAATGGGTGCTGATATTGACCATACACAAAGAGAGAAGAAGTAATGGGGTTTAACGACCACTCAACACAAACTAGGTCATTTCGGGACTAACATATGGTTTAATTTCATTTCAATAATACGCCGGAGGAAACCCACGATGTTGAGAAGGCGCCCCTATATCCATGCCACATACGCTCACACCAGGGTTCGAAACCACAGCCGCAAGCCAGAGGTGACCGGCCAGCTAGAGGTCGAAGCGCGGCACTCTAGACCACTAGGCCATCCCCCCCCCCCCTAACCATACACAAAGTCTAGTCTATGTTCTATCGGGCAATCGATTCTCAATTACAGTGCTCCAATGGGTAATGGGTTTCTTTTTTCAAAAGAGTACCTTCTCCCGAGAGAGAGAGGGGGGTGAGAGAGATTGGGTTTAACGTCCACTCGACACAAACTAGGTCATTTCGGGACTATCATATGGGTTAATTTTATTTCAATAATAATTCGCTAGTGCGTAGGGGTCTTTAGCAGTGGGAGGAAACCGGAAGACCCGGAGAAAACCCACGAGGCGATCCTACTCCTTGTCACTCACAACCGGGGATTCGAAACCACGCCAGTTGACTCAATGGCAGGCCGTCTGATACAACGCGCGCACGCTAACCATTCGGCCATCCAACCTCCCGGGGTATGAGAGAGGGAGAGCTTGGGGGTGGTTAGTTCAGCTCTGAACGTCGGTCTCATTACACTCACCCTGAACGTTCAGGGACTGTCCCATTCAATCAATGTCGAAAGAAAATTGGAGAACAGTCAATTTTACTGGACAACTTTTCACTGCTAAACGACGGGGTGTCAATCCGTGTGAAAGCCTGTACAATGTAAAGCCCGTACATTTCGTTTCGTCTTGTATGACCGACATTCCTGAATGTGGACGTTGACCTGCAGTTAGAGTGTCATGGCGGGGAAATGTAACTTGATGGGAGGGGACGTATTTTTAACAGTGTGTTGTGTCGCTCATACTGTCTCTAGCGAAGTAAGTAAGGTTTTATTTTCTCACTAAGATGTTCGTTTACATTGTACAGGCGCCCACACGGATTGACACCCCATCGTTTGGCAGTGAAAAGTTGCCCAGTAAAATTGACTGGGGTTCCAATTATTTTCGACATTGATTGAATGGGACATTCCCTGAACGCTCGGGGTGAATGTAATGAGACCGACGTTCAGAGCAGGATGAGTGTAATGAGACCGACGTTCAGAGCTGAACTAGGGGGTGGTTAACCTTAACCCAAGACCCAAGTCTTAGACTAGTCCTAACCCACGATCCTCACCAACGACTGCGTTTTGAATTAGAGTACATACACAGTCCACGACAACGTTTACGTTTAGCAAATCGGTTGTTTGATCGTGTGCTATACGATGTCCGGGTCAATATCGAACGTAGCAATCTTAGTCTAACCATTGGTGTAACCTCAATTAGAAATTAGTTAAATAAATGTAAAACAATTAGAGTGTCTTTTGCGCAGAATTTTTTGGCTGACATGGGCCACCATGTTCAGAGGCGCCCCTCCCCCCTATTTTCGATAGTGTCCTTTTTTACTGCTGAAAGTGCCTTTTCCCAGACCCAAATGTCCGTTATGAACGTTTACTTCGACGAATATATCAGCCAAATAGCTCTTGGAATGGCTACAGATGCAGGGAAATGACGTATAATTTTCTCGCCCCCCTCCCCCACTCAGCGGCGTGCCCCGTCTCCGCGGTCAGTGCCCCAATTTTGCAGCGCCCCCCCCCCCCTTTTCAAAATTCCTAGATCCGCCCTAATGTTAAAGGGCGGGGTCAGGATATAGGGCATGTATGGTGTTATGTTTCAACCATGAAAATCATCATTTCTTCGTTTGATTATTGTTAGTGGTGCGGGCGGAGAACCTGGCAAGGACAGCGTCTAGTTATGCGGATGGTATGACAAATCGACATATTTGTGTACACGTAAAAGAACCCTTGATCGTCGGAATTCGAAAAAATTGGTCGTAATAGCACCGCGGCGCCGTCAGAACACAAAAGTAGAGCTTTTTAAAATGTCAACAAAATAAATATCATACAATAATCCAAATGACATAAATCCAATAATTATTGTCGAGAAAGTTCATCCAGATTTTCCCTTGTCAGTGATGCAAAACGGGGGGGGGGGACATGACAAGGACAGCTTTCTAGTCTTTCGGATTGGACGTAAAAAGGTCCCCTGGCAGTTAGAATTCGATAAAAGAGTTGTGCGTAGCGCCGCTGCCAGGGCAAAATTTCCCTCATCGCACACTGTATGACGTATGCCCGTCTTCATTAGCCCAGGGCAATCTGTTTCACAGAGAATTACTTACGAATTATCTCTGTAACGGATGCCTGTCCAAAACACGTGCGTTGACTGCACGCCTCGTAGTCATTGGCTCAACGGCTCGTGCAATGTTTACTTAACACCTAATTTCTTCGGGCAAAATGATGCATTTTACTCATTTTAATACCCATTTACACTAAATAGGAAATATTTTTTAACTACAAATACTTCAAACGTCTTTATTTATTTTTCTTTTACCTCAAAAAAATGTTTGAGAATTTAATTTGTTGGAGTAAAAAAGTTAATAGGCCTACGCCGTACTCATTAAGCCTCGTCGATGTCATGCTTATCAGTGATTATAGCGGCCAAGCGAATATTCACTGCGGGATCAGTTTGAGCCCAGGGTAGGAGCACAGCAGTAAGACGTTAAGCCCCATTTCATATCATTTCATTTATAATAATTATTGATGAAACCAACCTGTTACTCTTTTATTCACCAGACGGACCCCGCTTACTCTTTCAAGATCAACTGATAGTCTCGTTATAATTCTCTGTGATAAAAAGACAAGATATACACATATAATATAATCACCTGTATCTCTAGAATGACCTAATTGCGCAAACTAGGAGATAACATTTCGTTATTGTGCAAGAGGTCCTTGATAGAAAATAACACTGTGGTTGTGCGCAAGACTTATATATATATCTATATATATGTAATAACAAGAAAGGTCAATGTCAAAACGAACTTTTGTAATTGGAGTGGTCACGTGGTAGTTCAAACGAATGGTGTCAACTCAATTACATTCTATGGTGGCCAAACTGTGCCATAATTGAAGATATTTATTTACTCTATATACGAACATATTCTGTGTTCTCTGAGGACATTTAACCCTGGTAGCGGCGCCACGATACTCTTATTTCTAAATCCAACTTTACATGCACGGCAATATCTGCGCGGGACCTCGTTATATCGTCTCATTTGAACGAGTATACATTGTTTCGGCAAGTCCTCCTTGGTCTGCGGTTTCCCCTTGTCAGTGATGCAGAACGGAGGGCCTGACAAGGACAGTTGCCTAGTCGTTCGGATGGTACGAAAAACCCAGGTCCTGTGTACACATTGGTGTGCACGTAAAAGATCCCTTGGCAGTTGGAATTCGATATAAGAGTAGGCCTTAGCGCCACTGCCCGGGCCAAATTTCCCTCATAGCCCGTCTTCCATTAGCCCAGGTTAGGTGCAGAAGAGTAGGTCGTTAAACCCCATTTCATTTCATTTCGTCCTTGGTGTGGGGATCACGTGGCGTATGCCCGTCTTCATTAGCCCAGTTTGGGAGTCGAACAGTGGGACGATAAACACCATTTCTTTTCATTTCATTTTGCAAGTCCTCCTTGGTGTATATCTATCTCACCAACCATATATCATTCACCGTTCATGACCCCGTTTACCCCGGTGATGGTTATGTATACAGATTCTCCTACTGGTCTTATTTTTAATATCAAAAAATATCAACACAGGTCGATAAAGTAAAAAAAAGAGTCTCTGTCGAGTGTTTATATTTTTGATATAAAAAAGGACGAGTACATTTTATTTATCACCCAATCCTTATAGCATGCGTAAATAGATAAATATATTTCTTAGCTAGAGATTCCACTTTTACTGAACCTGATTACATTACAGCGTAATGATACATCATTTTTGACAGCAACAAACCTTTACTTAAGCTGGTGGTTTAACGTCCGCTACCACAAACCATTGCAAAGTCCTTTATATTGACCCATGCAGTGTTTCCATCAAGGTCAATTAAATAAAAATAGTTCCTTTTTGATAAAATAAAAAACGAAAAAAAGGAGTTAATTTTAATAAAAATTAAACTGTTCTTTAAATATAAACATTAGTACATTTTTAACTGACCAATCAAATTCATGTAAAGCGATATCGCAGTAGATGAAATTCACACCTACGCCTAAAACCAATATGTGTGAACTCAAATGTGATGTAAATAATTTCTGTCGAAAACTAAGATTGCGGGAAGAATTCGGGGATTTAAACTATTCTAAAGAGGAATTCGTGCGCAATAAGAGTTGTTATAATCCAAGTCGCGGAAAGGATAAAACTTTAGACAAATACATGTACATCGATTTTCTAAATGATTTACCCCTACCAGAGAAGAAAAATGTGAGAAATAATATTAACAACGACGAGTATAAAGCAATTAACAGCTTACAGACTAATGATTCTATTATCATTTAAGAATCGGACAAAGGCAGGGCCATAGTTATAATGGATATAGACTTTTATGAATCTAAGATCCTCAATATTTTAGAAGATAGAAGTACTTAACTTGAAATAGATTCAAATAGGGACAAAGGGACCTTAACGCTAATTAATATTTCAATTGAAAAAGAAGGCCACGGTTTAACAGAAAATGAAAAACAGTTCTTAACCAAATTTGATTGTAAAGCTAGTAAATTCTATGGCCTTCCGAAAATACACAAATCGGATTTAATTAAAAACAGCGTCATAGAACAAAATAGCGAATATGTTATGATCAATAGACCGTGTGATCTTACCTTTAGGCCAATTATAGCCGGGACGTCGTGTGCCACTAATAGATTATCCTATTTAATTGATATTCTTTTAAAACCCTTTGTCCCTAGAGTTAAATCATATATAAAGGATGACATTGACTTCCTTAATAAACTACCTCAGGAAATAAACGATGGGGAAATATTTGTAACATTGGATGTCTGTAGTCTCTATAGCAATATCTCACATAATTTGTGCCTAGAGGCAGCCAGTTATTGGATAGATAGATTACCTGTACTTCGAAATCCCCGTTTTTCGAAAACCTTTATTTTAAAAGCTATCAATATTATTCTTAGAAATAATACTTTCGAATTTGGAAAACGTAATTTTATACAAATTAAAGGCTGTGCTATGGGCTCAGTGTGTTCACCTGAACTTAGCAACCTCGTTATGGGATTCTTAGAAGAAAAGTTATATACAATAACTGAAAACAAATTTGGTATTAACTATAGAAACTACATCGAAGAAAATTTTAAAAGATATTTAGACGACGTCTTCCTCATTTGGAAAACTAATCTCGGCCATATAGCAGATTTGCACCAAATTTTAAATGACTTAGATATTAATATTAAATTCACTATTCAAACTAGTTATAAGGAAATTGCTTTTTTAGATTTTCTCGTTAAGAGATTTAACAATCAAATCATTACAGATATTTACTCCAAAGAAACAGATACTAAAAACTATTTATCTTATAAGTCATGTCACCCCCGTCATGTTAAAAATGATATATACTAGAGTAGCTCATGGTAGTTTTGTATGCACTTATATGTCCAGAGCTAAACTCTTCAAAAATCATCTATTTGAAGGTCATTGAACATTATTTGATTGGTGACACATTTGTCACCGGGGCCGAAATACGCGAAAATGCCACGCCCCTTTTTAAGCGCAGCACTACCCCCTGCCATTACTGTATCTCTAGAACCGGTGTACCCAGAAGGTTGTATGACCACTCAAAATCTTCGGAATGGCCACATTATAGGGGGTCTGTAATACATTTATATGTTTAAAAGTCAATAGCTTTTAAGATATTTGCCAAAAACTGATTTATTATTATATAATTTACTCATTATTATATTACTTGTTGCAATTTTTTTCAATTGTCTATTTTAGAGTTCAATTATGTGAATTTTTTACACTTATTGCTTTTAAATTACTACAGTCACAAAATATTACATATTTTATGTTCATTCTTTTGCAAGTGCATTAAGAAACCCTTGACAGTCGGAAATCTAACAAGAACAAGCCAACAGTGAGGCTGATGTCCCCCGCCGAAATCCCAAAATAAATAGAAGACACATATTAATTAATCGCACATTTATTTTTTTCAATGTATCGAGCAATCAAACTGTACACGAAGTGTCATCCAAAAGTGTTTTATAAAGAAAAATGCTAAAACCGACGAGAAAAATGAAAATGTACCCTAGTTAGGGGGACCCTAAAGGCAGACAAAAGGGCCCCTCTGGCCAAGGGAAAGTGCCCTCGTGTCCAAGTCAATCGTTTCTATACACTGTTACTGTCGAATCGATTACTAAATGAGAATGCAGTCATTGTATTGACATAAAAATCATCAATCAAGATGAACCTAAGTTATCTTGTCCCAAAGTATCAACCAATCAAATTGCTTATCTCTGCTTACCCTAAGCGGAAAATGCTCATCTTCGAACTCCATCAAGGCATTGACCTAATAAGCATATACACCAAGTTTGAACATTTTAACTCAATTAGAAGGAGAGTTATTGTGTTCCAAAGTCTCGACTACTCTCGACCAATCAAATTGCGTATCGCTCTGCTTACCTTGAGCAGAAAATGCTCATTATCGAACTTAGTCAAGGTATTACTGTAATGAAACTATACACAAGTTTCATCACTCTCACTTAATTACAACTAAAGTTATCGTGTCCCAAAGCATCAACCAATCAAATTGCTTATCTCTGCTTACCCTAAGCGGAAAATGCTCATCTTTGAACTCCATCAAGGCATTGACCTTATAAGCATATACACCAAGTTTGAACATTTTTACTCAATTAGAAGAAGAGTTATTGTGTTCCAAAGTCTCGACTAATCAAATTGCGTATCGCTCTGCTTACCCTGAGCGGAAAATGCTCATCTCCGAACTCCATCAAGGCATTGACCTAATAAGCATATACACCAAGTTTGAACATTTTAACTCAATTAGAAGGAGAGTTATTGTGTTCCAAAATCTCGACCAAAATGCTCATTATCGAACTTAGTCAAGGTATTACTGTAATGAAACTATACACAAGTTTCATCACTCTCACTTAATTACAACTAAAGTTATCGTGTCCCAAAGCATCAACCAATCAAATTGCTTATCTCTGCTTACCCTAAGCGGAGAATGCTCATCTTTGAACTCCATCAAGGCATTGACCTTATAAGCATATACACCAAGTTTGAACATTTTTACTCAATTAGAAGAAGAGTTATTGTGTTCCAAAGTCTCGACCAAAATGCTCATTATCGAACTTAGTCAAGGTATTACTGTAATGAAACTATACACAAGTTTCATCACTCTCACTTAATTACAACTAAAGTTATCGTGTCCCAAAGCATCAACCAATCAAATTGCTTATCTCTGCTTACCCTAAGCGGAAAATGCTCATCTTTGAACTCCATCAAGGCATTGACCTTATAAGCATATACACCAAGTTTGAACATTTTTACTCAATTAGAAGAAGAGTTATTGTGTTCCAAAGTCTCGACCAATCAAATTGCGTATCGCTCTGCTTACCCTCAGCGGAAAATGCTCATCTCCGAACTCCATCAAGGCATTGACCTAATAAGCTTATACACCAAGTTTGAACATTTTAACTCAATTAGAAGGAGAGTTATTGTGTTCCAAAATCTCGACCAATCAAATTGCTTACCCTGAGCGGAAAATGCTCATTATCGAACTTAGTCAAGGTATTACTGTAATGAAACTATACACTAAGTTTCATCACTCTCACTTAATTAGAACTAAAATTATCGTGTCCCAAAGCATCAACCAATCAAATTGCTTATCTCTGCTTACCCTAAGCGGAAAATGCTCATCTTTGAACTCCATCAAGGCATTGACCTAATAAACACATACACCAAGTTTGAACATTCTAGCTCAATTAGGAAGAGAGTTATTGTGTCCCAAAAAGTGTGACGGACAGACGGACAGACAGACAGACAGACAGACAGACAGACGGACGGACGAACCCATTTTAATAGTCCCCCAACTTTCTTCGAAAGGCGGGGGACAAAAAGAAGGGGGGTTATCCCCTTAATACTGATTTCAAGAGGGTAAGAACCTCCCAGTTGATGTTACTGTAATGGCAGGATTTCATTATAGTTGAATTATGCAGATTACAATCATCTTAACAAAGTGTTTTTGTAATAACTTCATTATCTACAATTAATTACGCTTAGCCAAAATATTTTTACAGGAAATGTTAGTGGTTTCAAGGTCAGTAGCCAAGGGAGTTTTTGATGGGACTGCATGCGTTATATGCAACTCTGCAGGAAAAACTTTAACAGCAACTAATGATGGGCGTGTTAAAATACGAATGGCAGCAAAACAATTGCAAGATTCTTTGGTCGCCTCAAGAATAAATGCATACAGCAACACATTTATGTACCTTCTGAAGCCGAAATGTTGTTATTCTACTTACATTCTGAAGTCATTAGTTGCTGTTAAAGTTTTTCCTGAAGAGTTGCATATAACGCATGCAGTCCCATCAAACGCTCCCCTGGCTACTGACCTTGAAACCACTAACATTTCCTGTAAAAATATTTTGGCCAAGCGTAATTAATTGTAGATAATGCAGTTATTACAAAAACACTTTGTTTAGATGATTGTAATCTGCATAATTCAACTATAATGAAATCCTGCCATTACAGTAACATCAACTGGGAGGTTCTTACCCTCTTGAAATCAGTATTAAGGGGATAACCCCCCTTCTTTTTCTTGTTAGATTGCCGACTGTCAAGGGTTTTTTAATGCACTTGCACAAGAATGAACATAAAATATGTAATATTTTGTGACTGTAGTAATTTAAAAGCAATAAGTGTAAAAAATTCACATAATTGAACTGTAAAATAGACAATTGAAAAAAATTGCAACAAATAATATAATGATGAGTAAATTATATAATAATAAATCAGTTTTTTGCAAATATCTTAAAAGCTATTGACTTTTAAACATATAAATGTATTACAGACCCCCTATAATGTGGCCATTCCGAAGATTTTGAGTGGTCACACAACCTTCTGGGTCCACCGGTTCTAGAGATACAGTAATGGCAGGGGGTAGTGCTGCGCTTAAAAAGGGGCGTGGCATTTTCACGTATTTCGGCCCCGGTGACAAATGTGTCACCAATCAAAAAATGTTCAATGACCTTCAAATAGATGATTTTTGAAGAGTTTAGCTCTGGACATATAAGTGCATACAAAACTACCATGAGCTACTAGAGTAATACCATTTTCTCTGGCCAGAAAACTATGCACTATAATTTTAAACGAAGATCTCAGAATTCAACGACTTAATGAATTGAGATCCAATTTATTGAAAAAAGATTACCCACTTGGGGTTATTAATATAAGTGTTGATATAGCTAGGGGCCTAACTACTGAAGAATTAAGAACGCCAAAAGAAAAGAATATCTCTTCTTGTATTTCCTTTATTTCGATATATAATCCTAGACATAATAATTTTTTTCAATATATTTATGATACTAAGAATGTTCTCCTTTCTAATGACAATCTTAATAATCAATTTCACGGCATAGAATTAATTAATAGTAAACGTCAGCCCCCTAGCCTTAAAAAGTTACTCACTAGAGCTAAGTTTCAAACTTCTAATCATGGAACTTTTACTACTTCGAAGTGCCATAGCCCACTTTGTAAATGTTGCCAACATATGATAATTAATAGTAAATTCACCTTTTCTAATACTAATTATACATTTAGGATTAATCATAATATGAATTGTAGTACTAAAAATTTAATTTATGTTCTTATTTGTAATAATTGTATGAAGATTTACATAGGAGAGTGCTCAACTGAATTACGCGCTCGTATCCGAGTTCAAAGGCAACAGAGTTTACAAACTAATCCGGTCTTGAAAGTGTCTAAACATCTAAATACGTGTGCTAAGAATTTAAATATTAAATTCAGTATTTTTCCTTTTTATAAAGTCAATATTGACAATACTATCAAGAGGAGGAATATGGAATCACACTTTATTGACCGCGGTTCAAACCGGATTTAAATGCTTAATTTGCCCCCTTCCCTCTGGGTTAATATTCTAATCTTAAATAAAATCTTTATATATATATTTACACTTTTTACTTCAACACCATTTCAGGGGATTTTAAACCCTGTATATCTTTATTTCTCTGTAGTTGGTTTATTAGAGAATAAGGTGGATATAAACAAGTTTACAACCAAATTACATAATTGATCTATTGACATTTTTTTAATCTCTTCACTCCTGTATGGTCCTATTGTCAAATTATACCATGGAAGCCTTCATTTTATTATTTTACAATCATTTTAGATAAAACAACATGGACTACTTTGCTAGCCAGTGGAATAACACTTTTATTTCACTGATAAAACGCGGTATTCCACTACTGATCAAAAAATAAATATATATAATTGGAATTAAGTTGTATTATATGTTAGTCTCCAAATGACCTAGTTAATGTGGAGTGGACGTTAAACCTCATGTTTCTCCAGTTCGACATTCAAGATCGGGTCTTTTGTGTGATCCTATTTATTCACCTTTGGTATATATTTAGTTGTAAATAGGGTACAGAAGGCCATCAGTTTATACATACGCACAGAGAGAGAGAGAGAGAGAGAGAGAGGTGGTTAATATCCTCTCGATACATAGGTCATTTCGGGAATAACATATCGTATCATAGGGGTGTTTAGCAGTGGGTGAGAAACCCATAGATAGATGTATCTTTACTGTGGTATATGGTGCAGTACAGGAAGAAACCAATATCGACAGGAACCGTGTTCTTTGGTGATATAAACCTGTATTTCAAGTTCCGTCAATTTACGATACATATTCTGAGCTGTTGAATGTCCATAAACTTTAAACAACATGTGAAGCCACGCCCCATCAACAATCAACACGTCAGTCAAGACACACCTTGAACTGGGTTGTTTGTCTATAATCGTGAACATTTTCATAATGAGGAGGTCGTTGATAAGCTAATGTCTGGTCTTATTTTGAAATCCTTTAATGTTAATTTCTCCAACACTTCACATGACAGCAGAAATAAATATGTAGCCTATAAATTGAGTATGAGCCCAATGTGAACCCAGCGTGAACGCATAGACGGAGAGACAGAGAAATGGGGTTTAACATCAAATTGACACAAACAAGATCATTAGCAGTTGGAGGAAAACGGAGAAAACCCATGAGGTTGACACTACTCTTGTAACCTCCACCCAGGGGTTCAAAACCTCACCCATTGACTCAATGACAGACCTTATGATACAGCGTGCACGTACTAACCATTTAGTCATTCAACCTACAATCATTACAGGAAATGAAATGAAATGGGGTTTAACGTCCTACTCTTTTGCACCTAACCTGGGCTAATGGAAGACGGGCATACGCCATACCGTGTGCTATGAGGGAAATTTTGCCCGGGCAGCGGCGCTACGGCTTACACTTATATCGAATTTCAACTGCCGAGGGATCTTTTACGTGCACTTCAATGTGTACACAGGACCTCGTTTTTTTGTCCCATTCGAACGACTAGGCAGCTGTCCCTGTCATGCCCTTCTGCATCACTGACAAGGAGAAATCGCGGCGGAAAATCGAGATGAACTTTCTTAGCCAATGCAGGGATCAAACACCCAACCTCCAGGCTAACAACCACTCAACACAAACTAGGTCATTTCGGGAATAACATATGGTTTAATTTTATTTCAATAATTCGCTTGCGCTTAGGGATCTTTAGCAGTGGGAGGAAACCGGAGTGCCCTGAGGAAACCCACGAGGTTGAGAAGGCGCCCCTATCTCCATGCCACATACGCTCACACCAGGGCTCGAAACCACAGCCGCAAGCCAGAGGTGACCGACCAGCTAGAGGTCGAAGAGCGCCACTTTAGACCACTAGGCCATCCCAACCCCACCCCCATCATTACAGGAAAAGGTGTGTATGTGAAATGAAATGGGGTTTAACATTCTTCTGCTCTGCTCCGACTGGACTAATGGAGACACATGTACGCCAGACATTGTGCTATGAGGGAATTTTTGCCTCGACACTATTCCTATATCGAATTCAAACTGCAAAGGGATCTTTAACGTGCACCCGCATGTGTTTTTTCATCCCATCCAAATACTAGACAGCTACTCTGATGAACTTTCTCTGCCATTGCAGGGATCGAACACCAGACCTCCAGGTTGGCAAACCAACGTCTTGACCGGCAAGCTACTGTGGCTTAAAATGGCATTATGCAAGAGCAAAATCTGCTTATTACAGGTCTTTCTTTAGGCCTGAAATGTTATCTAAATAATCAATAGACATTAATTAACATATCCAGCCCATAATAAACTCTCTATGTGAAGGCTAGCCTTCGATGTTGACAGATTAAATTCCTATATGCCGCTCAATGGCCGTTGATAATTAAATCAATCAAGTGGATAATCGAGACTATGCTGTTTATATTAATGATTTGAGTAATGATGATCGAGGCTATGTGAATATTTCAAACGCTTTTTTCTCGGCTAATAGTGCATCAATTTGACTGAAATTTTCAGCAAATTACCTTTACACTATCTAGTTTTTAACTATTATAGTGAGAACTGCCATCTCTTTATCTTATCTCCCATAATGTAACTTTAAGGTTTTAATAAGTATGTTATTTTTTATAATGAGTTCTGGTGTGTGTTTGTAGGGCATTAACATGGGTAAACAACTTTTTACAGACATCACCAAGAACAGGGTTTTTCTCCAGTATGAGTTCTTGTGTGAGCCTGGAGATTGCCACTTGTGGTAAAAGATTTTCTACAAACATCACATTTAAAGGGTTTTTCTCCAGTGTGAGTTCTGGTGTGAGTCTGTAGATGACTACTATTGTTAAAAGATTTTTTACAAACATCACAAGAAAACCCCTTTTCTCCAATATGAGTGCTGATGTGTCGATGTAGATTACCATTAGTGGAAAAAGATTTTCTGCATACATGACAAGAAAAGGGTTTTTCTCCAGTATGAGTTCTTATGTGTGTCTGTAGATGACTACTATTGGTAAACGATTTTTTACAAACATCACATGAAAAAAGTTTTTCTCCAGTATGTATTTTTGTGTGTCGATATAGACTTCCATTTTGTCTAAAGGATTTACCACAAACCTCACAAGAAAGGGGTTTTTCTCCAGTATGAATTTTGGCGTGTGAATTCAGACTACAACTTTGCGTAAATGTTTTGCTACACACATCACAAGAAAAGGGTTTTTCTCCGGTATGTGTTTTTATGTGTTCCTTTACACTACTACTAGTGGTAAATGATTTATTACAAACATCACAAGAAAAGAGTTTTTCTCCAGTATGGGTTACGGTGTGTCGTTGTAGACCACTACTGGTGCTAAAAGATTTTCTACAAACATTACAAGAAAAGGGTTTTTCACCAGTATGGGTCCGGGTGTGTACATGCAGATTACTAATAGTGATATACGATTTACTACAAACATCACATTTATATGGTTTCTCTCCAGTATGTGTTTTCATGTGTTGTTGTAGACTACAATTAGTGGTAAATGATTTTCTACAAACATCACATTTATAGGGTTTCTCTCCAGTATGAATCAAAATGTGACTATTTAAAGCGGTAGAGTTTGTTAGCAATTTACCACAAATATCACATTTATAGACTTTTTTGGAAACAGAATTCTTTGACATTTTCATTTTTTCTTACAATCTTCTCTCTGTAAATAAATAACAATAATTAATTTCACAATTTAATTTATTTTAAACACTGTTCATAAACACAGCTATGTTTTTCAACCTCTTAAACAAAAAATCAGTGACAGGTAGATCCATTGAAAGCTACCATTTTACCAATTTTTTTTTTTTTTTTTTTGGGGGGGGGGGGGGCGCAAAGATAGAGACAGAAATATGAGGTTTAACATCCACTCTATGTGACACTATGAGGCCACAGAGGTGACAATGATCGTCTAGGGTTTTCTTCTACGGTTTTCTTCAGACTTCACGTTGTTTAAAATATGATCAATTATTCCGATCTTCAATTAACTGACACTGGAACACTATTTATGTTAAATATGTTTTTATATCTATCTAACATCCATAATACAGGTAACTACAATATTATTGAATATAAGTTCAATATCCTTAGCTTGTATTCTGAGGCGGCATTTCCTCGCCTCTCAGCCGGGAAGGCTGTGGTGTTCTCCCAACCTCCCAATGGTATCTAAAATGTATTTCCTACCGCCCCATCATGATATCTGAATCCGGCTTGTGAGCCAGGGCAGCTCACGGTAGGAACTTCTACTTGAATCTCTCGAATGATATCTAAAGAAACTTAAACTGCAAATGTTCTTATAAAGAGGTTACGTGCATGAGTCAGAATTGAACCCCGGGAAATTGACCAGGTGCTTCCTTTATCGGATTGGTCAGCTGCACAGACACTACCCTGGATTTCAAGACAGTGTACTTACATGTATATGGGCACATAGGAGAGTAGATAACCACGTTTCTAACTCATGGGATTACCATATTTGGATTATTAGACTTATGATGTCATTGCCCCACTTTAAACTTCCAGGCATATTCTTGTTAGCCTAGTTCTTGTTGTCACTAACAATTTCAATACATAAACCAGAAGATATTTTACAAACTAAGGTAACCCCTACAGTATATAGCTTCTATAGTGTAACATCAACCAGAGGGTCATTTCGAAACTAACATGTGGTTTTTAATTTAATTCATAAAATTCACTTGCATGTAGGGGGTCTTTAGCAGTGGGAGGGCCTGGAGAAAACTTATGAGGCTGGACAGTTTCCCTACTCCTTGTCGCGTACAATTGGGCATTCGAAACCACGCCAGTTGACTCAATGACAGGCTTTATGACAACCAGTATCGCAGCGCAATTTGCGATATATATATGGTCCGTTGCTAATCAAAAATTGAAATAGAACGTTTATGATTCACAATAACTGTATTTAATGTCAAACAGAATTTTATGAACGAAACTGAATTCTCGAACTACCCAGACACTATTCAAATACAATAAATAATACTGTAATACAGAAACATGACTCAATACAATACAGGGGCATAACACTATGAATAGGGACTATTATATGTAAACGTATTGTTACATGAGAAATCAAAGTAACGATTCCTGTAAAACATGACTGTTTATATTGCCTGTGTCTACTTAATTGACTTTATTTGCAATAATTTCCCTGTGTGTCTTGATTGAACGAAAATAGTAACACACAATAAAAAGCAGACACATTTGTTTTTTAACGAAGAAATAACAAATAATGAGTGGGGCTTCAGAAGTCACTGCAAAGAATTGGTTTCAGACATAAGACCTAGTCTACATAACAATAACATTCACAAGCAGTGCTAAAAAAATCTAAAAATGAAATATAATCATTTGTTAATGTACCGGTAATAATTTGTTAATAAGATGTTTTAAGTTGAAACTTTTTGAATTTGCTAATCAAATTTGGCAAAATTGGACTTTTTGATTAGGAGTGCTGCTAATCAACCGTGAAAAATTACCGACAGCCCTGCTTCTCGATCGGCCCGTAGCCAGGCCATAAAGTTTAGGGGGGCTACGGAATGTTGTGGGGGAGGGGGCTACGGAATGTTTTGGAGGGGCTGAAGATGTGGCCGGCTAAGAACGCCCCTAAGAAATCATTATTATTGGCGAAAATTTGGTGGGGTTAATTCTTTTAACCATTCTCATTCAGCCACCCAACCCCGCATTTTGAACTATAAAAAAAAAAACTATGACATAATGCATCTTTGAGCTGTTTGCTGTATTTATCAATATTAAATTACAGTTTAAATAGTGAATCTTAAATATCTATAATGAAGTTAAATACCTGTGGTATATATGAAACCAATAAAATAATTATCTCTTGTCCACTTGCTGTTGCACCGTCAGATGGCCGCCATTTTTTAACATTGGTTGAGTTTAAAATATGACTTGGAACTTCTCCATCCCGAGTAACTCATATCTTGAGTTTTAGGATTCGGCATTGTTTAGGAGGGGGCACATTATGTTCCATAATTTAACTTATTAATAGAAAGGTTAAATAGAATCTATATTTGATGGAAAGGTTAATCTATGTGTTGTATGTACAATAGATATATTGTTATTTTGAGGTACATGTACATGTACCATAAAAGAATCGTAATCTGAATCCCTAATCAGGCGCGGATCCCTGCTCAGCTACATAAAAAAAATAATGCCTTGCATCAATGAAATTACATCACAAAGTGATACTACATCAGTATAAAAATGATTTCTCTGTTTAAAAACTCAATTTGTATGTATGCCTATGTAATTTAGAGACGATGATGGCAGATTTCCGTAACAGAAACCTGGCAAACCCCCTCCTGCAAAAATTCATGGATCCGCCCCTGCTAATAGAATAATATATACTTCAATTTTATTTGTAAGAGATTCTTACTATTATACCTGTCATTCACCGTTAGACTATTTAGAGCAATTCGGCGACGGTAATACGATACAAATGGCGAGTCGTTTTCTCGCTCAAGAATCACTGATATTCAATTAATGCTTAAGTTTTCAAGCAGTGGTTATAAGATAATTTGAAAAACATGTAATGATATCCGTAAAAAGAGAAAGAGAAATGGGGTTTAACGTCTACTCGACACAAACTAGGTCATTTTGGGATTAACATGTGGTTTAAATTTTATTTCAATAATTCGCTTGCGTGTAGGGGTCTTTAGCAATGGGAGGAAACCGGAGTGCCCGGAGGAAAACCCACAAGGTTGAGAAGCTGCCCCTACCTCCATGCCACATACGCTCACACCAGGGATCGAAACCACAGCCGCAAACCAGAGGTGACCGGTCAGCTAGAGGTCGAAACGTGGCACTCTAGACCACTAGGCCATCCCAACCCCCCTGATATTCATAGGCATGCTTGTGTAATTTACATGCTGTATATGAAGCCACAGTAAATTGAATTCAACTATCAAAATATTTTATTCTCTTCGAAAGGAAATGTCGGCCATTTTGATTATATGTACCGGTATTACCATTTTTGTTTTGAAACGAAACATCAACAAATCACTGATTAAATTAATCATTAGGAGTAAATAATCACTTGAAATAAGATTTATTATATATCATTGGCAATTATCAATCAATTAATCATTAATCCGAGACAATTGATTAGTATTACTCATCAACGCGATCCGGATTATTAGCCTGTTGATTAATTTATTATAGTGCTTATCCACATGATTGACACTCAATAATGGTTAATTCAGGATTAATACCATTAAGATTTTAAGATTTTTTTCACCAGTTCTCAAAAAGAATCGCCAATACCGCAAAACATCGCCATAATCATCACCAAACTCAAATTTTAATCACAATTTTCATATTTTATTGCAAATTGCGACCGACAGTGTGAGCGCTGAAACACATTATGGTACACAATGGGTATGATTTCTGATGTGTCGTCGTAGACTAGCATTAGTTAAAAATGATTTACTACAAACATCACAAGAAAAGGGTTTTTCTCCAGTATGGATTCTAGAGTGTACTTGTAGATCACCACGTGCAGTAAATGATTTACCACAAACATCACAAGAAAAGGGTTTTTCACCAGTATGGATTTTGGTGTGTTTATGTAGACTACTATTATTACTAAACGATTTACCACACAAATCACAAATGAATGGTTTTTCTCCTGTATGAGTTCTAGTGTGTCGTTGAAGAAGACTATTAGTCCTAAAAGATTTTCCACAAACATCACACATTTTAAAGGGTATTTCTCCAGTATGAATTCTGGTGTGTCGTTGTAGACTTCTAATGGCGATGAATGATTTTCCACAAACATCACAAGAAAATTGTTTTTCTCTAGTATGGATTCTGGTGTGTCTTGTTAGATCACGACACCTGCTAAATGATTTACTACAAACATCGCAAGGAAAGAGTTTTTCTCCAGTATGCATTTTGATGTGATAAGATAGAGTATTGCGAGCGGTAAATGATTTTTTACAAACACCACAAGAGAAGGGTTTTTCTCCAGTATGATATATAGTGTGTTGTTGAAAGTTACTTCTATCTGAAAACGATTTTCCACAAACATCACAAGTAAAAGGTTTTTCGCCTGTATGAATTCGCATGTGTCGTTTTAGACTGGCATTAGTTGAAAATAATTTACTACAAACATTACAAGAAAATGGTTTTTCTCCAGTATGGATTCTAGCGTGTACATGTAGATCCCAATTGGTGATAAATGATTTACTACAACGATCACAAGAAAATGGTTTTTCTCCAGTGTGGATTCTAGAGTGTTTTTTTAATTGACCACTAATGCTGAAAGATTTACCACAAACATCACAAATAAAGCGTTTTTCTCCAGTATGAGTTCTGGTGTGTTGATGTAGACTACTACTATTTGAAAACGATTTTTCACAAACATCACAAGAAAAAGGTTTTTCTCCGGTATGAATTCTGGTGTGTTTTCGTAGATGACTACTAGTGGTAAATGATTTTCCACAAAAATCGCAATTAAAGAGTTTTTCTCCCGTATGAATTCTGGTGTGTAAATTCAGCTGACTTTTAGTGGTAAATGATTTTCCACAAAAATCACAATTAGAGAGTTTTTCTCCCGTATGAAATCTTGTGTGTAAATTCAGCCGAGTTTTAGAGGTAAATGATTTACCACAAACATCACATTTATTCATTTTGATGGAGACAGAATACTTTGATGTTTTCAATTTTTCTTGTGATCTTCTCTCTGTAAAAAAAAAAGAAAAATGATATTAATTTTACAGAGAGAGATAAAAATGGTGTTTATGGTGTCTTTAGCAGTGAAGCAGTGAAAGGAAACCAGAGGAAGCGAAGAAAACATCTGGGGTTGCAATCTAATTAAAATATAGATCTATATTTCGTTTCGTTTTTTATACTTTCGATGGCCTACACTCATGTAGATCTAACAAGTTATAGTGGGAGCTCACGTTCTATGACGTCAGGTATCAAGCACGGGACATTTGACCCGATAATGTCAGTCATTCGATTAACCAATTAGCGACTGCCATGCTTTTTAAAATCTACTTTTGTTTTGTTTTGATTTCTATCCGCTGGTGTTAGTATAGACGTCATTGGCTGGTAATATCTACCCACAGTTCCACGCATGAAAAGGTCAAATGGTCGATTCGACAGACCATTTGATTGGCTGACCCCTCATTTCAGACAGAACACCAGTTAACTAACAAGTCCTCCAGATCCAAGAGTAGTGAAGACAAGTAAAAACGAAATTTTGAACTAATAAAAACAAAACGAAATTGGATCTGTTTTAATCAGATTGCTGAGGTTGGACAGGCAACCCTTCTGCTTCTCACGTAGAACAAGGGAATCAAAACCATGCCAGTTGACTCAATGACAGACCTTTTGATACAAGGAATCCCCAAATTAATTTCACAAGTTAATTTATATCAAAAGATATCTTTAATCTTTCGTACCCTGATACTCACACAAATGGGTCGCAATGCGTATATAGATAGAACTCATTGACCATTGATTACCGCTTGGGTTATAGAACATATAGATAGAACTCAACGACCATTTAATACTGCTGGGGTTATTCAATGGTTCAAGAAAGTGTATCCCTGCGAGTGGTATTCAATGGTCATTGAGTTCTGATTTTATTCTATAACTACATGCAAATCTCAAAATAGACTGTACTATCAAAAATAATCATTACCAAAAACGTTAAAATTCATCATACATGTAGGTTCAGCTCTGTTTTCTTTGATTTTTTTTCAAAAATTATGGTGACGTCATTACAGTTTGAGGTAATTCTGAAAGTGACGTCATTCTGGACAAAAGTAGTATGTTTTCAAGCCATTGAATACAACCATAGGTTATTCAATGGTTGTATTCAATATTTACTTGTATTTGCATCTAGTTATAGAATAATGTAATGAATGTGTATAACCTGATTTACATTCCACCGTTTCTGTTTTTATCGTAATTTCTAATCTGTTTGGCGAAATATGGGAAGTGTGAATTTAGTAGTATCTTTTGGACTGTGGTTTTTCAAGTCTCTCCTGGAATATGTTTAGTCTCGTTCATCAAGTGACATCATTGCAAATGGTGCTCAAAAGCATTCTGGCACGCAGTTTGTGTGCCGTTTTAACAATGTTCAAAGGGTCTTAAATATTGAATATCAGAAGTCCATAATTTCTTGGTAAGATCTTTTCATTTCAAGCAGGATGGTTTGACATTAATTAGAATACATTGTACTATAACCATAATATTACATGTTTTTATTTTTTATAATTAAAGGACATTATTATTGTATGGATAAGACATAGATTATTGTTGTAGTCTACAAGTACATGTACATGTATAAATATCGTATGGTTCAATTTTAAATGATTATCATAAAAGTTATAATACCTTTTGTATCAGTTTCCTTTTCTTGTTCTGGAACTGGCATAACAAAAACAGGCACAGGTTCAGTTTGTTGTGGAAGTTTTGCTAAAACATGTGGCACTAAGGTTACTTGAAGTTCTACTGGAGACTTGGATAATGGCGACCCTGGCGAATTTGGGGAACTTTCTTGTTGCATTAACGTTTCTTGAAGTTCTACTGGAGATTTGGATGATGGCGACCCTGGCGAATTTGGGGAATTTTCTTGTTGCACAAACGTTACTTGAAGTTCTACTGGAGACTCAGATGAGGGCAACCCCGGCCAATTTGGGGAACTTTCTTGTTGCACTATCGTTTCTTGAAGTTCTACTGGAGATTTGGATGATGGCGAATTTGGGGAACTTTCTTGTTGCACTAACGTTTCTTGAAGTTCTACTGGAGATTTGGATGATGGCGACCCTGGCGAATTTGGGAAATTTTCTTGTTGCACAAACGTTACTTGAAGTTCTACTGGAGACTCGGATGAGGGCGACCCCGGCGAATTTGGGGAACTTTCTTGTTGCACTAACGTTTCTTGAAGTTCAACTGTAGATTTGGATGATGGCGACCCTGGCGAATTTGGGGAACTTTCTTGTTGCACAAACGTTACTTGAAGTTCTACTGGAGACTCGGATGAGGGCGACCCATGCGAATTTGGGGAACTTTCTTTTTGCGGCTGTGATAATAACTGCTTAGCATTTTCTCTAGATTGTGTCAGGTCCAGTTTTAGTTGTATGATCTCATTTTCATATTTAAGAACATTCTCCACTTTATTGAAACAGGTAGAACATACAACAAAGTCAAATAGGTCTTGCACAGTTGTGTCGCTGTCAAAATTATTTAAATTCACCTTCTTTATTTTTTCAAGTCTTTCGACAGTAACAGGCCATCGATTTCCTTTGTGATCTCTTTCTTTAATTTCGCCTTGTGAGGTAACTTCTCGAAGACCGAAAGAAAATCCACACAAAATACATACATCGTTCTTGAAATACACCATATTTGGTGTACACGCCAGTGGAGATGCCATTTTTTTCACAATAAAACGTGTTCATGTATTTTTCTTATCTTCTTTATCTGGATGTTAAGAGTGACAGGTTAATCACTGAAATGACAACAGTTTATTTTCAGAAAATATTGTTAATAAAGTTACGTTAAAGTTATCAACAAAAGTCGCCTTGCCAAAAGCGGGAAATGAAAATGGAGAGAAAAACTAAAAATATCTTGGACTGTTTTTTTCAATGGTCTAGTGTCTAGTCACTGCAGATTGATTATTGTAAATATTGGAAACAAGTGGCTATAATATTTTTTCGACATGGGAGTCAACAGGATGGATCCTGAGCATACAGGGCAAGTGTAACGAACTAGGTGTAATCGCAAGAACAACCAAGTGTAACAAACTAGGTGTAATCGCAAGAACAACGAAATTTTAACTGAGAAAAAATCCAAATTTTAGTACTTAGCCAATCAATATTGAAGTATTTACTAAAATTTGGATTTTATCTTCAGTTAAGATTTCGAGAAACACGCACAAGGCCTTGCTACGAGAAAGTATCTAAAAATGTTGAGATGTGCTTGTTTTTAGCTACGATTGGATGCCTTTAGTTCCACGTGGCAAACTCGGTTTATTTATTAATGCATGTAACATCTTTAAAATGAGAGAGAGAGAGAGAAATGGGGTTTAACGTCCACTCAACACAAACTAGGTCATTTCGGGACTAACATATGGTTCAATTTTATTTCAATAATTCGCTTGCGCGTTGGGGTCTTTAGCAGTGGGAGGAAACCAGAGTACCCGGAGGAAACCCACGAGGTTGAGAAGGCGCCCCTATCTCCATGCCAAACATCTTTAAAATAAGATAATTTTATACTATTATGACCAATTAAACTTGCAGAGACCATTGTGGTGGCACTAGTATCGTTAAACTCCAAATGTTCGCATTTACATCAATGAAGCATTTTTATGCGACATACAACGTCATAGTCTCTTGTTTAAAAAGATGGCGCTCTTACTCTTAGTAACGGCTTAACGTCTATATTTTAAATACAATGATTTATACCAGTTTCTGATAGGATTGTTAAATTATATGCTTAATTGTAGCTGAGTGTGGCAGAAATATTATAAATAACAATAATCAATCGTAGTTTTGATGAAAAATATTGTCAATTTTGCTTACTGAGGACCGATGCGATTCGCGTTTGCCTTGCTACGTTGAACTATATAATATAGGACCATCTCAGCTCTTATCTCGAAACACGGAGGGTTGAGAGATAAGGTTTGTTATCTAGCACAAGCACAAGGCCCAGTTCTTTACATTAATCTTCAATGACCATCTTTAAGCTATTTGATGTATATTTAAGTTATTTTCTATATTTCTGCATGCTTAATTGAACAATAAATAATGTATCTCAAGCATCTATAGTGAAGTTAAATACCTGTACGATATATTAAAATACTAGAATGTCTCTTGACCAATCAACGAGATGGCCGCCATTTTTTGTTAGGGTGATTTTCCAAAATTATGCCTTGGATCTGCTTCAACCCGAGTAACTCATATCTGGACATTCCGATTTTGCATGATTTAACTTATCATAACAAAATCTGAAATGTATATGATGCAGATTCCGAAGAGAAATTCTAGTTGTATTCAAATTGTTATATTATATAAAGTTTTGATATCATTTATAATAATATTATGAAAGTCACTTGATTGCTGGTTGGTGATATATCGATTGGGTGGGGGAGGAGGGTGTGCTTGATCCTTAGTGAAATTTTATTTCTTTTTTAACTCCCGTGCCATAATAATACAATCTATGGTGGTTTAATGCCGTGTGATGCTGAACTTGATAAAACAAAACAAAAAACCCAAAAAAAAAAAAAAATGCATGTGGACACCCGAAATATCACAAATTTTATCCGATTTTGATGAAACTTACAATGTATGTGTGTATATTACCGAAAGATTTCTGTCCATAATAGCAGACCGGATTGTAACTTCATGGATTATAGTCTTTGATTGTACGAAAAATCGCGTTTTTAGCTTGTGCAGGTTGCAATATCTATGCCAACCTGAATTCCAACCATCTTTTCACTCTGTTGCCCCTGCATTCACAAGTAATAATCGATGCCCAAAAAATGTTGCACAAAGTAGAGTGGCTCCAAACAAAATGTTTTAATCCTTTGTCAATTCAATACAAATTCGTGGCATTCAATTAAAAGAAAAGTTAAAATTAATGTTATACTAGATTTCGGGCACTTTACGGGCACGTAGCCACGGGGGGGGGGGGGGGGGGGGGGGGGGGGCGCTACCCTACCCCCACCCCCCCTTTTCCCCAAATAGTGATTTAATAGGAGTGTTCGTAGCCGGCCACATCCTCAGCCCCTCCAAAACATTCCGTACCCCCCCCCCCCCCAATTGTATGAGCTAGCTACGGAGCTGATAGTGGTTTCTGTACCAAGTCAGACATGGCCAACTTTATGTCCGAAATGAAGGGGATGTTTAATGATTTTACTAGATATACTGACAGAAGGTTTGCTGAATTGGCGAAAAACACTGGACATCAGATTTTGGAATTAAGAAGCGAATTCAACGCACGCATTGATTCTCTAACAACAGTAAACGAAGGAGGGAATTAAAGAGCTGCGTGACATAATGCTCGATATTCAAAAGATGTTGCGATATCATCTTAGATATTCATCCCGATCTCCATCTCCGTCACGTTTCTACAATCAGAGGGATAATAGATTTTCTAGTCCACCACGGTATTCTAGGCAATTTTCGACCACCCAGCCCTGACCGTTCCATATCTTCCAATCACAAACTGTCAATGCTTCTAATAGATCTGGTGGTACCGGGGAATCACTTCCTGTTGGTAATGCTAGTTCTCATGTTTTGAGCACTGCACTTCACAAGGTAAGGATCCTTTAAACTCCAATCAACTGAGGATGAGGACAGACCCTTAGTTGATCCAGCATTAGACAAAGCAAATTCTTGCCCCCTAAGACCAGAAGATGGTGATTCATCTCCTGTGTTGGTGGTACGAGAAACTACTGGGACAAGTTTGGTCATACCAGTGGACGCAGTAGTGGACACAGCAGCTATGGTAACGATACTAAATGTGGCTTGTTTTAATATCATTAAAGGTACTGAGCTTGGTAAGGCTGTAAGGCTAAGGGGAATTGGGTTAGGTTATGTTACAGGATATCTGATTGATGATGTTGCTATACGGATTGGGTCAACAGTATTTCTCGTAAGGTGTGTTTAGCTCCCATATCTGATCCAATGATCCTTGGTATAGATTTTCTCCAATCTTACGGCTGTGTTTTAAATCTGCACAATTCCACTCTGTCAATAGGTGATGATATTATTACTGCCACTTTAAAGAGAACCCATACTGCAGATATCACGGTTTCGAGGGTCCTAGCTCTCAAAAACTGTACTATTCCTCCAAATTCAATTTCAACTATACCGGTTCATCTTGAGCATGACTTGATGGGTCCGGTTGTTCTGGAACCAGTCATGACATGTTCTGATCTTCTACTCAACACTCAGATAATGAGATAAATATAATACATAGCTGGTTGAGTAATCAACCACCTTCCGAAGCGGAACTCAAACTTAGTTCACCAGGTGTGTGAACGCTTTGGATCTTTCAAGCTCAACTGGAGGTAATAGACGATGTTCTGTACTATCGTTGGGAGGGTGTTCCCGCTGCTAGATGTTGTCTGGTTGTGCTACATTCTTTTAGAACCGAACGAAATTCTGTTCTTCTGTCATGATTCGAAGTCTGGGGTTCATTTTGGAAGAGATAAGACCCTGCAGAAGTTGAAACAGTCCTTTTACTGGTCAGGTATGTTCATTGACTGCCAACAATATGTCTCCGGCTGCTCCACTTGCAATATAAATAAGAAAGCGGGTAAGCAAGCCAGGGCACCCCTTGGGGAACGTGTACATTTGGACATTTTAGGGCATTTCCAGGAGAGTGAACAGGGGAACAGGTATGTACTGGTGATGGTGGACCAATTCACTAAGTGGATTGATATGGCAGCGATTCCTGAGCAATCAGCTATATTGGTGGCTAAAAAGTTCTTTATTCATTTTATTACAACTTTTGGGTGTCCAATTGAAGTCCATACTGATCAAGGAAGGAATTTTGATGGTTCGCTTTTCCGAGCTTTTTGTGATCTTCCTGAAATCACCAATACACGTACAACTCCCTATCATCCCCCGTCTAACGGCCAAGTAGAGTGATTTAATCGTACGATTCTGCAGATGATAAGATGCTATATTAATAAAAAGAACAAAGATTGGGACCGAAATCTTCCAATATTAGCAATGTCCATGCATTCTACTGTTAACCGCATGACAGGCGTTTCTGCAAATATACGGATATTGGGACGAGAGGTATTTCAGCCTGTAGATATTCTGTATGGAACCTTCAATACCTATTCGTCCAAGCAAGGCCCTGATGAATGGGTAACATATTTAGCTTCGGCTTTGGCTGAGGTTCATAAACATGCACGTACATATCTACGTACCAATCAGAGTCGCCAAAAGCATCTTTATAATCGGAATCTTTACTTTAACATTTTTGAGTCGGGAGATGTTGTACATGTATATAAAGCTGACCTTTCGCCTAAAATCGGGCAAAGCCGGAAACTGCAGTCACCTTGGTAAGGTCCATTTTTGGTTGTACGTTCACAATCACCCGCATACTGGATACGAAATAAAAATAAAGAACAAGTGGTCCACCATGATCGTTTAAAATTATGTAGGGACAGGGATCTTCCTTTATGACTGAAAAGAATGAGACACCATCTTCTCTCCGACATTGAAATAGGATTAGATGAAAGTCTAAGTGAAGAGGTTTCCATGGGCAACCATGTTGCCTCCTCTTCAGATATATGTGATCCGCCGGATGTTGGTTCAGTATGCTCTTTGGAAACATCAGTTGACACCGGTGAATTATTATCTGAAGATACTCATATAGACTTGCCTAATGAACGTAATCTGTCTTTGCTGTTTCGAGAGAGATCCACCAGTCGTTCTGGTCGTACTATAACTAGGCCTGTTCGTCTGAAGGACTATATATAACGGCCCTATTCTTTACAATGGTGGTGGTTCTATATGCACCTCTGTAAATAAAATAAATTAATTTTGTTGGGTTTTTTTAACACCTGAACTGACACACATTCTTAATTGTATATAAAAACTAATTCATCTTTTAACACGAGGAATAACCCTCTTTCTTAATGGTATGTGTAAAAAAAGAAATTTCACCCAAGTTAAAAAAGAAAACGTTAACCTGTTTTGGGGTGGGTTTTTTTTTTACCCCACTTCCTTTCGTTTGGGTCAACATATCTGGTGCCCTTCTTTCGATTGTTTTGTTTTCTAGATGGCTGACTCTGATGTATGTGTACCCGATTATTCTTATGACACCGAGGAAGTGACTGGTCTTCTCGACTCTACTGACAGCTCTAGTGTTTACTTTTCTGATGGTTCTTCAACTACTTCAGATTACATTACCATTGATGAAACTGGTTCCTCTGAATATTTCAGCCCCGAAGAGGAAACTTCGAAAATTAAGAAGGGTAGGACTTGTCCGGTGTGGTAGGGAAAATAGTCACCTGAAAAGACATGTGATACTAACTCACCTACCTTGGTATTTTGCTGGGCATACGGCGTGCTGGACCTGTCATCGCCAGAAGGGCCTCACCTTGCTTCTTTCGTGCTACGCACACCCACCTTTCGGAAGGACCTGGCTTTAATGACGCCAATATCTGTCGCTGGCTGTTTTTAGTATTGGGATACCTGCATCTTCTTTGTAGCTTACTTGGTGTGGGTGACTTGGATGGCTTATTACAATATGTGGTATCCTGTCACCTATATCCAGTATCTGACGTCTCCAACCCTTTTTCTTTTGAGGAGTTATCCATCCTGCGTTATTGTGCCTCCTTGTTATCTCTGCCTTCTCCCACCAACAGCATTTCACCACCTGCAACTATATGTAACTTACCTTACTGAATTGGCGGATTGTGGGACCAATAATACACCAGATTCCATAACCATTTTGTCTTCCGTGATTTCTTCGGTAATATTGCATTAGAACCCCTTTCTTATATTGATCCACCACATTCTTTTATTGATTCACACTGCCACCTGGATCAAATTTTAGTAAGACAGAAGTTGAAAAGTATTGACGACGTCTGGGCAAGGTATAAAACCTCCAATCTCCTATTTGCGGCAGTTGCTAACTTTGTCCATCGAAATACATGGAATTTATTAAAGGATAGACAAAATTCTGACTCGGTATATTTTACTCTTGGCCTCCATCCACATTTTGTAGTGGCTGTGCGGATTGCGCAGGACAGAAAAGATATTCGCAAACGACTTGATCATCCAAAATGTGTTGGGCTACGCGAAATTGGACTTGACAGTGGTTCCTCTATTGATATATCACTCAAGGAGAAGTTTTTAAAAAAAAATCATTTTGTTTGCTGGTACTAAAACAATTTTTCTACATTGTCAGGATGCGGGAAACGGCGAGGCAGCAAACAAAGTCTTAAATATTTTTATCCAACTAAAGCTGACCAATTCTCGCATTCACCGTCACTGTTTTACAGGTTCTTTGCAGGAACTCACTACTTGGCAGAATACTTTTCCCAATGTCTGTTTTGGTATAACTGCACGCTCATTTGACAATAACAACAGCCTGGATGTCTTACCGTATATCAAATTATCCTCGATAGTCTTTGAGTCTGATGCTCCATACATTGGCAAGTCGCCATGGAATGTCATTTCAGTCACCAAACAGTTTTTTTCTAAGCTGCGCAATATTCCTGTCGTTGTTCTCCTGGCAATTTCAAATGCAAACTGTCGGCGTCTGTACCGCATGGTATAGGTTGATTTGTCACTTGCTAGAGGGTTCGTAGTCTCTTATCATCCAAACAAATATTCTACGAATATTAGTCTGGATGGGTCCTCAAAATTTGACAGAAAGTCGGTCACTGCCTGGATTATCCAGTCTTTTAAGTTACCACGTGCTGAATCTATCAAAACATCTCGCTTGTCAACAATGACACTCTCTAAAATTTTGTTCTAAAGTTTTTAATTGAAATGGTAATTTTCTCTCGTCATGAATCAAACGTATGGCTTCTCACAATCTCCTTAATCACGATTCATGCTGTTGTATCGTCTCTATTTTGTTTCTAATAATAGATGTGCCAAGTGAATTGTGGGATATATTTTACCCTCGCCTTATAGAATCTATCAAAATCGGCCCGGCTTCATTATATCTATCACTTACCGAGACTTTAGCCAAAGGGTTCCATTGCCCATGCGTAACCGGGAGTTTGGTTTTTTATGTGGTAGATTATCCAGTAATTTTCGTCAATAATTGAGAACCGACCCAGACCCTCCGTGCGTTGAAGACTAGGGGGGTCTGGGTGACCGAGACTAGAGGGTTCGCGCTATATTTGCAGCTCTCTTCACGCGAGAATTGGCGCACCGAATTTTTTTTAATTTATTTTTTATTATTATTATTATACTCGTTTTTGTAAATATACACGTTTTTTTTTTTGTACACATTTGTTTTGAACTTTAATGTTCTGCTTAAATTTATTTGTATGAAATTGTATCAATCTGATTAAAACACAGATCCAATTTCGTTTCGTTTTTTAAAGTTCCAAATTTCGTTTTTATTTTTTTCTATTATTATTCTACTCGTTTTTGTAAATACACATGTTTTTTTGTTTTGAACTTTAATGTTCTGCTAAAATTTATTTATATAAAATTGTATCAATCTGATTAAAACACAGTTCCAATTTCGTTTCGTTTTTTATAGTTCAAAATTTCGTTTTTACTTGTCTTTACTACTTTTGGATCTGGAGGACTTGTTATTTAACACGTGTTCTGCCTGAAATGAGGGGTCAGCCAATCAAATGGTCTGTCGAATCGATCGTTTGACCTTTTCATGCGTGGAACTGTGGGTAGATATTACCAGCCAATGACGTCTATACTAACACCAGCGGATAGAAATCAAAACAAAACAAAAGTAGATTTTGAAAAGCATGGCGGTCGCTAATTGGTTAATAGAATGACTGACGTTATCGGGTCAAATGTCCCTTGCTTGATACCTGACGTCATAGAACGTAAGCTCCCACTATAACTTGTTAGATCTGCATGAGTGTGGGCCATCGAAAGTATACAAAAACGAAACGAAATATAGATCTATATTTTAATTAGATTGAAAATTGTAGGCCTATGTATGTTCATTTTCGTGCCGGCTAGCTTACTTCTACAAGGAGGGGAATATGGAGGAAATCACCTACGTCACTGGTCACGTGATCTACTACAACTCTACTATGAGTGTGGGCCATCGAAAGTATACAAAAACGAAACGAAATATAGATCTATATTTTAATTAGATTGAAAATTGTAGGCCTATGTATGTTCATTTTCGTGCCGGCTAGCTTACTTCTACAAGGAGGGGAATATGGAGGAAATCACCTACGTCACTGGTCACGTGATCTACTACAACTCTACTATGAACTTAACACTTTACGTCCATACTCTTCGTTGTAAGTACCTTCTACTCGGTTACTACTACATTAACGCCCTAAACAATTGCCATACTTGTTTTTAATTTGTAAAACAAACATGACGATTGCCCACGGCGTACAAAAACGGAGGCAGGGCAGTTTTGTTCTGTGTTGCTGCTGAGTCTTCTTTCTCTTTTCAGGTAACGTTTATCTGGGGAGAGTCATGCGCAAGGAAAACCCAAATGGAATGCCTTTATTTTTAATGGATATCACCCCCAGTGGAAGTGGATACTAAACTCCAATCTGTTTCACAGAGAATTACTTACGAATTATCCCTGTCACAGATGACTGTTTACAACACGTGCATTGACTTCGCGTAGCGTCAGTCATTGGCTCAACGGCTCGTGCATTGTTGGCATAACACGTAACTGCTTCGGGCAAAATGATGACTTTTACTCATTTTAATACCCATTTACACTAAATAGGAAATATTTTTTAACTACAGATACTTCAAACATCTTTATTTATTTTTCTTATACTTCAAAAAATGTTTTAGAATTTATTTTGTCGGAGGATAAAGTTAATATAGGTGACTCATTAAGTCGCATCGATGTCATGCTTATCAGTGATTGTTGCGGCCAAGCGAATATTCACTGCTGATCAGTGTGGCTAAACTTTAGAAACGAACGAACAACACTGTGTGCCGTATTACAGGACTTTTAACTTTTAATCATATATATCTTATTGAACGAACAGTTTTTAATATGACGTAAATAATCAACGGGTCCAGCTATATGGTTTTTAATGCGAGCACTTCGCTTTTCCACGGGGGGGTTGGGATGGCCTAGTGGTGCCGCGCTTCGACCTCTAGCTGGCCGGTCACCTCTGGCTTGCGGCTGTGGTTTCGAGCCCAGGTGTGAGCGTATGTGACATGGAGATAGGGGCGCCTTCTCAACCTCGTGGGTTTCCTCCGGGCACTCCGGTTTCCTCCCACTGCTAAAGACCCCTACGCGCAAGCGAATTATTGAAATAAAATTAAACCATATGTTAGTCCCGAAATGACCTGGTTTGTGTTGAGTGGACGTTAAACCCCATTTCTCTCTCTCTCTCGCTTTTCCACATACCGCAAGCGGTTTTTTCTATTCGCACTGATGGCGTCAAACATCTGTCAGCTGGACCTACTGTTTTAACACGTTTTTATTATGACAAAGGCAGAGGTTTTATAAGTGTGATTTAAATTGACCTTTTAATATACAAGGACTTTTTAACATGTTTTTATTATGACAAAGTGAGCTAGATGACCCGCTCTCTCTCTTCTCATGACAGCGGTTTTATAAGTGTGATTTAAATGACTTTTTAACATACAAGGACTTTTTATTTTGTGTGTTAACCAATTGTATGTTTTTACCAACTTTCAATCCATGAAGTGTAAGTAATTTAATTTAATCAACCTGTCCATAGTATCATATTAAATGTATTGGACGTTAAAGTCTCCAAATGTAAATAGGACTAGCCCTAACCCTTGGCTAAGCCCAACCCTTACTCTAACCCACAATCACATTTATGACGTCATAATATGGGTAGGACCCAAACTGATCCCGCAGTGAATATTCGCTTGGCCGCTACAATCACTGATAAGCATGACATCGACGAGGCTTAAGAAGTACGGCATATTAACTTTTTTACTTCGACAAATTAAATTCTCAAACATTTTTTTAAGGTAAAAGAAAAATAAATAAAGACTTATGAAGTATTTGAAGTTAAAAAAATATTTCCTATTTAGAGTAAATGGGTATCAAAATGGGTAAAATGCATCATTTTGCCCGAAGCAGTTAGGTGTTAAGTAAACATTGCACGAGCAGTTGAGCCGATGACTGGCGCGGTGAGCAGTCAACGCACGTGGTGTGGACACTCATCTGTTACAGAGTTAATTTGTAAGTAATTCTCTGTGAAACCGATTGGGTAGGACCGTCTCCGATCAAGCGTTCTCCCAACCTGTTTCACAGAGAATTACTAACGAAACATCCCTGTAACGGATGGCTGTCTAAAACACGTGCGTTGACTTGCACGCCTCGTAGTCATTGGCTCAACGGCTCGTGCAATGTTTACTTAACACCTAACTGCTTCGAGCAAAATGATGCATTTTACTCATTTTAAAACCCATTTACACTAAATTGGAAATATTTTTTAACTACAAATACTTCAAACGTCTTTATTTATTTTTCTTTTACCTCAAAAAAATGTTTGAGAATTTAATTTGTCTGAGTAAAAATGTTAATATGCCGTACTCATTAAGCCTCGTCAATCACGTATACCTTAACAAGCACAGGAACCACATCCGGCTAGCTATTCAACTACCAATTACCTCCTGACTAATTGACGTTTTTTCACTATCAGCTCGTTGAAAATATTATTGCTACTCAATTATTGTCTGATCAGGTACTAATTAGACTCAATAGGTCAATCACGATGTACTTTTACTCTAAAAATAAGAGAGAAACTGCCTGACCCCTGACAAAATACATCAATAACCCCAATAACCATAGGATATGTCACACTCATTACGTCCACGTGTTTTTTAAAATAATTACAGTATTTTATGATAAGTGTCGTTTATTAATGGTTTTGTATAGATTTTGTATATATATATATTGACACCGTGACCGTATCTTTTAGGATACCCGAAAATCAATCGTATATATATATTGACGCCGCGACCTTATCTCATAGGATACTCGAAAATCAATCGTACTAACACGCCTCCTATTGACTAGTTCAAAACTTATAAAACATTTCATTTTAAAACTGAAAAACAGACGAAACGGGAATGCTGTTGGAGGGGTAACAATTCATTTTAAAACATAGTATCAGACTGAGAAACAGACTAAAGCGAATGTTGTTGGAGAAGCAACAAATTTAGTAGAAAATTATAGAGTAGATGTAAGTATTTAGTTCAAGCATTTTTATACACTCAGGCTCACAAAAATGAAATGACAAGGGTTTTAAAACTTTTTGTTCATCACCATGTAAACTACAAAATTAACCGAGGAGCTCAAGATAGAAAGAAACGAAAAAAAAAATGAAATGGAGTTTAACGTCCTACTGTTCTGCTCCAACTGGGCTAATGAAGACACATAGCATGCAGTGTGCTATGAGGGTAATTGTGCCCGGGCCGCAGAACTATGGTCTTCTCTTATATTGAATTCCAACTACCAAGGGACCTTTAACGTGCACACCAATGTAAACACGGGACCAAAGTTTTCGTCTCACCCGAATGACTAGATAGCTGTCTTCGAAAGACCCCCCATTCTGTATCCCTGACCAGGGGAAACAACGTCGGATCGGACATGCGACCTCGGCTAGCGAGCCAGCGTCTTACCCACTTAGCCACCGTGGCTCCTAGCAAAATACAAAATAACTAAAATTATTATTATTATTATGATTTATAATCAGTGATAGAAGGAAGATTGCTCGGTGGTCGGCTAGTCATATTAGTGTCTCGGTATTCGAGTCTCAACAGTAAACATCATGGTCGCACAACGAGCTCGTTGTGCACAAAAAAAAAATGCTCATGGAAATAAAAATATATTGATTGACATTATTAAGACAGAAGACCGGTCCGTATGTTTGAGTCGTCACACGGTCTCCAGGAATTGTATAATTTGCCATTATCTGTGTTTAGTTTATTGCACTTTAGTTTAGATGTCATTTGTTAAGGCCTCGCTCAACAGCAGTTTCGCTTCGTACATTCTATCAATTAGAATCGATCTCAAATTTCCGGGAGTATGACGTCAACGTAACGGCTAAACGCTGGCCCAAGACGCCATTTAAAAATTTAATCAATCAATGAAATCCTGTTCAAATCCAAGTCGTATCCAAGCAATCCGTGGGTCTACAGAGTTGATTTTGTGCTTGTTGTGTAAATAAAGATCTAATTCATAATTTATATGCCATCTGAAGCCTAAATAAAGACTTGCAAAAATCAGATTTAGCTCTTGCATAATGTATGTTTTACGAAAATGTTTTTGAGGGGTTTTTTTTGTCCCATATATTGAATTTTCCACAATTGTTTTAGGTCTTGTGTATATTTTTGACTGTGTAGAGTTTGTAGAATGTGCACAAATGCAATATTCTGCTTGATTTGTTGCACATCTGAAAACCTTTGCCTGGACACAGAAGTTAATCGGGTAAAAATTAACGCCATCTAGTTATTATCGTACGCCGGATTGCTAAACCGCGTGTTGAGGATACGAAAACGTATACGAACATATATCAATACCCCAATTGATATCGACATTAAAATACATTAATTTATCCTTTCTTGCGACCGGGTGATACTAAGAACATAAATAGAAAATATTATTATAATGGTTCGATCTTTATCTATCAATATTTATCTTACATCGGTAAATACGTAATAAAAATACCACTGAATTGGAGGATATGCGCTTTATATCGTATTTAATAATTTACTTAACTGACTTTCAATCTGTTTCTTTTTTTAATTTGGGGTAGTTATGCTGGGTAAGGCGCTTGACCGCTAGTCTGAGGGTCTCGTGTTCGATCCCTGCATTGACCAAGAAAGTTCATCGTGCAGCCTCACAATGAATTTCGAGTCATCTGGGTAGAATTTACAGGAATGGAGGCAGACCACCATTAGTTTTCCATATCTCGATACCACAAACTTTAGATATCTCGATTTCCAGAAATTGTAGTGCCAGCTTTATTTAAATATATTATTTTTCTTCTTTTTATTCCCGCCATTTTGCATGCTTACATGTATTAAAGTTTTGATGTAGAATTGATGAAGAGGTATTGAATTTCTGTCTGGTTTGATGGCAGGAGTAGACCCTAGTGCCGTTGTCCGGGAAACACGTCCTTCATAGCACACTGTATGGCGTATGCCCGTCTCCATTAGCAGAACAGTAGGATGTTAAACCCAAGGGACTTGGCTGAAAATGTCAGTCAAATTGATCCACTCGACTCGATCAACATTACTAAAATGAAAAAAAATTGTCTCGATTATCCATTTCATGATTAAATCATGAATGAAATTTGAGCAGCAAATCGGATCCCAATCAAGTAAATATCGCAGACTAAAGATGACGTCGAGAATTGATTATGGTCAAAATGATATTCATCTTCAATTTCCAAATCATTACAGTATATACAAAGCGTATCATTTCTCTCTATATTGTAATATCTCCCTGTCACAATTTTTAGGCAATGTGAACTTATTCTAATTATGCAAATTTCATTTTTATAATATTATAGGATGTTTTAAATAAAACTGTAATTTAAAATCTGCATTTAAACTTCTATATAGAAGATATTGTGAAAATATTTCTTCTAACTATGGGGACAAACAATTCCCTTGCATTAAACCTGTGTGAAAATTAAAATATTCTGATATTTCACCTTTAAAATTTACATTAGATATTAACTTTGAGTACATGGATTACAGGATTTGGGGAAAATTGCCAATAACACCAAACTTTATCAATTTATGCCAGAGTCTAACTGGAAGGATTCGGTCGAATGCCTAAGAGTAATCTAGGAAACAGACATATAGATATTTATGTTTGGCTAAGAACGTATGTATAACATTTTGTAGAACAAATATTGTATCAAAGTCGAGATTTAAATCCAAAAAATGACCCTGATAAGATTTTTACATCTTCATTCAACGTCCTCGGCCAATGCTGGGATCGAACACCCGACCTCCAGGCTATCGAGCCAGCGTCTTACCCACTTAGCCACGTGGTCCCCGACTGAGCAGGGTAATACCGTGATAGTTGCCAGTAACATGTGGGTCGCCTTTCTTAAAGATTGGAATTATACCAGTAACCCATGAAATAGGAATATTGTAATATCCTCATATCTACTCATAATTAAGCACTGCGCCTTTAAGTATCTATAAATAGCTCACATGACCTATCACATGATCTATTGTACACTGGAGGCCTAGTGGTCACAAGACCAGGGGCATCCATATTGTTTTGACTAAGCACATGTTCCACTGTCAGTAAAGCCTTATGAATATCTGTAGACTATAATGAGCTAATAGGCCATTACATTGGCGACGAGGATCATTGGAAAGTTAAGAAGAGGAATCCTGCCACCTAATAAAGCTAAGTTTGTCTTAGAAAAGTCGACTTTGAAGGTTAAAAATTGAACCCAAAGTTTGAAACTGAAATTTCGTGTAGAAAAAAATTAAAATGGATTCTGTCTTGCCAATCTTCCCAGTCTTTCAAATTGACAACACTGATCCTAACAAAACAAATGTTGGAAAAAGATGGAATAAGTATGTGCAAAGACTTGAGAATATGTTCACAGGTATGGCAATCACAGATGATGAGCGACGTAGAGCCCTACTCCTTCATTATGCCGGTGAAGACGTCTTTGATGTTTATGACGCAAATAAAGGTGAAACCGAAGAAACATATGATGACACTGTAGAAGTACTCAATGGTGTTTTTGAGTCAAAGAAGAATGACACCATGGCTGAATACAACTTCCAGAATTGTAAACAAAAAGATGGTCAAACTTTTGATGAATTTGTGACAGAACTTAGAGCTTTGGCCAAAGATTGTCCCTTTGAAGACACCCATAAAAGAATTCGTTCACAACTTATACAAACCTGCAAATCAAATGACATTCGTAGAAAAGTATTCGGTGAACCAGAGAAATATGACACGCTTGAGAAAGTCATTAAATTAGGCAAAGCTATGGATTCTGCTAACAGTCACATTGCAGAAATAGAGAGAAACCAAGGGTTTGTGAATAAGGTTAATAGGCCTACACCAGATGAAAGGGGTCGACTAAAGACTAGACCAAATGTGGGCAGTCGATACAAAAGCGAATCGAAGCGAAGATTTCGTACACCAAGAAGTACCAACTCTAACAAATGTTTCAGTTGTGGGTTAGACTGGCCTCACAAGGAAAAGTGTCGCGCTAAACAAGCCAAATGCTATCACTGTGGAAAACGCGGTCATTTTTCACATGTGTGCCGAGATAAAACATCTGGAAAGAAACAGATTAAGAAAATTAATAGTCACGAAGATTATGGTGAAGAATCCGGAACGGATGAAGATACCGAATACTGTTATGGAATAAACCTAACAGAAGCAAAAAGTCACAGAAATGGAAAGAGATCACCAAGGGTCAACCTGACCTTGGAAGGCAGGCGAGAAGAGTTGTTAGTTGATTCGGGTGCAACAGTTGATGTGTTAGACGAATGTACTCACAAAAGAATTGGATCTCCTACAATAAACAAAGACAGAAAGTCAAAACTTGTGACATACGGAGGAGAAACGATAGAAACTAAAGGCACATGCACAGTTGTTGTTGAAGAAGCGGACCAATACAAACTTGTCGAATTTAATGTCGTCGAAGGAAATCATGGATCTTTAATTGGATTTAAGACTGCACCAGACTTAGGACTAATCAGGATTATCAACAATATTGACGAACCATTTGAGACACACAGCAAGCTTTTTAACGGAATTGGTAAATTGCGTGGGCGTACAGTCAAGCTCCACATCGATGAAACCGTAAAACCAGTCGCAGTCAAAAACAGAAGAACGCCTTTCCATTTGAGGAAGAAAGTGGCAGCTGAAATCGAGAAGCTATTAAAGGAAGACATAATCGAAAAAGTAGAAGGTATTCCTACACCATGGATCTCTGGGATTGTCACCCCACCGAAGAAGGATCCAGAAGAAATTAGACTTTGTGTTGACATGCGAGAGGCCAATAAGGCAATTTTACGTGAAAGACATCTTTTACCTACCATGGAAGAACTCATTTATGATTTGAATGGCGCTAAAATCTTTAGTAAGCTAGATCTGAGATCAGGATATCACCAATTGGAACTAGATGCTGGCTCCAGGTATATAACTGCCTTTAATACTCACATGGGTATTTACAGATATAAAAGGCTGAATTTCGGTATATCATCAGCCTCAGAAGTGTTTCAAGAAACAATTCGAGGAATAATTCAAGATATCCCTGGTACAAAGAATATCTCAGATGATATAATAATTTTTGGTGCAACCAAAATTGATCACGACAGAGCATTAGAGGCAACATTTAAAGCACTTGAAGAAGCTGGTTTAACTCTGAACAAGAAGAAATGTGAATTTCACCAATCCAAGATATCGTTCTTTGGAGTTATTTTCTCGGGGAATGGAACGTCTCCCGATCCCGAAAAAGTCAAAGCCATCAGAGAAACAAGACAACCAGAAACAGTAAAGGACCTAAGAAGTTTTCTGGGTATGACCAGTTATTGCTCCAGATTTATTAAAGATTATGCAACAATCAGCGAGCCTCTGCGAAGATTGACACACAAGAACGTCGAATGGGAATGGTCAGAAGACCAAGATGCTGCTTTCAACAAACTCAAAGAGAAACTCTCTGAAGAAACTGTAATTGCTTACTTCGATCCAAGGAAGAAGACAGAATTAATAGTTGATGGGAGTCCTGTAGGACTAGCAGCAATTTTAACCCAAGACACTAAAGTTATCGCTTATGCAAGCCGGGCTTTAACTCATGTAGAATCCAGATACAGTCAAACTGAACGTGAAGCACTAGGTGTTGTATGGGGATGTGAGCATTTTGATACTTACCTCCGTGGTTCCCCTCACTTTTTAATCATCACCGACCATAAGCCACTTGAACGTATCTGGCAGAAACCAAAACCACCTCTAAGAATAAAAAGGTGGGGACTTCGTCTACTTCCATATAAATTTACCATAGTCTACAAGCCTGGAACAGAGAATATAGCAGATTACATGTCAAGACATCCAGTTGAAGGTAGCTCAAAACAAGGAGCATTAGCAGAAGAATATGTTAACTTTCTTGCTGAGTCTGCGGTACCAAAGGCGATGACATTAGATGAAGTAAAACAAGAAACTGCGAAGGACCAGACTATTTTGAAAGCCATTGAATTTGCAAGGAATGGTAAATGGTACCTTGCTAAGGACTTGAATATTAATGATGGAATCAATTTAGAAGAGCTGAACGCCCTAAAATCGGTTCAAAATGAATTAGTTGTCCACCAAGACAATATACTGCTTCGAGAAGGAAGAATAGTTCTACCAAAATCGTTACGAGAAAAAGCAATCAAACTTGCCCATGAAGGTCATCAGGGTATGACAAGAACAAAATCATTTATAAGATCAAAAATATGGTTCCCAGACATAAACCAACTAGTGGAAGAGAAAATTATGAAGTGCATTGCTTGTCAAGCGACAACAGGTACTCGAGATCGTAAACATAAAGAACCTCTTAAGATGAGTGATCTACCAGACAAACCATGGTCAAACCTAAGCGCTGATTTTTGTGGACCTCTGCCAAGTGGTGATTATTTGTTCGTAGTAATTGATGAATACACAAGGTATCCTGTGGTGGAGATAATGAAATCTACTTCAGCGAATGCAACGATTCCTGTTTTGGACAAAATCCTGAGCACGTTCGGAATTCCTAAAATTATCAAGACTGATAATGGTAGTCCATTCAACAGTTACCAGTTCGAGAAATATGCTGAAAACATTGGTTTTAGGCACAGAAGGATAACTCCCTGTTGGCCCAGAGCAAACGCACAAGCAGAAGCTTTTAACAAGCCATTGATGAAAATAGTACGAGCAGCTACAATTGAAAAGCGTAATTGGAAACAAGAAGTGTGTAGATTTTTACGCCAATACAGAGCTACACCACACAGCTCTACGGGTTTTACACCACATCGATTATTATTCGGAAGAGAGCCGAATACTAAACTCCCTTCTGTAACAGAATCTCGATACAATACAATTATCGATGAGATTGTCAGAAACAATGACAGCCAAGCAAAATACAATATGAAGACGAGAGCCGATGAATTGGTAAAAGCTAAACCAAGTAACTTGAAGACTGGAGATACAGTAATTCTGAAAAGTGAAGAAAAGGGAAAATTAGTTCCTACGTATCAGCCAGAAACCTACGACATCATAAAACGTAAAGGTAGCATGATAACTGCACAAAACGAGAAGAAGACAATAACCAGAAATTCCTCAAGATTTAAGAAAGTGAGATTTAACATTCCTGTTGAAGAAAAGGAAGAAGATCTGGAATTGGAACCAAATAACTTACCGTTATACTTACCTAAAGCACCCAATAAACTGGTTCCAATACCGACTGAGAAATCTGTTAATATGTGTTAGAAATGTGTTAGAAGTGTTATGTTGACATATGTGTGAACAAGGGCTTGATAATCCATACATACGCTGGATTCAAAAAGTTCCTACAACTGTACCTGGCATTAATCAAAGACTAAGTCATTAAGACACTAAAAAAACAAAACTTCAAAACATTTTCATAAATTGTTTTAATATTATATTTTCTGTTTAGATACTTCACGGTATAGTGCTTGTATTCTTTTCATTTTATTTGGGGAGGGATGTAATATCCTCATATCTACTCATAATTAAGCACTGCGCCTTTAAGTATCTATAAATAGCTCACATGACCTATCACATGATCTATTGTACACTGGAGGCCTAGTGGTCACAAGACCAGGGGCATCCATATTGTTTTGACTAATAAAGCACATGTTCCACTGTCAGTAAAGCCTTATGAATATCTGTAGACTATAATGAGCTAATAGGCCATTACAAATATCACCACGAGAATAAAAATCGTTGAAAAGGCCACATTGCAACGGAACAAAATATGGACGAAATTCCTTGAAACAATCATTGATTATTTCATCTTCACCCGTTTTGAATTTTTAATTATATCATCCGCCTTGAACCGGGGTGAAGAAACGTCAAAGACTGCCGCTTTGTCGACACGAGGCCGAGTAGATAAATTCAATAGAATATTGGATAGGTTGTTACTATAAAAATACATACAATGTAAGATAAATTTCTCTATAATCCATCTTAATTGATTTATGTTCAGTATCATTATTAATTAATATCTCAATCATTATTATAGAATTATTTCGTTTTGTTTAAAGATGTAGGCCGTTGTGCCGCTATCCGGGCAAAATTTCACTCATAGCACACTGTATTATGTATGCCCGTCGCCATTAGGCCAGTTGGAGAAAAACACTAGAACGTGAAACCCCATTTAATTTCATTTCATTTGTTTAAAGATCAGTTCACGCAGTTAAATATATACTCGTTAAAGGGAAACTACTCTCAGTGAATATATCCAACATGTTCAACATTATGTTATTATTTAAAATTTAAGCACTGGGTAGGCCTACATTCATCTTGAAGGGGACAGGAGGTGGCGCGGATGGTTAGCACGTCATTGAGTCAACTGGCTTGGTTTCGATTTCCCGGGTTATAGAATACGTGACAAGGAGAAGGGTTGTCTGTCCAACCTTGTGGGTTTTCTCTGAGTCCTTCCACTGCTAAAGACTCCTACTTGCAAGCGAATTATTAAAATAAAATTGAACCATCTGGGAGGGGAAGAGTCATCCACAACAAGGAGTCATTATTTTTATACGCCCACATTGGAAATGTGGTCGTATATTGCCATCGCCCCCCCCCCCCTACATTTATCATCTGACTGTTTTGAAATTGATACATGTTGTTTACATTTGTGAGCTGAAGAAGTCAATTGATTTTCAGCGATTTTCAATAATTACTACCAGAGCTATAGCCCTTTGTGGACGCTCTAGAGGCTAAGGTTAATATCCGATTGGCTTTAAATTTATACACGGTGTTTGCGATAATTACTGCAAGAGTTATGACCCTTGATCAGTTTAAAAAACTTGTGGGTGCTCTAGAGCCAGATTTATCATCCGATTGATTTTAGATTTATAAACAAGGTCTTGAGACGAACAGGTATATTATTTTCAATGAATTTTGATAACTTGAACAACTAATTAAAAATCCATGATATTAAATGTATCGTATTTTAAACTTTAGCATTTGGCAGTACTAAAAGCCAAACAAATTCTAATGATTTTCTGACGATTACTTAATCAGATTTTAGTGTATTATAAATGTTTCATTACCGACAATAGAAAAATATGCGACAAATCTTGTTGACTGTTCGCACGACTTAGCTGCTGTCGGCGTCGGCACATTAATTCATTCAGTAAACTGGTCCTCCATACTGTCCTACAACAATAGCTCCTTCCATGCCGGAAAATCTGGATGGACGTTCTCGGCCAATGCAGGAATCGAACACCCAACCTCTAGGCTAGCGCGCCAGCGTCTTACCCGCTTAACCACCGTGATCCCCTGGCGAATATATGGAATTGACAAAGCTGCAGTGGGTCACAATGTGAATAAGGGTTTTGCTTGTATATGTATGTTAACGTGAGAAATGTTTTATTTGATTTCTTTTGTAGTAATCCAATTCCGAATCATGGCTTTTAATACAACATTAAATACTCTGGAACCATGTGAAAGTTCATTCACCACAATCAGTGCCAGTCAAATGAATTCTACCATAGATGACCAGTACTCTAACAACAGTAATACTGCCGGAAGTGGAGGCTTCATTACAAAAGTTACCGCAGATACCATTAGATCGGTGATAAATTGTTATCTAATTCCACCAGTGGCCCTTTTCGGATTAATTGGTAACGTGCTGAGCTTGATTATTCTTGGTGGCAAGAAAATGCGACAGTTCAGTACCAACATTGTTCTTGCTTATCTGGCTTTTATAGACATATTGTTACTGTTGATTGTATTTATGAGAAAGGTGCCCTGTCTTGTAGCAAAAGCTGACCCAATCACGGCCCAAAACATAGATTATGTAATGCTTACAGCACCTGGAATTTTGGAGCTCATAACCAGTCGTACATCCAGTTTGCTGTCATTGGTTATATGCTGTGAAAGATTTATTGCCGTTTTCAAACCCCTTAAAGTGAAACTGTGGGTAACTCCTAAGCGAATGATATTTTCTGTAGTAGCTGTTACAGTAATCGTAATCGGCCTTGTTGCCGTGGACTTTAGTTATGCGACAGTTAGTTTTTTTTATGACAACACAAAGAACAGAACCCTGGCTCGAATAAATTATCAGACATTTTATTTGGAGAACCAACTATTCTTTAATATTTACAACAATGTATTTCTAGCCGTACTTTTGCGAATTTTGCCCATGGTCCTTATAACAATTCCTACCGTAGCCATTATCGCACAGATGCGTCGAAGGATAAAATGGTTTAAGGATATTCCGTATGCTACCCAAAACTCAAATTCAGAGAATGATATACAGGCAGTGACCAAGATGTTGATGACTGTGGTCTCAGTATACATCATATGTAATGTTCCTGGAAGTATTTCCATTTTTATATCATTGGTGGATAGAAGATTTACAACACGTGGAGAATTCGGTAATACAAATCGCGCCGTTAGCTCCATGGCTTCGTTTTTGTCGGTCTTGAACTCTTCGGCTAATTTTATAATTTACATAGTGTTGAACAAAAAGTTTTCAGACATCCTTGTTCAGATGCTGTGTGGCTTCCTGAAGAAAAGTCGAAGATATGATCATGAAAAAGTCGAATCAGTCGAAACAATAAGTAGCACATTACGTTCATGAAAAGTATCTCAATTATTTAAATATGGGAGATAGGATAAAGAGCTGGCAGTTCTCACTATATTAGTTAAAAACCAGATAATGTAAAAGAAATTTGCTAAAAATGTCAGTCAAATTGTTGTACTCGTTCACCATTACTAAAATAAAAAAACATGGTCTGCATTATCCATTTTATGATTAGATCCTGAATGAAAGTTGAACAGCAAATAGGATCCTAATCCAGTAAATATCACTGGCCGGCGATGACGTCGAGGGTTGATTATGGTCTGGATAAGCTAATTAATGTCTAATTAATAACTTAGATAAAATTTAAGGCCTGAAGAAAGACCTGCAATAGGCAGATTTAGCTATTGTATAATGTATGTTTAAATGACAAGAATCGTGTATTATAGTGTGTACACTATGGGGATGCTCGATTCACAGTCCAGAACGTCCCGAATCGACAGAATTAGAATCGAGTGACGCGGAATTCAGTCCTGTCACAGTTCTGCCAGTCCCGACAGGCGACAGCTGAGGTGGAGTGAGTAGAATCGTGACGTATTCCTAGGTAAAAAATATGTTTCAGCTGTCATGATTGGTTGAGATATTTTTTATACAGAACACTAGTCTCTTATCATCCAAACAAATATTCTACGAATATTAGTCTGGATGGGTCCTCAAAATTTGACAGAAAGTCGGTCACTGTCAGGATTATCCAGTCTTTTAAGTTACCACGTACTGAATCTATCAAAACATCTCGCTTGTGGACAATGACACTCTCTAAAATTTTGTTTTAAAGTTTTTAATTGAAATGGTAATTTTCTCTCTTCATGAATCAAACGTATGGCTTCTCACAATCTCCTTAATCACGATTCATGCTGTTGTATCGTCTCTATTTTGTTTCTAATAAAAGATGAGCCAAGCGAATTGTGGGATATATTTTATCCTCGCTTTATAGAATCTATCAAAATCGGCCCGGCTTCATAATATCTATCACTTACCGAGACATTAGCCAAAGGGTTCCATTGCCCATGCGTAACCGGGAGTTTGGTTTTTTATGTGGTAGATTATCCAGTAATTTTCGTCAATAATTGAGAACCGACCCAGACCCTCCGTGCGTTGAAGACTAGGGGGTTCTGGGTGACCGAGACTAACAGAACACATGCGTTGTACTCCGAAATTCTCCCTTTCACTCGATTGACCGACACCAGTTTTGTAATTTAATTCCGGAACTGTGAATCGGGCATCCCCTATATAAAGACATCCCTAAAAGGAGGTAAATCACTGAAATTTGGTACCTAGAAATTTACACCAATTGGGTTGCAACGCATATGATAATGTAATATGAATGTATATATACCGATTTACATTCAATCGCCAAAAGTGTCAATCGAATGGCAATCTGTAGCGTCTGGTTATACCAATCTGCACCAATACTATGTATTAGGCATGCTCTCCAGATCAAAATATGGCTGCATAGTTAACAGGACTAGTTCTTTGAGAAATTAATACCTAATGATTACTTCCATTTTCAAATCAAAGACTTGTCTCACAAGTATGGTGATTGGCTTAATAGGTGGGTAAAGATAGCAATATGAGAGGGGGGCTTAGAACAAACTGCAACAGAAATCATTTCTTTGGGAACTGTTCCGGTGTGGTCTATAGTACTCCCATAACAAAAGCGGCCATTATCGGTCTTGGGGAAATTTGCATAAATCCAAGATGGCCGCCAGAAGATCTCCGAAATCTCCAAAGCGGTTGACTTTAGCGCAAATAAATGTATTACCGACCTACCGGAAAACATGTCCTTATAAATAAACGGTTGTTTTTCTACAATCTGATTACAACACAGATGCTATTTCGTTTCGTTTTTTATAGTTCAAAATTTCGTTTTTCGTTTTACTTGTCTTTACTACACTGGGATCTGGGCCCTGTTTCACGAAATTTTAACTAAAGATAAAATCCAAATTTTAGCAGATACTTCAATTTTGATTGGCTAAGAACTAAAATCAATCTAATATTGTCCAATCAAATAACTAAAATTCAGATCTAATCTTTGTTAAAATTTTGTGAAATAGGCCCCTGGACGAGTTGTTATCATCGGCGTATTCTGGAGGATGTGAGGAATTAGCCAATGATACGGCGATCTTTTGGCGTGATGTACACGGAACTATGGGTAATCTACTAGAAACATCAATGCTGATTGATTAATTAAATGTCTGGTGTCTTATTCACGAAATTTTAACAAAGATAAAATCCAAATTTAAGTTATTTGATTGGATAATATTAGATTGATTTTAGTGCTTAGCCAATCAAAACTGAAATATCTACTAAAATTCGGATTTTATCTTTAGTTAAGATTTCGTGAATCAGGGCCCTGATGTCATAGGGTCATCACCTACTGTAAATTTCTTATCAGTGTGGAAACAACTACATTATTTGTAAAGATAACAATATTGTCTCAGCCACCATATTGTGACACAAACAAAGTAAATAATCAGCATGGCGTAAAACAAAATGTCGTGTTTGTCATTTTGTAAAATACAATGTACATGTATTTGTAACACCTAATTTTGCATGCACATCATCTTATAAATATGATTCCAAGAGGGGAGAATTAGGGGCGATGGTGCTCTTACTTTGGTTCAGGTGGGGGCGGGCGGTCTCTTCCTACGCCCAATTAACGACCCTTCAATTTGGCACTTATTTTACGCGTCTTCACTATTACTTCAATTTGGCACTAATTTTTAACATCAAACACAATTTGTCATAGCCACTGTCACCCAATGAGAAACAATTATATTTAATTATAGCGACCGTACGTCATCAATAAAATAATCATTACTGAACACCCTTACTTTCAGTTTATTGTTATAATTTTAAAAAATCAATACGAACAAGTAAATGGATTAAAGGAGTGTGGACAGGTATCGAAGTCATTAAAGTGTAATGACCAATCCAGTAAAGTACAAAAAACATACCAACAACCTACTCGATCGATTATCTAATCAAGGGTTCGAAATCGCCTACGACTCGATCGATTATCTAAACAATAGTTCGATATGGGTTTGTATTTCGATCAGTGACAAAGGGGAAACCACACTGGAAAATCCCCATAAACTCGGTCACGTGGTAAGTTATCGATTTCAATGGTTAGCTTTAGCTGCTGTATTTATTGTGAATATTTTAAAGATACATTAATATGGGAGATCAATTTTTTATCCGATTTAGATGAAACTTGAAATGCTAATGACCAAAATTTCCCATTTTCCTTCGATATTCGTGGATATTGAACCACAACTTCCTGGCTTATGGTCCCTGATCGTACGAAATATCACATTTTCCGCAGGTGTCCCCCTAGTGGTCATAATTTTTATCTGATTTTTAAAAAAAAAAATCAAATATGTCACCGTTTACACCATAATGATGATCGCAACTGCCTGATAAATGGCCCCTTCTCATACGCAAATAGTATGAAAGTATGATATATCAAGGTATAAGTGGACCCTATAGGGTCACAAATTTCATTCAATTTGGCTCAAACTTGAAATTTATGTTCATATTACAAAGCTCTCATTTCCTTTCGATATTTAGTCATTCAATAACGGGAGTATTCTAAATAACCATAAACGAATCCATACAAGATAATAAAATACGATCGAAAAAACTCAATATCATGTCATTATCTAGAGTAAAACAACAACTGAATAACACTACTTTTAAAGCCCCAATACCACTTTTGTTGAAACTGAATAATATGTCCCATTCTTAATTGTGGTCAACAAATTGTATTATTTTACAATATTCCAATTAATTGATGATATAAATTTCATCTTAGCACACCTAATTTAAAAAATTGGAAAAATTCAACTAATTGATTTGAAAAGTCTAACGTAAACCTTTTCAAATGTGACTTGGATTTTAAAATATTTTCGAACCTTCTGAACAAGTAAAATAGGTTGTAATAGATAATTTACACAACAGGTAGGACGCTTTAACATCTAGTACTTAGAATAAGGCTATTATTTATTTTCTCTGGCTGCCAAGCCACCAAGAGTGTTATTGTCCCTTTAACATGATACCAATTTCAGAATAATCACTTTAAAAACACTGCTTATTTCAAACACATAACAATTTTTTAAAAAAAAAATCACTTCCATTACACTAATTTAAAATAACCACTTTCAAAATAAATGATTTCATCAGATTTTTGTGTGAGTTACTCTGGTTGGAGACAGTCCAAATCGTATTTTAGACTTAACCAACGCATATATGGTGGCAGTGTGTCTGTTTTGTTTCCTGGTTGTTAGTATGTAATGCTATTAAATATCACCCCGATGCATTATTTACTGATCAAATATGAATTTGAAAAACTCATTCGAAACTCACCAATTTGTAAAATTGGGTATTGTTATCCCAGTCGAAAACTGCAGAGTGATTCAACCAAAAGCCTTTTGAAAAGGCTAGTTGCTTGAGTTTTTTTTTTAACGATGTCTGACCGGACTGGCTTCTCAGGGTTAGGCCTTCTCACTGCCATTACCTATATACATGGAAATAATGCTTTAGACCATATGGAAATAATACTTTAGACCAACTTAATTGTAAGGCTATTTTTTATTCCTTACCGTCTAGTTTTCACCCCGATTCTTCTTTGTTTGCCAAAATGAATCATTTCTAGACACATCTGATCTGACACAAATTTATAATAATTGTCATACCACCTTTCGAAGAAAGCAGGGGACTATAAAAATGGGACAGTCCGTCCACCTGTCTCACCTTTTGGGACTCAATAACTTTCCTTCTAATTGCTCAAGGTAAAATGTTCAAACTTGGTGTAAGTGACTGTTACTAGGTGTATGCCATGAATGAAATCAAAGGTAAGCATTTTCTGCTTAGGGTAAGCAGAGATAAGCAATTTGATTGTTTGATGCTTTGGGACACGATAACTTTAGTTCTAATTAAGTGAGAGTGATGAAACTTGGTATATAGTTTCATGCCATCAATACATTGACTAAGTTTGCTAATGAGCACTTTCTGCTGAGGGTAAGACGAGCGATATACAATTTGATTGGTCGAGACTTTGGAGCTCAACAACTTTGATTCTAATTGCGTTTTAGTGATGAAACCTTGTGTATAATTTCATTACATTATAGGGGGAGTTGGGTGGCCGAATGGTTAGCACTGTATCGTAAGTCTGTCATTGAGTCAACTGGTTAGGGTTTCATTCCCCAGTCGTACTAGACAACCTCATGGGTTTTCTCCGGGTCCACCGGTTTCCTCCCACTGCTAAAAGACACCTACGTACAAGCGAATTATTGAAATAAAATTGAAACATATTATGAGTGGATCTTAAAGCTGCAATTTCATATTTTTGGGTTATATTTTTAAAATATATTAAAATAAGGCTTAAAATAGATGGCATCTACATGTATAAACAGTCCTAACTTGTTCAAGAATAATCCTATAAATCCTATCATCCACTATTGCCAGTGGAGAAATTGACAAAATTATCATTTTCAACTTCAAATTCAAACGTTTGAAGATGGCTTTTGCATGGGGGAATGGGAAAACAAGAGAGGTAATTGTGTTATCATTTCCAATGTGAAAGATGTTTAAGTGAAGAAAAAAATGCCTATGATTGTATAATAGTGAGTTGGCAACCTATTGAGCAAAAGACATAGAAATAAATATGTTTTGACTTTCTTAGAAAATATGAAATTTCTGCTTTAAACCCAATCTCTGGAATAAAATAAATTAAGAATATCTTTGTTTTTTAGGAGAGATGCAGAAGAAATGCTGAAAATGTCAAAACATTCCAACTCCAATAAAACCTATAATTGTGATATTTGTGGTAAATCACTAGGAGACTATTCTAGTTTAAATAGACACATTATGATTCATACTGGAGAGAAGCCATATAAATGTGATGTTTGTAGTAAATCATTTAACACAAGTTGTAATCTACAGAGTCATATCAGAACCCATACTGGAGAAAAACCTTTTACTTGTGACATTTGCAAAAAATCATTTTCCCAAAAAAGTGAACTACATTCACACACCAGAACTCATACCGGAGAAAAACACTTTTTTTGTAATGTTTGTAGAAAATCATTTGCCACTCTTGGTAGCCTACAAGGACACAGCAGAACTCATACTGGAGAGAAGCCCTTTTCTTGTGATGTTTGTAGGAAATCTTTTACCACAAGTTGGAACCTACAGGCACACACAAGAACTCATACGGGGGAAAAACCCTTTTCTTGTGAAGTTTGTGGTAAATCATTTACAGAGCGTAGTAATTTAAAGCAACACATGATGATTCACACTGGAGAAAAACCATATAAATGTGATGTTTGTGATAAATCATTTACCACAAATCATAGTCTACAGCAACACATAAAAACACATACTGGTGAAAAGCCAAATAAATGTGATATTTGTAGAAAATCATTTACCACTAGTAGTACTTTACAGCAACACATCAGAACCCATACTGGAGAAAAACCTTTTTCTTGTGATGTTTGTAGTAAATCATTTACCTCTAGTAGCACTCTACATGTACACACCCGAATCCATACTGGAGAAAAGCCCTTTTCTTGTAATGTTTGTAGTAAATCATTTACCACTAGTAGTAGTCTACAAAAACACATCAGAATTCATACCAGAGAAAAACCCTTTTCTTGTGATGTTTGTAGTAAATCATTTAGACAAAGTGGTAATCTACTTGAACACACAAGAACCCATACTGGAGAAAAACCCTTTCCTTGTGATGTTTGTCATAAATCATTTAGAACTAGTAGTAATCTAAATCAACATACAAGAACTCATGCTAGAGAATAACACTTAGTAGAGAACTCATGCTAGCGAATAACACTTAGTAGAGAACTCATGCTAGGGAATAACACTTAGTAGAGAACTCATGCTAGCGAATAACACTTAGTAGAGAACTCATGCTAGGGAATAACACTTAGTAGAGAACTCATGCTAGGGAATAACACTTAGTAGAGAACTCATGCTAGAGAATAAATTTTAGTAGAGAATTCATGCTAGAGAATAACACTTAGTAGAGAACTCATGCTAGGGAATAATACTTAGTAGAGAACTCATGCTAGTGATTAAATTTTAGTAGAGAACTCGTGCTAGAGAATAACACTTAGTAGAGAACTCATGCAAGATAATAACACTTAGTAGAGAACTCATGCTAGGGAATAACACTTAGTAGAGAACTCATGCTAGAGAATAACACTCAGTAGAGAACTCATGCTAGGGAATAACACTTAGTAGAGAACGCATGCTAGAGAATAACACTTAGTAGAGAACTCATGTTAGAGAAAAACAATTAGTAGAGAACTCATGCTAGAGAATAACACTTAGTAGAGAACTCATGCTAGAGAATAACACTTAGTAGAGAACTCATGCTAGGGAATAACACTTAGTAGAGAACTCATGCTAGGGAATAACACTTAGTAGAGAACGCATGCTAGAGAATAACACTTAGTAGAGAACTCATGCTAGAGAATAACACTTAGTATTGAACATATAATAATTCAACAACTCATTTCTTCTTGGTATAACTTATATTCTGTAACACTTTTTTTACAATAACAATATATACACAATATAGACCCACAGGCTAGGTGACTTATCAGAGACCTGCCCTTCAGTATATCCTACTGCCTGCCTGTGGTCAACTGCATCACATCTACAATCCTTCCTCTAATATAACACTAGAGGTTACTTAGTAACAATAAACAATTATATATTTAAACTTAATAATATTTTATAGTTGTTAAGGGGTAGTTAGTATTTAATTGCCATCCATTCATCCATTTGCTGAGGTTACTACATGGTCTGATTATGTAATGTTTATAGATGGATTATCTCATTACTACTATTGTCTCTAATCTCTATCATGACCATGGAGAACTGACTAAAATGTTATTATGACAACACCAAGAACAGAATGGTAGAGAGACTACCTAGATATGTATTCAAACTGTTAAATAGATGTGTAAAGCGTGAGCATCTACAAGATCGTTCAATTTTATCGAGGGACGTAACTCAATAGGCTTCTTCGTCCAAAGATCTTGCCAATGACAGGCAATGTGTATAAATTTTTTGTATGATAATATGAACAGTTGCCGTCTTCCCTTGACCATAAACACTGGATGATAACATTAGCCACGGGAATGTCCACAAGATTTTAAAAATGTCAACAGACCATTGTAGCAATTATCAGAAATTGCGGAAAATCAATAGGCTTCCTCATCTCATTCCCATTAACAGTGTGTATTTGAACTCAATTGGGTAATCACCTTAGTCTCTAGCATATCCACAGGGTATTGTGAAATCAACAAATATGTTATGCTGTGATATAAGCAGCCATGCATATATTTAGGCTACTATAACCCTGTTTACATTACAAATTTTAAGCGTGCCAGGTACCGTTCCTGGTACTGCAACGTTAATTTTTTTGTAGTGTAAACGGATCAAACACAAGCGTGCCATACTGAGTACCGTACCAGTCTGGCCCACGGAAGTGAGGTGATCTCGGAACCGTGCCAAGAACGGCTCGCTTAAAATTTTCGTAGTGTAAACGCTAACCCGCCTGAGCACGGATTACTGCGCATGCCAAATGAACCTTGCCTTTTTTTCCCGTGAACTTTGACAGCTCTGTCATCAGTTCTGTCAAATTGGCTACACGTACCAAACACTGATCTATATATATAGAGAGAGAGAAATGGAGTTTAGCGTCCACTCAACACAAACTAGGTCATTTCGGGACTAACACATGGTTTAATTTATTTCAATATTTCGCTTGCGCGTAGGGGTCTTTAGCAGTGGGAGGAAACCGGAGTGCCTGGAGGAAACCCACGAGGTTGAGAAGGCGCCCCTATCTCCATGCCATATACGCTCACACCAGGGCTCGAAACCACAGCCGCAAGCCAGAGGTGACCGGCCAGCTAGAGGTCGAAGCGCGGCACTCTAGACCACTAGGCCATCCCAACCCCCCGTGATCTACATGTATATAAATAACAGTGGTACCAAAATCAACCGCCATAATTGTTTGCATCCGTATAACTTGCTTAGGCCGTTAGGGACTGAAATTAACTTTTCTGTAAAGAGTCCCACGTTTGGCGTGCTTGGCACGGTTCCAAGACCGGTAATGTAAACGGGTCAATTTCTTGAAATTTATCGCAGCCTAGTACCGTGCCCAGTACGGCACGCTTATCGCGGCAAAGTGTAAATGGGGCTTATGGCTCACTTTGCATTCAGTAATCCAGCTCCTGTCTGTACAGTGTTCTGAATGAAATTTAGTTGATTTAAATTCGTATTATCTTTCTCTTTGATATAATACTATTATAATTGATATTATAATTTGAATACAATAATATTATTAATGATATCAAAACTATACCGAATAATACTACAATTTGAATACGATGAACATTTATTGAATACGGACAAGACCGAGAGATCAAACAATGACTGATCCAAAAGTCTAGTATGAGTTACTCGGGTTGGAGAAGATCCACGTCATGTTTGAAACTCATCCAATGTTAAAACTGAAAAATGGCGGCTAACTGATTCCTGCAATCAAAAGATATTTTATTCAATTCATATACATGTAAGATACAATGTAGGCCTACCGGCATATAACTTTATTATAGACTATTAAGATGCATTATTTAATGTTCAATTAAGCACGAAGAAACAACTTTAAAAAGATACATCTGTATGAAATTGTCTTGTAAATGCCACAGCTAGTCTTTCAGTATACCTAAATACCTACCCCACAGAAGAATAAATATTCAAAGCGGAAATTTCATATTTTCTAAAAAAGTCAAACCATAATTATTTCTATGTCTTTTGCTCAAAAGGTTGTCAACTCACTATTTAGTTCAGCTCTGAAAATCGGTCTCATTACACTCACCCTGAACGTTCAGAAACTGTCCCATCAATCAATGTCGAAAGAAAATTGGCGCCCCAGTCAATTTTACTGGTCAATTTTTCATTGCTAAATGATGGGGTGTCAATCCGTGTGGACGCATGTACAAAGTAAACGAACATCTTAGTGAGAAAATAAGACCTTACTTACTTCGCTAGAGTCAGTATGAGCGACGCAACATGCTGTTAAAAATACGTCCCCTCCTATCAAATTACAATTTCGCAGCCATGACACTCTAACTGTAGGTCAACGTCCACATTCATGAGTGTCGGTCATACAAGAAGAAACAAAATGTACAGGCTTTACATTGTACAGGCTTTCACCCGGATTGACACCCTGTCGTTTAGCAGTGAAAATTTGTCCAGTAAAATTGACAGTTCTCCAATTTTTTTCGACATTGATTCAATGGGACAGTCCCTGAACTACTCACTATTATACGATCATGGGCAATATTTCACAGGCATAAAAATCCCTGACACAGAAAATAATAACACAATTACTTGAATTAACTCCCTTATTTTCCCATTCCCCTCCATGCAATGGCAATCTTCAAACGTTTGAATTTGAAGTTGAAAATGAGAATTTTGCCAATTTCTCAACTGGCAATAGTGAATTATAGGATTGTTCTCTAACAAGGTAGGACTGTTTATAGATACAATCTATTTTAGGGCTTTATTTTAATATATTTTAAAAACATAACTAAAAAATATGAAATTGTCGTTTTAAAAGAAAGCTATCAAATTAACAATACAATCAGAGACGTCGGAGTTGAGCTTCATGATCCTTGTTAAATTATTTACAACATAAAGAAGAATGGATATTTGTAGTTTATATATGACTTTATTTTTACGAGTAACCCTGCAATCGGTGATATTTTCATTGTGAATAAAATTTGATAGACTGGCAATCAATGGTTTCAATGTAAATCCCCTACTTAAAGTATTGTAATGATCGCGCTTTGTTTTGATTACAACACATGGTTGCCAAACATGTGTCAAAACTAAACCACTGCAACAGCTGTATTGGTTTCGTATAATATGTGACGAAAGCATTGTTGCCGTCCACTCTGTCAAACTTACAAGTAAATAGTCAAATGTTTCAAGAGAGAACTTTTTTTTTTTCGTTGGGACATTTCGTTGTGCAATGAATTTTATTTAACGGGAGTTGGTTTCAAACCCACAGGTAAGCTTGTAATAACCAAAGTAGTTTATTGCTTATAATTGAAGAAATCTGTTTATAAGTAGGCCTAACCACGGTTCAGACAGTAATTTCTTTAGCAACTGTCTTTGAACGGATTATGTTTTGTTGCCTGGCAAACTATCTTTTTTACACTTGTTATTTCAGTGATTAACCTGTCACACTTAAAATCCAGATCAAGTAGATAAAGAATACATAAAGACGGTTTATTGTGAAAAAAATGGCATCCCCAGTGACATTTACACCCAATAAGGTGTATTTCAAGAATGATATATGTATTTTGTGTGGATTTTCTTTCGGTTTTCGAGAAGTTACCTCAAAAGGCGAAATTAAAGAAAGAGATAAGAAAGGAAATCGATGGCCTGTTACTGTCGAAAGACTTGAAAAAGTAAAGAAGATTAATTTACATAATTTTGACAGTGACACAACTGTGGAAGACCTATTTGACTTTGTTGTGTGTTCTACCTGTTTCAATAATGTGGAGAAAATTCTTCAATATGAAAATGAGATCATACAACTAAAACTTGACCTGACACAATCCAGAGAAAATGCTAAACAGTTATTATTACAGCCGCAACAAGAAAGTTCCCCAAATTCACCAGAGTCGCCCTCATCCAAGTCTCAAGTAACATTAGTACAACAAGAAAGTTCCCCAAATTCACCAGGGTCACCATCATCCAAGTCTCCAGTAACATTAGTGAAACAAGAAAGTTCCCCAAAGTCACCATCATCCAAGTCTCCAGTAACATTAGTGCAACAAGAAAGTCCCCCAAATTCCCCAGGGTTACCATCATCCAAGTCGCCAGTAACATTAGTACAACAAGAAAGTTCCCCAAATTCCCAAGGGTCACCATCATCCAAGTCTCCAGTAACAGTGCAACAAGAAAGTTCCCCAAATTTGTCAGGGCCGCCATCATCCAAGCCTCCAATAGAACTTCAAGTAACGTTAGTGCCACATGTTTTAGCAAAACTACCACAACAAACTGAACCTGTGCCTGGTTTTGTTTTGACAGTTCCAGAACAAGAAAAGGAAACTGTTACAAAAGGTATTATAATTTTTATGATAATCATTTAAAATTGAACCACAAGAGTTTAACCATACAATAATACTTGTAGAATATAACACTAATCAAAGTCTTATCTAAGAACACAAGATTATGTAAAATTATGTTTGTATTACAATGTATTTTAATGTCAAACCACATAAGCCTGAAAACACAACACAATTTCTACACATATACCACAAAGTGTTGACAAGTAATCTCTTATTGTTATCTCAGTGACCTGGAGTCCAAAACATGAGTTAAGCCATTATATTTATTTTATTTTTTTACAGAGAGACGACCACAAGAAAAATTGAAAATTTCACAGAATTCCGTTTCCAATGAAGCATATAAATGTGATGTTTGTAGTAAATCATTTACCACTAGCCGCCGTCTATATCAACACACCAGAACCCATTCTGGAGAGAGACCTTTTTCTTGTGATGTTTGTGGTAAATCATTTGTTTGTAGTAGTTATCTACAGGACCACACAAGAACTCATACAGGAGAGAGGCCGTTCTCTTGTGATGTTTGTGGAAAATCTTTTACCAGTAGAAATAATCTCCAGAATCATACAAGATATCATACCGAAGAGAGACCTTTCTCTTGTGATGCTTGTGGAAAATCATTTGTCACTAGAAGTCACCTACGGGACCACACAAGAACTCATACAGGAGAGAAACCCTTTATTTGTGAAGTATGTGGAAAATCCTTTAGGCGTAGTACAGGTCTACTTGTACACACGAGATTTCATACTGGTGAAAAACGTTTTTCTTGTGATGTTTGTAGTAAATCATTTACCACAAGTGGTGAACTACATGTACACTCTAGAACCCATACTGGAGAAAAACCCTTTTCTTGTGATGTTTGTAGTAAATCATTTTCAACTCATGGTAGTCTACAACGACACACCCGAATTCATACTGGAGAAAAACCATTTTCTTGTGATTTTTGTGAAAAAACGTTTTCAGATAGAAGTTGTCTACATTATCACAACAAAAACCATACTGGAGAAAAACTCTTTCCTTTTTCTTGTGATGTTTGTAGTAAATCATTTAGAAGTAGAAACGAACTAACAAGTCACACCAGAATCCATACTGGAGAAAAACCCTTTGTTTGTGATGTTTGTAGTAAATCATTTACCCGCAGTGGTGATTTAAAAAAACACACCAAAACTCATAATAGAGAAAAACCCTTTTCTTGTGATGTTTGTAAGGAATCATTTACCACAAGTAGTAGTCTACAGCAACACCACAGAACCCATATTGGAGAAAAATCTTTTTCTTGTGATGTTTGTAGTAAATCATTTAGAAAACATTACAATCTAACGAGACACACCAGAATCCATACTGGAGAAAAAACCCTTTTCTTGTGATGTTTGTAGAAAATCATTCAGTCAGGCGGTATATTTACAGACACACACTAGAATTCATACTGGAGAAAAACTCTTTTCTTGTGATGTTTGTAGAAAATCATTTACCACAGGTGTTTCTCTTCAACAACACACTAGAATTCATACCGGAGAAAAACCTTTTTCTTGTGGTGTTTGTGGTAAATCATTTAGCACTACAGTGTAGTAGTCTACAACGACACACCAGAAGTCATACCGGAGAAAAACCCTTTACTTGTGATGTTTGTGGTAAATGATTTACGGCACGAAGTGATCTACAAGTACACTCTCGAATCCATACTGGAGAAAAACCCTTTTCTTGTGATGTTTGTAGTAAATCATTTTCAACTAATGCTAGAAATGGGGTTTTGATGATACATGTATATTGGGACTAAAACACATTCAAATTAATTAATCTATGAAAAATTTGCTTCAAATCTGTGTGGAAACCTTGTATTCGCTGGGTGATACCTCAAGCTATAAATAAACTTGTAAGAAGACATATTTGTCCCCTAACTTGATTGAGGGAGGGTCCATTTTTCAGAATGTATTTTTATACGCCCACATTTTGTTTGTGGACTCTCTACAGGTCACAATTCTTATCCGATTTTGACGAAACTTGAAATATAGGTTTATCCCCCCATAAGATCTCGGCTGTTTTCGATATTGGCATGTATCGGATCAAAACTTCATGGATTATGGCCCCTCATTGTACGAAAAATCATGTTTTTAGCTTGTGGACCCTATAGAGGTCACAATTTTGAACCGATTTTAATGAAACTTGACATGTACGTTTATAACCCAAAGATCTTGGCTCCTTTCGATATTTGCGCCCATCGGATCATAACTTCCTGAATTATGTCCCTTGATTGTTCGAAAAATCGCTTTTGTTAGCTTGTGGTTCCTCTGGAGGTCAATATTATTATCCGATTTAAAAAACGTTTGATTATATCACCGTTACATGGTAATGAAGGTCGAGTTCAAATTTCGGGAAAATCGGACCAAAATTGACAAACAAAATGGCCGCCGTTTGTACGCGAATAATGTGAAAATATGTTATATCAAGGTTGTGGACCCTATAGAGGTCACAATTTTGAACCGATTTTAATGAAACTTGACATGCATGTTTATAACCCAAAGATCTTGGTTCCTTTCGATATTTGTGCCAATCGGATCTTAACTTCCTGAATTATGGCCCCTGATTTTCCGAAAAATCGCCCTTTTTAGCTTGTGGTCCGTCTGGAGGTCAAAATTGTTATCTGCTTTAAAAAAAATGTTTGATTATATCACCGTTACATGGTTATGGAGGTTGAGTTCAAATTTTGTAACTTTCTGAATTATGGCCCCTGATTGTACGAAAAATCGCCCTTTTTAGCTTGTGGTCCCTCTGGGGGTCACAATTATTTTCTGATTTGAAAAAACGTTATGGGTGAGTTTGAATTTGGTGAAAATCAGAGAAAAATTAACGCTTATGGTCCCTCTAGAGGTCTCAATTATTATCTGATTTTAAAAATAATATTAATTGTTTCGTATACTAAACGTTAGCATAGGGCAGAACATGATAAAAACCAAACAAATTCTAATGATTTTCTGATAATTACTTAATATGCGATAACTCTTGTTGACTGCCCGGATGATTTAGCTGCTGTGTGGGCGTATGTTTCGTTGCCTGGCAACCTATTTTTCATTACTTACTGTCTATTTATCATACATATTAAGACATGAATAAATTCTTTATCATTTTTTGTTCACTTTTTTTCTGACGTTTAATTTTAGCCTTTTGTAGGTTGACACCTCTCAATGTTCCCAAAACCACCAAACCATTTGCAATAAGAAATAACAACCGCCTCCTTAATGTAGCACACAATAAGCTGGGTGCCACTTAGTGATACCCTGACATTTTTGCCAAGTGCTTGCTCCATTGGAATTTTTCTATTAAGATTGGGCATCTATTCTGTCCATATATATCAGATTTGCCATACTTTTACTTGAAATAACCAGCTGATAAATACTTTCGGGACAATGTATCTTTATTGTTTTTCGTAGTGTAAACGCTAACCGGTCTGAGCACGGATTACTGCGCATGCGCCAAATGAACCTTGACCTTTTTTCCCGTGAACTTTGACAGCAAACCTCGGAAGATTTCGAACAATCTAAACTCGGCTGTATGATGAATTCCGCCATATTGGAACTACTTTAAAGGTCCCGGATGAAACACGGCTGCGCCCATTCCAAACACAAGTTGGCGACTTATTTGGCTAGCGACCTATTCGACCGATCCAGCTGTAAGATACTGACGAAATTAAACTTCTATTCTGAGCTGAAGGAATGGATAAAAAATAATATATTCTACTTTCATTTGATAGACATAACGTTGGATTTTATTGGTTGATAAATAGAGACTGTTGTCTTTACACTAAATAGGTTTCCAACGAACAGGTTGCAGCTCGATCGGTCGAATAGGTCGCTAGCCGAATAGGTTCCCAATTTGTGTAATAGCGTCAATTTTTCCTGTTAAAGTAAACCGGTATGTATGGGCGTAGGTACATATCACTTACTGTCATACATCCGAGACTAGATGTAGTTTACTGAATCTGTCGAGATTAGCCGAGTGCTTTGATAGCTCTGTCACCAGTTTTGTCAAAATGGCTACACGTACCAAACACTGATCTATATAAATAACAGTGGTACCAAAATCAACCGCCATAATTGGTTTCATCCGGGTTACTTGCTTGGGGACTGAAATTAACTTTTCTGTAAAGAGTCCCACATTTGGCGTGCTTGGCACGGTTCCAAGACCGGTAATGTAAACGGGTCAATTTCTTGAAATTTATTGCGGCCTAGTACCGTGCCCAGTAAGGCACGCTTATCGCGGCCAAATGTAAACGGGGCTTATGGATCACTTTGCATTCAGTAACCAAGCTCCTGTCTGTACAGTGTTATGAATGAAATTTAGTTGATTTAAATTCGTATTATCTTTCTCTTTGATACAATACTATTTTAATTGATATTATAATTTGAATACAATAATATTATTAATGATATCAAAACTATACTGAATAATACTATAATTTGAATACGAATCACGATGAACCTTTATTGAACAAGGACAAGAGGTATCCGGACCACTCGGACCAAAGACCACTCGGACCAAGTCCACTCGGACCAAAAAAAAGACCACTCGGACCAAAACGGAGACTACTCGGACCAACCCAAAAGACCACTCGGACCAACCCCAAAAAACAATATTTGTTGCCTCTCGGACCGTTCAATTTACGTTGGAAGACCACTCGGACCAAAATATTGTTGAAAATTTGTGTATATTTAGAAATACTTCATTGTTTTTCTTTTGTCAAAAATTAAACGAGCTTGATTGATCGATCACTGCTAGTGGTTTTTTTTTGTGAAACGGAATAATTGCAATCAACACACGGCCGCCATTATCGATGATTGACAACTCACGTTTTTATCATCTACCAAAGAACCGCAAGATTTCTTTGCACATACTACAATTACATCGGGATTATCGCTTAATCAGCTTTAATTATCCCTCTTTGATCGTTGCTATTTCTAATATTTTCCTCAGAAACACTTTGCTTTTTAGGTACGCACTAATTTATCGATTGGTATTGCCAAGCGGGAGGAATGCATGTCAACGTGCAGCTCACCGGGTTATCGTTAACAATTTCTAGGGACTTGTAAAAAGAGTGCATGTCGTGTAAATTTTTGTTTTTGTGTAGGTCATTTTCAAATAAATTGATCAGCATATTATTGGATTTAAACAAATACATTACTTTTACGGGAAACGATGATTATCAAAGAACCGTAAGTGCAACTAATGTTTTATCGTTTGGTGGAGCCTTTTACTAACCACGTGTTTCATGTTAATAAATATTTTCTTTCGTGTTTTAAATTGTCCGAAATGACATGTAATCCTATTAAAACAGTACTTGGTCCGAGTAGTCTTTTTGTTTGGTCCGAGTACTTTATTTATTAGCGATCCGAGTAGTCATATTAACAATTATTTATCTATAAAAATACTTGGTCCGAGTATTCTTTTTATTGTGGTCCGAGTAGTCTTTTTGTTTGGTCTAGATATGAGTTACTCGGGTTGGAGAAGATCCACGTCATGTTTGATCTCATCCAATGTTAAAACTGAAAAATGGCGGCTAACTGATTTCTGCGCACGATAGTAGATCTTTCCGAACGGAGAAATTGAACAGATATTTTATTCAATTGATATTCATGTAAAATAGGACTACCGGCATATTAATGTTCAATTAAGCACAAAGAAATATAACAATGATACAATATGTAATATGTAAGATGACCGTTCCTAGCGCTTGCTATAGCTGATGATGGAAATAGTAATACGGTAATTTAACGCTTTTCACAACCTCCGTAAGTCCGTTCTCAGGCTTTTTAGATACAGGTAATCTATATGCTAGTTCAGGCCCGTAGCCAGCTTGCTGGCTTCGAAGGGGCAGTGAAGTTTTTAGGAGGGGCACATCCGTTACAGTCTACAGTAGGTATTTTAGAATTTTGGTTGGCAAATTTTCTTTCGGGGTGGGGGGGGGGCAAAACATTTTTTCAGGGGGGCATTGCCCCCCCTTGCCACCCCCTGGCTACGGGCCTGTGCTAGTTACTCTAGTATAATGTAAATTGTATCTGCTCTGCTCTATACAACGTTACTTTCAGCTTTTAATGACATGAAAATAAGGCTTTTCCCCAATCTCGGTTCTATGTTACTAGGCTATTTTACTTAGAATTTTAGAATCCTCAATTACCATCTATTGTTCACTGTAATTATGCTTTGCTTTCCAATAGGAATCATTTCTTGACACATCCGACACAAATTTATATTTTCATGTAAAATTGTGCAATACAAAAAATAAACAACTTTCATTTGAAATGAGCAGCCATTTTCAAACGCTCAGCCAAAATTCCAAATTGAGGAATGAAATTTTACTGTAAACAAAAATTTGTGCTGTACACAGTCACTAAAGTTATTTTTATTCAACATACATGAGTAATTATTACATGTACTTAAATCTATAAAATAAATATTGACCTTCATAAAATATTTTGAATTATCTATCTGTTATTCTCATGAACAGCTGTAAAATTCCAATCTTGAATTGGAATATTGGCTGAGCGTTAGTTTGAAAATAGCTGCTCAATTCAAATGAAAGTTGTTTATAGTGTTGTATTGCACAATTCTACATGAAAATAGTGCTGATAGACAGATTAAATTTTTATAAATTTGTCAGGGCTAGAAATTCACATGAATCTCCAAATCTGATTAGCGCAGGCATTCTCGCAAGAGCTTACGCTGGGAATCTACAAGGATTCGCGTACAAAATTTTCTAAAAAAAAAAATCTCAGAGAATTTTATTATCAAGTCCGACTATTGATGTCAGTCAGGGTAAGTGTTCTTAAACGCCTGTATTTGGTTAGCTTTAGCTGGTAAAACAATGAACAACAATCATACCTTAGTCATGTGAGAATCGGCCATATGTGGTTGATAATCCGACTCTGAGTAATTAGCACATTTAACCATGATTTTGATAATCCTGTAAAAAACCCAAAACAATCTTGCTGATTATTCATAATATGTTCAGTAAAATAATAGATAAACCACGTGGCGAATAAACCGTGTGTTTTCCACCCTCCGTCTGTGTAAATTCCAGGTACCGGTATATATCAAAATATAACTTGATCATACATTGATGGATTCACTGACCAATTGTTATATAAATTTAAATCTTCATTGAATATAATCCCTTGATAGAACACCGAATACATGGAGAGAGAAACAATGCATATTTTCCGGACAGAATATCAATGCAGAATTCCAATGACACGTAACATATTGGTTGGAATTGGGTCAATAAATCAGTTCTAAATAGCGTTTACCGTTTTGATTATTTTATTTTATACACATGCTGACAGGCTTAATTTTAAAAAATATTATTGAAGCCTATATCCTAGTCGTACTGAAATTTATTTTATAGCAATTTCAGTTATGGTTGTCACATACAGTCTGTCTATCATGATATCGACGAATGAATAAAAGCTTACATGATGGACAAAAGACTACAAATTGTGTTATGAAGAAATGACATGGTGCTGTATCAGTTTATTTTGGCTACAGCATTTTCTGGCTATTACTTTTAACACTATTTAAGTGTTTACCCAAAATAAATTCCATCTGAATTTTATACGCTCACATTTTCATGTGGACGTATATTGCCCTCGCTCCTGTTCGTCCGTCCACAATTGTTTGTGAACAGTCTACAGGTCACAATTTTTATCCAATTTCAATGAAACTTAAAATATAGATTAATCACCCTAAGATCTCGGTTCCTTTAGATATTGGTATGTATCGGACAGTAACTTCATGGGTTATGGCCCCTGATTGTACAAAAAATCACGTTTTTTAGCTTGTGAATGGTGTAAAGGTCACAATTTTGAACCGATTTGGATGAAACTTGAAATCCATGTTTATAACCGAAAGATCTTGGTTCCTTTCGATATTTGTGCCAATCGGATCGTAACTTCCTGAATTATGGCCCCTGATTGTCCGAGAAGTCGCCCTTTTTAGCTTGTGGTCCCTCTGGAGGTCACAATTATTATCTGATTTAAAAAAAACGTTTGATTATATCACAGTTACATCGTAGTTATAGGTGAGTTTGAATTATGTTTTTCTAATGATTACTTAAAATGCAACAACTCTTGTTGACTGCCCGGACGATTTAGCTGCTGTGTTGGGGTATGTTTCGTTGCCTGGCAACCTATTTTTTTTTATTGTTTTATTTTGGTGTTTTAGATTAACACAATAAACACAATTCTTGTTTTTAAGACAGATTTATTAATTAAGATTCGGGGGATTTTCGCTGATTGCATATGAGAATCCATTTAGATTCTCGCAAAATATGACAAATTTCTAGCCCTGTTTATGTCGGATCTGGCAAGAAATGATTCCTTTTGGCGACCAAAGCAAAATCACAGTGAAAAAAAGACCCTAAGGATTCCAAAATAATCTTAGAACCGAGATGGGGAAACCTTTATTTTCATATTAGTTGGCATTAGGATCTGGAGAGCAGAGCCGATACCAATTTATGTTCCTAAGTAGCTACCGGTAACCAAACCTATCTTTTTCACACTTGTCATTTCAGTGATTAACCTGTTACTCTTAAATATCCAGATAAAGAAGATAAAAAATGGCATCCCCAGTGGCATGTAAACCCAATAAGGTGTATTTCAAGAATGATATATGTATTTTGTGTGGATTTTCATTCGGTCTTCGAGAAGTTACCTCAAAAGGCGAAATTAAAGAAAGAGATAAGAAAGGAAATCGATGGCCTGTTACTGTCGAAAGACTTGAAAAAGTAAAGAAGATTAATTTACATAATTTTGACAGTGACACAACTGTGGAAGACCTATTTGACTTTGTTGTGTGTTCTACCTGTTTCAATAAAGTGGAGAAAATTCTTCAATATGAAAATGAGATCATACAACTAAAACTCGGCCTGACACATTCCAGAGAAAATGCTAAACAGTTATTATTACAGCCGCAACAAGAAAGTTCCCCAAATTCACCAGGGTCGCCCTCATCCAAGTCTCAAGTAACATTAGTGCAACAAGAAAGTTCCCCAAAGTCACCATCATCCAAGTCTCCAGTAACATTAGTGCAACAAGAAAGTCCCCCAAATTCCCCAGGGTCACCATCATCCAAGTCTCCAGTAACATTAGTGCAACAAGAAAGTCCCCCAAATTCCCCAGGGTCACCATCATCCAAGTCTCCAGCAGGGCTGGGGCCATTACATTGTCAATGTAATTAATTACATTACCATTACCATTACTTTTTAAATGTAATCATTACAATTACTTTCTCATTTTTAGCAAAGTAATTAATTACCATTACCCATTACATTGAAAGTAATTAATTACCATTACCCATTACTTTATGACAATATAAATAAAAATCATTTTTCACAAAGAAATTAAAAAAAGAACACAATTTTCTGCCATGAACAGCCTACAAAACCAAACTCAAAATAATCCTTGCATCACTTTAATAGATATTTGTTTATGAATTGTTATTTCTATAAATTATAACATCAAGGCAAATTTTCATGTGACGGACAGTGGTGACAAAAACTGACGAACTTCGTCAAACATAACTGATTAGAAATTACAATTAAAACAGAAAGGATTGAATGTAAACCAGTTTATATGTATTCATATTACATTATAATATGTATTGCGACCCATTTGGGTCAATTTCTGGGTCCAGAAAATATCAATTTAGCTCCTTTAATACGTAATTTTATGAGATTCATAATCAATCCAAATAGTCTGTCTATAACTGATAACCATAAAATAATGAGATGCTTGAAAGCCATTGTTTGGTTTGTCACTTGTTATCTTGAGATTAAGATTAAAGGGTAGTAAGACTATTGTCTTTTAATCTAACTGATTGATTGATTGACTGAGTGATTGACTGTAAATTAACACTAATCTTTGATTAAAATATACTTCTTTTCAAAGATTCACTTTTTAGGTTACATGTCTAAAGAAGGGTCCTGCATAAAAAGTAATAAAAGAAAATGTTGAATGCCTTCTTATTAAAATTTATTAAATCTGATTTAAATCTTTTTTTTTTTAAAAAGAATTATAACAAATTGGATTTTGTGTCGGATACACTTAATTGTCTTCTTTGGGGTTATAAAATTTGATGTTTATCATATGGAAATATTTATATGTGCCATAAAATGTAATTGAAAAGTAATTGAAATGTAATTGACCATTACATGATTTTTGGAATGTAATTAATTACATTTCCATTACTCATTACTTTTGAAATCTTCCATTACTCATTACATAGCCATTACTTAAAAAATGTAATGATTACATTCCATTACCATTACCCATTACCATTACCCCAGCCCTGGTCTCCAGTAACATTAGTACAACAAGAAAGTTCCCCAAATTCCCAAGAGTCACCATCATCCAATCCTCCAATAGAACTTCAAGTAACGTTAGTGCCACATGTTTTAGCAAAACTACCACAACAAACTGAACCTGTGCCTGTTTTTGTTTTGACAGTTCCAGAACAAGAAAAGGAAACTGTTACAAAAGGTATTATAATTTTTATGATAATCATTTAAAATTGAACCACAGGAGTTTAACCATACAATAATACTTGTAGAATATAACAATAATCGAAGTCTTATCTAAGAACACAAGATTATGTAAAATTATGTTTGTATTACAATGTATTTTAATGTCAAGCCACATAAGCCTGAAAAACACACCACAATTTTTACACATATACCACAAAGTGTCGACAAGTAATCTCTTATTGTTATCTCAGTGACCTGGAGTCCAAAACATGAGTTAAGCCATTATATTTATTTTATTTTTTACAGAGAGAAGACCACAAGAAAAATTGAAAATTTCACAGAATTCTGTTACCAATGAAGCATATAAATGTGATGTTTGTAGTAAATCATTTACCACTAGCCGCCGTCTATATAAACACACCAGAACCCATTCTGGAGAGAGACCTTTTTCTTGTGATGTTTGTGGTAAATCATTTGTTAGTAGTAGTTATCTACAGGACCACACAAGAACTCATACAGGAGAGAGGCCGTTCTCTTGTGATGTTTGTGGAAAATCTTTTACCAGTAGAAATAATCTCCAGAAACACACAAGAATTCATACCGGAGAGAAACCCTTTTCTTGTGATGTTTGTGAAAAATCATTTATCACTAGTAGTGATTTAAAGGACCACACAAGAACTCATACAGGAGAGAAACCCTTTATTTGTGAAGTATGTGGAAAATCCTTTAGGCGTAATACAGGTCTACTTGTACACACAAGATTTCATACTGGTGAAAAACGTTTTTCTTGTGATGTTTGTAGTAAATCATTTACCACAAGTGGTGAACTACATGTACACTCTAGAACCCATACTGGAGAAAAACCCTTTTCTTGTGATGTTTGTAGTAAATCATTTTCAACTCATGGTAGTCTACAACGACACACCCGAATTCATACTGGAGAAAAACCTTTTTCTTGTGATGTTTGTAGAAAATCATTCAGTCAGGCGGTATATTTACAGACACACACTAGAATCCATACTGGAGAAAAACCTTTTTCTTGTGATTTTTGTGGAAAAACGTTTTCAGACCGAAGGTGTCTACATTATCACAACAAAAACCATACTGGAGAAAAACTCTTTCCTTGTTGTGTTTGTAGTAAATCATTTAGGAGTAGAAACGAACTAACAAGTCACGCCAGAATCCATACTGGAGAAAAACCCTTTGTTTGTGATGTTTGTGGTAAATCATTTACCCGCAGTGGTGATTTAAAAAAACACACCAAAATTCATTCTAGAGCAAAATGTTTTTCTTGTGATGTTTGTAAGGAATCATTTACCACAAGTAGAAGTCTACAGCAACACCGCGGAACCCATACTGGAGAAAAATCTTTTTCTTGTGATGTTTGTAGAAAATCATTTACCACTAGTAGTAGTCTACGTGTACACACAAGAACCCATACTGGAGAAAAACCCTTTTCTTGTGATGTTTGTAGTAAATCATTTACCACAGGTGTTTCTCTTCAACAACACACCAGAACTCATACCGGAGAAAAACCTTTTTCTTGTGGTGTTTGTGCTAAATCATTTAGCACTAGTAGTAGTCTACAACGACACACCAGAAGTCATACCGGAGAAAAACCCTTTACTTGTGATGTTTGTGGTAAATCATTTACTGCACGAAGTGATCTACAAGTACACTATCGAATCCATACTGGAGAAAAACCCTTTTCTTGTGATGTTTGCAGTAAATCATTTTCAACTAATGCTAGTCTACAACAACACATCAGAACTCGTATTCATCGTGTTCGTGTACCATAATGTGCTGTAGTGACATTAGTAAAAAGGGACTCAAAGACCAACGCTATAGGGAGGGGTTTAATTTAGGCTATGCCTGTTCCCCAATCCCTTTTCAGATACAAATCTGAATAAAAATATTGCTTATATAAAAAAGGACCAACGCTAGACATATTCCACAAGTCATGTCCAACAATGACGCAATATTCTTATTCGGAGAGCATGGACAATAAATAGCCTTGCCATCAAGAGTTTATTATGGTCGGGATATGTTAATTAATGTCTAATTGATTATTTAGATAGCATCTCAGGCCTAAAGAAAGACCTGTAATAAGCAGATATTGCTCTTGCATAATGCTATTTTAAACTCGTTTAGTTCAGGGGTGACAGGTGTGTCTTTAGAAGGGGGAGAAAACAAATACCCCATCCATTCCATTCTCATTGTAGAGAAAAGTGACAAGTTTAGCCAGATGAAATGGGGTTTTGATGATACATGTATATTTGGACTAAAAACACATTCAGATTAATTGTCCCCCACCTTTCGTGGGGGACTATTAAAATGGGTTCGTCTGTCTGTCTGTCTGTCTGTCTGTCTGTCCGTCCGTCCGTCCGTCCGTCCGTCCGTCCGTCCGTCCGTCCGTCCGTCCGTCCGTCCGTCCGTCCGTCCGTCCGTCCGTCCGTCCGTCCGTCCGTCCGTCCGTCCGTCCGTCCGTCCGTCCGTCCGTCCGTCTGACCTCCCGCGTCACTAAGAATAAAGATGAATTTAGCAAGTTTATATTTTTATTCAAATAATGATTACTTTCGATCATTTTCAGCACATTTTCATGATACAAGAATTGCTGCGCATTCAATTTCAGTGCAAATGAACTCATTTGACCTTTGACCCCGAATATCTTGAAAACGCCCCAAAGGCGGACTGATTACCACTGACATCGTATTCTACCAAAATTTTACTCTAGAAAAGTTGGGTCTGGTTTTGTGCCCATTTCATGGACACCCCTCCGCACTGAGCCTCCGGTCTACAAGTGAGACTAGCATGATCAGTTCTCACTATAAAAAGTTTACCAAGCAAAAAATGATCAAATTGTCGCGTGAAACGTATAATTGCTAAAAGTTCTTGTCGTATCGTACAATAGCGACGTTGCTCTGGCGTTAAAGAAAAGTTGGGTCTGGTTTTGTGCCCATTTCATGGACACCCCTCCGCACTGAGCCTCCCGTCTACAAGTGAGACTAGCATGATCAGTTCTCACTATAAAAAGTTTACCAAGCAAAAAATGATCAAATTGTCGCGTGAAACGTATAATTGCTAAAAGTTCTTGTCGTATCGTACAATAGCGACGTTGCTCTGGCGTTAAAGAAAAACTACTATATGCAATAACCCGCCTCCTTATCATCTTGTATTTGTGACAATTCCACACAAACGGCGTTCATGCTAGCATCACAATCAAGAATAAATGTGTAATGTTCCGTGGGCAATACCAGTACAAGAGTTGTCACAAGCAAATGTTTAAGTTTATCAAAAGCAAATTGTTGCTTTTCACCCCACTTAAATTGTTTTTTTACCAGTAATCAAATATAACGGTGAAGCTATTTCGGCAAATTGAAACCGTACATTTTCCTACGGTTTTAGTTAAAGGAGCTAAATCGCTAATATTTGGGACCAAACAAAAATTAAAAAATTTAACGCAATTTTAAAAAAAATAGCCAAATTATGGCTGGGATTACTGAGCAAAATGGTCATTCATTGTATACGTGCGAAAAAAAAGCCAGCTACCATTTGATTTTTGTACGTTAGTTACGTACGAGTCTACATTGTCACAACAAAATTCATACTGGGGAAAAACCCTTTTCTTGTGGTGTTTGTAGTAAATCATTTAGGAGAAGTAACGAGTCACACCAGAATCCGAGAAAAACCCTTTGTTTGTGATCTTTATAGTAAATCATTTACCAGTAGTAGAGATTTTAAAAAATACACCAGAATTCATACTAGAGAAAACCCCTTTTCTTGTCATATTTTTGAAGTCGTTTTCGGATATTAGTTGTCTACATTATCACAACAAAATTCATACTGATCTTTGTAGTCTGCAACGCCACCCAGAACTAGTTTTCATCGTGTACCATAATGTGTTGTAGTGACATTTGTTGTAGTGACCAAAAACACATTCAAAATAATTAATCTATGTTAAATATTGCTTCAAATCCCTCTGGAATCTTTGTATTCGCTAGGAGATACCTCAAGCGATATATAAACTTGCTAAAAGACATGTGTGTCCCTTAACTTCATTGAGGGAGGGTCCATTTTTCAGAATGTATTTTCATTACTTTAACTTACTGTCCATTTTCCATACATAGTGAGGCCTATATAAATTCTTAATCATTTTCTGTCCACTTTTTTTCCACCGCTTAATTGCAATCTTTTGATTGTTGATACCTCTCAACTCGCAATGTTTCCAAACAGCTTAATCATTTTAAATTAGATATAACAACCGCTCCCTCAGTCAAGCTACCACACAATAAGCTAGTTGTCCGTTAGTGATTTTTGCCAAGTGCTTGCCTCATTGGAATTTTTCTAGTAAGATTGGGCATCTATCTCTCCATATATATCAGGGCCCTGTTTCACGAAATTTTAACTTAAGATAAAATCCAATTTTAGTAGATACTTCAATTTTGATTGGCTAAGCACTAAAATCAATCTAATATTATCCAATCAAATTACTAAAATTGGGATCTTATCTTAGTTAAAATTTCGTGAAATAGGCCCCAGATTTGCCATGCTTTTATTGGAAATAACCACCTGATAAATACTTTCGGGACAATGTATCTTTATTGTCAAATTGTTCTCCTCCGACCAGGCTAATGTAGACGGACATACGCTGCACAGTGGGTTACGAAGACAGTATTACTTGGAAAGCGGCATTACACGTACCACCTATCGTATCAAAATTCCAACTGCCAAGGGATCTTTTACATGCACTACACACAAAGGAAATATTTTTTATCTAGATATAATTAAAAACCTCCCAAAATTTGTTGTTGGATAATATAAGAGATATGTTGTCAGGCAAAAAGACATACGCCCAGAGTTATCACATATTTTGATGGGAGCATTACTATTTTATATACCCATTCACACTCAATAAAAAATATTTTTTATCCAGATATACTTCAAACACATCTTTTTTCTAAATAGTTTTTAAAGATAGGTTGCTATGCAACAAAATATTTCAGTTTGTCATCCGGAGTTTTCGCATTGTTTTTGTTTTATAGGTAATTTGGAGAATTTAAAATCTCTAAAAATTGACCAAGAGTAACAACCAATTACATGTAATTTATTATCATAAATAATCAAAATTTGATTGGCTTCTAGTTTTTTTAAGATATTAACATTTTTTACACAGAGAGAAATGGAGTTTAACGTCCACTCAACACAAACTAGGTCATTTTATGACTAACTCAGGCCGGAACTAACACATTGTTTTTAAATTTATTTCATTAGTTCGCTTGCGCACAGGGGTCTTTAGCAGTGGGAGGAAACCGGGGGACAGAGGAAAAACCCACTAAGTTGGACTGGCAACACTACTTCTTGTCACATACAACCAGGGAATCGAAACCTTGACAGTTGACTCAATGACAGATTTTATGACACAGCGCGCACACCCTTACCATTTTGCCATCTACCCACCCTACATTTATTACAAAACACATACTAGGGGGGTTTGGATGGCCTAGTGGTCTAGAGTGTCGCGCTTCCACCTCTAGCTGGCCGGTCACCTCTGGCTTGCGGCTGTGGTTTCGAGCCCTTGTGTGAGCGTATGTGGCATGGAGATAGGGGCGCCTTCTCAACCTCGTGGGTTTACGCCGGGCACTCTAGTTTCCTCCCACTGCTAAAGACCCCTACGCGCAAGCGAATTATTGAAATAAAATTAAACCATATGTTAGTCCCGAAATGACCTAGTTTGTGTTGAGTGGAGTTAAACCCCATTTCTCTCTCTCGCTCTCTCTCACAAAACACATACTGGTAACAATGAAAAGTTTATAGATTTCATCACATAATCACTGTTTATAAATTTCAAAACAATCGAAAAACAAATTAAACTACAAAAGGGTCCACAAATGCTGCAATGTGGGTGTATAAAAACTGCCATGAAATTGAATTAATCAGAAGAAAACAAAATATATTGGTTTAAGGAGGCTTCAACATTACTTTTTATTTTGTACTGATTAATTCAATCTAAGGTATATTTATATACCCCTCTGAACTATTTTCTTCTAGAAAAAGAAAAACTTTATTTACACCTTTGAAATATTTTATTTACTTCCATAAGACATGAGCAACTGTACACAATAATTCTAATATTTATTTATACCTCCTAAGTATTTCGTTCTATAACAGGAATAACTCTTGTTTTTAGGAGATAAAATGATATCCAAAAATGGTTCTTCAAGTGAACAAGAAAATAAAATCGTAACAAAAGGTATTTTAATTAGTTTGTCAGTATTTTGAACAATAAAATATATTTATCAATCTCAAATAGTAATAAATCCACTAGTACAGAATTTAGCTGGATTTACATTTATTTAATTTATTTATTTTTATACGCCCACATGGAAATGTGGTCGTATATTGCCGTCGCCCCCATCCGTCCGTCTGTCGGTCCGTCCGTCCGTCCGTCCGTCCGTCCGTCCGTCCATCGTCCACAATTTCTTGTGAACGCTCTAGAGGCTAAAGTTAATAGCCGATTGACTTGAAGTTTATACACGGTGTTTAAGGTCGTGAGACGAAGAAGCCTATTGATTTTCAGCGATATCCGATAATTACTACCAGAGTTATGACCCTTGATCACTTTGAAAAATCTTGTGAACGCTCTAGAGGCTATAGTTAATATCCGATTGACTTTAAATTTATACACAGTGTTTAAGGTCATGAGACGAAGAATCCTATTGACTTTCGGTGATATCTGATAATTACTGCCAGAGTTATGACCCTTGATCACTTTGAAAAATCTTGTGAACGCTTTAGAGGCTAAGGTTAATATCTGATTGACTTTAAATTTATACACGGTGTTTAAGGTCGTGAGACGAAGAAGCCTATTGATTTTCAGTGATATCCGATAATTACTACCAGAGTTATGACCCTTGATCACTTTGAAAAATATTGTGAACGCTCTAGAGGCTATAGTTAATATCCGATTGACTTTAAATTTATACACAGTGTTTAAGATCATGAGAGGAAGAATCCTATTGATTTTCGTTGATATCTGATAATAACTGCCAGAGTTATGACCCCTGATCACTTTGAAAAATCTTGTGAACGCTTTAGAGGCTAAAGTTATTATCCGATTGACTTTAAATTTATACACAGTGTTTAAGGGCATGAGACGAAGAAGCCTATTGATTATCGGTGATATGAGCTAATTACTACCAGAGTTATGACCCTTGATCACTTTGAAAAATCTTGTGAACGCTCTAAAGGCTAAAGTTAATATCCGTTTGACTTTAAATTTGTACACAGTGTTTAGGGTCATGAGACGAAGAATCCTATTTGATTTTCAGTGATATCTGGCACTTGATCACTTTGAAATATCTTGTGGACAAAGGCCTTGAGACAAACCATCAAAACTATTCTAATCATTTCTGATAATTATTTAATGGGCTATTACTCGTAATAAGATTATCATGTGTTGTAAATGTTCTCCTTACTGATAAAAGAAACAATATGCGACAACCCTTGTTGACTGCCCGGACGACTTAGCTGTTGTGGGCGTATGTTTCGTTGCCTGGCAACCTATCTTTTACTTGATCAGATACAGAAATAAGTTACTCGGGTTGAAGATGGTTCCATGCCGTATTTTTGAACTCCCCAATTCATAAATAAATGGCGACAGTTGGTTCCGGCAGGCAGAACATTCGAATTCTGGCAGACGACGTATTTGGTTAATTTGATACAAGTAAAGTATCCGCATAGAACTTCATTATTTAATATGTAACAGGCCTTGCCTGAGTAGAAGCTGTTGTGATTGTTGTCAAATATAAAACCTTTATAATTAAATTTCCCAAGTGATACGATACACGTTCCGGAAATTTCATATTTTCTAAGAAAGTCAAAACATAATTATTTCTATGTCTTTTGCTCAAAAGCTTGTCAACTCACTATTATACGATCATGGGCAATATTTCAGGGGTATAAAAATCCCTGACACCGAAAATAATAACACAATTAATTGAATTACCTCCCTTGTTTTCCCATTCCCCTCCATGCAATGGCGATCTTCAAACGTTTTCAATTTGAAGTTGAAAATGATATTATACTCAATTTCTCAACTGGCAATAGTGAATTATAGGATAAATAAGATTATTCTTTAACAAGGTGGGACTGTTTATAGATACAATCTATTTTAGGGCTTTATTTTAATATATTTTAAAAATATAACTAAAAAATATGAAATTGCCGTTTTAAAGTAGCTAAGTCTCTAACTCAATATCAATTATCATCCAAAATCTTCAACATCACACGAATTATTGGTTAATTTAAATCAACATTGACATTGTGATCTTACCGGAAAAAGATGTGCTTCTAATATTGGTACACGAATTAGATAAACTATCATAAACTAACCGTTGTCGTGCGTTTTGCCTATTGTGGAGTGATTTACGGCGTAGGACACTGTTCTGTGTACTGTGTGAAGCTTTAATTTGTGTGTAATTAAATATTATGTAATGTTTTATGGTTAGTGTTTGATAAAAAAAAACCCTTATTATTATTTGTTTCCATTTTCAGAGAGAAGATTCAGAAGGAAAGCTGAAAATGTCAAAGCATTCTGTCTCCAATAAAAACTATAAATGTGATATTTGTGGTAAATCACTGGGAAGCCATTCTTGTTTAAATATGCACATTATGATTCATACTGGAGAGAAACCATATAAATGTTATGTTTGTGGTAAATCATTCAGACAGACAGGCACTTTACAGGAACATACTAGAACTCATACTGGAGAAAAACCATATAAATGTGATGTTTGTGGTAAATCATTCGGTCGGAAGTTACATTTACAGGCACACACTAGAATTCATACTGGAGAAAAACCCTATAAGTGTGATGTTTGTAATAAATCATTTACCATTAGTAATGATCTACAAAAACACACAAGAACTCATACTGGAGAGAAACCCTTTTCTTGTGATGTTTGTAGTAAATCATTTACCACTAGTAGTAGTCTACATCTACACATCAGAACCCATACAGGAGAAAAACCTTTTTCTTGTGATGTTTGTAGAAAATTATTTACCAATAGTAGTAATCTACAACAGCACCTTTTTCTTGTGATGTTTGTAGTAAATCATTTACCATTAGTAGTAATTTACATCAACACACAAGAGCTCATCATAGTAGTAATCTTGCTACAAAACAAAGAGAGGAGAATAAAAATATAAATAAATAAATAAATATGATTGAGACAGAAGTTGTATACCTGTGCTTAATAACTAGACGATAAGTGTTACATAATAGACATAAAACAAAGGTTATCATCTACCAAAGATCAAATAGATTCTGTATAAGACCTTTACTATTATAGAAGATAAAAACGTAGCTACATGTTATCACAGGGAAGTCTGCTAGGAAATAGACCACCTGGTGGTAAGGCACCGTATAATTTATAATATTTATTTTGTATGTGTAAATTATGTTTATGATAATAAACCTATTATACCCTCTGTGTATCTTGTTGTCCTGATAATAAACATATTATACCCAATGTGTATCTTCTTGTCCTGGGGCCGGTTGCTCAAAGCTCCGTTATCTTTTAACGATCCGTTAACTTCATGTCATAGATTACCAATGTAGTTTTCTATAGAACATTCTAGAGGGTTGGGCGATGCGGGCCTATTCCATTTTCTATAGGATGAAATTCTATACTATTCTACAGAATTTTGGTGGACTATAGGAAATAATGGCCCCATAATTCTGTAGTGCAAATCCCATAATTTTTCCTACAGATTTACGCTAAAATTTCTAAAGGAAAAAATAAAGTATTCTATAGTTTTTTCTGTTGTAAATTCTACAGTCATCTTTTTGTCTTTAATCTAGTTTTATGAAGAGACTACACAGTTGCCTCGCTGTCTACAGTTTCTTGTTAATAGTAACTTCTATGAAGTTGTTATACATGTTCATTGAAATTAAAAATTTTAAATTCAGCCAATGAACAAATAGTCTTCTCTTGGATTAACTTTGATGAATCCGTTAGCTAACGGATAATGAAATTGATTTTCCAGCAACCGAAATTTAAGGACCGTTACAAAGATAACGATCCGTTAGAGTTTAACTGATCGTTAAAATAACTTAGTTTTGAGCAACCGGGCCCTGATAGTAAACCTATTATACCCTATGTGTATCATGTTGTCCTTTTCCTTATCCATGTCTTACCATGTCCTGATAAACGTATTATACCCAGCCCACCCCTCCTAAAGAGCCCTAACTTTGGTCTGCCTACCCTCATTGTTGAACTTAGTCATGAATTTACACCAAGCTTTACTCTGTTAATTTTTCTGCCATTGGAATTGTTTCCTCTGCCCATTATTGAACCTAGGCTAAGGATCTTAATCGACCCACTATTTTCGGCCTCCAATACCCGTTATCTTTCCGCCATTTTCGAAATTATGTTAGACAATGACAGATGTCATACAAGCGTCCTGCCATATTAAAATACGTGAAAGTGATTGTAACATCAACCTGTTGCTATCTTGGTAGCATTCCTTATGTCATTATGTAACTTAAACTTGTTGCTGGCATATCTTATCTAACTTTCTTTGTCTGATAAACTGTACTGAATGTTAAACCTGATATGATGCATGATACATTAGACAGGTGTCTAATGAGCCCCTTTGTCTAGAAGGGTTTTATAAACCCAAGACAGAAACGAATCGACAGTCAGGTCCAGGCAAGGCGGGTGCCTAGATTAAAGTCCCTCCATATAAGTTAGTTCTACGGCCGTTTACATTACGATGAGAGAGAAATGGGTTTTGACGTCCACTCGACACACACTAGGTCATTTCGGGACTAAAATATGGTTTAATTGTATTTCAATTATTCGCTTGTACGTAGGGGTCTTTAGCAGTGGGAGGAAACCGGGGTACCCGGAGAACACCCACGAGGTTGGACAGGCGACCCTACTCCTTGTCACGTACAACCGGGGATTCGAAACCACGCCATGAGTTGACTCATTGGCAGGCCGTATGTTACAGCGCGCGCCCGCTAACCATTCGGCCACCCCTCTATAAATAATGATTTGCTGCATATCTGACAGACGATACTGTATTCATCTGTGTCTCAATATTTGAAACATTTTGTGAAATAAATTCGCCACATGCTTCAATAGGTTTCGTCATCTTATCTCAATTTTCGAGGTTGGTGATCGAAATAGGACTCGCCCACGACGCTGTATTCACAGCGGGCTGGGAGTGGCTCCTTGCGCTATGCCTGCTACGCTACTTCCGCAATGAGCAGTGGTCGACCAGAGCATCTTATTGAAATTTATATGAATGCCATCGTTTAAATTTGAGGCGGAATCGACTACTCTTGATCCCTAGATCGACAATGGGATTTTCACATATTTTGTCCCGGAGGAACCAGTTAATTACCAAGATTAAAAAATGGGTCGAATATGGAATCAGCTTCCTCCAGAACTTAATTTTATCACCAAATATCACTTTTATAAAATACGGATTTTCCCGCCAAAACTGACTGCCACCTGGAAGTATTTCCCAATATTAAACTGGGGCTATTTGCTTTACGTTGTATTTCTCTGATGAAATGTAATGGTTGGCCAACTTTTAATTTTCTAAACTAAATTGATTTTTATAGCGAGATACAATTAAAGATTCTTTCCCAGTAAAATATTTATCGAGTGGTTATTTCCAATAAAAGTATGTCAATTTTGGTATGGATGGAAAGAAGAAACATCCAATCTAACTAGAAAAATAATGAATCCCTTGAAAAACACCCATGGGCCAAGCACTGGGCGAAAATCTCAGGGTATCCTTAATCGTCAACCCGATCAATAGTGGTTCCCACACGCGTGACGCGAAGGGATGCGCGCGCAGGTTGTATGAGGTCAAGACAAGAGGGAGCACTCAATGTGTAGTGTACTCTTGTTGACAAGCGTAATGGTGAGTGGACGTGGAAGAGGTGAAAGACTAACAGAGATTAAACTGCGGAGAAAGAAATGGGCAGAGGATAATCCAAGAATTTACTTGGGCTTCGACATTTATGGTAAATGGACAGCGATTAAAGAGAAATACAATCTTAAACGGGATCGGGAAGTCGCGTCTAAATGCTGATTGAATGTTGGTAAGTTTTCATGTTATCTTCTTTCTACTTTGGCTTGCTTTCGATTTCTTTTATTGAAGTTGGTTGTAGGTTTCGTTTGGGATATAGACCTAATTATTGAATTATATTCATTTTCATTTTCTAAAGAGCATTTTGTGTTCATAGTGGCTATTGTTACGACGAGTAGTCCTCGGCCGATTGTTAAAACGATACTTTACGGGCCATCCATCGGCTATATTTGGGTTAGGGTTAGGGTAAGGTATAGATTGAGAGTTCCGTGTGTACAAATTTGCATTGCCACTTGATTCCTAAAGCTGGTGTTGGGGAGATTCGCTTCCTGAAGCTGGTGTTGGGGAGATTGGCAGCCATTTTGGAATTCCTTCTATTTAGCCAATGGAGTGCCTTGAAAGGCATTGTCGTAACAATAGCCTGAGGACTATTGTTACGACTCGTCGTAACAATAGCCACTGCCTTTTGTGTTTATAGTTTATGTTGACTGGAAATTAATGATGTTGACGTCAAAAAAAAAAAGTAAACATTGCCAATGCTTTTCGGGCTATTTGATTCCATGTTGACCATTTCACTTTTACCCTATATATTTACATGTATGCTATTTGTATAGGCCCATCAACTGGTTAAAATAATATAAGGCCCTTGGTTGTACCTAATTGACACTCTTTAAACGCAACAAGTTGTTACAAATATCCCAACTTTCCAGAGCTTCATAAATATAAGATAAGTAAAATATATACATTTATTCATTTATATATTTTAGGAACCAACACAAAGAGAAAGAACTGAAAGGTAGATCTGTCCCTGGGCAGAGTTCTACAAAAGCTAAATATGTTTATCAAATGTAAGTGTAAACCATGCTAATTTTGTAAGATATTGCGATCTTTATTTTATGCATTGTAGATCTTATATATGTATTTGTTGCAAATGCAGACACAATTCCTGTGTATGGATGTTAATTTTCAAAATTTATTACATACAGTAGAATGTGTGCTGATGAATATCAATCAATTTTTTTAATTATAGGCAAATTGGTGTAGGTCTGCAGTCAGGGTACACATTGACATGTAAAAATGAAGGAGACTTGACAGTGAAATTCAAAATGAGAGTAGGTCATAGGGCCGCTGTCTGGGCAAAATTAGCCTGGATGCAATGAAGTTTAAAATGTTTTTACAATGACTCAATGAGACAAATTATGGCTTATAATATAATTAGGATTATTTTATTTCAGACATACAGGGGAATTAGAAAGCTTCCACCAACATATTTTAATGTATGCTGCAAAAAGATTTTCATATAGGTATGTCATTGTATATTGTTGGAATGAATAAATCCCAAAATGAAAATTTATTTTGATGTTTTTTCATATAGGTATGTCATTAATTTTGTATGTAGACTGAATAAATCTCCAAATTTATTTTGATGGTGTTCCATATCTTTAAATTCTGGCTTTGTATTGTTGTAGCTACCCTATGTACAAGGCTAGAAAAACTATTTGGCAGCTATAGACTACCAGCGACACAAAGAGAGAGGACAAGCCCTTGACAAGGCCGGGAATCCGAGGTGAGTTTGCCTTGTTATGGTGTAGGAGCTTATGTGGTGGTTGAATATATACAATTAGACAATCTAACAAGTGCTCTTTAGATAAAGTCTGTTTATTGAGTCAAGTTGTGTGGTTTCGATACGAAGCTGACTTTATACGGAGTAGGGTCGATTACCACTCCCCCCATCCCCCAACAAAGTTTCCTTCCACTGCTCCTGACAAAATAGTACCTTATTAAATTTTAGTCAAGAAATGACCTAAATTGTGTCAAGTGTGCAACGTCCTCCCCCCTCTCACCCCATTCTTGGCATAACGAAATACAAATGTTATTCTCTCTCCCCATTCTTGACATAATAAAATACAAATGTTATTCTCATATATTCATTAATTGCTGATACAATAGATTACAAAATTAAAACAATATACTACAACATTTAAAATTTTACAGGTTTCACAGGCTATATTCTAAAAGAAAAAGTACTTGGAGTGCTGTTCCTGTAAAGGTTGAAAAAGAATACAAATACATGGATAATATCCTTAGTGGAATTTTGGATAGAATTAGGAATCACCAGGGTCCCATCCCTCAAATATTTCCACTTGCGGATGATGATCCAAGAAAAATAAAAAGAAACATTGCAGTTGTGTCACCTCCGCCAACAAATGAACTTGTTGCAATAAAAAAAATCGAGATTTGGTTAGTTAATTCCAAGTGTTATAATTAGAATTTCCGACATTTTAAATCATACAGCTATTACTGATATCTATTACTGTGTCTAAAATGGGTATATCGTCCTGTTGCACTTGGGAACGTTTGTCTGATGCGCATAGTTACACAGCTTGGTACAACTCTTCTGATGCCTGAACCAAGACGTCCATGTCTCCATAACGTGAAGTTTCCGTATGCTGTGTAGCGTGCGGTTTTGTTATAGTTTACCGTTCTTTCATTATGTCTACCCACCATATCCCTGAAGTAACCATCGGAAATAGCTATAACATTTTGATCCAAAATCAACTGATCCATTCCCTGCAGAAGAGATATGTACAATAATATTTAAACATACATTATGCTAGAGCTAAATCTGCCTATTGATATTATTAGATAACTGATCTAGGCCATAATGAACTCTCGATGGCACAGGATTTCTCTGATAGACTAGAATGTTTCAATCATATTTTCATTTAATTTAAAAATGGAGGAGCGGGCATTAGCTTCGATCAACAAAGGCTAATATCTTCAATAGAGAAATTATTCATTTTTTAACATTACATAACTTCGACTATAATAGCAATAAGAGTTTATCTAAAGTTTACATAATGTATCTTTAACATGAAATATTTTTGTTTATACATATTTCATATTGTAAAAATTGTTTGATTTCATTGGCGTTACTGTTTTTATTTATTATATTTTAATGCTTTAAACTTACAATTCTTGTGGAAATACAAAAAGCTGGTTGGCATCCACAGCAGATGTATTCTATATCCACTTCCATCTCTCCACAGTGGTTAGGTTACAAACACACCAGTCGGGTGAAACCCTATCTTGTGCTGGTTGTGGATCTTCTGGGCTTGCATTAGCACTCTGACTCAGGTCAAATATAAGAGCGGGTTCTCTATTTGCAACGGCTAAGACAAGTTCTCGAAGTCTTGTTGTATCAACAGCATTTATGGTTGTCTGTAAATAAAATTTTATGTTGTTTAATTACTCTGGAATTTTTTTTTATCACCTTAAAATCTAGATTATTTGTAAAATTAATAGTTAAATAAAATATATAAATCTTACTATAAGTTGTTGTCTTCTATTTTCTATTCGTCCAGCTAATCTTTATCTGTCTTCCTCCAAAATCGCTGCTCTTTGTGTGCCTCTTCCCCTTCCCCTGGATGTAGAAATACTTCTGCCTCGTCCCCTGCCCCTAGAACGGGGTCTGCCTCTTCCCTTGCCTCTTACTACTGGAGCTACTGTTACAGGAGAATCCCCGCTTGAACCAGAACTCTTAAACGAGACAATGAATATGATAATATTGTAAGAAATATTTTATTTCAATAGTTTGCCCGCTCATAAGAGTTTTTAGCAGTTGGAGGAGCCAAAGAAAAAGTTAAACAGTCGACTGTACTAGGAGTCGAAGAAAACCCAAAAAGTTGGATAGTCGACTCTCCTTGGGGCATTGATACCACATCACTGAACTCAATGAGAGACCTTATGCTCTAAAGCACACATACTACAAAAATCTCTGCCCAGCTGAAGATGAATCTTGGATATAGATGTATCAATATAATCCTATAAATTTTATTGCAACAGGGGATATTGAACATTTAGGAAGTCAACATTAGAGCCTTGTGAACATTATAAATAATAAACCAAAGAATGAAAATTGATTTATTATAAGGGAAAGGTGTTAAAAATTGCAATACAAAAAGTTCTCTAAAACAAAAAAATAGAAGCAATTTCCATGTATACATAGGCCTATTGCCACTATTGGATTGCAAAAATTCATATCCGACGGGTCCTTCTAAAGTAATAACATCACTTTATGAAAAGGCGCTATCATGATATTTTTTCCTCGTTATTTTTAAAAAGATAACGTATATGATAATCTTTTCTTTTTTTTTTTTTTTTTAAAAATAGCGAAGCTGTCTCGCACGGTGACAATGAATCCAATGATATTTTCGGCTAACTCCACAAATCCCGTACCCACACATATTTATGTACAAGAAGGAATGCAAATCTTAATAATAAAGCAAAATTTAATTACCATTGAAGTTTCAATATCCATATTACGTTCTCCTTTCGTAAAATCTGCATTGACAGTCACTTAAATTCGCCGCTTTTACACATCCAGATAAGTGTACAACGATACATTGTCTTTTATATATTCAACGAATTCTCCCTCGGCTTACCTCGTTTCCGTGACGTTCAATTCACGTCACAAACATGGCTTCTTAAAATAAATATTTTACCGTTTGTGGTGTTTCCCGTGGATAGCAGTGTTGTTAGAGGGATTTGAGGCAAAATTGTGATTGTTTAATTAGTTTGAGTATGTTTTTAGTCTAAATATATCATCAAATCACCCAGTTTGTTCACGGGAAGGCATCTTTAAAATACATTTTAAAAACTGATATGACAAATGTCTGATTTGTATAACAAATATTGATTTTAAGATGCAAATGTTAATTTTAGTATACAAATGTCGAAATACGACAACAAATGAAGAAATAAGAATTAAAGACAATGAATTAAGGAGTAAGGACCAAGACCACTGCTTGGTATTCCATATATTTACACTTTAGAAGTATTTTATTTATTTCCATAAAACAGGATCAACTGTACACAAAAATTCTAATGTTTATTTACATATCTTTTATTTAAGCAGATATAACAATTAAATGATCTTCTAAAATGGTTCTTCAAGTGAACAAGAAAAATATAATCGATACGGCGGTAGGCTACAAAATAAAAGCATTAGGTCACAAAATGTGTTTTAATTTGTTTGTCAGAAATTTTGTTTTATTTAAGAGATACAACAATTAAATGAATCTCAAAAATGGTTCTTTAAGTGAACAAGAAAATATAATCGTTAGACTAAAAAAGGGCGTTTTAATTAGTTTTAATTAGTTTGTTAGAGTATTTTGAACAATAGAATATATTGATCAATCTCAAATAGACAGTATTGGAGGGACATTACTCACTTGAACTCCACTAGTACAGAATTCAGCTGATTTGTTTAGTTTTACGTTATCAGATCCAGAAATAAGTTACTTCGGTTGAAGCTGGCCCATGCCGTATTATTGAACTATCCAATTTTTCTAAAATAGCGGCAACTTGCTTCCAGCAGAACATTCGAATCAATGACGTATAATAATATATATTACGTCATTGATTCGAATTCTGGCAGACAAGACGAATTTTGTTAATTTGATATAAATACGGTAAGGTATCTGTAGGCTGTATAGAAATTTATTATCTATCACCATGATGTATTATAGTATCACGACATTTCGGCCCCGTAAGAATGTAGCCTCTGTTTTGGCCCGTTTTAATCGAGCTCGTTGCCGATTAAGGGTTTTCGTCTCGCTTTGATCACACGTGATGATCTACCGTTTTTGTAGGCCTACTTTTAGTTTTACTCGAGCTCGTTGCAGTTTGGGTTTTCGATGGGTTTTGATCACTAGTGACCTACTGTTTTCCTGCGTGTTGCCTATCGCGATAAGGGGCAGGACTTAATGTTCTGTAATCTGTGTGAATCTTTGATTTGTGTGTAATTAAAGTACCGTAACCTGTGTGTGTGTAATGTTTTACGGTTAGTAGTCCTAGTGTTCGTTAGAAAGAAAAAACATTTGATTGTCGATTGAACTCTGTAATTAATTATTAGGCCTATTCATTTTTTTTTATTCTATTTACAGAGAGAAGATCAGGAGGAAAGCTGGAAATGTCAAAGCATTCAAATAAAAACTATAAATGTGATATTTGTGGTAAATCACAAAGGGACTTTTCTACTTTAAATAAGCATATTATGATTCATACTGGAGAGAAACCATATAATTGTGATATTTGTTATAAATCATTCACTCAGAAGGTACATTTACAAACACACACAAGAATTCATACTGGAGAAAAGCCATATAAATGTGATGTTTGTGGTAAATCATTCAATCAGACGGTACATTTACAGGCACACACTAGAATTCATACTGGAGAAAAACCCTATAAATGTGATGTTTGTAATAAATCATTTACCATTAGTAATGATCTACAGAAACACATTAGAACCCATACTGGAGAAAAACCATATTCTTGTGATATTTGTAAGAAATCATTTACTTCTAGTAGTAGTCTAAAACAGCACACCAGAACCCATACTGGAGAGAAACCCTTTTCTTGTGATGTTTGTAAGAAATCATTTACAACTAGTAGTAGTGTACAGCAACACAACAGAATTCATACTGGAGAGAAACCTTTTTCTTGTGATATTTGTTGTAAATCATTTACCACTAGTGGTAGTCTACATCTACACATCAGAATTCATACCAGAGAAAGACCCTTTTCTTGTGATGTTTGTAAGAAATCATTTACCTCTAGTAGTCATCTACACACCAGAATCCATACAGGAGAAAAACCCTTTTCTTGTGATTTTTGTAGTAAATCATTTACCAATAATAGTAGTCTACAAAAACACATCAGAACTCATACTGGAGAAAAACACTTTTCTTGTGATATTTGTAAGAAATCATTTACCAATAGTAGTCACCTACAACAGCACACCAGAATCCATACTGGAGAAAACCCTTTTTCTTGTGATGTTTGTAAGAAATCATTTACCCCTAGTGCTAATCTACACCAACTTTCTTGTGATACATGTATTGGTAGTAAATCATTTACCACAAGTAGTCACCTTCAACAACATACCAGAACTCATATTGGAGAAAATCTGTTTTTCTTGGGATATTTATAGAAAATCATTTACTACTAGGAATAATCAACAAGTACACACAAGAACTTATAATTGTTATGTTGTTACAGAACAAGGAGAGAAGTATATATATGTAGATAAAGTACAAGTACTTCTTTGTTTACGGTAGATAATGCATAAAAAAATAGAAAAATACGTCCAGGTAAAAAATTCTCCACTTTACTTCATTCTGACATACATTAAATTATATAAGCTAGCTGTCTGCCCTCTATAGGCGTCTTCAGATATTATAACGTATACAAAATATTGCAAACACGATACATATATATATATATATATATATATACATTCTTAGAACAATAAATTTCCATGACAATTGATTATAATTAATATTAAGTAACACACAACAAAAGGTTAAAAGTATATAATACATAACATGACATTAATCTACATAATCTTCCTGGTATAGTTTGACAATAGACCAATTATGTAATCTGGTTATAATAATTTACATAGGCTTCCTGGTATAATTTGACAATAGGACCATACAGGAGTGAAGAGATTTAAAAAATGTCAATAGATCAATTATGTGATTTGGTTGTAAACTTGTTTATATCCACCTTATTCTCTAATAAACCAACTACAGAGAAATAAAGATATACAGGGTTTAAAATCCCCTTAAATGGTGTTGAAGTAAAAGGTGTAAAAATATATATGAAGATTTTATTTAAGATTAGAATATTAACACGGAGGGAAGGGGGCAAATTAAGCATTTATATATATATCAAAGTAGATAAAGTACAAGTACATCGTTGTTTAAGGTAGATAAATGAATAGAAAATACTAATATGTTTGAGACAGAAGTTGTTATATTTATTATTGTTGTTTTCTCAATCATTCGATGCAGCGCATAGTTTATATTTCATATATTTATTGTTGTCATGTTGTAACCTCTATTTGTAGAATAAATAAATAAATTGTTTAACTTTTAAAAACACTATGAACGTTCTATTCTAACAACAATAATTATCGTCCGATCTTTATGAATTATTTAAAGGGCTAATCCCGATAAATTTTTGAAGAATATAACTGCGTAATTTTGTGTTAAAATCCCCTATCAAGGTACCGAGCAACTAACTCAGTATTTGTGATACGCTTCCAAACAACTTAAACACGTCAGTCTTCTTCTAGAAATTGAGACTAATGTCCCAAGCTGTATTATGCGGTGTCCACGTAACACTAGACTTTCTTTTAAATAAAAAAAATATGCAGCTGAAATTTACCTTTCGTTATCAAGTACACGAATAAGCAGTTTTGCCGTTCATGTTCAAACGACTTAACATTTTTGGCTGAAATACACCATTCTCCTATATTTCGGCGTTTAAATTTCATATGCACTCGGACCATTTTTTTGAGACTCTTTCAAATCGGGGCTGTCCCTTTAATCTAGTGAACAGAAACGAAGCCTACTGAAAGAAAGGGGTTAACATCTGATCCGTATGAAACCGATAAGTGTCTTGGGAGGGGGGGGGGTGGCCTAGTGGTCTAGAGTGCCGAGCTTCGACCTCTAGTTGGCCGGTCACCTCTGGCTTGCGGCTGTGGTTTCGAGCATTGGTGTGAGCGTATGTGACATGGAGATAGGGGCGCCTTCTCAACCCCGTGGGTTTCCTCCGGGCACTCCGGTTTCCTCCCACTGCTCAAGACCCCCCCCCCCTACGCGCAAGCGAATTATTGAAATAAAATTAAAACCATGTTAGTCCCGAAATGACCTAGTTTGTGTTGAGTGGACGTTAAACCCCATTTTTCTCTCTCGAGATAAGTGTCTTATGAATGATCCAATCACCTAAAGAATTATTTATGTGAATCCATGGACGACATGTAACTGCTGTGGTTGTATATTATTGGTTGGAGTATAAATATACAGAAATCACAAACAGACAAACATCTATGTCGGATCAAGTGAATGGATCCTGAGGCTAGCCTAGATAACAAACCTTATCTCTCAAACCTCGTGTTTCCAGATAAATAGATGGTCCTATATAGTTCCTCGTAGCAAAGCCCAATGCAGATCAAATCGGGCCTCAGTAAGCAAAATCGATTATATTTCATAAAAAAAACGATTGATCTATTTCTGCCACATCCAAGCATGTAAATCCTACCTGAAACAGGTATAATCTGGAGGTCAAATTTTGGTGAAAATTTAGTTAAACCCATATTTGGACATAATAGGTTTTTTCTCCTTCACTGAAAAGGTTTCTAATTATCTTCTAAAAAGACAAAATAAAATTAATTTTAGATTCAGTAGCTTAATTCTGAAACAAAACAGTTTTTCTTTGTTTTCTCAAATCTACATTCAACAATATTACTAGGTTTTTCCAGGTTACAGGAGCATTGTATTTAAAATCGAGACATTCAGTCGTTTCAAATGAGATAGAGAAATGGGGTTTAATGTTCATTCAACACAAACTAGGTCATTTTGTTACTGGGGACGCCATTAATGTACAAAAACGTGTATGAATAAATATGCATTTTAAGTGATTCTGAGTAGAACAAGTTCAATTTTTATTTGAAGCCCCATGGAAGCTCTACAATATCTCTTTTGCGATGAATAAGTTCTTAATTTCTAAATCATCAATAAAAGACAACTAAATTTTATTTACTTGTAATATACACAACTAAAAGCGGTTGGTTATGTAACTGTAACTCGTGGCTTACTGTACTCCAAACAATAGAGGGTTCGAGTCTTAAGATTTCTATTTAATTGCCTAACTATAGACACTCTGAATTTAAATTCGCTCTTAAATTGGACACATTCAAGAACACAATATTTTTTTTAATACAACTATTACAAAGTACAATTGTGTGCCCAAATTTTCCCAGCATTTGGTCCCCCCCCCCCCAGCCCCCAGCTCGTACGCCTATGGCGATAGTGAATTATAGGATTAGGATTATTCTTTAACAAGGTAGGACTGTTTATAGGTACCGTCTATTTTAAGGCTTTATTATGATATCTTTTAAAAATATAACTTAAAAATATGAAAATGCAGCTTTAAAATTAAAATATAAACGCTTTAATTATACAGATCTAAAAATATAAACGCTTAGATAATACAGATTTGAAAATAAACACTTAAGCCATAAAATCTCCACCTTCTATAAGTATGAGTTACCTGGGTTGGAGACTTGGACGGTCCAAGTCGTAGTTTAGACCCAACCAACGTTTATAAGAATGGCGACAGTTTGTATTGTTATTTTCAATCCAGTGAAAACTTTCAAGCTGCTCCTTCTAAGTTCTAGAACATTGATTGTTTGATTTATTTGGGTTTAGTATTGGTACTCTAGTAGTGATGTAAGAATACTATGTAACTAACACATGGTTCAGTTTTATTTCAGTAATTCTCCTGTGGGTAGGGGTCTTTAGTTGTGGGAGGAAACCAGAGGACCCCAAGAAAACCCACAAATTGGGACAGGCAACCCTACTCCTTGTCACGTACAACCGAGGATTCGAAACCACGCCAGTTGACACAATGACACACGCGCACGTGCTAACCATTTCGGTCATCCAATCCCCCGGACTTTGAGACTGATCCATAAAACCTGGATGATAGAAATAAACAATGTAACAATGTAAGAGGTGCAAATATCCACTGAGAATAAAACACCCCACCCACCCCAAAATAAATAGACTTCTTTATGGTTACTTTTTCAGAAGAAAAAACTATTAAACATCATCCTGCGAAATTTATAATTATTTTGTTTTTCAGGGTGAAGATTGAGCAGTAAAGTTGAAAAAGTCACGGCAACAGTTGAAAATGTCAAAGCAACGTATCTCTAACAAAAACTATAAATGTGATGTTTGTGGTAAATCTTTTGACCACCTTTATGATTTGAGTAGACACCTGATGATTCACACTGGAGAGAAACCATATAAATGTGATGTTTGTGATAAATCATTTAATCAAAAGGGACATTTACATGCACATGCAAGAACTCATATGGCAGAGAAACCATTTTCATGTGATGTTTGTAGAAAATTTTTTGCCAATAATCAAAGTTTGGTTGTACACATGAGAACCCATACTGGAGAAAAACTGTTTTCTTGTGTTGTTTGTAGTAAATCATTTATAACTAGCTACTATCTAGGAATACACAACAGAACCCATACAAGAGGAAAATCCTTTTCTTGTGAAGTGTGTGGTAAATCTCTCTCCTCTAAAGGTAACCTACATCAACACACCAGAACTCATACCGGAGAAAAACCCTTTTCTTGTGATGTTTGTAGTAAATCATTTACACGCAATTGTGCACTACAGGTGCACATGAGAATCCATACTGGAGAAAAACCCTTTTCTTGTGATGTTTGTAGTAAATCATTTACAAGCAATTGTGCACTACAGGTGCACATGAGAATTCATACTGGAGAAAAACCTTTTTCTTGCAATGTTTGTAGAAAATTGTTTACCTTTAGAAGTAATCTACATGAACACACCAGAATACATACTGGAGAAAAACCCTTTTCTTGTGATGTTTGTGGAAAATCATTTACACAAAGTTGTAATTTAAAACAACACACCAGAATTCATAGTCATATTAATAAATAACATTGTTGTAAAATCATTTTCCTGTGATGTTTGTATGTAATAAAGTCACTCGAGTATGGAGGGAAATTGCTGCCAATATTAATTGCTCTGCTAAAATGTCTTTTTCATTTTTTATGTGTAAAAAGTACAATGTACAAAGTCCTTATACCAGTAATGATAAAGTCAAAATACCTCTAAGACCAAAGTTAAATGTAAAACATCATTTGCTAAATGTCAGATGTTAAATGCTTTATTGGCAAATGCGATTTTTTTACGTGTCTGCATTGTACATTTTCCTCATTACATTTTACATTTGTGCTCTGTCCAGTCTCATTTGCCGTCTTCTCAACCTCGTGGGTTTCCTCCGGGCACTCCGGTTTCCTCCCACTGCTAAAGACCCCTACGCACATGCGAATTAATGAAATGAAATTTAACCATATGTTAGTCCCAAAATGACCTAGTTTGTGTCGAGTGGAAATCAAACCCCATTTCTCTCTCTCTCTCTCTCTCTCTCATTTGTCCCTAATGCTTTCTCCAGACCATCTTACTCAGAGCACTTACTTTGATATGCAAATGTAGAATATCAGCTTGAGTATAATCAGTACCCTTAAGTCTCACTGAAAATGTCAGTCGGTGTTAAAGGGACAATAACATTCTTGCTGGCTTGGAAGCTCCAGAAAATAAATAATACAAGAGTGTTATTGGGGCTTTAATAGTTTTAATTATTGTAATTTAAAGAGAGAGAAATGGGGTATTGTACCACAGAATGCAAACTGTGCTTAAAAATGGTGATAAAATATATAGGTGAAAGCCAAAATTTTATCTAAACAATTAGTATCCCCAGTACAGTACTTATGGATATTAGGTTGGAACCACTTCAGCATGTCACTTCTTGCCCCCAGGGGTTGTCATACCATAAGTTTGATTAAAAATTCCAGACCGCCCCATTAAACACTTAATTTTTGTCCCCCGCCTTTTGAAGCAAGTTGGGGGACTATTAAAATGGGTTCGTCCGTCTGTCTGTCCATCTGTCTGTCCGTCTGTCCGTCCGTCTGTCCGTCTGTCTGTCCGTCTGTCTGTCCGTCTGTCTGTCCGTCACACTTTTTGGGACACAATAACTCTCTTCCTAATTAAGCTAGAATGTTCAAACTTGGTGTATGTGTTTATTAGGTCAATGCCTTGATGGAGTTCGAAGATGAGCATTTTCCGCTTAGGGTAAGCAGAGATAAGCAATTTGATTGGTTGATGCTTTGGGACACGATAACTTTAGTTCTAATTAAGTGAGAGTGATGAAACTTGGTGTATAGTTTTATTACAGTCATACCTTGACTAAGTTCGATAATGAGCATTTTCTGCTCAGGGTAAGCAGAGCGATATGCAAATTTGATTGGTCGAGACTTTGGAACACAATAACTCTCCTTCTAATTGAGTTAAAATGTTCAAACTTGGTGTATATGCTTATTAGGTCAATGCCTTGATGGAGTTCGAAGATGAGCATTTTCCGCTTAGGGTAAGCAGAGATAAGCAATTTGATTGGTTGATGCTTTGGGACACGATAACTTTAGTTCTAATTAAGTGAGATTGATGAAACTTGGTGTATAGTTTCATTATAGTAATACCTTGACTAAGTGCGATAATGAGCATTTTCTGCTCAGGGTAAGCAGAGCGATACGCAATTTGATTGGTCGAGACTTTGGAACACAATAACTCTCCCCTAATTGAGTTAAAATGTTCAAACTTGGTGTATTTGCTTATTAGGTCAATGCTTTGATCGAGTTCGAAGATGAGCATTTTCCGCTTAGGGTAAGCAGAGATAAGCAATTTGATTGGTTGATGCTTTGGGACACGATAACTTTAGTTCTAATTCAGTGAGAGTGATGAAACTTGGTGTATAGTTTCATTACAGTAATACCTTGACTAAGTTCGATAATGAGCATTTTCTGCTCAGGGTAAGCAGAGCGATATGCAAATTTGATTGGTCGAGACTTTGGAACACAATAACTCTTCTTCTAATTGAGTTAAAATGTTCAAACTTGGTGTATATGCTTATTAGGTCAATGCCTTGATGGAGTTCGAAGATGAGCATTTTCCGCTTAGGGTAAGCAGAGATAAGCAATTTGATTGGTTGATGCTTTGGGACACGATAACTTTAGTTCTAATAAAGTGAGAGTGATGAAACTTGGTGTATAGTTTCATTACAGTAATGCCTTGACTAAGATCGATAATAAGCATTTTCTGCTCAGGGTAAGCAGAGCAATAAGCAATTTGATTTACCGAGACTTTGGAACACAATAACGCTCCTTCTAATTGAGTTAAAATGTTCAAAATTGGTGTGTATGCTTATTAGGTCAATGCCTTGATGGAGTTCGAAGATGAGCATTTTCTGCTTAGGGTAGGCAGAGATAAGCAATTTGATTGGTTGATACTTTGGGACAAGATAACTTAGGTTCATCTTGATTGATGATTTTTATGCCAATACAATGACTGCATTTTCATTCAGTAATGGATTCGACAGTAACAGTGTATAGAAACGATTGACTCAGACACGAGGGCCCTTTCCCTTGGCCAGAGGGGCCCTTTTGTCAAGCGTGGGGGCCCTTTTGTCTGCCTTTAGGGTCCCCCTTACTAGGGTACATTTTCATTTTTCTCATCGGTTTTAGCATTTTTCTTTATAAAACACTTTTGGATGACACTTCGTGTACAGTTTGATTGCTTGATGCGTTTGAAAAAAAATAAATGTGCGATTAATTAATATGTGTCATCTATTTATTTTGGGATTTCGGCGGGGGACATCAGCCTCACTGTTGGCTTGTTTTAACTTTCAATCGAGTATTCGCTATGATGAACTTCATTAAAACACATATATACCTGTATCCCAATTTAATTATACCAATTTCAAAATACACTGATTTGAAAATAACCGAATTTGATACATTAATTTAATCGCAAACGAACGTCATCAGATACAGTTATGAATTAGACGGGTTGGCTACAGTGCAAGTCTTATTTTAGACGAAAAGAATTCTCATAAAACGTCAATCTGTTTCACAGACAATTACTTACGAATTATCTCGGGGGGGTTGGGATGGCCTAGTGGTCTAGAGTGCCGCGCTTCGACCTCTAGCTGGCCGGTCACCTCTGGCTTTCGGCTGTGGTTTCGAGCCCTGGTGTGAGCGTATGTGGCATGGAGATAGGGGCGCCTTCTCAACCTCATGGGTTTCCTCCCACTGCTAAAGACCCCTACGCGCAAGCGAATTATTGAAATAAAATTAAACCATATGTTAGTCCCGAAATGACCTAGTTTGTGTTGAGTTGACGTTAAACCCCATTTCTCTCTCTCTCACGAATTATCTCTGTAACAGATGACTGTCCAGAACACGTGCGTTGACTGCACGCGCTGTAGTCATTGGCTCAACGACTCGTGCAATGTTTACTTAACACCTAACTGCTTCGGGCAAAATGATGCATTTTACTCATTTTAATACCCATTTACACTAAATAGGAAATATTTTTTAACTACAAATACTTCAAACGTCTTTATTTATTTTTCTCTTACCTCAAAAAAATGTTTGAGAATTTAATTTGTCGGAGTAAAAAAGTTAATATGCCGTACTCATTAAGCCTCGTCGATGTCATGCTTATCAGCGATTGTAGCGGCCAAGCGAATATTCACTGCGGGATCAGTTTGATAAAATGGAAGCAGTCTTTTTCTGTTAATTTGAAAATATACATTTAAGATAGGTACCCTACTTCATTACAGACCACGATGGTGTACTATTTAATGTTAGAAATTTAAACATACATTATGCAAGCGCAAAATCTGTTTATTGCAGGTCTTTCTTTAGCCTTTATGTTAGGCAGTGGATATTTAACCGAATTTGGCACCTTACTCTAATTTACTATTTTGCCGTACCTATCGTTTGACATGCGCAGTTCTGTGATTCCTGGACTTAGCCGTTTTCGCTAAGGCAATGATGCCGGCCGGCTATTTTGCCGTCTGACATTAACCCATAACACAAACCCTAACGCAAACCAAACAATTCTATTCATCATTTGTCTAACCTTGCTGCTGTTCCGTTTCTTATAAAGGGACGAAATAGCCTACTTGAATTTCTTTTAAAAGAAAATAAGATAATAAATGTAAATTGTAGAAAAACATTTAGAATATTATTCTATTTTGGTCGAGGGCGTATTTCTGCGGATTTTAAGTACTAAGACTGTCAGTGGTTTATGTTTTTCCAGTAAAATCGTGCTTTGCGCCAAACTTGAAAGACAGAGTAATCAAAATGGTGGAATATATCAAGAATCGCACATCTGCGCATGTCGAACGGAAGTGGATATTAAACCAATCAGAAACGATGTACGGTAAAACAGCGAAAGTAGATACTTTGCCGAATTCGGTAAAATATCCATTACGTTTCTGTTATGCAAGAGCAAAATCGTACTTTAGCGCAAGGTCTTACTTTAGCCTTTTATGATGCCTGAATTGTTACCCAAATTATTATTTAGACATTATGTAAACATACATTATGCAATATTCCTGAAGCAATGGCCCGAGAAATCCAGTTCTGGCCATTGCTGGAATAGCGTCTGTTTCTTGAACTTATGCGGGAGTGTGTCAATTCTTTTCGTAGAATCAAAGCTATCACTTAAGTACAGCAACATGACAGTCCTTCGTTTAATCTGGGTCTTCCCTAAAACTTTGGACAGTGATTTAAGGTATTAAAAACGGTGAAAGTATGTTCGTTTCCAAACAGCATTGTTTACATTTCATTCAACTTGATAGCCTCGTTTGTCACGCAATTAGTTTTACTGCAGTATTCTGCTATGCACGGGTTAATTATAGGCATAATAAAACCGTGAGCCATGACGTAACGTTATGTAAACATATTTGGTCCAATATTGGCACTCGTTTTAAATGTAAAGCTTTTGTAGGGCAGCTAGTGATTGGTTGGTAGTCGGACTACTGACAAATCAAAATTTGAAACAACAATATCCACTCATAATAGCAATGTGTAGTGGGATTACCTCTAATAAAACGGGGGGGGGGGGCCTAGTGCCGCGCTTCGACATCTAGCTGGCCGGTCACCTCTGGCTTGCGGCTGTCGTTTCGATCCCTGGTGTGAGCGTATGTGGCATGGAGATAGGGGCGCCTTCTCAACCTCGTGGGTTTCCTCCGGTTACTCCGGTTTCCTCCCACTGCTAAAGACCTCTACGCGCATGCGAATTAATGAAATAAAATTAAAAAAACATATGTTAGTCCCAAAATGACCTAGTTTGTGTTGAGTGGACGTTAAACCCCATTTCTCTCTCTCTCTAATCAAATGAAACGCTGCGCGGAGTATGACATTATGCACCTATTGCAGGTTTTTCTTTAGGCCTGAAATGTTATTTAGTAATTAGACATTGATTAACTTATCCAGACTATAATCTACTCTCGATTTCATTGCCCGTCTATTAGTAACCATGGAAACACCAACGGAATAGTATAAATATAAAAAAAAGCCTGCCATGTGAGTGAGAGTCAAGGGGGTTGGGATGGCCTAGTGGTCTAGAGTGCCACGCTTCGACCTCTAGCTGGCCGGTCACCTCAGGCTTGCGGCTGTGGTTTCTAGCCATGGTGTGAGCGTATGTGGCATGGAGATAGGGGCTCCTTCTCAACCTCGTGGGTTTCCTCCGGGCACTCCGGTTTCCTCCCACAGCAAAGACCCCTGCGCGTGCGCTAACATAATGAAGATGAAAAATAAGACTTGTCTGCGATATCACCTTCAGTGGAAGCGGACGTTAAACACCAACAACAACATGCCATGTGAGTCCAATCAGTCTGAAGAGTTCTACACGAATGAAACTAGTCACTGACACTGGGTATAACTAGGTCTTCAAAGCCACTTTTATCTCTGAAATTCCTTCACATCTAGTTTTTTAACTATTATAGTTAGAACTGACAGCTCTTTAATCTCCCATAGATACGTTTTAACAAGAAAACAAGTAGGTTTCAATTACCTATTTCGTTTTGTTCATGACGTTCTATTACTAGAAATGGTTCCACTACTGATGTTGTCCGTCTTATTCCAGCCACAGTAGTAGATAGCTTTAAGCTATTCCTTTGAGCTAGTTTTTTTAGTCAAATGACTTCAAAAATGTTACTGGCCTATAACTCCCTTAATTTCCACATAAACTAGACAAACTGTACTCATTGAAATAAAGGTGAAGCCTCACTGCATAATTATATGATTTGATGAAGCCCAACTGCTACATGAAATTTATCTCCCAACCAACTTGGGGGGGGGGGGGGTGATGGTTGAATAGTTAGCACGTGCGCGCTGTATCATAAGGCCTGTCATTAAGTCAACTGGTGTGGTTTCGAATCCCTAGTTGAACATGACACGATATTTGGCGAGATTTCACATCAATGGTGTCATGACAGATTGTACATTATAATAGTAAGTGCAGGAGGACCGCACTACACGCAAAACAAAAATTTACAAGATTAACCTTCGGACAAGACAGAAAACAGACTAACAAATATAAAATCAAGTGAATGGAAGAATGCATTATTTGCAGATGACATATTCTTTCAAAAAAATAATTCCATAAACCGGTGACCCTTTTCGATCCATTTGTAATTTATCAGGTAGTGATTATTTTGTTAAATTTGGCGCAAACATCGTCCCTTAGATAGCACCATAGCCCCTCGACCAGGCTTTATTAGGTCATCATCAAAAATAGCATCATATTAAACATACATTATGCAAAAGGTAAATCTGCCTATTGTAGGTCTTTCTTTAGGCCACAATTAGTCTAGAAAGATAGTTGCATTGAAACAATTAATTATTAGGTCTATTTTTTTTTTATTTTCAGAGATAAATTGAAAATGTCAAAGCATTGCATCCCAAACAAAACTATAAATGTGATATTTGTGGTAAATCGTTCAAAAGGTCTTCTACTTTAAATATGCACATTATGATTCATACTGGGGAGAAACCATATAAATGTGATGTTTGTGATAAATCATTCAGACAGCCAGGTGATTTGAAAATGCACACTAGAACCCACACTGGAGAAAAACCCTTTTCTTGTGATGTTTGTAGGAAATCTTTTACCACTAACTGGAACTTACAGACATACACACAGGTGCGGATCCAGGAATTTTTGCAGGAGGGGGTTTGCCAGGTTTCTGTTACGGAAATCTGCCATCATCGTCTCTAAATTACATAGGCATACATACAAATTGAGCTTTTTAAACAGAGAAATCATTTTTATACTGATGTAGGATCACTTTGTGATGTAATTTCATTGATGCAAGGCATTATTTTTTTTTATGTAGCTGAGCAGGGGGGGGGGGGGGGTGGACCCCCCAAACACCCCCTCTGGATCCGCGCCTGACACAAAAACTCACACTGGAGAAAAAACATTTTCTTATGATGTATGTGATAAATCATTTACAGAGCGTAAGCAACATATGATGATTCACACTGGCGAAAAACCATACAAATGTGATGTTTGTAAAAAATCATTTAGACAAAAAAAATAATCTACAGAAACACACTAGAACACACACAAGAGAAAAACCCTTTCTTTGTGATGTTTGTAGTAAATCTTTTACACGTAGTCAACTTCTTCAACACACCAAAACTCATACTGGAGAAAGACCCTATCCCTGTGATGTTTGTAGTAAATCTTTTAGGACAAGAAGTCACCTACGTCGACACATCAAAACTCATACTGGAGAAAAACCCTTTCCTTGTGATGTTGTACTACTTCGACACACCAAAACTCATACTGAAGAAAACCCTTTTTCTTGTGATGATCTTTGTAGTAAATCATTTGCCTCTAGTAGTAGTCTACTACTTCGACACACCAAAACTCATACTGGAGAAAAACCCTATCCCTGTGACGTTTGTGGGAAATTATTTACCCGCAGTAGCAATTTACGTGCACACACCAGAATCCATATTGGAGAAAAACCTTTTTCTTGTGAAGTGTGTAGAAAATCATTTACCACTAAGAGTGATTTACATAAACACATCAGAACTCATACTGGAGAAAAAAACTTATTCATGCTATATTTGTGAAAAGTTGTTTACCGCCAATAGTAGCCTACACAAACACATTATGAGTCAATGCTAGAGTAAAACCTTATTCATGTGATGTTTGTGAAAAGTCGTTTGGGGCTAATAGTAGTCTACGCAAACACACGAGAACTCATACAAGAAAAAAAACACTTTCTCAAGAAAAAAAAAGAAATTAGAATAACAAATCTTTCATAAAAGGTATACAAAAATAAGTCATCGCAAAGCAATTAGAAGAATATAGTTCATGAATACTTCGATGTCACCAGACGCTTCAATATCTGATTTACTCATAGAACAAGTTTAATTCATATCATTAAACATACTCCGCGCAGTGTTGCGTTTGATTAGAGGTAATCCAACTACACACTGCTATTATGAGTGGATATTGTTGTTTTAAATTTTGATTTGTCAGTAGTCCGTCTACCAACCAATCACTAGCTGCCAATATTGGACCAAATATGTTTACATAACGTTACGTCATGACTCACGATTTTATTATGCCTGCAGTAAAGCTAATTGCGTGACAAACGAGGCTATCAAGTCGAATGAAATGTAAACAATACTGTTTGGAAATGAACATACTTTCACCATTTTTTAAATCACTGTCCAAAGTTTTAGGGAAGACCCGGATTAAACGAAGGACTGTCATGTTGCTGTACTTAAATGATAGTTTTCATTGAACGGAAAGAATAGATACACTCCCGCATAAGTTCAAGAAACAGACGCTATTCCAGCAATGGTCAGAGAGGGATTTCTCGGGCCATTGCTTCAGGAATATGGTCATAAAACAGCATTTCCTCTTTTTTCATCATTTTAATAGTGCGTATAGAATTTATTTAATTTATATGATTTTCACCATTATTTTATAGTATGTATGTAGCATATCTGTTTATTATTCGTTTTATATTCTCTGTAAACCTGACCCCTTTTTATAAATTTGAAATAAAATATTGTTTACAAAAAAAAAAGAACCACATGATATTTCTCCAGTCAGGTGTTGGATGCCCGAATGGTTAGCAGATGCGCGCTGTATCATAAAGTCTGTATTGTCATTGAGTCAACTGGCGTGATTTCGAACCGGTTGTGTGTGACAAGGAGTAGGGTCGCCTGTCTGGATCCTCCGGTTTCCTCCCACTGCTAAAGACCCCTACGCTCAAGCGAATTATTGAAATAAAATTAAACCATATTTAGTCCCGAAATGGCGTAGTTTGTGTCGAGTGGACGTTTACCCCCATTTCTCTTTCTCTCTCCATTATTAGAATCAATAAAATGTCAATCCTTATTGATTTTCCAAATCTCATTGAAGACATATTGTGTCTAGTGGTGTCAGATTAGATTGTGTCTAGTGGTGAACTTTTATTGTTCAGATCTTTAAACATGGAGAGAGAGAGAGAGAGAGAGAGAGAGAGAGATAGAGAGAGATAGGGTTTAATGTCCACTTGACACAAACTAGGTCATTTCAGGACTAACATATGGTCGAAGAATTTTTTTCTAATAATTCACTTATTGGTGGTGGGGGGGGGGGGTGTCTTTAGCTGTGTGAGGATTTTTTGCTGGAGGGAGTTTGCCAGGTTCCTGTTAAGGGAATTAGACAGTTGACAACACATGATGTCATCATCGTCTCCAAATTACGTAGGTATACACATACACACTGAACGAAACGAAATAAGGTCTGTGAATCAGATTGGTATCTCCTAATAAAAAAAATATTTCATAGGCTCCGATATCTCCAAATATATTATGGCGGTCATCTTGGTTCTTCACGATTTCTGCTATGTCAAAACCCTATCCAGAGAGAAAAAAAACGAGTTTATCTGTTTTGAAGAAATTATAATATGGTGCAATTGAAAAAAAAAATGTGTAGAATTCTATGGTACTTATTCCTATAGAAAACTTTTGTGATCCAATTCTCAAACTACAGTATTCCTTCCTATAACTGCGGAATTTCCTACAGAAACTGCAGTAAAAAACCCCAAACAAAACCCCCAAAACTATAGTATACTATAGTATATTCCTATATAAATTTTCCCTAAATTCGTTGTAAAGGCGATATAATGCGCTACAGAACTGTAGATATTTGGGGTCGTTATTTTCAATTAATTGTATACCGTTAATTGTCATGTCAACGATAAAAAAAAACTTTCTGGGACTAAGATTTTCTATTCGGGCAAACAACAATACCTCCAGTTTGCTTGTAAAATAAATTCAAAAGATTCTACTTTGGCTTTAATTTTTGTCTACTTTTACTTTGTTTTTTTTTTTAACTTTTACCACAGAGTAAAAATAACCAGAGTAGCGACTCGCATTACTCCCTATAGAAACAACCCGACGCGCAATGCATGATGGGATTCGTCTGTAATACACACACACTGACAGTACGCTCAACGTTACGATACCTATATCGATGAACTAAATCTCTTTAATTTCGTAGTTTTAAAGTATTTTCGGTAAAAAAAATTACCGAGAATTATCACATACAATCATGTTAGGTGTGTGTGTGTTTCGGGAATTTATAAAACATGATTAATATTTTTAAAATATGAATATGAAATGAAGTAATGAAGTGAAAGACGGCAAATGTGGCGGTTTACGAATTGGTTTATAAGGCCGTAAACTATTGTTGATTTTATTTTTTTTTTTATTATCTTTAAAACTAATCCACCAAATACTTGTTGTTTCGATTCCTAGATTTGAAATATACATTCCCATAAACCTTAAAATGGCCCATTTGAAAACGTCAAAGAACCACGCCCTTTTTAATTTTTGGATAAGGCCTATTTTACTCAACATGATTTATTTTTTCTCCCAAATAAAAATAGGCCTACCCCTGTCTTCTAGAGAGTACTACTTATTTAAGTATGCTTTCATTAAAATATTAAATAATAATTTAAGAATATTAAAATTGAATTTTTTAAATAGCCCAGAACATTTTCCAATAAACAGATTTGAGCCGTTGGTTGTTTTCCAAGATAAAATGCCTTTGGCTCCAATGTTGACTCCCTGTCTTCTTTTATGATTTTTGTTCTTTTAATTAATGTTGGCTTTAATTTTTTAAAAATGAAAAAAAATAATTAAATATTTTATTTTCAATAGTATTACATTTTTCAATAAACATATTTGAGTTGATTAGTTTCTCTTTTTACAAAACCAAAAACAACTTGAAATTTAATATTTTGCATATTGCTCTGGGTGCCATGTAATGTTTTGACCGCCTTTATATAGACCCCCTAATACCACGAAATTGTCCATTTTACACCACTGCATAAGAATATATTAAATTATTATCAATCTGAAGTGTGCTCTAGATATCCATGACATTAGGTCTGATCTGTGTTCAGAGTTACTTTTATTTTTGTCAACTGGTTATTTAGAAATAGAAAATTTAATTTATACTGTGTACTATAATGGAATTATTTAGAAATAGAAAATTTAATTTATACAGTGTTCTATTATATGGAATTTATAGGTGGTCGGATTAAGGCCTACATTAAAACTATTAAAAGGGAAAATGTGATTTTGAATAGTATAACAGTATTAGGCTTACTGTTTTATTTAAAGTTTATTGCAACTGATAATTGAGCAAAACAGTATTTCTGTTAGGAAATTTGGAAAGGTGTATTACAGATACCATAAACTTAACACTTTGTTTACCACAAGTAATTGTAGGCCTATATACTATATAATATAGAATAGCATATTTCGATACAGAATCTTAGAAAAAAATAGGCTCGTTCATTATATCATATGCGAGAATCCAATTCTTCAGAAAATATAGTTAGTTCCCTCACACACGATTCTATTTCAATTTCTTTAAATGGTAGCATAGGCCTTTTATATTATGGAATGTAAAAAGAACATGTGCAGCTTGTGCAGACTTAATGGGTAAAGCTTACTATTTAAAATTTGATCCTTTAAAAAAACAAAACTAGACATGTAATTCTAAAATTACGAAAATAGATAGCAATTAAGCGATGGTAAAGAATGCAGGGAATGGGTTTGGTTACATCGGAGCGCAACTACTTCTTGTCCTGCGTACGCGATTCAGGTATTAAAAAAAGGCCTATAATTAAAATAACAGAATATTGATATTATTAATACTTTTTTTAGACCTATGACATGCCATTGAGTCAGGTGGCGCGGTTTCGATTCCACGCTTGTACGTGACAAGGGCCTGAAGGGGTAGTGTCGTCTGTCGAACATCGTGGGTTTTCTCCGGGGCCTCTAGTTTCCCCTCACTGCTAAAAAAAGACTCATACATACCTGTATTACTGTAAGTGAATTATTGAAATAAAAATTAACCATGTTAATCCCGATATTTCTTAGTTTATCACGAGACTAGTAGCATAGATCTACTTCTCGGGCAGTACTCGGTAGGCTACTGACAGTAGGCCTATACTCCTATAGACTGGTTCAAGTTGCCTACTTTAACTTGGAATAGGCCCCCGGAAAATGCAATATAATGCCAATTAACCAATCAAATATGAAAACATCTTTCACCAAATATGTACTCTTACAAAATAACATTTTTGATAATATATATATTGCTGTTATTATAACCTATTATGTTATTATGGCTCAGTTTATAGCACTAGGCCCACATAGTAAAACTCTGTCTAGGCCTAGCACTCGACGATGACTCGTATCGTACTCATAGCAGACGACGCGACATAGACTGAGATGTTTTTCTTCGGGAAATCTAAAGAATTTTAATCCCTTAATAGTACCTAAAATTAAAACACCCTGTGTAGGACCTACTCTGGGTACCATATCCACCACTCGCAAGTTTACATTTTCTTTTGTTCTACTGCGAAACGTCTTCTTTAGCCGCCATGTTTAGTGACATTACAGACGAGACCCAAGATGCAATGCGCGACCTCCTCCGTATGCAAATGAAGAAGTCTCCACTCTGGTTATTTTTACTCTGTGCTTTTACTTTATTATGATTTCCGGTTGATAGTTTCGCCGCCTAGTGGAAATTCGAGCGGATGTTTATTGGTCAATGTGTTGACTGTTTTTATTATTAAGACTCAGTGAAGCGTGTCATCTTACAGCTGATGCTAGGAAGCGGATCAATTATGTTTCGTTTTACCAAAATGTGAAACCAATGGCGTCCCTGATAATTAAATGACGACAAAATCGATATCATGCTGAAACTTCACCATAATAATAACAAATGATAGACTGAATTATCCAGTCTTTCAACAAATTATGATTTCAGATCAGCTGTTATAATCTTGACAGGACTGAATAGACAGCAACAGACTATATTGATACCTGACACAAATTGAAATGTTTTTTTAAAATGTCAGAGAAGTACCAGGTCATCCAACTTTGACAAATTAATATGAATCAGAATGAGTATTCGTAGGAAATGGAAATGATGTGTTTTAATTTAATTATACTGTAACTGAACGAATGATGTTTTGCCATGTACCTTTTGCATGATCTGAAAACCACAACGACCAAAAACATCTTTCCTCTTAAAAAAACTAATCTGTTTGATAAACAATAGCCAAAATTCTGACAAGATGGGTCAATAATCTGCCATGTGTTGGACCCTATTTTAAATCTCGGCACTTAAAAAAACTACACAAAAATCTGTTTGATCGATAGCCGTAATTCTCGTCAATAATCTGCTAGACCCGATTGCAAGTCTCGACACTTAGAAAAGGAAAATCTGTATCAGTAATTTTGAATATGTAATTAGACCCTATTATAAGTCATGTCACTTAGAAATCTAGTCATACACGAACATACGTGTTTGAACATACATGTGTGGTAAATATAGAATGTGAAAATAATCTCTGCTATCATAAGTCTCAAATCTAGTCATACACGAACAGCTATTTGTCCGGCACTGTGGTAATAAAGTGTGGTTATTATCACACGGGTGAAGGCCAGAATGGAGGGATTATTTGTGGTTATTCTTGGCAGTTTTTTTGTTTTACAAGCCCTATGGTGGATGATTCATCTTACTTACAATTATCAACAAAATCAACATCACCAACAAAGTTACACGGTGGCGATGTTGGCTACACAGTATAAGATCTGTAAAATTATATCAATCGAAGGCCTATTTAAATTTACTTTCGGCCTTGCCATAGCAATTGTTTCCTTTATGATGACTTCGAAAGCATCTTTTTTACAAAACAACGAATTGGGAACAGTTTTTCTGTGTTTGTCTGCATGTGGAATACAAGAACTATTTGCAGGATATTATAAAAAGCCTGGTTACGAAGGCCTAGATTGTTTAATCACCGTGTTTTTGTTGTCAATACTGAGTTTGTTCTTCTTGAGTTATTCGACCGTCATTGAATTTCCCCAGAGTACGATTTACAGCCTTGCTTTCTTGACGTCCTTTTCCCTTTCATTGTGCTTGATGTTAGAAAGAAAATTCTGCAAGGAAATTGTGTTCGGAATGATGCGGAACTACATGGTGCTACTCCTTGGATCCTGGATCATCGAGTCCAATTTTCTTATCAACGAATTAGATGTGACTTTGGATCTAAACGAGATATCGTTGAAGATTGCCATTTATTTCTCATGGCATTGTGCTTTAGATTTTATTATCATCACATGCGTGTGGAATATTGTTTATAAACTCTCCACCAAAAATTATTGTCATTGTCTCTCGGCAGGGAATGCAGATCAATCATTTGATGTCCTTTATTTAGAAAATCGCGTTCATTTCGATATGAATATATTGGGACGTTTGGAAGATCTGAGTAACAACGATTTCTAGTCATCAATCATTGAAGCAGCTGATCATCATTTGAAGGATATTGAATGCCTTGCAGACGACAACAATATTGCGGAAGTTGAACTGAGCATGATCAATTGAAAAAAAAACCAAGCCTGGAAATAAGCCACCTGTCACTGACAATGTCAGACACAGATTCAGGCTTAATCAGGCACAAAATCTCTGGCGCCTGTCATTTTGTCCGGCACTGATTTGTCCTTTTTGCTGATATTATTAGTACATGTACATGTCTGACACTAAGAAGGTACTATTTCATTAGTGCCAGACATTTTGTCAGGTACCTCTAAAACCGTTATTTCCAGGCCTTGAAAAAACTTCAAAACACAGTTGGCTTCCTCTGCAGATGATATAAACAAGCCAGCGTCGTCTTTTGATGGGCCTCTTGTTGTCAATCTGATTATAATACAGATCTATTTTCGTTTCGTTCTTTTATACTTTCGATGGCCTACAGTACATGAAGAGCTGACAGGTTGTACTGGAAGGTTGTATCAAGGGTAGTAGGAGCGGTTTTTGACCCTTTGAAGTCCGATATTGATGGATCTTTGAAAGTCATTTATGTCTGATTCATGTCTGCGATATCACCCTAGCAGGAAGTGGACTTTAAGTCAAGCTGAGTTAAAGAGACAATGTTGTTCTATTTGAAAAATGTTCACCCAAAACTTATTTTTTTGTTCAATTTACACAATTTATGTATTATTATATTTTATATGAATTTAAATTTAATGGTGCTCTATCGTTTATTATATCTCATAAACACTGTTTTCATTCTCAGTTGCTCATAAGACATAGAAACTTAGACTGCATACAAATTGAGAGCCAATTTGTCCAGACTCTATTGGATATGGTCAAAGTTACTGGTAATATATACTGGAATGATGCATTATCATACAGGGTGGGTGGATGTCCAAATAGTTAGCACGTGCATGCTGTATCATGAGTTCTGTCATTGAGTTAACTGGTGTGGTTTAGATTTCCTGGTTGTACATGTATAGGAGTACGGTCGCCTGACAAAAAGTGTGGGTTTTCTATTTGGGTTCCCTGGTTTCCTTCCACTGCTAAAGACCCCAACATGCAAGCGAATTATTGAAATAAAACTGAACCACGTGTTAGTCCCAAAATGACCTAGTTGTGTCAAGTGGACGTTAAACCTCATTTCTCTCTCTTACAATGTCTCGTGGGGGGATGGTGGAGGGGCAGAATTCAGACTAGGATATCACCTGGGTTGTGTAGTGGCAAAAATGCCCACAGGAACTAGATGGTAAGATGCTGACTCGCTAGCCTTGAGGTCGGGTGTCCGATCCGTGCATTGGCAGAGAAAGTTCATCCAGATTTTCAGTTGTGGTTTCCACTTGTCAGTGATGCAAGACAGAGAGCCTGACAAAAACTGAGGTCCCGGGTACAAATTGGCATACACATAAAAGATCCCTTGGCAGTTGGAATCGATATAGGAGAAGGCTGTAGCGCTGCTGCCAAGGCAAAATTTCCCTCATAGCACATTAGCCCAGTTTAGGAGCAAAACAGTTGGAGTTTAAACTCCATTTCATTTCATTGTATGCCACCATTGCCAACATTTACTATACCAGTGTTAAATTGTTTGTATTTTTATTGCATAATATTTTATTGTTTATCTCGATCTTTGAGTTGATTTACAGTTACCCTGTGATTTATTGTTTTCATTGTGATTTCTTTTTAGTCAGTGCTAGTCAATGTTGTAAGATATTTTTATGAATTCCCTTAATATTATACTATTCCTATACTCATGTACAGACTTTACAGGACTCAATATTATAGTCATGTACAGGTCTTATAGGCCTCAATCTTATACTCATGTATATATACCTTAATGTTATACTCTTGTATATCCCTTATACCTCTTATACTCATGTATATATACCTTAATGTTATACTCTTGTATATCCCTTAATGTTATACTCATGTATATATACCATGATGTTATACTCTTGTATATCCCTTAATGTTATATTCATATATACCTTAATTTTATACTCTTGTATATCCCTTAATGTTATACTCTTGTATATCCCTTAATGTTATACTCTTGTATATCCCTTAATGTTATACTCTTGTATATCCCTTAATGTTATACTCTTGTATATCCCTTAATGTTACTCTTTATATGTAGGCCACCTGTTTGTTTTGCATTTATAAATTTTACATTTATTGTTGCAATGATTTTTGCTTATTGTATCTATTACCATGGTTACTACATATCATATCTATTAACTTATGGTAACTATGTGTTTGTATGACAATGAACACTATATGTGTATATTACCATGGTTACATGTATCTAATATGTATATATTACCATAGTTACTATATGTATCTATTACCATGGTTACTGCATATATTATAACTATGGTTACTAGTACATGTATATATTACCATGGCTACAGGTATCTATTACCACGGTTACATGTATCTATTATCATTGTCACTACATGTATATATTACCATGGTTACTACATGTATATATTACCATGGTTACATGTATCATTTACCTTGGCTATTACATGTTGGCCCATATATTACTATGTATATCTATTACCATGGTTACTACATGTATACATTGCCATGGTTACTACATGTATACATTACCACCGTTATTACATGTATATATTACCATGTTTACTACATTTAAATACTACCATTGTTACTGCTTGTGTCTACTACCATGGTTACGACATTTAAATACTACCATAGTTCCTATATTTTCTACTACCATGGTTACTACATTTAAATAATACCATGTTTACTGCATGTATCTATTACTATTGTAACTAAATGTATCTATGGTTACTACATGTATTTTTTATTAACATGGTTTCTTCATAATAATGTTGGGGGTTGGGATGGCCTAGTGGTCTAGAGTGCCGCGCTTGACCTCTAGCTGGCCGGTCACCTGTGGCTTGCGGCTTTGGTTTCGAGCCCTGGTGTGAGTGTATATGGCATGGAGATAGGGGCACCTTCTCAACCTCGTGGGTTTCCTCCGGGCAATCAGGTTTCCTCCCACTGCTAAAGACCCCCTAATAGCAGGTGAATTATTGAAATGAAATGAAACCATATGTTAGTCTCAAGATGACCTAGTTTGTGTCGAGTGGACGTTAAACCCCATTTCTCTGTTTCTCTCTCATAATAATGTTTCTGTAGTGTCTATAGTTGTCTGCCCCTGTATTTACTGTAGTGGGAGAACACTAGATCGGAGACGGTTCTACTCATATTATGATTGTGGGTTAGTGTAAGTGTTAGGCTTAGCCAAGGGTTAGGGCTAGCCCTATTTGCATTTCGAGACTTTGGCGAAGTCTACAGGTTCTAGCCCTCTCCCTAACCCTAATCCAAAATCTATAAATGACGTCATATGTGCTAATATGCGTAGACCCATCTTCGGTCTAGCATTCTCCTCTGTAGTATGTATAGTTGTCTGCCCCTGTATTTACTGTAGTACCTGTAGTTGTCTGCCCCTAGTTTACACTCATTGTTTTACTTTCACCATACGAACAAATCACAAAAAACAATTACCTCTCATCGCTTTACTGACCAACTGTGCTATTATTGGAACAACGATATTCCCTGTATTTTGACAAAGACTAACCTACTGTTTGCCTTATTATTATATTGATTAACATTAATTATTTAGCACCCGAACTGTCAGAAACTACTATAAGCTCTCTAGCCAAACCTAGTCTCATCTATAGTTATGAAATATTGAAGGTCCTTAAATTAATTCTGTGATTCTAACACTGGCTCACTAGTCTGAAGGCCGAGTGTTCGCCGAAGAAGTTATCATGATTTCTGATGTGGTTTTTCCCTTATCAGTGGTGCAGGACTGCGGGCCTGACAAGGACAGCTGTCTAGTCATTTGGAGGGGACAAAAAAGCTAGGTCCCATGTATACATTGGCATGCACGCAAAATGTCAGTGATGCAGGATGGAGGGCCTGACAAGGACAACTGTCTAGTCGTTTGGATGTGACGAAAAACCAAGGTCCTGTGTAGGCTACACATTAGCGTGCACGTAAAACATCCCTTGGCAGTTGGAATTCGATATAAGAATAGATAATAGTGCCGCTTTGCGGGCAAAATTTCCCTCGTAGCACACTGTATGACATGTGCTCATCTTCATTTACCCAGTAGTAGCAGAACAGTAGGACGTTAATTAAAGCCCATTTAATTTCATGCAACTCCGGTGGTCTAATAACTCTAAGGTGTAGTAGTTTCTATGTATATACGATATATCTCTATAGTTTTGTTTAGGAAACTGGTGCCAAATGGTTATTAAAATACTATTTTTACACCAAATATATTTTTTTCATTATTGAAATTTTTTAATAACTTTGTGCCTTCAGTGTGTTCAGCATTGTTTGATGTTAAGTCACAATCCTGGCCCCGAGTTCACAAAGCATTCTCAGACTTATAATCACAGTTTATAAGAAATATCTTTGATCCAGAATCACAAAACTGTGCTCATAGTTTCTTATTGATATATTTGATACATAAAAACAACAAAAGTTTTAAAAAGGGCTATATTTTATTAAAAAGAAGGCAAACGATTTTGAGTAAATTGTTAACTTAAAGTCTGAGAATGCTTTGTGAACACAGGGCCTGATGTTAATTGATAAATGGGGTGTAACATTAAACTTTTCTGCCAGATGTTGATAGTGAAATAAGATTTATACGGTCCTCAGAAGCTGCGATGGCTACATGAGTAAAACGCTGGTTTGCTAACCTTATCAATAAAGTTGCTAGGGATTTTCTATTTTCTAAGGTGTAGTAGTTTCTATGTATATACGATATATCTCTATAGTTTTGTTTAGGAAACTGGTGCCAAATGGTTATTAAAATACTATTTTTACACCAAATATATTTTTTTCATTATTGAAATTTTTTAATAACTTTGTGCCTTCAGTGTGTTCAGCATTGTTTGATGTTAAGTCACAATCCTGGCCCCGAGTTCACAAAGCATTCTCAGACTTATAATCACAGTTTATAAGAAATATCTTTGATCCAGAATCACAAAACTGTGCTCATAGTTTCTTATTGATATATTTGATACATAAAAACAACAAAAGTTTTAAAAAGGGCTATATTTTATTAAAAAGAAGGCAAACGATTTTGAGTAAATTGTTAACTTAAAGTCTGAGAATGCTTTGTGAACACAGGGCCTGATGTTAATTGATAAATGGGGTGTAACATTAAACTTTTCTGCCAGATGTTGATAGTGAAATAAGATTTATACGGTCCTCAGAAGCTGCGATGGCTACATGAGTAAAACGCTGGTTTGCTAACCTTATCAAGAAAGTTGCTAGGGATTTTCTATTGATAGTGATAAGGATTTAAGCCCAGCTTAGGCATGGGTCGCGGGCCTCTTGGTTCATGGCAAAAAGAAAAAAATATTGATCAACCTTCTCTGTATGCCATTCGAAACTAAATAGATTTCATATGTGATCAGATATTATGTAATTGTTCTTGTATTACAGACTGTTTAATTATGTGATACACATGCGTACCATTCAAAAGGAAATGAAATAATCTTTTCGTCAAGTTAGGAGCACGGCAACTGTTAAGCTTGACTTTTGCAGGATGGAGGGCCTTACAAGGACAGTGTCTTGTCATTCGGGTAGAAAGATAAACAGGTGTTTCATCTACACATAAAGCAATCTTCACGGTTGGAAATCTTAAAAAGAGTAGGCTGTAGCGCTGCTTATCAGGCAAAATTTTCCTCATAGGATACTGCATGGGGTAAGCCTGTTTTGTTGATTAAGGCAAAAAAGTGGAATGTTAAAACCCATTTCATTTTTGTAGGGATCACTAACCTTTAATTTGAAAAAGGTTTTGGTGAAAAATTTAAGAATGTTGTTTTATTTCGTGACAAACTCATTCAAAAACAAATCAAGAACCTGTACTAATATTTTTGCCATATTTTATGGAAACTATAATTGAATCTGTCAGGCAAAATAAAATTGGAATTCAATCTTTTTGTTGTTTTTTGTACCTGTGTGGAAGATCTGAAGACAACTGGAGGGGTTGGGTAAACCCAATGGTTAACGTTTGGTTTCGGTTGGGTGAATGGTTAGCCTGGTTTCAAATCCCTAGTTGTACGTGGCAAGGAGTAGGGTCGCCTGGCCAACACCGTGGGTTTCTCCGGGTACTCTGGGTTTCCTCCCTCTACTAAAGACCCATACTCGCATTGAATTATTGAAATAAAATAAACCATATGTTAGTCCCGAAATGACATAGTTTGTGTCAAGTGGACGTTAAACCCCATTTTAAGGTTTATCATGACTGCATTCTCATTAAGCAATGGATTCAGCAGTAACAGTGTATAGAAAATGATTGACACAGACTATGTTGAATACCATGGTTAAACTCGAGGGAGATATCGGCTATGTTGAATACCATGGTGGGACTCGAGTGGGATCTCTGGTTGACATGACTGTGAGACTAGAGTGGTGTACCGACAGAAAACACATCTGGGGGACTAGAGGGTAAACCATCATGTACCACTGGTGGTACTGTAAGTAATAATGCCTTGTATATGTCAATAAAAAAATATTAAATTCTGATTAAAATAAACAATATAGATATATATTTCCAGATAATAATACAATATAACCAACTTCCTTACGTAAATAAATACATAGCAAACAAAATAACATGAAACACAATTATTACATTAAAACCTCACTGTCGTGTTATATGGTAGATGCCAACATGTCACTCAACAGTGGCACAGGCTCACTAATGAGGTGCTCACAGGTTCCATTTTATAACAATAATTTGACAATAATTTAAAACAATTAACACTTGGCAATATGAATATTAATCGCATATCAAAAATATTTTATAAAATAAATTAGAATTTCTTCCTTCATTACCAAAATCAGAATTTGACTAAAACAAACAATTAACACTAGGCACTGGGAAAACTAAATGTCTAGCCTATCACATAATATATATCATAAATATTTTACCGAAAACTATAATGATATCACTACTTTATTGTTTTTATATATGTTTTTAATTTTAAATAAGATTTATATTTTGGCAAATATTGTTTTAAAAAGGGTGTAGGTCAAACCCATAGAACATGATTATACATTAGGGGTTACCTGTTCAACAAGCTTTTACATTAAGGGCTGTGGTCGATATTTAAATCATAAGTTTAGACACCACCTTTTGCCTTGCCTCGAAATACTGAATATACATGACACAGCGCCAGGCTCTACATAACTAGTTCCTGATAATGACTGTGACAGGTGCTTTATTTCTCAGCTGGTTCTAACTACAAGACTTTATACATTTTATAAATAAGGCAGACAAAAACAGGGGCCTTATTCTCGTATATTCACACTAAAACATTTAAAGGATGCTGCCTTTTTCATTGGATGGGGTTAAAAACAATTTAATGAAAACCAAGTCATTTCGGGACTAACATATGGTTCAATTTTATATCAATAATTCGCTTGCACGTTGGGGTCTTTAGCTGTGGGAGGCAACAGAAGGACCCGGAGAAAATCCATACCGGTTGACTCAATGACAGACCTTATGATACAATGCGTACACGCTATCCATTTGATTAAAACACAAATCCTAATTCGTTTTTTACTTGTCTTTAGAGGCCATGAAAAGTGTAAAAATCACGAAACTAAATATAGATCTGTATTTTAATCACATTGGTGTCAAAAAAAAACTTGTACAAATTTAACTTTTTATATCCAATAAAAGGCTGCATTCTTTAAAAAAAACATTTTGGTTGACATTTTCTTGAATAAGGCATCAAATATCTAAATATAATTTGACGAATATAAAATATAACGGAAACAGTCCGAGTCATTTTGACAGGATTTCAATTGACAAATAAAAATAAAACATTTATCAAAACAACAATGAATATTTTGACATTTTGAATTTAAAAAATACATTTTAAAAATGCTGAGTTGAAATAGTGATAGAAATATAATGCTGAATTAAAATTCAGAATAAATATAATTATATAAAGTTTTATGTCTTAAAATACTGAGATAAAATTCAGAATAAATATAATTATAAAAAAGTTTCATGCTTTATAATGCTGAGATAAAATTCAGAGAAATTTGTGTTTGAGTTTGTTGTATTTTACGTCCACTTCCATTGAGGTGATATCGCAGACAAAAATTCAGAAGAAATGTATAATATAGACCAATATAAAGTTTTCTTTCATGATTTATCATTAACATAATGCTGTGGTATCAAATGATGTATGCTAAAATACATACATCGTTCAGACTTTCGTTTTGGAATTTGGCCAGTGGTTTAGGTTTTGGAATTGGGCCAGGTTTTGGAATTTGGCCATTGGATTTGGTTTGGGAATTTGGCCAGTGAATGAGGTTTTTGAATTCGGCCAGTGGTTCTGGTTTTGGAATTTGGCCAGTGGTTTAGGTTTTGACATATCATTTTGTTAACCTTTGAAATTACAAGATATTTATCTACAGAGCATTTAATATTTTTTTAGCAGTATCCAATTTTTTTATATTTGTGTGTTATTCCTAGAATTTATAAATGTAACTTTATTAATTGGTTAAATTCTTTGAAATTCCATGATGCGAGAGCCCTAATACATTGTAATGTATCATACAGAAGTTACGTTATCCCCCCAATATTTCACCAAACCCTGAAAGTTTCCGATTACATGTAGTCCAATTCGGTTCCTTTCCCCATCACAGGTTTATTTTAATGTCACGAGTTTGGTTATCTTAGGATCCATCCCTGATTTCAATCTTGTTCGGGTAAAAATCTATCTTCTGCTTCTGTTAAAACTCCCTCCAGGTCAGCTAGCTTGTTCTATAAATAATACAAGATAAATATAATATATGAATACACTACAGGGGCAGATCCAGAGAGGGGAGGGGTCCTCCCCCCCTTCTTAGCTACATAAAAAAAAATAATGACTTGCACATCAATTTCTCTGTTTAAAAAGCTCAATTTGTATGTATGCCCGTGTAATTTAGAGACGATGATGGCAGATTGCATTAACAGAAACCTGGCAAACCCCCTCCTGCAAAAATTCCTGGATCCGTCCCTGCACTAGTAGGAAATAAAATGGGAATCTACCATGTTACACTTCTGTACCAACTGGGATGATGAAGAATGGTATACTCCATGTGGTGTGCTCTGAGAGAAATCCATATTCCTGAAGCAATGGCGCGAGAAATCCCTCTCTTACCATTGCTGGATAGAAGTCATATTCTTGAAATTGGGCGGGGCGTGTCTCTTTTTAACGTCCAATCAAATCCCTCCTCTCTTCTTGCATTCGGCATAATTTTCAAAATGGCCGACGAAGAAAACATGTTGGCATTGGATAATCAAGCATAATAAATTTCGCGGGTTATGACGTAAACAAGTCACGATTGTCACTAGATACATTGCGGTAACATATTTTGAGGTCTGGTTAACCCTGATATTGTTTTTTACAATGTAGGTCATTGGTTGGTAATGGCACTACTGACCAATAATAATTTAGCACAACAATGTTCACTCAAGATAGCAGTGTGAAGTGGATTAATTCTAATCAAACGAAACACTGCGCAGGAGTATGAGAGAAATCGTGCGAGGCTGGTCTAATTAAAGACAATACGCCTACTCCTTGTTTCTTGTTGGAGTAGAGAGAGAGAGAGAAATGGGGTTTAATGTCCACTCAACACAAACTAGGTCATTTCGGGACTAACATATGTTTTTAAATTTTATTTCAATAATTTGCATGCACGTAGGTGTCTTTAGCAGTGGGAGGAAACCGGAGTGCCCAGAGGAAACCCACTAGGTTGAGAAGGCGCCCCTATCTCTATGCCACATACGCTCACACCTGGGCTCGAAACCACAGATGCAAGCCAGAGGTGAACGGCCAGCTAGATGTCGAAGCGCGGCACTCTAGACCACTAGGCCACCCCAACCCCCCTGTTGGAGTAGAGAAGGGGGGGGGCCAGCACTCGCATGTTGTATCATAAGGTGTAATTGAGTCTATATGTGACAAGTTTCGTTGTACGTTACAAGGCATCAAGGGTCACCTGTCTAACCTGGTTTCCTCCTTCTTTGTACAACCAAATTATTGACATAAAATTAATCCATGTTAGTCGTGAAATGACCTTTTTAGTCTCGAGTGGCGTTAAACCCCATTTCTCTCTCTCTCATTTTAGAGCAGCGCATATGATCAAGGTAGTCATATATTATAACAGTACATGTGGTATAAAGTATTATAATAGTTTACCTCTGGTATAGGATATTTTGTTGGTTCTGGAGCACTCTCTCTATTAAAATCTTTCATCGTTCCACATTTTGGTATATCATCAACCCAAACACCCTCGTGGAGTTGACCTGTCGTTAAAAAGAAATACTTTCCTGGTCCGTTTTTTTTGTCATTCTTCCATGATCCCTCATATCGATTTTCATTGGCTGAAATAAAAAATTGATGAAAAATATTTAATGTCTACGCATAATTTTTAATTATGAGCATGACTTACTGTATGTAATCATGTGACTTACTGTATCTAATCATGCCCTCTCCGTTTCTCTCATCATCGAACCATTCTCCCTCGTATATGGTACCATCAGCGTAATACATCCTACCCCAACCACATCGTTTATCAGCGTACCATTCACCTTCATAATAATCTTCAGGTGAATAAAACCGTGTTCCATAACCCTGTAATATACACAAAGAATACTCTTGTTATTCATGGACAGAGAGGGAGGATTTAACAAGCTAGGGTGTTTTTGTAGTAGACCTAGTTGGTCGACCCGCAGAAAACCTACTTAAAAGGAGAAAGAGGGCTTCATCCTGAAGTTATTCCAATATTAACATATTTAGTCCAATTATTTGCTTGAGTTCATGGTTCTTCTTCCGAAAGGTGGGAAGAAATCGAAAGACTTAGGCCCTGTTTCTTGAAATCTTAACTGGAGATAAAATCCAAATTTTAGTAGACACTTCAATTTTGATTGGCTAAGCAGTAAAATCAATCTAATATTATCTAATCAAATTGCTAAAATTTGGATTTTTATCTTCGTTAAAATTTTGAGAAATAGGCCCCTACTGATGTAAACCACGAGGTTGGGCAGTCAACCCCACTTGCCACATAGGAGCTTTGAATTGAAATTCTTCCCACTTGATGCAATGACAGACTGATATGATGTAAAAGACAGAGGGAGAAATGATGTGTGATGTCCACTTGACACAATCTAGGTTATTTCGAGACTAATATGTGGTTCAGTTTCATTTCAATTAATCGGGGTCTTTAGTAGTGGGAGGAAATAATGGAAAACCAATGAGGTAAAACAGACAACTCTACTCCTTGTTATGCTCGCATAAACCATTTGGTCTCCCGGAGAAAACCCACGAGCTTCAGACAGGCAATCCTAGCATTGTAAGCAATATCTTATTTTCTCACTAAAATGTTCCTTTAGCCTACTATGTACTCAAATAAAAATGTTGGTGACAGCGGACATTCAATTCTTACATGTCGCATATCATTCTTCCATCCACCAGAATATTCCTTCTTAAAACTTCCTTTTCCGTCTGGAAGACTGTATGTACCAAATCCGCCTCGTTTCCCTTTCTTCCAGTCTCCATCATATATAGCACCATTTGTCTTCCATTTATAAGTTCCCTTGCCTATCAATACAGATTATGGTATTGATTAAAATAGATGAATAACAATAGAGAAATAAATAGGGTTGAACATCCACGTCAACAAACTAGGTCGTTTCGGGATTAACATATAGTTCAATTTTATCTCAATAATTTGCTTGCGCGAAGGGGTCTTTAGCAGTAAGAGGAAACCCGATTGGAGGAACCAGAGAAAACCCACGCCTGATTCAATTACAGACATTACGATACAACGTCCATGCACAAGCTAACAGTGAAACTGCCCCCCACCTCCCTCACTCAGCTGCCCTGGAAATGAACAGATGTTGGGCCTAATTCTTTGGAAATAGCCTTTTTCATTAAACATGCATTATGCAATAACAAAATCTGCTCATTAAAAGTCTTTCTTTAAGCCTGAAGGGTTACCTAAATTATCAATTAGAGTAGACATTAAATGCTAGACCTACTTTAGGCTATTATTAAAACATCAATTTGTGATGGGCCAATCAAGCTTGAATACTATTTTATCAAATAGTAAAATGATTTATTCCAAATAACATTAACATGTGTGTACGAGTCAACCATTATTAGTTGTGGTCAACCTAACCAATACCAATAGTTATGGGTGACATTAACTGTTGGCGAGTTTGCTTTTGGACGAGTTAACAGGCACATTATCATTATTATTCCCACCATTGATCTGCTTTGGTCAGATTTCAATTTTTAGTTTATAGTTGTCACAATTAATTGTCAAATCGTCCAACCCAATTTTAGACTGATCATATTCCCAATAAAAAATGCCAGTTTGATATACAGAATTATCCATGTTAAAAAAAACCCTTACCCTCTCGTCTATTTTCTTGCCATTCTCCTGTATATTCATCTCCATTCACAGAATACACAGTATGTCGAACACCTCGTTTCTTCGCTAAATAATCCGCTTCTTTCCATGGTGGCTGCTTCGTTTTGGCTTCTTTTAAATGTGGCATTATTTATTTAGAAATCCGACAAAAACTGAGAAGGGGGAACTAACGAGAATAACAAGGGAACGGTAAAAATTCTGTTATGTTTTCATAAACACATGATTATAAGCTCTTCCGCGGTAATCTGCGCATGCACCGCATCGTGTTGTCATGGTGTCATTGTTTACATGGGTTATTTATTTTATAGGGAAGATAACTCTGTTGGTACTAATTACCATACAATACAGGAACGCACTAGTAATTTTCTTACACGTACTCTTGTCTCTCTGCTCTGTACTATTATTAACAATTTTCATTTGTAGTGAAGATGTAAATAGAAGAAAAAAAACCCCAAAAAACAAAATGATTTTATATTTTTTTTTTATTTCGATATCGAACATATATTTCTAATGACATTTTAAAAGATGGAGATTTTAGAAAAAAAAATTTTTTGTATAAAAATAGCGATATAAAAATAAGCAAAAAGACATATCACAAGGTGACTTACTATCTAATAAAATAAGAAACATAACAATTTAACAAAGAATAATTGTGATAATTTCAATAATATGCAAAGAGATATGTTATTATAATAAGACAGGTTGCCAGGCAACAAAACATAAATGGATCTTGGTTTTCTCCCAATTCGAATAACAAGTGGGGAAACACGACTGAAAAATCCCTCGGAACATTCGTTTCCAATGAGTCTGGGATCGATCCCAGGAATTCCTGATAAGTGAGCCAGTGTTCTACTCACTGATCCACGTTGGCTCCAAATATGGACAGCTTCTGGTTGGTATCCAGTCAAATTCTGTAAGAATTTCCACTCATTCATTATTATCACTGAGGGGAAGGAAATATGGTCACAGATCACCAATGATTTCCCCATTGACTATAATGTTAATTCTTGTCTTTTAGACCGGCTTTAACGCTTTCTACAACATGTGGCAACATCTTGTCTCTTAGACTGGCTTTAACGCTTTCTACAACATGTGGCAACCTCTTGCTCAAAAGCATGCATGAGGTTCACCATGGAAAACTTGAGATGCGCAAACTGGAAGTAGACACCGATAAACATGCAATTTTCCACCTTACATTTCAACCTCGCAACTCTTGTACACTTCAAAATCATGACTTTTCACCAATACTCGACAGGAAATGTTATTCAGTACCTTTCTTTGATTTTGCACAAAAAAGTCAACAAAAATCGCAATGCACAAGGGGATGAAAATGTGAAAGATGCAGAAAGACTAAAAATAACTTGGTGAGCTTAGTCCATACAAGTTAATGTGATTTATATTAGATTTTTACCCCCTACAAATAAAATTCTTAAACTATCTTTTACATTTGAATTTTGAATACCAAATTTCAAGATAAAAAGCTAACTGGGAAAATGTTCGAAAAAGTGCATATGAAACGAATTTTATTTGACATCTTACGTTACTAGGGTAATACAGACGGGCATACGCCATACAGTGTGCTATGAGATAAATTTTGCTGAGACAGCGGCACCACAACCTACTACTCTTATACTTATATCGAATTCTAACTGTCAAGGGTTATTTGATGTGATAATGAATGCTGACTTTGTCATATATATAAAAAATTTTCTGGAATTCCATTCGATAGATAAATCATAATAAATATAACTACATATATACATTTTATACAAAAAAAAAACCCAATACAAGATATTTACCAAACTGATTAAAACACACAGGGTCAAAACCCACTCTATGACCTCTGACGCAACCTCACAGTACAACTGGTCAGATATTCATGTTGTGTTGAACATCAAAAGAAAAAACAACAAAACAAAACAAAATATAGAACTGCATTTGAATCAGATTGGATATTTACTAAACTATATTAGAAATAAATTATAGGAGATTAGATAAAGAGCTGGCAGTTCTCACTATTATATAGTTAAAAACTAGATAATGTAAAGGGAATTTGATGAAAATTTCAGTCAAATTGATCCACAATGAACTAAGAATTTAGCAACTGAATTTTTTTTCTGGCCTCGAAGAAAATTACTGAAGTCTTTATTATCCATTGCATGATTAAATCATGAATGGAAGTTGAGCAGCAAATTGGATTCTAATTCAGTAAATATCGCAGGTTACTAATGACATCGAGGGTTGATTATGGTCTGGATAATTTAAAAATGGTGAATCAAGGCAAAATTACTATATTGCCGAACCTAGTAAAAATCTGAGTGAAGCCTGTATTATTGCAGGACTTTCTTTAGGCCTGAACTGTTATCTAAATTATTAATAAGACATTAATTAACTTAACAAGATCATAATCAGCTCTCGATGCCATCACTAGCCTGCCATATTTACTGAATTTGAATACATTTCATAATGAATGATGTAACTTCAAAATGGAAAATCAAGACTTCAGTAATGATGATCGAGGCTAGGTCTAAAATTCAATCGATAATATCTTGGTTCAGAGTGAATCAATTTGACTGAAATTTTCAGCATGTTCTCTTTATATTATTTATTTTTCAACTATTATTGCGAAAACTGTCAACCTTTTTATCTTATCTCCCGCAATGCCCATTTAAATAATGATGTTAAAAACCTAGATAAGTACCTTCAACCATTGTTATCTCCCTTTAATCAATTGGTCCAATTGGAAGCAGAATGTAAACATTTTTTTTTATTCTTTGTCTGTCTCAATCTTATTAAAATACAGATCCATATTTAATTCTTTTTTTTATACTTTCGATGGTCTACACTTATCTGACAAGTTATGGTGTCAGGCACAGATTCAGGCTTTGTCAGGCACAAAATGTCTGGTGCCTGTCATTTTGTCAGGCATTGATTTGTCTTTTTTGCTGATATTATTAATACACGCCCGGCACTAAGTTGAAAATGTCAGGTACTATTTCATTAGTGCCTGACATTTTGTCAGGTACATCTAAAACCGTTATTTCTAGGCCTGCAAGGGACAAGCAGGTTTTTGAAACTATCAATCAGGGTTGACGTTTCTAGTGATTTACTCACAGTTCCGAGCATGGCAGGCCAAGAACAGACCATAATTTCATTACGCAATCCCTCACTTCAATCAAAAAGCCGGTAATACAACAACTCTTCTATACCTCAGTGTAGAAAAGACAAGTAAAACAATATTCTGAACTATAAAAACGAAACAAAATAGGATCTGTGTTTTAAGTAGATTGTGTATTTCTTAAAGCTATATTAATAGTTGATGACAAAGCGGTACAGGGCTGGGGCTATTACCATTACATTGACAATGTAATTAATTACATTAGCATTATTTTTCAAATGTAATCATTACAATTACTTTCTTATTTTTAGCAATGTAATTAATTACCATAACCCATTACATTGAAAGTAATTAATTACCATTACATTATCATTACCCATTACTTTACGAGTATATAAGTGAAAAACAGTCATTTGTTACACAGAAAAATGAGAAAAAACAAAATTAAATAGAGATGAAGCAAGGTTTTTATGGTGATTTTAATTTTTCTTATCTATTGTACATTTTAAAGTGCTAACCTGCACGACTAAGTGCTCACTGTGATTTACAAAATATGCAACAGAAAATCAAACTTTCAAATAAAAAAATAAACTAAAATACTGGTACAAATAAGACATACATGTAAACATTGAAATCAAATTAAAATCATAAAAATCTCACTAATGCATAAACTATTGTTACACTAATCAACCAGAAAGAACTTGAAGAATATGAATGATACACTGAAAAGCCTCTAAGAAAATGTGTGTTTACAAATTCTTTCCAACTTAAACTTGTGAGACTGTAGTAAATGTACAGTAAGTCAATTATATATAATTACACTTTGAAATTCTCATTTAATTTGTTTGTTTTCAGATTTTCCCAATCTGATTAAAATACAGATCTATTTTTTTTTCGTTTTTTTTATACTTTCGATGGCCAACACTACATGAAGATCTTACAAACTGTACTGGAAGGTTGCGTCAAATATCATACGCACAGCTTTAACCCTTTGAGGTCAGACATAGATTAATCAAACAGCATTGATGTTTCGAGTGGTTTATCCACAGTTCCCTGTGTGGCAGGACAAGAACAGACCGTTTCATTGGCTAATCCCTCACATCAACTAGGATGCCTGTTATATAACAACTCTTCCAGATCCTAGTGTAGTGAAGACAAGTAAAACGAAATTTTGAACTAGAAAAAGATAGGTTGCCAGGCAACGAAACATACGCCCACAGCAGCTAAATCGTCCGGGCAGTCAACAAGGGTTGTCGCATATTTTTACTTTTTTCGGTAATGAAACATTTGTAATACACTAAAAACTGATTAAGAGTAACAACTCATTATGTAATTATCAGAAAATCATTAGAATTTGAGTTTTACCCCACGCTAACAATTAGTATATACATGAAACATTTAATATCATGGATTTAGCTGTTCAGTTATCTAAATTCATTGAAAATCAAAATACTTGTTCGTTTCAACACCTTAAACTCTATGTATCAATCTGAAGTCAATCGGATGGTAACTTTGGCCTCTATAGCGTCACAAGAATTTTTGAAGATGTCAAGGGAGATAACTCTGGCAGTAATTATTTGAAATCGCTGAAAATCAATAGGCTTCTTCGTCTCATGACCTTAAACACTGTGTATAAATCTAAAGTCAATCGGATATTAACTTTGGCCTCCAGAGCGTCCACAAGATTTTTTGAGGTGATCAAGGGCCATAACTCTGGCATTAATTATCGGAAATCGCTGAAAATCAATAGGCGTCTTTGTCTTATGACCTTAAACACTGTGTATAAATTTAAAGTCAATCGGATATTAACTTTGACCTTTAGAGTGTCCACATGATTTTTTAAAGAGATCAAGGGCCATAACTCTGGCACTAATTATCGGAAATCGCCAAAAATCAATAGGTTTCTTCGTCTCATGACCTTAAACACTGTGTATAAATCTAAAGTCAATCGGATATTAACTTTGGCCTCTAGAGCATCCACAAGATTTTTTGAGGTGATCAAGGGCCATAACTCTGGCACTAATTATCGGAAATCGCTGAAAATCAATAGGCGTCTTTGTCTTATGACCTTAAACACTGTGTATAAATTTGAAGTCAATCGGATATTAACTTTGGCCTCTAGAGCGTCCACAAGATTTTTTGAAGTGATCAAGGGCCATAACTCTGGCACTAATTATCGGAAATCGCTGAAAATCAATAGGCTTCTTCGTCTTATGACCTTAAACACTGTGTATAAATTTAAAGTCAATCGGATATTAACTTTGACCTTTAGAGCGTCCACAAGATTTTTTGAAGTGATCAAGGGCCATAACTCTGGCACTAATTATGGGAAATCGCTGAAAATCAATAGGCTTCTTCGTCTTATTACCTTAAACACTGTGTATAAATTTAAAGTCAATCGGATATTAACTTTGACCTTTAGAGCGTCCACAAGATTTTTTAAAGAGATCAAGGGTCATAACTCTGGCACTAATTATCGGAAATCGCCGAAAATCAATAGGCTTCATTGTCTTATGACCTTAAACGCTGTGTATAAATTTAAAGTCGATCGGATATTAACTTTGGCCTCTAGAGCGTCCACAAGATTTTTTGAAGTGATCAAGGGCCATAACTCTGGTAGTTATTATCGGAAATCGCTGAAAAACAATAGGCTTCTTCGTCTCATGACCTTAAACACTGTGTATAAATTTAAAGTAAATCGGATATTAACTTTAGCCTGTAGAGCGTCCACAAGCAATTGTGGACGCCGGACCGACGGACCGACGGACGGACGGACGGACGGACGGGGGCGACGACAATATACGACCACATTTCAATGTGGGCGTATAAAAACGAAACGAAATAGAATCTGTATTTTAATCCGATTGGGATTTTTCATGGAAATGCTACCAAAAGTTGCTGACTCGTAATAATAACTCACTGACCGATATTGCATACTTTTTGAACCATATGTAAAATTTTCACAGCCTAATCTTAGCAAAAAATATATTTGACATTCTATAAATAAAACAAAAAAATAAATAAATAGAAGATAATCTCCCAGCTTGGACTCATTCGGATTAAAATCAGACACACAAGCCTGGAAATAAGGCACCTGTCACTGACAGGCACAGATTCAGGCTTTGTCAGGCACAAAACCTCAGGTGTCTTTCATTTTGTCTGGCAATGATTATTTCAATAGTGCCTGCCATTTTGTCAGGTACATCTGAAACCGTTATTTCCAGGCACATTGCAAAAATTCACTCAACATTTATAGGTAGCGCTGGCTTCGTTTGTTCAGGATGTGGATTGCAGCGAAATTTCCATTTAATTACCTTTGGAAATACTGAATGGAATTGAACTATTTTGCAATCTCGATCCCAGAGATGATTTTATCCTTTGTTTATCTCTGGTAAAACTTGTCATTCATTTTAAATGTCATGTGATGTATCCTTTTGTCGGTCGCTGCAAGATGGCAGCTCAAACTCTACTCTTGAACTTTTGATGTCTAGATGTGAAAAATGTTTAAAGGATAATAAACATGTCTCATGCAATGAAACTATGCCAAGTTGTTGAGAAATCGGCAGCATTTCATTCTAACAAATCCTGCCAATCAATTAATAGCCAGTGGAGGCAGAGCTTAGGAACTGATTTCACGCTGATTAATGGCCGGCGAGATTTACCAGATAAATGAAGAGTAAATGCATCTCAGGCATCAACATTGCTATCTTAATTTTTGGCTTGATATTTCTTGTAGAGATTCAACATCCACAATATTGTAGTTTAAAAAAGGAATTCACAAATCTTCAAACACTGATGAGAGACTTTAACAAAGTTTACGTTAAACTACAATGTTCTAACAAAAAACAGTCGTTGAAGTTGAAGAATCATACAATAACAAAAATCACCTATTTATAATAGAGTGAAAAAAGGTCTTGAGATTAAAAATCAAACAGTTCGAATATGTCCGTCATTATTTACATTTAATTCCGTCACCAGATTGTCCAGCTCCTTTAATCCTTCTTCGTGTCGTTGATATTTGTGAGCGACCAGTCTTTTATAAAACACCAAGGCAAACGTGATAAATAACAAGGTGGCTGGTATGACGATACACGTCGAAGCAATGGCTGTATTTTGACTGATACTATAAAATTTAACCCAACACAAAATTCCTATTTCTGCGAGGAACAAAATGATTCCGATTCCTGTTGAGCAGATCCACGCAACTTCTACACACCATTTCATCTTCTCGTGCGGAGATTCGTTCACGGCCGTTATATTATGTACGTTACTGACTGATTCTATATTTGGAACTATACATGTGCTGATCATGAGCGCTAGTAGATGTACTGTGACTAACAAGGTAGTGCAGATTCCAAACACCACGAGAAGAGCATCAGGAATATGTTGATTGGGCTGATCAATTTGAACTTCTACCATGGCAACCTGAAAATGAAGAAAAAAGAAACATTTAATAGACATTTACTTTTGATTTACAATAAATATGTATTTTAGTCTAATAAAAAAGATAGGTTGCCAGGCAACGAAACATACGCCCACAGCAGCTAAATCGTCCGGGCAGTCAACAAGGGTTGTCGCATATTTTTACTTTTTTCGGTAATGAAACATTGGTAATACTCTAAAAACTGATTAAGAGTAACAACTCATTATGTAATTATCAGAAAATCATTAGAATTTGATTGCTTTTTATAAAGTTTTACCCAACGCTAACAATTGAATTAGTATATATACATGAAACATTTAAAATCATCGATTTAGCTGTTCAGTTATCAAAATTCATTGAAAATCAATATACTTGTTCGTTTCAACACCTTAAACTCTGTGTATCAATCTGAAGTCAATCAGATGATAAGTTTGGCCTTTAAAGCGTCCACAAGATTTTTTGAAGTGATCAAGGGCCATAACTCTGGCACTAATTATCGGAAATCGCTGAAAATCAATAGGCTTCTTCGTCTCATGACCTTAAACACTGTGTATAAATTCAAAGCCAATCAGATATTAACTTTGGCCTCTATAGCGTCCACAAGATTTTTTGAAGTGATCAAGGGCCATAACTCTGGCACTAATTATCGGAAATCGCTGAAAATCAATAGGCTTCTTCGTCTCATGACCTTTAACACTGTGTATAAATTTAAAGCCAATCGGATATTAACTTTGGCCTCTATAGCGTCCACAAGATTTTTTGAAGTGATCAAGGACAATAACTCTGGCACTAATTATCGGAAATCGCTGAAAATCAATAGGCTTCTTCGTCTCATGACCTTAAACACTGTGTATAAATTTAAAGCCAATCGGATATTAACTTTGGCCTCTATAGCGTCCACAAGATTTTTTGAAGTGATCAAGGGCCATAACTCTGGCACTAATTATCGGAAATCGATGAAAATCAATAGGCTTCTTCGTCTCATGACCTTAAACACTGTGTATAAATTTAAAGCCAATCGGATATTAACTTTGGCCTCTATAGCGTCCACAAGATTTTTTGAAGTGATCAAGGGCCATAACTCTGGCACTAATTATCGGAAATCGATGGAAATCAATAGGCTTCTTCGTCTCATGACCTTAAACACTGTGCATAAATTTAAAGCCAATCGGATATTACCTTTGGCCTCTAGAGCGTCCACAAGATTTTTTGAAGTGATCAAGGGCCATAACTCTGGTAGTTATTATCGGAAATCGCTGAAAAACAATAGGCTTCTTCGTCTCATGACCTTAAACACTGTGTATAAATTTAAAGTCAATCGGATATTAACTTTAGCCTCTAGAGCGTCCACAAGCAATTGTGGACGCCGGACCGCCGGACGGACGGACGGACGGACAGACGGACGGACGGGGGCGACGACAATATACGACCACATTTCAATGTGGGCGTATAAAAACCAAGAGATCTTTTCCCGTCAGACTGGGGTAGCGTCCTTAGTGCCCTGCTACGGAGGCGAAAAATGATCTTACAGCGTGTCAAGATCGCCATAAGCATACTAAAAGCGTGGTGGAAATGTCAGATATCTTGCTGTGGTCTCCATGGACAGCAATGATTTCTGTGTTACGGAGCCAAAGTTCAGCGATCTGACCCGGAAAGCTGTTGTAACATAATCTTTCTCAAGCTTGTAATTTTTTGTTACATTTCTTGCGTTGTGTTCACGTTTGTCGGTAACCTTGTGCAGTAAGGGCGTCATCCTACTGTTCTGCTTCGAACTGGGCTGATGAAGAAGGGCATACGCCATACAGTGTGCTATGACCGAAATTTTGCCCTGACAGCGGCACTACGACCTAATCTTATATCGAATTCCAACTGTCAATATGTACACAGTCCTCAGTTTTACGTAGCATCCGAACGACTAGACAGCTGTCCTTGTCAGGTCCTCCGTCCTGCAAGCAAGAGACTAACATGGTACTCTACATTTTCATGTGGTGTGGAAGTGGAAGAAGTCTATCAAGTCTGACAAACTTCTCTACTCTTCCTTTAAAGTTAAATACAATTGTTATTCAATCTACTGCATGTTCATATGGACACAAGACAAAAGTTTATTTTTTAAAATTTTGAATTTTATATGAATAACTGTGAACATGTAGGCTTACTATGCGGACATGTAACAGCAGACATAGCAAGTTATAATTATGAACATGTAGTCTTTCTATGATGACATGCAACAGCAGGCATAGCAAGTTATATTATTATAATTTATAACATTCACAAGATGATAGTCATCTGAATATATTTGAATAATTTAAAATTTATGTACAATCATGTTACAAATGGCTTGATCAATAATGACCTGGGGCCTGTTTCACAAAATTTTAAGTAAGAAAAAATCCCAATTTTAGTAATTTGATTGGATAATAATAGATTGATTTTATTGCTTAGCCAAGCAAAATTGAAGTATTTCCTAAAATTTGGATTTTATCTTTAGTTAATATTTCGAGAAATAAGGCCCAGGTCAGATCTGGTTGTTGGCAGGCATGGACGCCAAAGTTTTCTATACTATTTCCAACTTTTGTTTTTCTTTGTCAGTGGTGCAGAACAAGCAGAACGCAGGGTCTGCAAAGAACAAGGTCTAATATACCAATGGAAGCTAGTTCCTAGTTCACTTGGCAGTTGTTGGAAATTGAAATAAGTGCCGCTGTCAGGGTAAAATTCCCCTCATAACACATTGCATGAGGCATGTCTATCATAATTAGCCAATTCCACGCAAAAAAAGTAGAAAATTAACCCTTATTTCATTTCCTGTCCCTTCTCATATCAAAAGGGTTTAACTAGGATTTGAAAAGTACATAACAATTTTTCTCCCTTATTTAACAACATTCTAAAATCTTATAATTCTACCATAATCTCCTTCATGTTCATATAAAGGTTTTAGAAAACAGTATCTGTATTAATAGCATATAGTAATTATCAGTCGCCTACTAATAGCCTGTAGTAATCTGTCGCCTACCAATAGCTTATAGAAATATTACAGGGTTTATAAGCTTAGGATAAACATTTCCAATAATAACAGCTAATATAAGGTCTTATCTGGTAGGGAATGTTCATCTAGATAATGACTTGATAGTCTGACAAAATATTGGGCACTAATAATAGATAGAGAGAGAGAGAGTTTAAAATCCATTTGACACAACCTAGACCATTTCGTGAACAACATATTGTTCAATTTTATTTCAATAATTTGCTTCTGCTAAGGGACTTTTTACTTAGGGACTTTAGCTGTGCGAGGAAACTCGAAGACCTAGAGAAAACCCAGGAGATTGGACAGGAGATCCTACTCATGTACAACTGGGGAATCGAAACCACACCAGTTGACTTAATGACAGACCTTATGATATAACGCTCATGCGCTAACCTATAGGGGCACCATACTTTCGGGCACTAATAACCTAATACTGGTCGGTACCTGATATCTTTAACTTTGAGCTGTACAATGTCAGATTATAAAAATCATTAAAAACACTGTGAAATCTGTGCCAGGTACGACGCAAACACCAGACATATTGTGTCTGATATTGTTTGAATCTATGCTTGACAATGTCTACGTCAGGCCACTTATTTCTAGTCTTGTTATCTCGAATCCTACATATGAATAAATGAAATAAAATGGGGTTTAACGTCCTGCTGTTCTGCTCCGACTGGGCTAATAAAAACGGGGATACGCCATACAGTGTGCTATGAGGGAAATGGCCTACTTTTATCAAATTTCAACTGCCAAGGGATCTTTTACATGCACGTCAATGTGTACAAAGAACCTTGGTTTTTTGTCCCATCCGAACAGCTAGACAGCTGTCCTTGTCCGGCTTTGCAACACTGACAAGGGGAAACCATGCCGAAAAATCTGAATGAACTTTCTCTGCAAATGCAGAGATTTAACACCCGACCTCCAGGCTAGCAAGCCAGAGTCTTACCCACTTAGACATGTGATCACCTACATATGAATATGAATACAAAACAAGATTGAATCAGTAAGCTTAATCAATCAAATATTGTATGTGATCAATCAATCAATCAAAGTGACTGTCATTACTACAGGCTGCTTGGTGATGATGTCACATCTCTTACAGTACATAAACATATTATAAACAAAAAATACATTTCTTCAATGAGTGGGGTTGGTACCTGCTGTAGTGAGAGAGAAATTGGGTTTAAAGTCCATTTAACTCAAACTATGCCATTTTCGGTAAAAACATATGGTTCAATTTTATTTCAATAATTTGTTTGCGCAGGGGTCTTCTATAGCAGTGGGAGGAAACCGGAGGAGCAGGAGAAAACCCAAGAGGTTGGACAGGTGCCATATCCGGGGAATAAAAACCACGTCGCCAGTTGTTGACTCAATGACATACCTTATGATAGAGTGCACACCCGCCTGGTCAATGGCAAAAGTGCTGGGGTCAGCAAAAATATTTGGGGGTAGTGGAATATCGGTGCAAGGCGGTCATATGACAAAATTTTATAAGGAGTCAAGTTCATACAAGGATCTTCAAAATTAACAATCCAATCTACTGTTGCAAAAATCTCAAAAATTCTAAGTTTGGTTAAATAGGAGTCTGGTGATATTTAGGCAAAATGAGACAAATTTGTCATCCCCAACTAATCAAATAACATATATTATATATATGTGCTCTTATTCAAGCTGCTGTGCATTAATCACGACTGGCTTACAACGATGGAAACATTGAAACAACTTTCAATCAATTTACTACCGATAAACTGATAAACTAATTACGGTAATTTAAATGGAGAGAGAGAGAGAAATGGGGTTTAACGTCCACTCGACACAAACTTTTGGGACTAACACATGGTTTTAATTTTATTTCAATGATTCGCTTACGCATAGGGGTCTTTAGCAGTGGGGGGAAACTGGAGTGCCCAGAGGAAACCGACGAGTTTGGACAGGTGACCCTACTCCTTGTCACATACAACCGGAGATTTGAAACCACGCCAGATGACTCTATGACAGGCTTTATGATCAGCATGCACATGCTAACCATTCGGCCATCCAACCCCCGCTGCATGGGTGAAAGGTTAGTACCTGATTCAGACTTAAGTTTCAACCCTGATGACATTTTAAAAATTTAGATCAAGAGTAGGCTTCCTACATCAGTAACAGCTTATAATACATTTAAAATTCACAATAAGTGGGGGCCTATATTTGTAACATTTCAACGCTACAACTGTCATTTGTTAAGTGACAGAGTACAGAGTGGGTGACATCTCAAAGTTGTTAAGAAATGACTCGATATTGACATTGACTGCTGTTCAGTGGAGCATTGAATATACCTGTCGATTGTGACACTTCCGCTGTAGCCTAAACCGTTTTGTTTTGCTATTTTAATGAAACAACTAAGTCTAGATCTATTTACCCTTTAGAACTTACCATTGCAAAGCCGGAAAGTAAAGCAGATGTCCTGCTTGATGCTTTTAACTTCGCACGACTCAAATAAAGTCTGCGCCAGGAAAGGGCCTGGCTTGAATGTTGATCGGACATTTGGTCAATGTACGACTTGAGCAGCCACGATTCGTACGTGTTTGAGGGCTCTTGCATGGAGAATGGTGGTTATATATAGATAATCTACTTATGATGGGCGAGACTTGCGTTGTGTGTGTATGTAAACTATATCATTAGTAAGCTAAAACTCTTCGTGAAGACACGTAAACATCAGAACGGAAAACCACGACCGATTTTTATGTGTTTATTCACGGCGCATGTGTGTAATTGTGACCACGTGACAAACCTGATTGACCGTGACGTCACGATTTTTGTACACAAAAGTTCTCCTCGCTTAGGAAAATATTTTTATCGAAACTCGTACTATTTGGAAATTTAATGTGAAAAAGAACTAGAAAGCACCTAGCAAGATGGGTGATTCCACCGATAGCGGTCGAAGATTGGTAGGTTTGGGGATTTTCTATAAGTTATTGACATTTTACAACGAATAGCGATAGCATGCGAGTGTAAGCAGCCATTTTGTGGTGTATGGCAGATGTCTCGAAAGTGAATTGCAAAAGAAAATTTTGTCCAAAAACATCTAAAACACAACAAGACACCAATATAAACATTGTAAAAGTTGGAACATGTCCTCTCACAACTTTTACAAGTAAAAAATCCAGAATACATGCCCTATTTTATTGTTAACAGACAATTTACGGCCCGTGTCTTCACGTGAATTCTGTAGTATGGCTGATAAGAACACAATTGTCTCACAAAAACGTAACTTTTTCGCGCCGTAACTCATTAATTACACAACTTCTTACATATTTTCTTTAACAGTTAGTTATATTAATTTTAGTAGAAGCTTTCCATGCATCAAAATGGTAAGCTTAAGGGTCATTTCAGAATTTTCACATCTAAAATCGGTTGCATTCTATAACCCTATAGAAAACGTATTTGGCGGTATTTTGTCGAATGTTTTCGCGTATTATCAAATATTTCGGCAATCAGTCCTAATTCTGTGTATAGTTTGTTTTATGTTTGTGTAGAATGAAGGTTTCTGACTGTAAAAGTTGTTATTTCAAGCAATGGTTCATATTTATTTGTGTTTTTCTTAACTGCATAGGCTGGGTTTTCATATTGCCACCATGGGTTACTGATCTCCGACCAAACACTTATCCGAAATAGGGGGGAAAAGGGGGTCAAACGAAGTGTAAACTAGGAAATATTTTTGTTTTCAGCTTTCTAAGTTTAATTGATTTTGATCACATTTATTTCTGTGTTTTGTCTTTCTTTTCTTTTTTTTTTTTTGAAAAAAAATAATAGGCTTTGAATTACTCCCCAAAATATGAGAAAGCTTATCTGACAATTTCTTTTTTATTTGTCCATGGGAACAAAATAGATGAAAAAAAAATATACTATTTCATTCGGATTAAATTTTCGAGACGTCTTCTTCATGTTCCAGATTATTTTAATCAGATATTCCATTTGGGGGGTGGGGTGGGGGGTATTTGTGATGTACTTCAAATTTTAGAAATAAAATCACCTCCACGGCGATTTCATTAAGTCCCCAAACCGTAAACTGGTTGAAATTCCCTTTCCTATGCAATGAATTTCTTTGCCTGTGCGGTTATCAGCGATCATGAGAGGTTAGGACATTTACGTGGACTTTGTCACGTAATTTGCCAATAATATCGTGGTTAGTTAATAAACAAGTTCTACGGTGGTTGTCACACAAAACAACATTTTAAATGGAGGATAAGACGGTAGTGTGGCGTTTGTTCAGTTCAGCAAATGGATTAATCAATCGTAAATAATATTTTTTGAGTTGTCTGCAGGATTTGTCTCATGTTTATTTTTACCCGTATATTTTACGGGATCTTTTATACACGTTGATAGACCGTATATTCTGGTATAAGGCCCATAATATGGAGTGCACGACTGTTTTTATACACTCCAAACTAATTGTAAAAAAAAACCAAAAACGGTTACCGGTATGACACTTTCATTGTGCCGTTAGATTTTGGTATAGGAAACGAACTGGGGGTTAACGTCCGACAGTTCGGTTCTGACTGGGCTTGTGAAGGCGGGGAATTCGGTCTAAGACTCAAATTAAGGGTCATGTATAAACATTTTTTTTATTATAGTGTATTTCAAAATATCAAGAAAATTTTCAAATGAAAAAATATACCTACATGTACGTGTATGTAGTATTATGACCTTCATATTATAATAAACTAATTATTACAATTGCCAAATTGCACGACACATTCAGTTTAAACAAGACGTTTTAGGCCTTTTTCATCTTTAAGCATTTCCAAGATGTCATATAGCTAATCGTCACAATTTAAGTGTAAGTGCCCGTGAAGTTTTTTGTTATCAATGCTGTTTAATAATTGCTCGACTGGTTTTGTGATGTCTATAAACTTTGCTTCCCTTAATCCTAACATGTTCCTTATTGATCAGTAGAAACATTTATTATCATTTTAGTTTTTCATTGTTAGGTTACTATTGGCATGCAGATCGTGTGTACAATATCGCGTGACGTATACTATATGGAATCTAATCCAAGTACATCTTGTACGTGGACGAGCAAACTGTCTTATTTTTGTAAATCAATATAAACGGACGGTTTGTCTACATGTTAAATGTCACCAGGGGGAGAGAGAGAACAAGGTCATTTTGTGACTAACATATGGTTTAATTTTATTTAAATGATTCGCTTGCACGTACATTGTAGGGGTCTTTAGCAGCGGGAGAAAACCGGAGGGTCCGGAGAAAACCCACGAGGTTGGATAGGCAACCTTACTCCTTGTCACGTGCAACTGAGGATTCTAAACCACGCCAGTTGACCCAATTACAGACTTTTTATACACAGCATGCACGTGCTAACCATTCGGCCATCCAATCCCCCCCAAACGAGAATATTTGTGTAGAATGAAGAATATGCACCTACAAAAAGACCACGGAGAAATGACCCGTCCACTCCAGGGCCCATATTCCAAGTTCCTGTCAAATTTAGAATTACTGTGAAGATCCATTACAATCTTACTGTTCATCTATAAGTGGAGAATTATAGAGTTCAAATTACTATAGGCCATGCCTCGTCACCAATCGCTATTTAGTATTTAGATACAGATCTGAATTAAAATAAATAAGGCTGAATTGAATGGCTTGATCAAGATAATGTCAATATTATAGCGACTTGGTCTAGTGAATGAACCACATTTTCCTACAGCAAGTGATGTCGGAATGCGTTTCCGATTATAGTTAGATATTTTCAAAGAAAAATTTCAAGAAAATTCCACCCTCTACTTGAATGCAGTGATTTTTTGAAAAGAACTGTTTTTGTAAGGTTTAGAGGGTTCGACCCTATATTTGAGGACTGTTTTTGTAAGGTTTCGACCCTACCCCTACACCGGGAGACGGCTAGTGACATCTTATTGCGTATTATAATCAATGTTATAAGGACTGTAATCTCTAATTGTTGATAACATTATTTTGGTCATTTTCCTATTCACAATATTTTGAAAAGTAGGAAGGTAAAGTCCATTTCATTTTCAAACCTAGGTATATAAATAATTATAGTTCAGTTTTATTAAATTCGTTTTGTGTGCGTAATTAAAAATGGCTTGAAGATGTTCAGTACGAAAATTAAACGCCGGCCGTTAAATTACTATTTGGAGTCTTTCTTTAATTAGTATTATATATTGTATAGTAAAAGGTGAAAATTTAAATTGCTCTCAGGTGTTAGATATTAGAAGTAAAGTTGTTTAAGGGGTAAAAAAATTAAGGGTTTTTTTGGTGGGGGGGGGGGCACTTTGTTGGAATTGTTTGCCCGAAACCGCTTAATAACGCAGAAAGTACATATATAATCTAGTGTAATATAAAAGTAGGGCATGAAAGTAGTTCAATATTATAAATAAATTGCCCCATTTAATTGTGTTGTTCATCCGTCTTCCCACGTTGAAATCGAAAGTAATTAATTGGCGTTTCACTCCATTGCAAGTAATCCGTGTTTATTTATGTTCGCGATGACTCGATCGATGTATTAAACGAAAACATTGAAAACAGCGCATCATCTATGACCACTCGGTTCACAAATACAACAAAGGACCAGGCATCAAGATGTCCTGTGAATGAAAGACGGGCGAACAATAACACAGTGACAAGACAATGAACGCAGACGACCAACATCAAGGGCACCCGCCATAGTGAACCCATCTGTCTTCGTGAAACCACGTAGCGAACTATAATTATTATCGTCGTGGTGGAATAAATGTCCCCGTTAAACGGCTCGAAACTCAATTTTGTGATACATTTGTAATTCTTTCATTTCAATTTATTACTTGGTATTTGTCACTGTACATTTTATGATTTTCTTCTTCTATCAATGAATGAGTTCTTAAAACAAAAACTCCATTTAATTAATGAGCCCTCTTCGGTTGAATTTAAAATTATGCCTGAAGTTTAAAAAAGATATTTCGATATTAGCTCATGGATTGTTTAAAGGGACAATAACATTCTTGCTGGCTTGGTAGCTCCAGAAAATAAATAATACTCTCATTCTAAGTACTAGATGTTTAAATGTCCTACCTGTTGTGTAAATTATCCATTACAACCTATTTTATTTGTCCAGAGGGTTTGAAAATATTTTAAAATCCAAGTCACATTTGAAAAGGTTTACGTTAGACTTTTCAAATCAATTGGTTGAATTTTTCCAATTTTTTAAATTAGGTGTGTTAAGATGAAATTTATATCATCATTTAATTGGAATATTCTAAAATAATACGATTTGTTGACCAGAATGAAGATTGGGACATATTTTTCAGTTACAACAAGAGTGTTATTGGGGCTTTAATCTAGCTGGGGGACACGGTGGTTCAGCTAGTAAGACATTGGCTCGCTATGTGTACGATACCTGAGTTGTCCGAAAAATTCCATCGATATTTTCCTGTCCTCGTACTCCCCTGACATTGATGCAGGATGGAAATCCCGTGTACACATTGTGGTGCACGTAAAAGAACCCTTGGCATGCGGGGTGTCAATAGCGCCGCTGCCAGGGCAAAATTTCTTTCGTACACACTGTATGACGTACTGTATGCTCGTTTTCATTGGCCCAGTCGGAGCAGTAGCAAGTTAAACCCTATTTCATTTCATCTTTAATCTAGAGGCCGATTAAAGAATCGATTTATCGATCCGTCAATCACCATGAGTGATATAATATTGAATGTTTTAGTAAGCTGCAAACGTTTTGATACACGTATATCGGTATTTATACGCCATTGCTAACAGGATCAACGGGGGTGGGGTGGTCTAGAGTGCCACGTTTCGACCTACTCTGGCTTTCGGTTGTGGTTTCGATTCCTGGTGTGAGCGATGTAGCCTTCTCAGCGTCGTGGATTTACTCCGGTTTCCTCCCACAGGAAAGATTATTACGGGTGCGCTAAAATAATAAAAATGAAAAATAAGACTATTATTATAAACAATATTTTTCAGGTTGTCTGAATGGGATTGGGGAACAGGCTTAGCCAACATGTACGTAAAACCCCTCTCCCTGAATAAGACTTTTTTGCGATAGATATCACCTTCGGTGGAAGCACTAAGAACAGTACACAACAGGCGCAATAGAACGATTTTAGTTTAGATATTCATTATGTAAGATATTTTGATAAAGAGCTGGACGTTCTTGCAATAATAGTTCAAAAATAGATGATGAAAAATGAGTTTATTGAAAATTTCCTTCAAATTACTTTATTCTGAGCCAAGTTATTGCTGTTTGAAGATGAAGCGTTGTTTATTTTATTGTCGTAGCAACGGGTCTCGATTATCAATTGTATTTAGGGTTTTTGATAAAAAGCTGGCTGTGTTTGCTGTAATATCTTAAGAATACATAACTTAAAATTGACATATGAGCTATTTTCATAAAAAAAACCCATACAAATAACGGAAAAAATGAGATCCACAATATGTAAACAATATGAAAAAAAAATTGTTTACATATTGCACACCAGCATGGAAGTACCATGTTTGGGCTAATAATTTTACAGGGTTATTTAATAATTCAAAATTAAATTAGCATATCAAATTATGTGGTCAAAATATCCATTCCATTACATAGTAAAACTGCTCATTCCCAATGCTGATCTTAAAAATCTTCTTTTAAATTAACCACCCTTTTAACTGTTTAAAGAAGAAATAGACATCAACTACATTTGTATTTCAAATATTTTCTATCGAAATTTTGAGAATAATTTGTCGTTTTCGTTAAAGCTCAATAGGTTTTCAACTCACTATTATACGATCATTGGTATCATTGTCACACTTATAAACTCATTCACACCGGAAATAAGAGCACAATTACCTCCCTAGTTTCTCTACCCCACCCCCAACCCCGGAATATCTACATTCTTGAAACGTTTGAATTTGAAGTTGAAAATGATATTTTTGCCAATTTGTCAACTGGCAATAGTGAAGTATAGGATTAATAATAGGATTATTCTGTAACAAGGTAGGACTGTTTATAGATACAATCTATTTTAAGGTTTTATTTTAATACATTTTAAAAATATAACTTAAATATATGAAATTTCCGCTTTAATGGTTTGTTATTTAGTTAACCATATGTCACATTATCCAGTTTGTCACTACATTATGTCAGTATTAATTCAAAGACTGGGTAATGGTCAAGTACGAACACCGGAAAGTCCAAACAATTAAAGCCCCAATAACACTCTTGTTGTAACTGAATAATATGCCCCAATCTTCATTCTGGTCAACAAATCGTATTATTTTACAATATTCCAATTAATTGATGATATAAATTTCATCTTAACACACCTATTTTAAAAAATTGGAAAAATTCAACCAATTGATTTGAAAAGTCTAACGTAAACCTTTTCAAATGTGACTTGGATTTTAAAATATTTTCGAACCCTCTGGACAAGTAAAATAAGTTGTAATGGATAATTTACACAACAGGTAGGACACTTAAACATCTAGTACTTAGAATAAGGGTATTATTCATTTTCTGGAGCTTTCAAGCCAGCAAGAATGTTATTGTCCCTTTAAAGATACGTTATGAAATATTAGATAAAGAGCTGGCAATTCTCATATGAATGAAAGTTGGGCTGAAAATCGGTTCTTAATGCAGTAAATTTCACAGGCAAGCGATGCTACGGCGAGTTGATTATGGTCTGGATAAATTAATCATCTCTAATAATTTAGATAAGATTTCAGCCTACTGAAAGACAAACAATAGACAGGTTTAGCTCTTGGGTAATGTACGTTTAATTCCTTTCAATCTGCAGTGTCGGGTTTATCTATAGTCTTGACAGAATGAATACTACAACCATTGTCGTAATCTTAAACACATATTATGTCACCATCGTCGTGTTGGCTCAATTGTGATTAAGACAAACTTTCATATTGGGAGGGCGCATGGAAAAAAACCCTAGCACCTCTCATATTGAGAGGGGACGTGAACAGCCTAGGATCTTTCTTCGTTTAAAGTAGCTAAGCCTCTAACTCAATATCATCAAAAGTCTTACACGTTGAAAACACGAAATATTTGTCAATTCAAATCAACAGTGATGTTATTATCTTACCTTGAAAAAGTAGGCCTCTGATATCCAATATTTAAGACAAAATAAACATTTTACAATTGGTACCGGTACACGAGTCAGTGTCAATTGTAACTAGTGACAAGAAATAACGAGGCTAGACATATTTCAAAACTCATCTCAAACGGCGACGCGCAATCAATAGACTGGAATAACCAGACGCTAGGAATTTCTATTCGGTTGAGACTGGACATAACTGATTTGAAAATAGAGTCAAAACGGAAACCATTGAATGCAAATCAGTTTATATACATTCATATTTGAGTATTATATGCGTTGCGACCCACTTGTGTCAATTTCTAGGTCCCAAATATTAGCGATTTAGCTCCTTTGATATGGCACTGTCTCAATATAAAATACCTGTCCATGTACACTGTACATGTCTCCCAACAGGTTTTACAAATGATATATATAAAAACCGACATTTCTCATCAGGAATGTGACAAATTGAATTGATTTCCGTTTCATAACATCCTGAGCGTGTAGTATACAATATGGAAGAAGAGTCCCCAAGCCATTATTTTTTGACTGATGATTTATAATAGTTGGAAATCCACCTCCTCCGCATTTGTGAGTTTTAATTCCTACTATATAAAATGTTGGCCACGAAGATTCTTTCAGACTTTCCAGCTTTGCCCCCATGCTAAACTTAGGCTGGGTGGCTTAGAGTGCCGCGCTTCGACCTCTAGCTGGCCGGTCACCTCTGGCTTGCGGTTGCGGTTTCGAGCCCTGGTGTGTGCGTATGTGGCATGGAGATAGGGGCGCCTTCTCAACCTCGTGGGTTTCCTCCGGGCCGGTTTCCTCCCACTGCTAAAGACCCTTACGCGCAAGCGAATTATTGAAATAAAATTAAACCATATGTTAGTCCCGAAATGACCTAGTTTGTGTTGAGTGGACGTTAAACCCATTTAAAAAAAGAAAAAAAGAGACCTAAATATTAGTCGTGTTTGCAATGTCGAAGACTGTGGATGATATTCAGTTGGTGACTTGCCTCCTTTAAAGTTGGGGGTGGGGTAGTGTTTGTGTTGAGTGGACGTTAAACCCAGTTACAAAAAGGAAAAAAAAGAATTAAATATTAGTCGTGTTTGCAATGTCGAAGACTGTGGATGATATTCAGTTGGTGACTTGCCTCCTTTAAAGTTGGGGATGGGGTGGATGGTGGAATGGTTAGAACGTGTGCGCTGTATCACGAGGTCTGTCATTGAGTCATCTGGCGTGGTTTTAATTCCTCGGTTGTACGTGACAAGGATTAGGGTCGCCTGTCCAACTTCGTGGGTTTTCTCCTGGTCCTCCACAGGCGAATTATTAAAATAAAGTTGAACCATGTGTTAGTCCCGAAATGACGTAGTTTGTGTCGTTACCCCCCTCCCCCCTTTAAAGTTTGACTTGCTGTTAAACCGTTATATAGACATGAACATTGCCTTTATTTGCACATGTAGAATTTAAACGAAGATAGATGTTCACCCTACAGAACAAATCAGCTCCTAAAATATAATAAAATGGACAATTTTACTATTGATTTAATTTATAGTATTGGGGTCGAAGCAGTTTCAATTTGCATAGTTTACATTGAATCAGATTGAACGATACTTTCGATCACTCGAAAGAGCCGTGAATGCAGTTATATTTGATATAAGTTAAACTATAGAATACAATTGAATTAGACTCTAGTGCTATGGTATTGTCAAATGTAGTCACGGTACGACGCGTGTTGCCTTTCAAAGGTCTACGATACGATGTGTATCGCGATTCGTAACCAGCAACAGGCCAATATTTACCAAGAAAACAACAGGATAAACGAATAATTGATATTTTTTATCGTAGAAATATTTACCAAGAAAACAACAGGATAAATGAATATTTGATATATGAACCAAAATAATTTGACTGTTTGTATGGCTACATGTATGGATAATTAATGTGTGACTTGGATAACTAAGCGTAGATTACTTACTGAAGCGGAAAAAAAAATAATACCCCCCTCCCCAAACACAGAACATAAAAACAAATGCATCGAATCGTGAGAGAGCGAATTGCGATACACGAGGATTCAACGATATATCGTCCCAGCGCCAAATTGGACCCATGCTGGTGCCATTTTAACTGAATCGTTTAAAAGTGATCCCGTGAGCATTACAATCTTTTGGTCAGGTAGGGCGAACGACAAAGTCTCGTGCACGTAAAAAAAACCCTTGGCAGTTATTATTTTCCCGGTGGTTGTAGAACAATAGGACATTAAAACCCTTTGATTTTATAATCTACTGGTGTCCGGGAAATTATCGTTATGCATGTTTATGGACAATCAGCCGTAACACATAGTTCTGGGAAAACAACTACTAATTTATTCGGGAGACGACTGGAAAAATATGCTTGTAGGGATTTTAAGCGACTTTATGAACAATGCCACTGGTTGTCTCCCGTTTAATTATGATGAATAAAACCATTTTCTATTTCGTTTCGTTTGTTATAGTTCAAAATTTGGTTTTAATTGTCTTTACTACACTAGCATCTGGAAGAATTCTTATGGCATTAGCCAGTGAAATGAATGGTCTGTCACGACGTGCGTTTGATGGGAGGGGCACAAACATCAATGCTGTTTGGTTAATCGAATATCTGACGTCATAGGGTCAAAAGCTGCTTGTTTGACCCCTGACGTGAACACCCGCTATAACTGGCCAGATCTTCATGTTGTGTAGGCCATCGAAAGTATATAAAACAAAACGAAATATAAATCTGTATTTTAATCACGTGGTGTAGGCCATCGAACGAATAAAAGAAAAGAAAAGAAATATAGATCTTTATTTTATTCAGTTACCCTGACAACTAAACGTAATCATCTTCCATGTATTCAAGTTACCTGTGCGCCCTATGGTAAATTTTACGAATCTTTTGGACCCTCTATAGGACATCGGTAACATCTCAATCTCCACAAAGATACTAGAGACAAAGAGTCGGGTACCCCACTGCCCATGGGACTCGAGATAAGGGCCCGTCTGATAAATAAAATGTGACACCGATATTGGATATCGAATAGTTTGTCTTAATATAAAAATGGGCATTATACGATATTGTTGAGTTTTGAAGGTCTTTGTTTATGTCAAGATTTCACCCAACATTAAAATCACGAGGGGGGGGGGGGCGTCTTCTACCCTGACCCATGGCTCTGTCTAAACACTAGTCTTTATAGTTTGTGATGTACATGTACTCTCTTTATGTGAGCAGTGGTGGTTCAGTGAGGAAATATATTGCTTACCTGCGGTCCGGACTTCGATACTCGCATGTTGTCCTTGATTGGTCGTCTGAATGTTTTCAGCGTGCTCCATCCTATTTTCCTTGTCGGTGGTACATGTCCATCATAGCACACTGTGTGGCGTATACCCGTCTTCATTAGCCCAGTCAGAGCAGAAAAGTAGGGCGTTAAACCACATTTTATTTCGTTTGTGGACAACTTCATGTCTGTTCACCACCCTAAGGTAAGTGAATATGAACCAGTGCATAATGTATAAACCACAGAATTAAACTATTATTAACTAGATTGTGAAGTTAAAACAGAATTAGAGGCCCAATACCACTCTTGTTGTAACTGAAAAATATGTCCCAATCTTTATTCCTGTCAACAAATTTTATTATTTTACAAAATTCCAATTAATTGATGATACAAATTTCATAACACACCTTATTAAAAAAAATTGGAAAAATTCAACTAAATGATTTGAAAAGCCTAACGTGAACCTTCTCAAATGTGACTTGGATTTTAAAATAGTTTCGAACTCTCTGGACAAGTAAAATAGGATGTAATGGATAATTTACACAACATGTAGGACACTTAAACATCTAGTACTTATAATAAGGCTATTATTTATTTTCGGGAGCTGCCAAGCCAGCAAGAGTGTTATTGTCCCTTTAAACATTTACATTAAAGGGGCATTATGGGATTAAATAAAGACCTGACATTAAATGTTAATTATAACTGCCATAAATATGAAATGCATTCAATAAACATACAATATCCACAACAACATTTTTAAGAGGTGGATATACTATGTGATAAAAGTTCGTTTGGGATATTGTAATGATAGTCAAACAAAACATTGGTTATTCGAAATAAAGTCATAACTATGAAATATATTTTACAGACAATTTTTTTTTTTAAGAGATGGATTGTAAATTAGACACGCATTATCGAAATTGAATGGCCAGCTTTAAACTGGGCATAAGTACAAATTAGATGATTAGGATAGATTGACTGCCCGGATTAATTCGTACTGTTTTAATAATTCAATAAAACCATTGATTCTAGAATTTATTAAAGATATTATCACCTGATGTTTGTGTACTATACCAACTTAAATTTTGATTGCCGTTGAAACAGAGAATTCTATAAATTACGACTAATTCGTCTTCGACAATATTTTATTATGATTTCGTCCCGCTGTCATCTTCTGGACTAGGCTTTAAGAGGAGTCAAATAATTTCAGCTGGACAAAAGGACCAAAATCAGAGCCCAACATATTAACCCTTGTGCGGATACAATTAGGGGTATTTCGGGACCCTTTGAATATTTATGGACTTGCCTCCTTGGAGGCTGAGATAACAAATCACCGGCGTTCGCTTCCCCTAAACCCATGTAAACCACCCAATATTTCAGTGAATAGGTTTTTGTCGATCAATTGAAGAGTTGAAAGGGAAATAGATATTTAGACAAAGAGTTAAAATTATAGAACAACTTTATTTTAACATTTCTTTATTCGTAAAAAGTCAACTGAACACAGGTACCCTGTACACTGAACAAATCAGTTACGGGGGTGGGGTGGGGGGGCACTGAAGCTCTTGCCCTGGGGCACTATACATAGGCTTGTGAGGGCCCGATTAAGAAAAATTGAAAAAGAAAGAAGAGTTTTTAACATGTCCATTACAAAAACAAGGTAGTTTTATTTTTCTCGACAATCAATTTATTTTAAAAAAAAACCCAGCACCCCCCCCCCCCCCCCAAAAAAAAACCTTCACCATCACGAAGCCAGTTTTACGACCTACTATATTACATGTACTTATAATGGACTGTTGACCCTCTGCTGTTCGTTACTATACTGTATACTTCTAAATATAGGTCAGCGAACATTTAAAAATATAACGACTTGCCCTGTATTGAATAACAACAATCTTATTATATAGCGCTGAACATCCGCAGGCCTTATACATCTAGGCCCGTATACACCCAAACAAGTATGGTAAAAGCAGAAACTACACTGAATATAGTCGGTAACAAAATAACGGTACATAATGAACAATATTTATAAAACATAAATTGTATGCATAAAGTAAAATATCGCCCTGAGAATCATTAAAGTAACGATTTATATTTGTCTCTCGAATATTTGAAATTCTCATCGTTAAATCCTTGGTAATGGGTATTCAGATTGATTATTTTAATTTTACACTTAATTACGGAAACAAAAATCATAATACCAACGTTTGAATTCAACCGGATTTAAAACATAGGATTATCAATAATTTTTCGTGGACAACAAAATGGCTGCGGACTTGTTACACAGCTAAGCGGCATAGATCAATGAAATTTTAATTTCACATATCTTTGTCAATATTATACTGAACTCGAATTAAAACATTCTGGACTGACATTCCAACGATTGCGCTTCGTTATCAGCAATATTATGCTTTGTAATTGATCCGTAGGGCACTAGAATTAGTTATCGAGACTTTAGACAGAAATTATGTTAGAGCTAAATCTGCCTGTTGCATGTCTTTCTTAGGCCCGAGATGTTATCTTTAGTAATGATGTTCGATGTAGGCCTAAAAGCAACCAATTCCACTGAAATCTTCTATTACAGCGACAACTGTCAGCTCGTTATCTAATCTCCCATAATGCCTATTAAAATTGTTGCTCGGAATACATTCAAGAGAGGTCTTTTAAAATGCAGAATTGTGTTTGTTCTGATCATAGAGGGAGGGATGACTTGCTCGACTTTTCAGGGGCTGGGTAAACACACGCCCTCTTATTGACGCTGGAGTTTGGTTCCGCGTATCAATTGACTTTTATTACTGTATGGTTATGAGAAAGCACATACTATAAAACATAATTATTTCTATGTCTTTTGTTCACAAAGTTTTCAACTCACTATTATACGATCATAGGCATTATTTCACACACTTGAAAATTTTTCAGGTCGGAAATAATAACACAATTACTCCCTTGTTTTTCTATTCCCCGCATGGAATAGCTTTCTTGAAACGTTTGAATTTGAAGTTGAAAATGACATTTTTGCCAATTTATCAACTCGCAATACTGAAATAAAGGACTGTTTAAAGATACCATCTATTTTAAGGCTTTATTTTAATACATTTTAAAAATATAACTTAATTATACGAAATTGTAGCTTTAATTTCCTATGAGTATCCGTGAAAGTTAAAACATCATTGTGTGGTTAATCGGGGATATTACCTACTATAATTAGTAAATTCTACAGTCGAGTGATTCCCCTAAAGTTTGTGAATTGTGACGAATTATTTCGACCGCCTTAGTGCAATGGTCAATAATACAGTATTCACATTTTAGTACTTTCAGAATCCGAATCAAAATAAAATATAGAATTATTTATATATATATGTAGGCCTAAATATGTATCCAGGCCCGTCTTGGATAACGTGGTACAATTTTTGGGCATTTCTGTTCTTTGGATCCCAATTTTTACACTATAATTATAATTCATTTATGTAACGGGAAGAGTTTGTCAAGCAACCTTTATTTGTGATATTATTATAATCACGAACTGGTTGATTGGTATTGTTTTGTTTTTGAACTGGTTCCAGGCATTCTGTTGTGGGGTTCTTCTTTATGAAATAGGGGAAGAATACCCCCCCCCCACCAAAAAAATCAAAAAATCTCAACGTACACGTCTCGACTAAAAGCATCCATAAATTTTCAGTCAACTGGCTTCGTTTCTGTTGTCAATCGATGACGTATTATAGAGGCGTATGGCGTAACGTAAATAAAGAAACGATTTGTAAAAACTATATTTGGTAACGTGTTCGCGGGTAGCTATACGTGAATTTAACTAAAAACGTTGAGATATATTGATGTGCTTATTTTTAGCTACGATTCCATGCATTTAGTTCCAAGTGGCAAACTCAATTTCTTTATCAATGCATGTAGGCTACCATCTTTAAAATAAGTTAATTTTATACTATTGTACTTATTTCACTGTCTACTGAAACAACAATCATTTATCAGCAAATATTGACACTAAAGTAAATCAAGCTTCGTTTTTATGTGTTAACAACGTTTATTTTAAAATGTCGGGAAAAGCAATCTACTATCGCTATGATTTAAAAAGAGGGGATTGGTACCCGTGTCTGGTAGGATTATCTGCTTAGTTGTAGTTGGATGTGGCACAAATGTTATAAATAACAATAATCAATCGCTGTTTTGATGAAAAATATTGTCAATTTTGCTTACTTTTTGCGAGTGTGATTCGCGTTCGGCTTTGCTACGTGCATCTAAATAGGACAATCACTTATCTCGAAACACGGGGGGTGGAGAGATGAGTTTTGTTATCTAGTTCGCGGGATGCCATACATTTTCAGAATACCCGGGAATCTTGCCGGCATATATTCACTGAGTGATATATCGAGAAATACCGATTGATCACAATGCCACGCGATATCCCGCGTTGTTTAAAACACGTGTATTATAACTTGTATTGTATTTGTTGACGTATTACTGTCACGTATATCGGGTGATATATAAACATGTATTGCTCATTAAAATTCGGGGATTGACAATTCGTTTATTACAGCTATAAGAAAGGGCGCAAGGTTACCACCGTGTTTCGAGGCGGCATTATATAATATTTAGATGAAAAAAAAAAGCTGTAAGTTCTCGCAATTCCATTTCAAAAATAGATAACGCAAAATTAATATATTGAAAATTTCATTTAAAATCTTTTATTTTTAGCGATTGTTGTAGTTTTGACATGGTGTGCATTGGTTCTAATGGATTTAAAATCGGAGTCATTCCGAAGCCATCGAGAGTTGATTATAGTTTGGCCATGTTAATACAATTAATAATTTATATAAAATTTAAGGTCCAAAGAAAGACCTGCAATGGGCATATTTAACTCTTGCATAATAGGTCTACCTGTTTAAGTAGGTCATTTGGTGCATGTCAGTGGAATTAATAAAAAGTTTAGACGAGAATACAGAAGTATATTGATAATATTGTCCACGTGTCGATATTATTCCATAAACATTCCAAGATAACGAACATTAAGTGCCAGTCAACCACACTCACAGTTGACTAGGAAATATTCAACGCATTCATTTGAACAAATATAACTAAACGATAAAAAGTTGGAATAATACGCGAGAGGAACTACTTTTTTGTTCAGTATACCGCCCTGTGATCACGTGGATAAAGAAGTTCATTTATTTGTTTATTTACCAAGTATTCATTCGTTTGTTTATTCATTCGTTCATCCCGTTCATACATTCATTTATTCATTCAATCCTACATGCATTCGTTTTTTTCAGTTCATTTGTTTGAAAATATTAAATTTGTCGAAAATTTTTATTTTATTTTATTTTATTATAGAGAGCGAAGGAAAGAAAGATGTACCGAGATCAAGATATTGACGATGATGAAATAGAAGGAAAGAGAAACTATAGTATATTAGATAAACTACACAACAACCGATGTCATGGTAACTTTGTACAGTCTATGAAAGGAGAAGGTGAGACAAATATTTAATCATAAAAAAAATTGATTCATTGATTGATTTTTATAAATAATTAATCAAGAACTGTGAATTCTCCAGTCATATATTCTTTTAGAAAAATTGAAATATTAATAGAAAATTGATTCAATGATTGATAAAAGAGAGAGAGAAAAATGGGGTTTAATGTCCACTTGACACAAACTAGGTCATTTAAGGACTAACGTATGGTTTAATTTATTTCAATAATCTGCTTGCACATAGGGGTCTTTAGCAGTGGGAGGAAACCGGAGGATCAAGAGAAAACCCATGCAACCCTAGTCCTTTTCACATAGAACTGGGGAATGGAAGCCATGCCCGTTGACTCAATGACTCCCCCCCCCCCCCCATCAATGATTTATTTAAGCAACAGTCCTGCCTGGTCACACCAAGTCCATTCCTCATATATGCCTACCATTTTGTCAAAAGTGTCCTGACAAGTGAAGTCTGGGCTGCAGTTCTTCTCAGTCCATGTAAAGTAAAGAACCAAAGCTACATAAAAATATTATCGCCATTAATGAAATGATTTATTGTTGTATTATCTATTTCAGAATTTACGTTAAAACATGTACAGGAACATGGATTACAGAATCCGATTGTATTTTATGAGAAAACAGGTCTAGGAATGAGGTGAGTAAGCTGTCTACATTCTCTTGGAAGGTGTTCATATAGTTCACATTTCCCTTGTACATCTTTATCAACCCTGATAGTTCACATTTCACTTGTACATCTTTTTCAACCCTGATAGTTCACATTTCCCTTTTACATCTTTATCAACCCTAATAGTTCACATTTCTCTTTTATATCTTCATCAACCCTGACAGTTCACATTTTACTTACATGTCAGTCCTCACTGTAAATGTTCAAAAATAACGTCTCAATTAATAATCTATTGGTTTGTTTATTTTTGAACAGTTGTCAGGAAATTAACTGCTTGTAAATTTGATGGTTGTTATCAAAATTGAATGGACAACATAAAACTGGACATGGAACAAATTAGATGTTTTGGTGTGATTTTAGATGATTTTTTACGAATTTTCAAACACAGATTTGATATTGGACAAATGTGAAAGAAATAAGGGCTAAATACTCAAACCCAATAGCAACTATAGTATTGTATTGTCACTGCTTCATTTAGTTTTGTACAATATTTTAAGGATTTTTCTATTTTTGTAGAGTGCCGAGTGAGAATTTTAAAGTAGCAGAAGTAAAACAGTGTGTAGGTAAGTTTGAAGTGAATCAAAATACGGGTAGATCACAGCCATACTCAAGACATTTGAGCAGAAAAAGTTGTGTGTTAAACCCCATAGGAATTTCATTTCTTCTGTTATAAACTGTCCAGCAAAAACACGAAGATATGTTGCTAATAAATAAAGGGAGATAACTGGTATTATTGGCAACATTTTGTTTGAACTTCAGCAGTTTAGAACAATCTGTTCATCAGGATTTTCTGGCATGGTTTCCCCTTGTCAGTGGTGCATGTCGGAGGGCCTATCAAAGAATGGTCGTTTGGATGTGACGGAAAACTGTGGTCCCGTGTCCACATTGGCATGCATGTAACAGATCCTATGGTAGTTGGTATTTAATATATGATAAGCCTGTAATGCCATTGTCCAGGCAAAATATTTCTCACAGCATACTGTATACTCTAAGTCGGGCTTCATTAGCCCAGTGAAGAGCAGAACAGTAGGACATTAGACCTCATTTCATTTTCACATCACATCACACTGTACGGCAATATGCATTCATAAGCCTTGATTGAGCAGGGACCTGTTTCACAAAATTTTAACTAAAGATAAAATCCAAATTTTAGCGAATACTTCAATTTTGATTGGCTAAAAACTAAAATCAATCTAATATTATCCAATCAGATCTTATCTTAGTTAAAATTTTGTGAAACAGGCCCCTGAAAAGTAGGAGATTAAACCCCATTTCTCATTGAGTATATAAATATATTTATTGCTTTTTGTTTTCTAGGTAGTCGTAGAATGTTGGATGTTATGGATGTGAATACACAGCGTGGTATGGAGATGTCGATGAAAGATTGGGTTCGATATTATGAGAATCCCGAGAGAGATAGATTGTTAAATGTTATTAGTTTAGAGTTCAGTCATACCAGATTAGCCAACTATGTGGAGTCACCAACTCTGGTAAGCTTTGATATCTATTTAATAAATGGTGGTCAGGTAGTTATGGCACTGGATTCTCTATCAGAATCCAACCTTGTGGGTTTTCTCCGGTTTCCTCCCACTGCTAAAGACCCCTACGCGCAAGCGAATTATTGAAATAAAATTGAACCATGTGTTAGTCCCGAAATGACCTAGTTTGTGTTGAGTGGATGTTAAACCCCATTTGGCTGTAAAGTTGTCTTAATTATTAATTAACTTATCCATGGCATAATCAATTGTGATGGCATCAGATTTCTGTGATATTAAATAGATTGGAACAGTTAAGCCATATTTTGATTTAATTTGATAATGGAGGAGTGAGACTAAGCTTCGAACAACCAGTACTGTGGTTGAAATTTTTGCACACGTCTAATATCTCCGCTTGCAATAGAGTAATTTGAATGAAAATTTCAAATTATTCATTTTATATTAACTATTTTTGAACTATTATAACAAGAATGGCTAGTTCTTTATCTACATCTTACATAATGTATCTTTAAATATTGGTTGTATATATTATAGGTCCGTCAGGTGGATTGGGTTGATCGTGTGTGGCCCCGCCATTTGAAAGAATGTCAGACAGAATCAACGAATGTTATAGATAAAATGAAATATCCAAAAGTACAGAAGTAAGTTACGTTGAACTAATGTGGAAAGATCATGAATAATACATTTTATTACAAACTGTCCAGAAAGTCGACTAGAAATTAGAGTTAACCTTCTGTTTTATATTTGTTGATCAGCATATGCGTTTAACTCCACAATAAAACCTAATCAAATTGGTTATCTGATTAATCTCAATAGATATCTGGATATACCTACTTCTCAGTTATTTAATAACAATGTTTTGTAACACATGCCGGGTGAGATGGGCGTCCGAATAGTAACCATGTGCTCGTCTGACCAAAGGTTTTCGATTCCTCGCATGTAGGTGACAAGGAATAGGGTCATCTGTCCAACCTAATGAGTATTTGCCTGATCACTATGCGCTAGCGAATTATTGAAATAAAACTAAACCACATATTAGTCCCAAAATGACGTAATTTGTACTAATTTGTACGTGTGTCTAGTTTAAAACTGACTGATTGATTTATATATATATATACAGGTATTGTTTAATGTATATATACATATATTACAGGTATTGTTTAATGAGTGTCGGAGGATGTTATACAGATTTTCATATAGATTTTGGTGGAACGTCCGTTTGGTATCATATATTACATGGTGAAAAGGTGAGTAATATCATATCCATGGTGATTTCATCTTGTTACATAGTAAAATTACATATATGTCTTGTCCATATATTTGTTTTTGTGTAAATTAAGTGTGGTGCAACCCCCCTGTACTTGCTAATAGAAATACTGGAAGAAACTGATGGGTGTGGAGGAATATTCAAATTTTCTAATTGATACACAGAAATTGTAATAATAACGACTTAGAAGATAAATTGGAAAAAAAACTTGTTTTATGAAATGATAGAAATAGAATGGGGTTTAACGTTCTACTGTTCTGCGCTGACTGGGTTAGTGAAAGACAGGCATACAGTGTTTTTATACGCCCACATTTTCATGTGGACGTATTATGTCGTCGCCCCTGTCCGTCCGGACGTCCGTCCGTCCGTCCACAATTTGTTTGTGGACTCTCTACAGGTCACAATTCTTATCCGATTTTGACGAAACTTGAAATATAGGTTTATCCCCAAAAGATCTCGGCTGCTTTCGATATTGGCATGTATCGGATCAAAACTTCATGGATTATGGCCCCTGATTGTACGAAAAATCACGTTTTTAGCTTGTGGACCCTATAGAGGTCACAATTTTGAACCGATTTTGATGAAACTTGGCATGCATGTTTGTAACCCAAAGATCTTGGTTCCTTTCGATATTTGCGGCTATCGGAATGTAATTTCCTGAATTATGGCCCCTGATTGTCCGAAAAATCACCCTTTTTAGCTTGTGGTCCATCTGGAAGTCACAATTATTATTCGATTTAAAAAAACGTTTGATTATATCACCGTTACACCCTAAGGAAGGTTGAGTTCGAATTTCGGGAAAATCGGACGAAAATTGCCATACAAAATGGCCGCCTTTTGTACGCGAATACTGTGAAAAAATGGTATATCAAGGTTGTGGACCCTGTGGAGGTCACAATTTTGATTTGATTTTGATGAAACTTGAAATTCATGGTTATAACCCAAAGATCTTGCTTCCTTTCGATATTTGCGCATATAGGATCGTAACTTCCTGAATTATGGCCCCTGATTATACGCAAAATCACCTTTTTTTTAGCTTGGAGGTCACAATTATTATTCGATTTAAAAAACCGTTTGATTATATTACCGTCACACCCTAAGGAAGGTTGAGTTCGAATTTCGGGAAAATCGGACGAAAATTGCCATACAAAATGGCCGCCGTTTGTACGCGAATACTGTTAAAAAATGGTATATCAAGGTTGTGGACCCTGTGGAGGTCACAATTTTGATTCGATTTTAATGAAATTTGAAATTCATGGTTATAACCCAAAGATCTTGCTTCCTTTCGATATTTGCGCATATCGGATCGTAACTTCCTGAATTATGGCCCCTGATTATACTCAAAATCGCCTTTTTTTTAGCTTGGAGGTCACAATTATTATCCGATTTAAAAAAAACGTTTGATTATATTACCGTTACACCGTAAGGAAGGTTGAGTTCGAATTTCAGGAAAATCAGACCAAAATTGCCATACAAAATGGCCGCCGTTTGTACGCGAATACTGTTAAAAAATGGTATATCAAGGTTGTGGACCCTGTAAAGGTCACAATTTTAATTCGATTTTGATGAAACTTGAAATTCATCGTTATAACCCAAAGATCTTGGTTCTTTTCAATATTTGCGCATATCGGATCGTAACTTCCTGAATTATGGCCCCTGGTTATACGCAAAATCCCCCTTTCTTTAGCTTGTGGTCCCTCTGGAGGTCACAATTATTATCCAATTTAAAAAAACGTTTGATTATATCACCGTTACACTGTAAGGAAGGTTGAGTTTGAATTTCGGGAAAATCGGACCAAAATGGCCGCCGTTTGTACGCGAATACTGTTATAAAAAATGATATATCATGGTTGTGGACCCTGTATAGGTCACAATTTTAATTCGATTTTGATGAGGAAGGTTGAGTTCTAATTTCGTGAAAATCGTACCAAAATTGCCGGACGAAATGGTCGCCGTTTGTACGCGAATAGTGTAAAAATATGGTATATCATGGTTGTGGACTCGCTACAGGTCACAATTCTTATCCGATTTTGATGAAAAGTCACATTTCTAGGTTGTGTACCGTCACACCATAATCATTGTCGGTTTCGAGTTTCATTAATATCAGACTGGAACTGACCAACTAAATGGCTGCTCCCAATACAGTATGAAATATAGGACTTAAAGATGTAGGAAAAATCACTTTCGGTATTGCTTGTTCTCTGTCCATCTCTCGAAAATGTGGGCGTATCCTGCCTGGCAGTGCCAGCCTATCTTTGCCTGTGCAGGCACCACAGCCTACACTTATATCAAATTTCAACTATAGACACTTGAACTTTATTCCTGATCCTTACAGTGGCTTTGAACCTGGTGTTTATTGATTACCCAGTGTGGTTCCTCCTTGCCAGTGGTGCTGGACCAAGGGACTGACAAGGACAGCTGTCTTGTCATTTGGGTAGGATGAAAACCTTAGCTCCTGTGTTCACATTAGTGTGCACCTAAAAGATCCCTTGGCAGTTGGAATTTCATATTAGAATAGGTTGTGCCGCTACCAGTGCAAAATTGCCCTCATCACACTGTATGCCTGCCTTCATTAGTCCAGAACAGTAGGACGTTAAACCCCATTACATGAAAGGTTACCCCGTGTATGTTTTAAGTAATGAAAATGGAAAGTAAGAGGATATATTTTGTGTTGATTTTATTATTGTGTGTATTTTAGGTATTTTGGTTGATACCACCATCAGATAAGAATATAGCTATCTATGAGAATTGGGTTTTATCAGGTAAACAAGGGGACGTATTTCTAGCTGATCATGTTGAACAGTGTGAGATGATTACCTTAAAAGCTGGATATACATTTATCATACCTTCAGGTACAGTAAAACCTTTATATTGGGTGGGGTGTAGGGGTCACACTGATCAGCAGTGAATATTTGCTAGGCTGTTATAGGGATGACATCGGTTCAGGTTAATTAGCTCACAATATTAACTTTAGTTGGTGTGTGAGACATAATGTGAATGGGGGATAACTTATATGTTGACTTGTATCTTTCATCTTTCCCCTTGTATTGATGACATGTATCATCCCATGATCGTGGTAACTTGTATCATCCCATATTTGTGATGACTTGAATTGTTCTCTAATCATGATAACTTGTATCGCCCCTGATCATGGTGACTTGTATCTTCCCCCTAGTAGTGGTGATTTGTATCAGTTATTCTAGAGACAAGAATAAATACTTATAATTTTAGGTTGGATCCATGCTGTGTATACACCGATAGATTCTCTGGTATTTGGTGGAAATTTTATTCATAGTTTCAACATTCTACAGCAGTTACGGGTAGCAGAAGTAGAGGACAGAACACACGTAATAATTTATATTCAAACATTATATAATAACAATATTAAAACCCCTTGTCAGTGGTAGAGGATGAACAAGGACAGCTGTCTAGTTGTACGGATGAAACGAAAACCTGATGTTCTGTGGATACATTGGCATGCACATAAAAGATCTCTTGGCCGTAGTTGCTGCAAGGGCAAAATTTCCCTCATAGCACACTGTATGATGTATGCCTGTCTTCATTAGCCCAGTCAGAACAGAACAGTAGGACGTTAAACCCCATTTCATTTCCAACATCTTAGTACAAAACTGATTCAAATATCGAAACAGATCGATTTTGAATTAAAGTAATTTGTGAACCACCTCTTCTTTATCTCTCCTTGACAAATATAGCAATAACAACCTAGAAAATTTTTGTTTTGGGATCTTAAATTTTGCGGAGTTACATTTGATTGATAAAGCCTGTGCATAAATCATCCAGCAGGAGTTTACACAAGATTTCGGACTGTAAATTGAATTATAACAAATCAACATTTTTTAAAAGTCACAGAATTATTATGTTTTTCGAGCCAGGTTTCTATTTATCAGTGTAGCAGTATGTACGGCTTGGCAAGCGTTCGGTCTTTTGAATGGGACCATAAAGAGGTTCTGTGTGCACCATTTACAACTTGTTGAAAAACCCTTACAACAGTTGGAGATTGAAATACGAGTAGGCTGTAGCAGCACTTTCAAGACAAAAATATCCCTCATAACACACTTTATGATGTATTCCTATCGTCTAAAGCCGACTGATCAGAAAAATAGGACTTTAAGATAAAACTAGTTTCATTTTACAAATCAGAATATTTCCAAATAAGCAATGAAGTGAAATGAAATGGGGTTTAACGTTCTACTGTTCTGCTCCGACTGGGCTAATGAAGACGGACATACGTCATACAGTGTGCTATGTGGGAAATTTTTGCCCTTACAGCTGCGCTATGGCCTACTCTTATATCGAATTTCATATTTTGTTCTTGTATTAATATTAATGATTATTTGTTTAGGTGCCACAAAAGTTCCGCTATCCATTTTACAATGAGATATTATGGTATGTGTTAGAGAGATATGTCTGCTGTTTGACGGGTAAATCATATTTGAAAAAACAGGAACGGAAGAAGGAAGAAATCATCGAAGAACCGCCTGACTCTCCCAATTCTTCTCAGTTTGACGAAGATTCAAGACCTCCCTCACGTAATCCTGATCCGTTGTTAAATCCAGATGACGGAGACGCTAGTAAGGGAAAGACAGATAAAGACGACACTGATAAATTATCTCAACGCTTAACGATAGAACTGAGAAGAATTGACGAGTCTTCAATAAAGAAGACGAATGAGGAGGGAGAAAGTGGTGTGATGCAGCGCTCGCATCGGAAAGGTGCGGGGGAGTTGTTAAAAGGGGGAGATTATTCCGATGATAGTTCCTCTGAGAAAGACTTTTTGAAGAGTGTGAATGGTAGTGGGGATATTAAAGAAAAGAAACGGGTATATTTAACGCGCTATGAACTCGATGGTCTGTTGAAGTTAGTTGAATGGATTGAGAATTTCCCCGTTCATAAACGTGTTATACCCAAAGATCTGTTGAATCCAGATGCTGTTCTTCAGGATATCAAGGTACAATATTTAATAACAATTAATGTACTATGTAGCACGTATCTAAAAACAAGTCAAGCACCCATACAGAATTTGTCCGATGCAAGCCACATCAAAAAGAGGGGTTGGATAGCAGAATGGTTAGCAGGTGCACGCTGTATCATAATGTCTGCCATTGAGTTAACTGGCTTGGTTTCGATTCCCTGGTTGTACGTGGCAAAGTGTATGACCGCCTGTCTAACCACGTGGGATTTCTCCGGGTCCTCCGGTTTCCTCCCACTGCTAAATACCCCTACGCGCAAGCAAATTATTGAAATAAAATTTAACCATGTGTTAGTCCCAAAATGACCTGTTTTATGTCGATCGATGTTAAACCACATTTCTCTCTCTTTCTTGATTTCATTTCATATCTAAGTTAACAATAGTATTGTATTATGTTTGACAAATCAGCCTACACTACATTTCTGGATTCTTTTTTGTATTTCGAAATATAAACGGATCATGCATCCGATTTTGAGTGACTCAAGATTATCTCAAAACTAGACTATTTATATTTTATGGTCTGAGTTAACTATACGGATATTATTATATTTCAGCGACCTCTAATTGATCATATGAACAAATATTGTATGTTATTATATTTCAGCAACTTCTGGTGGATCATATGAACGATGATCCTGTATTATCTATAACTGGTGAACCAATCTGTTCCTGGCCAGAAGCAGAAATAAAAGTAAGTTTAAATAATTCTACAGGGTTGGTTCAAGTTGGGTGTTGTATAAAAGTCTGAAAAAAGTAAAATAAACAAGTTTCACTCAAAAAACTATGCCATTTTGATCCCTAAAAAGACCTTTACGCTTCTGAATGATGAATATTATTACACTGTCATGGGCCACCTCAACTCCAGTTCCATTAGCTCATATTTAATACAACTAAATCACAATATTGGACATTAAACTCCACCTCGTTTTCTTACAATAGATCGAACATGTACGCTGTTGGCAATTACAGACTACAATTTATCCATAAATCTTAGATGGGTCATTTGTATTATTCAAAAAATAGAAAATACTGAAATTGAATATTCAACTAAGAAAACGAAATCAAAATATCAACTGTAGATAATCTCCCACGTTGGATTCAATCTGATTTAAATGAGGCCCATCAAAAGATTTTAGTAAAGATTACATTTCGGACTGTCATTTGATCATATCCTGATCGTATCGTCGGTGGAGGATGTCAAAGGTTGAAGAGTTTCCTTTTTTTCATGCATTTTATCAAATTTCCGTTTCACAACAGATATTTCACACGTTTTCTCTTTTTTCAAGAATATTTGTCAATTTTTGTTTTATAGAAAATCAAACTATATAAGCCAAAGTCATCTGGACCTAAATCAGCCAAAGGATCGTCGAAACAGGCAGCAGGTAATCGGCGCCGTCGAACCCGATGTAAGAAATGTGAAGCATGTACGAGATCTGATTGTGAAGAATGTAATTTCTGTAAAGATATGAGGAAGTTTGGTGGACCTGGTAGAATGAAACAATCGTGTATCAGCAGACAGTGTATGGCGGTAAGTATTAGATATATACATACTCAGGTGATTGCCTGGTCTAACATGAAGTGCCATGGTTTTCATAACAAGCTTATACTTTAGATCATGAGGTCTCTCTTTGAGTCAAGTAGCTCTCTCCCTCACCCTCCCTCTCCCCTACCAAAGATCTTTATAGGCAACCTGTGCGAGAACCTGGCATTATAGGCAACCTGTGTGTGACCTTGGCATTAGAGGGAACTCGGTGAGAACCAGGTGTAAATTTTTCCGTTTGGTTTTCTTTCTCAGCCTGTTTTACCAAACACAGCCACCTGTAGGATCTATCTGTAGTGAAACCATCTGAGAACCCGGTGTAAATGTTTCTGTGTTTCTATTTCAGCCTGTTTTACCAAACACAGCCACATGTATGATCTGTGAAGAAGACCATCGTGTAAAATTACCTGATTCTGACGAGACGAGTACGACACTGATGGAGTGTGGGATATGTTGGGAGATCGTACATCCCGATTGTTTGAAGAAGAAATTTGAACAGGTCGATGCAGAAGGTATCGTCAACGAAGATTTACCCAGTAGTTGGGAATGTCCGAAATGTTGTCAGGACGGGAAACAGGGACAGATCAAGGTAAAACAAAATCTATTTGAAATTCTTCAGTTGGATTTATCATTTTATGGTGGAAGGGGTTGTTTGGCTGAATGGGTTAACATGTGTGATTTAGATCATAAGGTCTGTCATTGAGTCAAGGGTTAGGTTTTGCTTCTCAGCTTGTACGTGACAAGGAGTAGGGTCGCCTGTCCAACCTCTTGGGTTTTCTAAAGGTCCCCTGGTTTCCTCCCACTACTCAAGACCCGTACCCGTCCAACCTCTTGGGTTTTCTAAATGTACCCTCCCACTACTCAAGACCCGTACCCGCAAGTGAATTATTGAAATAAAATTGAACTTTATGTTAGTCCCAAAGTGACCTAGTTTGTGTAGAGTGGGACCCCATTCCCCTCTCTCTCTTTCTCTCTCTGCCCCCCCCCCTCCTCTCATCAGGAAATTGTGATAAAAGTATGCCCGTTTCCATTGGTAGGACATTAAACCCCATTTCTTTGGGGTGTTTTTTTCATTCATTTCTATGTCTATTATTATTAATTTCAACCTTTCAGCCGAGAGCCAAGCCAAAGTGTAAAATAGAAAGTCGGCGTTCATCAGAAGCAAGTGAATCCGCTTACGAAACAGATGAATATAAAATACCCTCTATAGAGGGTAAAAGGGTTGTTTCCAAGGAAACGCCATCTCCTGCAGGTAGTCCTCAACCAGGAACAAGTAATACCAGTGTTGTCATGACAACGCCTATAAAGAAAGAAGAACCTGAGAAAAAACCACAAATATCCGCGAAAAAACATAAAGCAACGCCGATAAAAGATGCAATGAACACCCCTAGTAAAAAGGTGAGGTTATTATTTTTAAACTGAGGTCTGATGTACACATTGCTGTGCACGTAAAAGATCCCGTGACAGTTGGAGTTCAATATTAAGAGTAAACCGTAGTGTTGCTGTCAAGGCAAAATTTCCCTCATAGCACACCGAATGACGTATGCCCGTCTTCATTAGCCCAGTTTGGAGCAGAACAGTAGGACGTTAAACTCCATTTTATTTCACATATATTCAGGACAAAAAAATTAAAACATTTTATGATGTTAACAAACTATAATCATTTAGCCCAATATGTGTGAAATATCTTTATTTTACATCCGCTATCACATATAAGGGACTCAATATAAGCACAAGGCAATTTATGTGGAAAACAATTACTAGTTTCGACGACAAGTATTCTCTTATTGTTCAAGAAGATGATACATGTCGAAACATTGTGATATGAAAGTCCATTCCCAAGTTTGAGTGTGTTCGCTGGCCGAATGGTTAACAGTGCACGCTGTATCGTTAGGTTTGTTATTGGATCAACTGGCGTTGTTTCGAATCCATGGTTGTACCTAACAAGGAGTAGGGTCGCCTGTCCAACCTCGTGCATTTCCCCTGGTTTCCTCCCACTGCTAAAGACCCCTAAGTGCAAGCGAATTGTTGAAATAAAATGGAACCATGTGTTAGTCCCGAAATGACCTAGTTTTGAAGCCATAATCTCAAATTATATTAAGATGTACGTTGTATTATTGTTTCAGATAAAGTTATCACCAGTCAAATCAGTTAAACTTGAATCTCCGTCGGCAACCAAAAGATCTGGTAGATTGCAGAAACATTTACCTGGAGATGACCTTGACCTTAATATCAAGAGACCCAAACGAGAGGTAGTGCTGCCTCGACGATATTTAGATTAAAGAGAAACCAAATGGCCCATCTTTAAGACAAATTATAAATTAGAATTTTATGTAGGAAAACAGATTTCTAGACTTAAAAAAGCACCTGATCGACATTAGCTTTTTCACACAATGTCAAAATTTTAATCCACGCTAAAATGTACTTAACTTGATTATTTAGTTAAAAGTCATTGGAAAAGTTCCATAAATTTTTTCCATGAGTAAAACACAATTTGGAATGACATTCTGGATTCTGTTATGCTTATGGAAAGGATATGTTGACATAATTACTTGCAATATCTAAAAATTTATGAAGTTTTTCCAATGACCTTAGATAAATAAACAATACCAATATATTAACGGTGGCTAATCTCCCAACTTTGACCTTTAGAATAAAGTCCATCAAAAGATTTTAGATTGGTTGTTGCGACCATACCCCTTTCATATGTTCTGTCCGTCTTCATTAATTAATCTAGTCGTGATAGAAAAGTTGATAAATGCTGCATGTGATAGCATTTTCAATTCATCATATCTTTGTAAATACCGAAAACAAAATTGAACAAACTCCACCAAATGACGTTCAGCACTTTTAGAATATGTTTTTAAAGATAGATCAATCATTCGTTTGTTCTTAAGGCCTGACGTCTGCTTCCACTTTGGGTGATATGGCAGACAAATTTGTTACTTTAAAGATGGGCCTAGTTTTCTCTTTTATCCTCCTACGACTGCTATATCACATTTAACATCCGATCAAATTGTTAATCTTGCTTTTTGACAATTTGTTTTCAGCAATTTCAATTAGTTCATTTATTTATTTAATTATTCATCAATTAAAAGTGTTTTTTTATCACTTGTTTTATTTCATGGTTTATGTTGATAAACACCAACTTGATCATACTTCTCTGCATTTCATCACCAACATGATCGTATTTCATCTCATCACATCACTGGCTTCACAACTCTAGACGTTTCATTTCAATTCTTCTTAATTTTCATGAATATTAATAACAATGATCTCATGATTGTCCTGTTTCAAATTCAATGGGGAAGTTGGATGATAAAATGGGTTAATGTATCATAAGGTCTGTCATTGAGTCAACTGGTGTGGTTTCGATTCCCAGTTGTATGTGACACCCCTGTACATTGAACCCCATTTTTCTCTCTTTATGTGATAAGATATGAGAATCGGAAACATCCAGAGTTTTGAAGACTTTGTTCATTGTTGTTTTCTACTGTTTTTTTTAATGTACTGTATGATTAGTTGCCTGGCAACCCAAGTTTCACCAATGCTTATTGCACTGGTATGATGCGTTGCCTGGCAACCTTTGTTTGTGAATGTTTAGTCCAACATAACAAGGGTGTATGCCTGTTTTCATTTGTCCAATACTTTCAAAAAAGTAGGACAATAAACTTCATTTCTTGTGATTAAAATGCAGATCTATATATTTCATTTTTTGGGGGGGTTTGGGATGGCCTGGTGGTCTAGAGTGCCGCGCTTCGACTTCTAGCTGACCAGTCACCTCTGGCTTGCGGCTGTGGTTTCGATCCCTGGTGTTAGCGTATGTGGCATGGAGATAGGGGTGCCTTCTCAACCTCGTGGGTTTCCTCCGGGCACCCCGGTTTCCTCCCACTGCTAAAGACCCCTATGGGCAAGCAAATTATTGAAATGAAAATAAACCATGTGTTAGTCCCGAAATGACCTAGTTTGTGTCGAGTGGACGTTAAACCCCATTCTCTCTCTTTCTCTTCATTTTTTTATACCATCGATGGCCTATAACTGAAGATCTGACAAGAGGTCGTAGGAGAAAAACAAAATTTTGAACTAAAAAATGAAACGAAAAAGGATCTGTGTTTTACTCAGTTTGTTTCATTTCAATTCATATTTGATTAAGTGTTGTAATGGTATTCAGTATTTTTAACACCATTAAAAAAATTACAGGATATAAAGAATTTAGTGAAAGAAATGGCAAGCGTTTGTTAAATCACATTTTAATTGTTTTACTTTCTATGCATGGTAAATAAATACTGATATTTCACACACACATTAACCAAACCACCCTATTTATAATCATTTACTAATATTCATAGATAAATAGTTGTAAATATAACAGTTATATATAATCATTCACCAGTATTCCCAGTCTCTATCATCCAGAAAAAATATTCTACCTCCATATGTTGAAGACTAGGAGGCTCTGGGTGACCGAGACTACAGTGTTCCCAGATAAATACTTGTAAATATTAAAATTTATTTTTTTAGATTTTGTAATAAAGATGATATTATCATATTTAGGGCAGCAAATTTCCTTTTCTTATTAATAATATTAAACAAATATGTAAATAAAAAGTTTCCAGTAATATCTTTAACCATATATCTTTACTTCACCAAATTTCATTTATTTATAGGGGGTTAGATTGTGGAATGGTTAGCATGAGTGCGCTGTATCGTTAGGTCTGTCATTGAGTCAATGGAAGTGGTTTCGAATCCTGAGTTGTACGTGACAAGGAGTAGAGTCACCTGTCGAACCTTGTGGGTTTTCGCCGGGTACTCCGGTTTCGTCCCACTGCTAAAGACCCCTACCCGCAAGTGAATTATGGCAATAAAATTGAACCATATGTTAGTCTCAAAATGACCTAGTTTGTGTCGAATGGACATTAAACCCCATTTCTCTCTCTCTCTTTAACAATATCTCATTAATTCACTAAATTTCATTTATTTATAAAAAATTAAAAGGAAGAAAAACTGGTGTTGTATATAAAAGTTTCCAGTAATTTCTATAACCAATTGTCATTAATTCATATCTTTTATTTATTTTACTTACAGCTATGAAATCAGTGAATTGCCTGTTAATAAAATAATTAGCTATATTTTCTATTAAAAAATATTTTATAGCCTACTTAATTATCATTTTGAGAATTTACAAATTTGAAATTCAAACATCACATGAATTTAACACTTCATACATTTTAACGTTATGTAGGACAAAACTCTTTAATTCAAGGCAGCTGTTTCGGCCATATAGATTGGACATGTCCTACACAGGTTGACAAATATCCAACCAAGAATATATGCAATTGGACATCAAACTATTTCAAAATTCCCCCTAATAGTACTGAATATATAACTATTACTAATCTTGCACTGTAATCCAGGTATCATTTTATTTTGTGTATTCAGCACTAATTTCTTCCACATTCATTCAATATCTAATCTATGTTTTAAAATTTGTTGACACAAGTACAAATTAAATGATTATTTGGTGATTTTAAATGATTTTTAAGAATTTTTAAACAAAGACTTGGTATTAAATGAATGATAAAGAAATTAGTGCTAAATACGCAAGATTAAATAATATCTGAGTTATAGTGTGATGTGCAGAACAGTTGTACTTTAAACTTTATTTCATTTCACTAATCTCAACTCTTGTTGGGGGTTGGGATGGCCTAGAGTGCCGCGCTTCGACCTCTATCTGGCTGGTCACCTCTGGCTAGAGGCATGGTTTCGATCCATGGTGTGGGCGCCTTCTTAACCTCTTGGGTTTCCTCCGGGTAGTCCGGTTTCCTAACACTGCAAAAGACCCCTACGCGCAAGCGAATTATTGAAATAGAATTAAACGATGTGTTAGTCCCAAAATGACCTAGTTTGCGTCAAGTGGATGTTAAACCCCATTTCTCCCTCTCAACTTTTGGCAGGATTAGTTTAGTTTAAATCCATCACTAATCTCTATTATCATTGATATTTGGCAGGATTGATTTAGTTTAAGTTCTTCATTTATATATATTGATGCTTAAAGGTTGTGCAAGGGTTGCATTGATTAGAATTATTTTATGTATTTATTGTTTGAGTATCATCATTGTATATACACATATATTCACATCATTGTACAGTTTGTAGGTAGAGCAACGTATATATTTATATATAGAGAGAGTCGGGTCAACTATTGTGTCAGTTGTTGTTTGGTGGGGAGGACAAGGTGGCTAAGTGGTTAAGATGCTGGCACTTAGTTCAATCCTTGCATTGCCGAGAAAATCAGGATTTTCGGACATTGTATCCTCTTGTCAGTAGAGCAGTATGGATGGCCTGACAAGGGCAGCTGTCTAGTCATCCTGTGTATAAATTGGCAGTTGGAATTCGATATAAGATTAGGCCATCATTAAGCCCCATTTCATTTCAATTGTGATTGAGTAGCAATATAGTTTTATGTGTTAACTTAGTACTATACAGTGACAGATTCTCATACAGTTCCTATCTCCGGGTCCTTCGTTTTCAACTCACTGCTGAAGACCCCAATGCTCTAGCGAATTATTGAAATAAAATTTAACCGTATGTTAGTCTAGAAATGACCTGGTTTGTGTCAACCATGACTGCATTTTGCCAGACTCTCTCTATATACGACTCTAGTTTGTAGTGCGCTCTGTAAATATGACTCTGGTTTGTAGAGTGCTGTGTAAATATGACTCTAGGTTGTAGTGTGCTCTGTAAATATGACTCTGGTTTTTAGTGCGCTCTGTAAATTGTGTATCTGTAAAATTGTAACTTGTGTTAAATGCCCATCAAAAAAAAGAAACATTTGTTTAACATTAAAGTAGATATGCCATCTGATTCTATCATATTTACGTGTCCAGCTACAGATCTTGCTCATTAATAGAATTTTAAAAATTCCAACATTGACAGACAGTTATTTTATTAGTTAGATGGCATAATGCTAAAAATTGTCACAATTTAAGAATAAATTTCTTAATATTTTGTTTGAAAAGAAGTGTGTAGAAATACTTTACTTTATTAGCAAATACTTTACAGACATCAGTCGACCAAATCTTTCAATGTGGCAGACTAATTAAATTCAAAAATTAAACTAGTTTACTTTCTGTATATTTTGTGTTCAAGTTAACTGTTGGTCAAATTTCAATCTTGGTTCGCTAGTGACATCAAACAAAGTAACAAACTAACGTAATTGTTTATTTATTGTGGTGTTTGATTTTTGTAGTTGTCAAGGTTACCTATCGATTGTTAGATTGTGTTTTTGTGCATGTATATATGTATATATATTTTGTTGTGATGTATACAGTAATGTATACACACGGAGAAAAAAAAATTAAAGCACCTCCTGTATTTTTCACAATTTTTGCCTTTGTCGATATCAAAATGTTGAATTGGGTTTCTTACTCTTTAAGCACCAATGTAATGAAAAACAGAATATTCATGTGTACACATTGGCATATACTTAAAAGACCCCATGGCAATTGGAATTCGATATAAAAGTAGGCCATAGCGCTGCTGCCTGGGCAAAATTTCACTCATATGCCTATCGTCATTAGTCCAGTTGGAGCAGAACAGTGGGACGGACGTTAAACCCCATTTCATTTCATTTAGATTTTTTGGCATCTTCAAATTATTTTCAATATTATGATAGAAATTATAAAACTGGATAAACTCTATATGTTAAAGATATATTCTTATAAATCACATCTGTATTTCTGAGGTTATATATCTGGGGCCTATTTCACAAAATTTTAACTAAGATAAGATCTGAATTTTAGTTATTTGATTGGACAATATTAGATTGATTTTAGTTCTTAGCCAAACAAAATTGAAGTATCTGCTAAAATTTGGATTTTAACTTTAGTTAAAATTTCGTGAAACAGGGCCCAGGTTTTTAATGCTAAACCTTGTAGGAGACAGTTAATTGTAGAAATAATACAAGGGAGTGTTTAAAACTTTTTTCTGTGTGTATATAAATAGATGGTTGTCTCTTGTGTATATTGTGAAATCATTTCATATCATTTCTAAATTATTTGTTTAAACTGTTTTCAGGAAATTCTGATTATAGTGCACTATCTCTACCTCCAATAAATACTGTTTGAATTATATACACAAATAGATTGATAAAGTCTCTCATCGTCATTTCTAGGCGTGGGAACTCAAGTCCCACGACTCAGACTTAAGTCTGACTTAAGTTGTGCCAATCTGATTAGAATACAGATCTATATTTTTTGTTTCGTTTTTTTATGCTTTCTATGGCCTCTAATAATGATCTGACAAGATGTAGCGATAGGTCATGTCAGAGGTCATACAAATGGCTTTTGACCCTATGACATAAGACATGATTAACCAATCAGCATTGATGTTACTTGTGGATTACCCACAAGTCCATGCAAAACACGTCTAAAACTCATTGTAAAAGAACACGTCAATGATAACAACTCTTCCAGATCCTTAAAGACAAGTAAAACAAAATTTTAAACTATAGAAATGAAACATAATAGGATAAGTGTATTAATCAGATTGGTATTTTAATGTTGGATTCAAAATGCGAATCAGAGACTTTAATTAAACAGCAATTAAATATGGATTCCTTGATTGACATTTTGATATTGACACTTTAGTGTGTTGGTCATTTTTAAGAATTGGTGATTTATTTTGTTTTTGACCTAAGATTAATAGATTTGTGTTTGCTTGCGTCGGACGAATCGTTATTTTGTTTGTTTTGTTGTAAGTTATTATTCGTATTGGTGAAAATAGTTTCACGTAATTTCTGACATTTATAAGTTTTTCAATTCATTTTTGTTCATATTTTTGCCATTTAAAATGCCCTAGCCAGATTTTACTGTTAATTCTTTTTCTCGTAGTCAGAAAAGGTTCGTTCCATTTATAATTTACGTAACAAATTAGTTATGTTTTGGAATAAATTTATAAAAAAATTTTAAAGCATTTTTCTGTTGTTTTTTAAACTAGGTTTCAAAATTTCGTGGATAAGTTCACATGTGCTCAATAAAACTATTTAGCCATTTAAAATGTTCTGAAGATCGAGGGAATAGGAAGAATATCAGACACATGGGAAAAAGTCAAGAACCTTCCCACAATACAACAATAAGATCTGGCTCATGGATGAAAACACAAAACGGAAATTTCGAGGCTAAAAGATTTTTTTATTCCATTTGCAGAGCATCTCTCCTGAAAGTCAGAAAACAGATTCTCCCAGCACCACTCGTGGTCAGCGTCGTGCTCGAACAAAAACAGATAGTCCCAATCCTAAGAGTCGTGGTGACAGACGCAGGGAACCAGATGGAACCAAGCCGAAAGGAACGGAAACTTTCAGTCTCAGTAAGGCCGGGACGTCGAATAAATCTAGCAGTCAAAAACAAGATGCAAATCGACCTTCTGACACTAAAGTTCCCAAACTTCGTAAAGGTGACACTCAAGGACCTCTTGCAGTTGGGGATAAAGATAAGGAGTTACGAGTTGTCTTGGAGAAGCATGTGGTACGACCGGCGCCCCTACCACCCCTGCCTTCACATGTTGAACTCGCAAATGGCAAGAAACATTGTTTGAACAGATTGTTATGGATGAAAGTGTTCGCGTATCTCGAAGAGAGCGAGTTGTGTTTGTGTATGGCCATTTGTAAGACCTGGAACCGTTGGTGTCTGGACAGAAAGTTATGGAAAACCCTCGATCTGTCGCGTAAACGACTCAAACAAGTTCATCTTATTGGTATCGTGAAACGACAGCCCTCAAACCTAGTGTTGGTGTCGAGTGTTATTTCCCAAAAACAACTGGTGTGGCTAGTCTCGCGATTACCGCAACTTCAGACCCTAGATCTTACCTATTGCTCGTGGGCAACTATCTGTGGATTGTGTTCAGCCTCGTGCCCATTTTTGAAATCCCTTTTATTAAAATGGGCTGTAGGAATCCGTGAGAACTGTTTTCGTGATTTGGTTTTGCCGCCAGTCGATGGTAAGCCTGGGTTAAACGAAGTTAGTCGTTTGATACGTCTGCGGCATTTAGATTTATCGGGTTGCGAGATAACGGACCAATCGCTAGAGCTTATTGTAGAGTATATGCCCAGATTGGAGACACTTGGGCTCAGTTATTGTATGAGGCTCACGGACGAAGGCATCGAAAAACTCTTTCTTGAGTCGAGCCCCCTACGAAGTTCCCTGAGTGAATTACAACTATCAGGGTGCTGTCAGCTATCAGAGAAAAGTGTCGTACTGGCTTTCAAGTCGTGTGCATCATTGACTTCCTTGAGGTGTAAAAATTGCCCCAAAATATCACAAGAAATGTGTCAGAGCTTTGTAGACTCTTTTAGTCAGCGTAGACTTTTGTTTTCAACCTCAAACATGGTGATTACGGTACAGTGATGAATCTATTTTTTAAGGTCAGCTCAATTATCGTCAAGGTTAGGGCATGTGATTGTTGTTAAGCATTAGAGCTAGTTCTAGGGTTAGGGTTGGGATTAGTGCTAGTCCTGTCTACATCTCGTGATTATGACGAAAATTGAGCTGGCTGTATCATTTAGTACTAATTTACAGTACAGTGATGAATTGAACATGGGAGATAACTCCAATAATATTATTGCGGCTCAATAGTTTCAAGCATAGAAGTGGATACATTTCAATAACTGGAAATAAGGCATATGTCATAAATTTGAAGTCAGGCACAAATCCACTGGTGGCTGACATTAGGTCTAGTACATATTTGTGTTTTTTCACGTTTTTATAGGATATTTGTAATTTTGACCATGATTTTCATAGTTAACTTGAACATTCGAAACCCACTTTTAATTAGGACTTAAACATTGATAACTCACTTTCATTTGTTAACTTGTGTATTCATTTCATCAGACATTCATAACTCACATTTCATCAGACTTGTAACTCACATTTCATCAAACATTCGTAACTCACATTTCATCAAACCTTCAGAACTCACATTTCATCAAACCTTAGTAACTCACATTTCATCAAAGCTTTGTAACTCACATTTCATCAAACATTCGTAACTCACATTTCATCAAAGCTTTGTAACTTGCATTTTATCAGACATTTGTAACTCGCATTTCATCTGACATTCGCAACCTAACATTTTATGACATCCGTAACTCGCATTTCATTAAACATTTGTTACTTATATTTCATTAGATGTTCATCACCATCGCATGTCATTTTAAGTCAATCCATTTGTATTGTTATGTTTTTATATAAGAACACTTAACACATGTAAGATTATGGCTAATAGACCCAGTCAGGGCAGAACAGTAGGAGGTTAAACGCCATTTCATTTCATTTTAATAGACTAGGTTTTTATATCGCGTTTTAAAAAATTAAGAGGACAATTACATTTAAAACATGGCTATTATTTATAAGATGTCTATGTTATGTCTGAATCAAGCTACATCATATAGATAATTTATTTCATCATTGTTCATGATTATATATAATTGTATTTTTATGTTAAATGAATTCAAACAGACAGAAACTATATCAAAACCATGAGTAATGGTCATTATAATATAGTTGTATTTTTTACATGAATTACGAATGTTTGAATCTGACAGACAGAAACTATAATAGAACCGTTAGTAACGGTTATTATCATTTTGTTGTTAAACTTTACAGATTAAAAGGACTAATTCTGACTACAAGTGTATCTTGTTGTTTTTTATAACAAATAATTTGAAGAAGAGAGGTGGAAAATATTGCTGCTGGGGGAAAATCCCCCCTTTATATGGGGGTTGCGGATTGGGTAATGTGAGCATGTCCCTCTTTTAATTTAAATGCATGTTTTATCATAAGGTCTTGTCATTGATTCCCTAGTTGTATGTGACAAGGAGTAGGGTCGCCGGTCCAACCTCCTGGGTTTTCTCGGGGTCCTCAATGCTAAAGACCCCTACACGCAATTGAATTTGACGTTGATCCCTGCATTAACCGAAAATGTTCATCAGGATTTTAAGCCGTGGGTTCTCCTCATCAGTGATACAGGACAGAACCTGCACACATTAAAGAAACCTTGACAGTTGGAATTTGATATAAGAGTAGGCTGTAGCGCAGCTGTACGGGCAGAATTTCTTCATAGTATGCGGTATGGCATATGTCCGTCTTCGTTAGCCCAGTCATGGTAGAACAGTCGGACTTTAAACCCCATTTCATTTCAAGTATGTCAACGAGCCCAGAGGGTTTAAAATTGAAATAGAATAGGTGAGGTGTGCCACTATCCAGGCAAAATTCTCCTAGAACAGAAATAATTACCATATGTTAGTCTTCAAATGACCAGAGTATGATAAACCTCATTCTATTTAATAACAACATACAACTTTCCCTCCGGTGTTGGGCAAGCAAGTCCATTATGATTTTCTGGCGTAGTTTCTCCTTTGGTGTGGTGCAGGACGGGGGCCCTGAAAAGGACAGCTGTCTAGTTGTTCGGATACTACAGAAAATCAAGGCCTTGTTTACACATTGCCGTGCATGTAAAAGATACCTTGGCAGTTGGAATTCGATACAAAAGTAGGCCAAATTGTCCTCAAATTTGATGATATTTGATAGGGTGAAGGATATGGGCGATTACAATATACAACCATGTGGGTGGACCAATCAAAAAACAACCATATAAAAGAAAATTCAAAATATAAAAAGCTAAGATATATTTTAATACAGATAGTTTGATCAACCTATTCCTTACCCTAACCTTTGCTCTATACAAATAAAGTTAGTATGATGGACAGAATACCCCTTCTCCTAACCCTTGTAACCTACAAGTACCATTTGTACGATGGAGAGATGACATTTTTTAAATTAATCAAACTAAAACAACAATTTAATAAACATAAAAAATATAGTTATCTACATAGTAGATAATTACACTCGAAATATTCTTCTTGACGTAAGAATTATTACGCAAAACGTACAATAAAAAAAAACTGAAACTGGATCTTCACCCAGAGTACATCTCCACAATGTTTCTTGACGTAAGAATTATTACACAAAACATCATATAATAAAATAAAACTTAAACTGGATCTTTACCCAGAGTACATTTCCACAAAATCTGTGTGGCTTCATTAGTATTCTTCTTAACGTAAGAATGATTATGAAAAATATCAACCAATAAAACCTTAGTTAAACTGGGTCTTTACCCAGTGTACATCTCCACGATATCCGTCCGTGTGGCTTCATTTATAAAATCAATTTCATTATCAACGTGATAATTTGAATTCATAAAACAGAGGATTCTGACAATTAAGTCGTATATTTACATATATTCCTCCTGGGGATAAAGTCGTCATGAAATCCCTGTATCGGGGCAACGAAGAAAAGTTCTGAGACTGAATCGAATTAAGCGAAACAAAGTACGGAAATGAATCAACAGCACATGTACATTGTATACGCATTATATATATATATATATATCAATAAAAAAAAGAAATTTTATTTAGAAGATGAACAAGCCATCATTTTGAATTAAGGGATTTCTAATGCATTCTATATCGAAGCTTGCGTGAAGATAATATACATATACTTGAATATATAAAGACTCATTTTAACTTGGTCGTCAACACATGGTAATCATGAAAACATAAAGGGGTTACAAGTTTCCTCAGATGTGAAGTTATTTTAACTTCTTTCATCTTGCTCTAAGAATCAGTTTCAACCATCCAGAACAAAGATGGAGGGCCGAAGGTTCATATATTATACTCGTCAAACTGAGTAAGACTAGAAATAACCATATATATTTTTGAATTATTTCTAATTGTACAATCAGTGATAATTCTCACCAAAAAGAATTCATTAACATTTAACCAATAAAATAAACAAATAAGATAAAATAAACAAACATTTTGTATTAAATAAATTTAGAGATTTCAATTTCTACAATATTCAGATCTAAAAACAAACAATTATTTGATCATCAACTAGATATACATTAAAGCTAAAATCTGCAATACACAGTGACCTGGACTATCAATGACTACCATAGATTTTAGTCTAGTTTTTCCAGTAAATAACTCACCAGAGGTAATTGAGTAAAGTTTAAATAGCGGTATACAACAATTAGATCAACAAGTTGAGTTATAAACTTCAGTTACAAATTAATTCAGCTCTGTTAACTTTACCCAACTCATCAAAAATAATTAAAAAAATAAAAGTAAAAGAATATTTCTATTTGTGACAAGGGACCTGTTACCAGCACCATCTTTTGATAAGCCTCTTTTTAATCTCATTTAATCTAATCTTGGAGATGCTAATTGAAGGCCGCTTGGGGAGGTTCAGGTATTTCCAAAATGGCCGCTTTATATAAATGACTAATTTGGGGAATACTAGCCCAAACCCTAACCCTAACCCTTTTAGGAGGGGTAAAATGTAAATTGGATCCAAGTTCATTCTTCTAAAAAGGGTTAAGGTTAGGGTTAGGCCTAATATTCCCCCAAATTATAGAAAGTGGCCATTTTGGTCTCCGGAAACATACAAACCTCCCCAACCGGCAGTAGATTTAAATTGTTTCTTATAGTGGGTATTTTCTGCTAACAGACTATAATACATATTGATAGAAAAACAATTATTTAATTCATTTGGCCAAGGCATTTATTATTACTATATTTTGCTTGAAAACGTTACCAGAAAACTCTTCGAAATGCCGAACAAATAAATTAAGTAGTAGTTCTTTTATAAGTATGTGTGCTAGTTTATTTCCATATCATGTCACTTAATGCCATTAAAGAATAATTTTCTGACATGTGGCACGAGTATGTATAAATATAATACCAAGTGTAAATAAAATCTTCTAAACGAGGTAATATTTGACTATTTTAATGGGAATGGTAGCTTCAATATTCCGTAATGGAGTAATCGCCAAGCACGGATATCTTCAATAAATTAATCGCCGAGCTTGAATAGTAAAATAAAGGCGTAACTCTATCGTTTTAATCGCATTTCAACACTAAACGGCATGTTAATTAAATGCCAGATAAGTTCTTCTATCAGCCAAGACTGGTCAATTTGACTGAAACAGAAGCTGTGCATCAAAAATCATAAAAATATACAATAACAAAATAGTACAGCAATATAATAATGACTTACATTTAGCACAATATAAACAAACATAAAATAAAGGAAAAATATAATTCTATTTTTGTTCTTTACTCAAAAACAAATAAAGATATAATAATCTCATGTAAACATAAAATGAACAAAAGAAATTAAATTCGGAAACTTTCTCTCTTTCCGTCGATGTGTGCTAGACGGAGATATACATCGGTGCCGATACCAGACATAGTCTCAATCGTCAAGCTACCTCCGAGATACTGAGCATACGCTTTAGCTGTTGGTAGACCGAATCCATATCTGAAACATAACACGATGATAATCTTTAAATGGCGTTTAGTAACTGGATAGAATAACAACAAAACAACATATTTATATATATCAGCTGCTAGTGTATTTTAGGCGACGTTTTGTAGAGTATTCTATTAACGTTATCAAACTAAAACAGGTATATTTATGTTTGCCTCATACCTGTTTTATTGTACTAGCTTGTCTACGTTGTGAGAATACCCTACAAAACATCGCCTAAAATACACTAGCAGCTGTTTTCCATAAGTATGTGTTTTTGTTGTTACAAAGCTTCCTATTTCTACTTACTATCCGAGAAAAGAAATGGGGTTCAACGTTCTGCTGTTCTGCTCCAAACTGGGCTAATGAAGACGGGCATACGCCATACAGTGTGCTATGATGAGGGAAAGTTTGCCTGGACAGTGGCACTACAGCATACTCTTTTATTGAATTCCAACTGTCAAGGGATCTTTTACATGCACGCCAATGTGAACACAGGACTTTGGTTCTTTGTACCATTCGAACGTCAGACCCTCCATCCTGCATCACTGACAAATGGAAACCAATTCGGAAAATCTGGATGAACTTTCTCAGTGAATGCAGGTCGTAAGGTCTGTCATTGAGTAAACTGGCCCCATAAATTGAACTAGCATTTACATCTATTTTAATGGCCTACTGACGATCCCCGACCATAAAATTATATTTACCCGTGCATCTTCCCAGGCATAGGACCCGAATTGGAGGCGTTCATAACTTGTCCAAAAAGACCCCCATCTATTCTATCATCTGCCAGGTTTCCAGACGTCGTAAAGTTATAATCCCATACTTTATTTACGTAGCTGTGAGGTATACCACCACCTCGGTCGGATATCCTGGAAATAAAAACAAGTAAACAAAGTTACAGACATTCCAGATTGCGAATAAAACCAGACAACTAAGTGGTTTAGCTATAAACAGCAGTGGTCCATTAGTTTAACATGAAATAGGTTGCCAGGCAACAAAACATATCCCCATATCGTCCCCATTGTCAACAAAGCATATTTATGCTTTAGGCAAGACAATTTCATACAGGTCAAGTGGGTGTATGGTTAAAGGGACAATAACATTCTTGCTGGCTTGGTAGATCCAGAAAATAAATAATACCCTTATTCTAAGTACTAGATGTTTAAGTGTCCTACCTGTTGTGTAAATTATCCATTACAACCTATTTTACTTGTCCAGAGGGTTCGAAAATATTTTAAAATCCAAGTCACATTTGAAAAGGTTTACGTTAGACTTTTCAAATCAATTGGTTGAATTTTTCCAATTTTTCAAAATAGGTGTGTTAAGATGAAATTTATATCATCATTTAATTGGAATATTCTAAAATAATACGATTTGGTGACCAGAATGAAGATTGGGACATATTTTTCAGTTACAACAAGAGTGTTATTGGGGCTTTAATGGTTAATATGTTCGAAGGACTGTTGTTGAGTCAATGCTGTTGTTTCAATTCCCCACTTTTACGTGACATAGAGCAGGGCCGCCTATTTAAACTCGGGGGTTTTCTCACGTCCTCCTGTTTGCTAAAGACCCATACACGCAAAGAAGTTCTTGAAATAAAGTTGAACTGTATGTCAGTCCCTAAATGACCTAGTTTGTGTTGATTGCACGATTGCACGTTAAACCCCATTTCTCTCTCTCCCTCTCCGTATAGATATGAGAATCAGAGACACCTAGAGTTTTGAAGACTTTGTTTATGGTTGTACGTTAAACCTCATCGCTCTGTCTCTATCCTGTTTTCCTTTGATTATAAGTATGAGTTTGATAATAAACTATATGTTATTACAGTGATAATTGATGGAAATCAATAAGGATAATATAGCTGGCTAATTACCAATATATAAATATATACACATAATATCAGGTATTATATCATATATAACGATAATATTTTTTAATTTTTATACGCCCACATTAAAATGTGGTTGTATTTTTTTTGGTGCCCTGGTCTGACGTCCACAATTGGTTGTGGTTGTGGACTCTCAAGAGGCTAAAGTTATTATTCGATTCAGTAACAAGATGCTTGTGGACACTCTAAGAGTCTAAAGTTAATATCCAATAGACTTTAAATTTACTATGGCAGTAACAATGGGAAATTGTTGAAAATCAATAGGCGCCTTCATCTCATGACTTCAAACATCGGTCATAAACATTAGCCTTTAGAACGTCCATAAGCAATATTGAACGTCAATCGGCCATACAGGGACGAAAATGATATTATATGACCACATTTCAATATGGGCATATAAAAATCATCAAATTTGTACTGAATGCTGACCATTCAATTTACAAGTGTTTAATTTCTCAATCACTGTTTAAAACCAAACAACCCAACTGATTATTGATGTATAATGATTAATTTTTGAATAGTGGTCAGGAAATCAAATACTTATAAATTGAAGCTTTAAACTAGACACATGAACAAATTAGATGATTTTTCTCGATTTATTTACGAAAACTTAACCTAAAATCCTAAAAATCAACTGTGACAAAAATCACATTTTATCTTACAATAAGCAGTATTCATTAAAATTTATTTTAAGAGAATAAGGTTTCATGAATAAGGGCCCAGACATGGGGCCTGTTTTACAAAATTTTAACTAAGATAAAATCCAAATTTTAGTAATTTGATTGGATAATATTACATTGATTTTAGTTATCAGCCAATCAAAATTGACGTATCTACTAAAATCAGGATTAATCAAATTACTAAAATTTGGATTTTATCTTTGATAAAATTGCGTGAAACAGGCCCCAGTGAGAGAGAAAGAAACGTCCACCCGACACACACTAGGTCATTTCGGGAGTAACATATGGTTTAATTTTATTTCAATAATTAGCTTGTGCGTAGGGGTCTTTAGCAGTGGGAGGAAACTGGAGGACCCAGAGAAAACCAACGAGGTTGGACATAAAACAGGCCTCAGAGTAAATAATAAGTTATCTTTGATTTGAGTATGTCATGGTAGAGAGAATATAATCCTGTATATTAACCAGATCATAATGAGCTTATTACCTGATCTTGTACCTGCCAGGTAATAAAACAAGGTGTTTCATAATATTCTCATTTAGGCCAAAACAAGTTAATAATTCATTCGTCAGAGATTTTGATAAATAAAAACCTGATCGAGTCACATGATAAGGGTTTCATTTAGAATTTCAAAAAATGTAAATGTTGAAGTTTTTGAGAAGTGTAATTAAGTATTTTTGGTTTATTACTATTATTTATTCCCCTGAATCACATTGTAATACACAACAACACAATATCATGTAGTTGTGTTGAATAGGAGTTTCTGTATTAGATGTTTAGTTTCAAACCATCGATGGAAAACTGTTCAAATTCATTGAATACAATGGAAAACTATTGAGCGGGAAGTTCTGTTGCCTAGTTTAAATTGGAGAGACAAAGAGAGATAGTTTAAAGTCCACTCGACACAAACCAGATCATTTTGGGACTAAATATGGTTCAATATTATTTCAACACTTTTGTCAGATACATCTTAATACGAAATTTCCTGGCTGAGAGGTAATGATAGATGTACTAGTCAGACACAAAACAGGTCATTTTGAGACTAACATATGGTTCAATTATATTACAATACTTTTGTCAGGTACATCTAAAACCTTTATTTCCAGGTCTGGATACCTAAGTTGTAAGTGGTAGAAGCAGTTGAAGATCAAAAGTTTAACTTGGTGTGGCCTTGTATACAAATCATTGACATGCCTATTTAGCATGTGTTAAGTAATCTGTGAATGTAATCCTGCTTCTAATTGGATATCATACTGAGATTATTGTTAACCTGTGGTTTTGGTCGGTTTAATGGTTATACTAGTTGCTCATAGTCAGTCAGTCATGATTGCTTCTCAACAGAAAGTAAAAAAAATGGTGGACCTACGGCTTCAATAATTTTAGAATTCTTGTGAGGATACTGGATTTAGAACAAAATATATAAACAATTAATCGCGATCGGTGATCAGACTTTTCTTGCCAGTTAGTCAAATTTTTTTTTTAGGGGTTGTGTTCATCAAGGATTAGACAGACATGTTTTCCAAACAATCTGACAGTTTGGGTCAAAAATATTATGCTTACAAATCTGAAGTCGGTGATCAGGATTTTCATTTTAAATTTTGGCCAGTTGGTTAAATTGTTTCTAGGTGTTTTATTTACCCAGGATTAGGCAGACAGTTTCTGAGTTTATATTTCTAAAATCCATGACAGTAACATTGCTTTATCTCATTTAATTCGTCTTTTTTTTTAAAAAAAAAACATTAAATTAATTACAATATTTTAAAAATTTATCTAACAAAAGTAAGTTCTATGTTTCGTGTTGTTTTGGCCGAAAGTATTATGCTTTAATATCTGGAGTCATTTCTTTATTAATGTTTTTTATTTTATTTCTCTACAGAATGTCTGAATTGGAGTTCTGACAATGTCGGGGAAAAAAGACGAGGACACTTTCAACGAATATCCACCGAATATCACATCGATTGGTCGGGAAACATCGCGACTATCATCTCGACCAACTACAAGTTACAGCACCGAGAGAGATCCGTCATTTTATAGAGGGCGTTCTTTTTATGGATACAGTCCACGACCATGTGACACGCATACATCTGATCGAAGACGAGAAACATCAAGACTCTCTGACGATTACATTCAACGAGAACAAACAATTTTATCAAAGCACGATCCCTGTACATTTCCAGAAAAACCGCGAGAACTTTTTAATCCCTTACATGGAATAATCAAGGATCGGAAAGTTTCATCAAAGACATTCAACGTGTTACCCTCAATTACGACACCACGCGCTCTAACCAGTCGTACATCGAGTTCTAGTCAGTTAGGATCAGTTCACGAAATGGGTACAAACAATAGTTATAACAGCCCACGACTGGCCGATATAACACCAGTCACTCTCCCTCCGATAAACCGTGCTCGATGGAACTCTTTAAGACAAAGTGACGATGTTTCTGTGTATAACGAACGTGTCTGTTGGGAGATTTCTAATGCCAGCGATAATTCATGTGGATATAATTCTTCAACAGACGATTATTTGTGAGGAATAATTCCCAGGCAGCACCAGTCAAAAACAATGTCTTCATCCTTTACGAAGAACAGTTACAAATGTGGCCCTTTTTTAATCCCATCCAAATTATTTATTATTCCTTTTATTGAAATCTAGTGATTGGAAATATAATATTATTTTTTTATTGAAAACAGGATAAATGTGAAATTTTAAAATATTCCAGTAAATAAAAGGTAAATAAAATTATCTAAAATTTTGTTGTAAGCTAAAATTTTTCTTGTTTTTTCTTCAAAAAAAGAGACTGAGACAAATGTGTATTAAAGTCCATTTGACACAAACTAACACATTTCCGGACTAACACACGGTTTAATTTCATTTCAATAATTCGCCTGCGTGTAGGGATCTTGAGCAGTGGGAGGAAAGAGAGGACCCGGAGAAAACCCATTAAAACAACATAAGTTTTATAAAGGGCTATGTATTAGTTAAAATAAGGCAAATAATTTTGAGTAAATTCTTAACCAAAATCTATAAGAATACTTTGTGAAGTTGGGTCCTAATGTATTTATATATTTAACTGTGAATGAAATGTTAATTATATTGTTGTTGATATATTATCAATTATTTAATGTAATTGTGAAATATTTCGTTTTTTTGTAAAAAAGAAATCAGACAATAAAAGTGACCTTTCCAGTTTAATTTAATTTGTTTTGTTTAATTTGTTTGGTTCAGAATTAGGGGGGGGGGGGGGTTGATGGCCGAATGGTTAGCACAAACTTTGTGTCAAAAGTAGGGCTGGGTATCGATAGTGATTTTTACTATCGATAATCGGCAATGAAATGTCGGTCGATAATCGATAGTATCGAAAACAAACTTATTTTCACGGTCGTCATCAAGACTGGATACAGTATAAGTTCAAAGTTCAACACCATACGAAGTTGCGAAAGATCGTTTGCTCCTGTGCTTCCACACAGCACTTTTAGCTTTGCCGGTAACATCAACAAGCGTTTTGACGTCCATGTGTACTATTTATTGTACCGGGTACTCTATTACTGAGGCACACGTACAGAAATAGTGAACTGTTCAGACGAATTCTGAAGCTTGCAAAGGGAAATAACGCTAACTTTATTTACACATCCGGGTATCTCCGATTTAGCGATATTCAACAATAATTTCTTCAAAACTAAAGTAACGTTTCAATGAGAGTGAATTTATGAAAACGGCTGTTCAATAAGCAGTCACAATTTTGTTATGTGTTACATTGAATACTTCACTTGATAGTAATTAAAGTGAGCGGCGTATTATGATTAACTGAAAGAAGCCACTGACATTTCAGACGCAAGAAAAATAGACGAAGAGCGATAATCGATAGTAACCCACCGCTATTGATAGTGCTTTTCAGGGCCGTCCAATCGATACTATCGATATTTTACCCAGCCCTAGTCAAAAGGTCTGTCATTGATTCAACTAACGTGGTTTCAATTCCCCAGCTGTACGAGACAAAGAGTAGCGTCCCCAGTCCAACACTTTCTCTGGATCATCCAGTTTCTTCCCACTGCTAAAGACCCCTACGTGCATGCAAATTATTGAAATAAAATTCAACCATGTGTCAGTCCCGAAATGATCTCGCTTGTGTCAAGTGGATGTTAAACCCCATTTCCTTTTCTAGGTTCATAATTGATAATTTAATACGACTTGAACCCCTCTGTACACAATATAAACAAGCCAGTGCCACCTCCTTCTAATTCAACGGGGGGGTTGGGATGGCCTAGTAGTCTAGAGTGCCACACTTCGACTCGAGTTGGACGGTCACCTCTGGCTTGCAGCTGTGGATTCGATCCCTGGTGTGAGCGTATGTGGCATGGAGATAGGGGCGCCTTCTCAACCTCGTGGGTTGACTCTGGGCACTTCGGTTTCGTACCCCTACGCGCAAGCAATTCATTGAATTAAAATTAAACCACATGTTAGTCCCGAAATGACCTAGTTTGTGTCGAGTGGACATTAAGCCCCATTTCTCTCTCTCTCTTTTATTTCAACAAACTCCTTGCCAGGAGATTGTATATCATGTTGAGTACATTCGACTGAACATAAAATAACCCTTAATAATTGGACATTCAGAAGATTAGTAGACTGTAGCAATATGAAATCGTTAACAAGAGCCATATATTGATCGTATAACTCATATTGTAATCTTTAACCAATTATTGATTCTATTATTGTATAACTCATATTGTAATCTTTAACAAATTATCGATTCTATTATTGTATAACTCATATTGTAATCTTTAACCAATTATTGATTCTATTATCGTATAACTCATATTGTAATCTTTAACCAATTATCGATTCTATTATTGTATAACTCATATTGTAATCTTTAACTAATTATTGATTCTATTATTGTATAACTCATATGCACCTGTATCCAGAAATATATAGTTTGTCACTAGATATGGTCTGTTTTGTTGAAATAATGGCCCTCAACCTCCGCTAACAAAATAAAACATTGGTGTAATGTTATATAGTCACCTAAACTTAGAATCTCATGTAAATAATGTATGTAAATTATGTTATTATCACCTACGTAATATTACTAAAATTCGCAGTAGCCTCTCCACTGACGCAATACAAACACTTATAAGTACCTTAATTATCTCCAGACAGGACAGTTGCAATTCCTCACTGATTGGTCTTCCACGTCGCATTATTGATAAACTCCAAAAAGTGCCGCAAGACTGATCACAAGCATGAAATATAACGAGCACCGTCATAACCCCAGTTTTATTTCAACTGCACAGGTTGCCTGTTGTTTTTAGAATTAAATATAAAATACTTTTATTAACTTTTAAATGTTTTAATGGTATTGCGCCCTTTTACTTGTCCTGTCTCTTGAATATTTATAAACCTTCTCGAATGTTACGGTCATCCAGAGACATTTTGTTATTAACGGAAAAAAGAGCCAACCTTTCAAGTTATGGAGAACGATTGTTTTCGTTTCTAGCCCCAAGGCAGTGGAATCTATTTCCGTTTAGTATATGCAGTTGTACCTCTTTAACAACTTTTAAATCTAAACTTAAAACTTTTTTATTCCGAGAGGCTTTTAAATGTTGAATTAATTTTAAATATTCACCATATATATTTTATAGATATTTATTTTTGTACTGATTTTATAGATATTTAGTTTTTTACTGTTTCTATAATTATTATTTTTTTAATGATTTTATATATATATCCTATACACATATATATCTTGTAAAGCGCATCTGAACACGTATGTGGAATTTAGGTGCTATATAAGTGTTGTATAATAATAATAATAATATTGACTGTCATTTTGGGTTTTACTATTAGGTACTGAATGTAAGGATTAAATAAAGACATATATATGTCATACTAGACAACCAAGACTATATCATGAAGACATATATGGTACGTACCTGATGACAAAGTCTTCTTCGTTAACTGCTACGGTAACGTAGACCGCTGGCATGTTCTGTAAACTTTCTAAATTAGACTCTACTGTAGATCTGTAATAAATATAAAATATTATGTAACATTGTTCAGGGAGAGGAATGGGGTTTAACATCCACTCAACACAAAAGTCAATTCAGGACTAACATATGGTTTAACTCTATTTCAATAATTAGAAAACTTTTGTTGCTTTATGTATCAAATACATGTGCAAAGCTATGTGTTTCTGGATCGAAAATATTTCTCATAAACAGTGATAGAAAGTTGAGCAAATTCTTAACCTAAGTCTGAGAATGATTTGTGAACTGGGGGCCAGGTAAAATCCCAAACATACTAATACAGTACTATCTATTAATTTAAGTCATACAAGACCAGAGGAGAAATATCAGATTATAACATGTGATTCTATCAACAAAATTTTGTTTTTATATCAAGGAAAGTTTCAAATAGACTTCTCTCCTTCTGATTAAAATATACATCTATATTTCGTTTTGTATTTATACTTTCGATGGTCTACACTACATGATGATCTGACAAATTGCACTGGAAGTTGTGTCAGGGGTTGTACGAGCTACTTTTAACCCTATGACGCCTAGTGGTTTACTCTGTTGTAAGAGACCGTTTCATTGGCTAATCCCTCCCTTTAACCAAAACGTCGGTAACATAACTCTTCAAGATCTTATAGAGTATGGTAAAGACAAGTAAAACGAAATTTTGAACTATAAAAAACAAAACGAAATAGGATCTGTGTTTTAATCAGATTGGGTGGCATAGTGGTCTAGAGTGCCGCGCTTCGACCTCTGGCTTGCGGCTGTGGTTTCGAGCCCTGGTGTGAGCGTATGTGGCATGGAGATAGGGGCGCCTTCTCAACCTCGTGGGTTTTCCTCCGGTCACTCTGGTTTCCTCTCACTGCTAAAGTGAATTATTGAAATAAAATTAAACCATATGTTAGTCCCGAAATGACCTAGTTTGTGTTGAGTGGACGTTAAACCTAGTGCTGGCACAATAAATCGTTGAATCGATGTATCGCGATTCGCCGTCTCACGATACCTGTATTGAATCGCAGGATGCCGAATCGATTTTTCACGATTCTTTTTTGCTTTTTATCAAATATATCATGAACTTTAAAAACTTTCAATTATATCCACAACCCTCAACTTTATTTGAAACTATGACACTTCACAAACGATGTCCAGTAGTCTTGACATGTGTGATACTATAAATAGTGCATGACCGTAATTACCGTTAGTTTCGTAAGTAAAGATTAACAGTATTTTAATGTCTTTTCGTTTTGTTTCCGAATTTCAAAGTTTGTTATAAGGCTTAGGTAATAAAACATACATATTTGAATACATAAAACAACATTTTACTCTCGAATTTTATAAATTTAGAACGTAAATATAATAGATAGTACTATAGTAGCTCTTGTAAAAATCAAAATGGCGGTAAACACAGTCGCAATAATAAATCCTCCAGCGAGATATAAATCTAAAGTTTGGGAAAATTTTGGGTTTTTAAAAGGGAACACAACGAAAGTTGTTTGTAGAATATGCAAAACTATTCTAAAATATTGTGTTAATACAACCAATCTCAGCATTCACTTGACAAGACACCATAGTGTCCATAGTCAAGTGGCGACTGTCTTGTCTAAGTACGTCTGCTAGGATTAGTAGAGTTTACTTCTAAATAGTAGGCCTAATCAAGTTTATTTATTTCCTGGATTTAGTGACTTCATTAAAAACACAATCACATATTTAATTTGTTGTTTTATTGATAAATGTACGACCTAGTTATGAATCGCGATACGTATCGTATCGCGGCACATGAATCGCAATACGTATCGTATCGTGAATGCAGTCGCAATACCCAGCACTAGTTAAACCCCATTTCTCTCTCTCTTTCTCTTTAATCAGATTGGGCTTCTCTGGGCTTTATCGATCATTGCTCAATAAAACCTAGTAGAAGCGTTGTTCAGTTATTGTATTTGACATCGTTGTGTCTAGTACCTACCTTAAAGCGTTTTTCAGTAATTCTGTCAGTATGTAATCTAAAGGTGGCGCTATATAAGGAAACGTAGCGTTGACGTGACCGTTTAATTTGACATCTGGTGAGAAACCATATTTAGCCTGACAAACATTCCTACAAGATCAAAACAAAGACAAATCATCAATATATACACTTCAATATTATCTAATGTAACAAAATATACATTTAAAAATTTTATTCATAAATACAAAACTGATTCTCCATATTCAAATGAATGGGAAAAAACCCTAAACATTTCAAGTTTAAAGGAGCTAATCCCTAATATTTGGGACCTATAAATTGACCCTAATGGGTCACAACACACATATAATAATGTAATCTGATTATATATAAACTGATTTACATACAATTGTCTCGTTTTGACTTGAATTGACAAATAATTCGTGTTTTCAATGTGTAAGACTTTGGATGGTATTGAGTTAGAGACTTGGCTACTTTAAATATTAATACTATAATTTTTGAAAATTCAAGAGAAATAAATAACTACAGAGAGATGTAATTCCACCACCAATATTTTGTTAAAAAAAAAAAGCTGCTAGATTTTGTTAAAAAAAAAAATTCCAAAGATTCATTTTAAGATTGGTCCACATGAGTGTGTCACTATTTCGCACCAATTAGGGTAGTAGGTATTTGTGTAGTTCAGTGTGTGATATGCGAAACCAAGGTAGCGCAATGCGTGTGTCAGCTACAGAAAGTTATCGCAACAGTGTCGTTCAAAACCTTGTTAAATATCTTCGGTTACTCATGCATGCAGTTTTGTGAGAAGGGACTCAGGAGTTACAGTAGACTTTTGGATTCCTCTTTTCAGTAATGTAGTACTGGGACCTGTCAAAGTACAGTGTTTAGTTGTTAATCTGTCTGTGTCCTTGTTAAAGTACACAAGAGAATATTCGAAATTGCCCTCGTATCACACTGCCCATCTTTATTAACCTACTAGAATGCTGAATCTCATTTCATTTAACAGAAGACCAAAAACAGAATTATGCTGTATCTTTATCTCTATAAATGGCATCAGGTATTTTATCAGTTGGACACCATGACGACGGGTAGATGGGTATGTTTATCAGTGTGAACCCATGACAACGGTTAGACAGGTGATTTTATTAGTGGGAAACCATGACGACAGATAGCCAGGTGTGTTTACCAGTAGAAAACGATGACGACAGATAGCCAGATGTTTTTAGCAGTTGAAAACCATGACAGTGGCTAGACAGGCATGTTTATCAATGGGAAACCATGACGACAGATAGCCAGGTGATTTTTGCAGTATGAAACCATGACGATGGTTAGACAGGATGAAAAGGTGTTAGCACTGAATCAATGTTCCCTCCCTTTAGTCACTTTGAAATGATTCTATTTGGTGTTTCTTTATTCTGATTTCACCCCCTGTAGATGAATCTATTAATAGTTATATTATATATAAATACATGTTTGAGAATGAGAGAGAACACACCCGAGGCTTACCTTACAAAATCTGCCTTCTTTTCTATTAGTTTTCGGGGTGAGAATCCAACATTTACTATGCCCACGTAGTTAGGCTGTGAAAGATACAGGGTTGCTAGCAAATTGTGCCACAATATATACCAATACACACATATATCCTAATATTCTATCCCCTAACCTATGTCTATACAAACTCTAAACCTTAAACTGGCTCCACCCCCAAAATAATTAAAATATAGGAATTATGATTGTTTTTACTCTGCTGTTGGATAAATTTGTGTGATCAACCATAAAGGAACAAAGTTTGGAAGGTGACACAAAATACATCTTGTCTATTGGCTGTCTTCTGTAGTAAAATAAAATGAAATGGAGTTTAACGTCCTACTGTTCTGCTCCTACTGGGCTAATGAAGACAGGCATACATCATAAGGTGTGCTATGAGGGAATTTTTGGCCGAGCAGTGGCAATATGGCCAACTCTTATACCAAATTCTAACTGCTACGGGATCTTTTACGTTCATGCCAATGTACACACAGGACCTCGGTTTTTCATCCCATCCGAACTACTAGTGAACTATAAGACAGCTGTCCTTGTCAGTCCCTTTATCCTGCACCAATGACAAGGGGAAACCATGCCGGAAAAACCTGAGGAATTTTCTCAGCCAATGCAGGGATCGAACATGTGACCTCCAGGCTAGCGAGGGCAATCTGATTAAAATACTGGCGCCTTATTCACGAAATTTTAACTAAGATAAAACCAAAATTTTAGTTATATGATTGGATAATATTAGATTGATTTTAGTGCTTAGCCAATCAAAATTGAAGTATCTACTAAAATTTGGATTTTATCTTAAGTTAAAATTTCGTGAATCAGGGCCCAGATCTATATTTCGTTTCTTTTTTTTATACTTTCAATGGCCTACACTACATGAAAATCTGACCAGTTGTACTGGGAGGTCGCATCAGGGATCATACGAGCAGCTTTTGACCCCATGACATCAGACATTTGATTAACAAATACGTGTTGATGTTTCTAGTGGGTTATCCACAGTTCCGTGCTACTCACACCAAAGACTCGCTGTAACAGACTGTTTCATTGGCTAATCTCGCACATCAACAAGAACGTGGGTTATATAACAACTTTTTCAGATCCTAGTGTAGTAAACACAAGTTAAACGGAATTTTGAGCTATGAAAAACGGATCTGTGTTTCAATCAGATTGTAAAAGAAGTGGGCGGGACACCAGAGGAACGATTAGATTGTTCCAGGTTTGAATTGTGTCGTAGTCCGAGAAGTATCGTCAGATATTACAAGCCTGCTTTCCAGGTTTTAGTACCAATGTACAGGCGGAATTTATTGAAGACGAAGAAGAAACACCACTGTATGGGCAAAATTCTCCTCCCTAGTATTGCACAATCTCAAGATGACCCAGGCATGGAGATAGAGACATTCTAATTTTGTGTCAACCATTTTTTTTTTTTATTCCTTTATGTAATCATCTCAGTTGATGATCCCCAAATATAATGTAGCTAAATATCGTCACTGGATGATCTGGACTGATAAGGGCAAAGGTCATACAGCTTTGTCGTTTATTCAGTAGGAAAATAAATTGTCTGAGAAAGCCACTCTACGGGAATTGCAAAATAAATGAGGGGGGAAGGGTAGGAAAACCATTTTGCTCAGAAATAAAAAATAATATTGTAACCACGTTATGGAATTTCAAAAATTAAAAGTGGATTTTTTCTAAACATTTTTCTGTTTTGTTCAATTACAAATGTCAAAAATAAAATAAATATAATTCTAAAACCCTCTTTAAAGAATAATGAAAAGTTTAAACAATGCCCACGGTATATTCATATATAACAAAGTAAATGTTTAATATTTTAACCAATGAAATGTGTAGAAATAATTCTGTGCTTACCCTTGTTTCGGTGTGTAAAGCTAGATGATGTTCGGCCAACATGCGTATACCGAGACGGGATGTTAAAGTTTTATCTAGAAAACCTTTAATTAGATTCTCGTCCTGGAAATAGAGAGAGAGAAATGGGGTTTAACGTCAACTCGACACACAAACTAAATCAATTTCGAGACTAACATATGGTTCAATTTTATTTCATTAATTCCCTTGCACACTGGGGTCTTTAGCAGTGGGGGGAAACCAGAGGATAAGTCAAAATTCCAGTACCATAATTTTAAACAGAAACTTAAAGCTGAATCATTGGTGTATGCTTTAAAAGGGTTAAATTTTTGTTTCAATATGATAAACCATTTTTACACATGAAAACTATAGATCAAAGATAAATGAAAAACTATAGATTGAAGATAAAAGAAAAACTATAGATCGAAGATAAATAAAAAACTTGAGATTGAAGATAAATGGAAAACTATAGATTGAAGATAAAAGAAAAAGTATAGATTGAAGATAAATGGAAAACTATAGACTGAAGATAAATGAAAAACTACATATCGGAGACAAAGGAATAACTACAGATCAAAGATAAATGAAAAACTTACCTTAATGTGTCTTCGACATTCTCCGAATCCCTCGGCTAACAGAGTAACCACATCTTTATGATCATCTAACAAAGTGCGTAAAGTATCGGAAAAATCATTCTCTATATCCAGATCGACAACCTGGATAATATCAAAATAGGATCAGATGAAATGAAAAGGGGTTTAACGTCCTACTCTTTTGCACCTAACCTGGACTAATGGAAGACGGACATACCCCATACAGTGTGCTATGAGGGAAATTTTGCCCGGGCAGCGGCGCTACGGACTACTCTTATATCGAATTCCATCTGCCAAGGGATCTTTTACGTGCACTCCAATTTGTTCATGGGACCTCGATTGGGGAATCAAAATCACAGACCTTACGGTTGTATTCGAAACAGTGTTCGCGTAGGTTAGTGAACGACAGAAGAACGCGAGAACACATTCACGAGTCTCGAACATGAGAGAACAGTATCTATGGTAACACATCCGCGTTAACATGGTGTCAGGTAGATATTCCAATCCCGACACTAATGGTATTAAACTTTAAAATCAATAAATGCACGCGATTCTGTTTTCTCCGCCATGATGTTCTCGCCTCACACCAGCTGACGAGGTAGTGTGGGATTTGAGAACGGGAACGTGTTCGCAAACGCATTCTTGACTGTTCGAAACCGACAAGAACCCGTTCTCAATACGTTCTCTGCACTGGAACCATGTTTCGAATACACCCTAAAAGCATGCCTTAGACAACTCAGTCAAGTTTGACACAAGCCATGTTCTATAAAATTGGATCACTCTATGATTTATGATTTACAGCGTTAGACCACATAAATAATAATAAATGATATATGAACAGAAAACTGTACTTACAGGTGGGAATTCTGAGAGAATATGAAAAGCTCGTATATATAACTCATGCTGAAATACAAACAATCAAACACGTAAAAATACAGATATTGAAAATATAACAATTATAGATACAACGATCCAGTTAATAGTCAACTTAAAACAAACTACCTCATTTTGGGACTAACATATGATTCACTTTTATTTCAATAATTCTCTTGCGCATTGGGGTCCCAAAAGGTTGAACAGGAGTCCCTACTGCTGCTTAATGACAGACCTTATGATCTAAAATAAACAAGACCATTCTACAACCCAACTCCCCCTGAAGGAGAGAGCAAGGGGTGCAATCCTTCCTCCTGAGCCCGTATTTCAAAAGTGGTGCCCTTTCGACAAATGGTTGGAGTGCCCAAGTTTAGATTTACCATTGATTTCATAAAGTTGTTAGGTTTTAAAATATCAAATATTTTGTAATTCAACATGGCACCACAGGGGTTTAATATTATATAGGTTCAAATTAGTATCGAATGGTTTATTCATATGAGAGTCAATGTTTAGACTATGCGTAGGAAATCAGAAGCACAATCACGTAGGAGGCGACAAGTATGTTGCTCTTTTTCATGGACCAAGGTGAGATTGTCCATTGCCGTAGAAGTAATGTTTAGACTCATTTCTTGCCTTCATCAAATGAGATTAAATAGGGTTTGATGTTTTATTTTTTTTGAATCAACTAGACAAATGGAAAATAACAAGGGAAATTTTGTACAACGTGGTACATGTATATTTTTTATAATAGTTTAAGAAATGCATGTCAGTGCCTGTATTTAAAGTTGTTTAATGGTCTTGAGAAAGATATTACGTAGTATATTGATAAACTTAGTACTTACAACTTGTAATATAGTTGGATTACAGCCGATAATAAAAGGTAGACCACGAAATCCGGCAATACGATGCGCTATACGGACTGGTAGTTCTTTATGTAGATACTGGGCGCTTCTCTAAAAAAATTCACATTTATTAAATAATTATTATTATTTAAAGAAATGAAATGAAATAGGTTTCTGACTGGGCTAATAAAGTGAAATTTTGCCCGGAAAGTAGCACTCTTATATCGAATTCCAACCGTCAAAGGATCTTTTAATCTTTGTACACGGGACCTCAGAACATAAAATAACCCTTGATAATTGGAAATGAAATGAAATGGGGTTTAACGTCCTACTCTTTTGCACCATACCTGGGCTAATGGAAGACGGGCACATGCCATACAGTGTGCTATGAGTGAAATTTTGCCCGGGCAGCGGCGCTACGGCCTACTCTTATATCGAATTCTAATTGCCAAAGGATCTTTTATCTTTTATGTGTCTGCCAATTTGTACACAGGACCTCAGTGTTTCGTCTATTTGAACGATAAGACAGCTGTCCTTGTCCGGCCATCCGTCTTGCATCAATGGCAAGGGGGGAACCATAGCTGTTTAAACCAGGGGCATGTTTCACGAAATTTTAACTTCGATAAAATCCAAATTTATGTAATTTGATTGGATAATGTTAGACTGATTTTAGTGCTTAGCCAATCAATATGAAGTATCTACTAAAATTTGTATTTATAGCTTCGATTTTGAGAAACAGGGCCAAGTTTACAAACACAAAATACCACAGCGTCAGTACAACAACTGGTACTTTTAGGCAAATCTCTTATAGAAACTGTTGCCATGGTAACAGACACCAGTAAATTTACTGTGCATATTTTTGTTAGTAGTTTAAAGTACATGTCTTTTTTTATTGTTAACTTCTTGGCTACCAATATGTTATTATGTTGCCATGGTAAAAAACACAAGTATATTGGCTACTTACCAAAATATGACTGTCATCATTACTTTTACCGGAATACAAGATGGCTGCTGGCGTTAAACGTACAGACGGCTGAAAATAGAAAAGTTCAACATATTGTTTATAGTCAGATGTTCTTTTACTTAAAAAAAATAAGTTGCCAGGGAATAATACATGCCCACAGCAGCAATCGCAATGGGAGCATTTACGAGACAGGAAACTAAAGTGTTCACCAGCAATGCTGCCAGGGTGACGGACAAGGGGATGATAATATACAACCACATTTCAGCATAAGAAGATAGGTTGTCAGGCAACTAAACATACACCAACAGCAGCTAAATTGTCTGAGCAGTTTCCGCCAGAAAAATCTTGAAGGGGGGTACATTAATTTGCACCCTCCACTGGCTGAAACCCTGCACATACTTATTCTTTTGTAGGTATACAAATTGAGCTTTTTAAACAGAGAAATCATTTTTATACTGATGTAGGATCACTTTGTGATGTTATTTCATTGATATAAGGCATTTTTTTTTCATGTAGCTGAGCAGGGGTGGGGGTGGTGGACCTCCCAAACCCCTCGTCTGGATCCGCCCCTGATATCATGGTTTAATATCATTCTCTTTTGGAGTCAAATAAATGGTTAATTCTCTGTCTTTATTCTATATAAGGAAATGAATAAGTCGTCTGCTAAACATACATTATCAAATCAATGACCTTGAACAGCTAGTAATTGAAACACGAGCTATGACAGGTACAGACGAAGCCAGGAATAAAAATAATCAATGACTGTGTTTTGGCCTCCCTATGATTTATTCATGATAGCCTAACCCGTCTGCAATCAGTGCTTTCTCTTCTAGCAATCTAGAACAGTATTGCATCAGAATTATCAATCTAAGAGTATATTTAGCAATTTACATTACAGTATTCGAAAGAGAGAAAGAGAGAGGGAGAGAAAGAGACTAGATCATTTTGGGACTAACACATGGTTCAATTTTATTTCAATAATGCATTGTGTGTAGGGGTCTTTAGAATTTGGACAGGTGACCTACATGTACTCCTTTTCACCCACAACAACATTGGAATCAAAACCCTGTCAGTTGACTCAATGACAGACCTTACCATACTGCAAGCATGTGCTAAGCATTTGGCCATCCAACCCCCCACATAAAAGTATTGGCTCAGATTTATCAATCTAATGTATACTTAAGAGCAGCTGTACCACGATATTCAAGCCAAACAACTTCTTACATTATGCAAGAGCTCAATCTGCCATTAGCAAGTCTAATTGATGGGTCTTTTTCTAGCTCCAACCGAGTGGGTTTTCTCCGGGTACTCCGGTTTCCTTCCACTGCTAAAAACCCCTACGCACAAGTGAATTAATGAAACAAAATTAAACCATATGTTAGTCCCGAAATGGCTTAGTTTGTGTCGAGTGAACGAACAATCTGATTAAAAGACAGATCCTTTTTCTCTTTTTCTGGCTTCAAATTAAATGTTATATATAAATTATTATTTAGACATTTATTCACATGGCAGGCCTATAATCAACTCTCTACACCATTGGGTGGCTGAGATATTGAATGGATCAGAATCCTCCTGCCATTTAATGATTTAACTTCTAATTTTGCTCTGAATAAAGTAAATTACAATATATTCAATTTTCATCATACGCGTCTTTTCAAATTATTATATCAAAAATGCATCTTTAATGTGGCTAGGAGAGAGAGAGAGTGAGACAGAGAGACACAGAGAGAGAAAAATGGGGTTTAACGTCCACGACACAAACTAGGTCATTTCAGGACTAACATATGGTTTAATTTTATTTCAATAATTCATTGCACGTAGGGTCCTTTAGCAGTGGTTGGAAACCGGAGTACCTGGGGGAAAACCACACCAGTTGACTCAATGGCAGGCCGTATTATACAGCGCGCACGCTAACCATTAAACCCCCATATTTCTACATGCCAATAAACGTTTATTAGGATTGGTTTTTCCATCTGGATTATTGTCGTTTAATAGACATAAGTTTTAAAAACAGTTACGTAAATATGTGTACGTGCCAAAACAAAACCAGGTTTAACTTTGGCTGATTGACAAGTGAACATTTAAACACACTTTTATTAGATTCTCAAAAAAAAAAAGGATTCTGTTTTGTTATGTTATAGAGAGAGAGAGAGAGAGAGAGAGAGAAATGGGGTTTAACGTCCACTCAACACAAACTAGATCATTTTGGGACAAACATATGGTTTCATTTTATTTCAATAATTTGCTTGCACGTAGGGGTCTTTAGCAGTGGGAGGAAACCGGAGTGCCTGGAGGAAACCCATGAGGTTGAGAAGGCGCCCCTATCTCCATGCCACATACGCTCACACCAGGGATCGAAACCACAGCCGCAAGTCAGAGGTGACCGGCCAGCTAGAGGTCGAAGCGCGGCACTCTAGACCACTAGGCCATCCCAACCCCACTTGTTATGTTATAAACCAACAACAAGATGTACATGTTATGTCATTCAGTTTGGAGCCATTTTGACTCAGTAAGTTAGATGCTTGCTTACTAACTACATGTCTCCTGTCACAAAAGGCAACTGAAAAAGTTCATGATTTTCCATCTCTCTGTCTCCCCCCCTCCATCATCTCTCACACAGTCTCTCCATCCCCCTTTCCCTCCCCCTCCATCCTGTCTCACACAGTCACTCCATCTCTACCCCTCCATCCTCTCTCACACAGTCACTCCATCTCTCTCCCTCCACCCTGTCTCACATAGTCCCTCCATCCCCCTGCCTCCAATGCCCTCCATCCTCTCTCACACAGTCCCTCCATCTCCCTCTCCCGGCCTCCATCCTCTCTCACACAGTTCATCGCTTTCTCTCTCTCCCTCCATCCTCTCTCACACAGTGCATCGCTTTCTCTCTCTCCCTCCATCCTGTCTCACACAGTCACTCCATCTCTACCCCTCCATCCTCTCTCACACAGTCACTCCATCTCTACCCCTCCATCCTCTCTCACACAGTCACTCCATCTATCCCCCTCCATCCTCTCTCACACAGTCACTCCATCTCTACTCCTCCATCCTCTCTCATCTCTCACACAGTCACTCCATCTCTACTCCTCCATCCTCTCTCATCTCTCACACAGTCACTCCATCTCTACCCCTTCATCCTCTCTCATCTCTCACACAGTCACTCCATCTCTACCCCTCCATCCTCTCTCACACAGTCCCTCCATCTATCCCCCTCCATCCCCCGGCCTCCATCCTCTCTCACACAGTTCATCGCTTTCTCTCTCTCCCTCCATCCTGTCTCACACAGTTCATCGCTTTCTCTCTCTCCCTCCATCCTCTCTCACACAGTCACTCCATCTATCCCCCTCCATCCTGTCTCATACAGTCCCTCCATCTCTCTCCCTCCATCCACTCTCACACAGTTCATCACTCTCTCTCTCTCCCTCGGTCCCCCATCTACCTCTGCCTCCATCTCTGATAAGATCAAATATTATGTATACTATGTGTGACTAAAAGAAAGATTAGCCTGATGGATGAATTATTGTTTTGAATAACCAAGAACTACCACAATAAAGAACTTGTTTACAAGACATTCCTGGTATTCAGTGCCATATGGGGTTCATTGCTTGCTATGGTATATATGTGCCATGGTTTTAGCCTGTATTATGGTATAAATAGGTTGACTGGTTGATATCATTGTACATAAACACTAACAGACTGAGGCCTGGCCCTGAGTTCACAAAGTGTTCTCAGTCAAGAATTTACTCAAAATTGTTCGCTTTATTGTAACTAAAATATAGCCCTTTATAAAGCTTTTTGTTGTTCTAATGTGTCAAATACCCTAATAACAAACTATATGCAAAGTTTTGTGTTTCTGGATCAAAGATATTTCTTATAAACAGTGATTGAAAGTTGGGTAAATTCTCAACATTAGTCTGAGAATGCTTTATGAACTTGAGGCCTGGTATCATTGTAGAATAACACAATATTATATTGTTTATAACAGCTGCAGGGGCAGATTTTCGTAGTGCATGCATGTTGTATTATAAAGTCTGTCATTGAGTCTACTGGCGTAGTTTGGATTCCCTGGTTGTACGTGACAAGGAGCAGGGACCCCTGTCCAAGATTGTGAATTTTCTCTGGGTCCAATGGTTTCCTTCCACTGCTAAAGACCCTACATGTACGCATAAAAGTGAATTATTGAACCATGTTTGTGTGGGTGTGGGTGTGTCTTGCTGTCGTATTGTTAAGACCCTTTGCACAAGCAAATTATTGAAATAAAATTGAAACACATTGTTATGTAAATAAACACAGTCTTGATTATCCATTTTTTAATTAATGATTTAACTGACTGACGATCGTTTTTAAATCCATTCAAAATCAAAACGAACTGGTCGGTGGTGTAGACAGTTAATTATGGTCTAGACATGTGAATAAATATCTAATTAAAGATTTATATAACATTTAACCCAAAACATGACAGGATAATGGTTTACATCTATATAAACCACAAGTACTTTTAACTTAAAGAATTCTGGTCGAAAAATATTCAATTGATTAATATAATTCTGATTTGAATTCATGCCTTTGTCCTCACCGAATATCTGACCTAAATCTATAGATACAGAGTGATATTGCACTTTCAATACCGACCCTTTTATTATTATATCATACAATACATGTGATACTTGTATAGTCTGTGTATACATTCAATCAACCGTGTATCTTGGACACATGGTTTCGAATCCCCGGTCGTACGTGACAAAGAGTAGGGTTGCCTGTCCCAACCTCGTGGGTTTTCTACGGGTCCTCTGGTTTCCTCCCAGTGTAAAAGACCCCTAAGTGCAAGCGAATTATAGAAAATAAATGAAACCATATGTTAGTCCAGAAATGATCTAGTCTGTGTTGAGTGGAAGTTAACTCTCAATTTCTCTTTTTTATTGTGTACTCTATATATGACAGTCATTCTCAAAACAGGGGGAATGGATGGCCTAGTGGTCTAGAGTGCCGCGCTTCGACCTCTAGATGGCCGGTTACATCTGGCTTGCGGTTGTGGTTTCGAGCCCTGGTGTGAGCGTATGTGACATGGATATAGGGGCGCCTTCTCAACCTCGTGGGTTTCCTCCGGGCACTCCGTTTTTCTTCCACTGCTAAAGACCCCTACGCGCAAGCGATTTATTGAAATAAAATGAAACCATATGTTAGTCCCAAAATGACATGTACACTAACACCTGGGATCAAAACCACAGCCAAAAGCCAGAGTACCGGCCAGCTAGAGGTCGAAGCGCGGCACTCTAGACCACTAGGCCAACTCAAGCCCTCCAATACACTGTTGAAGCATATAACCATGTAAAATGATATGTGTGGTTTGATACTATCTAACATGGCCTTTATCTGACCTGTGTCAAGCTGTGGTTATTATGTGTTTTATACATGTAGATAGCTTCTGTATAAATACAACAAAACAGTGGGGTTTAATGTCCAGCTGTTCAACACCAATCGGGTTAACAAAGGTGACTCAAATAAAATTACCTGTGTGTCATGGTTATGTAGCTCCAGGAAAAAAATAAAGGGGAGGGGTGTAGGTGAAGAACTTCCTGAATTAATAATCAATCTTTTAATGACCTACATTTGTACATGGATACATGCATTCATTCTCTAGACTTTGTCATATCTTAAATTCCGTAAAGTGTTTATTAAAGGGGTAGTGTTGGGGCTGTGAGAATGGATATTGTCATTCCTTTATAAAAGAGAAATTAAATATTTCATCTTTAAAATCTATTAGTACATGTAATGCAGCAAGCCACGCCACACCCGCAAAACAAAAATCTTGTGACAGACAGAAAATAGAAATAGCAAAAAATAAACTAATATCAAATCATTTGAGTTAGGATATTTTTCTACTTTGGTTTGAGGAAGCTTATTTTCTGACTTAGTTGTAAGGTAAGGAAGTAAAGTTCATGTTAAAGGGGCAGAGGTGTGAGGACGAACAGAAGGCCTATTGCTGAAAACAAAAAGTACATTGTGGAATAACAATACATCTCTGGATAATATAGGTGACGATTCGATGGAATACAATATTACACTTTATTAAAGATACATTATGGGAGGTTAGATAAAGAGCTGGCAGTTCTCACTATTATAGTTAAAGATAGGTTGCCAGGCAACGAAACATACGCCCACAGCAGCTAAATCGTTCGGGCAGTCAACAAGGGTTGTCGCATATTTTTACTTTTTTTGCTAATGAAACATTTGTAATACACTAAAAACTGATTAAGAGTAAGGGCTCATTATGTAATTATCAGAAAATCATTAGAATTTGATTGCTTTTTATAAAGTGTTACCCCACACTAACAATTAGTATATACATGAAACATTTAATATCATGGATTTAGCTGTTCAGTTATTAAAATTCATTGAAAATCAAAATACTTGTTCGTTTCAACACCTTAAACTCTGTGTATCAATCTAAAGTCAATCGGATGATAAGTTTAGCCTCTATAGCGTAACAAAATTTTTTGAAGTTATCAAGGGAGATAACTGTGGCAATAATTATTTTAAATCTCTGAAAATCAATAGGCTTCTTCGTCTCATGACCCTAAACACTGTGTGTTAATTTAAAGTCGATCGGATATTAACTTTGGCCTCTAGAGCTTCCACAGGATTTTTTCGAAGTGATCAAGGGCCATAACTCTTGTAGCAATTATTGAAAATCACTGAAAATCGATAGACGACTTAGTCTCATGACTGTAAACACTATGTATAAATTTGAAGTCAATCGGATATTAACTTTGGCCTCTAGAGCGTCCACAAGATTTTTGAAGTGATCAAGGGCCATAACTCTGGTAGTTATTATCGAAAATCGCTGAAAAACAAGGGCTATAACTCTGGCACTAATTATCGGAAATCGCTGAAAATCAATAGACTTCTTCGTCTCATGACCTTAAACACTCTGTATAAATTTAAAGTCAATTGGATATTAACTTTGGCCTCTAGAGCGTCCACAAGATATTTTCAAGTGTTCAAGGGCCATAACTCTGGCACTAATTATCGGAAATCGCTGAAAATCAATAGGCTTCTTCGTCTCATGACCTTAAACACTGTGTATAAATTTAAAGTCAATCGGATATTAACTTTGGTCTCTAGAGCGTCCACAAGATATTTTGAAGTGATCAAGGGCCATAACTCTGGCACTAATTATCGGAAATCGCTGAAAATCAATAGGCTTCTTCGTCTCATGACCTTAAACACTGTGTATAAATTTAAAGTCAATCGGATATTAACTTTGGCCTCTAGAGCGTCCACAAGATATTTTGAAGTGATCAAGGGCCATAACTCTGGTAGTTATTATCGAAAATCGCTGAAAAACAATAGACTTCTTCGTCTCATGACCTTAAACACTGTGTATAAATTTAAAGTCAATTGGATATTAACTTTGGCCTCTAGAGCGTCCACAAGATATTTTCAAGTGTTCAAGGGCCATAACTCTGGCACTAATTATCGGAAATCGATGAAAATCAATAGGCTTCTTCGTCTCATGACCTTAAACACTGTGTATAAATTTAAAGTCAATCGGATATTAACTTTGGCCTCTAGAGCGTCCACAAGATATTTTGAAGTGATCAAGGGCCATAACTCTGGTAGTTATTATCGAAAATCGCTGAAAAACAATAGGCTTCTTCGTCTCATGACCTTAAACACTGTGTATAAATTTAAAGTCAATCGGATATTAACTTTGGCCTTTAGAGCGTCCACAAGATATTTTGAAGTGATCAAGGGCCATAACTCTGGTAGTTATTATCGGAAATCGCTGAAAATCAATAGGATTCTTCGTCTCATGACCTTAAACACTGTGTATAAATTTAAAGTAAATCGGATATTAACTTTGGCCTCTAGAGCGTCCACAAGATTTTTTGAAGTGATCAAGGGCCATAACTCTGGCACTAATTATCGGAAATCGCTGAAAATCAATAGGCTTCTTCGTCTCATGACCTTAAACACTGTGTATAAATTTAAAGTCAATCGGATATTAACTTTAGCCTGTAGAGCGTCCACAAGCAATTGTGGACGCCGGACCGACGGACGGACGGACGGACCGACGGACGGACGGACGGACGGGGGCGACGACAATATACGACCACATTTCAATGTGGGCGTATAAAAACTATTATGTAAAGGGAATTTGCTGAAAATTTCAGTCATATTGATCCACTTTGAACCAAGATTTTGGCGATTGAATTTAGAACATAGCCTCGATCATCATTACTAAAGTCCATACGATAAAAAACGTAGTCTTGAATATCCAATTTTTGTTTTAAGAATTAATGGACGTTAAGCAACAGATAGGATTCAAATCCAGTAAATATCGCTGGCTAGCGATGCCATCGAAAGTTGATTATGACCTAGATAAGTTAATTAATGTCTAATTAATACTTGAGATAACATTTCAGGCCTAAAGACAGATGTGCAATTGGCAGATTTAGCTCTTGCATAATGTATGTTTAAATTGCATGATGAAGCCAAGTCACAATATCACTGAGTAGTAATAAAGAATAAAATTGTAATCAATAGAAATGTCCTGTATACATGTATTTCCTGCTATTTAAACTATTTACCCAATGATATTGACCTGATTATCTCACTGATGATTCCAGGGACAGATCCAGGAATTTTTGCAGGAGGGGGTTTGCCAAGTTTCTGTTAAGGAAATCTGCCATCATCGTCTCTAAATTACATAAGGCATACATACAAATTGAGCTTTTTAAACAGAGAAATCATTTTTATAATGATGTAGGATCACTTTGTGATGTAATTTCGCATACATTATTTTTTTTTCATGTAGCTGAGAGAAATGGGGTTTAACGTCCACTCGACACAAACTAGGTCATTTCGGGACTAACATATGGTTTAATTTAATTTCAATACTTCGCTTCCTTAGGGGTCTTTAGCAATGGGAGGAAACCGGAGAACCCGAGAAAACCCACGCTGCTGGGCTGGCGACCCTACTCCTCGCCACGTACAACCGGAGATTCAAAACTACGCCAGTTGACTCAATGGCAGGCCTGCATGATACAGTGCACGCATACTAACCATTCGGCCACCCACCCCCCTTGAAGAAGATGAAGAAGAAAAAGACGTTTAATTAAAAGCACCTGTTCTATATATAGACAGAAATGGGTTCAACTTCTATTTGATACAAATTAGGTCCTTTCCAGACTAACAACATATGGTTCAATTTTCTTTCAACAATTGACGTACACGTAGGCGTCTTTAGTCATGGTACTCGGAGGAAACAAGAAGACCCTGAGAAAATCCACAAGGTTGGACAGGTGTTACTAATATATATATATATGACTGGTAATCTATAACTACATATATAGTCTAGACTGAACATACCATGTGTCAACATGTTCAACAGTGGGCAAGGTAAATCATGTAAATGTCACGTTACCCTGGATTATTTACATCTAGATCAACACCTTTAAGTCGAGAGACATCGATTAAAACACAGATATTGTGTGAGCCATTTACTAAGAATTGTAACATGCTTCAGGGTAAACCCTGCGTTTTGATTGGTCAATTAGACACTGTCTATTGGACATGTCCTGAGATTTTACATTAGAACCCTCGACACTATGCGTCTCGTGTCCTAATGATCTCAGGACATGTCTATTGGACAATAAAACCCCTCTAAATGCGAAACAGGAAGTGTTTATCTCCTAAGTAAAACGTAGCCATTGAGCATGTAACTACCTGGCTTAACCGCAACTCTTGCATTGTAGTATCTAGAAACACAACGATCAAAATCAGTAGATTTAATTATGGACACTTTTGGCCAAAAATAATAAATCAAACATTTCAACTTAAAACAAAACTGAGCAATAAACAATCCTACAATCAATTTCAGTCCACTAGACTTTGTGCTACATGGTCCTTCAGCTCCTCAACTCTTTGAACACTGACTTTACATGGGGTGTTGCACGTCCCTCCCTGGATTTACAGGACGTCATATTAATTATGACGTCAACGTAATTGGAGCTTGAACACGCCCCAAGCCGCAAAACCGACATTTCGGGTATATGCGATACAACGTCAAGCCGGTTTTGCGGCATTTCGGGTTCTAAGGGTTAAGGTAGGGGGAATGGGGATTGGATGGCCAAAAGGTTAGCGAGAGAGAGAGAGAGAGAGAGGAATGGGGTTTCACGTCCACTTGACACAAACTAGGTCATTTTGGGACCAACATATCGTTTCAATATTATTTCAATAATTCGCCTGCGCGTAGGGGTCTTTAGCAGTGAGAGGAAACCGGAGTGCCCGGAAGAAACCCACGAGGTTGAGAAGGCGACCCTATCTCCATGCCACATGCGCTCACACCAGGGATCGAAACCACAACCGCAAGCCAGAGGTGACCGGCCAGCTGGAGGTCGAAGCACAGCACTCTATACCACTAGGCCATCCCAACCCCTTCCTGAAAGGTTAGCATGTGAGCGCTGTAGCATAAGGTCTGTCATTGAATCAACTGGCGTCGTTTTGATTCTCCAGTTGTAAGAGACAAGGTGTAGGGTCACCTGGGTTTTCTCTGGGTCCCCCGGTTTCCTCCCACTGCTAAAAACCCCCAAGTACAAGCAAATTTTTTAAATGAAATTGAACCATATGTTTGTCCCAAAATGACCTAGTAACTGTTGAAGGCATTCATCTTTTACAAAGATATTAGAAGACTTTTAAACTCCTCTGTGAAACAGACTGGTAAGCCTATTGTAGGTCTACAAAGTCATAAAGATAGGTTGCCAGGCAACGAAACATACGCCCACAACAGCTAAGTCGTCCGGGCAGTCAACAAGGGTTGTCGCATATTGTTTCTTTTATCAGTCAGGAGAACATTTACTATTTACAACACATGATAATCTTATTACGAGTAATAGCCCATTAAATAATTATCAGAAATGATTAGAATAGTTTTGATGGTTTGTCTCAAGGCCTTTGTCCACAAGATATTTCAAAGTGATCAAGTGCCAGAAATTATCAGATATCACTGAAAAAATAGGATTCTTCGTCTCATGACCCTAAACACTGTGTACAAATTTAAAGTCAATCGGATATTAACTTTAGCCTCTAGAGCGTTTACAAGATTTTTCAAAGTGATAAAGGGTCATAACTCTGGTAGTAATTATCGGATATCACCGAAAATCAATAGGCTTCTTCGTCTCATGACCTTAAACACTGTGTATAAATTTAAAGTCAATCGGATATTAACTATAGCCTCTAGAGCGTTCACAAGATTTTTCAAAGTGATCAAGGGTCATAACTCTGGTAGTAATTATCGGATATCGCTGAAAATCAATAGGCTTCTTTGTATCATGACTTTAAACACCGTGTATAAATTTAAATTCAATCGGATATTAACTTTAGCCTCTAAAGCGTTCACAAGATTTTTCAAAGTGATCAAGGGTCATAACTCGGGCAGGAATTATCGGATATTGCTGAAAATCAACAAGCTTCTTCCTATCATGACCTTACATACTGTGTATAAATTTAAAGTCAATCGGATATTAACTATAGCCTCTAAAGCGTTCACAAGATTTTTCAAAGTGATCAAGGGTCATAACTCTGGCAGTAATTATCAGATATCGCTGAAATTCAATAGGCTTCTTCGTCTCACGACCTTAAACACCGTGTATAAATTTAAAGTCAATCGGATATTAACTTTAGCTTCTAAAGCGTTCACAAGATTTTTCAAAGTGATCAAGGGTCATAACTCTGGCAGTAATTATCAGATATCACCGAAAATCAATAGGCTTCTTCATCTCACGACCTTAAACACTGTGTATAAATTTAAAGTCAATCGGATATTAACTATAGCCTCTAGAGCGTTCACAAGATTTTTCAAAGTGATCAAGGGTCATAACTCTGGTAGTAATTATCGGATATCGCTGAAAATCAATAGGCTTCTTCGTCTCACGACCTTTAACACCGTGTATAAATTTCAAGTCAATCAGAGATTAACTTTAGCCTCTAGAGCGTTCACAAGAAATTGTGGACGATGGACGGACGGACGGACGGACCGACGGACGGACGGACGGACGGACCGACAGACGGACGGACGGGGGCGACGGCAATATACGACCACATTTCCATGTGGGCGTATAAAAACAATATTTACAACAACAACAACAACATTTGTACAATCTATTAACCTACTATTCCAGTTACATTGTATATATATATGTAATCCTTGAAAAATGTGTTTCTGTTTATGTTGTAGAGAGAGAGAGAGAGAGAGAGAGAGAGAGCAGGAAATGTGGTTTAATGTCCACTTGACACAAACTAGTCATTTCGGGACTAACACATGGTTTAATTTTATTTCAATAATTTGCTTGTGCGTAGGGGGTCTTTAGCAGAGGGAAGAAACTGGACAGTATGAAATGTCAAACAGTTGCTTATTGGTGAAAAACAATAACATGCTGTCCTTGTCTACAACTCGTTTTATAAAAATATCACGTCTAGAGGAATTTGTTACCATTTCAATTGACATGTCAATATCATAGCCTACAAGTACATGTCTCTAACATGTATAAAAGTCACCGATAGACATTAGCACTTTTAGGATACATGAACTGTACTTCTAGGATACACGATTCTTTAAAGCCCCAATAACACTCTTGTTGTAACTGAAAAATATGTCCCAATCTTCATTCTGGTCAACAAATCGTATTATTTTACAATATTCCAATCAAATGATGATATAAATTTCATCTTAACACACCTAATTTAAAAAATTGGAAATATTCAACCAATTGATTTGAAAAGTCTAACGTAAACCTTTTCAAATGTGACTTGAATTTTAAAATATTTTCGAACCCTCTGGACAAATAAAATAGGTTGTAATGGATAATTTACACAACAGGTAGGACATTTAAACATCTAGTACTTAGAATAAGGGTATTATTTATTTTCTGGAGCTACCAAGCCAGCGAGAATGTTATTGTACCTTTAATATAAATGTACTTTATGGATAAATGTACTTTAGGATAAATGTACTTTAAGGATAAATGTACTTTAAGGATAAATGTACTTTAAGGATAAATGTACTTTAAGGATAAATGTACTTTAAGGATAAATGTACTTTAAGGATAAATGTACTTATAAATGTACTTTTAGGATACATGTACTTTTACAGATTCTGCCACTACATGTAGCTTGTCGTGGGTGGGGGGGGGACCAAATGGTTAGCATGTGCATCTTGTATCATAACGGTCGCCTTTCCCAACCTTGTGGGTTTTCTCTGGGTCCTCCAGTTTCCTCCCACTGCTAAAGACACTTTTACATGTATGTGCAACTGCAAACAAATTATTGAAATAAAATTAAACCATGTGTTGGTCAAAAAAATGACCTAGTTCATGTCGAGTGGATGTTAAACCCCATTTCTCTCTCTCTCTCTCTCTCTCTCTCCCTAACAAACAACCAAGACAATTAAACAGCCAAAATAGAAATGGCCAAATTTGTGTCTAGTGAACAGTAAACTCTCTTTTTCTCTCTTTCTCTCGCACTAACTGATGTATTCTCTCGAATCTGGTTTTAACCAGTGTAAGGTCAGTAGGCCTAAACAGTAAAGGTCAGGGTCAGGACATATCTATGTATATATTTACATAAATCATATCTAAAACTCTACTCTAATAATAAGTACAGGAGGACTGCACTACACAGGGGTCACGGTGGCTAAGTGGATAAGGCGCTAGTTTGTTAGCCTGGAGGTCGGGTGTTCGATCCCTGCATTGGCCGAGAAAGTTCATCTCGATTTTCCGGCATGATTTCCCCTTGTCAGTGATACAGAAGGAGGGACTGACAAGGACAGCTGCCTAGTCGTTTGGATGGGACGAAAAACCGAGGTACCGTGTACACATAGGAGTGCATGTAAAAGATCCCTTGGCAGTTGGAATTCGATATAAGAGTAGGCCATAGCGCCGCTGCCCGGGCAAAATTTCCCTCATAGCACACTGTATGGCGTATGCCCGTCTTTCATTAGCCCAGGTTAGGTGCAAAAGAGTAGGACGTTAAACACCATCTCATTTCATTTCATTTACACACAAACAAAATCTGATAAGACAAACTCGCTGACACCACAAACTTCACAGATATTGTAGAAATTAACAACAAATATCATATCAAGTTTATGGATCCAGGGGCCAGCCCTAAGTGTCAAATGTGTTGTACAGTCTCTTGACTGACATAACAAAATCGTGAGCCATGATGTAACGTTATGTAAACATATTTGGTCCAATATTGGCACTCGTTTTAAATGTAAAGCTTTTGTAGAGCAGCTAGTCATTGGTTGGTAGTCGGACTACTGACCAATCAAAATTTAATACATACACCGAGCAGTGTTTCGTTTGATGAGAGGTAATCCCACTACACATTGCTATTATGAGTGGATATTTCACTGTTTTTAATACCTTAAATCACTGTCCAAAGTTTTAGGGAAGACGCAGATTAAACGAAGGACTGTCATGTTGCTGTAGTTAAGTGATAGCTTTGATTGAACGGGAAGAATAGACATACTCCTGCAAGAGTTCAAGAATCAGAAGCTAATCCAGCAATGGCCAGAGAGGGATTTCTCGGGCCATTACTTCAGGAATATGCTTGACTGATACAGACTTCACTTCCATGTCATTGCGCTACATTGGGGTTGATGTGGTGGGAGACTGGTTTCAAAGTGAAAATATAAAGAAAATAGGCGAACCAAAAACTAATTAGAATCGAAAGTAACATAGTAAAAAATTCTTCCTTTATGTGCAGCCAAGATATATATATGGCATTAATGGTTTAAAAACTTTTTTTCCATTGGTGGAAACAAATTGTACAACTTCAGACTTAATGCCATCTTCAGTCTCTGGTGCGTTAATATGGTTTAAAAACTTATATATATTGCCTTTGGAAACAATGGACTTTCATCTCCAGCGGTACGCATAGTATAAGTTTTTCTTCGTTCTTTATAATCGTGAGAGAGAGAGAAATGGGGTTTAACGTCCACTTGACACAAACTAGGCCATTTCGGGACTAACATATGGTTTAATTTCATTTCAATACTTCGCTTCCGTAGGGGTCTAATTAGCAATGGGAGGAAACTGGAGTAGGCCTACCCGAGAAAACCCACACTGCTGGACTGGCGACCCTAATCCTTGCCACGTACAACCGGGGATTCGAAACCACACCAGTTGACTCGGCAGGATGTATGATAAAGCTAACCATTCGCGCTCCCCCCCCCCATTGTAATGGTGCCCGAAACCATACAACCACCGGTAAATAAAATGCTCATTGTGTCTTAAATGTTGGATTACATCAGGCTCCAATACTTTCACAACAAGATAACAACATGATTGTGAAATTGATTAATATTGAATTCTATTTTTGTATTTTTAATTTCGAATATTATTATGGAAAATATTGAGTTGGAGTGTTGGAATTGGAGGTTTGACTCCTTTAAATTGACAAAATGTCCGTAGGCCTATATCCTATTTCCCGATTTTCACAGGCCAATTCTGTGTGGACTAATTGGTGGTGGGTGTCATTCATAAATTTGTGGTTCAACGAGCTAGAATAAACTTGATATATTTGGTAAGTTATCCAAACCTATATAAATTACGAGATCATCATTAGTTAGTCAAACTGCACTAAATTCGCTATTGTATTATGACGTAATCATCAGGCCTACCTTATTGGCAGCTTGGTCGATGGCACTCTGGAAATAAAACGATGTCACCGACCGAGATCTTTCACGATCTGGACAGTCTTGCTGTTTAGAATAAATATTATCAGAAAACTGTCTACTGGCCACTGCTGTGGTGAAAAGCAACCCAGTCCTTTGTTCACATGTTATAACACGGAAGCTACGAACAGCTGATAAGAAAGCCATATTGTTATTGTGTTATTGGCCGGCGTAAAAATAGAAAGTACAAACCAAGCCAAAAATAAATTGCGGAGAACACACAGAAAAATATCTATCACGATTCACCTTGCCACACTCAAGCGAAATAAAAACTACACAATAGCAACATCACAATTTAGTAGAGGTCCATTTTACAAATCTTTTGTGTCTATAAACGGAATACATTCGTAAAAAAGAGTCACAAGTCTCGCCCAACCCCATCGCGTTCTGGATTTTCTTGTACAGTCAGCCGTCAGGAATATTGACCTCATACACTTGGTCACGTGACCATCGCTATCACGTGTAGAGAAACTGAGAGGAGTTTCACATTTTGACCTATATTTTAAAGCTCACAGCGGTGTTCAATCGGAATTATATTGATATTAATTCCATAAAACAATAGGCAAAGACAGTAGGAATAATTCGTATTATGTGGAAACAAATTCTTAGATTTAGATATGGTGGACAAAGCGGGCTATCGAGGGCATAAATTATGACATGCGGTCGCACTGACCTATTTTAGGCGACCAAAACAAAAAATATAACAACAATGTTTACATTTTGAGGCGTGACAAATTGAACGTGCTGGTCATGACCTATGTTAATCGAGACTAAAGAGGTCCAAAGTTCACGAACTGGCTGCCGTCTTTTGTTTAGTATTATTTTTATATCAGAAACAGTTAAATTGTATCATATTGAATTGATATTGTACGTATTTTATAATTATAGAACAGTTGTCAGAGAGCCGAGGCTGTAATACAGTTGTTTTGGAAGACTTTAAATTTGGCTGGCGCCGGAGTTCTGGATCCGTGTTCGCCTGACATGTGCGAGATATGATACATATGTATGTGATATCACACATTAATTAATGCTTTGCATCAATCATATCAAATCACAATGTGATCCTATTAATTCATATTCATAATAAAAACTGACCACTAACGATCGAGGTGTTGGGTTTCTCTCTTTAAAAAGCTCAGTGTGTATGCTATACGTTATCTTGAGAAGATGATGATAATGGCATATAATCATCATGCATTGTCAACTGTAAAATTTCTTGAACCGGAGAACCTGGCATATCCCCGGGCCCCACAAAGCCACCTCATGCAAAAGTTCCAGGATTAGTCTCTGTCACCCAGAACCCCCTAGTCTTCAACGTACGGAGGGTCTGGGTCGGTTCTCAATTATTGAAGAAAATTACTGGATAATCTACCACATAAAAAAACAAACTCCCGGTTACGCATAGGGAATGGAACCTTTTGGCTAAAGTCTCGGTAAGTGCTAGATCTTATGAAGCCGTGCCGATTTTGCTAGATTTTATAAAGCTAGTCTCTATCATCCATACAAATATTCTACGAATATTAGTCTGGATGGGTCCTCAAAATTTGACGGAAAATAGGTCATTGTCTGGATTATCCAGTCTTTTAAGTTACCACGTACTGAATCTATCAAAACAGCTCGATTGTCAACGATGACACCATTTAAAATTTGGTTTGTAAAGGTTTCAATTGAAATGGTAATTTTCTCTCGTCATGAATCAGACGTATGGCTTCTCACAATCTTCTTAATTCTTTATCGCGATTCATGCTTATTCCTCGTCTCTATTTTGTTTCTAATAATAGATGTGCCAAGTGAATTGTTGGATATATTTCAACCACGCTTTATAGAATCTAGCAAAATCGGCCCGGCTTCATAAGATCTAGCACTTACCGAGACTTTAGCCAAAAGGTTCCATTACCCATGCACAACCAAATGTTTGGTTTTTTATGTGGTAGATTATCCAGTAATTTTCGTCAAAAATTGAGAACCGAACCAGACCCTCCGTGCGTTGAAGACTAGGGGTTTCTGGGTGACCGAGACTATTATAAAGCGAGTCTGAAATATATCCCACAATTCACTTGGCACATCTATTATTATAAACAAAATAGATACGAGGAATAAACCATGAATCATGATTTAAGAAGATTGTGAGAAGCCATACGTCCGATTCATGACGAGAGAAAATTACAATTTCAATTAAAACCTTTACAAACAAAATTTTAGAGAGTGTCATTGTTGACAAGCGAGATGTTTTGATAGATTCATTACGTGGTAACTTAAAAGACTGGATAATCAAGGCAATGACCTGCTTTCCGTCAAATTTTGAGGACCCATCCAAACTAATATTCTTAGAATATTTGTATGGATGATAGAGACTATTCCAGGATCCGCCCCTGTGGATGGCCTGACTAGAGACCGTACGTTCGTTCGTTCGTTCGTTCGTGGGGTTTAACGTCCACTTCCACCTAAGGTGATATCGTAGACAAGGACCGTACGTATAGTGCCTATAATTAATAGGGTCGTTCGGTCGATGGAACGAAAAATCGAAGCCCCGTGTACACAATGGCTAGCACGTAAAAGAACCATTGACAGTTGGAATTCGAAATAAAAGATATGGGCCGAGTAAAATCAAAAAATGCCCCTCGCATAACACACTGTAAGGCTCAGGATCGGGCCCCTACTCCAAAGGCTACCAGATGCTCGCCTCGGAGATCGACCACGGTGTTAAAATGGCAGAGAAAGTTCCCCGCTGTCAGTGGTGAAGACGATCCCTGCAAAGAACAGTATTGTCTAGTTGCACAATTCTGCAGCTGTTGATGTTGATGCTGCTGCATTAGATCTAAATCGCATTATTATAGACTCGGCTTCAGAAGTCTTAACTAGACATAACAAATTTCAGCCCGAAAAGCAAACAGTCCAAACGAATTCGTAAAAATTGACAAAGATCTGAGGTCCATGAGAAATAAATTGATGTATTATGGTAGAATTTATTCGTTTTATCAAAATGATAAAGCTGTTCATGATAAATACTATAAATTAATTATATCGTGAATACACAAAATCCAGGGAAAAAGGCAAACCAGTTTAAATTAGATCTTTTAAAGAAAATAAAAGAGTTACATAACAACAACCAAAAATCTTATTGGAATTTACTTTCAGAATTAAGGGATAGGACAAAAACCAACATTGACAACCAAATAAAACCACCGACATTAATGGCTTGATCACTTTCGTGCTTTAAATACCCACAACTGCTCATTTCATAATCGCATCAAAATACTTGGTCTTGAACTTTCTGAGATGGAGAAATAAAAATGTTTCAACCAAATAGACATGAATATTACCCTGGATGAAATTAATAAAGCCATTTCTGATTTTAAAAACAATCAGGCCACCGGTTTAGACCTAGTTTGCAAAGAAATGTTGCAGAGTAGCAAGCTTATTTTAGGGAAATGTTTCCAGAAATTATTTAATATAAGTCTTTTGCAATCATACTATCCATCATGTTGGGCAGTGGGCTATATTATGCCACTGCATAAAGGTGGTGAACAGGCAAATCCGTAATAGAGGAATTTCTTCTATAATGAGAAATTTGTGTAAACTTTTTAATGCCGCGCTAAACAACAGATTGAATACATTTCTATTTTCTAACATCATCATACATGAGTGTCAAATTAGCTTTTCTAAAAATCATCGAACTTCAGATCAAATGTTCATTTTGAAAACTCTGACAGACAAATACTGTCAATCAAAAGGGGGGAAACTGTTTGCGTGTTTTATTGACTTCAGAAAAGCGTTTGACACAGTAATTCATGTTGGACTTTATAAAAAAAACTTCTTCAAATTAGAGTTGGTTCAAATTTTTACTTTTTGATTAAAAATATGTATTAGAAAAGTACGTCGTCTATCAAAATCAAGGACAAGCTCACAGATTCCTTCTCCCTGGACCTCGGAGTTAGACAAGGCGATAATTTATGGCCTAACCTTTTTAAAATTTTTATTAATGATTTGCCAGATTACTTATGCAATTGCCCTGATCCAGTAACTCTTGGACCCAGCATTACCCATTGCATACTTTATGCTGATGATGTGGTTATTTTATCCACTAGTAAAAGTGGATTACAATCAAAACTTGATAAATCAGACGACTTTTGCAAAGACTGGTGTCTTTCAGTAAATATTGATACATCTGAAATTCTTATTTTTAACAAAGCTGGTCTCTTACTTAAACAAGACTTTGTATTTCAAGGTATCACACTTGAAAATGTCTCATCTTACCGATATCTTGGTGTAATATTTTCTGCATCGTGTTCTTTTTCACTAACCAAGATCAGCTTCTATCAAAAAGGCTTAAAAGCATATTTTAAATTTTGTAAAGATGTATTGTCTTTAAATCCGCAGGTTAAAACAAGTTTGCATATATTTGATCATACTATTAAACCCATAATATTGTATGGCAGTGAAATATGGGGAGCATTTAATACCTTTAGTCCAAAGTTCAATAAAGGTTTCTCTTTAGAAAAAATATATAATGCAATAGAACCTGTAAAGCTTCATATTAAGTTTTGTCAATTTCTTTTAGGGGTGCACAAAAAGGGTTCAAATTTTGCAGTTCTGGCCGAATTAGGTCGATCTCCAATGTATTTGGAGATTGTTAAGTCTCTCCTGTGTTTTTGGCATCACCTTGAGAACTCATCTCCAGATTCTTAATTAGCTCATGCACCTTGCAACTAGCAAAGAACTTTCCAAGGTTGGACAGTCATGGTCTAGCACTGTAACTGAACTATGTCAATTATTGAAAATGCCCTTTTTTAATTGAATATGCATATCTGGCAACAGACAGGAAATGTTTATTTGAGGTTATTAAAAAATCCAATACTAACTTTATTAACTTGAGTAATGTGGAAAATATATTTGGTTACTAACTTGTGAAAATGTAGACATATTAAATGAACTTGGTTGCTTTTTGCACAAGAACTTGCCATAAAGTTATTTTCTTTATCTAATTAGTTTTTTTTTATAAACAATATTTTATTCAGAATGTCTGAACGGGATTGGGGAACAGGCTAAGCCTATGTAAAACCCCTCTCCCTAGATAATATACATACATAATATTAAAACAAAGGAACAAAATGGGTGTATATACAGAGTTACAATGGCAAACACATACCTAAATGTAAATACATAAATGATAAGAAAGGTGGCAATGTACAATATATAATATGTGTTGAATCATCACGTTAATTAAAACTAATACTGTGAAATAAAACTGCTAATGAGCTAGATTAAAATCTGTTTGACATGTCAATAATTAGTTAAGAACCATACAGTGAATAATAGGCCTACATAGGCTTAAATAATTTCTGACTTAATTTGGTTAAGAGGATTTATCTCCCTTTCATTAATAATGTTCTAAAGAGCCACGTGTTTTTTATCGGCATGCATCCTTGGTGCATACTTATATTTTAGATCTCCCCTGTTGGGAGCCATGCCATGTTGTATCATGATATATTTTATTATTTGACTGTCATTTGGGTTTTCTCTCTTTGTTTATCTGTAACATGTCCCCTGTGGACCCTTGATTGGAAATAAAGTTATTCTATTACGTTTATTCTATTACGTCTATTAAGTACCAAAAAAAACCGAGGTTTCATGGACGCGTACATATATGTCGACGTGCACACAATTGGCTACATCTGCAGTTGGAATTTGTTGAAAGTCACCCGTTTCAACTGAAGTTAGCCGCTTCAAGAGGACTTGGGTTAGTAATGTTAGCCGCTTCAAGAGGACCTATTTTATCATATATACTATTCAAAAAAAGTAGGGGATATTTGATTTTGGGGGCATAATACTAAAATATGCAAATGTCTACGAAAAAAGTCACTATAGAACCTAACAGAAGAAACATTTCCAGTTACATGTGACGCCCAAACGCACCAATAGCTACCGCATGGAATGCAGGTGATGCTTGGGATCATCATGGGGGTCCAACCCAAGATTTGCACGACTCTGTCTTTTAATGTTACAGTCATTGTGGCATTGAATTCCAAGGTGGAAACATCAGTTTAATTGTTTTAGTGACCAGAAAACAAATTTTGATATGCGTCGGCTTACCCAAAATGAAAGGTTACGTGCCCTTGGCATGCTACAGATCGGCACAACACAGGCGGTTGTGACGCGGACGATGAATGTTTCTCAGTCTGTCATAAGCAGGCTATGGTCCAGCAGATACCGCGATACACAATCTGTACAAGGCAGATCACGGTCAGGTCGACAACTCAAGCCCAGGATCGATCTATCCGTACCTTGGCCTTGAGAAATCGTGTCATCACAGCAAATCAGATCAGCGCTCGTCTTCAAACAGACACTGGTGTGAGAGTGAGTGGCCAGACGATTCGGAATCGACTGCATAGGGGTCACCTTCGCGCCCGACGTCCTCGCGTGATCCCTTGTTTGAGAGATCATCACATTCAGGCAAGACGTCGTTGGTGTAGGGATCGTCAACACTGGAATAATCGACGCTGGAGCAATGTGATGTTTTCAGATGAGTCAAGGTTCACTGTTGATTTTTTGGACAGACGTGGGAGGGTGTGGCGTCGTCGAAACGAGCGCTTCCAAGACGTTAACGTCATCAGACATGATCGATTTGGGGGTGGTTCTGTTATGGTGTGGGGAGGCATCACTGTTACTGGAAGAACGGCTTTACCTGTTGTTGCAGGGCGTGTTACAGACCAGTACTACTGGGACAACATCTTGGCAGTCCATGTTGTGCCGTTCGCACGACGTCATGGCCGCCGTTTCATCTTCCAGGATGACAACGCAAGATGTCACAGGACCAGGATCGTTACAGGTTACCCCCAACAACAGAACATCACCACATTACCTTGGCCAGCACTGAGTCCCGACCTCTCCCCCATCGAGCATGTCTGGGACATGCTTGGACAGAGGTTACGTCAACGTCAACAACGTCCTGCCAATGTCCAAGAACTTGCTGCTGCGTTGCAACAGGAATGGACCAAAATGACCTTAGACGTCTCATTAGGAGTATGCCACGTCGGATCAATGCTTGTTTGGCAAACAGAGGAGGATTTACCCGTTACTGACTTTGTTGTGATGCTGTGGTAACTTTGCTGTTTGACCCCGGGTATCATTTTACCCTTATAATGGTCAGTCTGTGCCTTACTTAGTCTAACGATCATTTGGAATAAATCGATGAATGTGAACTTCATTTCATTTTGTCATTTGTTTCTTCGTCAGTTTCATTAGGTGACTTTAATAACACTCAAATATCCCCTACTTTTTTTGAATAGTGTATATTATAACTTTATCATACTGAAACGGCTAACTTTAACGCACATGTATTCTCTATGGAGAAACTTTGACCATTCAAAATCGAAAATGTGGTGTTTTTCACGCACAACCAGACGGTCCAATTTTTGTAATGTCAGGTACAACCGCCGAGGCCGAGTGTATGTTTTGAGATGATGGTGGGTGCGAATTGTGTGAATGTTGCCAGGAGGGGTCAGTGTGGCTCAGGGAGCATTTATTTCACCATTGCAACGTTTGGGTAATATTTGTATTATGATGATATTATAATAGTGCACTTTTGATTTTAACGCACTAAACTCCATACACTAATAGTAAGTGCAGGAGGGTTGCACCACACACAATTTTACACAAAAACAAATATATGGACAAGACATCATACTCAAAGACCACAAACATAAACAAATCAAAGAGAGTGAATGGATCCGGGGGCTAGCCGTAAGCGTCCACTGCGCTGTACAGTCCCGGGCCTGTGGTGACACAGACTTCACTCATATTTGAAAACAACTGGGAATGCAACCCAAAGAAATAATTATATAGTGTCAGCATGAGTCATGATCTATTATATGTTGCAAGAATTACGAATGCAAGCATATTGTTGTATAAATTCCGCTACACAAGTAACCACATAGTTAAATGTATCAGAAGTAGGCCTAGTTCAAAACCAAATCAATAAAAGGATTGAAGTATATAAATGCATTTAGGACAAACATTGCAACCGTCACAGAAACAAAAACACAACTGAATACAAAGAAGCAAAGGAAAAGACTATCTAGGGAGACAGCCGTCTGCTGACTGAGTGGTGTGACGTGAATCTGCCGTAATAGTTGTTATGACGTCGTGGTTTAGAAGGTGCAATTTCCCGGTAAAAGGGCGATAATCTAGATAAAATTACGTTAAAATATAAAAACTATTAGTTTTAAAGATCATACAAACCATAGTATAATTATTATATAATGTACCACGTAAGAAATGCAAAACAGGAATGCTAAAGAAATCGTAAGTTATTAGTGTATTCATAAAGGCCTAAAAATAAGGGCGATAATCCAGATAGGACTAGACATCTAGAAGCAATTTATATAGAATCATTATCCAATATGTAGTCAGTAATATCATTATAAGAAATGTAAAACTTATTATGTTGAAGAAATGGAAGTTTTGAAATTTCTTTCAAAATGCGTAATTGTGTACCACCTTTGGCCGTGCACTTAAAATTAAGAGTTTTTATTCGGGAAATATCGTCGTGGGCGCCCAACCAGTGTCAATCGGAAATACTATTATAGAGACGTTGGTCGTTGGTGTCGTATTGCGTCATTTGGTCCCCTTGCCCCCGCCCCCGTTAGCTACGGGCCTGGCACGACATGTAAAATTTGAATTTTATTTCAAACACGTTTTTTAAAATGTTGAATTCATCTTTACAAATATAATATACAGTTTCCATACATTACAATTAACGCAATATTCCATTAATCATTAATTAAAGTTTCCCTCGTTTCGAAGTATAGAGGGAAATTATTGTAATAACGTTGCGAGTATAAATCACTGGCACGTGATCTCTGTCACGTGATAAAGGCGGGAGTTAGAAAGAAATTCATTCTTCTAGCCCACCTCGAGTTGTCAACAACAACAATGGACGACGTAACTAGGGACGCTATCACCCATGAAGTACAAACAGCTATCAGCAGAAATCAACAGGGTTTGCTAAACAACTTAACAGAGCTCATAAATTCCAAGCTAGACACTTTTAAGAGAAGCATTACACGCTCACAAAAAGAAATTTCGAATGATCAGGTCAATAGGATCGAAGAGAAGATAACCGATAATTACATGTTTTGTAGAAAGGGAAACGAAAACCAATACAGACACGAGTCAAAGGTTTTAGCAAAATTAAAAGAAGCCAAATCATCCCTTGATAAAGAAGAATTAGATCTAGACTCTGTCGACGCCGCAAAATCAAGCATATTAGAAGGTATAGGATTAGTTACGGAAAGACAAAAACTGATAAAATTGGCTGACTCATCCGAGTTAGGATGGAGGGTTGTACAGGAGTACGTAGCAAATCCTATAGCAGACGATTCGGAAGATGAAAAGAAGATGTTGAGGGCCAGTAGCAGAGCAGAAAGAAAACAGCGAGTTGAGAAAATGAAAAAGCTTAAAGCAAAACGAACACCATATAGCCGCCCTATATTTAAAGATGGAGACGAGGCCTCTACTAGAGTAGCAGTAGCAAGCCGGGGAGATGTTTCTCGTGTGGCAAATCTGGCCATTGGGCCGACAGCTGTCCAGAAAAGAAGTCTAATATGAGTATTTTTGACAATTTAGCTTATTTAATTGATATGCACGGTTGTAAAAGTGAACCGAAACCTAATTTAGTTTGTCAGTCGACACTTGTTACACATGGTATTATTCGAGGCGAGCCATCTTTAAGTATAACTAGTAAAATTAATTCACCTGTCGGAAAACCTCGAGCACGCTCACATGAGTGGGATTCAATCAGCATGTTATCGATATTGTCAAACATGGCTATAAATTTCCCTTTAAAACAAATCCTGATTCGGTTTTTCTTAGAAATAATAAATCAGCAAGAGATAACCCCGATTTTGTAAAATCCGAAATTCAGAAATTGTCGGATAAGGGTTGTATTTCAGAAGTTTTCAATAAACCTGAAGTAATTAACCCTTTGACAGAGGCCACCAATAAGACAAAATTGCGTCTTGTTTTGGACTGTCGTCATATAAATCCACATTTATTCAAATTCAGATTTCAATACGAGGTCACAAAAGCGGCAAGAAATCTTTTCGACAAAAATGATTTTATGTTTTCTTTTGATTTATCCCAAGCTTATCATCATTTGGAAATATGTGAAGACCATAGAACCTTTTTAGGTTTCGCTTGGTATATTGAAGGTATAACGAGGTTTTTTGTGTTCAAATTGCCGTTTGGGTTGTCGACCGCTGGATATGTTTTCACAAAGGTGTTAAGGGAGGTAGTGAAATATTTTAGATCTAACGGTATCAGAATTATTATGTTTCTTGACGACGGATTAGGCGGAGCAAGTACAAGCGATTCATGTTCACAATCCGCAAGAATAGCAAGAGAGACCTTGATTAGATTAGGTTTTTTGATAGCAGAATAAAAAAAGTCATTGGGAACCTGTACAGAAATTAAAGTGGTTAGGTTATATTTGGGATACTAGAAACGGTTTGATATTTGTAAGCAAAGACAGGGTCGAGAGCGCTGAAAACAGTATAACTTGTATTTTAAGTGCAACGCACGGAGGGCAGTTGTATTTCATGGCAAGATTTTTGGCCAGTATTGTCGGCAAATTAATATCTATGCAGATAGTCTTAGGTAACATTGTTAGATTTAATACAAGATTTTTATATGACTGTGTTTTGGGTAGAGCAAGTTGGAACTCTTCCGTCAAAATAACACCCGAGGCTTTAGGAGAACTGCGATTTTGGAACAATTCTCTAAGGCATCTTAATAGTTCTGGTGTGGAAATTTGCAATCTCGACGCAGAGAACACTTTTGATTTTGAAGTCTTTTGTGACGCCTCAGATGTAGGCTTTGGTGGATATTTTCCCGCATGTTTGGACGCTCGTTTTGAGAGCGGCGAGGTTTTTGGTAACTGGCACAATCACGAAAGAGTTCAGAGCTCCACTTGGCGAGAACTGGCAGGTGTTCAGAGGACATTGAGAAGTTTTGCAAAAACGTTTGAGAATAAACGTTTAATTGTTTCTTCAGACAATAAAAACGTCGAACATATATTAAAAGTTGGCAGTAGTAAAATGAACTTGCATGGTATGGCTTCTGATATCAGATATAATTGTAAGGAGAATAATATAAATTTGCATGCAGTCTGGGTTCCGAGGAATCCAAAATAAGAAAGCAGACAGTTTAAGCAGACGGGTCGATCATGATGACTGGAGTATAGTTCCTAGTATATTTCAACAATTCAATAGGTGCTGGGGTCCGTATGGTATAGATAGATTTGCATCTCATTATAATGCCCAGTGCACGAGGTTTAATTCAAAAGTTTGGTGTCCTAACACTGATGCGATTAACGCGTTAGAACAATTTTGGGGAAACGATAACAATTGGCTAGTCCCACCCCCCGTTTTGATTCCTGCAGCAATCAATAAATTGATAAAGAATAAAGCAAGGGCAACACTCATAATACCAGAATGGAAATCCTCACCCTTTTGGCCTCTTATATGGAATCGCCCTTTTATCAAAGAAATCAGAATTCTGCCAAAATTCGGAGTTATTATAGAAGGCGGGGGTAAGAATGGGGTATTTGGAGAAAGACCTCTTAAGTTTAATTTATTGGCACTTAGAATTAGGGGTGACTATTGTTGGTAATTTTCACTATTGCGATAGTATTGCTATTGGGTAAACAGCTATTGCAATACTATTTCTATTGGGGATTAAATATTGCGATACTATTGGACTATTGCAATAGTTTGATCTGTTTATTAGTTTAGGTTTAAAACACACTGTCATGTATACATTTATTATAACATTTAATCAATCATATATTATTTGTGACCGGAATACTTCTCACAGAAAATAACCATACTGATTTTTAGTGTTGTCACAATTACAATATTCTTGAATCGGGTAATCGCCTTGCCAAAAATCGTATCGGTTGGGCTGTGTAAGACATTCCCGCATTCTGACTTGCCCCTACTGCTTTAACTGCTAATTAAAAATCCAGTACTTGCAATAGATTACAATTCACTAGTTGATCAACATCTCCCGCCCGTAAATCGCTACGTAATATTTTAACACGGATATCGGCAGTCATATCGACAAAAAAAAAAACAACAAAAAAAACCCGACAGAATTAAGCGACACAAGGCGGTGCAGATAAAAACAACATGTGTCTTCTAAAGGTGCGGCAAAAGGGGAGGGGGGCGAATAGAAAAGCCTCCTAGCTGGTATCTCAGGTACACGGTAACGTCGCATTCTGATTGTGAATTAAATAATAAAGTAAATTGTGTTTTTTCTTTATCTTATATAAAATTGTATATTATTAATATTACATTGGTAGTTTAGTAACTTGTAAAAAAAGGCATAGCCAACTTTCCTGTCATATTATATGCGGCATGCTGAAAAGCATGTCTGTTATTAACGTACGTGACCGTTTTCACCTTTTTCGCGCCAAAATCAACCATTTTACACATTTCTTAGTAAGCCATGGCTAATATGGTAGACGAAGATTTCCATGTGACATTGAGATCGTGTAACGCTATTTTAGTGATAACGGAGCTTTTTGTTATCAATACAGAGTAATTATTCGACAAATACATGTGAATTTTGAGCCATGTATCGATTGTTCGATGTATCGTTACACCCCTACTTAGAATAGAATTTTGATTATGTTTTGTCATTTGTAGGAATAAATTTAACAGATAGGGTGAAGTCTGTGGTCGAGCAAAGCGGGATACAAATAGATGGTCACACCAAAACGAGAAACTAGCTGAAAAGATGGCGGAATTTATGCTGGAATCTAGAAGTAAAAACACATTAAAGAAGTACATGTCATCATATAAACGTTGGGAAGCATTCATTTTGTCGCTAGGACACCAAGCCATGCCCGCCGATCCAGTACATGTAGCGTTATACATAACTTCATTGATTGACGGCAAATCTTCACCGGGTACTATCGAATCTATATGCCATAAAATGGGTGCACGGATTGCATGGCCATCCAGATCCTTCAAATAATTCATTTGTTAGATCCCTCCTTGAGAGCAGCAAGAGGCTAAACGGTAAGGCTGTCCACAAAAAGGATCCAGTGACACCAGAAATGTTAAACGATTTGCTTAATAAATATGAATCCTGTAAGGACTTACTTATTGTACGAAACCTAACCATGATTCTGATAAGGTTTTGCAGGATTTTTAAGGTACGACGAATTGAGTTCGCTAAAAGCTCGAGAGATAAGTTTAAGTGACGATTATTTGAAAATATTCATTTGTAACAGTAAAACAGATCAACATAGGCAAGGAAATGAAATTTTGATTTCCAAAGGTAAGGGAATTGCTTGCCCAGTCACCATGTTTAAAAGGTATATTGCTCTTGCTAATATCGAACTCGATTCGTCATATTTCATTTTCAGGCCAGTATTTAGATCGAAGGGTTTAGCAAAGCTTATTTATAAAAATAAGAAATTAAGTTATACTGCCGCAAGACAAAATATAGTGTCTTTGTTAAAATCTGTAAACGGAAATTTAAATTTAGGCCTGCACTCCCTAAGGTCTGGAGGTGCAACCCAAGCTGCCCGTGCACGTGTGAATGAAAGATGCATTAGGAGGCATGGGAGATGGAACATGGAAGTCCGATATAAGTAAGGACGGATATGTATCAGACAGCATAGAAAATAGATTGTTGGTATCCCAGAGTTTAGGGCTCTAGATATGTACAGATTATTTTATAGTAGATTTAAATTATTTATTATTATTAATAGTTCTGTTATTATTATTAATTTCGCAAAACATTCGTCATGGCTCGACCCTTTCTTTTATTCTTCTAGACGATAGTCCTGCTCTCGTCTGGGCTATCGGCAAAATATGATTTTGTGTTTTGTATTAGACAAAATTAGATAGTAAAGTGTGTACTTAAAATTTCCCTCGTTTCGAAGTATAGAGGGAAATTATTGTATTAACGTTGCGAGTATAAATCACTGGCACGTGATCTCTGTCACGTGATAATGGCGCGAGTTAGAAAGAAATTCATTCTTCTAGCCCACCAATCTGTTTCACAGAGAATTACTTACGAATTATCTCTGTAACAGACGACTGTCCACAACAGGTGCGTTGACTGCAGGCGCCGTTAGTCATTGGCTCAACGGCTCGTGCAATGTTTACTTAACACCTAACTGCTTCGGGCAAAATGATGCATTTTACTCATTTTAATACCCATTTACACTAAATAGAAAATATTTTTTAACTTCAAATACTTCAAACGTCTTTATTTATTTTTCTTTTACCTCAAAAAAATGTTTGAGAATTTAATTTGTCGGAGTAAAAAAGTTAATATGCCGTACTCATTAAGCCTCGTCGATGTCATGCTTATCAGTGATTGTAGCGGCCAAGCGAATATTCACTGCGGGATCAGTTTGTCAACAACAAAAGTTGATTACATTTATGGTTAACATGAAAGATTTTATATACCGTTCGAGTATACCTCCGGAGACGATTATTGCATAGGATTCGAACCCAGGTTCCAGAACTTTTTTGATCAAAAATCTTTTTATCTCTGGTTTTCCCGGCCGGCGAGGTCGTCGTTGATGGATAAAAGTATAACACGCTCGTTATTTTAAATCGACAATAAGATCAATATGTATTATAGCTTTAGTATTATTTTGACGTTCGGTAAATAGTGTTTTTACAGCTCTAGTATTATTTTGATGTCATTGTAAATAGCGTTTTGGATAGTGAATTTTACAGGAATATTTTTTGTAGTTATTCATTTATGGTTACATTTTATATTTGTATTATATCAACGTATGCATTTATATATTCCCTTATTTGTATTATATCATCGTATTCATTAATTTATATATTTTCCTTAATAAAATACAGTAGTCCTGCTCTCGTCTGGGCTATCGGCAAAATATGATTTTGTGTTTTGTATTAGACAAAATTAGATAGTAAAGTGTGTACGTAAGTAAAGCCGTACAGTACAAATCCATACAACCACTGATCTATATAATAACTGGATAGCTCATTGGCTGAGAAGTGTGAAGTCACCGGAAGTACCAATTCCGCCATGTTTAACCTCGCAAAACATTTGTTTCTACCGTTGACGTAATGTTATTTACCTCAAGTAAACTTCGATAATATTAATACCGTTATAAGGTTTTAAAATAATCCTAACTTTTCAAAATTAATAACAAGTTGTCCTGAATGAAATGTGCCGACAGTTTTTGAAAATAAAATAATGTATAACGTGAAATTACTGTTTTACGTGGGCATACCTTGGTCTTTCTTTACATTCATCATAATCATGGTTGCATGGTAAATAGACGTAAATCAGGCCTATTATTTTAATGAAACTTTTCACATTATAAAGGAAGGGATGTGGTGAATTCACGGTTGAAAACAAAACCAAATAAATACAGATCGGATTTATAGATTAAGCATTAAAGGCCAAACACATGCAGCTATTTATAGGCCTATCATAAGGCTAACTACAAGAGTCATAATCATATTTATGTATTTTAATATAGTCTAGTTCTTCAAGTTTTCTTTTCTTTTTTTTCCTTGGGTTTTTTTTTGTTATATATATTTTATCCTTTTTATATTTATTCATTTGCTATTAACTTTGATTTAAAGAGTGAGAGCAAAAAAGAAATTGGATTAGGCCTATATATGAATAGCCTTTTTTAAAAAAAAAATAAATAAATAATAATCACTACATCCGGGCTGTGATTTTTTCCTCTAGAATTAACTGTGAAATTACAGAATAATCTATAATAATATAGGCCTATTTGTATTTTTAAAGAATAAATTTGGACAGTGATGAGTGAATTAACAGTGAAAATACAAAATTGTAAAGTGTAGAAAAGAAAATGTGATATAGGTAGGACTATGAAATAAGTAAGATTCTTTTAAGAAGAAAATGGGATGTAGGCCTGCCAAAGCTATGGAAGTTTTTTTTATCATACAATTACCTCATGCAGGTTATCCTTAAACTTTTAAAAAATATAAGAGAATACAAAATAGAAAAAAAAAAAAAAATTCTTTCTTGTTATATGTATGTACATTGATTATATTTCATTCATTTTTATTTTTTTCCCTTTTTGTTTGTTTAAACATCAGCGAAATGAGAAGTTATAAAAGAAGATAGACACATATCATAAACACATGGGGGCCTATAATTCTTTTATTATGTGAATAGCCTATAATTTTTAAAATAAAGACTTTAAAATTACAAATTATTCTGTCCAAAATGCCAATGAAATAACTTACTAACATCAAATCTTAGTTTTCCCCCCTCTAAAATTATCTGTGAAATTACAGAAAAGTAAAGACGAAAATGGTATATAATGTGGGCCTGTATATTGATGAAAATATAAATTTTGAATATTTTTTTTTTAATAAACAGTGAAAATACCGAATTTAAAATTTTAATATACATATAGGCCCAAAAAATATATTGATATAATGTAATCCTATTGTTTATTGCAAATAAATTTGTGCTTTTATTCTCTCTGAAATTACCATTGAAAAACAACATTATAAATAGTAAAGGTGAGAATGTGAATTTGATATAGGCCTATAATATAAGTATTTATTTGTTTTAAAAAATAGGATATAGGTCAAAACTCTTAAGTATTTTTTTTTAAAAATGATATAGGCCTATAATTTATAATATAAGTAATTTTTAAAAAAATGACATAGGCCTATAATATAAGTAATTTTTTTTTAAAGAAAAAAAGATAGGCCTATGCAATTGACTGGTGTTTATTCATATATAGACCAAATAAAGAAAAATAATTTATTACAGGCCTATATTATATCTTTAAACGTTTCTAAATTTGCTAGAAATCAGACAAAAATATATGCCTATATGTGAATAGCCCAGGTTTTTTAAAAAAAAAAATAAAGACTCTAAAATTACAGATTATACTGACCACAAGACGAAAGAAAAAAAAAATAACTGGACAATACTTGAGTTTTTTTCCCTCCAAAATTAACTGTGAAATTACAAAAAAGTAAAAGAAAAAATGGTGTAAGGCCTATATACATGTATTTCTAAGTCCTTAGATGGATTCATAACTTAATTAATCTACATCTTTGATGATCCATATCAGTTATTGTTTTTGTTACCTTGTTAATTTGATTTCTTGTCATTATACGGTCATTACTCACTGACTGCATTATCCATATTAATTTGTGTTATTTATCATATTACAGTTACTAAATGCCCTATAAGGATTTTATCTATTTCTAAAGAATAAATTTGGACTGTTTTGTATTTAATTAACATTGAAATACAAAATTTTAAATTGTGTAGAAGAATATGGGATACAGCCTTGTAAAATAAAGTTATGTATTGTAATCCTATATTTAAAAAAAAGAGGAATTTGTGCTATTCTCTTTGGAATTAACACTGAAAACACAGAATTGTAAATTGTAAAGGAGAAAATGGGATATAGGCCTAAAATATAAGTAGTGTTTTTAAGGAGAGAGAAATGGGGTTTAACGTCCACTCGACACAAACTAGGTCATTTTGGGACTAACATATGGTTTCATTTTTGTTTCAATAATTCGCTTGCGCGTAGGGGTCTTTAGCAGTGGAGGAAACCGGAGTGCCCGGAGGAAACCCACGAGGTTGAGAAAGCGCCCCTATCTCCATGCCACATACCCTAACACCAGGGCTCGAAACCACAGCCGCAAGCCAGAGGTGACCGGCCAGCTAGTGGTCGAAGCGCGGCTCTCTAGACCACTAGGCCATCCCCCCCCCCCCCCGTGTTTTAAGGACTATGATATAGGCCTATATATATATATATAGAGAGAGAGGATCTAGAATTACAGACTATGAAGGTAATAATATTATATAATACAACATAAAATAACTGTTCTTTATATCTTGACCCCTTTTCCCTCTAAAATACTGAATAGTAGAAAAAGAAAATGGGAAAATTATACAAAGATCCTAAAATTTAAAAAAGAAAGTAGAATAGGGGTTTAGATGTATGTATATATGTAGAAAAAAGCTATAAAATATCAAAATTACATATATTCTAAGGATAAAGATGTGCACACAAAAAAAAAATAGCTGAACAGTATTTAAATTTGAATATTGTAATGCGCCATTGCAAAGACAACGGTAGTGTAAATACGGCTCATACTTTTATTATTTTATCATGGACCCTACATGTCAATAGATATTATGCCCTTTTGTTTTACCAAAGGACATGATACAATCTTGGTATTCATAAATATTTAAAATATAGTAGAAAATTCGGGATGAATACAACTGGCTGATTTCCAAACATTTTTAAAATCCATAATGAAAACAATAATTTAAAAAAAAAACAAGGGGTGGCATCTTAAATTTTTTTTTTAGTCAGATGATCTTATTTTTTCCAAACCTTACTCTATCATTTATTATTTTCAATTGTGTAGGCCTATAGAAATTGATAAATTCAACGGCATGTTAAAGTTATAATCTGATTTACGGCAAATGTGTGGTTCGCTTCAAAACATTTTATAATGAGAATGTGCACTTTTAAAAATGAAATCAATGTTGTGAATTTATTTTATATAAAGCACCAACAATGTCGTCAACAAAATATAATGTTCTGTTGTTAATGTTTTCGTCGAATTTACTAGTAAACATAGCGCGTACTTATAGAGGAGACAAGGGACAACGAGTGCTTCTGGGAGGAGCAAGATGCCGGACGGTGGCTTCAAGCAACGTCATTTGTTAATTGCGTCATGAGCTATCCAGTTATTATATAGGTCAGTGCATACAACCCACATTATAAATATAAATAGCGACAGAGAAAAGATTATAAATAGATACGCCAGTCACGTGATGCGTACTACACTTCTGCGCAATTGTACGTTGAAACTCGGCCATGAATTCTAATAGTGCATTAGCGACACGACGAAGTTGGGAAGTTTGCAAGACAAAATTACATTTATTTTGATTGAAGCAAAACTTTATCAGCGACCGGGGAAGTATAAATATCTCAAATCCTCGTTGTATACACTATGTTTATGGATTAACAGTTGTCGTTTGGTTCTATTTCAGTAACGCACCTCTACCACTACTACCAGTTCCCGGGGTCATAGAGTATAGAGAGAGACGTGAAATTTTCAGGGGGTGTTCAGCAAACTGATCCCGCAGTGAATATTCGCTTGGCCGCTACAATCACTGATAAGCATGACATCGACGAGGCTTAATGAGTACGGCATATTAACTTTTTTTATTCCGACAAATGAAATTCTCAAACATTTTTTTGAGGTAACAGAAAAATAAATAAAGACGTTTGAAGTAATTGAAGTTAAAAAATATTTCCTATTGAGTGTAAATGGGTATTAAAATGCGTCATTTTGCCCGAAGCAGTTAGGTGTTAAGTAAACATTGCACGAGCCGTTGAACCAATGAATGCAGTCAACGCACGTGCTGTGGACACTATCTGTTACAGAGTTAATTCGTAAGTAATTCTCTGTGAAACAGATCGGGTGTTCAGGTGGGCTAGTGATGACCTCACAGCAAATTTCAGCCAAATCGATCAATAACTTTTCATTTTACCGACCTTAACCTTCCCACGAGAGACTATCCATTCGACGCCATTTGCATTTGGACACAGATCACTAAATATTCATGGGCCGTCACCTACGAATGTACGGCGAAAGTTATTTTTAGCCCTTCTCTCCCTTTCCCTTTTTCCCCCTTTTGCATGTCGATTTTTGTTGACTTTTTGGTGTAGAATTGAAGAAAAGGGTTTAAAAATACATTTTCTGCCAGGTTTTGGTGAATATTCATGATTTTGAGGCGGAAGGATACAAGGGTTGTGAGGTTGGTTACGTTGAAAGGGAGGGCCGAAAATTGCTTGTTTAGTTGTCTGGACTTCCAGCCTGTGTATCTCAAGTTTTTCATGGTGAACCTCATACATGCTTTTGGGCCAGAGTTTGCCACATGTTGCTCCATCTGTGGCAGAAAGCGTTCTACCCAACGAATATTTGGGAAAAAGTTACAGCCGGTCTAAGAGACGAGAATTAACATTAAAGTCAATGGGGAAATAATTAGTGATCTGTGGCCTGTCTGTGTATGACATGGCTGTGACTGATATGCCTTAGTTTTGAAAACATGATGACTAAATTGTCAGAAAATATGTATAAAATATTTAGAGAAGAGAAAAACTCAAAAAATGTTAAATTTTAAAAAAAATTATCAAAATTTGGAGAAAAATTGTGATTTTACTGCAAATTTCTCAATTTTCAGGTTTTATTTAATTTCTAACAGTAAGAGAAATACTTCAATGTCCAATTTTAGTGTATTCAGCCTAAGAAAGCACAGACAAAGTGAACAACATTGTAATTTCACCTAATTTTGTCTAAAAATCAGGAATATTCACAAAAAATCTACAGATTCCCCAATTTCGATGTAGAAATTAATGCCTTCATGCCTACTCAAAAGAGTCAAAATTTCTAAAACTTCCCTTATTTCCATTGCTAATGTAACTTAGATGGAATCTATAAGTTTGTCAGGTTGAGAAATAGCTCCAGTTTTCCTACAGAAAATTGAAAATTGGCAACACTGAGTTAATAATAATCAGCAGATGGATTTGTACAAAATGTTCAAAACAGGGGTTGGCTCAATTTTGCCACCAATTTAGACAGGAAAAGCATTTTTTTCCCCTTTGAAACGTTAAATTCTTGTATTTCCTTCATGAAGGAAGCAATATCCCAGACTTTATAGACATTTTTCATCCCACCATTCTGTTTAGAGAGGCTATAAATGCCCCACCCCACCCTTTTTTTATTTATGTGTTTTGAGAGATTTAATTGCACCTGTGTTGACAATTAAATTATAGTAATTGGAATTTGTTGTTGAATTACAGATAGGAATGTTATTTTTCACCAATAAATGGTTATTTTGTACATTTCCAGGATTTCTAACCCTTTTTGGTTAATGTCAAACTCAGAACCCTAATAGTAAGTGCAGGAGGACCGCACTACACGAAAAACAAAAACCTATAAGATTAACCTGCGGAAAATATCAAATCAAGTGAATGGACATGTCAGGCCAATAAGACCACACCCTGATACAAAACTTGTGTAGATGTGTAAATGTCAGCTTAATGGTCAATATTTTCTTATCAAAATCTAGGATTGGTGGTGTTTGTTGCATTTATGTTACTTATAGAGCAGTAAAATGTTAATTTTGCCCCGTTTCAGGCCTCTTTTATGTTGTCAACTCTGTCATAACTGCCTTTTTATACGCCCACATTTTCATGTGGACGTATTATGTCGTCGCCCCTGTCCGTCCGGACGTCCGTCCGTCCGTCCGTCCGTCCACAATTTGTTTGTGGACTCTCTACAGGTCACAATTCTTATCCGATTTTGACGAAACTTGAAATATAGGTTTATCCCCAAAGGATCTCAGCTGCTTTCGATATTGGCATGTATCGGATCAAAACTTCATGGATTATGGCCCCTGATTGTACGAAAAATCACGTTTTTAGCTTGTGGACCCTATACATTGTGGACATGCATGTTTGTAACCCAAAGATCTTGGTTCCTTTCGATATTTGCGGCTATCGGAATGTAATTTCCTGAATTATGGCCCCTGATTGTCCGAAAAATCACCCTTTTTAGCTTGTGGTCCCTCTGGAGGTCACAATTATTATTCGATTTAAAAAACCGTTTGATTATATCACCGTTACACCCTAAGGAAGGTTGAGTTCGAATTTCGGGAAAATCGGACGAAAATTGCCATACAAAATGGCCGCCGTTTGTACGCGAATACTGTTAAAAAATGGTATATCAAGGTTGTGGACCCTGTGGAGGTCACAATTTTGATTCGATTTTGATGAAACTTGAAATTCATGGTTATAACCCAAAGATCTTGCTTCCTTTCGATATTTGCGCATATCGGATCGTAACTTCCTGAATTATGGCCCCTGATTATACGCAAAATCGCCTTTTTTTTAGCTTGGAGGTCACAATTTTTATTCGATTTAAAAAACCGTTTGATTATATCACCGTTACACCCTAAGGAAGGTTGACTTCGAATTTCGGGAAAATCGGACGAAAATTGCCATACAAAATGGCCGCCGTTTGTACGCGAATACTGTTAAAAAATGGTATATCAAGGTTGTGGACCCTGTGGAGGTCACAATTTTGATTCGATTTTGATGAAACTTGAAATTCATGGTTATAACCCAAAGATCTTGCTTCCTTTCGATATTTGCGCATATCGGATCGTAACTTCCTGAATTATGGCCCCTGATTATACGCAAAATCGCCTTTTTTTTTAGCTTGGAGGTCACAATTATTATCCGATTTAAAAAAACGTTTGATTATATTACCGTTACACCGTAAGGAAGGTTGACTTCGAATTTCGGGAAAATCAGACCAAAATTGCCATACAAAATGGCCGCCGTTTGTATGCGAATACTGTTAAAAAATGGTATATCATGGTTGTGGACCCTGTATAGGTCACAATTTTAATTCGATTTTGATGAGGAAGGTTGAGTTCTAATTTCGTGAAAATCGTACCAAAATTGCCGGACGAAATGGTCGCCGTTTGTACGCGAATAGTGTAAAAATATGGTATATCATGGTTGTGGACTCTCTACAGGTCACAATTCTTATCCGATTTTGATGAAAAGTCACATTTCTAGGTTGTGTACCGTCACACCATAATCATTGTCGGTTTCGAATTTCATTAATATCAGACTGGAACTGACCAACTAAATGGCTGCTCCCAATACAGTATGAAATACAGGACTTAAAGATGTAGGAAAAATCACTTTCGGTATTGCTTGTTCTCTGTCCATCTCTCGAAAATGTGGGCGTATCCTGCCTGGCAGTGCCAGCCTATCTTTGACTTCATTTTTCCAGGCAATTGATGCAATGGTCCAGACATCTTGATTCAGCACAAGAATTGCAATAAAGATTTGTATGATGCCTCTGAGTTTTGAGATGTTGAAAACATTGAACTATTTTCAAATTCGTGAAAATTGTGTATTCTGTGACCCTTTTGTTACAGAGGGGTGGTCATAGACCAAAAATGGCATTTTCTTCTTTCATCAAGGCCTATTTTTAACCATAATTCATATTTATTGCACCTATTTTAGTTTTTATGTACACATATTAGCCAGGGATGGTAAAACATAGCTGTTAGACAGATTCCTTTGGTAATGTTAGCTCTGCAACCAAAGATAGGATTGATTTAGTCATTGACATATTTAGGGGGTGGGGTTACATGTTTCAGTACAGACTTCTATAATTACAACCAATGCATCTGATTTGTGGTTTTTCTGTTTGCATATTGTCCAGGGTTTCCAAAAATATATTACTTGCCAGTCTGACTATCTAAAAAAGTGGAAAATTATTGGTTTTTTGAAAGATGCTACATGTAAATTGTGTACATTTTTCATGACATGGCAGTAAAAAATATATTTTTGAAAAAAAATCCAGATTATGAGTGTTTTCTGTGTAATTTGTTTGTAACTTGTCTTATTTTTTCACAAAACTCAAATACTGCCATTAATAAGAAAGATTTTTAAATTTTAGCACAAAAGGCCCAGGGACCTGAGATGCACCGTTGTACATAAAGCAGCATGTATACTTAAAGGGCCATCATTTTTGGAGTTATTCTTTGATTTTGATTTTCTTTCACCGGTGTGTTGCCAGAACATATGGGAAGCATATAAAAGAGGCCTTTTGGTGATACCTAAAGTTTCACTCCTAGGACACGGATCACTAAATATTCATGGGCCGTCACCTGTAGGGCGAAAGTTATTTTTAGTCCTTCTCTCCCTTTCCCTTTTTCCCCCTTTTGCATGTCGATTTTTGTTGACTTTTTGGTGTAGAATTGAAGAAAAGGGTTTAAAAATACATTTTCTGCCAGGTTTTGGTGAATATTCATGATTTTGAGGCGGAAGGATACAAGGGTTGTGAGGTTGGTTACGTTGAAAGGGAGGGCCGAAAATTGCTTGTTTAGTTGTCTGGACTTCCAGCCTGTGTATCTCAAGTTTTTCATGGTGAACCTCATACATGCTTTTGGGCCAGAGTTTGCCACATGTTGCTCCATCTGTGGCAGAAAGCGTTCTACCCAACGAATATTTGGGAAAAAGTTACAGCCGGTCTAAGAGACGAGAATTAACATTAAAGTCAATGGGGAAATAATTAGTGATCTGTGGCCATTTGTTTACTATTTAAACTCGAATAACAAGACACTCAGACGAACTCCGACACTCTGCGCCCCGTGCCTAACGTTTCAGTTCATAATAATAATTGTAATTTTTGTACATTTTAATTTTTGCGCTAAGCCAATATTTTCTATAAACGACTATTTGGCGTTGACCATTTGGATTGGCGTTTACGTGTGAATAACTCTGACTTGAATTTTTGTATCGAGCTCATGGCCTTTACGTTTATGCTTGTCATGGCCCTATTTTTCGTAGATGAAGGTTTGTGTTTGAAGTGAAAGTAGAGACGATGCCCTTCTCAAAAAGTATCTGGGTCAAGGTCATGTTACAGAAAATTTAACTCAAACTTTTCAAAGCCTGTTTCCGAACACTTGATTTTGGGGTACGACCTTCACCCCATAGAATATTTTAAAGGTCACACTCTTGACTTAGACCACCGACCGTGACCTTGGTCCTGTCACATACTGCTCGGTTAGAAAACAGTCAAACGTAGAGGGCCTGTGTTCGAAGGGAGGTCTATGGGCCTTGTCAGTATGAAAGGTCGTGGTGACCTCCGGTAATCAGGGCTAACCAACCGTGACCTCGCCTTTGACTTTGAATCCAAAATTCTTATCGAGCTCGTGGCCTTTACATTTATGCTTGTCATGGCCCTATTTCTCGTTGTATTATGAAGGTTTATGTTCGACGTGAAAGCAGAGACAATGCTCTTCAAAAACGGTATATGGGTAAAAGTCGTGGGTCAAGGTTACAGAAAATTGAACTCAAACTTTTCAAAGTCAGTTTTGTACACTTGACCTTAGGGTACGACCTTCACTCCATAGAACATTTTAAAGGTCACAATCTTGACTTCGACCACCGACCTTGACCTTGGTCCTGTCACACACTCCTCGGTCAGAAAACAGTCAAACGCCGCGTGCCCATGTTCAAAAGGCGGTCTATGGGCCTTGTCAATATGAAAGGTCGTGGTGACCTCCGGTAATCAAGGCTAACCAACCGTGACCTTAACTTTGACCTTGAACCCCAAATTCCCAGCTAGCTCGTTACCTTTACACTTACGCTTGCCATGACTCTATTTCTCGATGTATTATGCAAGTATATTATCTCTGCCTTCACCTCGAACATAGACCTTCATAAAACTACGAGAAATAAGGCCATGGCAAGCACAAACGTAAAGGCACCGAGCTCGATGGGAATTTGGGGTTCAAGGTCAAAGTCGAGGTCACGGTTGGTTATCCTTGATTACCGGAGGTCATGCGACCTTTCATATTGACAAGGCCCTTAGGGGCCTCCCGTCGAAAACAGTCCCTCTACATTTGACCGTTTTCTGACAGAGCAATGTGTTCCAGGACCAAGGTCAAGGTCGGTGGTCCAAGTCAAGATTGTGACCTTTAAAATATTATATGCGGTGAAGGTCGTACCCCAAAGTAGAGTGTCAAAAAACTGACTTTGAAAAGTTTGAATTCAGTTTTCTGTAATATGACCTTGACCCACGACTTTAACCCAGCAACCTTTCTTGAAGGGCATCGTCTCCGCTTTCACCTTGGAACATCTACTTTCACAATACTACTAGAAATGGGGCCTCGAGCTCGATGGAAATGTTTATAGAAAGTAGTGGCTTAGCGCAAAAATTAAAATATACGAATATTACTAGTGTCTGAGAGGTCGGGTGTTCGATCCCTGCATTGGCCGAGAAAGTTCATCTCGATTTTCCGGCATGGTTTCCCCTTGTCAGTGATGCAGAAGGAGGGCCTGAAAAGGACAGCTGCCTAGTCGTGCGGATGGTACAAAAAACTGATGTCCCGTGTGCACATTGGCGTGCACGTAAAAGATCTCTTGGCAGTTGGAATTCGATATAAGAGTAGGCCGTAGTGCCGCTGCCCGGGCAAAATTTCCCTCATAACACACTGTATGGCGTATGCGCGTCTTCCATTAGCCCAGGTCAGGTGCAGAAGAGTAGGACGTTAAACTCCATTTCATTTCATTTCATTTCACTAGTGTGGGAGCGCCTAGTGTCGGAGTTCGTCTGAGTGTCTTGTTATTCGAGTCTAAATGGTAAACAAATGCAATTGGCGTCGAATGGATAAATCTCTCGTGGGAAGCATAAGGTCGGTAAAATGAAAAGTTATTGATCGATTTGGCTGAAATTTGGTGTGAGGTCATCGCTAGCCCACCTGAACACCCCCTCAAAATTCCAAGTCTCTACGAACTGATAGAGGTGCGTTCCTGAAATAGAACCGTAGTTTGTTTGTAATCACGTGGTCAGTGTTAGTGTATCAACACTCGTCACACCAGCCCGGGTGTGTCAAGTGTTGATGTTTTGGTGATACTTTCGACTTTCTAACGGGAAGTCGACTGTAGACTACATGTTTAGTATTTTAATCATTTGGTATCATACTATTCAAAAAAAGTAGGGGATATTTGATCTTGGGGGCATAATACTAAAATATGCAAATGACTACGAAAAAAGTCACTATAGAACCTAACAGAAGAAACATTTCCAGTTACATGTGACGCCCAAACGCACCAATAGCTACCGCATGGAATGCAGGTGATGCTTGGGATCATCATGGGGGTCCAACCCAAGATTTGCACGACTCTGACTTTGAATGTTACAGTCATTGTGGCATTGAATTCCAGGGTGGAAACATCAGTTTAATTGTTTTAGTGACCAGAAAACAAATTTTGATATGCGTCGGCTTACCCAAAATGAAAGGTTACGTGCCCTTGGCATGCTACAGATCGGCACAACACAGGCGGTTATGGCGCGGACGATGAATGTTTCTCAGTCTGTCATAAGCAGGCTATGGTCCAGATACCGTGATACACAATCTGTACAGGGCAGACCACGCTCAGGTCGACCAAGGGCGACAACTTAAGCCCAGGATCGATTTATCCGTACCTTGGCCTTGAGAAATCGTGTCATCACAGCAAATCAGATCAGCGCTCGTTTTCAAACAGACACTGGTGTGAGAGTGAGTGGCCAGACGATTCGGAATCGACTGCATAGGGGTCACTTTCGCGCCCGACGTCCTCGCGTGATCCATTGTTTGAGAGATCATCACATTCAGGCAAGACGTCGTTGGTGTAGGGATCGTCAACACTGGGATAATCGACGCTGGAGCAATGTGATGTTTTCAGATGAGTCAAGGTTCACTGTTGATTTTTTGGACAGACGTAGGAGGGTGTGGCGTCGTCGAAACGAGCGCTTCCAAGACGTTAACGTCATCAGACATGATCGATTTGGGGGTGGTTCTGTTATGGTGTGGGGAGGCATCACTGTTGCTGGAAGAACGGCTTTACATGTTGTTGCAGGGCGTGTTACTACAGGCAAGTACTACCGGGACAACATCTTGGCAGTCCATGTTTTGCCGTTCGCACGACGTCATGGCCGCCGTTTCATCTTCCAGGATGACAACGCAATATGTCACAGGGCCGGGATCGTTACAGGTTACCTCCAACAACAGAACATCACCACATTATCTTGGCCAGCACTGAGTCCCGACCTCTCCCCCATCGAGTATGTCTGGGACATGCTTGGGCAGAGGTTACGTCAACGTCGATAACGTCCTGCTAATGTCCAAGAACTTGCTGTTGCGTTGCAACAGGAATGGGACAATCTGGACCAAAATGACCTTACACGTCTCATTAGGAGTATGCCACGTCGGATCAATGCTTGTTTGGCAAACAGAGGAGGATTTACCCGTTACTGACTTTGTTGTGATGCTGTGGTAACTTTGCTGTTTGACCCCGGGTACCATTTTACCCTTATAATGATCAGTCTGTGCCTTAATTAGTCTAACGATCATTTGGAATAAATCGATGAATGTGAACTTCATTTCATTTTGTCATTTGTTTCTTCGTCAGTTTCATTAGGTGACTTTAATAACACTTAAAAATAAAATATCCCCTACTTTTTTTAATAGTATATATTGAGCTACATGTTTAATTTTGTATCCAGCAGTTTTCAACTCGTATTTTATACAGCAAGTGTAACAAACCGTTATCAAAATGGCTGAACAGACAGACAAAGATGTGTGTAGTATTTGTTTAACTGACTTTCAATATCCTGTAATAATTGATTGTCAACATTCGTTCTGTTTCATCTGTTTAGAAGATTATGTGAACAAAACCTCCAATAAAGATCAGTTCAAATGTCCATTGTGTCGGTGTCTTATAGACGGGGGTGTGCAGCGTTTCAATCCCAGATTAAACATTGATGACAATTCTACTATTCCAGAATGTGACGTATGTACTGAAGATACATCTCTATATTTTTGTCGAGACTGTGATCAATATTTATGTAAATCGTGTAAAACCATGCATGATAAGATGAAAATATGTAAAGACCATCGTGTTTGCCGATACGATGAAAAACAGATCTGTCAGCAGTCAAACGATCTAATGAAAGAAACGCTTTCAGCCACTTCCGTTAAACATCCGAAAGATTTCTGCCCAAACCATGAAGGTGAGACAGTAAAAGTCTACTGTAAAGATTGTTTACTAGCCATATGTTTCAACTGTTTGGTGACCGATCATAATGGGCATACGTTTTTAGATTTAAAGAAGGATGATGTCCGACAAAGTATCAGACACGACTTAAAAACGCTTATTGACGATTTGGAAAAACAGATTACCAATTTTCAGAAACATCATGATGATATAAGTAGTAAATTAATTGAAATCAAAAGCTGTACAAAAACAGAATGTGACAAAATAGATGCACACGTGGATACAATCTGCTCACAAGTTCATAAAATTGGAGAAAATATTAAAACGGAAATGCAGAAATCTAGTAAAGAGGAAGAATCCAAATTAGTACTATTAATGGAGGACATTAAAAGACTAACAGAAGATTTAAAAGCTAGTGTTAAATATTCAGTGAATGTTTTAGAAGATTCATCCATTGTTCAAGTTTTACAAAGATTACCCAAAGTTAGGCAGGAGAGAGATGAAAGCTGTTGTAGAAAATTGGATATTCCTGATGTAAGGTGTTCAACATTTCAAGCAGCAGAGATAGACAACACTTTGTTAACTAATCAACTTGGTAAAATTGTAAGTTGTCATCAGAAAACGGCTGCAGATATTTTTATTTTTAATAAAAAGTCAGGTGGTTGTGTGAGTTTTATGATGGTAAACAACATGAATGCGTGAATATCGAAAGGAACTGGATTTTAAAACCATACATTTTGAGTTTCATCAAAATGTGATAAAACATGTGACATCTTGCGGGGCCACAACCTTGGTATTACATACATTGTTTAGCCCATGGGTATCGTGGAGTAGAACGCGAAAAGACCATTGGGGATACCGAGGATGGTAAAATAATTAAGGTTGTGAATCCTCTAGATGCCACAGTCTTTTATCCGATTTTAGCGAAACTTAAAATGTATATAATATATCTATATCTTAAAGATCTGGGTTCCTTTCAATAGTCACGCATATCAGACCGCAACATCCTCGATTACTTCACCTTATTGTACGAAAAGTCGATTTTTTTTTCGCTTGTTTTCTGTCCATCTCTTGCAAATAGGAGCGTATCTTGCATGTCAACCGGTTGTTATACACACGTATATTCCATGTAAAACCTGAAATTGATACGCAGGTTATAAATCGGTGGAATATGACTCATGTAACTATCTATTACTGAGTGACGTAATTATACTCCATAAAGTTGTGACCTCCTGTGTAAATTAAAAGAAGCAGAAATCATTGAGAAACAAATCTCAATATCATTGAATTTTTCTAATCAACTGTAATTATCCACCCTATGATGGATGATCATTTATTTTATTTCTGTATGTTTTCAGTGGATGTGTTAGTGTTAAATACGATATGACACAAATCAGGGCATACATTAACATTGGACATAAGTATAATCGCAGTAAATTAATATCTTGCCTGGAAATAAGGCACCAGTCACTGACAATGTCGAAACAGGCTTTGTCGGGCACAAACCTCTGGTGCCTGTCATTTTGTCCGGCACTGATTTGTATTTTTATACGCCCACATGGAAATGTGGTCGTATATTGCCGTCGCCCCCGTCCGTCCGTCTGTCGGTCCGTCCGTCCGTCGGTCCGTCCGTCCGTCCGTCCATCGTCCACAATTTCTTGTGAACGCTCTAGAGGCTAAAGTTAATCTCCGATTGACTTGAAATTTATACACGGTGTTAAAGGTCGTGAGACGAAGAAGCCTATTGATTTTCAGCGATATCCGATAATTACTACCAGAGTTATGACCCTTGATCACTTTGAAAAATCTTGTGAACGCTCTAGAGGCTATAGTTAATATCCGATTGACTTTAAATTTATACACAGTATGTAAGGTCATGATAGGAAGAAGCCTGTTGATTTTCAACAATATTCGATAATTCCTGCCCGAGTTATGACCCTTGATCACTTTGAAAAATCTTGTGAACGCTCTAGAGGCTAAAGTTAATATCCGATTGAATTTAAATTTATACACGGTGTTTAAAGTCATGATACAAAGAAGACTATTGATTTTCAGCGATATCCGATAATTACTACCAGAGTTATGACCCTTGATCACTTTGAAAAATCTTGTGAACGCTCTAGAGGCTATAGTTAATATCCGATTGACTTTAAATTTATACACAGTGTTTAAGGTCATGAGACGAAGAAGCCTATTGATTTTCGGTGATATCCGATAATTACTACCAGAGTTATGACCCTTTATCACTTTGAAAAATCTTGTAAACGCTCTAGAGGCTAAAGTTAATATCCGATTGACTTTAAATTTGTACACAGTGTTTAGGGTCATGAGACGAAGAATCCTATTTGATTTTCAGTGATATCTGATAATTTCTGGCACTTGATCACTTTGAAATATCTTGTGGACAAAGGCCTTGAGACAAACCATCAAAACTATTCTAATCATTTCTGATAATTATTTAATGGGCTATTACTCGTAATAAGATTATCATGTGTTGTAAATAGTAAATGTTCTCCTGACTGATAAAAGAAACAATATGCGACAACCCTTGTTGACTGCCCGGACGACTTAGCTGTTGTGGGCGTATGTTTCGTTGCCTGGCAACCTATCTTTTAATGTCCGGCACTAAGTTAAAAAATGTCAGGTAGTATTTCATTGGTGCCTGACATTTTGTCAGGTACATCCAAATTCGTTATTTCCAGGCCTGATTAATATGAATAATGATCTAAATAATTGAATAATTTTACTTTATAGCAACAAAGGGTGGAAGAAAAAGAATCTGTTCCTAATAATCAGTCATCACAGTCCTTGGATGTCGGTTTTCCAGATGGTGATGATGATGATGATGGTCCACAACCAGAAGGTATGCTCGCGTCTTCATTTATTCTTTCGTTAAAAACATTGCCCATACCCGTCATGTTTTTGATAGGCCTTTTATCGAAGCAAGCATGCATTCAATCCCATGATTTTATATGTGACGACTGTGTTAGGTTAAAAACAGATGTTTTTTTTTATGTTTTCTGTATGAAAAATTGAAATAACCATGCCCCAGTTCACAAAGCATTACTCAACTTTCAATCATTGTTTATGAGAAATATCTTTGATCCAGAAACACAAACTTTGCACATATAGTTTCTTATTTATGTATTTGATACATTAAAGAACAACTGTTTTATAAAGGGCTATATTGTAGTTAAAATAATACAAACAATTTTGAGTAAATTCTTTTACGTTAGCCTATGATTGCTTTGTGAACCCGGGACCGTATGTTTCCCTTCTATATCTTTTGATTAACCTGGTTGAGAATATGGTTAAAACTATGATTTTATATGCATGAAACTAGCATTATTTTTGCAGCATACCATCCTTGTTAATATGTTCTTGATACAAAATGGGAGATTTTGGGGACAGAAACTTCTTTCCGACTGCCGTAACCTCTTTGTAAAAAGGGCAACTCTGCTGTAATAGAGGAAAAATATTCAAACTTGGTTTATAGGTTCATACGGTGAATGTCTGGACTGAGTTCGAAGACATGCATTTTCTACTTCGGAGAAGAAGAAATAATCAATTTAATTAGTTCAGAATTTGGAAGACAATAGTTCTGCCTCTCATTCAAGAATGTTTTATAAAAAAATCAAGATAAATGCACTCGTAATTAATGCCCGTCATCTGTGTGAGTAAGGGAGGGACGTCAACTTGTTTATACATGTATTATATCTTACAGTTTTATCTCCTACACAACCAAGTGCACTGGCCCTGGCGGCAAGTGGTGGTTATGAAATATCAGCCCAAGTACGGACACTTCAAAATCTAGTCAGCCAATATGCGTCACAGGGTCGATATGAAGTGGCTGTGCCCATCTGTAAACAGGCATTAGAAGACTTAGAAAAAACAAGCGGCCATGATCATCCAGATACGGCCACCATGTTGGATATTTTAGGCCTTTTATACGGGTTCGTTATGGTGGATGAAGTTCTACATTTCTTAATTATTGTTTACTAATCTTTATGCAATATTAGGGTTGATATAAGAAATCATATGCTATAGAAAAATACGAAATGATAAGGGATATCAGTTTAGATCACAAATGAGGAAAAAGCCTAGTTCGATTTTATAAATATTTTCATACTTCACACCATGCAGTGGTATCTCAATACTCATTAATGATTTCATTGTGCCATATATATGTCGAAATACCCCAATGAAAATGTCGTTAACTCAAAATAATTATTACATTGATAATGTTTATTAGCTATTGAGCACCGTTTGAATGTGAAAATTGAATCTCTAAAAGGACTATGTCTCAATTTCGTCCATTATTTACATGATGAGAGAGAGAGAGAGAGGGAGAGAGAGGGGGTGTTAACGTCCACTCAACACAAACTAGGTCATTTTGGGACTAATATATTGTTTCATTTTTATTTCAATAATTCGCTTTAGTAGTGGGAGGAAACTGGAGTGCCCGGAGGAAACCCACGAGGTTGAGAAGGCGCCCCTATCTCCATGCCACATACGCTCACACTAGTGCTCGAAACCACAGCCGCAAGCCAGAGGTAACAGGCCAGCTAGAGGTCGAAGCACGGCACTCTAGACCACTAGGCCAATCCCAACCCCCCTATTTTCATGATGAATTGAAAATTTTGCAACAATCGGCATCTTATGTAGTAGAAAATATAAGCAGGCCCATCATCATCAATAGGTATTGGATAAAATCTGATTAATTATTTGGCGGGAAATTATTAACAATGATATTTACGTTTTGTTTTTTAAATCAGATTTTAAATAATGAACTAAATGTACATTTTTACGTGGGTTAAGTTTGAGCTGTGAGAGTTAGATATCGCCTGAAAAAAAAAATAATCAGGGTGCCAATACCGGTACATTTTTCTGTTTCAAACTGCTTTAACTTGAATGACATTGTGTATTTTAAATAATAAAACACGTTGGTCAAATTTAAACTTATGGATTTTGTGCAAAAGTAAAGATAATTATATCCGACAATTTGTACTATAAAATGATATGTTGCTAGGGTAGGTTGATATTATTAGAGACCAGGTTTTTTTTATGATGTTTATTAATTCGAGAAATAAAAAGCAGCGAGGGATTAATTTCAATGTTAACTATCTGAGAAATGTGATGAATGAAAGTTTGAATAAAATCACTAACTTGATACTCTTTGGCAGGGATTGTTCACAAAGGACCCTGTTGAATTTGAGCAATTTCCGTTAATTACATCTAGAGTTATCCGATTTATATGCATTATTTAATTTAGTGAAGAATCCTATTGAATTTCAGAAATTTCCGTTAATTACGCCGTGAGTGATGGTCCCTGTTTCACTTTGTTGTACTTTCTGAATGTTCTAACGATCTGTATGAAACTTATATGAAGCGTTTAAATTAGTAAAACGAACAAGCCTAATGAGTTACAGCAATTTTCCGTTAATTAAAACTAGAGGTATGGACCTTGTTTCACTTTGTTGAATCTTGTGAATGCTCGAACGACAAAAATTTATCACCCAATCTGTATGAAATCCATATGCATCTTTTAAATTAGTGAAATGAAGAAACCTATGGAATGTTAGCAATTTCTTTCAATTACTTCTATAGTTATGTCCCTTGTTTTACTTTGTTGGACCTTGTGATCGTTCGAACGACAAAAGTTATCATCCAATCTGTATGAAATTATGCATTATTTGTCGAATTTCAACAATTTCTGTAGATTACTTCCAGAGTTACGGCCCTTGTTTTAGTTTTTTTAGAACTTTGTAAACCCTCAAGCAACGAAAATTATAATGTCATCTGTATGAAATTGTCTAGTAAATACCCCTTATTACCCACAAAGGAATACATATGCGACAACCCTTGTCGACCTTCGGACGATTTAGCTGCCGTGGGCGTATGTTTTTTTGCTTGGAAACCTATCTTTATTCAGAGAAGGATAAACCCTGCAATGCCAACGGGCTTCTAACTCTAAATGTCATTTGAAAATTATTTGGAAAGTTGAATCTCTACAAAGACATTATGAAATGAAAATTTGTTCCCTTGATATGGTGCAATGACATCTATATATTTTACTAGAACCTTTTAGTGAACCTTTTTTAAAAATCCAATCGAATCCAAGTCGGGGGTTATCTAGTGTTGATATTTCGATTTTGTTTTGTTAATCAAATGTTTGATTATTAATTTTAGCGTGAAACATTAGATATTATCAACAAAATACAATTGATTATCAGTAGATTTTCTTGTTCTTATCTCGGAAGTTAAATGTCAAGTTAAAAATTCTAAAGGTCATCACATTTCCCAGAAATGTTTAATGTGAATTATTTGCATCCTACTTGTTTACAGAGATCAAGGCAAATACAAGGAAGCAGTAAATCTATTGCATGATGCTCTCGGTATCCGAGAAAGAACAATGGAAATGTACCACCCTGCCGTAAGTTGAACTCCACGTACATTTTCTCTTCCTCTCTTGATGTGCTCAACTTGCTCACTAGTGTCAACGTTGCATGTTTTGATTGTTTTGTACATTTTCGGCGATCTGTGTCTTCTATTATTTTTCTACGAATATTTGACTTCTTGTTTTACAAAAAATTGGGTTATATAGATTTCAAAACAGATTTTTATCGTGATTACACAAAGTTTTTGTTGTTTGATTTTGCATTAGAACGTTCACTGAGGACTCACTGTAACACAAAGCATTATTAAAATATAGTTATATTATTGGGCATCAACTACAGCATTACAGTGAAGTTGGAGTGATGGGGTTTAATATCCACTCGACACAAACTAGGTCATTTCGGGACAAACATATGGTTTAATTTTATTTCAATAATTCGCTTGTGCGTAGGGGTCTTTAGCAGTGGGAGGAAACCGGAGTTCCCGGAGAAAACCCATGAGGTTGGACAGGCGACCCTACTCCTTGTCACATACAACCAGGGATTCGAAACCATGCCAGTTGACTCGATGGCTGGCCGTATGATACAGCGCACGCACGCTAACCATTCGGCCATCCACATCCCCCCCCCCCCGTGAAGTTAGGGTTATTTTACATGTTATTATGTATTTTATGTATAAAGATGTTTTTATAGGGGACAACAGAATTTTTGCCATGAATTTATACATGTGATAATTTAGTAACAGAAACAGCTCTGAATAATTGAAACCTTAATTAAAAGTCTATTTTTGGATACAAAAGATTGCTTTAAAGATTATGTCAATGAAACGGTTTAGAATTATGCCTGATTTATATACATTAGTATGGAAGCCTGTAACTGCCATTCATAATTTCTACTTTTCGCCCCTTTAAAACACGAAAGTCGAAAAGTAGAAAAGAAGAAGTTACGACAAAATGTAAGGCGACAGCACGGTATACAAGCCAAGGTGAAATCGAAAAAAGGAAATTAAGAAATAATACACTGCGATATAGCGCCTCTCGTTATTTCCTAATTTCTTATTTTCGACCTGCATTTTTGCTGCGACTTTCGACTTAGTCATATTTTTGTATTCATTGATGTCAGTAAGAAGGCGATAACACGCAAACCAAGCCACAATGCAACTCGAAAAGTAGAAATTAAGAAATAAACACGCGGGCTACTAGCGACCTCGTTTTTTCTTTATTTCTTATTTTCGACTCGGAAGTTGTAGTAGTCTCTACTTTCCAGATCACACTTGAATACGTACAATCAGGGCTCACACTGGCCTTCATTTGTTTTCGCCAAAATGGATAAAACATTTTATTTCAAAATGGATAAAACATTTTATTTCAAAATGGATAAAACATTTTATTCCAAAAGATTATTCACATTTTTTCTTCTCCAACTGGAATATTTAATCTGCAAAAAATGTCTGATAAAAAAAACAAACAAAACAAAACAAACTTGATACTCTTTAAAATTTTGTTTGTAAAGGTTTTAATTGAAATGGTAATTTTCTCTCGTCATGAATCAGACGTATGGCTTCTCACAATCTTCTTAATTCTTCATCGCGATTCATGCTTATTCCTCGTCTCTATTTAGTTTCTAATAATAGATGTGCCAAGTGAATTGTGGGATATATTTCAACCACGCTTTATAGAATCTAGGAAAATCGGCCGGCTTCATAAGATCTAGCACTTACCGAGACTTTAGCCAAAAGGTTCCATCGCCCATGCGTAACCAAATGTTTGGTTTTTTTATGTGGTAGATTATCCAGTAATTTTCGTCAAAAATTGAGAACCGACCCAGACCCTCCGTGCGTTGAAGACTAGGGGGTTCTGGGTGACCGAGACTATATGAGTGTGGGGAAGGGGGTGGATGGCCGAATGGTTGTAAGTCTCAAGGAATAGGGTTGTCTGTCCAACCTCGTGGGTTTTCTCCGAGTTCCCCAGTTTCTCCCACTGCTAAAGACACCTAGGCAGAAGCAAATTATTTAAAAAAAAAAAAATCAAATCATACGTAATTTCCAAAATGACCTAGTTTGTGTCGAGTGGTCGTTAATTACTTTATAACAGGCCTACATAATAAATTAAATTGTCGTAAGTTTGTTTTGTTTTTTTTATATCAGACATTTTTTGCAGATTAAATATTCCAGTTGGAGGACAAAAAATGTGAATAATCTTTTGGAATAAAATGTTTAATCCATTTTGGCGAAAACAAATGAAGGCCAGTGTGAGCCTGGTTGTACGTATTCAAGTGTGATCTGGAGAGTAGAGACTACAACAACTTCCGAGTCGAAATTAAGAAATAACGAGGTCGCTAATAGAGCGTGTGTTTATTTCTTAATTTCTACTTTTCGAGTTGCGTTATGGCTTGGTTTGCGTGTTGTCGCCTTCTTACTGACATCAATAAATTCAAACATATGACTTAGTCGAAAGTCGCCAAGACGGTATACAAGCCAAAATGCAAGTCGAAAATAAGAAATTAGGAAATAATGATTATTTTAGATAAAAAAAAGTACGCCGTGGCTATTCTTACGACGAGACGTAAGAATTATTGAGGGACTATTCTTACGACATGGTGGAAGTTCCGGTAGCGCATGCGCAAGTTACACAAGTTGAACTTAAACTATTTTGCAGTTTGCAAGAGGGGGTGTCGTAAGCATAGGCAATGCTTTATTTTTACGACGAGATCGTCGTAGGAATAGGAGGTGGGCTATTTTTACGACGACTAAGTTGTCCAACTGCGATGCTTAGCTTGACATCAGACGGGGTCATATCAGTGACATCAACAGGAGTCATCTCAATAACGTAATTATAATAGACCTATCTATAGCCTTTTTGAAATTCAGTTTTATTTATTTTTTAAATAAAGCTCACAGATCATAGCCTAAATAAGAGAAGCACACAGTGGCGAAGCTCCAGAAGATGAAACTATTTTTCTATGGGAAAAAAATAAATAATTCTAGGCTTAATTCTTATCAATTCAAAAGTGGTCCATTTAAAGGTTTAGGCCTATGAAATTACTTTCCAAATCTAAGCATCAGAGCAATGAGTATTTGGTGGATTTGATTCAAAGTTAATAAAAAAAACTATAATATAAAATCGACAATAATTTACAGCCTAGACGTCACAATTTAACTGGCTAGCTCTTTCACTGAACGGGAGGTACATACACATACACTCCGTTTAAATCATTTATGCATGTTTTAAAAATATAAATCATGTTTATAAATTCCCAAATCACACACACACACAGTCTATAGCCGTAACACTTGGTAATTTGGAACCATGATCGAAAAATAAACCCCGGTTAGTTCCTCTTGGACATCTTTTTTGAGAATCCAGTGCACAGATCGGTGACTACTATTATTTTGGTCTTTTTATGTTTAGCGTCTATTTAAAGGGCTAAATCCCGGTAAGTTTTTGAAGAATGTAACTTCTTAATTCTGTGTTAAAATCCCTTACCAAAGAGCCGAGCAACTAAATCAGTATTTGTGATACGTTTTCAAACGACTTAAACATGTCAGTCTTCTTCTGGAAATTGAGGCAAGGTCACTTCACCATTCTCCTATATTTTGGCATTTAAGTTTAATATGTACTCAGACTTTTACTTTTGAGACTCTGTTCTCATCGGGACTGTCCCGTTAACTTTCATCTATAAAAGTAATTCAAATCCATTACTGAACCATTCAAAGCTGAAAATGTATTCCGTTGTAGTAAATCGATCGCAGGATTTGGTGTTTCGTTTACCTATTGTATTTTCTATGTAAGGCATTATTTAAAAGTTTACAAATAATGCAAGAAATATTGAGTGTTTCGAAATATCCTTGACGTGGTATGATTGATCCATGCGCAAATAACAATATGACTATAAGTGGGCTATAAACTATGTGAAGTTAATACATATTTAACAGTCACAGGGTCGATACATATGTCACGTAATTGTAATACTATTTAATTTTAAAATATAATTTTTATATCTTTAATTATTTATTTTTTATTTTTTAAAAATGAAAGCCTACATTAATTAATAGATCATAAAAGTACACCGTGAGTTAATGTGTCAACCAAAAGTATTTATCTCGGAAAACAACCACCAGCATGTTTGTTGGAAAGTGTTAGGCCTATTTGAAATTAAATTCTAATATTCTGAAATTATTATTTTATATTTTACTGAAAGCTTACTCTATTAACATAAAATAAATAAGATAAGCACACAGTAATAGCCTCTAGAAGACAAAGGTAATTTTCTGTGGGAGAAAAAATAAATCATGTTGAGTAAAATAGGCCTTATCCAAAAAGGGCGTGGCACTTTGACATTTTCAAATGAGCCATTTTAAGGTTTATGGAAATTACATTTCAAATCTACGAATTGAAACAAATAGTTTTTGGTGGATTATTTTCAAAGTTAATAATAAAAAAAAATTAAAATCGACAATAATATGAATCATGTTTTATAAATTCCCAAAACACACACAACTAACATGATTGTATGTGATATTTCTCAGTAGCTTTGTTACCGAAAATACTATAAAACTACGAAATTAAAGAGATTTAGTTCATCGATATAGATATCGTAACGTTGAGCGAATTGTCAGCGCGTGTTTGTTACAGATGATTCCCAAGATGCATTGCGCGTCGCTGTGTTTCTATGGCTAGTAATGCGAGTTGCCACACTGGTTATCTTTACTCTGTGGTATAATGCAGTCCATGGCCAGGCTAAGCATGCAAGTTGGACAATGTAGTAGTCGTAAAATAGCCTGTTTTATATTCTTATGAGGTCGTAGTAAGAATAGGAGACAGGCTATTTAATTTCGTCGTAAGAATAAAGCATAATTGCCTATTCTTACGATACCCCCTCTTGCAAAAGGCTACCACGATCTCGTCGTAAAAATAATGCATTGCCTATTCTTACGACATTCCACTTGCAAACTGCAAAATAGTCCAACTTGTATAACTTGCGCATGCGCTACCGGAACTTCCACGATGTCGTAAGAATAGTCCCTCAATAATTCTTACGCCTCGTCGTAAGAATAGCCACGGCGTAAAACGTAACTTCCCTTTTTTTAAAAAAGAAACTGTTTTTATGTAATTGACTTTGAAGGAAATGCTGGGTCAATATATAGGACTTTGCAGTAGGTAAAAATGCTGTCAAAAAAATTATGTATCACTACGCTGTAATGTAATCAGATTCAATAAATGTGAAAACTAGACCAAAGAATCATATTTATTTATTTGGGCATGTAAGAAAGGATTGGGTGATAAATAAAATCTCCAATTCGTCTTTTTTGATGTATTTCTAGGTTGCTGCTACGTTGAACAATCTAGCTGTTGCGTATGGTGAGATGGGTAAATATAAAGTAGCAGAACCACTGTGTAGAAGAGCTTTGAAAATCAGACAAAAGGTACTTAGCTTGGAAAATACAATTATGTAAAAAATGTTATTTTTTAACATAGAGATTGGTATTTTATTGTTTAAAGGGACTGCAAATATAGACTTAAGGGTGATGCTTATCATGTTCTTGACCTTTCGCCAGGCTGCCCTTTAAAAGAAGTTATTAATTCGTAGTAGAGACAGGAAAACAAGGAAGAAATGTATTAATTAATTCCCTTGTCAGATAGAGTTGTTGAATACATGTTGTGGATATTTACTAATGGTCTCTGTTCTAAGTGGACATATAGTATAATTATGATGAGTCTGTGTCAATTTCGTTCGTTTCTGGGGTTTAACGCCCACTTCCACCTCTGTGTCATGGATATATATATATATCTATTTATTGTTCAGGTTTTGGGTAAAGATCATCCTGATGTTGCTAAGCAGCTGACTAATTTGGCTTTATTATGTCATAACCAAGGCAAATATGAAGAGGTAAGGGCAGATCTTTAGAATAAATAATGCATATGGCATAAATTTCTTTATTTTTTATTCATCTTCTTGGGAGAGATCATCCTGATATTCCTGAGCACCTGAATAATTTGTTATGTCAAGAGACTCTAAACTATGTTAATATATGGGGTGTTGGATGACCGAATGGTAAGCACGTGTGTGCTGTATCATAAAGCCTGTCATTGAGTCAACTGGCGTGGTTTCGTGTCCCCGGTTTTGCGTGACAAGGAGTTGGGTCGCCTGTCCAATCTCATGGGTTTTCTCCGGGTCCTCCGGATTCCTCCCACTGCTAAAGACCCCTACGCGCAAGAGAATTATTGACATAAAGAATTAAACCACATGTTAGTCCCGAAATGACCTAGTTTGTGTCGAGTGGACGTTAAACCCCATTTCTCTCGCTCTCTCTATGTTAATCTATATATCTATGTAAAACCTAAAATAAATATTGCATATGGCATGAAGTGATTCATGCAATATTTTTTTTTATAGTGTATCTTTGTATATATTATTATTTAATTTTAGTCAAAATAGCAATTGACTAATGTCCGAATTGATATCTCACTAACCTTTTAACTGTTTAGGTTTATACTAAATGTGACGATATACATTACGTAATTACAGTTAACACGCGTTCTTGCTAGGTCCATATCTACTTATGTATTTAAACATCTGTTTCCTATGTACAATTTAACATTTCTTATCAAATATTATTATATAATCATTTTAATCCCAAGCTTGTATATGTGTTCTATATTCTTCTGTAACTTTAGTCTGGTGACCAGATTGCTCTAGCGATACCTAGCTCGTTATTGTGACCGTTAGCCAGTTTTGGGCACTCGTTAATAAAAGTGCAATTTTAACTATTTATCTGAGTTTTCATCGTTTGTATTGGAATAAGCTACAACCCCCAGAAAACAACACTTCGGCATTATTATGAAAGGGTTATTAAAGTTCTTGAATTATTTATTATGAACTTAACATAGATTCAATATTTCAAATAAAAATGACCAGCAAATGGAATGATAATTTTACAATTAATAATTTTTGAAATTAACAATTTCGATCTTTTCATCGCCGCACGCAGGCAGAGCAATCTTATCAGAGAGCTGCACAGATCTACGAATCAAAACATGGACCAGATGATCCTTATGTGGCTAAAGTTAAAAATTTTCAGGTAAGAATTGAGGTTGTGCACACTAGCAGGGGCGGATCCAGAGGAGGGGCCGGGGGGTCCAAACCCACCCTGCTCAACCACATATAAAAAATTGAATGCTTTGCATAAATGAAATTAAATACCGATGTGATCCTACATCATTACAAAAATGATATCTCTCTGTAAAAAGCTCAATTTGTATGTAGGCCTATGTAATTTAAGGACGGTGAGGACAGGAAACTGGCAAACCCCCTCCTGCAGAAATTACTGGATCCGCCCCTGACTAGTTATACTATTTGACACATCACCCTACTGTATGTTGTATTTACAGTGTAGTGTGATATATTTCACTGATTAATTTGTCCTATAGAACCTTTACATTTTTGTATTTTTCCTGTTGTGTGTTTAGATCTTGCTTTTTAACGTAGATAAACGGATGTGAAGATTTTAATTATTAGAATAAACTTCAAAAAGTAATCAAACGCACAATCTAATTGAAATTCAGATCTATATTTCGTTTCGGTTTTTATAATTTCGATTTCCTACACTACTACATGTAGATCTAACAAGTTATAGCGTTCACGTTCAGCCAGTTCAGATGTCAAGCACGCGACATTTGACCCTATAACCTCAGTCATTCGATTAACCAATCAGAATCCTTGTTGCTTTGTTTTGATTTCTATCGCTGATAATGCCTACCCACAATTCCGCGGAAAAAAGGTCAAACCCTCGATTCGACCGACAATTTGATTGGCTGACCCCACATTTCAATCAGAACACGAGTTGAATAATAAGTCTTTCAGATCCTAATGTAGTAAAGACAAGTAAAACGAACTTTTGAACTATAAAAACGAAACGAAATAGGATCTGTATTTTAATCAGATTGTCAAACGCACTTTCTTAAAACATAACATACTGGAATACATGCAAATTAAAGCTGCCAATTGTTCTCGTATCCACAGAAAGGTGCATATTTCTCAAATTAATTAATGAGGAGAAGAAATTGAAAATATCAACGGTAAATAATCTGATTAAATAGATGCCAGTTTAAGTGTGGCGTTGGCTTGTTTTGATCATATCCCGTTTGCATCGTTAGCAATATTGTAGTTAACAAAGCATTAAAATTCCTGAAAGGGCTAATCCCGATAATTTTTTGGAGATTAATTTTGTGTTAAAATGGCTAACAATCCTCTACCTAAGGGCAGAGAAACCAACTCAAATAAGTTAAACCAATCAATCTTCATCTGGAAATCATAATAATAATAATAATGCTTTATTCAGTAATAAGATCATATGATCCATAGATACAAAATATTTTTATATACATATTATATATTACCCGAAGCTATTTACAGAATTCCAAACATCGAAAGTTGAACTTATATAGTCATGATATTTTATTAAACAATGGTATTATTTCTTTTGACATTTTGATTAATATTCAGAGATAAATGCAATTAAGTTTAAAATTATACTATATTCTTTTAGACTTTCGCTAGTTTGTAGTATAGCAGATCATTGTTGTGTGTTGATATCAGTTAGATGTAACTTAACAGCGTTGAGAAAAGCCTTAGAATCACCTATTTAATGTGAATACCAAGCACATCCGAAACCAATAGAGCAGAGAAGTCTCACTTTGTAGCCCATGTTGTTCTACCCACGGAGTCTAGTCTCCATAGTATACAATAATCTTAACAGAACACAGTTTTTATGGGATACAATCACTAGTTTTATTCTACAAGCAAGACGTTTCGACAAGTATCCTCTTATCGTTATCAAGCACAAATGACAATTTAGTAAACTTGAGGTCAATATATATGAAATTAATGAGAAACCATCTACATGGATTAAAATAACAGTAATAGAAATAATGTAAAGAGTAAATGATATTTAACAAAAACAACAAACTAATAAACACTAATCCTGTATGATATATTAATTACAACTCCAGTCATCCCCATTATATCAAAAGAGCCCTTATATCCACCCTAGCGCGCAGAGCAATTACCATTTGTGAACCCGAATTCCTGCAGGAAGAATTAGACCATTTACGCCACGTGTTTTGTAACTTGAATAATTACCCCCCCCCTTACTAGTGAATAAGCAGATCAATGAGACAATAATAACCACAAGGACAGAATATCAAAAACCATCAGAATAACCTTGCCCTTTTATGGTAACTTAACATACAGAGTCAGCAATCTTCTTAAGAAATCCAACATTGACACAACATTTACGATCCCGACTACCCTGAAACAGATTTTGAAAGCCAACGGCAAGCGGCAACCAATTCTCCCCACCCAACCCAAAGGAGTCGTCTATCAAGTGGTTTGTTCCTGCAAGGCCGCATATATTGGAGAAACGAAACTCCCATTGATAAAAGGATAACGGAACATAGGTCAAAAGCTGCCACCAATAATTCAGCAATAGCGGAACATCTCCAAAATCACCCACAGCATAGAGTAAAATGGAATGAGGTCCAGATACTAACAGCCAACCAAAAGAACAAGAAAACCAGGCAGATCCTAGAGGCTATAAATATCAGAAGATATTCACCTCAACTTAATAGGGACTTAGGGCTTTACATCGCCAGGGCGTATGATGATGTTATTAGGATGCATAATATAACCTAACTAACTAGCACCTTGGATTGTAATGAAATTTCCCCCCCCCCCCCCACAAACTCCAATAACGTTTATTGCATTTTCTACCCAACCTGTCCCTTAATTGTCTCTATTTTCTTAGTTATATTGTGGTTTGTTAAACATGTAGTTATAATTGATAATGTATGGTATATACCTTATTTAACTTTATAGATATGGCCTCACTCCCTGTTTATACAAGTCACCCTTTGATATGCCTTTAATATGGATATGGCCTCACTCCTAGTTTATATATGGCACCCTTTGAAGGGCCCCTATAACTGTTATTACCCCCTAATCATACAGGATTAGTGTTTATTAGTTTGTTGTTTTTGTTAAATATCATTTACTCTTTACATTATTTCTATTACTGTTATTTTAATTCTACCATAATTCTGTTGCTGATTTCTTTTCAAAATGTCATCGATATAGATTTCGTTTCAATATTTCTTTGTTCGGTATTGCCTCTAAATTTAAATGCCTTTAATAATTCTGAATATTGACCATATTGATAATAGGATTCTTATATCGCGCTAAACTCCAAACAATAAAGTCTGCTCAAAGCGCACACAAAGTCAATTCTGTGTTACTTTAGAGTTTGTTTTTAATATTTAGAAAACACGAATGTCTTTAATTTAGATTTAAATATCGAAAATGTTGGAGAAGGTGTTAAAGCTAATAGAAGAGCATTCCACTTCAAGGCCGCTGAAACTTCAAATGATTTAAAACCAAATTTTTTCAGTTTTTTATACGCCCACATGGAAATGTGGTCGTATATTGCCGTCGCCCCCGTCCGTCCGTCTGTCCGTCCGTCCGTCCGTCCGTCCATCGTCCACAATTTCTTGTGAACGCTCTAGAGGCTAAAGTTAATATCCGATTGACTTTAAATTTATACACGGTGTTTAAGGTCGTGAGACGAAGAAGCCTATTGATTTTCAGCGATATCCGATAATTACTACCAGAGTTATGACCCTTGATCAGTTTGAAAAATCTTGTGAACGCTCTAGAGGCTATAGTTAATATCCGATTGACTTTAAATTTATACACAGTGTTTAAGGTCAGGAGACGAAGAAGCCTATTGATTTTCGGTGATATCTGATAATTACTGCCAGAGTTATGACCCTTGATTACTTTGAAAAATCTTGTGAACGCTTTAGAGGCTAAAGTTAATATCCAATTGACTTTAAATTTATACACAGTGGTTAAGGTCGTGAGACGAAGAAGCCTATAGATTTTCAGCGATATCCGATAATTACTACCAGAATTACGACCCTTGATCACTTTGAAAAATCTTGTGAACGCTCTAGAGGCTATAGTTAATATCCGATTGACTTTAAATTTATACACAGTGTTTAAGGTCAGGAGACGAAGAAGCCTATTGATTTTCGGTGATATCTGATAATTACTGCCAGAGTTATGACCCTTGATCACTTTGAAAAATCTTGTGAACGCTTTAGAGGCTAAAGTTAATATCCGATTGACTTTAAATTTATACACAGTGGTTAAGGTCGTGAGAAGAAGAAGCCTATTGATTTTCAGCGATATCCGATAATTACTACCAGAGTTATGGCCCTTGATCACTTTGAAAAATCTTGTGAACGCTCTAGAGGCTATAGTTAATATCCGATTGACTTTAAATTTATACACAGTGTTTAAGGTCATGAGACGAAGAATCCTATTGATTTTCGGTGACCTCTGATAATTACTGCCAGAGTTATGACCCTTGATCACTTTGAAAAATCTTGTGAACGCTCTAGAGGCTAAAGTTAATATCCGATTGACTTTAAATTTATACACAGTGTGTAAGGTCATGATAAGAAGAAGCCTGTTGATTTTCAGCAATTTTCGATAATTCCTGCCCGAGTTATGACCCTTGATCACTTTGAAAAATCTTGTGAACGCTCTAGAGGCTAAAGTTAATATCCGATTGAATTTAAATTTATACACGGTGTTTAAAGTCATGATACAAAGAATCCTATTGATTTTCAGCAATATCCGATAATTACTGCCAGAGTTATGACCCTTGATCACTTTGAAAAATCTAAAGTTAATATCCGATTGACTTTAAATTTATACACACTATTTACGGTCATGATACAAAATAGCCTATTTATTTTCAGCGATATCCGATAATTACTGCCAGAGTTATGACCCTTGATCACTTTGAAAAACCCTGTGAATGCTCTAAAGGCTAAAGTTAATATCCGATTGACTTTAAATTTGTACACAGTGTTTAGGGTCACGATACGAAGAATACTATTTGATTTTCAGTGATATCTGATAATTTCTGGCAGTTGATCACTTTGAAATATCTTGTGGACAAAGGCCTTGAGACAAACCATCAAAACTATTCTAATCATTTCTGATAATTATTAAATGGGCTATTACTCGTAATAAGATTATCATGTTTGTAAATGTTCTCCTTACTGATAAAAGAAACAATATGCGACAACCCTTGTTGACTGCCCGGACGACTTAGCTGTTGTGGGCGTATGTTTCGTTGCCTGGCAACCTATCTTTTGAGATAGGGGTCGCAGTGGTCGTGTTGGCTGGTAGGGACTAACAAGTTCCTTTAAATACGAAGCAGCATTTCCACGAAGGCACTGATACATAATTGTTAAAATTTTGAATTCTATCCTTTCACTTATGCGCAGCCAATGCAGAGAGTTTAGTACTGGAGATATACTAGAAGATATTGGTGACTTGGAAACTAATCGGGCTGCTGAGTTTTGTATTTTCTGTAGTTTTTGTAGTAATTCAGATGAAATTCCAATAAGAAGACTGTTACAGTAATCTAATTTTGATAAAATTAATGATCGCACATTGTTGCTGTGGATTCTGTCGTTAACATATGACGGATGCTACTGATGTTCCTGAGATGGTAGTAGCATATCTTGGTTAGATGGTTTACATGACTGGACATACTGTTGTTGGAGTCAAAATACACACCAAGATTTTTTACTTTATCGCAGAACGCCATCTGTACTTCACCAACTTGAACGTGAACTACTGGATGTGAGCGTATGTGGCATGGAGATAGGGGCGCCTCCTCAACCTCGTGGGTTTCCTCCGGGCAGTCTGGTTTCCCCCACTGCTAAAGACCCCTACCCGCAAGCGAATTATTGAAATAAAATTAAACCATGTGTTAGTCCAGAAATGACCTAGTTTATGTCGAGTGGACGTTAAACCCCATTTCTCTCTCTCTCTCTCTCTCTCTCTCTCTCTCTCTCGTGATCTACTGACATCTTGGAAATTCGTGCTGTTGGACCGATAAGAATGCCTTCCGCCTTATGATCATTCAGTTTTAATTTATTGCATGACATCCAGGACTTTACATCAGCTATGCATGCGTGGATGTTGTTCAGGCTTTGATGATGGGAAAGTACATGCAAGCTCTCAATTAGCTGGGTGTCATCAGCATATAAGTGGTGTGACAGCTGAAAGTCATTTATAATCTGACCCAATAGACTAGTATACATGGTAAAAAGAATTGGGCCCAATACGGATCCTTGCGGCACACCACAATTCAGGGAGACAGACGAGGAATGTGAGTCTCTGATAATATTTGAATGATCGAGCCAAAGAAACCATTAAAGGTACAACGCATTTGGGTTAATATTATCATAGCTGTATGATTTTAACGAATTTATTTTATTGGATATGCTCTTGGATCAAGTATTTCATTACATTGTAATTTCTCTCGCTTTCTCTCCATCAGGCATTATGTTATAAAAAGCAAGGAAAATATGAACAAGCCGAAGTTTTATTTAAAGAAATCTTAACAAGAGCATATGAGAAAGAATTTGGGAAAGTAGAGGGTAAGTTTTGGATCATTTTATAACCGCTAGGTTCTTAAATAGCCAATAAGCGTTGTATGATTCTTCAATCTTTTAACTACCGGAACTTATATCTTACAAATGACAATAATTCAATGCATACAATGAATACCTATAGCACAGTCTCCCGTAATCTGGAAAAACCTAGTAACACTGTTGAATGGAGTTTTGAGTAAACAAAGAAAAACTGTTTTGTTGAGCTAAAAGCTATAACAAATTTTATTTTGTCTTTTAAGATGAAGATAATTAGAAGCCCTTTCAGTGAAGGAGAACAAAACCTATTATTATATACATGTGTACTAAGTTCAAATATGGGTCTAACTCAATTTTCACCAAAATTTGACTTGCTAGGTTTTTCCAGATTACGGGAGCAGTGGATGACCGACGAAGCTGCTACTAAAGTCGGCTTACTTAAAGTAGCTAAGTCTCTTGCTCAATATCATAAAAAATATTCAACATTGAAAACACGAGTTATTTGTCAATTTAAATCAACATTGATGCTGTGATCTTACCGGAAAAAGATGGGCTTCTGATATCAAATATTTAAGACAAAATAAACATTTTACCATTGGTACACGAATCGTGTACCATAATGCGTTTCAGCCCCAGTTTTAACAAGAGACTCGAGGGTCGAGGCTAAACACATTGCACCAAATAAAACGGCGTATGTAGACTGGAATAACCAGACACTCGAAATAGCCACACGATTGACACTGCTGGCTTATTTCGCCGAACATGACTGATTTGAAATTAGAGTAAAAACGGAAACCATTGAATGTAAAGCAGTTTATATGCATTCATATTACAGTATTATATGCGTTGCGACCCACTTGTGTCAATTCCTAGGTCCCAAATATTAGCGATTTAGCTCCTTTAATGACTTACTGGACATTAGCCTTTGTATATTCTAACTAGGACAGCTGCCTAGTCGTTCGGATGGGACGAAAAACCGAGGTCCCGTGTACACATTGGAGTGCACGTAAAAGATTCCTTGGCAGTTGGAATTCGATATAAGAGTAGGCCGTAGCGCCGCTGCCCGGGCAAAAATTTCCCTCATAGCACACTACATGGCGTATGCCCGTCTTCCATTAGCCCAGGTTAGGTGCAAAAGCGTAGGACGTTAAACCCCATTTTATTTCATTTATATTCTAACTAGTTTGAGATCAAAATATATGCTATACAGGATTATCACGAGAGACATTGACATACATAAACAATTATGGATTAAATACTAACTAATTAGTTTCTACCTTGATGGATATTAACCATGAGAAATTAAATACTATCTAAAAATGACTGGTCATTATGACTGATCATAGTTTTATTAATTGTGTCCTGTCTTTTGGAAGGGGGTTGGGATGGCCTAGTGGTCTAGAGTGCCGCGCTTCGACTTCTAACTGGTCGGTCACCTCTGGTTTGCGGCTGTGGTTTCGGTCCCTGGTGTGAGCGTATGTGGCATGAAGATAGGGGCGCCTTATCACTCCGGTTTCCTCCCACTGCTAAAGACCCCTACGCGCAAGCGAATTATTGAAATAAACTTAAACCTAGACCTAGTTTGTGTCGAGTGGACGTTAAACCCCATTTCTCTCTCCCTTTCCGTCTTTTGGAGAAAGAGGGTGGCTATTAAGAACTTTAACTAAGGGAATGTCATTAACAGGTACTTCCGCAAACTAAAACTTTGTTTGGACAAATGACCTCTGTGACACAGTTTCAAAAAGAAGTTTAGCTAATTTTTCATTACGTTTTTAGGTGATAATATACCTATTTGGATGAGGGCAGAGGAAAGAGAAAAAAATAAGGTTAGTTGTTTATTGCCAAATACAGGGGGGGGGGGGGGGTCTAGGAATTTTGAAAAGGGAGGGCGCCGCCAAATGAGGGCACTGGCCGCGGAGACGGGGCACGCCGCTGCATCTGTAGTCATTCTAAGAGCTATTTTGCTGATATTTTCGTCTAAATAAACGTTCGGAACGGACATATTTGGGTCTGAGAAAAGGCACTTTCAGCGGTAAAAAGGGCACTGTCGAAAATTAGGTGGCGCGCCCCCACTGAATCCGCCTCTGAAATATATCAAATAGAAATCATAATAGGACACGGTTGCATGTTAAATATTTCCATGTATATATCATAAAAAATTTGTGTATGTAAATTTACGGATGTAAAGGGTCTCTATTTTATTTTAATGAAATCTTAATGTTTATTTTGACTGATTGTTATGATTTTGACTGATTGTTATGTTTTTGACCGATTGTTATTTTTTGACCGATTGTTATGTTTTTGACTGATATACGATTGTTATTACATTCTAGGATAAATATAAAGATGGAGTCTCCCCTCCTGATTATGGTGAATGGCACACAACACCAGAAAAATTATGCAGGTACTCATCTTGCTTTTCAATATGTACATGTATGTTAGATTTTCTTTTATATGGGAAAGGTGACCTACATGTCGCTACACTTTACACATTCATTTTGTGTTCTGGGATGTTTGGAAACTTAAATTGTAAACTGATTTCGGAATTGGGTTTGTTGACAAGGATGGATAGAGAAAGCTTTAACCTTGTAATTTGAATAATTTAATACAACCGTTCAGTGTTCTAGATGTTCTATTATTAACACTTTTCATATACTTTGTTTTTATAGTCCTGTTGTGATAACAACCTTGGAAAATCTTGCAGCACTTTACAAGAGACAAGGAAAATGTGAAGCTGCAAAAACTCTTGTAGAATGTGCCATGAGGTCTAAAGGAATATGAGTAGGCTTATAGAGTAATTTTATTTTACTAAGAATCCTCTTTATTTTGGGGGATTACCTTGCTGTCATAACCCAGATTTTGTTCCCGTATAGACTACATTTGGCAGTTCATTAAGATAAAGAATAAAATATATAATTACAATCATAGTTTTCCTGATACTTTCCAACCTAGCAAGTAGAAATAGGCATTTGATAGAATCATAAAAGTTATCAATTAGGTTTGCTATTCCTAACTAGCATCTTCAAGCAGCTACTGTTCTGTTGAGTCTTCAGTCTTATCGTGTCACTTACCAAATGACATGTCTCTAATATCCCTATATTACCGCCTTTACAGTAAATAATGGATCACTACTGTATAATATTCTTATACCCCAGGTGGTACCTTCAATAAATAAAACATTACTAAAGTCAATTTAAAGTTTATAGGATATACAGTTATTTTGCGTTCCAATAAACTGCCGATAGCATCACGTTCACCTGTGAAATCTAAGAACTCTACTGATATACAAACTGGAGGTCTTAGTCCCAAACTTACAACTAGAGTTAGTGGTAGAACAGTTACAAAAAACGAATTACTTAAAAGATTACATTACAAATTGACATTTGTGTTGATATCAAATTCTCTTTATCATAGTCGTAAAGTAATGCACAGTTTAAAGTGACCGTAAAGCGAACTGTAAATGATATATTTCATGTAGTAATCTTTTAAACTGAAATGTTGATGTTCAATCTACGTAATAGTCGAGTTGTTTATATTTCTCCCAGTTTAGTTGTAGTATTAATGTTTTGTTTACATTATGTCAGGAAAAGGGGATGTAACGATATTGTAAAATGGAATACCCCCCCCCCCCCTTAACGGTATTGCTATTTTGTATAATGTAAACTACCCGGATGTATTCATTACGTGTGTCGTTACATAAAACTTGGCAAACTTGTTTGTTGCTCGTTTTTTTCTTTTACCTACATAATGAACCCGGATTAACCTTGCGGGGGCCCGGGACATACTAACTGTGAGGGGCCCCATTGTTGTTTGTTCAAATTGTTCGTACTGACTGTGGATCGTACTAGCATGTACTTCGCCCCTTGAGTGCCTGGGGTGTTTTGCTCCAGGAATTCTTTTTAAAAATCAGGATTAATTTCAGTGCTGAACTACTACACTATGATTACGTTAATTTCTCGGGACTGGTTGGGTCCCAGCAATCCCATCGCGGGATGTGCTCCCCGGAACGGGTTAGGACCTATTGATTGGTAGAACATCTAAGTTATGTAATTAAGTTAATTTTAGGGCCTCTCCCCCCCCCACGAAAATCTGTATCTTCCTAACAGTCCTGTGGCTACCCAATGTCCCTTACTGCCCAGGGCCCCAATCCTCGCCCACACAGGATAAAATATTAGTGTCTCAGAATTGGGGGGGGGGGGCTAAATATTAGGGCCCGGGATATTTGTCCCACTTTTCCCCAAACCAATACATATGACAGATTACAGTTACCATGGATACCATCGGCTATCCTTCTGGGAGCCAAGTCGACTCTGGGTATGGCATTGGTTCACTAAACCTGAATAAATTTGGTTCCATTAAGGTGTTGAACGAGACAGTTTTCTTGAAATTTTCCAATAACCGTGTTGTCAAGTGATGCAGGAAGGAGGCTAGGTACATTATAATAACCTAATTGACCCTCGTCAGTGGTACAGGAACAAGGCGAAGTATAATCCAAAGGCCCATAGGTACTTGGAAATCGAAAAAAAACATGATTGCAGTGCCTGAAAAACATAATACAAAAAAGGATTTTCTTAAGTCAAAATGTTTCATGGGATATATTGGCTGCCTTTAAAGATTTTGTGATTAACAAGCTTTTCCGGAGTAATAATATATCTCTGCAGATTGCTGAATATCAACAGGGTTAATCCTGGATGCGGAGCATTGGAAAACCACCTGCGTCGTCATCTAATGATTCCAACATTCACTCCAAATTTGAAACAAAATAATTAGCCTCTATCGCGTTAACAAGATTTTCAGACATATCTTTTGTGTCTGTAGATTTTAAGAAAAGGGGAAAGGTCGCGGAGCTCGAAAATCGATAGTATTCGAGTTCTTATGACCCAATGCATCGCACCTAATTGTTGCCTTGTCGAGCCAATTGTTGACGGACGGACGGACGGACATACGACGACCTTAAAACGGTAGATGCAAAATAATGTAATCCGCAAATAGACTTATCACCGTGTACACATTACGTGATTACAGTGGTAACCGGTACCCGAAAGAGTAAACTTATCGGTCGGGCGTAACATTCGCCATAACGGGGGTTGGGATGGCCTAGTGGTCTAGAGTGCCGCGCTTCGACCTCTAGCTGGCCGGTTACCTCTGGCTTGCAACTGTGGTTTCGAGTCCTGGTGTGAGCGTATGTGGCATGGAGATAGGGGCGCCTTCTCAACCTCGTGGGTTTCCTCCGGGCACTCCGGTTTCCTCCCACTGCTAAAGACCACTGCGAATTATTCAAATAAAATGAAACCGTATGTTAGTCCCAAAATAACCTAGTTTGTGTCAAGTGGACGTTAAACCCCATTTCTCTCTCCCTCTCTCTCTATCCGCCATAACTAGATCCAAACCATCAGACAAAATTTCTATAACAGGCGCAATTAAAGCTACAATTTCATATTTTAAGGAACTGGGTCTACATACACAACTCATCATTAATTATGAATTTCGTTCACTACCCAAACACACAGGATCTTTTATATCTTTAAACAGGTGAGAAAAGTGGATACTCACATCTTATAAGTTATTATATTATGAATTTCGATGACTGGTATAAATGTCCCCAGGTCATATCTACACTGTCAAGAACATATGGGATTTATCGAGTTGTTCGGATGAAGACGTTTGCAAAGGCGAATAGTCAACGACATATGGGGTTTAGTGCATCTAAATAAATATTTTATATGTATAAAATATAGCCTTAATAAATAATAAAACACAATTTATATGGAAAACAATCACTGAGAGTGAAATAAACACGTGTGGTGGTGGTTTTTCCATATAAACTCTCTTTTATTATTATATATTCAATTTCTAAATGCCGTATAAGGATTTCACAAGTCTTAATATGCAACACTTTGTCACAGCACAGGAATCTAAACTTCTATCCGTATGTATATGCATACACCATACCGAACAAGACACTATATATTGTTTGGTTTTGTATGGTGTATGCATATATATACGGATAGAAGTTCAGATTCCGGTGGTCACAGAATGGAACACCCTTGGTGCCTTAACAATCAACATCACGGTTGCCCCCTTTATGAGTTATTAATGAGTCTCGATCGTCCAACCTCGTGGGTTTTCTCCGGGTCTTCCAGTTTCATTCCACTGCTAAAGACCCCTACGCGCAAGCGAATTATTGAAATAAAATTTAAACATGTTAGTCCCGAAATGACCTAGTTTGTGTCGAGTGAACGTTAAACCCCATTTCCGTGTGTCTGTGTGTGTGTGTCTCTCTCTCTCTCTCTCCCTCCCCTCTCTCTCTCTGTCTGTCTGTCTCTCTCTCTCTCCGTCTATCTCTCTCCGTCTGCTCATTAAATTGGGGGGGGGGGGGGCTACAGAATTTTTTGGAGGGGCTGAGGATTTGGTCAGCTAAGAACACCCCTAAAAAATCATTATTGTTGGCGAAATATTTGGGGGGGCCAATTGGATTTTTGGACGGGCTACCCCCCACCTCCCAGAGCCCCCCACCCCCGTGGCTACGGGCCCGTCTCTCTCTCTCTGTCTCCCCCTCTGTCTCTCTCTCTCTCTCTGTCTGTCTCTCTCTCTGCATGTCTGTCTGTCTGTCTCTCTCTCCCTCTCTGCAAAATGTATAACATAATTTGTGGTATTTCTAGTGAGATGAATTGAGAAGAAGACCACATTAATTAAAGCTAATGATTCTCACCGTTCTTTGATGGTCTATTCCGCTGTATTCCACTAGGGGACCACGGTGGCTAAGTGGGTAAAACGCTGACTTGCTCGCCTAGAAATCGGGTGTTCGATCTCTGCTTTGGTCGAGAAAGTTCACAGTGATGCAGGACGCAGACCAAGTACTACTGTTTAGTCGTTCGGGTTGGATGGAAAACAGAGGTCCGGGGTACACATTGGCGTGAGCGTAAAAGATCCCCTGGCAGTTGGAATTCGATATAAGAGTATGCCGTAGTGTCACTTCCAGTGTCGGTCTTCATTAACCGTGTTTGTAGAAGAACAGTAGGACGCTAAACCCCATTTCATTTCATTTCGTATTCCATGCGTTATGAAGACATTGTTAATGCGATATTGATTACAGATCTTTTACAAATTTGGGGTGAAACATTCGTGTAATAACAGGACAAAATCTATTAATTATCAACCTCTTTCGTTCCTTATTAATGCGATACAGTCTGTAGTTTTTAACGTATTATTTTGATAAATATTTTAGGGACAATTTAAGGATTAAATGTGGCACCATCACAATTTATTGGAAAAGTTACAAATTAAAACAATCGAATGCAAATATCTAGTGTCTGGTTATTCCAGTTTACATACGCCGTTTTATTTGGTGCAAAGTGTCTAGCCTCGATCCTCGAGTCTCTTGTTATAACTGGGGCTGATACTCATTATGGTACACGATTCGTGTACCAATGACAAAATGTTTATTTTCTCTTAAATATTGTATATCAGAAGGCCATCTTTTTCCGGGAAGATCAAAGTTGATTAAAATCGTGTTTTCAACGTTGAAAATGTTGGATGATATTGCGTTAGAGACTTAGCTACTTTAATTTAACATTCACGAGGAATTCGACAGAGAGGAAGGAGGGGAAGGGAGATTACTCCGGAACGGAAGGGTTAGCATCGTGGAAAGTTTAAAATCAATAGGATAGGTTCACTCATGACCTCAATGCTACCAATCAAATTTTAAAAGAATGCATCCAACACGGTTTTTCCTCCCACCCGAGCGACTAGACAGCTGTCCTTGTCAGGCCCTCCGTTCTGCATCACTGACAAGGGGGGAAACCACGCCGGAAAATCTGGATGAATGCAGGGATCGAACACCCGACCTCCAGGCTAGCGAGCAAGCGCCTTACCCCACAATAGTTAAAATATAGATAATGGAAAGGGAATATACCGAAAATTTTAGTCAGGTTGCTTCACACTGAACAGAGATGGGGGTTGGGATGGCCTAGTGGTCTAGAGTGCCGCGCTTCGACCTCTAGCTGGCCGGTCACCTCTGGCTTGCGGCTGTGGTTTCGAGCCCTGGTGTGAGCGTATGTGGCATGGCGATAGGGGCGCCTTCTCAACTTCGTCGGTTTCCTCCGGGCACTCCGGTTTCCTCCCACTGCTAAAGACCCCTACGCGCATGCGAATTATTGAAATAAAATTAAATCATATGTTAGTCCCCAAATGACCTAGTTTGTGTCGAGTGGACGTTAAACCACATTTCTCTCTCACTCTCTCTCTGAGCAGAGATATTAGCGATTCACGTTTAGGCAAGCATCGATCGTCTTTACTACTTTTGTTATGATAAAAAACAAAGTATCGATTATCCATTTTTACGATTATTTCATCAACAAATAAATGTACTCAAATCCACTAAATATCACACGCTACCGATGGCATCGAGAGTTGATTATGGTCTTTGTTAGTTCATTTATTTCTAATTAAATGTGCCAAAGACAGACCTGTAATGGGCAGACATAGAGCTTGCATATTATAATGCATGTTTATTGTAAACGGGCAAATGAATTTTGTTTTAACGGTGGATCAAACGCCACTAACCGTTTTTTTTTCTTTCTTATTCAGGTCTTATTCAGTAATCAAATCTGTACCTGTAGATATTTTAATAAATGAGACCCAAATACATATAGTTTATTACGGCTGTAATCTCTCAACAGACCGTACATCATCATACCAAAATAAATAAACCGTTTAAAAATTCTTAGGTTACTACCAAAACTACAAGGTAGACTTTCAACTCAATGGATAACTATTTTTATAACATGAATTATCACATATGCGTTATCTTTTGAAAGTAAGCCAGGATAACATTGTGTGTACATTATGACCGTGGAATCGACTTCACTATTTCGACTCTGATCAATGTAGGCTATGTGTATGTTTTTTTTAAATGATGTTACATTCGCACCGGTTACATATATTTCGCATGGCCACCTGCAGGTTTCGTTAGCGTTAACCCAAGACCTAGCCCTAGCCCTTATCGATGACAACAGTCACGTACCATAACTCTGTTTACATCTCGCAACTTTGGTGAAATCTGCAGGTGGCCATGTGAAATAAGAACTAACAATTCGCACCCGTGTAAAATACGTTGATTTACTCGATCCAGTAGTCACACTTTCAATGAACAGTTCGCACAAAAGCAGCGTTGCTTTTTATTATATTCATTCTAGGAGCCGTGGTGGCTAAGTGGGTAAGACGTTGACTCGTTAATCTGGAAGTCGCGTGTTCGATCCTTACATTGGCCGCGAAAGTTCGTCGGGAAGTCCGGTTTTTACATTGGCCGAGAAAGTTCGTCGGGAAGTCCAGTGTATATATTCACGTGCACGTTGGAATTCGATATAAGAGTAGGCCATAGAGTTGCTGCCTTGGCAAAATTTTCCTCATATCACACTGACGTATGCCAGCCTTCATTACCCCAGTCGGAACAGAAGAGTAGGACGTTAAACCCAATTTCATTTTCTTTATATTCACACTATATAATATACATACCGTTGAAGTAATACAATCTGGTTTAAAGGCCCAATACCAATCTTGTTGTAACTGAATAATATGTCCCAATCTTTATTCTTGTCAACACATTGTATTATTTTACAATATTCCAATTAATTGATGATACAAATTTCATCTTAACGCACCTAATTTAAAAAAAAAAAAAAAAAAAAAAAAAAAAATTGGAAAAATTCAACTAAATGATTTGAAAAGCCTTACAATATTCCAATCAATTGATGATACAAATTTCATATTAACACACCTAATTTAAAAAATTGGAAAAATTCAACTAAATGATTTGAAAAGCTTAACGTAAACCTTTTGAAATGTGACTTGGATTTTAAAATATTTTCCAACCCTCTGGACAAGTGAAATGTTATGGAAAAATTCAACTAAATGATTTGAAAAGCCTAACGTAAACCTTTTGAAATGTGACTTGGATTTTAAAATATTTTCCAACCCTCTGGACAAGTAAAATAGGATGTAATGGATAATTTACACAACAGGTAGGACACTTAAACTTCTAGTACTTAAAATAAGGCTATTATTTATTTTCTGGAGCTGCCAAGCTAGCAAGAGTGGTATTGTCCCTTTAAAACGTTAACGCAAGATATGCGGGACAAATTCTGATTTTGTTAAAAGGGTATTTCCCCGATACTGATAAAGGGGTCAGATGAAACTATGTCTATAATTTAACAGCAGGTTCGTGTAGATGTGCGTAGATCTATCAACGATTGTAGTCATAATAGTTCCACATGGCTAACCGCGGGATTCAAGTATTCAAGGAGATACACGGACGCCTGTTAGAACAGGGTAAGATATTTGTTGTGTTTTAAGGGATTTAGGGGTCCTTACAAACTGTTGTGTGTGTTTCCATGGATTATTAGGACCTATCCGGGATGTGAGGTTTTTACCGTCCAACTTTTTAGCTAAGTTATTTCAGAATACACGGTTCACAATAACACCGAAGCACGTAGATATATATATAATATGTATATGTATATGGATTGGTGTCTAGTTTAAATCCTTGGTGTAACATTAACAGTATATATATCAGTTTAAGGATTCCTGAAGTTTCAAAGGCACATCGAATTTGGCTTCTTCTCGTTATATCGTGTATCTTCTGGTGTCGTTCAATGATACATGGCGGGAGTCTGGCAAAGGACAGTCCGTAGTCGGTCATTTCGGGACAAACATAGTTGAAAGTATTGTGAAGATGTATCCATTTCAAAAGCTCAATCAAAAAGACGTTGTCATTGGCCATAATGTTAGTCATTTCTGACTTATTCCTTTAAAACGGCAATTTCATATTTTTTAGTTATATTTTTAAAATATATTAAAATAAAGCCCTAAAATAAATTGTATCTATAAACTGTCCTACCTTGTTAAAGAATAATCCTATTAATCCTATAATTCACTATTGCCAGTTGAGAAATCGGCAAAAATATCATTTTCAACTTCAAATTCAAACGTTTGAAGATCGCCATTGCATGGAGGGGAATGGGAAAACAAGGGAGGTAATTCAAGTAATTGTGTTAATATTTTCTGTGTCAGGGATTTTTATTCCAGTGAAATATTGCCATGATCGTATAATAGTGAGTTGACAACCTTTTGAGAAAAAGACATAGAAATAATTATATTTTCATTTTTTTTATAGAAAATATGAAATTTCCGCTTTAAAACTGTGATAAACATGTAATCAAAGGGACGATACCACTTTTGCTGACTTGGCAGCTCAAGAAAATAAATAATAGTCTTATTTTAAATACTAGATGTTTTTGAGTGACCTACCTGTTTTTAAAGTATCCATTACATCCTATTTTACATGTCCAGAGAGTTCGAAAATATTTTTAAATCCAAGTCATATTTGAAAAGGTTTACGTTAGGCTTTTCAAATCATTTAGTTGAATTTTTCCAATTTTTTAAATTCGGTGTGTTAAGATGAATTTTGTATCATCAATTGATTGGAATATTCTAAAATAATACAATTTTGTTGACCAGTATAAAGATTGGGACATATTATTCAGTTACAACAAAGTGGTATTGTGCCTTTAAAATTTCTATTATAGCGCACATTAGCCCAGTTCGGAGCAGAACAATAGGACGTTAAAAAACCCACTTCATTTAAGTTGTGTTTTATGTATATATATATAATAAGCTTCTATATACATACAAGTCTACTTGTGTTATCACGTGTGTCGTCGCTGACTGTGTTATAGTATACAGATATTTCGTTTCTATATACATAAGTAAATGTGTCTTATCTCACATCCATGCAGAGCCGTATCCTGTACACGTTATGTTTATCAAATATAAACCCGTCTTCACTTCATTAGCCCGGATGGCGTTAACAGGAGTGAGAGAGAGAGAGAAAGAGAGAGAGGGCGAGAGAGAGAGAGAGAGTGTGTGAGAGAGAGAGACTAGGTCATTTCGGGACTAACATATGGTTTAATTTTATTTCAATAATTCGCCTGCGCGTAGGGGTCTGTAGCAGTGGGAGGAAGCCGGAGTACCTGGAGAAAATCCACGAGGTTGGACAGGCGACCCTACTCCTTACGCAATGGGTTACTGGGGTTGGATGGCCAAATGGTTAGCGCGTTCTATCATAAGGTCGGTCATTGAGTCAAATGTCTTGGATTCGATTCCGTAGTTGAACGTGGCAAGACGTAAGTCGCCTGTCCAACCACATTGGTTTTCCCCGGGTCCCCTCCCCCCCCCCCTCAGAAAATTGAACCATGTTACGCGTGAAATGACCTAGTTTGTCTCGAGTGGACGTTAAACCCCATTCTCTCGCTCACTCTTGCAACGGGTTAAAAAGTGTGTCCTCCTCGTATTAGGTAGGTAGGTAGAGAGAGAGAGAGAATGGGGTTTAACCTCCACCCGACACACAATAGCTTCTATCGGAAATAACACATGGTTCAAATACATGTCAATAATTTGCCTGGGAGGAAACGGAGGACCTGGATAGCGAACTGCCATACTGTGGCCATAACCCATATAATTCTGTTATCACACCCACAAGCTAAATCACGACACTGGTCTGAGAGACATTGTATTAGGTCAATATATAATTAGTTAAAGATACATTACGAGAGATAAGATAAAGAGATGGCAGTTCTCACTATAATAGTTAAAAACTAGATAGTGTAAAGGTAATTTGCTCAAAATTTCAGTCAAATTGATCCACTATTAGCCGAGAACAAAGCGAGTGAAATATTCACATAGCCTCGGTCAGCATTACTAAAATCATTTATATAAACAGCATAGTCTCGATTATCCACTTGATTGATTTAATTATCAGTGGCCATTAAGCGGTATATAGGAATTTAATCCGCCAACATCGACGGCTAGCCTTGACATCAAGAGTTTATTATGGTCGGGATATGTTAATGAATGTCTAATTGATATTTAGATAACATTTTAGGCCTAAAGAAAGACCTGTAATAAGCAGATTTTGCTCTTGCATAATGATATTTTAACGTTTACTTTTCTATATTTCAGAACAACAATACTGGGAAAACTATCGATGTGTATTATCTACAAACGCTACCAAAAGCCATCACTCGGGCCGATATTGTGTATACACTTCAAATCACCACGCAATCAAGACTTAAAGTATTGGTTATTTGCTTGGCGGGAGAACTGCAACAGGTGCGCCACCAATCGGAAATAAGTACAACTGGGCAATAAAAAAGGTACTGGAACATCAGCGAACGGTTCTGATTTATCAAACGGAACACTGTGTGAGGGATGGGAAACAACGGAAGTAAAGAATTGTTAAGAGCATGCAAGTGCGGTGATACTTTTGATGTTCTTTTGTGTCTAAAACGCGGGGCCAACGTTGAGTATACCGATTCCTATGGTAATACCCCACTGTTAACAGCCATCACGAATAACCATGCCCATCACGTAGAGGTGTTACTGAACAACAGATATTCATGTGCCAACCCAGATCACACCGACACGACTGGGAACACGCCTTTAATGGTGGCAGCAAATAAATTAGATATTGTCCGGTTGTTAATAAACAGTGGGTGTCAATTAAATAAGACGAATCGGTTTAAGGATTCTGCACTACACCTGGCTGTCCGAATTGAAAATGTGGAAGTGGTTGAGTTACTTGTGAAAAGTGGAATTGACGTTACCCTTACTAATAAGAATGGCCAAACCGCACTAGACATGGCTCGCATACTTGACAACAGACCGATTGGCAACATTTTGTTATCCAAACAACAAAATTTCAAGTCTTTCGACCAGAGCAGTCTTACACGCTTGCTTCAACATGCGTTAGCATCTGATGACAGGACACGGGCAGAAATATTACTTGAACACATCACTTCCATAGGTGTTGCGTTGCTAGAAATCCCTTACCGTAAACATGACTCACAAATGGTGGATATTTTAATGGAGAGATATCTGAATCAGGATTCCTCCACTTGTAAATGTTTGTTATTCTATCCTGTGAAGTATAGCGACGTAAAGTGGACTCAAATATTAATCGAACGAGGCATTCCCTTCAATGCCTCGCTACTAGACATCGCTTATTTGAATAGAGATTTCGAAATGGTGAAAATGTTAATCGAGAAGGCCCTGGAACTTAATATTGATCAGGGAAGTAGTACGCCATTGATATATTATTGTGTGAAGCATTATGACCATGCTCGAGTTCAAATGCTGTTAAAACATAAAAGCTACAGCAATATCCTGAATCGTGTTGAGTCCTCATTGGATCCGACCGACAGTTGCAAAAACACCGAAACGGTTGCCTTGTTATTGGGTATTGACAGGAATCGTGATCAACCTGGATTTACGCCCTATGAATATTATCGCGACTGTATAGAGTCGCATCATTGATCCTGCTCGCCAAGTTTAAGGAGGATGCAGATGATTGCCCGAACTCGACAGGTTTGGGAAGGATGGACAACAAAGCTCGAACTCGACCAGTTTGGGAAGGATATGCAAATTCTCGATCGAACTCGACAAGTTTGGGAAGGATGCACATTCTCGATCGAACTCTACAAGTTTGAGAAGGATGCTCATCATTGTTTGAGCTAGACAATTATGGAAGGGTGGACATCTTGATCGAACTCGACAAGTTTGGGAAGGGTGGATATCCTTGCTTGAGCGTGACCAGTTTTGGACGGATAAATGAAATCACCAAATTTGGAAACAATCAATGTTTCTTTTCTGAATCTTGTGTACAAAAATAACGAATGTAGCATGGATTAGTTTTATACAGAATGGCCTGGGCCTCGATTGGAAACAACATCTAGTATATCGTTTTAAGAAACTACCGTGAAGGGATTGAGTGGGGCCTTAGAAGTCGAAAACACAGATTGGTATTGACCTTACTAAGCCCATGTTGGAAAGTGAGAAGGAACTGCCGGTTTAACGCGACTTATTGGATAGGTTATAGTAAAAAGTTCTTCGGACAATATGAGTAGAATAAATATTGTGTTTGGGGGCGGGGGCTAGTGGTCTAGAGTGCCGCGCTTCGACCTCTAGCTGGTCGGTTACCTCTGGGTTGCGGCTGTGGTTTCGAGCCCTGGAGTGAGGCATGGAGATAGGGGCGCCTTCTCAGCGAATTATTGAAATAAAATGAAACCATATGTTAGTCCCAAAATGACCTAGTTTGTGTCGAGTGGACGTTAAACCCCATTTCTCTCTCTCCTGTGTTTGGGTCAATATAAAGCCCTACACATTAACATTACATACCTGATAAACCTGTCGAATTAAATAGGCGATTATGAGTTATGCTGTATGTTCCCAAACTTTCAAGGCTACGGTCTCTCAACAGTGTGAACACAATACAAGAGTTGGCTTCAAATTCAATCTCACTTTTTATATGTTTTTTTTAAATTGTTATCATGTGGTTAAATTAGCACGTGCGCGCTGTGTGATTTCGAATCCCTGGTCGTACGTGACAAGGAGTAGGGTCGCCATTCCAACCTCGTGGGTTTTCTTTATATCTTCCGGTTTGCTCAAACTGCTAAAGACCAATCTCTCTCTCTCTCTCTCTCTCTCTCTCTGTCTGTCTGTCTCTCTGTCTGTCTCTCTTTCTCTCTCCCTCTCTCTTTCTTAGCGGATTATTAATTGAATATGATGTTTTTTACTGGTCGTCTTTGTAATATGACTTCATATATATGGTGCCGTAAAAAGGGGAACAAGTGAACGAATAGGCAAAAAAGCATACTGCTGAATGAATGAATGAATTATTTTCTACAACACTAAATGGTATTATTGTTGGTGTTGTACTTTTTGCGACACGCAATGTTATTATCCAACACACATTGTAATTATTCAACATCCATCATTATTATTCAGCGTGTATTGGTATTATTTAACTCGCATTGTAATCATTCAACATCCATTGTTATTATTCAGCATCCATTGTTATTAGTCAGCATGCATTGTTATCAGTCAGCACCCATTGTTATTATTTGTTAGTAGTTGTAATTTCTGTAACACAAATTGTTGTTATTGTTCAGTAGTTATAATTTATGTACAAATTATGTAACTCTTATTATTGTTAGTAGTTGAAATTGTTAATATCAGATTTTAATATTATTAATATTTTAAGTATTAGATGTGAAAATATTATTTATTCGGGCTTCCATGATGTACTTTAATTAGATTGTGATTAACATTTAATATGGTGCTTCTGCTGTAACGAGTAGCTTGAGTTTGGTTACATTATGTTTAAAAATGTATATACATGTGTTATTTATTTTTTTAAAATATAAACTTATAGCATTATCTTTTTTGATTGGCATTTTAATTATCGAACATTTGCGTGAGAAAGACGAAACTTCGCTTAGTATTAAACTCGGTAATTGTGTATCCATAAAATTGTACCTTGTGTTAATAATATTATGTTTAAACAATTAATATATATGCATGTTTATATAATGTATATACCATGTTTATATAATGTATATACCGTGTTTATATAATGTATATACATGTCTTTATAATGGGTTTTCAATTTTTAAAAATAAACTGGGAGTATTATGCTTAAAGCGGAAATTTCATAGTTTCTCAGAAAGTCAAAACAATTATTTCTATGTCTTTTGCTCAAAAGGTTGTCAACTCACTATTATACGATCATGGGCAATATTTCACGGGCATAAAAATACGTGACACAGAAAATAATAACACAATTACTTGAATTACCTCCCTTGTTTTCCCATTCCCTCAATGCAATGGCGATCTTCAAACGTTTGAATTTGAAGTTGACAATGATATTTTTTCCAATTTCTCAACTGGCAATAGTGAATTATAGAATTAATAGGATTATTCTTTAACAAGGTAGGACTGTTTATAGATACAATCTATTTTAAGGCTTTATTTTAATACATTTAAAAAATATAACTAAAAAAATATGAAATTGCCCTTTTAAACAATGCATGTGGTTTGGCGGTCATTCATTTTTGTTAATAAACTGCTACATCATGTTTAAACAGTGTATGCTGTTAATGGTTATTAATTTTTTTAATGGTTATTCAATTCTTTTTTTTAAGAAAGTAATTTTTCGCAATTGTGTACTTTTTACCCGATGTACCCCTATCCTACCTCTTGTCAGTAGTACAAGCAATTGGTCTGACAGGGGCCAACGTTTAATCCTTCGACTGAAACGAAACACCGAGGCCTCGCGTATATATTGGCGTGTACGTAAAATAACCCTTGACAATTTGAATTCGGAATAAAGAGCAGCCCGGGGTTCCGCTTTCCAGACAAATCTTCACTCATAGCACACTATATGGCGTATGTCCGTCTTCATTAACCCAGAACAAAATAGTAGCGCATTAAAGGGATAATAACACTCTTGCTGACTTGGTAGCTCCAGAAATTAAATAATACCCTTATTCTAAGTACAAGATGTTTAAGTGTCCTAGGAACCTGTTGTGTAAATTATCCATTACATCCTATTTTACTTGTCCAGAGGGTTCGGAAATATTTTAAAATCCAAGTCACATTTGAAAAGGTTTACGTTAGACTTTTCAAATCAATTGGGTGAATTTTTCCAATTTTTTTTAAAATAGATGTGTTAAGATGAAATTTATATCATCATTTAATTGGAATATTGTAAAATAATACGATTTGTTGACCAGAACGAAGATTGGGACATATTATTCAGTTACAACAAGAGTGTTATTGGGGCTTTAAACCCGATGTCATTTTTACCCATGCTATTATGACCTACATTCACCGTCTATATTATATCGGGGATCACGTGGCTAAGTGGGCCTGGAGGTCCGGTATGCGATCCCTTCATTGGCCGAGAAAGTTCATCCAGATATTCCGGCGTGGTTTCCCCCCTGTCAGGGATGCAGCTGTTTAGTCGTTCAGATGATCCCTTGGCAGTTGGAGTAGGCCGTAGCACCTCTGCCCGGGCAAAATTTCCCTCATAGTACACTGTATGGCGCATGCCCGTCTTCATTAGAGCAGTTTAGAAACAGAATAGTAGGACGTTAAACCCCCATTTCATTTCTTGTCATTCTATTATATCCCATCATTAATCAATCTAATTGGAGATGTGAATTTATTGAAAAGATATGAATTGGGGTTTAACGTCCCACTTGTCTGCTCCTACACTGGGTTACTGGAAATAATATCTGGGGCCTATTTCACAAAATTTTAACTAAGATAAGGTCTGAATTTTAGTTATTTGATTGGACAGTATTAGATTGATTTTAGTTCTTAGCCAATCAAAATTGAAGCATCTGCTAAAATTTGGATTTTATCTTTAGTTAAAATTTCGTGAAATAGGACCCAGGTATTATGAACCAACAAGGATAATATTATATTACATAATATAGGTTCAAGGTGGATCGTGTTTGTTACATCAGATATCTGTGATGTTGAATCATCCGTAGTTTTTATGTATCTGCTACATAATATCAGCGTTAATATGATCTGATGTTATCTTTTGTATGAACAATAAGACGCTGTGGTGAATGCCAATTTTCGTGATACGTTCCACACCAGTAATAAAGTACAACGAACGCCCGATAAATTAGGAGGTGCTAATTGTAAGTCTACCGACCACATTACCAATTATATCTGCAATTTGAACTCAAAAAGTGATGCATTAAATGTTTGGGGAGCATGTATATTTATGTTTAATATTTCAGCACGTAAACATCGAACATTGCTGAAAATTAATTTTACAGATAATTATATCCAAGAATAGTGGCTGCTACTTGTGTGATGAATTGAAATTATGAGAGGTCGTGATGTCATGTCGTAACAGTACATCATAAATAGGCCATATTAAGTCGTTATGTCAAGTGTAGTTCATATGTTTTAAAGACCCTTCATATTTCCATGTTCTAATAACCTCAATATTGGGAATTACTACAAAGGTTTTAATGTTTTAATAAGCAAATGTCACATTATGTCATTGTGTGGCTATATGACGTTTAGACAGTAGCGGATTATCAGTGAGGCTGATGAGGCTGTACCCTCAGACCCAATGATTTTTAAAAAAATGTTTTTTAGACTTGTCTGATACGATTAAAAACCATGAATGTTAGGGGTTGGGGTTTGGACCCAACGGGAATCAACATAGGCCCTGACCCGAAATTAATTAGGCCCACGCCTTTTTAAATAGGCCCTCCAGAAACTGCCGCCTCAGGCCACTGCGTTTAGATCTATTTCTTACAGTCAACTCAAGATTTCGTCATGGTCACTTATATGTAACTAAGGTTAGAACACGTGATTGCTTGCGTGATTATTATAGGTTTAGTTTAAGTGTTAAGTTCTATGCCCAGGGTTAGGGTTGGGATTAGCTCTAGCCTTGTTTACATCTTTTGGCCTTTGACCAAACCTTTAGTTGACCTTAAGAAATAGATCTATCCCTTATCTTTTAATGGGCCCATTTGATAAAATGAAATGAAATGGGGTTTAACGTCCTACTCTTCTGAATCTAACCTGGGCTAATGGAAGACGGGCATATGCCATACAGTGTGCTATGAGGGAAATTTTGCCCGGACAGCGGCGCTACGGTCTACTCTTATATCGAATTCCAACTGCCAAGCGATCTTTTACGTGCACGCCTATGTGTAAACAGGACTTCGGTTTTTCGTCACATCCAAACGACTCGACAGCTGTCCTTGTCAGGCCCTCCGATCTGCATCACTGACAAGGGGAAACCACTCTGGAAAATCTAGTTGAACTTTCTCGGCCAATGCAGGGAGCGAACACCCGACCTCCAGGCTAGCGAGCCAGCGCCTTACCCACTTAGCCACCTATTTGATATTTTGATATCATGTTGCCATATGTTCATAGCACTTATAGGTACTTAATCAACCGTTTAAGATTACCTTGATCACTGATTAAGCGAATGCCGACCATCTTTAACATTACCTAATTTTACCGCGTTCCGGTGCGCGAATCTTTGGCGTGAGGTGCACGGAACTGTGGTTTATCATATGTCTGACGTCATATGTTAAAAGTTGCTCGCATGACCTTTGACCACCCCCACCAAAAAAAAGCACAACTGGCCCGATCTTCATGTAGTGTAGGCCATCAAAAGTATAAATAAACCCGAAATATAGATATGTATTTTAATCCGATTGCAGGTGGCACCATTTTGTAAGTTACTTTCATTGTTTCTTAAATATTGGAACTTGTTTTTGTTTTCTTAAACATTATATCATAGTTGATTAAGACACGACAAACTCTCGGGTCTGTTATTCTTTATAAATTTCGAGGAACCACGTTGACTATGACGTTGACTCTCTGGTCTGGAAGTCGCGTTTATGATCCCTGCATGACCTCGGGAGTTCATCGGTTTTTTTTCGACGTGGTTTTCCTTGCCAGTGGTGCGGTACGGAAGGCCAGACAATGCATTGGCGAGCACTTGTCAGTTTGAGTTCCACATGAGTAGGCCGTAGTGCTGCTGTCCGGGCAAAATTTCCCTCATAGCACACTGTAAAATGGGGCTTAACTACCACTCGACACAAACTATGTCATTTCGGGACTAACATATGGTTTAATTTTATTTCAATAATTCGCTTGCGCGTAGGGGTCTTTAGTGATGGGAGGAAACCGGAGTACTCGGAGAAAACCCACAAGGTTGGACAGGCGACCCTACTTTTTGCCGCGTACAACCGGGGATTTGAAACCACGCCAGTTGACTCAATGGTAGGCCGTATGAGGAAGTTAAAACAAACATTTGACATTGTGATGCTGTAATACAATATATGACTAGATCATTATGATGATGTTATACAATATCTTACAAAATAACATTGATTTATAAGAGAGAGAGAGAGAGAGAGAGAGAGAGAGAGAGAGAGAAATGAGATTTAACGTCCACTCAACACAAACTAGGTCATTTCGGGACTAACATATGGTTCAATTTTATTTCAATAATTCGCTTGCGCGTAGGAGTCTTTAGCAGTGGGAGGAAACCGGAGTGCCCGGAGGAAACCCACGAGGTTGAGAAGGCGCCCCTATCTCCATGCCACATACGCTCACACCAGGGCTCGAAACCACAGCTGCAAGCCAGAGGTGACCGGCCAGCTAGAGGTCGAAGCGCGGCACTCTAGACCACTCGGCCATCCCAACCCCCTTAATTTATAAGACTTGTGTGCTACATAAAAATGTTGATGTAAGCTATATTTATATTCCTCTTTTCTTAAAGGCATGGGAGGTTGGGACGACCTAGCGGTCACCTCTGGCTTGCGGCTGTGGTTTCGATCCCTGGTGTGAGCGTATGTGGCATGGAGTTAGGGGCGCCTTCTCAACCTCGTGGGTTTCCTCCGGGCACCCCGGTTTCCTACCACTGCTAAAAGACCCCTACGCGCAAGCGAATTATTGAAATAAAATCAAACCATATGTTAGTCCCGAAATGACCTAGTTTGTGTCGAGTGGTAGTTAAACCACATTTCTCTCTCTCTCTCGCTAAAATGACGCAACGCGACTTAAACTAATTCTGGATTAGAAAAATAAACTGTACAATCTTTTCTTATCATAAAGTAGTCGGCATGTTCCACATGCGCAATGGGTTAGTGGGGTTGGATGGCCGAATGGTTAGCGCGTTCTATCATATAAAAGGTCTGTCATTGAGTCAACTGTCTTGGATTCGATTCCCATCTCTCTCCCTCTCTCTCTCCTCCCTCCCCCCTCTCTCTCTCTCTCTCTCTTAAAGGCATTCAGTACAAAATTTACAATATTTTCTATATAGTCTTCATTATCCATTAGTATTTTGAAGTTAAATTGAATCAGTTATATGAGGTTTGATAAATGGAGGAAAATGAATGGAATGAAATGGGGTTTAACCTCCTACTCTTCTGCACCTAACCTGGACTAATGGAAGACGGCCATACGTCATTCAGTGTGGTATGAGGGAAATTTTGCTCGGACAGCGGCACTACGGCCTACTCTCATATCGAATAACAACTGCCAAGGGATCTTTTACGTGTACTCCAATGTGTACATGGGACCTCGGTTTTTCGTCCCATTCTGCAGCTGTCCTTGTCAGGCCCTCCTTCTGCATCACTGACAAGGGGAAATCACGCCGGAAAATCGAGATGAACTTTCTCGGCCAATGCAGGGATCGAACACCCGACTTCCAGGCGAGCGAGCCAGCGCCTTACCTACTTAGCCACGCGATCCCCATAAATGGAGGGAGATATTAAACACACATCATTACAAGTCTTTCTTTAGGGCTGAAATGTTATCTAAATTATCAATTAGACATTAATTAACTTATCCAGACCATAATAAACTCTCGATGTCTAGGCTAGCCTTCGATGTTGGCTGGATTAAATTCACATATGCCGCTAAACGGCCATTAATAATTAAATTTAAGAGTGGATAATCGAGACTATGCTGTTTATATTAATGATTTTAGTAATGATGACCGAGGCTAGAGGGAAATTTCACTCGCTTCGTTCTCGGCTCATAGTGAATCAATTTCACTGAAATTTTCAGCAAATTATCATTACACTATCTAGTTTTTAACTATTATAATGAGAACTGGCAACTCCTTATATATATCTCCCATAATGTGTCTTTAATGTCTGAAATTATCATAAAATCGACAATATAACATGTGAAAGTGAATAATATATCCAATACTATAATACTGCCCTTTTGATTAAAACTCTCCTGCATTAGGAACCATAATTTTTCTTTGTTTTCAAGTTACTCATTGCTCCTGTTTCATTTCCATTTTGTTGTATAAATTTGTGTTATTTAAAAAGAAGATAATCGTAAAAAGGGTACTTTGTTTTTGAACTACAAATATTAACCTAATAAAATGACATTAATTAAATGAAATGTTAAATTCCGAAGGGAAATTCACTAAACAAGGTCGGTTCCACTTTTTGGAAAAAAGTATAAATCATGTTTCAGTTTGTCATCGTAACAAGGTGTTGCTACATTTACCTGAAATTGAAAAAAAAACTATTTCTAATAACCAATTCATTTGTAATACATACTACAAAAAATATTTGTTAGCTGTGTCCACAATTAAAAGTAGTGCCAGATTTTATGGACCGACTCGTCAACCATTCTTCGGATTGTCATATTCTTGAGTCAAGTGGTGTGGTATTGATTTCCAGCTTGTACGTGACAAGATTTGGGGTCGCCTGTCTCCTCTTTTGAACTTTCTCTGCGTCCTCGGTTGATCCACAGTGCTAAAGATCCCTACGCGCAAGTGAATTATTTAATTAAAATTGAATCTCTCTCTCTCCCTCTCTCTCTCTCTCTCACTCTCTCTCTGGCTTTCTTATTCAAATACTTTTCTAGACTAACTTGATTTTATATTCGGACCACTTACTATTCGTTTTGGTGTTTGGTTATGAGTTCTTTTTATCTGTAATATACAAATCATTACTGTTATTAGAGAATTACTGGGAGTACAGTATTGAACAATTAATCCACTGACTTTAATACGTGGTATTTTTTTTCTCTCCCTCTTCCTTTATATCACGGGGGTTTGGGATGGCCTGTGGTCTAGAGTGCCGCGCTTCCACCTCTAGCTGGCCGGTCACCTCTAGCTTGCGGCTGTGGTTTCGATCCCTGGTGTGAGCGTATGTGGCATGGAGATATGGGCGCCTTCTCAACCTCGTGGGTTTCCTCGGGCAGTCCGGTTTCCTCCCACTGCTAATAAAGATCCCTACGCGCAAGCGAATTATTGAAATAAAATTAAACCATATGTTAGTCCCGAAATGATCTAGTTTGAGTCGAGTGGACGTTAAACCCCATTTCTCCCCCTCTTCTTTATCTCAATTATACCGTCTATCGGATAAACTAGGACATTAACCATCCTATTAAATTTCATGAACAGCCGCTTTTGTCTCAATCTTTCTAAAGTTAAGATCATCTAATTTTGTTATCTCAACTGACGAGGGTGGGGATGTTTGACAACTGCTTTTTTAGCGCAACAAAGTTTGGGTAAAACTGGCTTAAACACTGCTGATTTTCTATACACCATGATTCGCCACGCTCCCTTATTTAAAATCAGAGTTTTTGGAGAAAGAGAGGAGAGGGAAATGGGGTTTAACGTCCATTCGATACAAACCAGGTCATTTCGGAACCAATGTATTGTTAATTTTATTTCAATAATGCGTATGAGTGTTGAGCAGTGGGCGGAAACCGGAGGATCGGGAAGAAAATACACGAGGTTGGACAGGTGACCCTACTCCTTGTAACGCCAGTTGACTCAATGACAGGCTTTATGATACAGCGCGTACGTGCTTACCATACGGCCATCCAAACCTTGATCAAAATACCATGTCGCCCATCTTATATATATTATTGTTCAGAAAATACGCTTACTTGTTTCATTTCAAATTTCTGTCTATTACTCCCAACATCCTCCATTTTCTGTGCAATCTGAAAAAAACCCTCAACATTTTAATGATAAACAAACTAATGGTTATTATAGTCTAGTGTGCCTCGCGACAATTCCAAATAAATACACAAGATTAGATAATCAAATTGCTTATTACTACGCTTAACATATCGCACTTAGTCATGCACGCTTAACATATCGCACTTAGTCATGCACTCTATATTAGTATTAGTATGTTTGAACAATATCACTCGGCAATCCTCGACAGATTTCGGAACCTACATCTAGTCTCGGCTGTATGACGAATTCCGCCATATAGGAACTACTTGAAAGTCCCGGATGAAACATGGTGTCTTGTAACTACTTTAAATGTCCCGGTTGAAACATGGCTGTGCCCATGGTGTCTTGTTTGTTTGTAATAGCGTCAAGATTTTCGGTTAAAGTAAACCGTTAGCCGCATCGTAAATGTATGGGCGTAGGTACATATCACTTACTGTCATACAGCCGAGACTAGATGTAGGTTCCGAAATCTGTCTAGATTTGCCGAGTGTGAACAATACATTACACAATTCGGACACCCAACCCCCTTTTACAAAGTCGAGAGAACATTTTTCAAATTAACAATAAACAGGACATCCATTTGTATATCTAACGTCTCTCGATAATCATGGACTATCCAGTTTAAGTGGTTGTTCCTTAATCATCAATTTTAATGGTTTTAATGGAATTGGGTTTAACGTCCTACTTTTTTGCACCTAACCTGGGCTAATGGAAGACGGACATACGCCATGAGGGAAATTTTGCCCAGGCAGCGGCCCTACGGCCTACTCTTATATCGAATTCCAACTGCCAAGGGACTCTTTACGTGCACTCCAATGTGTTCACGGGACCTCGGTTTTTTCGTCCCATCCGAACGACTAGGCAGCTGTCCTTGTCAGGCCCTCTTTCTGCATCAATGACAAGGGGGAATCACGCCGGAAAATCGAGATGAACTTTCTCGGCCAATGCAGGGATCGAACACCCGACCTCCAGGTGACCAGGTGGGCAAGACGCTGGCTGGCTAACCTGGAGGTCGGGTGTTAGATCCCTGCAGTGGCCGAGAAAGTCCATCCTGATTTTCCGGCGTGATTTCCCCTTGTCAGTGATGGAGAAGGAGGGTCTGGCATGTACAGCTGTCTAGTCGTTCGGATGGGACGCAAAAACCGAGGTCACATTGGCGTGCACGTAAAAGATCCCTTGACAGATGGTATTCGATATAAGAGTAGGCTGCAGTGCAGCTGTCCGGGCAAAATTTCCCTCATATCTCATTTCATCTTACTATCATCTCAAAACTGATAATGATTTGATTTAACTTTACCCGCTTCATCATCTTCTGGAAAGATTCCTCATGTGAATACGTTTTAAATGTAGCTACAATTGCTTGAATAAACCAGGCGCCACGTGTCGGGTGGCGATAAGATACAAAATCTGGAAAAGATTTGAACAATCGAGTTTACATTACAACAACTTACTACATATGACTTAGCAGCCCAAAACATTTATTGTTGATTACACTATTTTGCCTCGACCGTTTTTGTAGGACTTCGAATTTTGACCAATGGTTTGGATTGTTCGTACTCGGTTTTATTTTATTAAAAAAAATGATAAACGGGTGCGGAACCAGTGTGTGTGTGTGTGTGGGGGGGGGGGGGGCAGTGTCCCCCACCCTCCCCGCCCCCTGCCCCAATGACATAGTTGATTTTCATTTTCGTTTGCTTTGTTACTGTTGTAGTTCACATATCTGCTCTTTGATAGATGATATACTATTCAAAAAAAGTAGGGGATATTTGATTTTGAGGGCATAATACTAAAATATGCAAGTCACTATAGAACCTAACAGAAGAAACATTTCCAGTTACATGTGACGCCCAAACGCACCGATAGCTACCGCATGGAATGCAGGTGATGCTTGGGGTCGTCATGGGGGTCCAACCCAAGATTTGCACGACTCTGACTTTGAATGTTACAGTCATTGTGGCATTGAATTCCAGGTGGAAACATCAGTTTAATTGTTTTAGTGATCAGAAAACAAATTTTGATATGCGTCGGCTTACCCAAAATGAAAGGTTACGTGCCCTTGGCATGCTACAGATCGGCACAACACAGGCGGTTGTGGCGCGGACGATGAATGTTTCTCAGTCTGTCATAAGCAGGCTATGATCCAGATACCGTGATACACAATCTGTACAGGACAGACCACGCTCAGGTCGACCAAGGGCGACAACTCAAGCCCCGGATCGATTTATCCGTACCTTGACCTTGAGAAATCGTGTCTCCCCCATCGAGCATGTCTGGGACATGCTTGGACAAAGGTTACGTCAACGTCAACAACGTCCTGCCAATGTCCAAGAACTTGCTGCTGCGTTGCAACAGGAATGGGACAATCTGGACCAAAATGACCTTAGACGTCTCATTAGGAGTATGCCACGTCGGATCAATGCTTGTTTGGCAAACAGAGGAGGATTTACCCGTTATTGACTTTGTTGTGATGCTGTGGTAACTTTGCTGTTTGACCCCGGGTATCATTTTACCCTTATAATGGCCAGTCTGTGCCTTACTTAGTCTAACGATCATTTGGAATAAATCGATGAATGCGAACTTCATTTCATTTTGTCATTTGTTTCTTCGTCAGTTTCATTAGGTGACTTTAATAACACTTAAAAATCAAATATCCCCTACTTTTTTTGAATAGTATATAAACATGATTTACGCATTGTCTCCGCCCAAGTAATCCAAGGTTGCAACATATACCTGGAGATGTGGCTATTGCCAGATAGTAGTCTTCAATAGATGCCGCAGTGTCAGTCTGTACTTCCTTATATTCTCTGCGAGCTATGGTGTATGAAACGAGATAAAACAATAATAAAATTTTGTTAACCCTTGGCTGTACAGTTGTCCACACAGCTTGCAATTGTAATCCCTAGTTTAAACATATTATGCAAGAGCTAAATCTACCAATTACAAGTCTGTCTTTAGGCCTGAAATGTTATCTAAATAAATTAACTTATCCAGACGCTAATAAACTCTCGATGTCTAGGCTAGCCTTCGCTGTTGGCTGGATTAGATCCCTATATGCTGCTTAACGGCCATTGATAATTAAATTTAAAACGTGGATAATCGAGATTATGTTGTTTATATTAATGATTTTAGTTATGATGACCGAGGCTAGCCGAAAATTTCACCCGCTTCGTTTTCTGCTCATAATGGATCAATTTGACTGAACTTTTCAGCAAATTACCTTTACACTTTCTAGTTTTTAACTGTTATAGTGAGAACTGCCAACTCTTAATCTAATCTCCTATAATGTATCTTTAATGTTATTTATTTAATAAAGGGATTGCCCCGCAACGAAATTAACATGTCACGGACAGTTAAAAACAAAATATATTTCAACATTTGTTTTAATAGAGAGAGGGAAATGGGGTTTAACGTCCACTCGACTCAAAGTAGGTCCTTTCGGGGCTAACATATGGTTTATTTTCATTTCAATAATTCGCTTGCGCGTAGGGATCTTTAGCGGTGGGAGGAAACCGGAGTGCCCGGAGGAAACCCACGAGGTTGAGAAGGCGCCCATATTCCATGCCACATACGCTCACACCAGGGCTCGAAACCACAGCCGCAAGCCAGAGGTGACCGGCCAGCTAGAGGTCGAAGCGCGGCACTCTAGACCACTAGGCCATCCCAACCCCCCTCCTATAGAAGGAATACAAACACGGGAATGTACGGACTTTTTTCTATTTTTCTCGTTTTTTCTTATCTAATGACACTCATTTACTGTATGGTATTGTCAGATAACCTCTTGCAGTCCCATATAACAACTTTTGGTCTTCGACGGAATTATTAGTGTGCAGAAATTCGCCCATGTGTCTGTTATCACTCGTCCATTTATTCCGTTATATAGTGGGATAACTCGTGTTTTCCTTTGGCGTTCGTCACTTCCGATTCATGAAACCTTTATTACTCAGCTATCGTAGCAACAATGATCTGTGTTCAAATTATATTTGGAATGTGTTTAACTGGCACCAATATTGTCCTTTAATCTGATCAAACAAATTAACACAGCATTGAAGCTGATGCCACGGTAGATAACTCTGCAGGATATATTTGACAGGTTAAACAGCCCTGTCAAGTTTCAAAAGGAAATTTCCTATGTTTCACGATTTTGATCAAAAGGGCAATAACGATTAATTTCAAAAGGGTTTAAGCTTATTGCATAGCATTATGCGGGTGTATAGTAATGGTGGCAAGTATCATAAAAATATTCACTTTTGTCAAATATTTACACTACTGGTGGATAATCTAAGATAATTGATCACTCATAAGTTGAATTGGGTTACTTGACATGAAATAGTTTTTACTATACATTGTATATTTATTTATGTTTTACACTGTTGCAAAACATCAGGTATTCACGGTATCATTGAAAGACTCGAGTACAAAAAGTAAGACTTTATCGGGGTAGGAGGGTTAAAATCACAAATTAAAGGGACAATAACATTCTTGCTGGCTTGGTAGCTCCAGAAAATAAATAATACCCTTATTCTAAGTACTAGATGTTTAAGGGTCCTACCTGTTGTGTAAATTATCCATTACAACATATTTTACTTGTCCAGAGGGTTCGAAAATATTTTAAAATCCAAGTCACATTTGAAAAGGTTTACGTTAGACTTTTGAAATAAATTGGTTGAATTTTTCCATTTTTTTTACAATAGGTGTGTTAAGATGATATTTATATCATCATTAAATTGGAATATTCTAAAATAATACGATTTGTTGACCAGAATGAAGATTGGGGCATATTATTCAGTTACAACAAGAGTGTTATTGGGGCTTTAAGGCAATCATCCCCCGTCGCCTCTCTCAACTATTTTGTGCCTTTTCTCGGGGCTAACATTATTATAATAATAAACAAAAGGTGTAGCTTACTTCCCTGGCACGCTTGTATGAAGAACAATTTCGGTTTTCCTTGTAACTTCGGGCAACTGTTAAAGTCAAAATAGTCTATGATAGTAGTTATGTCCACAAATTCCCCATTCGTTCCTTTTACGCACCCTCGTTTACCATGAGACAGGATAAATAGAATAAAACAATCAGGCGTATCATTGGAGTTATTAATTTCTCGTCTGCACGATACAAGCTCTTCGAGTATTTTCTGGAATGTACAAAATACACAATGAAACATAAAACAGATATTTGTTTTTCCACTCGATAGCTTCCGGTAGAGTCATTCACTTACCCGGTCTTTGAATTAATGTAATGAAATGAACAGTATTTAAATTCTGGGCAAATGAAGACAGGCAATTGGTGAAGTGTCAAAAGGGTGTATCTCACTACACTTATTATTTTAGCGTTTTCCGAGATTCTATCCGGATTATCGCCCTTATTGTTGAAATTGTTTGACGTTCTAACATCTGACGTCAACTGGCAAACTATCGCCCTTGAAGAGACGACCATTGTGACCATTGTCACGATCGGTCGCATTATTTCTGTTACCTCTTTTTTTTAAAATCATTTTTAGTGAAGCCTGTACCATAACAGGCCCGGGACTGTACAGCGCAGTGGACGCTTACGGCTGGCCCCCGGATCCATTCACTTGATTTGATATTTTCCGCAGGTTAATCTTATAGGTTTTTGTTTTTCGTGTAGTGCGGTCCTCCTGCACTTACTATTAGATTGAGAAATAGAACCTTTTGCATTGCAAAATTTCCACAAATCAAGATACAAAATTTGGACACATGATACCCAGAACAGTTCTAATTGGCGTAGAGATACACAGCTTAGGCAGAAATGTGCATATTAATTGGGAGTTTTTAAAAAAGTGTATTGGACTAATTTCCTGAGATACAACCTTTTGACACTTCACCGACGGCATACGTTATACGGTGCTCTGAGGGCAAATTTTCTCCGAGCGACTATATCTAGCCAGTCAGTTAGCATATACATGTATTTCCAGCTTTATATAATCCCCACCAGAATCCTTCTTTTGAATTCAATTGTAGATTCATAAATTGAATATTTAAAGCCCTTCAATAAGTATTGTTTAATGGTCGAGAGCGAGACATTAAACATGCATTATGCATGAGCAAAATCTTTAGGTCTTTCTTTAGGCCTGAAATATTATTAAAAAAAACTATTAATTAGACTTTAATTAACGTATTTAGACCATAATCAACTCTCGATGTTGAGGCTAGCATGAGATTTTTGTTGGGTTCGAGTCGCTGATTTACCACTAAAAATGGATAACCGAGACTACACACTTTGTAGACTTTAGTAATGATGACCGAGGCTAAGCGGAAATTTCAATTGCTTAGTTCTAAGCTAATAGTGGATCAATTTAACTGATAATTTCAGCATATTCCCTTTAAATCAGCTAGTTTTTAACTATTGTAGTGAGAACTGCCAACTCGTTATCTAATCTCCCATAATGTATCTTTAAGTGTGTTTTTATAATATATTACGCAATGTCTTAAGCCCGAGATTATTAAAGAATACAGACACTAGTACATGCTTTTACAGTGAAATATACGTCACACGAATCCAATATTTCACAAGTATAAATAATGTACGATTGACAAGTTGCCCGTACGATTATTTGAAATAATGGTACGCCAACCTCAAATGGTGACTTCACATCTGTATTATAAATATGTACATTGCATAATATTGATTTCTCATGTTGTAGTAGTTGGTGTTTAACGTCCAAACACGTCTAATGTGGTATTGATGTCTAAAGGTCATTTCCGTGCAAAATATATATTTGTGCTAAATATAAACCAACACTAGATAGCAACCCAGTGCATCAGGTTTAGTTCCTCAATACTTAGAGAGAGAGGTAGAGAGAGAAATGGGGTTTAACGTCCACTCGAAACAGACTAGGTCATTTTGGGACTAACATATGGGTCTTTAGCAGTGCTAGCAAACTGGTGTGCCCGGAGGAAACCCACGAGGTTGAGAAGGCGCCCCTATCTCAGACCAGGGATCGAAACCACAGCCGCAAACCATAGGCGACCGGCCAGCTAGAGGTCGAAGCGCGGCACTCTAGACCACTAGGCCTATCCACCCCACCCCCATAGTACTTAAAGACACATGTATAAATATAATAGAATGGAATATGTTGAAAAATCCAGCCAATTAATTTAATTATGATAAACGTGAGCAGCTTTGTTCCGAATTGCTACCAATGTCATGATTTTCTATATCTAGTTATCAAGTAAATTATTTAAAGATAGGCTGGCACTGCCAGGCAGGATACGCCCACATTTTCGAGAGATGGACAGAGAACAAGCAATACCGAAAGTGATTTTTCCTACATCTTTAAGTCCTGTATTTCATACTGTATTGGGAGCAGCCATTTAGATGGTCAGTTCCAGTCTGATATTAATGAAATTCGAAACCGACAATGATTATGGTGTGACGGTACACAACCTAGAAATGTGACTTTTCATCAAAATCGGATAAGAATTGTGACCTGTAGAGAGTCCACAACCATGATATACCATATTTTTTACACTATTCGTGTACAAACGGCGACCATTTCGTTCGGCAATTTTGGTACGATTTTCACAAAATTAGAACACAACCTTCCTCATCAAAATCGAATTAAAATTGTGACCTATACAGGGTCCACAGCCATGATATATCATTTTTTTAACAGTTTTCGCGTACAAACGGCGGCCATTTTGTCTGTCAATTTTGGTCCGATTTTCCCGAAATTCAAACTCAACCTTCCTTACAGTGTAACGGAGATGTAATCAAACGTTTTTTTAAATTGGATAATAATTGTGACCTCCGGAGGGACCACAAGCTAAAGAAAGGGGGATTTTGCGTATAACCAGGGGCCATAATTCAGGAAGTTACGATCCGATATGCGCAAATATCGAAAAGAACCAAGATCTTTGGGTTATAACCATGAATTTCAAGTTTCATCAAAATCGAATTAAAATTGTGACCTTTACAGGGTCCACAACCTTGATATACCATTTTTTAACAGTATTCGCGTACAAACGGTGGCCATTTTGTATGGCAATTTTGGTCTGATTTTCCCGAAATTCGAACTCAACCTTCCTTACGGTGTAACGGTAATATAATCAAACGTTTTTTTAAATCGGATAATAATTGTGACCTCCAAGCTAAAAAAAAGGCGATTTTGCGTATAATCAGGGGCCATAATTCAGGAAGTTACGATCTGATATGCGCAAATATCGAAAGGTAGCAAGATCTTTGGGTTATAACCATGAATTTCAAGTTTCATCAAAATCGAATTAAAATTGTGACCTTTACAGGGTCCACAACCTTGATATACCATTTTTTAACAGTATTCGCGTACAAACGGTGGCCATTTTGTATGGCAATTTTGGTCTGATTTTCCCGAAATTCGAACTCAACCTTCCTTACGGTGTAACGGTAATATAATCAAACGTTTTTTTAAATCGGATAATAATTGTGACCTCCAAGCTAAAAAAAAAGGCGATTTTGCGTATAATCAGGGGCCATAATTCAGGAAGTTACGATCTGATATGCGCAAATATCGAAAGGTAGCAAGATCTTTGGGTTATAACCATGAATTTCAAGTTTCATCAAAATCGAATCAAAATTGTGACCTCCAAAGGGGGTCCACAACCTTGATATACCATTTTTTAACAGTATTCGCGTACAAACGGCGGCCATTTTGTATGGCAATTTTCGTCCGATTTTCCCGAAATTCGAACTCAACCTCCCTTAGGGTGTAACGGTGATATAATCAAACAGTTTTTTAAATCGAATAATAATTGTGACCTCCAAGCTAACAAAAAGGCGATTTTGCGTATAATCAGGGGCCATAATTCAAGAAGTTACGATCCGATATGCGCAAATATCGAAAGGAAGCAAGATCTTTGGGTTATAACCATGAATTTCAAGTTTCATCAAAATCGAATCAACATTGTGACCTCCACAGGGTCCACAACCTTGATATACCATTTTTTTTTTAACAGTATTCGCATACAAACGGCGGGCATTTTGTATGGCAATTGTCGTCCGATTTTCCCGAAATTCGAACTCAACCTACCTTAGGGTGTAACGGTCATATAATCAAACGTTTTTTTAAATCGAATAATAATTGTGACGTCCAGAGGGACCACAAGCTAAAAAGGGCGATTTTTCGGACAATCAGGGGCCATAATTCAGGAAATTTCATTCCGATAGCCGCAAATATCGAAAGGAACCAAACATGCATGTCAAGTTTCATCAAAATCGGTTCAAAATTGTGACCTCTATAGGGTCCACAAGCTAAAAGCAAAAAACGTGATTTTTCGTACAATCAGGGGCCATAATCCATGAAGTTTTGATTCGATACATGCCAATATCGAAAGCAGTCGAGATCTTTTGGGGATAAACCTATATTTCAAGTTTCGTCAAAATCGGATAAGAATCGTGACCTGTAGAGAGTCCACAAACAAATTGTGGACGGACGGACGTCCGGACGGACAGGGGTGACGACATAATACGTCCACATGAAAATGTGGGCGTATAAAAATGGTTACCGTGTTTCAATCCATCCAAGGTCGTGACCACCGAATGGTCAAGATAGTCGTTTGTGAATAAATGTCTAATTAATAACATAATATATAACATCTGAGGCCAAAAGAAAGACCTGCAATAGGTAGATTTTGCCCTGGCAAAATGTATCTTCAATTCTGAACAACGAAATATATTTTAAGGAATAAACATAAGGAATATAACTACACGTGTTAATCCTCTGTCCTCTGTATCTACCATACACACACTAATGACTATATAACCCCGTGGTACAGGGACCCTAAATACCCACTAAAATCTTACCGGGGCGCTCAACTCCTCTTTTAATTTGACATCAAACTCTAATTCCCTGAACAGCTCATCCAATGCCTTGGCATCTTTCTCCGTGCCTTTCCGATATTGAACTGTTTTCTCGGGTTTAAAATAGTTGTTTATTATCAGACATACTCCCCGTTTTTCTTTCCTCATGGGATACACATCTTTAGTTCCCTGAAACATTAAATTTGCAATCTCTGTGGAAAAAGTAATTTACAGTAGAATCCGTATGAGCAGTCACTCCTATTCAGCGACATCTCCTTGTAAGCGGTCACAATTGAATTGAAGGTTGGTACAAAATTACACGTTTACGGAAGTTATGTCCGAGATTTAGCGACGGCCAAATTTTGATGTCAGTAAAAAAAAACCCTGAGATTTTATTAAGAGGCCACCCCCATTAAGCGGTCAATCGTAAAAATTCCCATGGGTGGCTGCTTAATACAGATTCTACTGTACTTCTACCTACTAATTCGTGAACGGTACCATTACAGGCTGATTAATAATATGACAGTTATGATGACGTTAAAATATAGGTAGCCATCGGAAGACTTATAAATCAAGAGAAAGTTTAGAGAGAGAGTGAGAGAGAGAGAGAGAGAGAGAGAGAGAAGGGGGGGGACCACACAAACAAGTGACTAACGGGGGTCTTTTAGTGATGGAGGCAGAGTTTTCCTCGACTGCTAAAGACCCCTACGCGCAAGCAAATTATTGAAATAAAATTAAACCATATGTTAGTCCCGAAATGACCTAGTTTGTGTCGAGTAGACGTTTAACCCCATCTCTCTCTCCCTGCCAATTATGGATAATAGTCTAGCTAGACCTGAACTTAAGAATATCTTAAATGATTTTAGCTTGAACCTAAAATAAATTCGAGTTATTTCTACTTACAAATTTGTCTCTTACAAAATCTATATCACATCCTGTTACACCATCCACGTCACACTGTATAAAATCTTGAAACAAAACACAAACAAAGATAACCACCCAAAGCGTGGACATACGGCCACACAGCAGCTATTTGAAAGAGAAACTTGAATGTTGACCAAACTAGAGTAAAATGCCTTCACTTAATCTGATCCTTAGCGTGTTTGCAAGCTTGAATTAAATATACAATTGAATAAATTGAAGTTTTATGGCACAACAATTTCCCACTGGGCTATCACAATACAAAATAATATATAATATGCATGTAAAAGCGAATGTCTCGCAGGAGTTGAGAAAACTATTGATGTAATAACTGGCAACGGTAATGCTTGGACTTTTTGAGATGGTGACACGAGGTCAAAATTCGGATACAAACCATGGGTCCAACTTACGCCAGTTATCAGCAATAAATTGAATGGTTGACTTAACAATGAAGCACAACAGGTAATTGTTGATTTTAAATAAATAATAACTTTGTTACAAATTTGTGTTTTTGCTTCAAATTTTAACCATTGTTCTATTAAATTAATATATCTTCATTTTAATATACGAATAACTGTCGGGGTGTGATTCTGTGTTTGCGGGAGCGTAATACATGGGATTAATGGATAATCCTTTAATTAGCCCAACCAGGGACATAAGTTGCTGTGCACTTAATTGGCTTCGGGAGATAAAGGGAGATAACTTAATTCGGTCTGGGGACCAATGAAGATAAAGATGACCCACCCCTCCCCACCCTCTCTTCTCACGACAGCGAATTTCATACCGTGACTGTTTGTTATATACAAGAAGCTTTTATTTTATGTTTTAATCCTCATTTTAATTATTTTTTCATATGTAAATATTTATAATTGAATCAACCCGTTCATATCATGTAAAAGACGTTAAATTTGTAATGGACAACAACGAGTTTTTTTTAAAAAAAACAAAAAACCAAAAAAAAAAAACAAAACAAATGGAAGAGCACCATAAAAAATAAATTCACTTCTCCAGTAAGTCCTAAATAAGGCGTAATGTCAGGGGCGGATCCCGAGGGGGGGGGGGGGGGGGGTCCAACCCCCTGCTCAGCTACATAAAAAAAATAATACCGTGCATCAATGAAATTACATCACAAAGTGATCCTACATCAGTATTAAAATGATTTCTCTGTTTAAAAAGCTCAATTTGCATGTATGCCTATGCAATTTAGAGACGATGATGGCAGATTTCCGCGACAGAAACATGGCAAGCCCCCTCCTGCAAAAATTCCTGGATCCGCCCCTGAATGTGGTAACGTTTATTGGCGTCTGCAAGATCCGAATGCCGTTGACCGCGATCATATAAAAAAAAAATTGGCTACTGTTTGTTTTTTAAAATCTAAAAGCTAAATATTCTCTGTTTATAAGTCTTTAAAATGGAAACAAACACTGTAGATGTATAGCAAGTTTATGAGGAGTCTACTAGATGTCTTCCTTTTTATATGTACATTGTGTATTCCTAGCAACTAGTTTATAGCAACCAATTTAGTTAAACACTAATCAAAGTTTATTGTTTGTAGCTTAAGACACTGCCCCCATAATACTTGCTAATACTCCAATACAGGTTATACCAGAATTCATCTAATTAAGGTAGCGTTTAGAATAATCTTTAACATAACAATAGGGATTATAAGATTTAAAATATATGATAAAACCCTAACTATTACATTATAATTTAAATTTAAAATATATGATAAAACACTAACTATTACATTATAATTTAAATTTAAAATATATGATAAAACTCTAACTATTACATTATAATTTAAATTTAAAATATATGATAAAACACTAACTATTACATTATAATTTAAATTTAAAATATATGATAAAACACTAACTATTACATTATAAACCACTCTTGTTGTAACTGAATAATATGTCTTAATCTTTATTCTGGTCAACAAATTGTATTATTTTACAATATTCCAATTAATTGATGATATAAATTTCATATTAACACACCTAATTTAAAAAATTGGAAAAATTCAACTTAATGGTTTGAAAAGCCTAACGTAAACCTTTTCAAATGTAACTTGGATTTTAAAATATTTTCGAACCCTCTGGACAAGTAAATTAGGATTTAATGGATAATTTACACAGCAGGTAGGACACTTAAACATCTAGTACTTAGAATAAGGCTATTATTTATTTTCTGGAGGTTTCAAACCAGCAAGGGTGTTTTTGTCCCTTTAATTAATTTTTAATAATTATAAGGAGTTCATGTATATAGTTAATAGTATATACCGACAAAGAACTACAGGTACACCAAGAGGTAATCATGAAGCCATTTTACATTATAATTAACAGATGTTAAGTCCAGACAACTATGTTTAATAAACCAATGATTGTTTTCCCATCTAACTCTGTTAGGGTTTATCTACTATACATATGCTTTTTTCAACTTGAAATCTCGCATGAATTCAGCATTTCTTATTGATGGTTATTATATAGGTTTCATTGACATCAATAAGTTTAAATGAAAGCTTTATAATTTTTGTTTGTACTGTTATTAAACCTACGCACCACTTGGATCTATTTCTTCATACCCCTCCATCTCTTCGTTACCTAAAACATCAAGAATGAAAAATGCTAAAACGCATATGAACACGCATATGAATACGATTAAAAACTCATTGACAATGAATGTTAGGGGGGTGGGGTTTAGGCCCAACGGAAATCAACATAGGCCCTGACCCGAAATTAATTAGGCCCACGCCTTTTTAAATAGGCACTCGAGAAACTGCCGCCTCAGGCCTTGGTGGAGCTTAATCCGCCACTGACACCGAAGCCGATAACTTTGACTTTGACTCGACAGCAATTTCGGGTTTCACTAATTTATCATTTAGATTTCCAAGGTCTCATATCTACCTAAATCTAGCGCGTAGATCAAGTAGCGTGCAGACAGACAGACAGGAAAAGTATGAAAACTCCGAGTAAAACCCATCAAAAATAATGATTAAATTCCAGTCTTTATTATGATTAAATTCACATCAAATATACACCTCCGTGTTCTAAGATGCACATAGATTCATAAAAAAAACGGTTTGATACAACATTTCAGCGTCTAAAAAGACGACAATGTTATACGGACCTTCTCCGTATGAAAGTTGTTCGGTACGGGCTGCCGTATCCTTGTGCCGTATCACGTATGAGAAATACACACACATTGATGACGTCACACACAAAATCCATATGGCGATACGCGCTAAGAATTTACGCTTGCCTAAAGTTTCTAATGGCATGCCGTATGATACAACGCGCGCACGTTAACCATTCGGCCATCCGACCCCCTAGCTGCAACAAAGGCGTTTTATAGTTGAGGCGCTTGAGGCGCCAGCCTCCTCGCGAAAAAAATAAGAGAAGTTGAACAAATAAAACGGGAGAAAAATGCTAAAGCCGATGAGAAAAATGAAATGTACCCTAGTTAGCCAGGGCCTTAAAGGCAGACAAAAGGGCCCCCCGTCTGACAAAAGGGCCCCTCTGGCCAAGGGAAAGGGCCCCGAGTCCGAGTCAATCGTTTTCTTTACACTGTTAATGTCGAATCCACTACTGAATGAGAATACAGTCATTGCACTGGTATGAAAATCATCAACCAAGCCCCCCCCCCCCCGGACCCCCGCGAAAGAGGGCCCTCAAAATAGTGTAGCCTCCGCCATGATAAACCTTAAAAAGCCCCTGAGCTGCAACACGAAGACTTGTCTCTTACATCGTTAATAATACATACCTCTTATTTGCTCTACTAAATTTCCATAACCCAGATATGTCAAACATTCCATAAATTCATCAAACTGGCCCCCTTCGTACTTTTTCAGAACTTCAATTAGTTTTGATACACACTCGTCTGGCTTTGTATCTACTCCTGTCAAAATTTCCTTATATTCGTAACCTTGCACAATACCGCGACCTTTTAAATGTAGTGCGATGTTACTTATCTGGTCAGCAAGTGTTGTTCGCAGAGTAAGTTCGTGCTCGTTATACTTCCGTACGTGGAAAGGTTGGTTATCTGAATTTAAAAATAAAATTAAGGGATGTAAAAAAAGTAATGTTAAAAGCACTGCGAATAATGTTTTAAGATCAAAAATCAAAACAACTTCACATTTTGCAATGATTATAATTTCATGAAACTCAAGGTTCAATTTCAATGACAAAAATAAAATTTTGTTCAATTTACCTTTGTCGAGGGGTGCAGCCATTGTGATCCTTTTATCTGTGGAGAAAATAAAGGGGAAAGGGTTATTTAAATTTAGAATAGCAGGGGCGGATCCAGAGGGGAGGGGCAAACCCCACCCTGCTCAGCTACATGAAAAACAAAATTAATGTCTTGCATCAATGAAATCAAATCACAATGTGATCCTACATCACTATAAAAATGATTTCTCTCTTTAAAAAACTCAATTTGTATGTATGTTATGTAATGACAGATTTCCTTAACTGGAAACTGGCAAACCCCTTCCTGTAAAATTCTTGGATCCGTCCCTGAATAGTGCGCTATGTATTCTGCAATATACTCACTACACTTTTTATTTTAGCGTTTTCCAAGATTCTATCGGGATTATTGCCTTTATTTTTGAAATTGTTTGGCGTTAGGTTCTAACACCTGGCGTTAACTGTCAATGTTGGTCGCATTATTTCTGTAACGTCTTGTTTGTAAATCATTTTTAGTCAAGTCTGTACCATAATAGGCCAGGGACAATGGACGCTTACGGCTGGCCCCCGAATTTCTTCACTTGATTTGATTTTTGTTTTTTTTTTTGCAACGTCTATTTTCTGTCTTGTTCGCAGGGTTATCATGTACATTTTTGTTTTGCATGTAGTGCGGTCCTTCTGCACTTACTACGTTCTACTGATATATTCATTTAAAAGGGGAAAGCTATGTTGTATCCAGGGGTGTACATTCACAATGAAAAAGAACAACCCGATCAAGAAACGATATGAAATGGGGTTTGACGTCCTACTGTTCTGCTCCGACCGATCGATCGATTAAGAAACATTTTGGGATAACTACATAAATATTGTCCCATTTTATGCAGATACTTAGGACCCCCTAAACCCCGTACGTCTGCGGGATAAACACCGATTTATGTGTTTTTTCTGGAAAGCTGGGGTCCTTAGGTACTCCAAAAACACTGACCCATCATGAACGCCTAGGGAAAATTTTGGGGGCGGGGTCAAAGATCGAGGTAGACCAATCAGAAAGAAAACAGTCAATATCAAAAAAAAAACTATCCAATGTTAGACCCTATAAATGTATTATCAACATCGCGTACAAAATTATTACTATGCTAGATGAGTGGACAGCGGTGCCCGATACCATGAACCTTGACTCTTAAGTTGTGGGTTCCCTTTACACGGGGGAGGGGTCCGACACAATGTCGAAAAATCAAGTTTAATCCGACTTTCGTGCATAAGTCGACCCTTCCCCCCTCCCGTATGAACACCCCCTTTACCCCCCTCCCCCGCCCTCTCAGTAGATCCCCGACTCATTCGTCACAGCCTATGAACACTCCCTTTACCCCAATCAGGGATAGTTAATTCAACTTCCGTGTACAACATTAATTTTTTCGTTAAAGTATATTTTTATTTAAAGCTGCCATTTCATATTTTTAAGCTATATTTTTAAAGTTTATTAAAATAAAGCCTTAAAGCCCCAATAACACTCTTGTTGTAACTGAAAAATATGTCCCAATCTTCATTCTGGTCAACAAATCGTATTATTTTAGAATATTCCAATTAAATGATGATATAAATTTTATCTTAACACACCTAATTTAGAAAATTGGAAAAATTCAAACAATTGATTTGAAAAGTCTAACGTAAACCTTTTCAAATGTGACTTGAATTTTAAAATATTTTCGAACCCTCTGGACAAATAAAATAGGTAGCAATGGATAATTTACACAACAGGTAGGACATTTAAACATCTAGTACTTAGAATAAGGGTATTATTTATTTTCTGGAGCTACCAAACCAGCAAGAATGTTATTGTCCCTTTAAAATAGGTGGTATCTATAAACAGTCCTACCTTGTTAAAGAATAATCCTATAATTCACTATTGCCAGTTGAGAAATTAGCAAAAATGTCATTTTCAACTTCAAATTCAAACGGTTGAAGATACCTATTGCATGGGTGCAATAGAAAAGCAAGGGAGGTAATTGTGTTATTATTTTGTGTTAATGAGTTATAAGAGTGGCAAATTATGCCTATGATCGTATAGTAGGGAGTTGACAAAAGACATAGAAATAATTATGTGTTGACTTTCTTTGAAAATATGAAATTATCGCTTTAAAAGACATAAAACACGATTGACCATGTAGCTATTTAAATACTTCCGTGTATATCGGCATTGGACATCTATGAATATTCAACATCTACATATAGTTTCATGTTATTGAGAAACTGTAAGGGCGCTATATTAATTTTAATTAATAAGTGTTATGAAAACATCTTAGAAAGAACTATGTAAATCATGAAACGTTTTGAATACAACCACCCCAACCTTAGGCCCTTTTAACTGCGATTTTGGATGTGGGACATAAGATAGTCTTTACCTTGTTCATCAAGTTCTGGATACTGATGTAGCTGATGATAAGATATCTTCCATCTATTGATCAGGACACCGATCCTCTAAGTATGATAGTCGATAGTCAAAGCATGTTTATATTGTTTGTTGTTATTTACATGTAATCAACAATGGACATTACCACGGGTGTTGCCATATTGAACTGCAGAGCAGAAATACTTCCGTACTTGGTGTACGTGCAGTCCGAGGCATGAAAGAAAACCATGAACTAACTAGATCAGTTGTATCTTTACGGTGTATCTACTCTGGTTTCGTTTTCCCATGACGATTTGGTGATGGACTTCTAGCCCAGATTTTCACCAAGACAAATATCAGATTTTTACACCGATACTTGATTATATTTTCACTATGACGCTTTTAATTGCCTTTTTGAACATGACATCGTACTCAGCAACCCCGAAAATCATAGAAAAGACATATTATAGGCCATATCTCATATCCTTTTTCAAAATGGCGGCAGTACTGACCGAAAGACTTACATTAAATTGGGTTCAAAATTTAAACGGATTCGGATTCAGCTTCGAATTTCGCCTCTAGAAACACTCGTAGTGAAGAAAAAAGTGTATTTACCCTACCCTTGTATCTAGTCGTTTAATTTCTGCCTGAAGTTTGCGAAATGGATGAATAAAAAGAATAGAGTAGTGACTTACTTATGTGTGTCTCCTGAGGTTCGCCTGAGTGTGTTGATACTATTTAAATATTTCCTTATTACTCATAATTACGGAAGCCTATAACTACCATTCATAATTTCTACTTTTCGCCCCTGGTTTATCTGGTTTTCTTAAGGCCTGTCGTTGGGGCAATGACATGTTTCTATTCTTAGCTTGTCTTTGAAAAGGCGTAAGGCCGCCCGTCCAATCTCTTTGCTTTCTCCAAAGTGAGAGAGAGAGAGAGAAATAGGGTTTAACGTCCACTCAACACAAACCAGGTCATTTCGGGACTAACATATGGTTTAATTTTATTTCAATAATTCGCTTGCGTGTAGGGGTCTTTAGCAGTGGGAGGAAACCGGAGTGCCCGGAGGAAACCCACGAGGTTGAGAAGGCGCCCCTATCTCCATGCCACATACGCTCACACCTGGGCCCGGTTCCTAGAAAATTCTTAAAAGTAAGCACAAAGTTATGCTTCACTTTTGCTTACGTAAGAAACTTTATGAAATACCGTCTCTATAGAAACTTCTCAAGACCGATCTTACGTAAGATCAAGCCAAGTACGAGTCTAAGCACAGTGTGACTGGTAAATTGAGACTAAGATGCTCTTTAGCGTCACAAAAACAAATTTGGTGTGCAAATTACACCGTAAATTCGTCTGCATATAGAGTTATAAATAGATCAATGACATTAACTTCAAATAGTCAATTTAGAAGTATTTGACAAATGACATGAAATGAAATAGGTTTTAACTTCCTACTGTTTTGCTCCTAAGCTGGGCTAATGAAGACGGGCATACGCCATAAAGTGTGCTATGAGGGAAAGTTTGCCCGTGCAGCGGCGCTACGGCCTACTCTTATATCGATTTACAACGGCCAGGGGATCTTTGACGTGCACGCCAATTCTTACACGGGACCTTATTTTTTCGTCTGCATCACTGACAAGGGGATGAACCTTCTCGGCCAATGCAGGGATCGAACACCTTTCCTCGGCCCGATTCATAAAAAATTCTTTAAAGTTTAACACGTTCTTGCGCTTACATGTAGATTTTAAGTAGACTTTGCAAATAAGTAAACTTATCTTATTTCGTGTTAACAGAAAATTCTTAAGAACGTTCTTGTGCTTAGATTTTAAGTAGACTTCGATGTAAGCACAAGCACGTTATTATGTGTTCCAAGAAAAAACTTAAGCACAACTTCGTTCTTAAAATTGTCAATCTAAGTACAAATCCCAAGCAAGGTATAGGGCTTGCTTACCAACCTTTAAGCCTGTTTCTGCTTCAAACAATATGGCTGACCGTGGATTTATTCGACGATATTTGCTACATCTGTTGGTACCTAAGAGTCAATTGAAAGACAGAAAATCCTTTAGAAACATATTCTCGAGAAGAATGCTATAGGAAATTTCGCTTCTACCCTAAACACAATTCATTTATTTCCAAATTGGTAAACAACACACACGCGGTCGCGGGCTACTTAAAGATCAGTCGCTCTCACAATTATTCGGTTTGTTTGCTGTACTTGCGTTTTGGGTTGTTTTCTTTTGTTTAGTCTGTGGTATATTTTATATATGTAGGCCTATGGGAAACACGTCAAAGGTATCAGGGGATCACTTGACTAAGTGGGTAAGGCGCTGGTTCGCTAGCCTGGAGGTCGGGTGTTCGATCCCTGCATTGGCCGAGAAGGTTCATCCAAATTTTCCGACGTGGTTTCTCCTTGTCAGTGATGCCGGACGGAGGACAGCTGTCTTGTCATTCGGATGGGACGAAAAAACGAGGTCTCGTGTACAAACTGGCGTACACGTAAAAGATTCCTTGGCAGTTGAAATTCGATAGAGTAGTGCCGCTGCCAGGGCGAAATTTCCCTCATAGCACACTGTATGACGTATATGTCTTCATTACCCCAGATTAGGAGCAAAATAGTAGGACGCTAAATTTCATTTCATTTCATTTTTTAAATAATAAAATACATCTAAATCGATTATTTTCCGGGAGGTTAATGTCATTGGTCTATTTATAACTCCATGCAGACCATAGAGCTATATATAGAAACTCTGTGATGCAGACGAATTTACAATTACGGTGTAATTTGCATACCAAAAATGTTTTTTTGACGTTAGAGAGCATCGTACTCTCAATTTACCAGTCACAATGTGCTTAGACTCGTACTTAACTTGTGCTTACGTAAGAACGGTCTTGAGAATTTTCTAGAGACGGTATTTTATAAAGTTTCTTACGTAAGCAAAAGTGAAGCATAACTTTGTGCTTACTTTTAAGAATTTTCTAGGAATTGGTCCACGTGATCCCTTTGACATGGCCCATATAGGCCTATAAGCTAGCCCCCCCCCCCCCACACAAAAAAACCGCAAGCACATGCAAACAGACGGAATGACTGAGACAGCGCCTGATTTTAAAGTAGCCAAGTCTCTAATTCAATGTCATCCAGCATCTTCGACATTGAAAACACGAATTATTTGTCAGTTTAAATCAAAATTGATGATGTGATCTTATCGGGAAAAGATGGGCTTCTGATATCCAATATTTAAGGATTTTCCGTCTTCCAAATGTCTCTTAGGTATCAAAAGATGTAGTAAATGCCGTCGAATAACTAACTATACGGTCAGCCATATTGTTTGAAGCAGAAACAAGCCCTATACCTTGCTCGGGACTTGTGCTTAGATTGACAATTGTAAGAACGAAGTTGTGCTTAAGTTTTTTCTTGGAACACATAATAAAGTGCTTGTGCTTACATTGAAGTCTACTTAAAATCTAAGCACAAGAACGTGCTTAAGAATTTTCTAGGAATCGGGCCCAGGGCTGGTTTCCTTCCACAGCTTAAGACCTCTACGCGCAATAAACGTTTAAGATCCACATAAACAACTACAAACTAATTTAATATCATAGACCAATAGGAGTAAAAGATGATGTACACATTGCTGGTTTTACACAGTTCATTTCGAAAATGTTTTTAAAGCTCTCATTAAAATGAAAGTAGGGACAGACAAGAAGCAGGATATTGATATTGGCTACTCAAGGAAATCATATTATGTATGGAAGCCTATAACTACCATTCATAATTTCTACTTTTCGCCCCTTCAAAACATGAAAGTAGAAAAGTAGAAGTTACGACAAAATGTAAGGCGACAGCACGGTATACAAGCAAGTCGAAAATGCGTACTCTGCGATTTTATCTGGCTACACGCAAGAAAGATTTTATGTCTGGTGATAAAATGTGACGACGAAGACAACGTATATAAATTTTCCAACACAGCTGACGGGCACGTGGATGATGACCGTTTCACCCGACCTTCAGATCCTTGAAATTAATTTCGAGGAAAGTAACTTGACATATTGTGAAGAATGTGTCGTTGTCCCCGCATTTACCACTCGAGTTTCAGACGCATGCACGACCTCTCGATATTTGTCACATCAACTCCAGACATATCCCAGCTGCACCATCTAGTCTTGGAAATGACAACTGGTCCGATGATGAAATCCAGTTCGGTCTTACCTTTGATGTTAAGAATGTTTCTTTTCAAATGACACCGCTAATGCAAACATTGTATGATAGACACCCGCGAGGTATTGTAATACGAATGCCGTCTTGTTTAAATGACGTAATGGAGGCGTTTTCAAACATAAATATACTTGACGAACCTATACCTATAATATGGAACTCAGAAAAGGATGTCATAGAGGCAAGTGTTGGCGACTGTGTAATATATTCAGATTTCCTGACACAGTTTTGGGGAGAGTTTTACTCACATTCCACTCAATGTGGGCTCCGACTTCAAAGTATTTTGACGTCATGATTTTGGTGCTGGTGCTGAGTTGGGCGGTGTCGCTTGAGTATATCAGACTGACTAGTGCGAATTTAATTTTATACCGATATGGTGTCAGTACTTTTAGAGAAAGAGAGAGAGAGGGGTTTAACGTCCACTCGACACAAACTAGGTCATTTCGGGACTAACATATGGTTTTAATTTTATTTCAATAACTCGCTTGCGCGTAGGGGTCTTTAGCAGTTGGAGGAAACCGGAGTGCCCGGAGGAAACCACGAGGTTGAGAAGGCGCCCCTATCTCCATGCCACATACGCTCACACCAGGGCTCGAAACCGGAGTGCCTGGAGGAAACCCACGAGGTTGAGAAGGCGCCCCTATCTCCATGACTCATACGCTCACACCAGGGATCCAAACCACAGCCGCAAGCCAGAGGTGACGGGCCGGCTAAAGGTCGAAGCGCGGCACTCTAGGCCATCCCAACCCCCCAGAACTGTTAGAGGAAGCCGTATACTGTAGGTCATTTAGTGAACTAATGAACTGATTCCTTGCATTTGTGGACCCACTAGAAAGGGATATTTTAAAGAAGTCAGGCGCGGATCCAGAGGGGGGTGGGGGTGGTGGGGGGTCCACCCCCCCCCCCCCCCCCCTGCTCAGCTACATAAAAAAAAATAATGCCTTGCATCAATGAAATTACATCACAAAGTGATCCTAGATCAGTATAAAAATGATTTCTCTGTTTAAAAAGCTCAATTTGTATGTATGCCTATGTAATTTAGAGGCAATGATGGAAGATTTCCGTAACAGAAACCTGGCAAACCCCCTCCTGCAAAAATTCCTGGATCCGCCCCTGAGAATGCGCTCACATATTTTGACAGCGTCCAATGAATGAACTGATAGACGTGTTTGATCAGTATAGCTGTCGTTAGATTATGAATAAAGAATATCTGATTAAGATTATCTCGAAATTAGCTGCTAAAAATACTCAACACCCATGTTGGTGATCGATTGTTGGCGGTTTTCTGTGACGCCAATAGGCGGCCTTCTATGCTTCTATGAAGCCAAAAATCGTTCCACAAAACTCTTAACCAACTACAAGTGTAGTGCTTGTTCCCAGATACTTAGAAACTACTGAACGTTGTGCGGTTTCCCGAAGATATAACAAACGTCCTACTGTTCTGCTCCGTACTGGGATAATGAAGAAGAGTATACACCATATAGTGGCACCACGACCTACCTTTATATCGAATTCCAATTGTCAAGGGATCTTTTACGTGCACGCCAATGTGTACACGGAACCTCGATTTTTCTTCCCAAAACACACCCATCTCCGTAAAAATAATAAAATATATGTAAAATGAAATAACAGCAACAGTAAATAATTTATAATCATTTGTGAATGCTATATTTTCTGGGTATAAAAAACCGATTGACTATTTTAACATAGTCATACATTGATATAACTATGAGGAGTTTGATATTGTATTGTCTAATATGGTTTTAAATGAGTGGAAATATCGACATAAATATAATATTTACTGAAAAATCCATTTTCACATAATAATATCCATATCCATTTTTCTGGTGTATTTAAAATCGCACAATAATTACCAAGCTTCGACCTCTAGCTTGCCGGTCACCTTTGGCTTGCGGCTGTGGTTTCGATCCCAGGTGTGAGCGTATGTTGCATGGAGATAGGGGCGCCTTCTCAACCTCGTGGGTTTCCTTTCATATTCCTGAAGTAATGGCCCGAGAAATCATTCTCTGGCCATTGCAGGAATAGCGTCTGTTTATTGAACTTATGCGGGAGTGTGTCTATTCTTTCCGTTCAATGAAAGCTATCAATTCAGTACAGCAACATGACAGTCCTTCGTTTAATCTGGGTCTTCCCTAAAACAGTGATTTAAGGTATTAAAAACGATGAAAGTATGTTCGTTTCCAAACAGTATTGTTTACATTTCATTCGACTTGATAGCCTCGTTTGTCACGCAATTAGTTTTACTGCAGTATTCTGCCATGCACGTAGTCCCGAGATGACCTAGTTTGTGTTGAGTGGCCTTTAAACCCCCATTTCTCTATCTCTCTGCCATGCACGGGTTAATTAGGCATAATAAAACCGTGAGCCATGACGTAACGTTATGTAAACATATTTGGTCCAATATTGGCACTCGTCGTTTTAAATGTAAAGCTTTTGTAAGGCAGCTAGTGATTGGTTGGTAGTCGGACTACTGACCAATCAAAATTTAAAACAACAATAACCACTCATAATAGCAGATTACCTCTAATTAAACGAAACGCTGCGCGGAGAATGTTTTCCTCCGGGCACTCCGGTTTCCTCCCACTACTAAAGACTCCGCGTCGCGTGAGAGAATTATTGAAATGAAATTAAATCACACGCTAGTCCCGAAATGACCTGGTTTGTGTCGGGTGGACGCGAATTGGTGGAATAATGCTCAATCATGTATTAGTACGAAATGACAAGATGTGTGTCGAGTTGACGTTACACCCCCCCCCCCCTCGCACCCCCCCCCCGTCGCCCCCACACAAACAAGAACTCGCTTTTCACAAATGAATATAATGATGAGAAGATTAAATTAAAAGGAACCCATGTTTTAACATAAAATAAAGTGTATACTTATTGCAAACGCAGTGGTATATAAATTTATTAGCACATTATATGCATTTTCAATATTAATTCTAATGCAGAAGTGTCAAAATAGAATTATAATGAAAACACCATTTTTCAATATAAAATTAATTTCAAACGCGTGATATGAAATTTAATTTAAAACAGGAAACGGACATATGATAACACATTTCTTCCACGATGATCGACAACAATTTAATGTCAAACACATGACCATGAACATTGATTATGCCGATGAATTCAATAAATGTTTCAAACTCAATTTGAAATGCAAAGTGAAGCTTTCATTAAATTTGAATTTTGTCACTTTGTCCATTTTTCATTACAAATTACGCTGTTATTTATTTATAACCCCGCGCCATCATAGCTATTGTGACGCGATGTTTGGTATCTTTGAATTTCTTTCAGAATCATTAATATAATCTCAATACTCTTTATGTTTTGTTATTGTCAAGACTGTATCCCTGCAGTCAACATGTGGTTCCAGGGAGCCACGGTGGTGCAGCGATGAGTAGCCTAACACTTTGGCTCACGAACATCAGGGTCGCGTCTTTGATGCCTATGTTGTCTGAGAAATTTCATCGGGATTATAGTGTTGTATGACATGTCATCCCGTAGGATTTGTATGCTAAAATTGATTTTTTTGTAGTTTTGGGTTGATTAGGGACGAAGCTATCTAAAACTGTCGGGGTTCAAATTTTTCGACCCCTATGTTGTCTGAGAAATTTTCGCGGGATTAGTCCGCGTGGAACCTCCTGGTTAGTTGTACAGGACGTGGGGTCTGAAAAAACCAAGGTCCCGTGCACACATTGTTGTACATGTAAACGAATCCTTAACAGTTGGGATTTGATTGAAAGAGTAGCCGCCGTCAAGGAAAAATATCCACCAAAGCACACGTATGCGAACTAATTTAAAATGATAAAACTTCCTGTATTTAAAGCAATGATTTCATTAATGTTAAATGATAATATTGGTTGAAAATTATGAGAAAATCTGTTCATGGTGATAGCAACACCGACATGAATTCTAGTGACATGAATCTTCATTAAACTGGAAATTAAGTAAAATCCTGCTTAGCGTCCTGATACTTTTTTAAAACGAAGGGAATGACATATGAAATGGTTGCAATAATTACAATATGACCAGAGGGAAATTTAGCGACTAAATATGAAGGATAAAGTGGGTGTGACACTGTCGCAACGATTCGTGGCATGTACCAAAATAAATAGTTGCTGTCGTTACCCAAATCTGTTAAATTGCAAGCTGTAGAATATTAACAGACAAAACATTAATAAAAAGTAGGTATGGCGGAGGGAGGCATGTGCTAAAATCAATAATTGCCGTCCTTAGGGCATAATGAATAAGCATACAAAGTTCCGAGATAATACAAAAAATTGGGCAGGCCTATTTCCCTGCGGGTTAGGACGACATTAGGATATAAGGAATAGACCTACATAATATGCCAATATCTAAGACGATCCATCTCTTCAGAATGGTGGCCTGTAGGCAGACACGCAAAGAATAAAATGGTAGTGTTTCTTCTCCCTGAGGGTCTGGCATACACCAAAAACTACAGTGAGGCAACGGTAATACACTTGGACGTATAAACAATTGAGATATGTAAATTGACATGGTTGACAAGGCGTTCACGCAGTAATAATAATGTAAACTGAAATTGCGACGCAGTGATAACGAGTTTCACCGGTGATCTTAAATATATAGTGTGTGGATAACATAATGATTAAAATTTAATATATAAAAAATGAAATAGTTGTATGCCTTTTGAAAATATCCGTTTGTATACAATCACACTCTTCTTCGCGTAGTCCTCCAATACTTGTGTGTGAACGCAATATAGGCTACAGTTTTAAACGGATGATTTATATAATAATAATAATAATAATAAATTGTCTTATATAGCGCTAAATTATGTCCGCTGGTCATTTCTAAGCGTTTGACAGTGATATCAACTAATTGTTTTTGCACAAATATTTGGTAAACAGATGCGTCTTTAGTGTTGTCTTAAAACTTGAAAATAGAATTGTCGAGCGTATCTGTTGAGGAAGCTCATTCCATAGATATGCACCATGAACTGGTAAAGGGTATTTTCCATACAATTTATTATATCTCGGAACCGAAATCAATGTTTTATCTGCAGAAGATCGCAAGTTCTGTCGCAAGGGCGTATTGAATGAAAAAAGTTCACGCATATACTGTGGTGCAGTATCAGAAAACATTGCTTTATGAATAGTTGTCAGAATTTTATAGTCAATTCTAGCTTCAATAGGCAACCAATGGAGTTGCACAAGTTTATTGGTGATGTGATCAGATTTTTTAGAACGAGTGACTAAACGAGCTGCATTATTTTGAGAGACTTGTAGGCGTTTTAAACAATATTTTGGTGCTCCTGCTAACAGTCCGTTTGCATAATCCAGTTGTGATAGCACTAGGGATAACACTACTTTTGCGCAAAGGTTGTCGCTCAAATATTTTTGTATTTGAGAAATGGGTTTCATCTGCATGTAAACTTTTCTTATAGTCAGGTTGATTTGCTGTGAAACATTGCATTAATGCAAGGACGATCGCTGACAATATTCAGCTTTCCGCTACCTTCTGTTCCACCCACCCCTCCCTCTTAGCTTAAAATCTTTTAAACGCGACAGAGGCTAAAGTTTTGGATTGACTCTTTTCAAATCTGATGGGAAGCATTTGGATCATGTGCTGATAAACCGTATTTCGGAGTTATCTGCCCTTCTGAACACGAAAGGGGCTACAGTTTTGCCAGATTCATTTATAATTTGGTAGTCTGAAAGAATGGACCCTATTGATAATCAGCGTGTAGTAGCCTCCCCCCCCCCGTGAAATTGAGCTAGACTATAGTTTTGAACATATCTTTTTGATACGCCCACATTTTCATGTGGACGTATATTGTCGTCTCCCCTGTCCGTCCGTCCGTCCACAATTGTTTGTGAACAGTCTACAGGTCACAATTTTTATCCGATTTCGATGAAACTTAGGTTTATCACCCTAAGATCTCGGTTCCTTCCGATATTGGCATGTATCGGACTGAACCTTCATGGGTTATGGCTCCTGATTGTACGCAAAATCACGTTTTTAGCTTGTGAACAGTGTAGAGGTCATAATTTTGAACCGATTTGGATGAAACTTGACATACATGTTTATAACCCAAAGATCTTGGTTCCTTTCGATATTTGCGCCCATCGGATCGTAACTTCCTGAATTATGTCCCCTGATTGTCCGAAAAATCGCTTTTTTTTTAGCTTGTGGTCTCTCTGGAGGTCAAAATTATTATACGATTTAAAAAAATGTTTGATTATATCAACTTTAAATGGTAATGAAGAATGAGTTTGAATTTCGTGAAAATCGGACCAAAATTGACGGTCGAAATGCCCGCCGTTTGTACGCAAATAATGTGAAAATATGTTATATTAAGGTTGTGGACCCTATAGAGGTCACAATTTTGAATCGAATTTGATGAAAGTTGAAATACATGTTTATAACCTAAATTTCTTGGTTCAATTGCATATTTGCACATATGCGATCGTAACGTCCTGAATTATGGCCCCAGATTGTATGAAAAATCGTCAATTTTTCGCTTGTGGTTCCTTTGGAGGTCACAATTGTTAACGGATTTAAAATAACGTTTGATTATATCACTGTTTCGCCATAATGAAGAGTGAGGTTGAATTTCGTGAAAATCGGAACAAAACTGATGGAGAAAATGGCCGCCGCTTGGATGCGAATACTATAAGAATATGGTATATCAAGGTTGTATTTATTTATTTATTTATTCTTCAAGTAAAGGTTACAACATGACAACAATAAATTAAAGGGGAACACCAACGATTTTCAACAAGGCTTCCATAAATCTTAAATATATATTGTTAAATAACCCCCCGGGTAACAAAAGCAAAAAAGTTTTTGCAAGCGAGAAATTAATTTCTATTAAAACCGGAAGTGACATATAGTTGGTACAACACGCTCACTGGGCTCTATAGTAAGCATACAGATTTGGTATAAGTTTACTGCTGTATTGTGTACACGCATCGTCCTTTGACTTTACAATTTTATGAAATTAAAGGCTCCTTACTACTTACTATCGTTAGAAACACTTTAAAATTTATTTGACTTACCAGAAAAAAAAAATTGTTGAAATTCATCATTGTCAAGTTTTTAATTTGGCTGAGTATATATCAAAGTTGTGGACCCTGTAGAGGTAACAATTTTAATGTTGATGAAATTTGAAATATAAGTTTATAACCCAACGATCGCGGTTCCTTTCGATATTCGGGCGCATTGGACCATAACTTCCTGAATTATGGACCCTGATTGTACGAAAAATCATGTTTATTTCCGTGTGGACCCTATGAAGGTCACGATTTTATTCCGAATTAAAAGAAGGTTACACATTAATGATGGTTGGGTGTGAATTTCTTGAAAATCGATAATTGAACAGCTTAGCTAAATCCATAATATTAAATGTTTCGTATACTTAACGTTAGCATGGGGCAGAACTTTATAAAAACCAAACAGAGTCTAATGATTTTCTGATAATTACTTAATATGCGACAACTCTTGTTGACTGCCCGGACCATTAAGCTGCTGTGTGGGCGTATGTTTCATGTATCGCTGATCAAAACATATGTACTCGCTACGCGGTTTGACAACCTAATAAATCAAAAACAATCATATTTTCACACAAGAGACTGCGAATAAACTAATGAACCAGTCGACTGATAAGCAGCAATGCCTGTATATCGCAGTTTCAACCCAGCTGTTGATAGAAACTAGTTTGTACTACCAGCTTTAACTTGATCTCGGAGGATTCCGTGGATTACACATCTTGTTTATTCTGATAAGCATGGAACAGCAGGTAAATATATTTGTTGAATATCTGTTTACCGGTGGGTGGCGGTCGGATGGTCTAAGCAGTGCAATTTAGATTGTAAGGTCTGCTAAGAATTCCCGCTCGGATGTTACAAGGAATATGGCCATCTGTCAAACCTCGTGGATTATCCCCGGGTCCTCTGGTTTCTTTCAAATTGTACTGTCCCTACGCTTTCGAATTATTGAAATAAAATGAAACCATATGCCATATATAATCATTCCTAATATTTATCATGTTATAGTATTCATTTCAATTTATTAACCATAATATGAAGGATCATATTGTGTAAAGTTTGGTATATTACATGTCATGTATATCTAATTTCTATCATTTATAAGATCTATAAAGTGTATTGTCATTCATCATACGGTAAGTATTTTCATAAATGTATAAAAATATTTTCAACGATCAGCGAGTAAAGCTTGTATTATCTGGTGAACAAGTAATTTTTCATACTCCTCGCAGTGTTCCGTTTGCTTAGAGGTAATCTCACTGCTGTAATGAGTGGATATTGTTGTTTTAAATTTTGATTGGACAGTAGTCCGACTACCAACCAATGACTCGCTGCTCTACAAAAGCTTTACATTTAAAACGAGTGCCAATATTTGACCAAATATGTTTACATAACGTTACGCCATGGCTCACGATTTTATTATGCCCTATTAACCGGTACATAGCAGAATACTGCAGTAAAACGAATTGCGTGACAAACGAGACTATCAAGTCGAATGAAATGTAAACATTACTGTTTGGAAACGAACATACTTTCACCGTTTTTAATACCTTAAATCACTGTCCAAAGTTTTAGGGATGACCCAGATTAAACGAAGGGCTGTCATGTTGCTGAACTCAAGTGATAGCTTTGATTGAACGGGAAGAATAGACACACTCCCGCAAAAGTTTAAGAATCAGTAGCTAATCAAGCAATGGCCAGAGAGGGATTTCTCAGGCCATTGCTTCAGGAATATGGTAATTTTATTTACTTCAAAATTTTCACGTGGACGTATATTGTCGTTGTCCCTATCCGTCCATGTATCGGACTGTAGCTTCATTTGAACCGATTTTGATGAAACTTGAAATGCATGATTATAACTTGGTTCCTGTCGATATTTGTGCGTATCGGATCGTAACTTCCAGAATTATACCCCATGATTGTACAAAAAATTGCCTTTTTTAGCTTGTGGTCACTCCGGAGGTCATTATTTTCCGATTTAAAAACATATTTCGTGAAAATAGGATCAAAATTGCCGGACATAATGTCCGCCGCTTGTAAGCGAATACGGGCGGAATGGTAAATACAATATGGTTAGACGTGTTCTTGTCGTAGACATACAGTTCCAGTGTATATAGACTATGTAGTGTAGATGTAGACCTATTTGTGTATTTGTTGCTATTCTGTTCCCGTTGTAAATAAAACCATATATTTACGAAATTGATTCTGTTATCACTTACAATATAGTGTTACATATGGTCGTAACATTCTCTTCGAAGATCTGAGAATTTAGATACACAAAAACCAGTCCTTGTGGTTGATGAATTGAACTTTTGCTTTGGTTAGGATGTTTTTCAGATTAGGTGGCTGTCTTTGTGGTTTAATGGTTGTCGTTTGAAATCAGGCCTGTCCTGTTCTCGTGCATTATTTTGATGAAGTTGTAAGGTTGGAGGGTATAGGTGGCGATAAAGGTAATGCTATTGTCCCAGCTTACTTTTGTTTTAGTAGCCCTCAATGTTTGGAAATCAATTGCCAAAGGCTTATTTATTCCAACTTCTATTACCCCGAAGGGATAATAAATTTCTTTTTAGCTCAACTAATCTAGTTATCCGGAGGTCTTTATCTGTCACAACGGTGCATATTTTTCTAGCTAACGAAAGGGGTATTTTACTGAACAACTGTGGTCACCCGATGAATATAGACCGAAATGCCACTGCACTAGTAAAGGGTTCCCTGATAGCATACCTGATTATGCCGTTGGGTGCCGAACTTTTGCAGTTAATTGCCATTTTATTTCATTTACAGTGTTCTGCAATGATTTGGTTGCTTGTGGCAGTGTCCGTAATTGGCCTTAGTCGAGTGACTGGGTGTCATCAGAACTACGTAGACAAAGTTTTGCTTGTCTCTATGGATGGATTTCGATGGGATTATCTGGAGAACATAGATACACCCAATTTTGACTCTATGGCTGATCAAGGAGTGAAAGTGCGTTATATGAACAATACATTTGTCACTGAAACATTTCCAAGTCATTACAGCATGGCAACTGGTAGGTTTGTGAAATTGGGTTTAACATTTTCCCGCGACTTTCCTTAAGAGTTTGTTAAAGTGTACACGGGAATTCCGTTTCACCTCCCATCCGACCGACTATAACATATCCCTTGTACCACTGACAAAGGACCGAACAAACGGAACCTCAAGGTTAACGAGCCAACGTCGTTGTACTCACGGAGCCACTTCGACCCTACGTACGTTTATGAGAGAGAGAGAGAGAAATGGGGTTTAACGTCCACTCAACACAAACTAGGTAATTTCGGGACTAACATATGGTTTAATTTTATTTCAATAATTCGCTTGCGCTTAGGGGTCTTTAGCAGTGGGAGGAAACCGGAGTGCCCGGAGGAAACCCACGAGGTTGAGAAGGCGCCCCTATCTCCATGTCACATACGCTCACACTAGGGCTCGAAACCACGGCCGCAAGCCAGAGGTGACCGCCAGCTAGAGGTCGAAGCGCGGCACTCTAGACCACTAGGCCATCCCAACCTCTCACGTTTGTGAGTCTTTATGTCAAAGAACAGTTGTGAACCCCCGACGTGACCTTCCATTCGCACAAACATGTGGGTGTCGTACACATGGCTAGATATACGACGTCGAGAACACCTGTAATATGGGCAGTTCGCAGTAGAAAACCATTTGAATTGTTATTTTCTTTTGAATAAAATCATTTAATCTATATTTGTCAGGTCTGTACGAGGAAAGCCATGGTATCGTCGGTAACCAAATGTATGATCCAGTATTCAATGAGTCGTTCACAATTAGGACTCGCGATTCAAAATGGTGGGAAGCTGGCGAACCCATCTGGATAACCGCGAAGAAATACAATAAGAAATCAGCAACGCATTTTTGGCCTGGAAGTGAAGTCGAGATTAAAGGCGTGAGGCCTGCAATCTGGTTACCATATAATGGATCAATTCCTTTTAAAACACGAATCGACACGGTAATACCATTATGCTGTAATCTTTTAGCTGTGCATAGAAAAATTATTATTTTATACCGCTTTATCTATGTATTAAAGCCAAATAACCGACATTTCCGGCAAAATCATACGGTCACAGACCACTAATGATTTCCCCATTGACTTAAATGTTAATGTTCGTCTCTTAGACCGACTCTAACTGTTCACCAAATTTTCGTTGGTAAAACGTTTTCTGCCAAACATAGAGCAACATGTGGCAAACTCCTGTCCAAAAGTACGTGTAGGGTTCTTCGTGAAAAACTTGAGATACACAAGCTGGAAGTAGAGACCAAATAACATTCATTTTCCGACCCTACATTTCAACCTAACCAACCTCTCAGCTCATGTATCCTTCGATTCTTCACCAAAACTTCAACAAAAATCGCCACGCAAAAGGGGGAAAAAGGGAAAGGGAGAGAACGACTAAAAATAAATTTCGCCGTCGTAGGAATGTTTGGTCAGCTGCGTCTATACCATTTATAGGATCTAAAATGTGAGTTAGAAAATTGTGTGTACTGTTTCTGTATTATATTTTGTTTATTATATTTAGGTCGTCGAATGGTTTGCTAATAAAGGGGTTCATTTTGCGACACTTTATTTCCACGAACCCGATGCCACAGGTCATAAATATGGGCCGGATTCTCAAGAATATAAAGATAAAGTTAAATACATGGATGGCATCCTCGGATATTTGATGCGGAAGTTACGTGACAATAAATTATGGGATTCTGTTAACGTCATCGTTACAAGTGATCATGGAATGACGTCAGTGGATGTCGATAACCGGGTAGGTAAATAACATAAGAGTTATAAGGATTTAGACCAGTAATTATTTCACCTGATTTCATCATTCATAATTGTAGTTGGTCTGTTTATAACAATTCGTTCGTTTCCTCCTTTTCTTTCTTAGCTACCCAATATTTTAAATGACATGAACCCAGAGCAGACTGTAGTGTCACTTTCCCGTATGTACCTCAGGGGGTGGATGCCCAAATGGTTAGCTTTTGCGCGCTGCGTCGGGTCTGTGATTGAGTCAACTGGCGTGGTTTCGATTCCCTGGTTGTACGTGACAGGGAGGAGGATCGTCTTTCCATCCTCATAAGTTTGCTCCGGGTTCCCATATATGCAAGAGCGAAATGTTGAAATAAAATTAAACCATATGTAAGTCCCAAATGACCTAGTTTGTGTCGAGTGGACGTTAAACCCCGTTTGTCTCCCTCCCTTATATCAGTCTGCATTAAACATTAGTAAAGTCTGTGCAGTGCCGGACTGGTGGGCCGAAGGACCACCTGTCAGGTCATTGACCAAGGCCCACACAAGGACGTGTCAGTGGCGCGCAAGCTTCCGAGGGTGGAGGTGAAGAGAAAATCAATTTTCCAAGCATTTCAGACCAAAGCAGAAGGCAATTTTTTGATTTCCTGATACAATTAGATAACAGAATTAGTGTGTCCTACCCTCTTCTGCCTTCTTTCTTTTCTTTCCTTATACCCCTCTCCTTTCTTTTTCTTTCCTTTCTTTTCTTTTTTCTTTATAGGCTTAGACCCACTTTCTTTTAGTGAGCTTAGGTCCACCTGTCACAGACAGGTAGACAGGTGGACCCAGTTCGACACTGAGTTGGACGTGCAAAAAAGTTTGACGTTGAACCACATTTCATTTTTAACTGTCTTATTGTTATAACCAACATGTGGACTATGCGGCGTAAGTTAAACTCTTATCATCTAATCATAATCAGTATCGTAGTTTTTGGTAATTATCAAAAATAAATCTCAGTCGAGTGAAACATTCATTTTCTCAGTTCCTCAGTAAAAAACAGTCCCTTGATATATGTCATGTCTCTGCTAATGACCCTTACGCGCAAGCGAATTATTGAAATGAAATTAAACCAAATGTTAGTCCTGAAATGACCTAGTTTGTGCCGAGTGGACGTTAAACTCTCTCTCTTTCGTGCATAGCAGTGGCGGACGCAATTACGTAGATTTTGTCACGTTTCTCGCGAACCCACGAATTTGATATTTTTGAGAATTGAGAAACACGTGTTTGCAATTGGCACTCTGTGACCATCAAATGATAACATATATATAAGTAACGGGCGTTGCAAGCCCTGAAATATTAAATAACAAACAACATTATTATTTAATGGCTAACGAAATAACTTATTCAATTTTTCTTCGACCAGATATTTTGTTTGTGTGGTTATTTGTTTATAATCAATTTATTTTACAAGTTGGTTAATATCAATAAATTCGTGCCGGCCGACACAGTGAAAATGGTTCCTAGAGATGGTGCTGTGATTCAGATCTTACCGGAAGATGGACAGGAAGACGCTGTTTACCAATCCATTAAAGATCAGGGGGATGAGATGCACGTAACTGTTTATAAGAAGGAGGATATACCGGAACATTACCACTTTAAAAACAACCGTCGTGTTATGCCAATTGTTGCTATAGCTGACGAGGGCTGGCTGGTGGTAGATGTAAGTATACAGTTTAAAGCAATATTCATGCAAAAGGGCCTATATACTGTAGGGGTTTTCTAAGTTCTCTAAAAATGAATGGATGAAATGTTGTTTAATGGCACGTGAGCTCCAACCCGGCTATATTGCGCAAAACATACGGTGAGCTTTCTCGAGACAAACTACAAGAATATAATCACAATATTATCTATATATACATAAATAAAAACAAATATCAAAGTAAATATCAAATAAAAATAAATATATGTATATATATTTAAAACATGAAATGAAAGTTATCTAAAAATGTGCTCTGGTTAATGTATTGAACTTGTTAGCTAGTACCAATGATAACAAGAATAAAGCTACCAAGAATGTCTGGTAGATTAAAACCGGGCAGTAACATCATAATCAGCTAATCCAAATAGGGTAAACCCATGCCAGCAACTGTCCTCCTTGTGGCCATATTAGCACAGTAGGTTTAAATCCCGGGTTGCGCTTGTGTAGCTGACTAATCCGATAAAGGAAGTGTCTTTTCAATTTTTCGGGGCTCAATACATAATTCAGGCGCGTATCCGCTTGAGATATGCTACCGAAGATTTCATTCGGAAAACTGGAAATATCATATCTACAGCATCCTCGAATGAGAGAAAGAGAAACTAGGGCATTTCGGGACCAACATATGGTTTTTAATTTTATTTCAATAATTCGCTTGCGCGTAGGGGTCTTTAACAGTGGGAGGAAACCGGAGTGCCCGGAGGAAACCCACGAGGTTGGGAAGGCGCCCCTATCTCCATGTCACATACTCTCACACCAGAGATCGAAACCACAGTCGTAAGCCAGAGGTGACCGGCCAGCTCGAGGTCGAAGCGCGTCACTCTAGTCCACTAGGCCATCCCAACCCCCCTTCCTTGACTGAGAGGCTGGGAAACACCACCGCAAAATACAAGCTATGGGATAGAGAACCTATATTTAATGCAATAGCTGTGTGCGTATGTAAACTTTGTATTATGAATGTTATAAAGATATAGGTTTTTCAGAGTTAATTGATCATATGCACAACGTGAAGTCAAAGTTAGTTCCGAATTGATCTCACCATAGTATCACGGGCCGTATACACAACGTGGAAGTTATTGTATGTAATGTGACACCGTACTGTCACAGCTAGAGGTCCAAACGTGTACGCATTGGCATAGACGGGAAAGATCAAAAAGCAACTTTTCTCTTAGCATTACTCACATTATCTCGTGACAAATTACCCAGTATTCTTTTTTCTCCGAAAGAAGCACTTCGGATTGGCTATACCGGATATGAATATTATTCCCTGGATTGATTAATTCATTGTATAATTACAGAAACCACAAAAATATAAAAAATCACATCCGGGCGGTGGCCACGGTTACGACAATCGATTGATGTCGATGAGGCCATTCTTTCTGGCACATGGACCCAACTTTAAAGCGAACTACAAACAAGAATCTATTGAGAATGTTGACATATACCCTTTAATTTGTAAGTTGCTGGGTGTGGATCCTGCTCCTAACAACGGTAGTCTTAGCAACACAGAAGACATGCTGAAAGTTAATAAATAAACGGTGGAATCTGAAACCATGCGCATATAACTGATTAGCATTGATCTGTATTTTGTTAATTATTTCATAGGAGAGAGAGAGAGAGAAATGGGGTTTAACGTCCGCTCAACACAAACTAGGTCATTTCGGGACTAACATATGGTTCAATTTTATTTCAATAATTCGCTTACGCGTAGGGGTCTTTAGCAGTGGGAGGAAGCCGGAGGAAACCCACGAGGTTGAGAAGGCGCCCCTATCTCCATGCCACATACGCTCACACCAGGGCTCGAAACCACAGCCGCAAGCCAGAGGTGACCGGCCAGCTAGAGGTCGAAGCGCGGCACTCTAGACCACTAAGCCATCCCACCCCCCCTTATTTCATAGGCTATGCTCAAATAAATACAGTCTTGCATTACTTACGAATTTCGTATAGCACCGTGAACTGTGTGACAAATCCATTATCACAAAAGTCGGTCTGTGGTAATATGCACCAGGAGTTATAATTACGAATGAATGAAATGGGGTTTATCTCTGATTTCCGATTTATCTCTGATTTCCCAGGGTTGGCCCTAACCAAGCTACCCGTTCAGGGTCCTGAAATAATTGGATTATTAGTGTCAAGCGAAGGTGTCTCACCACGCCTGCTCTCGCTCGCTCCTTTCCTATCCCAGCTGAGTCCTCAATATATTTTTATATTGCAATAGTCGCTGCAACAACCGGGTCAGCTGCTGATGGTTATGTGGTAGCCTACTAGGAGTGCACTGGTCATCTATTATCTATTAGACTTATTGACGATGGACATCTGTGTGTTGACTCTGACTCTACACCACCACCAGGGATTGCCTTTCTGTCGTTTAATTGTAAACGAAAACCCGTCACTGGAGAGGAGTTTATGCTTGCCGCGGTTGGTGCGTTGGTCAAGAACTTTACACGTCGTTAGGGCGTCAAGATTAATGCCCCGCGTAGGTTCTGCGATACTGCTGCCGAACATGAACTCTTCGTTGATCAATGCTGAAATTAAGAAAGATCTATTGCTGATATCAAACGTGTTGTTAGCGTCGTGGTCTGACGCTGAGTAGTGTATCACTCTAGGTGGTGGTCTTGATCTTAGAATCGGTTGGTCAGATTCTTGACTGGGAGGGCGTGGTAGGGAAATAGACAATTTTACGCACGGTATACCAGACCTAACTATATACAATGTACATTATTAATTTTGGTAAATTAATCAGTGGGACATATGTGAACAGATTAAAAGTATTTAAAAATAGCGATTAGTTTGCTGTATCCCCGAATAATATACATAGTATGCATTTTAAATTAAATATGCATAAATAACGAAGCCGTATAACTAACACCATCCCATATACAGGATATACAGGGCCCATAAATGGGAAGGGCAACTGGGGCAGGGGGTCCGATTAATATCGGATTATGTCAGTTGACTGTTTTTGAAACATTGGTAGCGGCTGGGTCTTAGAGTCATGGAACCCCGGCCCTAGTTTTAAGTAAGGATGATATATATCATTTTATGTCTATTTTAAAGTGTGAGAGAGAGAGAGAGAGGAGAGAGAGAGAGAAATGGTTTAACGTCCACTCAACACAAACTAGGTCATTTCGGGACTAACATATGGTTTAATTTTATTTCAATAGTTCGCTTGCGCGTAGGGGTCTTTAGCAGTGGGAGGAAACCGGAGTGCCCGAAGGAAACCCACGAGGTTGAGAAGGTGTCCCTATCGCTATGCCACATACGCTCACTCCAGGGCTCGAAACCACAGCCGCAAGCCAGAGGTGACCGGCACGCTAGAGTTTGAAGCGCGGCACTCTATACCATTAGGCCACCCCCCCCCTATTTTAAAGTAGCTAAGTGTCTAACTCAATATCATCCAAAATCTTCAACACGAATTATTTGTCAATTTAAATCAACATTGATGCTATGATTTTACCGGAAAAGATGGGCTTCTGATATCAAATATTTAAGACAATATTTAAACACTTTACTATTGGTACACGAAGTGTGTACCATAATGCTTTTCAGCCCAATTTCTAGCCAAAGACTCAGGAACGAGTCTTGATACATTGCGCCAATTCAAACTGCGTATGTAGACTGGAATAACCAGACTCCAGAAATTTTCATTCAATTCTGACTGCTTGCTTATTTCGCCGAACATAACTGATTTGAAATTAAGAATAAAATCGAAAACCATTTAATTTAAATCAGTTTATATACATTCATATTACAGTATTATGCTAGAGCTAGGATGAAGGCAAAACCACACACGTCTTGTCATCCAATATTCCGATAATGATAATCGTTGGAACACAAAGAACAAATCATATCGCAATTAATTAAAGGTAAACAAGAAGGAACCTGCAGACTGTGACGTCACAGGTAACAGGTAGTTTTTCCACTCGGCAAACCTCGGAAGATTTCGGACAATCTAAACTCGGCTGTATGATGAATTCCGCCATATTGGAACTACTTTAAAGGTCCCGGATGAAACATGGCTGCGCCCATTCCGAACACAAGTGGGCGACCTATTTGGCTAGCGACCTATTCGACCGACCCAGCTGACGAAATTACACTTCTATTCTGAGCTAAAGGAATGGATAAAAATAATATATTCTACTTTCATTTGATAGACATAACGTTGGATTTTATTGGTTGATAAATAGATGAGTTAAGTCGACTGTTGTCTTTACTCTAAATAGGTTTCCAACGAACAGGTTGCAGCTCGATCGGTCGAATAGGTCGCTAGCCGAATAGGTTCCCAATTTGTGTAATAGCGTCAAGTTTTCCTGATAAAGTAAGCCGGTAGCCGCATCGCAAATGTATTGGCGTAGGAACATATCACTTACTGTCATACAGCCGAGGCTAGATGTAGTTTACGGAATCTGCCGACATTTGCCGAGTGATAGTTTTTCGTACTTGGGTATAATTGTTGCTATGTTCGGGGCATAACAATACCATGCCTAGTGTTTTATGTTATTACTACACCGTGACGTTGTCCATAAGTTCTTTAAGCTGTTGGTCTAGAATGTTTGCAATGTCATATTCAGGTTGTAAAGCTTTTATAATTCTTCGCAAGACATCCTCTCCACGCTCGGGAAGAATTTCTACTAACTTTCTGGCCGCATCTACATTATCTGTTAGGCTTATTCTTTTAATTGTGGTTACGTCGTCATCGCTTATTACGAATCCTTGAAACAGTCTTCCCATGACCTCACCCAGGCTGTATTTAAAATTTTTCACCAGATTTTCGTTGTTAGGTATCCATATCTCACTATAATCTGGTTCCCTCATTCGACCACACACTACTCGTTCATAAACACCTGAAGAAGAACAAAATATGCAGTGAGTAATGCTGCTATGGCACTGCTGTTATATTTCCGAGAACATGATATTCCTTCCAATTCAATACAATAAGGATTGCTGGAAGTTTTTTTTAATATATTAGCATTTCATGTCACAGGACGTTTGCTATCATATATACAAAATCTCGTTTTCGCCAATTCACCTGGATTCACATAGTCTGCCATTTTTCGTCTGTGTGTATGGTGAATATTCAAACATTATATTTATCTGGAGTGAAAATGAAATTGGGTTGAAAATCCGAAGTTCTGGTGCAGAACGTAGGGCCTGGTAAGGACAGGTGTTTAGTTATTCCGATGGGACAAAAGGTCGAAGTCCCGTGTACAAATTGGCGTGCACGAGAAGGTCCACTGGCAGTTGGAATTCGATATAAAAGTAGGCCATGGCACACTATATGGGGTAAGCTATTCTTCATTATCCCATTCGGTGCACAACAGTAGGACGCTAAACCCCATTTCATTTCCGATGTATTCTGGCAACATGCCGATGAAAAAAGGTCAAGTATATATGATAATGCTTTATATAGCACAGAATATCTGAGATCCATGGACCTTTAGGGTGGAGTGAGGCCGAATAATTAGCGCATGCGCGCTGTATCATAAGGCCTGTCATTGTGTCAACTGGTGTGGTTTCGATTCCCGGGTTGTCGTGACCTCCGGTTTCCTCCCACTGCTTAAGGCCTCTACGTGCAAGCATAGTTTTGAAACATCCGGTTTCCTCCCACTGCGAAAGAACTCTACGCGCAAGCATAGTTTTGAAATAAATTGAACCATAAAATATTAGTCCCAAAATGGCCTGGTTTGTATCGAGTATTAGTATTTGATGCCCACATAGATAGCAACAGAGCACTAATTCTCAAAACTTAAGGGTCTCAGATTTGCGAGAAACGTGACGCTTTTTTGTCGTTTTTGCTTTGTACGTATTTAAATTTTCTGTCGAAATGGACAAAATCCCTCACCTTCTGCAGAAAATAAAACACGTGTAATATGAAAACAAAGGAAAACGAAAACAGCCAAAAGTTCAAAATATAAAGAAAATTTCCGAAAAATTTGAATGGCGTACTGTGGCTTTATGGAATGGCGAATCGTAATATTAATAAATGATACCAATGGGGCGGGGCGGGGGGGGGGGGGTGGTATCAAGTTGGTGGGAGGTTAAAGTTAATGAGGATATGAACTTTGTGATTTTAATGGAGACATGAAAAAAAAACCAAATTATATTAATGGAAGCATTGCATGAATATGCCAATAAAGTATGGCGTTTGTCTAACTATTCGATAAATAAGTGTATGGCGACTTTGAAATAAATTTAATTAGGAGATAAAAAATGCATCTCGGGTCATAGTGATCTGAGGACATGTCTATTAGACAATAACACCCCTCTAAATGCGAAACAGGGAGTGTTTATCGGCATTGTAACATGTTTTTAGGATTTTAAAAGAAATTACTAAAACAGAGGGTGTTATTATCCAATAGATCCATCAAATCGCAGGATTTTCCCTTAAGCATGTTACAATTACTCGTGGTCGTCTCTATCATAATTTTATATTACTATCTTGTAATTTGATTTGGTTGACCCTAACGGTCCTCCGTAGGAAAGAAAATGTTGTTGTCGTAAGAATGTAGCTAAATCATAATAATTTAATGACTATTCTTTAGCAGTAGATAGATGAGAGAGGGAGAGAGAGAGAGAGAGAGAGGGAGAGAGAGAGAGAGATCCTTGAATTGTGTATGTCAAACCATGGATAATGTGATAGAAATCTGTTATCTAAATGTGATCACTATAATGGGTATTTCTATTGGTGTCGCCATTTTGAAGATTAGTGACTTCAATGTGGTGTTTTGAAGATTGTAATTTGATCCATTGTGCATTACCCCTGAACTCATGTTTAACAATATAAAGAGAGAGATAGATAGAGAGAGAGAGAGAGAGAGAGAGAGAGAGAGAGAGAGAGAGGGGTGGTTAAAGTCCACTCGACTCAAACTAGGTCATTTCGGGACTAAAACATGGTTCAGTTTTATTTCAATAATTCGCTTGCGCGTATGTGTCTTCAGCAGTGAGAGGAAACCGGGGGACCCGAAGAAAACCCACGAGTTTGGACAGGCGACCCTACTCCTTGTCACGTACAACCGGGGAATCGAAACCCCACCAGTTGACTCAATGGCTGACCGTATGATACAGTGCGCACGTGCTAACCAATCGGCCATCCAGACCCAACTTTTAAGAGTACATCGATGTCTTTAGTTACATATCCTATATGTAAATACTTGCAGTGAAAAAATACTTCCTTACCTGACGTACAGCTCATTCTAGATTGAATCCCCAACGTAACCTTTTATTTCTTTACAGAAACCATAGGCCAGACCGTTAAGCTAAACATTGATATTTGTGAAATGAACGAATAAAACAATGCCAGGTGTGATACAAAATACAACATGTCGGTCGAGAATATGTCTTTGTATTAAAATACTTCCGTCATAATATAATTTCTATTAATAGTCAATGTCAATACCTGTAGTTTCATATTGAGAAAATGCAAGTAGCCCTACTTTCAGTTTAATTTTTAAGGGTTATAAAACTTGAAACGCGTATATGATTTAAAATTCTTATTTCTTTATGATATAAATAAAACTAATTTGTATTTGTATATATTTAAGCATTATTGTTCCATGGTGCAAATAACAATATCTTAGTTGGATACGAGACCTAAAGTCCATGACCAATTTGCGGGGAAGTTGTTTTGAAGGTGGTTTCTATATAAAAAACCTGCTGAAGAGATTAAGCTTGGGTGCCCCTCTCTAAAATGCTGGAGGAAGCCGCTAAAGGGCCAAATTCAAAATGGTGGTCAGATGTGGCGGGAAAATATAAAAATATGTAATATAGGCTTCTGATGTGTCTATTCGTGTGTTTTAAGGGTCTCTGAGAATGCTTTATGAACTCGGGCCAGGTCTTGTCTTTCTGTCGTTTAATTCTAAACGAAAACTCGTCACTGGAGAAGAGCTTATGCTTGCCACGGTTGGTGCATTGGTCTAGAACCCGGTACATCGTTAGGGCATCAAGATTGATGACCTGCATGGGTTCTGCGATACTGCTGCCGAACACGAACTCTTCGTTAACCAATACTGAAATTAAGAAAGATCTGTGGCTGATATCAAACGTGTTGTTAGGGTCGTGGTCTGAGTAATGTATCACTCTAGGTGGTGGCTTTGGTCTTAGAATGGGTTGGTCGGAGTCTTGGCCACTGAAATGCCGTGGTCTTGCAATAGGTTGGACGGGGTCACTGCGCCTAGAAGGTGTTTCAGAATCTAAACCACTGTAGGTTACATTTGATCTTGTAGTTGTTACTTCTCTGGAAGGGTTCCTAGACCTGAAGGATGTTACTCCTCATGACGGTACCCAAGAGCTGGTCTACAACTACGCAACTGGGGTATCGCCATTCGATGTCGGAATTGGTCTCTGGATACGGGTGTTACATTTATGGTGTTGCCCTCTGCTGCGAGCGACACATTTTAACGTTTCTTGTCGCCCCCCCCCCCCACAACGAACCTTGAACTTAAGTACCCACTCCCCCGGACGATTTTTGACAGTTTAGTCAACCTCTACAATTTGGTTACGTCCCCGGGTACACAAACGTTTGTGTTCCTTTTCGCAACGACCACGGACAACTTACAGCTTTCCTTACTTCTAGACACACCACCGCTCTTCCGATGCCACAAGTCAGGTTTGAACATCGCTATGGTTTTTCTATAATCATGTCGAATTTTAAGGACATACAGGTATATGTGTCTACTCATGTAGACAATGTCAATCGTGTGTGGAGATTTTCTCTAGGAAGGTCAGGACGACCGCACCATGCTGGCTGCCCTCTCGGATCTTAAATGTATGGGTCTTCACAACCCAATAGCCTCGATCTTCTCTTCAGCACTGGTAGGATCTGAAATACTTGTTATTTAACTCGTGTTCTGCTTGAAACGAGGGTCAGCCAATCAAATTGTCTGTCGAATCGAGGGTTTTAACTATTTTTGCGCGGAGTTGTGGGTAGACATTATCAGCGATAGAAATCAAAACAAAGCAACAACGATTCTGATTGGTTAACCGAATGTCTGTGGTTATAGGGTCAAATGCCGCGTGCTTGACATCTGAACTGGCTGAACGTGAATGGTATACATTTTGTTTGCATCTCTTGATATTTCGTAATATTGTAAATTTTAAAATAACACATTTTAGATATGTGATGGACTTGTGCTTCCATATTCATAAAGCTATCAAATATCGCAACAATATATTGCGACTAAAATAGTACGAGTGATATCACAATCATCAATGATAGCTTAAGAGTTAAAATCTACATATTTATTTAATTGACATTACGATCCTTCGTTAAATTCAAAACTATTCTTAGATAGCCATAGTCTTAATCCACAAATACATACTTCAAATTGTTGTTTAGATTGGTTAAATGAAAGTGGATATTTAGGGTTAAAATAAATATATAGCTGAGTATCATCATAGTATAACTGAGATGTTAGGTTACCATTTTCAACAGTATTATAACTAATGTAGTATAAACCATATCGGACCAAACGCAAGTATAATTGAAATTTTAGGTTACTATTATCAACAGTATAACTAAACTATGGTGTCTATATAATAAAACGTATAAGTGACAATTTAGGTTATTATTGCGAGCGTGCTCTTTTGTGTTAGCTTGACGTATTTTTGGATTTCTTATGCTGAGGGTGCGTAGCTCTAATACGTCGAAGCACACGGCGCTCTCAGAATAATTGTTATTCAAGGAGCTTTAATCTATAAGAAACATAAGTACTACTTATTTGACGTCGATCTGGGTTTATTAACGAATGAACATGAATAACACAAATAAAGATATATTGAAATCATAATTAAAACATCATTTACAAATTATCTAGTAATGAATAATAGAATACATAAAGTTAGCATATATTATGTGATCAAGTGCAATTGTAAGCTATTTCACATTATATTATGCATAAAGAAACATACATTTCTCAATAAGCGAATATAAAGTATAATCATATTATGTGAATAAGTATAGTAAACTATTACACATTATAATATTAGAAATAACATAAACATATATACTAAATGAATTATTAAGCCACACAATTATAAACTAACTCACCTATAAGAAACATAAGTACTAATTATTTGACGTCGATTTGGGTTTATTACCGAATGAACATAATTGTTCGTATTTTGTCTCTTATATTTATATTGCCGAAGTGCTGTTGTCTGAGGGTTGTAGCTTCATTCAACACTAACGACGAAACTCAGATAAATAGCTAAAATTGTACTTTTAATAAACCAGTGTCCAAAACTGGCAAACGGTCACAATAACGAGATAGGTATCGCTAGGGCGAGCCGGTCACCAGACTAAAGTTACAGTAGAATATAGAACATATATACAAACTTAGGATTAAAATAATTATATAATGATATTTGATAAGATGTTCAATTGCACATAGGAAACAGATGTTTAAAGGGACAATAACACCCTTGCTGGCTTGGTAGCTCCAGAAAATAAATAATAGCCTTATTCTAAGTACTAGATGTTTTAGTGTCCTACATGTTGTGTAAATTATACATTACATCCTATTTTACTTGTCCAGAGGGTTCAAAAATATTTTAAAATCCAAGTCACATTTGAAAAGGTTTACGTTAGACTTTTTAAATCAATAAGTTGAATTTTTCCAATTTTTTAAATTAGGTGGGTTACAATGAAATTTATATCATCAATTAATTGGAATATTGTAAAATAATACAATTTGTTGACCAGAACGAAGATTGGGACATATTATTCAGTTACAACAAGAGTGGCATTGGGGCTTTAAATACAGAAGAAGATATGGACATAGTAGTTGGGTACGAGATCTAAAATCGGTGACCAATTTGCGGGGAAGTTGTTTTGAAGGTGGTTTCTATATGAAAAAAACCTGCTGAAGCATTAAAATGCTGGCGGAAGCCGCTAGAGGGCCAAATTCAAAATGGTGGTCAGATGTGGCGGGAAAATATAAAATTATGTAATATAGGCTTCTGATGTATCTATTAAGTGTCTCTGAATCGCAATATTGTAATCAAATATCCATCCAGCCACTACTTTTGCCAATATGGCCACCATTTTTGGCCTGGTAAATAGTTTCGAGGTTGATGTCTTCAATTTTGATGAATTTGTGTCGATAGATGGCAACCAGCAATAATACTCACCTATATTTATCATCTGATATACTCTGTAGTTCACTGATTTTGATTTTAATTTAATCAACGCTTAATAATGGAGCCATGTAATATTTAATCACGCATGTTAATCAACATCACAAACATCACAACATCCAGTCAAAGTCAAAGATTTACTAATCAGAATCCGATTCAAGGTCCAGTTTTGATTGTTCAGATTCAGAAGTTGCAGTTTCATCGGAATCTTTATCACTTGCACTATCACTGCAGTGAATAAGTAAATCACGTAAACGTTCTGGTAATGCTGGGTTCACATATCTAATTGAGCCACACTGTCCATTATGGAGCAGTTTCCAACCATTACCAACGGAAGAGTGTGTTATCTCAGACTTTCACTAATTAAGCATTAAATAAGCCTGAAAATAAAATAAAGACAAGACACAACTATCGTTATGCGAACAGTTGTGTTATTGATAGCTCGACGATGATCTTAACTACAGAAAATCGGAAGGATGAGGAGGATTCCGCTATTGCATTTATTTTCCTTGCTGCAGTGCTCATCTCAGAAGACAACATTGTCACGGTTGTATTTCATTATAGTATTACTATCGGTCGCCCAAACTCTGCTGCGTGGCTCGTCTAAAGTAATTACCTGTAATATATTAAGGCTCACCCGAACTTTCTACCTGCAATGCACGTGCATACAGATAGTATATAAGCCGGCCAATCGGGCTCTTTGGGAGATGAATTATGACAGTGGTACTGAGGACTCGATATTGCCACCAGGTACTTGGGTGAGTGAAATTATACTTTTAACTATGTTGTCTTGGGTTCCTATGTGTAGGATTCGTATGTCCTACTCATCGTTGTATATTTTAGTATGGGTAAATAAGTTAATATGAGTAAATTTATGTACAAATGTTGACTAATTTTACAGGTCCCCTACTGGTTGTTCCTGGAATGGTATCATCTAAGAATAGTCGCCGATAAATGGCATCGTCGTTGAATAGTCGCCGATAAATGGTATCGTCGTTGAATAGTCGCCGATACATGGTATCGTCGTTGAATAGTAGCCGATACATAGTATCGTCGTTGAATAGTAGCCGATACACGGTATCGTCGTTGAATAGTAGCCGATACATGGTATCGTCGTTGAATAGTACCCGATACATGGTATCGTCGTTGAATAGTAGCCGATACATGGTATCGTCGTTGAATAGTAGCCGATACATGGTATCGTCGTTGAATAGTAGCCGATACATGGTATCGTCGTTGAATAGTAGCCGATACATGGTATCGTCGTTGAATAGTAGCCGATATATGGTATCGTCGTTGAATAGTAGCCGATACATTGTATCGTCGTTGAATAGTAGCCGATACATGGTATCGTCGTAGTATGGTCTTGTCGATGGGTGGACAGTTTCTTCTTGGAATGGTATCGTCTAAGAATAGTCGCCGATAAATGGTATCGTCGACAGTTTGTTCCTGGAATGGTATCGTCGATGACTGGTCGCCGATAAATGGTATCGTCGAAGTATGGTCTTGCTGATGGGTGGACATTTTGTAACGTCATAATTCATTTACTGCGCGCACTCGTGAAAGAATTGTTATGTTGTATATTTATGTTGTACTATATAAACTGAATTCTGTTTTATCTTAGTTTTCTTTATTCCCCAAAACGGTCACGCCTCGCCCATCCTCTGACAAACATGTCTTCAGATAACGCCCATGGTGCTGGGTCCGGCCAATTTTAGAACTCGCAATGAACTGGCCTTGAAACAGACCGGGAGATGCATCTCCATACAATATCGTACTGGTAATTGCGTGTTCCCTCTTGTGCAGCTGCAAAATAATTACCATGTTCATTGACTGTGTTCCCGGTCACAAGACCACATGTTCCGTGCGCGAGGCCACATGTTCCGTGGGTACAGCCTATTTGAACAGGCACAATAAAAAACAAAGGTTCATTGTCCTTGTGGCGCGTCACAAGGGAACACGCCACAAGTGAACAGCCTATGGATACAGGGCCTTACATGGGTCCATTATTAAGCGTTGATTAAATTAAAGTCGAAATCAGTTGACTGTCAGATGATAAATATCGGTAGGCGTTCAAATTGATTAAAGACTAATTCAATTAATAAAATAAAACCTACAAAATACGACAGACTAAACATAAGACGAAGGAATGAACAATGTAAATCTAAAATGGCGACCTTATAGGGTACATATAAATAAAATATTAATGCAACACTTTATATAATCTCAATAGGAAGGATATAATGTTAATTCTAATATCAGTTCAATATGAGAAGTTTTCTTTAGATCTGATTTTCATGAAATAATAATGAGGGAAATAAATCATGTTGAATAAACTTAACAGAATGATCCATTTGTAAAGAACGCAGAATTGTTTTTCTGCGGATGAGGAAAAAATAAATAATGTGATGTGATAAGTCTGGGTTGAGGAACTAGTGTCGCGAACACTGGAACTTTCTAGCACTTATAATACACATTCCTGTGTAGATGAGAGACCAATCATATCCCATTAACAATTTCGTTTTAATTTATATGGATTTGAAAAAAATCGTCAAAACAAGGAAAGTATAGGTATGAACATGGAAATGCAAGAAAAATAATTAACAAAAATTATAAAAGATAATAATTACACACATTCTCTATCAAATTAGGGATAAGTCCGATCATTGTGGCACACAATATGTCGCATTCGTGCATGGTGATGTTGCAGATATGCAACATGCTGATCGTATTGAGCGATAGATATATATTCTTTAGCAAAATCATCCAAATCATTCTCGGACACACACGAATTCGCCGTTGTTGAGATACCCCTCCAACGAATTAAATATTCCTGTTTGTCCTTTTTAATTCGTCTTCGGACAACTTCCTGGGTCGATTTGGTTGTTGTGTCCCGGTTGCGAAGGTAGTTTACATCGGCATTCACATTTGTGCTCTTAAACCGATTGACAATTTGAAAAACGTTGTCTGTATTCGCTGGTCCTCCTATGTCCGTTTGACAACTTTGATTCTCACGTTCCACAGTCTCGTACCCAACTATAGCAAGAACGCGGGTTTACTACAATTACGTACTATATATCGTTGCACTTAGTTTAAAAGACTTGAAAGAATAGTGAACAGATAGTGTAAAAACGTTGTCTGTATTCGCTGATCCTCATATGTCCGTTTGACAACTTTGATTCTCACTTTCCACAGAACACATTGTTCCCACCGAAACTAAAGGCAATGAGTCGGTCTCAACGGCTACTTCAACAGTTTTAGGCACCCTGGGCCTATTTGCATTAACGAAATTAAGATACCTGCTGAAAGTCACTTGAAGACGCCGTTGATCACGCTCTTTCTTTGCTGAAGAACGATGCTTCTTCTCCGGAGTACGATGAGTAGAATTGCTCCAATTAAAACATATTTCTGTGGATCCTATCCTGTCTCAGGTTCCAAGTTACTGGTAACGTGTTCATATACCTTATGACGGCCAAAGCTGCTGCTGTAAAAAAGAGTTCCATATCCATGTCGTTGTGACTTTACTCGCTACACGTATTTATGTACTACAGTCGATCCATCTGCATCCGAATGACATTTAGATCAATCAGTGGTCGTGACTAGCCGTACCTTACGATAAAGCACGGTCGGGATAGTTCAAAAATGGCTGACAAAACTTACACTTGAAAATATTTCCTGAAAAAAATAATAAAATTGCCGTTGTGTTGTTTACACCTTGGTCGGTATTAGAGCGTCCATGTTTACACCTGAAAGTTAGTATAGATCTTACGTTTGATTTATTTTTTTCGTCTTTTTTGATGAATTTGACAGAATACCGGTATATATAGGCCCACGACGAAAAACTGTAGCTGTGAAATGATCTTTGGTGACATATTATTAAAAACAAAATAAATTCTGATATTGACTAATCCTTTTTGTTATCTATTTTAAGCTTGCTGTCATATCGCAGTATGGAAAATTAACCAGTTTTTAAAAATACGTGAGTAAATAGCAGGAATTATAGCAGGGGGGACAACTGACATGGTTGCCACCGTCAATGGCTAAGGCCATTTGCGTTCGGTTGTTGGTTCAGACTGTAGTCGCGACCATAGTCTACATCCGAAGGTCGCCCGGAAAATATGAGTAAACTCTATGATACAAAATGTGATATAAATTAACATATTTACATTACTGAAACATAACACAAATATAGGTACATATAAAATCAATGACTAAGATGCATGTTAAGTGATATTAAATTATTTTAAGATAGATGTTAAGACAAGGTAAATAGACAAGACAGTGCGTCCAGATTAGAACGATCAGGGTTCGGAGTAAAGATTAACATATCCACTTTAAAGCAATTAATTAATTAAGATAAGTAAATATATGTATATCAAAATATGTACTATAACATTATTATCAACAGTATATCTAATATATGATGAAACATAATATAAAAAGTATAGGGTCGAAAACAGATCCCTGTGGAACACCAAAATATAAGACAAATATTTTGATAGTTTGTGATAATGTATTAAATATATTGTTCATTATTCACTTAATAACTTTCTACAAGATCCAATGGCTAAAAAGTCCATTGATAGAGCTGGGATGAAGGCAAAACCACACACGTCTTGTCATCCAATATTCCGATAATGATAATCGTTGGAACACAAAGAACCAAACAAGAAGGAACCTGGGGACTGTGACGTCACAGTTAACAGATAGTTTTTCGTACTTGGGTATAATTTTGGGTGTGTTCGGGGTATAACAATACCATGCATAGTGTTTTATGTCATTACTACACCGTCACCTTGTCCATAAGTTCTTTAAGCTGTCGGTCTAGAATGTTTGCAATGTCATATTCAGGTTGTAAAGCTTTTATAATTTTTCGCAAGACATCCTCTCCACGCAGGGGAAGAATTTCTACTAACTTTCTGGCCGCATCTACATTATCTGTTATTCTTTTAATTGTGGTTACGTCGTCATCGCTTATTACGAATCCTTGAAACAGTCTTCCCATGACCTCTCCCAGGTTGTATTTAAAATCTGTCACCAGATTTTCGTTGTTAGGTATCCATATCTCACTATAATCAGGCTCCCTCATTCGACCACACCCTGCTCGTTTATAAACACCTGAAGAAGAACAAAATATGCAGCGAGTAATGCTGCTATTGCACTGCTGTTATATTTCAGAGAACATGATATTCCTTCCACTTCTCCATACAACAAGGATTGGTGGAAGTTTATTTTTAATATATTAGCACCCCTCTAAATTTCTTGTTCCATGTTTCGTAAAAAAAAGTAGTCTTGATTATCCCGACCTGTCAATTAGACGTAGAATGATCGATAGACTGGTTAAGCGAGACTACTTCCGAAAGAAGGGCACGTAACCTATGTTTTACTCAAATGTCTGGATGTTATTGACGCCACTCCAAACCATTTTTCAGTAATATTATATTGTTAACTTTCCATTGGTCACCCTACCAATCGGCACAATTTTTCATGTCACCAATTCACCTGCATTCACATATTCTGCTCTACTTTCAGTTTAATTTTTAAGGGTTATGCAACTTGAAACACGTATATGTTTAATTCTTATTGCTTTATGGTATAAATAAAACTAATTTGTATATATTTAACCATTATTTTTCCATGATACAAATAACAATATATTTTATTTATAGAGAAACAATTAAACGATAAATTAAAAGAACTATGTGACCCCCAACAGATAACTTTCCTACCAGTGACCCCCCCCCCCCCATATGCCCGAGCTACTATCAAAACCCACAAAAACTCTATTAAGGCCAGATTGCTATTTTGTTTTTTTACAATGTTGCCAAACACCTATCTAAACTACTTGCCCCATTAGGAACTTCCTCTACCCCCTTCATTAAAGACTAGGGGGGGGGGGGGGGTAAGAAAATTAGAGTAATAAGCCGTCCCTGTTAGAATTGTGTCATACCATGTAGTTGATCTCTTTACCAATGTAACGCGCCAAGAAGCTGTTGAAGCTCTCCGCTCCCGAATAAACGACCTTGAAGTACCCATGGAAGCTAAATTATCTACTGACAATATCCTCGAATTAGTCACCATGTGCCTTGATTCCACATACTTTACCATGGAGGATTACCTATACAAGCAAGTTAGCGGTTTAGCTATGGGCAGTCCCCTTTCACCTTTAATTTCTGAAATTTTCATGACTGACTTCGAATAACGCGCACTCAGACCCCCCCCCCCCTCCACCAGTTACTCCCATTACGTGGTTGACGATACATTTGTGGTACTGGATGGAAAAGATGAACCATTGGCCCTATTAGATCACCCGAATAAACAGCATCCTAGAATTAAATTCACCATTGAGACCGCAAACGATGAAGCTCTACCGTTTTTAGATGTTCAAGTTGTGAAAGTTAACAATCAATTGAAAACCAAATTTTATCGAATACCAACCCATACAGGTCAGTATATTAATTACAACTCTAGCCATCCCCACTACATCAAAAAAAAACCTAGCACGCAGAGGCATAAGTGAACCTGAATTTCTGCAGGATGAATTGGAATATCTACATCACGTGTTTTGCAACTTGAACAACTACCCTCGAGAACTAGTCAATAAGCAAATCAAAGAAACAACAAAAAACATCAAAAGAAGCCAACAAAAAACACCGAAAGAGATGATCAGAATAACTTTACCATTTTATTGCAACCTATCATACCAAATAAGCAATCTACTCAAGAAGTCCAGCACTGATACAACATTCTCTGTCCCTACAACCTTGAAACAGATACTGAAAGTGAATGGCATACCCAAGCCTAGTCCTCCCATTCAGCCCAAAGGAGTCGCCTACCACGTGAACTGCTCCTGTGATATCTCATATATTGGTAAAAGTAAACGTCCCCAAAACAAACGAATATCGGAACACAGATCTAAAGCTGGTACCAACAACTCAGCCATAGCAGAGCTTCTTCGAAACCACCAGCAGCATAGAGTCGAATGGAACGATGTGCAACAGAATAAGAAAACCAGAAAAATCATAGAAGCTATTAACATTAGAAGATATTCACCAGAACTGAACAGGAATACAGGGCTTCACATTTCAAGGGCATACGCTCACGTTATCAAGATGAATAATACCCCTTAAAGGGTTTATTCCTTATTTCAACGACTTTACTTTAAGTATTACAAACTGTCTACATTACTTAATATATCCCACTATCTCACAATCTGCCTGTCAACCTACACATGTATTACCACCTCATATTGCTTTTTCAGTCATCTGAGAATAGGCCCATATTCCCACCATTATTGTTTATTCATATTTTGTTATGGTCTTCATCTGTTTAATATTCATATCCTGGATTGCTTAATTAGTAAGGATATATTATTCGTGTTTATTTAGTCAACTAATGTAGGGTCATGTTGTGTTTGTATTTCTTGGTAAATGGTCTCATCTTGCTCGCCTCATTACCTGTAATATGGTTTCACCCAGTGGCTCCCTTCGAAGGCATTCATTGTTAGTTGATATTATCCTTTGTTTGTGACCGTGAGTCAATTATATTGTGTTGTTTTTGTTAAATCTTTTACCACTCATTGTTACTGTTATTTAATTTTTGTAAATGGCTTCATCATGAACTGTTATATATTAAACCCAAGTTTACTAAATGTCATTGTGCTTGGTAACAATAAGAGGATACTTGTCGAAACGTCGTGCTTTTAAAATAAAACCAGTGATTGTTTCCCATGAAAACTGTGTTCTGTTAACTTTTATTTGATTTGTGTGTATTTAACCCTTATTGTATAATTAACACCAATTGTTATTTGATTTGTATGTTTTTAACCCTTATTGTTCCATGATAAATTGGGGGGGGGGTGGGGGTCCTAGTGGTCTAGAGTGCCGCGTTTCGACCTCTACCTGGCCGATCACCTATGGCTTGCGGCTGTGGTTTAGATCCCTGGTGTGAGCGTATGTGGCATGGGGAAAGGGGTGCATTCTCAACCTCGTGGGTTTCCTCCGGGCACTCCGGTTTCCGTCTACTGCTAAAGACCCGTGTGCGCACCATATGTTAGTCCCGAAATGACCTAGTTTGCGTCGAGTGGACGCTAAACCCCATTTCTCTCTCTCCATGATAAAAAATGACACTAATTGTTATTTGATTTGTATATATTTAACCCTCAACATTTAACCCTATTTTGTTATTTGTATCTATGTTACCCTTATTGTCAGGCGCGGATCCAGAGGGGGGGGGGGGTCCAGGGGGTCCGGACCCCCGCCCCCTGCTCTGGCTTGAACATTTTTTATGCGATTTTATTGGCGATTCAGACCTGTAATTTTGGAATTTACCTTCCGGAAATACGTCAGAATGAACCAAATTGAACCTAATTTACCAAATTAATCGATTGAGAGCAATTAGTTAAGCAATTATCAAACCTAGACCAAATTGAATCTAATTTACCAAATTTTTCTGGGGGAGGTACTCCACCCCCCCCCCCCGTTAATCGGTCAAGCGCAATTAGTTAAGCAATTATCAAACCTAGACCCCCCCCCCCCTGCAAAAAATCCTGGATCCGCACCTGATTGTTCTATGGGTTAAATAACACTAATAGTATTTATTGTGTATATATTTTCCTTCTGATTTTGCTTCTGGGCATGCGAATAAATCAAATGAGAAGAGTTCAACGTGTGGTCCTAGTAGTACTTCTCAGTGGCTATTTGGATTTCAGTTCATAGTTGTTTATTGGGTGGAGGTTAAAGTTAATAATTTTCAAACCTGATTTGTCCATACCTGCCTCATGTGTGTATTGTTATGTATAGCTGCTAGTGATTGTGTCTCCAGTATCTTTTGCACTCTGCTCTGCAATATTTCTAGTTACTGTGCATGTACATCTAGTAGCTTTGTGACTGCCTGATCCCCTACCTGAAAATGTTCCATTGTTTCAGATAAGATCAGGCACATTGAGATATGGTTGATCCCCAAATAGAATAATATGTCTATTAATCATATCGAGTTAACAAGGGATAACTCCGAGTCGAGCCAATACAGCATATTTCCTTGCTTACCTCCCTTTACCTAAAATATCTCTGCTTTGTCACTTTTAGATGATCCGGGAAAAATTAACACCAGCATATTTTGTTTTGTATCTACGGCAACCAAAACTAACACTTTAGTTACGTAATTTACTGTGCATGCTTTTTGTTTTTCATTGTCCTAAACCGCAGCTTGTGGAGTAATTGGTCAAGATGTCATTTCCCGAAAGGATGTGCTATATTGTCTTAGTTTTCCAACTTTCTAAAATTATTCGCTGGTTCGCGTTACCCAGAATAACAATGTAAACATGGTAAGTGTTGTTTTTGTCATGTTAAGGATAGTAGAAGCGGCAAAAACAAGATCGCCATACAGACCTCTTCATCGCCTAGAAGCAATTGTATGACTATTTAAGGGCGGGCGTTACAATATAGTTCAGACTGGGTTCTGACCATTTATACCTTTTATAATATCAAACTTATCCGGTTGTTATATATCTAGGATTTAAAAAAACCTCAAGATCTATGGCACATAAGCAATCGGAAAAAAATTGTAATCTCTAGAGGGTCCACAACCTTGGTATTACACAGGACTCACGGGGCTGGATGCAGCCGATTCGCCGCCCCTGAACCCATAAGATTATATGGGCCCCCATGCTTTGTAATGCTCTGTCACACTAACACTTGTGACGGTATGACAATATGATCCGCAGGCCTGTTTTAATGATGTTTGATTCCTCAGAACATATATGGTGCAACTGAATCATCTTGATAGTACTGGAAAGGAGGGGCGGGCAAGCGCATTCAAGAAATTCGACTGTTATGGGTCACGCTGCATTTGGTGTGATTTCCGTTTATCAACATCGACGTGATTATTCATCATAACTCAACACCAGTCACAAACAGAACAGAGGGGGTTACTAATGGGTACAAAAAGTAATAATTTGAAAACATAATCAGATTCAGTTCAGGTCTAGGTCTTTGGCCAAACCTTTAATTTCACCCGAATGATACTACCTACCTTCTATTAGATCTATCAGCGAAACTCTACTCATGTCTCTTAAACACTCTAAAAACTTCGTAAAAACAGTTTCATCCCGACCCAATAAGACATCTATCAGTGTCGAAACTCCGCCTTCTGGGTTGTGCTCTCTACTGACCTTTTGAATTTCCTTGAGTTCAAATCGCTGCAATGCCCGCCTTTGACACAATCTCTGAACAAGATCATCAATAGAGTCAGCTAGCGCAGACATAAGATGCCGTCGATTTCCATTGAGTTTCTGATGGTGACCAGCATCATAATCTAAACAGAATGAAAATATTGCTTTCATGGAACTAAATATCCGTCCAAAAGAAGCCAAGGTGATATATATAATATGGTGTTCCCATTGCCTTACAGATTGGAAAAGTTCGGTTTTGGCAAAGTTCAATATTGATATTTTGTTACAGTTTAGAAACAGGTTTAGCAAAACATGAAATGAGTCAGCCTTTACTAATTCCTTCCACATTACAAAATGGAACTCAACGCCATTGGGTACACGACTCGTGTTCTGATTACACAATAGTAATTGTCTCATAAATAATGTATATTAGAACAGTGTAGTTTTACGACAAGATAACAACATCAAAATTGATTAAAATCGGTCAACAGTGAATTCTATTTCGTGTTTTTCATTTCGAATATTATGGAAAATATGGAGTTAGATTGAGTTAGAGACTTAGCTCTTTTAAAGCCCAAGTGCCAACCAGATTGTTGTGTATTATGTTTCAGACCAATCCGCCTTTATTGCTATATTATTTTTATAATGTAATACTTACAAGGATTCGGGCCACAAGCCATCACCGATCAGAAAGTAGGTCATATGTGATATGTTCAAGCCGAGTCGTGCGTTTTTGGAGTAGTATATAGACGATAGTGAGACAGGTCAACTGTAAATATAAATAAAAGAATATACATTTTAACTCAATTTTGTTCACCCTACGGATCTCACCGAACCGTGTGACGACGACCTTGACATAGGACGACAGACTATCAATGAACACGTGATAGCAAACACGAGCGTGCGATCAACTGAAGACGACGAAGAAGATAAATTAACGTCAGACTTGACCTATTCAAAATTCCTACGCATGTTGAATGAAATAGTAGTTAATGTTAGAAAATATTGAATGTACATAAAAGTTTATCATTTTTAAAGGGAATAACTTTCTGTTGATTCGAAGCAACATTATACTAAAACTTCGGTTTTCGAAGTTACAATATTTCCGGTTTTGACAAAACTGGGTATTCCGACACTCCGTGACTTCCGACATATTGTAACGATCCCGTACGATGTCGGATTTAACAGAGTCCACTGTATAAACACAGTCCATTGTCTGCAGCATTGGTTAAAGTGTGTTTGCTGCATCATTTGGCTTGTCATTGAGTCAAGTGGCGTGGTTTTGTTTCCCCTCATGTACGTAACAGGGGTTGCCTGTCCCACCTCGCGGGTTTTCTTCGGATCCGCACACTGCTGAAGACTCCTATAAAACCTCAGAAGTTAAAATTAGCCCTTTCTATCATGCTTCTAAGAAACCCCCCAAAATGCTCGGTTAGACTGTCTTTCTCTTCTTAGTAGGACACACTGTGTAATATATCCCCATGATTACACTACAAAAATACATGTAATAAGTTTTGATATATATTCAAAGATGTGAAAAATGATATTAAGTAAGAATTGCGATGTGACGTAGGTAATGAAATGAAATGGTGTTTAACGTTCAACTGTTCTGACTGGGTATAATGAACACGGTATGTGACGTAGGAACCAGACTGACGCCATAACTTGAGAATGGGGGAAGAAAACACGGAGCAATGCAGACAAATCATTTTCAAAGATGTGTCATTTCATCGATAGCTTTTCCGCATCGTAAACCAGTAAATTCCCCACATCGGAGACATTTAGCAATGGTTGGGTCAAAATATGTTAAACAGAAATACCTTTTAGCACCTCCAGAAATGTAAAATTGATTTTCTTAATGGCAACGAATAAATTATTCCTACGCTTAATCTGTCAACAACGTCCGTATTCATCATCTTGACTTGCAACGGAAACCAACCTCAGCTACAAATTACTAATGATTTCCTAGTTGACTTGAATGTTAATTCTCGTATCTTAGACCGACCCTGACCTTTTCCTAACGCTTTCTGTCACTGATGGACCAATTTTTGTGCCCTACATTTCAATGTTACCAACCTCTCAATTCTCATATCCTTCCGCCATAAAATCATGACATTCACAACAACTTGACAGAAAATGTATTTTCAAACCCTTTTCTTCGATTCTACATCAAAAAGTGAACAAAGGGGGGGGGCAGAATAATACTACCGATGTAGACTTGAATATGTAGACGTCAAAGACTGCCATTCAATTTGAACTCTTCGCATATTTCGCCAAACATAACTGATTATATATTACAGTATATATATTGTTGGAAATCAGTGTACAAACATTTATATTACTTTATTACACGTATTGCCACACATTTATCTCCTTTTGATCATACCCCAAACCCTATCTTTTCTAACACTATCTAAAATAGAACATTAAAAATCTAAACGCTTATATTATGGATGTATTACTTCTGAATTGAGTCAACTGGCGTGGTTTCGAATCCTCGGTTGTACATGACAAGTAGTAGGGTCGCCTTTCCAACCTCGTATTTTCTCCGGGTTCCACCCACTGCTAAAGTCGCCTACGCGGAAGCTAATTATTGAAATAAAATTAAACCGTATATTGTTTCCCAAAATGACCTGAATTGTGTCGAGTGGACATTAATCCCCTACCCTGTCTCTCTCTCCCCCACTCACACAACACTTCTGATTTTTTTGTCATGTTACGTTTCAACACCCATGCAGTGTCATGTGGGTTTTGTGTTATAGTGTGCTTGGTGGTCAGGGCTGTTGTGGTGTTGATTTTGGCGCACTATTAACCTGATTATTATTACGAAATGTACGATGAATATACTAACGTAATATACGTCACTGAATTGTATACATATATAATGACAAGACACGTTTATCGTTGGTATTGATAATTTTACCCATACTATATATACATAGAGAAATGGGGTTTAACGTCCACTCGACACAAACTAGGTCATTTCGGGACTAACACATGGTTTATTTTATTTCAATAATTCGCTTGCGCGTAGGGGTCTTTAGCAGTAGGAGGAAACCGGAGGAAACCCACGACGTTGAAACGGTGCCCCTTGCCACATACGCTCACACCAGGGATCGAAACCACAGTCGCAAGCCAGTCCACTCAACACAAACTAGGTCATTTTGGGACTAACATATGGTTTCAATTTTATTTCAATAATTCGCTTGCGCGTAGGGGTCTTTAGCAGTAGGAAGAAACCGGAGTGCCCGGAGGAAACCCATGAAGTTAAAAAGGCGCCCCTATCTCCATGCCACATACGCTCTCACCAGGACTCGAAGCCACAGCCGCAAGCCAGAGGTGACCGCCCAGCTTGAGGTCAAAGCGCGGCACTCTAGACCACTAGGCCATCCCAACCCCCCTAATATTATATAGCCCGGTATATTAGACATAACTATAGGCAATATGTACATAATTACTTTTAAGTATAAATCGGGTTGTTATGGTGGATTCACTGAAGAACGCCCATGAAAATACTGTTGGAGAGGTGGGCATCCGCAAACAGGTTCGAAACATCAACAAATATCGAATAGTACAAGATTCCCTTACGTGTTCATTCTAGGCGTGAATTAAAAGAACAATCCTGATCTGGATCGCCACTGTTTGACGTAGATGTTCCGAGGTATTTTACTTCAATTTCCAATGTGACAATAGTAGAAACAACTAGATATTTTCTTACTTCTCTCACACATACACTGGACTATTACATCCGTACTGGAAGTCACTATTAAATTACTTCCCTGTAGAACATAATAATAACTATTATCATCGCTTCATAATTAGAAGTAATTGAAACAAGAGGATGATAAATGCTCAAGACTCTATTCACAATGGTTTGGTTAATTAAGTGGTGTACTTGAACTTTAATATAAGCGAAGCAAAATGTCTGCAGTGGCCAAAAATTTGTTCAGATATGATGAGTCAAAGTCTAGAGCACGTTGTGTATACCCACGAGGATGGACAGGCGACCCTACTTCTTGTCACGCACAACAGAAGAATCAAAGCTACGCCAGTGAACTCAATGGCAGACATCATGATGACACGCACTAAGCATTCGACACCCCCCCTCTACAAAATCAATAAGCTTAATAGCATAAAAACTGCACGAAAAAAAAAAACGCTTTTTATTAGATGATATCGTGCTTTAAAGTGGGCCAAGCTTCGGTTTCTTTTATTCCCCGCGTATTTTTTATTCTGCTGTAATAATTAGAAATACTGAAAAATTCACGACGAAGCGAAGAAAATACGAGGAGGCGTATATTTTAAAGTTCCAATTTCATATTTTTAAGTTATATTTTTAAAATGTATGAAAATAAAGCCCTAAAATAGATTGTTAAAAAGTCTTACCTTGTTAAAGAATAATCCTATAATTCACTATTGCCAGTTGAGAAATTGGCAAAAATATCATTCGAAGATGGCCATTCCATGGAGGGGAATGGGAAAACAAGGGAGGTAATTGTGTTATTATTTCCTGTGACATCCTGTGTGAGTGATTTTAATGCCTGTGAAATAATGCCCATGATCGTATAGTAAGTAGTGAGTTGAGCAAAAGACAGAAATAATTATGTTTTGACTTTCTTAGAAAATATGAAATTCCCGCTTTAAATGCTATTTAAAGACATGTCTTATATGCTCTCAAATCATTAAATATTGGCGGATATGTGTTAATATTTATACGATCAAAACGCTTCATCAACGTGAAATTTTTTAAAACATAAGCGCATATATAATGAATTAAGCAAATAGAAGACAGTTCTTTAAATGGCTTTTAAAATATACGCCTTCTCGTATTTTCAGCAGATGTTTCGTTGTGAATTAATAGAATAACAAAAATACGCGGGGAATAAAGGAATCCCGATCATCAAGCCACATATACTAATTTTTCGAGGGTTTTTCTATTCACCGTTTCAGATGAATCACATAAACGCCATAAACAATAGGCAGAAAATATAGAAATCACGGTCATCAAGTCGTCCGTCATGATTTATGCGTTCGTCATTCGCCGTTTTAGAAGAATCACACACAGCGTCACTGCGACGTTCCGGGCGAATTATCGTTATTGCTCAAAATGATAATACGCTACGAGACTTACAGAGAAAATAGCGCATAGACAATTACACTGTGTATGTTTTTTGAACTCGGATTCAGATTGGCTAATACAAAGCGTTGCAGCGAATTGTTCCCAACTGGAGGCAATCTTCGCGGGAGTCGACGTTAGCGATTACTATCACTTAGGTCGTTTGGGGACTAACATATGGTTTCAATTTTATTTCAATATTAGCGACTTAATTGAAATACAATGCTCAGTTATCATACGTCCGATTACGCTATATGGTAATGTTAAGTTTCCATATTATTCGATTAATCTTAGACTGGAAAACCCCAAAACCTGGCAAAAATTTCATAAAATCGGGAATAACCGTTTAGTCTCTTTTGATCTCAAAATATACACCATAGTAGACTATTCCTAACCGAGTTCCTAAATCGGAGATTCAGAAAACCCATGACAGTGGAGGGGGTGGGTGGATGGCCGAATGGTTAGCAAATGCGTGCTGTATCATCATAAAGCTTGTCATTGAGTCAAGTGGCGTGGTTTTGAATCCCCGGTTGTAAGTGACAAGGGGAATATAATTAACCGTCTGTTAGTCCCGAAACGACCTAGTTTTTGTCGATTGGACTTAAACCCCATGTCTCTCCCCCCATGACAGTGGACAAACAGGGTAGACTATTCCAGGCCGAGTTTCTAAATTGGAGATTCCCGATTTATAACAGAACACGCGCAAGACAATGGTATAACCGTATTTACTTAAAAATAGATTTCTTTGCCCCACCAACAATGACTGTCAAAGAAAACAGAACAATATAAAAAAGAATCGTCCTTGTGTCTGTCGGTCTGCCGTTCCTTTGGGTGTGTTTGATGATTGACATTTTAAACATTAGATAAATTTATCAGATTGATGCAACTGGAAGAATTCGATTGACTGAGTTTAGCGTTCACGGAGTTGAGCAAAATGATAAGCAATTTGATTACCGAATTCTGTATAACAAGACATTGATTAAGATTGACGCGTGGAGATATCGGTTTCACTGTCGCGTTGTTTTTTGCCTGAGTAACTATTAATTTCCTGCTCTACCCCCACCCCTATTCACGTGGTAGTGAACGCTTACTACCAGATAAGGCAATATGTGGTTAACCCGTGCTCAAAAGCGGGATAAGGTTCACCCTGGAAAACCTGAGATACACAAAATGAAAGTAGCATACAAGTAAACATCAAATGTCCGCCCTACATTTCAACCTAACCACCCTCTGTACTCACCAGGCGCGGATCCAGTGGGGGGGGGGGGGGGTCCAGGGGGTCCGGAAGCCCCCCACCTGCTCAGGCTTGAAAATTTTTTATGCGATTTTATTGGCGATTTAGACCTGTAATTTTGGAATTTACCATCCGGAAATACGTCAGAATGAACCAAATTGAACCTAATTTACCAAATTAATCGATTGAGAGCAATTAGTTAAGCAATTATCAAACCTAGACCCCCCCCCTGCAAAACATCCTGGATCCGCACCTGCTCACGTCGATTCAACACCAAAACGTCAACAAAGATCGTCATGCAAAGGTGAAAAGAAAGATAGGGACTAAAATAACTTCGGCCCTTACTTTGTAGGAGTAACTGGTGGGCTGTCTCCATAATGTACTCAGTTAGAGCACTGTCTATAGAAACATAAATGGTTTGCCTTATTTCGAAATGTTTCCATGCATGGTGATGGTGTTTTTTTCGCTTTATAAATGCAGGAATAAAATAAAACCAAGTACGAACAATCCAAACCATTAGACAAAATTCGAAGTTCTAAAAAAACGTTATAGGCAAAATAGTGTAATCGGCAAATGGGCTGTTCATCGTATACACAATACACGATAAACAGTGTACTGTCAGCGCTGCAGGCACCCAATTACGAACTTCAGTGAACAGATATCTTTGGCAAGAATGAAAGCCAACAAGTTTGAAATACACAACATAAATTTAAGCCATGAGCTTTTTGTGATAGGAGCGGTTTCATTTGTTGTCAAAATCGCTCAAAACTTATGCTCCCTCGACGCATTATGAATTGGATCCAGGCTAACTGGTCTACTCAAGGCAAGATGTGTACATGGTGTTAAATCGTATATGTATATAACGATAATCATGTTTATACAGCCGGTTATCGATATTCCAAGCGAATTCTTAACGTTGCAATTTCATATTTTGAAGTAATATTTTTAAAATGTATTAAAATAAAGCCCTAAAATAGATTATATCTATAAACAGCCCTACCTTGTTAAAGAATAATCCTATTAATTCTATTGTCAGTTGAGAAATTGGCAAAAATATCATTTTCAACTTCAAATTCAAACGTTTGAAGATAGCCATTCCATGAGAGTGAATGGAAAAACAAGGGAGGTAATTATGTTATTATTTCCTGTGTCACAGATTTTAATGCCTGGGAAATAATGCCCCTGATCGTATAATAGTGAGTTGGCAACCTTTTGAGCAAAAGGCATAGAAATAACTATGTTTTGACTTTCTTAGAAAATATGAAATTTCCACTTAAAATTACTTGTGGGTGATTTGCTTGGCAATTACACTATTTGTCGCCTAGATCACAAAGCGTACAACACAACTAGTGGCATTAATAACGCTCCATACAAAAGAGAGTGAAATACAGACGGCTATTTTTAGTTTCGTTTTGTGGTAGTTTCACACTGACACAGCCGTTTTGAACAAATATATACAAGTACCGTAAGTAGAGCTCAAATATCATTGTTATATTTGTAACTTTATGTCTACATATTAACAGATTTAACTGTTTGGGGAGGTTGTGTTAAATCTTGAGACCACAACTTGGTTGGTCACAACGCAACCCCAATTTTCAATTACTTCCTTATTTGACGAGGGAACAGGTAGGTTTCAAAACGTGAGGGAAAGGGCGGGGGATTTTATTGAATTAAGAGTTTATTGTGGTTTATAAGTGAAACAGGGGGTCTCGCGATCGTTCCAGGTGTTGCCGGGTAACATTTATCATGGTTTGGGGCGTGTTTGGCCTTGTTGGTGGTACAAGATGGACGACCTGGCACGGAATGGCGTCTAGATTTGCGAAGGGCTAGATTTATTTCTTAAGGCCGGATTTCGTCATGGTCGCTGAGATATAAATGAAATTAGGGTAAGGGATCGTGGGTTGGGTTGGGTAAGGGTTTGGGTTAGGGCTGGCCTTGTTGACATAGAGGAGGGGAATGACATGATTCAACTGACGTGGTTTCGATTTCCGGGTTTTATAAGGAGAAGGGTCGCTTACATGACACTCTCGTTATACCCCCTGTATTTTCTCTCACTACTGTGTCGTGTGGACGTTAAACCCCATTTCTCTATCGCTCCCTTCATCATTAACAGGTTGATGTCAGCAATTAGTCATTTCATTTGAGACATCATCATTAGCGTAAGACATATTTTAAATGTAAGGAAGTATTTTATTTTCGGGTATATCCAGTTACGTCAGTACAGTAATTGTTATTTAGGCAAGTACCATGTAACCTACAATTCAAAGTCAAAATATCAATACGACATTGATTGATACGGTATATAAACAAACTTGGTTATTAAACGGTACGTATAAATACTTGAATTTATTTATTATATATGTTTTGTTTGGAAAGGTGGATTTAATTAATTATCCTATCTGATCATGGATAGAATAATTGCATTATGTTTCATTTATGGCAATCGGAATATGTTAAAGCGAGAATTTCATATTTTATAAAAAAAAGTCAAAACATAATTATTTCTATGTCTTTTGCTCAATAGGTTGTCAACTCACTATAATACGATCGTTTGCATTTTTTCCCCACACTTAAAAAATCATTCACACCGGAAATGATAACACAATTACCTCCCTTGTTTTTCTATTCCCCGCATGGAATAGCCATCTTGAAACGTTTCAGTTTGAAGTTGAAAATGATATTTTTGCCAATTTCTCAACTGACATTAGTGAATTATAGGATTAATAGGATTATTCTTAACAAGGTAGGACTGTTTTTTTTTTGTTTTTTTTTAAAAAAAAAACCTATCTATTTTATGGCTTTATTTTAATACATTTTAAAAATATAATTTAAAAATATGAAATTTTCGCTTTAAACATGTCAGGTAAATTACTTCGTTCCAAGTCAAGAAATTCTCCTTTTAATAACATTGTAGCCATATTAAATAGTCATTGTTATCGTTGTCAAGATAGTAAACAAAAGTATTGATTATCGGGTTTTTGCAGTTAATCATCAATGTACGGCAGGTTAAAATCTATCGAAAATACGAAGCATCAGATGACACCAACAGTTGGTTAAGGTCTTGTTATCCTAATAAATGTCTAATTAATAGTATATAGAAAATGAAATGGGGTTTAACGTCCTAATCTTTTGCACCTAGCCTGGCCCAATGGAAGACGGGCATACGCATTTAGGGAAATTTTGCCCGGGCAGCGGCTCTACGGCCTACTCTTATATCGAATTCCAACTGCCAAGGGATATTTTACGTGCACTCCAATGTGTATACGGGTCAATCCGAACGACTAGGCAGCTGTCCTTGTCAGGGCCTCCTTCTGTATCACTGACAAGGGAAAATCAAGGCGGAAAATCGAGATGAACTTTCTCGGCCAATGCAGGGATCGAACACCGGACCTCAAGGCTAACGAACCAGCGCCTTATCCACTTAGCCACCGTGATCCCCACCAGGCATAGAATAAGATCTGTAATAGGTACAAATTTAGCTCTTGAGTTGTGTATGTTTAATGTGAGAGAGCGAGAAACTAGGTCATTTTGGGACCAACATATGGTTTCATTTTATTTCAATAATTCGCTTGCGAGTAGGGGTCTTTAGCGCGGCACTCTAGACCACTAGGCCATCCCAACCCAACCATGTTTAATGTAGTACGATATGTTAGTACTCTAGTTTACTATACAGGGGCCTATTTCACTTCAGATCTTAACTAAGATAAGATCTGAATTTTAGTTATTTGATTGGACAAAATTAGATTGATTTAGTTCTTAGCCAATCAAAATTGAAGTATCTGCTAAAATTTGTATTTTATCTTTAGTTAAAATTTCGTGAAACAGGTCCTGAGCACCATAGAAAACACATCACTTAGTTTTTCGTATAACAAAATCATCCTGTAAACACCCATAAGTGTACAAATGTGTTGTTATTGATGTGTTCACATTTGAATATTGGTCACTATATAAAGAAGCACAATACATAAGATATGTTTACGGGGTCATTTTGTTATACGAAAAACTAAGTGTATATTATGATATATGCGGCTTTGTATAAAATGCCATAATGAGAGTGCATATATCAAATTTTAAACTAAGGGTAATTAAAATCGACCACGACTGTCACAATGCGAAGGATAAATAGAATTGATCGTGTGTAATTTTGATCGTGTGACAACATATGTTACATTAGGGCACGTTATGGGTTAGCGGACGACATTTACACATGAGCAAATACCCGTATGAAAGCAGATCTTATCTATTAAGCATTATACTATTATGACTGCTTACATAGGCCTATAGACTCACCATAACATACCCCTTGTATGATTCTATGTCTATAAATAACCCGACTACCATGATCCGAATATGTACAACTAGAGGTTACGCAATGCATAGCTCACATATAGCCATATTAGCATATCAATAGCTGAAATCGAATCACTTTGGTAATAGAAATATTTTGTATTAAGTGCTTATTATCCCTCAAAACATAATATGACATGCGGTATAAAGCATTTAATGTTAAAATCAATTTTTTTTTCATGAGAGAGAGAGAAATGGGGTTTAACGTCCACTCAACACAAACTAGGTCATTTCGGGACTAACATATGGTTTCAATTTTATTTCAATAATTCGCTTGCGCGTAGGGGTCTTTAGCAGTGGGAGGAAACCGGAGTGCTCGGAGGAAACCCACGAAGTTAAGAAGGCGCCCCTATCTCCATGCCACATACGCTCACACCAGGGCTCGAAGCCAAAGCCGCAAGCCAGAGGTGGCCGACCAGCTAGAGGTCGAAGCGCGGCATTCTAGACCACTAGGCCATCCCAACCCCCCAATTTTTGTTCATTCGTTCTTAAAAGTTTAGCGTCCGCTTCCACCTTGGGGGATATCGCAGACAAAAGTGTTAGCTGTGTCATATTATATTGGATACACCCGTCGGACCGGGTCAACACGGGAGAGCGAACCGAGAGTCAAACGTCCGAACATTTCTACACGAAACGTGAAATTCGAAGGGGACTGGACACAGACACTATTTTCCGGGGCAAACCCCCTCCCCTGCATTGCACACGTAATCATTGAAAAGAAAATTATTATGTTAGTCCCAAAATTACCGAATATTGCATACGTTATCAGAATTACGTTATGATATGAAATGTTTTTTGTTTATGGAACTTCAACTATAACTGGTCTAAACTGTGCCAACCACATGGCCGTTGTAACGAAACAAATTAAACAATTTCACTGATGTATATTGTTTTATGTGCGTAAAAACTCCCCAAATATTACACAACCTACTGAAAACCTACATCAAGAAACCTTTATAGATATAGCTGTTTAAAAATGTAACTTTCGCCAATTCGAATTAACACATTTTTTACATGGTTGCACTCAATCAAAATGTGCTTGACTAACAAAAGAAAAGCGGTAATTTTAAGTAAATCTGCTGGTTAATCGAAGTGCATTCAGATTCACAAAAATACCAAAACAAGAAAAGCAAAACTACTTTATGTATATTTTATATTCACTAAGATGATGTGTATTTCAATACAAAATATAAAATATACAACATAACAAATCTCGTCCGGAAAACTGTTTGCGGCCAACCCAGTGTCTCCGATCGATGAACTGGATGAAGTTGAGAACAGACGAGAGTGCTCGACCATGTCCAAAACTAATTGTCCAATAGATGTTTTTATGGTATCAAATGTTAAAACGGGATAGAGTCCAGGGGCGGATCCAGAGTGGGGCTACATATAAAAAAAATAATGCCTTGAAGCAATGAAATTACATCACAAAGTGATTCTACATCAGTATACAAATGTTTTCTCTGTTTAAAAAGCTCAATTTGTATGTATCCCTATGTAATGTAGAGACGATGATGGCAGATTTCCGTAACAGAAACCTGACAAACCCCCTCCTGCAAAAATTCCTGGATTCGCCCCTGGAGTCGATGGTTCAACTGTCTGGTGGTATTGTCAAAACCATTAACACAATGTTGAATAGGTAATACCCATTAAACTGGTAAAACCCACTGCATTGGAAATACCCACGAAAATAGATATATTAGCCTTAATCTATCTTGATAGCGAATAAGGAGCACATATTATTCATCCGTGCATACTGGTTCTCCAAATAATTTATCATAATTGTCCGGAATGCCAGATCACCAGTCAACAGAAAGAGAGAGAGAGAGAGAGAGTGTGTGTGTGTGTGTGTGAGAGAGAGAGAGAGAGAGAGAGAGAGATGGGGTTTAACGTCCACTCGACACAAAAAAAGGTCATTTTGGGACTAACATATGGTTTAAATTTTATTTCAATAATTCGCTTGCGCGTAGGGGTCTTTAGCAGTTGGAGGAAACCGGAGTGCCCGGAGAAAACCCATGAAGTTAAGAAAGCGCCCCTATCTCCATGCCACATACGCTCACACCAGGGATCAAAACCACAGCCACAAGCCAGAATTGACCGGCCAGCTAGAGGTCGAAGCCTGGCAGTCCAGACCACTAGGCCATCCCAAACGTTTTATTAGCCCTATTTTTTTTATTATGATCTGATGGGATGGAATCTAAGCCGGGAGAGTATCACTGACATGTTGTTATTTTCTTAATTAAATGTGAAATAGATTGTTAATATTATCCAGTGCCAAAATTGAGAGAGAGAGAGAGAGAGAGAGGGAGAGAGAGAGCGAAATGGAAGTCTTGAAAATTATTAAACCCAAAATACATTATGTGCGATAGCTACTTTTACTCTGTACTTTGTGTCGGGACATTGGTCATAATACCCATTGGGTTGTAATACCGATTGGGTCAGGGGCCTGTTTCTCGAAATCTTGACTAAAGATAAAATCCAAACTTTAGTAGATACTACAAATTTGATTCGATAAACACTACAATCCAACTAATATTTTCCAATCAAATTACTAAAATTTGGATTTTATCTTAGTTAAAATTCCGTGAAACAGGCCCCAAAAATGTCCATAAGGTTGGAAAGACCCATGAAAATACCCAATAAATGTTATTAATCTATCAGAGTAAATTAATCTTGATATTTCAGTTTACCACAAACTTAGTGTACATATTATTCATCCTTGCTTCTTGGTTTGTCCAGATAGTCGAGCAGCATTGTCCGGCGTGGTTCCGGCTTGATACTTGAAACATCAACGCTGATTGGGTAATCAAATGTTTTACGTCATCTGGTCAAAATGCACCCGTATTACCCCTGACTCGCCCCCTCACTACAACTAGTCAGATATGCATGTAGTAGAGGTCATCGAAAGGCAATCTCGTTCCCAGAGGCAGCCGCGAATTTTTCTGGTTTCGAGATTGGGCAAAAGGTTCTGTATTTTAATTAGATTGTCAAACTACCTATAAGGATACTTTGACCCGGACGTTTCTTTGCCACCTGATTACAGTACATAATGCTTATGTCCCGGTGATCGTGAAATTATTTGTCTGGGTGATGTCGTGTTTTGCAATCATTCAATCCACCTTGACTTGTCGTTTTTATATAGTAACAGACCCTGTTGCTATTTTTCAATGGAGGCATGGAAAGATCGTCATCGCTACAAAACCCTTGAAAGTTGGCCTGTTCATTTAGCACAAACCCTATCGACATGCCTTATCAAATGCTAGGAATGACTTGGCTGAGTGGGTAAGACGCTGGCTCGCTAGCCTGGAGGTCGGATGTTCGATCCCTGCATGGACCGAGAAAGTTCATCCCGATTTTCCGGCGTGGTCCCCTATGTCAGTAGGCGGAGGGCCTGACAAGGACAGCTGTCTAGTCGTTCCGGTAGGACGAAAATCCGAGGTCTCGTGTACACATTGGCATGCACGTAAAATATCCCTTGGCAGTTGGAATTCGATATAAGAGTGGGCCGTGGCGCCGCTACCCGGGCAAAATGCCCCTCATAGCACACTGTATGACAAATGCCCGTCTTCATTAGCCCAGTTTAGGAGCAGAACAATAGGACGTTAAATCCCATTTCATTTTATTTCTAAAGCTACCACAAGTACTAAAAATACAGAATGTATAATTTATTCTACAGGTATATTTTCAAAATGGCTAGAATGCCTGGAGAACACTACAAGAAAATTCAGAAGAATTCGGGACTTATTTATGATAATATTGTAAATATCGATGGTGTCACTGAGTATCTGTTTGGTAAAGAAGTTCTTTCTCAAGACCAAATAGACCACATAGAGTCCATGCCCATGGGTCGGAGAAGAGTAAGGGAATTCGTGCGTATTGTCATGACCGAGTGTGGTGACTGTTATCATATCTTTCTTGATGCACTTAGAGCGAAAAAGTTGGGGTCGATTGCTGAACAAATAGACAAGGGTAAGTAAACTAAAAACATCAAATTAAATTCCCGAGTAGTGGTCATACACAGTTGGACGAGGACGATTAAACCAGATAAAATTCCATCCTATTGAACGGTATACACATATTAGATTTGGTTTTGCTGAGAAAAATCAGTCTCCTGGTGTGAACATGTCCAGAGCAGGAATTGTTAACTTTGGTTTTGAAATATCGCCGTATAATTGCCACCACCCGAGTCGGCGCCTCCGTCTGTCTGTTTTTATGTTGATGAGATAAAAAAAAATAGCAATCTTGTAGCTAGGTTCCTTGATCAAAAAACTTTTGAAGGCTCCGGATTCCCCAACGATGCAATTCTACCAATGAAACATGTGCATTGTTTTGAAAACGACACGAGAGCAGCGTATCCGAAAGGAGAGAGAGAGAGAGAGAGAGCAATGTGGTTTAACGTCCACTCGACACAAACTAGTTTATTTTGGGACTAGCATATGGTTTCATTTTATTTCAATAGTTCGCTTGCGCGTAGGGGTCTTTATCAGTGACAGGACCCCGGAGTGCCCAGAGGAAACCCACGAGGTTGAGAAGGCGCCCCTATCTCCATGCCACATACGCTCACACCAGGGCTCGAAACCACAGCTGCAAGCCAGAGGTGACCGGCCAACTAGAGGTCGAAGCGCGGCACTCTAGACCACTAGGCCATCCCAACACCCCGTATCCGAAAGGAAGGCTTGGTTGTTCACCACGTCATTTGAAAAGGCATGTCGATAGGGTTAGTACTAAATGATAGGTCAGTAGATGCCAACGGGGTAGAAACATATCTTAAGCCTAACCCTGGACCTAGCCCCAATGCTTACCCTAACCCTGGACCTAGCCCCAATGCTTACCCTGACCAAATATTGCCCAGAATCAACTGCCTTAACAAATAGATTTAGCCATATCGATAGGGTTTGAATTCTCACGACCAAAGTACTTCACACTAAATTTGAGAGAGAGTCCGTGAACAACTGTTGCCTCTATCGAGTTCCCAAGCAAATTGTTGGCATATGAAAATAGTATCCTCGTCTTATTAAATTTCACACATTGTTATTCGACTTCTGGGCTTCATATATATATTTTTCAAATGCCATTCGTCACCAGTATATCTAATGGAACTATTGTGCATATTTATTTTCTTCAGAAACGGATCCAGATCCAACCGCCGTTAGAGTGGAACCGCCCGTAACAAGATCACAATGTATGATATTCATTCATTATTAATTTATAGTAGTTGTATTTGTTACATCATTTTAAACCAGTGACTTCTATGTTTATTCCATGACATTCCTATATATATATATATATATATATATATATATATATATATATATATATATATATATATATATATATATATATATATATATTCAAAATTATTAGTACAACCGCAAAGCTGTACTACTTTGTTTCACGGTAAACGACGAAGAGATAAAAGGTATGCCGACACAAACTGATATATACTGAGCGACATAGAAAACGCATCACTTAGTTTTTCGTACAACAAAATGATCCTGTAAGCATATCTCATTTATTGTCCCCCGCCTTTCGAAGAAAGTTGGGGGACTATTAAAATGGGTTCGTCCGTCCGTCTGTCTGTCTGTCTGTCTGTCTGTCTGTCTGTCTGTCCGTCTGTCCGTCTGTCCGTCACACTTTTTGGGACACAATAACTCTCTTCCTAATTGAGCTAGAATGTTCAAACTTGGTGTATGTGTTTATTAGGTCAATGCCTTGATGGAGTTCAAAGATGAGCATTTTCCGCTTAGGGTAAGCAGAGATAAGCAATTTGATTGGTTGATGCTTTGGGACACGATAACTTTAGTTCTAATTAAGTGAGAGTGATGAAACTTAGTGTATAGTTTCATTACAGTAATACCTTGACTAAGTTCGATAATGAGCATTTTCCGCTCAGGGTAAGCAGAGCAATTTGATTGGTCGAGACTTTGGAACACAATAACTCTCCTTCTAATTGAGTTAAAATGTTCAAACTTGGTGTATATGCTTATTAGGTCAATGCCTTGATGGAGTTCGGAGATGAGCATTTTCCGCTTAGGGTAAGCAAAGCGATACGCAACTTGATTGGTCGAGACTTTGGAACACAATAACTCTTCTTCTAATTGAGTAAAAATTTTCAAACTTGGTGTATATGCTTATAAGGTCAATGCCTTGATGGAGTTCGAAGATGAGCATTTTCCACTTAGGGTAAGCAGAGATAAGCAATTTGATTGGTTGATGCTTTGGGACACGTTAACTTTAGTTCTAATTAAGTGAGAGTGATGAAACTTGGTGTATAGTTTCATTACAGTAATACCTTGACTAAGTTCGATAATGAGCATTTTCTGCTCAAGGTAAGCAGAGCGATACGCAATTTGATTGGTCGAGAGTAGTCGAGACTTTGGAACACAATAACTCCTTCTAATTGAGTTAAAATGTTCAAACTTGGTGTATATGCTTATTAGGTCAATGCCTTGATGGAGTTCGAAGATGAGCATTTTCCGCTTAGGGTAAGCAGAGATAAGCAATTTGATTGGTTGATACTTTGGGACAAGATAACTTAGGTTCATCTTGATTGATGATTTTTATGCCAATACAATGACTGCATTCTCATTTAGTAATCGATTCGACAGTAACAGTGTATAGAAACGATTGACTTGGACACGAGGGCCCTTTCCCTTGGCCAGAGGGGCCCTTTTGTCTGCCTTTAGGGTCCCCCTAACTAGGGTACATTTTCATTTATCTCGTCGGTTTTAGCATTTTACTTTATAAAACACTTTTGGATGACACTTCGTGTACAGTTTGATTGCTCGATACATTGAAAAAAATAAATGTGCGATTAATTAATATGTGTCTTCTATTTATTTTGGGATTTCGGCGGGGGACATCAGCCTCACTGTTGGCTTGTTTTGCTTCTTTTTGTGAACAATATTCAAATGGGAACACATCAAGAACAACACATTTGTACACGTATGGATGGATGTTTCATTTGTAATCAACGGTACAAAGTCAGAGGGGTCAAAACCAAAAGTACGACAAAGATGGTTAATTATCGGTAGCGCGTATGTCCCCGTAATTTTGATTTTGACCCGTCTGACTTTGTACCGTTGATTACTGATTAAACAACCATTAGTGTACAAATGTGTTTTTATTGGTGTGTTCCCATTTGAATAATGTTCACAATAAGACGCAAAATAAATAAGATATGTTTACAGGATCATTTTGTTATACAAAAAACTAAGTGATGTGTTTTCTATGGCGATCAGTATATATAGCAAAAAGGTCGTATAAATTTGTTTAAAGGGGATTGAAGGGTTTGATTGAAAGGAAATGAAATGAAATGGGGTTTAACGTCCTATTGGGGTTTGAATGAAGAATTGGCGGTAGCGCAGCTATCCGGGCAGAATTTCCCTTACAGCAGAAAGGTAGGGGCTAAACTCTATTTCATTTCATTTTTTTATCAATGGAAAATAACGAAGGAAATTATTAATTTGAACTTAAAAGTCAACATATATTTGGATCCAAATGGTGGGAACGGAAATAAGTACTAAAAATAGAACTGGTCCAGATCACAATAGAGATATTAAAGACCTGCAAGAGTCGCCATTGGCACGAGATGTAAGTAGGCTAACTCTATCCCTAACCCAAAACCCAGCTCTAACTTTTACCCTAACCCACAATCCTCGACCACAGTCACACACCAAAACAATCGGGATTACATATGGTCTTAACATCAACAGGAGGCCTTAATATTTAGATCTGACCATGATACGCCCAGTTTGAAAGGGGAAGTAACTCGATTGTGATTGATATTGTGGATGCTCGCACTCGGCAAATCTGGAAAGATTCCGGACCTACATCTAGTCTCGGCTGTATGACAGTCTCGGCTGTATGACAGTAAGTGATATGTACCTACGCCCATACATTTGCGATGCGGCTACCGGTTTACTTTAACAGAAAAACGTGACGCTATTACAAACAAACAAGACACCATTGGCGCAGCCGGGTTTCATCCGGGACCTTTAAAGTAGTTCCAAGACACCATGGGCGCAGCCATATTTCATCCGGGACCTTTAAAGTAGTTCCAATATGGCGGAATTCGTCATACAGCCCAGACTAGATGTAGGTTCCGGAATCTGTCGAGAATTGCCGAGTGGGGATGCTCGCTTGTCGGTCCAGAACGTTTCGATTTGACGTAATCGCAATCGAGTGACGCGGATTTCAGTTACAGCTCTGCCAGTAACACCAACGGAAGTGACGTGAGTAGAATCGTAATGTAATTAAACACAACGAATATGTTTCAGGTGTCATGATTGATTGGTATATTTTCTCATGCATAGTCATTCGATTGTCACTATTTTGAGGTTTGATAGAATTAAATTCCAGAACGTTCAATCGAGCATCCCCCTTATGAATCAACCTAAAGTGCGTGTGTATGAGGTATTTGCGTGCATGCACTGACCTGTACTTTTTTTCTTATTTAAGCTAAAGTTAAAGTAGAAATTGGTCAAATGATTCCTGATCATTTCGCAACATGGACACGGCAGTTTGACTTTCTTGTGGCAGAATTTAAAGGCAACTTAGAAGATCTGATGCGAAAGTTTGTTTCGAACCACATAATCAATATGGATGACAAGGAAATGGTCCGAAGAGAAGTGCGAGATAACTATAAGGATGGTGGCGCAACTAAACTTGTGGAAATTTTAAGCGAACGTGGTGAATGGGTTCTACCCAGAATCATAGAAACTCTGAAGCCTCACTACGGCAAAGTCGCCGCAAGACTAGAACAACAATTATTGGCCGAGTCAAACACAGGACGTTATTCATTTCCAATTCAAGAAACCGGAAGTTGAAACTGGCGTCCTCGTGCAGTAACGGTATATTACTTAAATATACATTATATAAAATGTACTTAATTCTGAACCAAGTTATCACTGTTTAACGTCTTAATAAGATGTGTGTATTGATAGTTTATAATCGTAACCAAAGTACTGGTGTAGTCGAGGCTTAGCGTGGATTCTCCTTTTTAAAATCAATCATAAAATGGCCGAACCGTTCTGATCTAGTTCAAATTTCAAGTATCTGATGCCACCGAGCGTTGATTATGGTTTACTATGTTAATAATACTTGTCCAATTAATAATTTATGTAACATGTAAGGCCTAATGTATGTTTAATGTCCTACTCCCAGCCATTAAACTCTGAACATACTACCGAGAATTTGAGGAACATGTTGACCAGGTGCGATTTTGGTGAAAAAGTTGTATGTACACAGTTCGGCAACATTCGGTAACATGGTGTCCAGTTGTTGCAGAAAAAACTACAATATGAATTTTGTTGCCGAAATGCTAAAGATGTTGCCGAGTTTAATCCAACCAGAAATGGGTCATAAATCACATGATCTACCTGGAGTCAAGTCATGTAGACAAAATGGCAGTTGTTAAGTTGCCATGTGTATTAAGGGTCAATGTTTTGTTGCCCAGGTGTGTTGTCGACATGTTTCCGAAAATGTTGGCAGCGTGTACAAAACGTTAAGCCACCCATGTGTGTTCACTATTACTTCTACACCGCGAATAAAACTTGAAACATTGGGCAATATATATAGGAACTTAATTTAGACTTACGAATCACGACCATTGAACCATACAGATTAGTTTATAACTATCAAGGTACTGAGTAAAATCGGTTACCTCGAATAAAACTTGAAACTTATAAAGGGGGGTAAATCGCTTTGACTTAGGTAAAAAGAAAACGTTTTATTGGCTTGATCATATCTGAAGCGTACAGGGAAAGGATGATCTACATGCCTGGAAATAACGGTTTTGGATGTACCTGACAAAATGCCAGGCACTAATGAAAGAGTACTTGACATTTTCAACATAGTGCCAGACATGTGTTGATAATATCAGATAAAAGACAAATCAGTGCCGAACAAAATGACAGGCACGAGAGGTTTTGTGCCTGACAAAGCCTGAATCTGTGCCTGACATTGTCAGTGACAGGTGCCTTATTTCCAGGCTTGACGATCTAAGTCACATTTTTGTTTTTTCGCGTAATACGCAAAACAGACTATTGGTTGAGAATGTTTGACGTGAACCGAACAAAGAGTGGATTTAATTACAAAATGATGTTTACCAGTACAAAGGACTTCTACTTTTCAGGCAAATTAAGGTTAAATAAAGGGTCGCTGGTCTGGTATTTGTCCGGGAGGTCATATTCAGAAAGCGTATACAATTTGCTACCAGATAGCGCCATTAACTTGGATTCGTGGAAAAAGTGATCGTTCTTCCCCTGGACTCTTCGTCTGTTAAGGAGATTAGATAATAAATAATTTGACGATTTTCTGAATTTCTATTAACCACAAAATCGGTTTCGTTTTATATACATGTAGATTAGATAATGTACGAAATCATGACAAAAGACGTTCAAGAAAGTTGCAACATCCTGACTTTTGGAATCATGAGGTAACGCTCTTTTTGGCAGATCTAATACTAATCCAGTGGTCTAGAATCAATTAAACCTACTCGTAGTTTCTTATTAGATCTAATTGTAGTTGTATATTATAGTTACTATGATCGGTCATTCTCAAGGACCCAATTAAACCTACCGCGATCAATCGATCTCTGTGGAACTTTCATGGCAATATATTAACTCATGATTAATTATCAAGTATTATCAACAGTTTCGCTCCCAGTGTTTTGCATATAAATTTGTTACCAGATAGTTAGGGAATTTTGTTATCTGGAACTTCGATAATATCGGACAAATATGCCTAGGCAAGTATTATTCCGAAAAGGAGAGGGGTATTAAATATCAGGGGCCTGTTTCATGAAATTTTAACTAAGTTAAAATCCAAATTTTAGTAATTTGATTGGATAAAATTAGATTGTTTAGCCAATGAAAATTGAAGTATCTACTAAATTTTGGATTCTATCTTAAGTTAAGATTTCGAGAAACAAGGCCCAGGAAAGTAGCATGGTTGTGCGTTATAACTAATAAGGTGGCATATGTGTGCATCCTAATCAAAGAAGTGTCAACTTGGATCGAATTTGCCGGTTTGTTATATTTTGGTATAGTCTTAGCTAGACATGTATATACCTATGCTTAATTCGATGAGTTCTGTACAAAAATACCTTAATGATTTCTAGCTTCAGGTTAGACATTTACGATATAATCATCGTCAGTAAGTACAATATGATAATGCTATTGTTGACTTTACAAATCACCACCAGTACTGTAACATGATCAGCAAACTCAGCGGACTCTTGTTGGGAAAGGCATTATTTAATACATAATGCCTAATGGAATAGGTGATATAAAAATAACAAAGAGATAAAGAAGTATCGGATCTTTGTAATAATACACCACATTGATTTCGTGACCAGGAACTGTCCATGGTGTTGGATGATATTTGACAACCTAATTCACTAAATGGAAGCCGAATTGTTCAAAGAAGAAAGAAGTATGTAGATTTTCATGTCGATCGGAATTGAATTAATGGAGCTTTAATCTTTTTCGAAGAGAGTCATCCAAAGGAAAAGAAGAACGAGAACAGGTTTCTGGTTTAAGGTCCAGATGGTATTAAATCACACGTCATTGTGTTGAAAGAAAGAGATTGCGTCGCAGTGTTAACAATTATGGAAAAACGGATTCCGATGCAGAGATACATGTATAACACTAACCCCTTCATCTCTCCTAGTGGAAGTGTAATTCTTAGTTACAGTGTTTCTCTTTGTAGACATTTTAATTGTTATTCAATTTTGTAATTTAAAGCAAGAATTGACCAATGTTGGACTGGATAGCTCATAATAATCGTTATCGTCGTTAGTGTTGGAAATAGCCAAGAATACATATAACTACAGTAAACAATGTAAAATATAATAATGGCTGTTTTTTAAGCACTATTTCTTGTTTTAAAGTAGGTAGTAATGTATATTGTGTTTGAAAGACTTGTGTTAACATTGTCCCAATTTGTAATTTCTTTTGTACACATATACGTCAACCAAATTAATTATTAACGGTTTTATTGTTTTGTATGTGTATAATACACACACATATTATGTTTTTTTTCGTAGTATTTACAGAAATGTTTTATATAAGTATTACCCGGCTGTATTAATAGTATGCATATAGGCCTACATTATTTAGGGAACGCACCTACACATAGGCCAAGCCTGTTCCCCAATTGCAATCCGATTCAAGAAATGCAATAAAATGGGGTTTAACGTCCTATTGTTCTGCACCTGGCCTAGGCTAATGGAAGACGGGCATACGCCATACATTGTGCTATGAGGGAATTTGCCCGGGCAGCGGCGCTACGGCCTACTCTTATATCGAATTCCAACTGCCAATGGATCTTTTACGTGCACTCCAATGTGTACACGGGACCTCAGTTTTTCGTACCATCCGAACGACTAGGCAGCTATCCTTGTCAGGCCCTCCTTCTGCATCAACTTCCCCGGCCAATGCAGGGACCAATCCGATCCAGATATCCTGGATAAAAAATAAAGTGTAAAACACAAATTATCCGCATGTCATCACAAACCACGATCGCAATTATTTTTATTCTTGACTGTGCTATATATGAGGCTTGTTAAATGTGTGTTCAATTCATCCGACATAATTATTTTAAAGCAATATAAAAAATTTCTGTGTGTAAATATTTTGTATTTTTCATTACGTTCATTTTGCACTGGTGAATGTAGATTTTATTGTTATCGTTAGAATTATTAATATCTAGAGTGTTTCGTATATCATAGACATGAATATCCAGGCCTGTCAATTGACTTAGTTTGATGATAAGACTTTTTTCTGCTTTGGCTTGGTAGCGATATGCTATTTGATTGGTCAACACTATGGAACATAATAATGTTAATTGAGATAGAATAGTTAAACATTTTTTAGATGTTCATTAGGTAAATGTCTTCACAGAGTTCAATACTTGGAATCTTCCGCAGATTAAACTAAGCAGAGCTAAACAATGTGACTGGTCCATGCTTTGAGGCAAGGTAACTCTGATTCTACCTGATAGAGAGTGACGAAACTTTGATGATAAGACTTTGTTCTGCTTTGGCTTGGTAACGATAAGCTATTTGATTGGTCAACACTATGGAACATAATAATTTTAATTGAGATAGAATAGTTAAACATTATTTAGATGTTCATTAGATAAATGTCTTCACAGAGTTCAATACTTGGAATCTTCCGCAGATTAAACTAAGCAGAGCTAAACAATGTGACTGGACCATGCTTTGAGGCAAGGTAACTCTGATTCTACCTGATAGAGAGTGACGAAACTTAGTGCATAGTTTCACTATCAGGTATATCAAAACGTTTTGATCGTGGAAATTTTATACTTAGACTAAATATATATAATCAGCTTGCTACTCTTGTAAAAGAAACGTGCAACATATAATCCTGTGTCATCTATTTATTTTGGGATTTCGGCAGGGGACATCCCTTGATGTACTTGAAATATCAGTTATAAATTATTAAATACAACATGATCATGTATTTATTAAAGGGACAATAACATTCTTGCTGGCTTGGTAGCTCCAGAAAATAAATAATACCCTTATTCTAAGTACTAGATGTTTAAATGTCCTACCTGTTGTGTAAATTATCCATTACAACCTATTTTATTTGTCCAGAGGGTTCGAAAATATTTTAAAATCCAAGTCACATTTGAAAAGGTTTACGTTAGACTTTACAAATCAATTGTTTGATTTTTTCCAATTTTTTAAATTAGGTGTGTTAAGGTGAAATTTGTATCATCGTTTAATTGGAATATTCTAAGATAATACGATTTGTTGACCAGAATGAAGATTGGGACATATTTTTCAGTTACAACAAGAGTGTTATTGTACCTTGTGTTAATATGTTCAATTACTAAATGCCAATCAAAGAAGAAGTGTTATTGGGGCTTTAATGCTAAGCTATGACATGTTATATACCATATTGTGAATATGTTGGAATAACCATATAGTATAATTACATGCATATACTTTATATACGCCATTTCCGTCCGTCCGTCCGTCCGTCCGTCCGTCCGTCCGTCCGTCCGTCTGTCTGTCTGTCTGTCTAAAGTTAATATCCGATTGACTTGAAATTTATACACCGCCGAAGAAGCCTATTGATTGTCAGCTATATCCGTTAATTACTGCCAGAGTTATGATCACTTTGAAAAATCTTGTGAACGCTCTAGAGCAATTGACTGTAAATTTATACACAGTGTTTAAGGTCATGAGATGAAGAATCTTATTGATTGTCAGCGAATTCCGACAATTGCTGCCAGAGTTATGACCCTTGATCACTTTGAAAGATCTTGTGAATGTTAATGTCCGATTGACTGTTAATTTGTACAAGTGTTTAAGGTCATGAGATGAGGAATCCTATTGATTTTCAGCGACGTTCGATAATTACGTACGTAACTAACGTGCGAAAATTAAATTGTAGCTGGCTTTTTTTTTTCGCACGTATACAAAGAATGACCATTTTGCCCAGTAATCCCAGTCAGAATTTGGCTATTTTTTTTTAAAAAAATTGTGTTAAAAATTTGTTTAGAACTGAAATAAATTGACTATTAGTCAATCGCAACGCTAACAACATTAACAGAATTGATTGTGTATATCTGAAATAGACACGACCGAAGCACAAAATAGTGCTAATATGTCGACGTCAAACCGAGGCAAAAGTTAATACATGATTGACTTTAAATTTATACACAGTGTTTAATGTCACGAGACGAAGAAGTCTATTGATTTTCGGCGATATCTGCTAATTACTGTCAGAGTTATGACCCTTGATCACTTTGAAAAATCTTGTGAACGCTTTTAATCACTTTAAGATATCTTGTGGACGAAGACCATGAGATAAACAATCAAAACAATTCTGATAATTACTTAATGGACCATTACTCGTAATAAGATTTTCATGTGCTGTAATCGTTCTCCTTGCTGACAAATGAAAAAATATGCGACAACCATTGTTGACTGCCCGGACGACTTAGCTGTTGTGGGCGTATGTTTCGTTGCCGGACAACCTATCTTTTTTATGATGGCATTATTTCCCAACCAAGCCGGATCTCAATATAAATATGTTGATTATGTTCTATATACATGTAATGGATGTTAATCTATTATTTTTAGAGAATTTTAAATAAGTGCCACTTACAGATTGTGGGACCACCTGACAATTCTAGATACTTAAGATGTAATTGGGCATATTTTGTTAATAAAAATTGATATCATATACTACGATATTAGAGAGAGAGAGAGAGAGAGAAATGGGGTTTAACGTCCACTCAACACAAACTAGGTCATTTCGGGACTAACATATGTTTTTTAAATTTTATTTCAATAATTCGCTTACGCGTAGGGGTCTTTAGCAGTGGGAGGAAACCGGAGTGCCCGGAGGAAACCCACGAGGTTGAGAAGACGCCCCTATCTCCATGCCACATACTAGGATATTACATTGTATAATTGTGTTACAATTTCCATTTTTATACAGCTGTTATAATATATTGTCGTCGCTCCTGTCAGTAAAGTGTTAGTGATTGTTAGAGACTCAAGTGTATCCATTGACGGCGCCCCTATCTCCATGCCACATATGCTCACACCAGGGATCGAAACCACAGGCGAAAGCCAGAGGTGATCGGCCAGCTAGAGGTCGAAGCGCGGCACTCTAGACCACTAGGCCAACACAACCCCCTCTTTATTTCTGTGAATTATTGTGTTGGTAGGGGTCTCGGTACACAGCTCAAAGGTTAAGGCGGTCTTAATTATAAACCTTTCATCTCAGAGAGAGTGAGACAGAGAGGAGATGAGGTATAAAGTTCATTCGAAAAACTATTAGTATGTCATGACAGACGGTATAGACGTTTGCTTAAATTGTATTTCAATAAATCGGTTAAATGGGGCGGGGGGAGCAGAGAAAAAGAGAAAACTCACAAGGTTGGACAGGCGACCCTTTGTCCTTTCACGTATAAGCTGTTGATAGAACCACGCCAGTTTTGACTCATTGACAGACCTCATGATACAACGCGCACGCGCTAACAATTCAGCTCTCCTGTGTTATTGACGTTAAACCTCTTTCTCTCTAGGTCCAAGGTAGCTAGGGAGTGACATATTCACCAGCTAACCTAAATGAATCCTTTTTTATATTGTTGATGTTCCCTCTTCTTATTTTTGCAGTTTCTTTTTATTACCTTCTTTGTTATAAAATTGTTTCTAGAATAAATGTAAACATAAAAATACCAACACGTTTTGCTTATACATAAAAACTTTTAAATCTATTGACATTATTGTCGTGGCAAAAAGGTATTCCAAATACAATCTAAACCCTGTAAAGTTTTAAAACGTTTGATATGCAGAAAACATGCTGTAGAAGATGGGTAATAGGTTATCGAGTTGCCTCCAATTTAGTACAATATTATCATGGGAACCGAATAATACCTGGAACATGGTATTCGGCGTCTAAACTGGGATAATGAAGAAATGAAATGAAATGGGGTTTAACGTCCTACTCTTTTGCACCTAACCTGGGTTAATGGAAGACGAACATACGCCAAACAGTGTGCTATGAGGGAAATTTTGCCCGGGCAGCGGCGCTACGGCTTACTCTTTGACGAATTCCAACTGCCACGGGATCTTTTACATGCACACCAATGTGTACACAGGACATCGGTTTTTCTTGTCAGGTCCGCCGTCCTACATCACTGAAAAGGGGAAACCACGCCGGAAACTTTCTCGGCCATTGCAGGGACCGAACACCCGGCCTCCAGGCTAGCGAGCCATCGCCTTACCCACTTAGCCACCGTCATCCCCTGCGTCTAAACAGGGAAATATAATCGACTAGTGACGTCAGTTAGTTTCGGTTTCTTCGTGAATGAAATATTTCCGGGTCCTGAGCACGTCGCCATTTTTATTGAAATAGTCGGACTTTAAAACACCTATCGTGTGTATATCAGTGACTATTTGGACTATATTCACCGTAAGTATAAATTATTATTTGATATTGAGTTTATAACACACGTTTAAACTATGATATATATACTACCAGATTCATAATACAACACACGCTGTGACTTTTGATATTTTTACATGTTCTGTGTTGATACAGTTATATCGAGAAAACATTGATTACGATCTAACGTACTATAAAGTAGATCGAGAGACAGGTAGACGAGTGGTGTAAAATTCGTGTGTTGGATCATATAGGTCTATCTTTCGATACTAGTACGTGACAAGGACCAAGGTAGCTTGTCTGCTAAGCTTGTGGGTTTTCTCTGGGTCCCCACAGCTAAAGAAAAATAATTGGACCATTATGTCAGTCCCGAAATAATCTAGTTTATGTCGAGTAGACGTTAGCTCTCTCTCTCTCTCTCTCTCTCTGATGGTATCATGGTAATATATGGATTTCGGTATATTAATTGATCACAAGTATGTGTAATATGCCTCTCAAGAATTCGATAAAATATGGATTCAACAATACCACACTTCCGTAATTTACAAATAGAACTGTTAATTTGATTGTGAGCTAACGGAAACAAATTAACTGGTAAATTTCTAATATTTCATTTATTGTCTACTGTCGATCACCTACAGTGTCCGATAGTATACCCCCCCCCCCCGCCCCCGCAACGTCACCGCAGTTTATATATATATATATACAGGTCACGTTTTACGGAAAATACAGCTTATTACTGAGCGACGTTTAGACAAGGCTTCTCTCGGTTTTATCAAGCAATGTTCTGATCTACAGGGGCACAAGTACCTAAGACATGTTGCTGACAGTCCCGCATGCCTCTGTGGTCACTTCTTTGAAGATCCTGATCACTACCTTTTGCAATGCTCTTTACATTCAAATGCACGTAAGGAAATCATAGACAAATTACAATACAACCATAAAAACATAAACTGTCTCTTGTTCGGATCCACAAATTACTGTACCGATGTAAACAACAATATTTTTAATCAAGTCCACAAGTTTATTGACACGTCAAATAGATTTAATTTGGCTCATTAGCAGTTTTATTTTATTTTACTGTATTGGTTATAATTAACGTGATGATTTAAACCAAAGCCATAATATATATTGTACATTGTCATTTTTCTTATCATATATGCATTTACATATATTTAGGTGTGTGTTTGCCATTTTAACTCTGTATATACACCCATTTTGTTCCTTAGTCTTAATATTATGTATGTATATAATCTAGGGAGAGGGGTTTTACATAGGCGAAGCCTGTTTCCCAATCCCGTTCATACATTCTGAATAAAATATTGTTTATAAAAAAAAGTGACAAAATATGAAAATATGACAATACAGTAAAAGATACATGTACATAACAATGCTAAGTTAATGCTGACCAAGCAGAGAAATCCCTTAATTACATGTACCTTGGCCGGTACCTAAAGGGAATTTAATTGTGACCTGTAAACTCCAGTTTAATTGCACAGTATATGTATTCGATGAATGTAAAATAAAGGGACTTTCGAAATATGAAGTTTAATTTGAACCAATTTTTACAAATGATTTTACATATGAGTGTGTATAGATTATTCTGGGCAGTTATTACACCTACATTATGCAAGAGCTAAATCTGCCTATTGCAGGTCTTTTGTTAGACCCAAAATGTTATATTAACTATTAATTTAGACATAATCTATTAACAAAATAAGATCATAATCAACTCTCGATGGCATCGAATACTCGAGATTTTAATTGGATTAGAACGGTTCGCCATTTAAAAATTTAATCTAAAAATTGGAAAGCGATGCTAAGTCGCGATCATACCACTGCCCTGGTTACGATGATGCACACGCCTTGTCAAAACTACTAACAGTAATAATTTGGCTCTGAATAAAGTAATTTGAATGAAATTTCCAATATTCGCTAATTTTTTTTTATCATTTATTATTAAATTATTACAGCAAGAATGACCAACTCTTTATTAAGCTCTTAACTAATTTATGAATCTTTAGGGCGAATTTCTAATTGGAAAATAATGTGGGACTCACGTGAATAGAAATTGAAAAAATACCGTTAGATTGTAAAATTGCTTCAGAAACAGGCAATTGACAATTTTAATTACCATTTTAAATTTGTTCTAAACGGGTGTTTATTTTGCGAAAAGTACCGTTAGATTGTAAAATTGTTTCAAAAACTCGCAACTTAAATTTTAATTGCCATTTATATTACTTAAATTTGTTTCAAACGGGGTGTTTAATTTGCGCATATTCGTTGTGATATGCTTCCTGTCCACTTTTCGTTTAAAGCTAATTTTCCCTGCACCTAAAATTGAAACTAAAAATAAAAGATTTGACTGGATAGCAAATGTAACATATGTGTCACGGTGATTCAATAACTGCTTGTATATCACTAATTTCATACACTTGTCGATATCAAAAATAGTTAAATGGGCTTGACTTAGTTAAGAATTTGCCGTTCGCGAACCTTCCCTATTCAATTGAATTAAGCGAGCTGTCAGTGTTAGCTGAGAATGTATTACCGTATACAAAGTATAATGTCGTAAACACACGCACTGTACTTATGCATGACCTATTTTTAAGATAACGTTGCTATTAAACTCTCAACTAAAAACTACATACCGCTTGCAGTTAAGCGATGCACTTTAAACGATGTATTTGTTTCTTAAATATGCTAATTCCGCCAATTGCAGGTCTTGTCAAAACTTCAAACATGCATAACCTTGCTCAGAATGAAGTAATGGACTGACCTTTTCAATATACTCCATATTCATTATCTATTTATAAACTAGCAGGTACAGCGAAAATGACAATTACTTTATCTAAACCTTACAATATGCTGGAAACCATAGAATACACATGACACGTATACCCGGGAATCGGGGTGGCTAAGGCGCTGGCTCGCTAGCCTGGAGCTAGGATTTTAGATCCCTGCATTGGCCGAGAAAGTTGGGATGGCCTAGTGGTCTAGAGTGCCGCGCTTCGACCTCTAGCTGGCCGGTCACCTCTGGCTTGCAGCTGTGGTTTCGAGCCCTGGTGTGATCGTATGTGGCATGGAGATAGGGGCGCCTTCTCAACCTCGTGGGTTTCCTTCGGGCACTCCGGTTTCCTCCCACTGCTAAAGACCCCTACGCGCAAGCGAATTAATGAAATAAAATTAAAAACAATATGTTAATCCCGAAATGACCTAGTTTGTGTCGAGTGGACGTTAAACCCCATTTTGCTCTCTCTCTCTCTCTCTCTCTCTCTCTCTCTCTCTCTCTCTCGTTTCCGTGAAACGGCGGAGGCTAGGTTGCCGGACATTGCAGCAAATTGACAAAAAAAAAAAAAAAAGACGAACCAAAGCGAAAGCCGTTAAATCGGGGATGCAGCAGGTGTGCTGATATCACCTTATACCATGACATATTTATTCATTAGGTGTAATATTACGTGACCAACCGTCTTATTGGGTATATGGTGGGTGGGTGCTCGAATGATTTGCTACTCCGCGTTATATCATAAGGTCTGTCAGTGTCAGTGAGTCAACATTGAGTCAACTGGCGTGGTTGTAGGTGACATGGAATGGACTCTCCTGTCCACCCTCGTGGGTTTTCTCCGAGACCTCTGGTTCCCCCCCCCCGCCACACCCACAGACGCAGATAAAGACCGCTACGCGCAAGCGTATTATTGAAATAAAATTGAGGCATATGTTAGAACAGAAATGACGTAGTTTATGTCTAGCGGACGTTAAATTAAATTTCCCTGTCTCCTTGGGTACATCTTTGAAGGAATTCCCAATGTCCTATAAATAGGTTGCTGTTGGGTATTTCCGATTGTTATTGTGGTCGATTACCCACAATTCAATTTCTGACATATACAGACTCACATAATTTAGACTGTTTAATCCGTTGTTTTAATCTAAGTTGCCTTATAGATTTAAGGGAGAACGAGAAACCATATATTTAAATAAACCTACTAAACTACAGCTATTGACATCGATCGAGTCTAACGTAAGTTATCATAATTTGACGTCTAAAGGTATGACTTGTAAATACATGTTATTATATATTCCAATTTCAATGGTTCTAAATAGGTTATCACTTCAGATATTATGTAATGGACTTAAAAATAAAATGTGCTTCATGTGTCAATAGCAAATATACAGAGCCGTACGGCACGTTTAGTCTTACAAATGTCGTTTTCTACTGATCGATTCTGGCATCTTGATATTGTAATTAATTGTCTATTAATGGTTTGAATATACAGCCCAGGTCACGTGGGCTTTGAGCTGAGTTATTTTTACATTTGAATCGCTCCGTTTGATAAGAATAACTGTGCATATATATTAAAATAGTCCACGCCTCGAGATATGTATGAATTTAAAACAAACTTAACTTAAAAACAAAACTATGTATTTAAACTCAATAATAAGATTTCAAAATTGTGTAATAACTGTATATATAATAATAATAATTTATTTTATTAATATATGTATATAAAAATTAATGGTTAAAAATGCTTTTAAAAAGTACTATTGTTTAATTGTCTACATGTTTCGCCTGAGCTTGTCAAGACATACAATAACAATGACGTGACGTCACGGAAGAATAAACATACACTAATATCAATCATATTGAAGTAGATTAACATAATATTGTAATTATTTTGAAATGTTTAATTTGGGTTTAAATTTGTCAATGAAATATTAATCTTTCAATCTCATTTTCATGGAGTCTGAATAGGCATCTTAAAAAAAGGGTATATCTATTTTTAATTCGCCTTTACCGCAGATATCAAGGCGCTCAGTTAAAGGGATTTTCCTTAAGTTTGGTTCCCTGGTATGTTGTCTATGAACCGTTACTCTGTTTTGTAACTTATTAGTGCTTACCAACTAATACACCATTTAGACACGGTTAGCGCTTTCTGTTCGTACTGAACATCATCAGACCATTTATATTTATGACGAATTACGTAGAACAATAGACGCAACGTCATGACGTTACTATAAATATATCAAATACACCATAAAATATTATTTAATTCGGGTTTGTATTTGATACATTTATAGTAACGTCATGGCGCTGCGTCTATTGTTTTTCATAAATAAAAATGGTCTGATGATGTTCAGTACGAACAGAAAGCGCTAACCGCCAAATTAGTATTTTGGTGTCTTTCTTATTAAAAGCTAAAGCTGAAAACAAAGACATGTATTAAAACTCAAATACGATTTTTAAAAACAAATAATCATGGCAAACTATAAATTATTCAACAAACGTGACAAGTGTTCTTGAATATCTGACGTCGTATGATCGTAATAATACACGCCAAGATTTTCATGTCGATGCCCCTGATCTTCCTTTCATGTTTACAATTTTTAACCGATTTTGACGAACTTGAAATTAAGGAAACGTTTTTTTGCTTACCAACTAATATATCACGAAGATATTTCAACATTCGGGATTACAATGGCTAAGTGGGTAAGACCACTGGCTCGCTAGCCTGGAGGTCGGTGTCCTATCTCTGCATTGGCCGAGAAAGTTCATCAAGATTTTCCGGCGTGTTTCCCACTTGTCAGTGATGCAGGAACGGAGGACCTGACGAGGGCAACTATGTAGTTATTCTGATGGGACAATATAAATAACACACGTGCTATCTGGACGGTATGACGTGACGTCACATGCAGACCTATAATGTACGTGAACTTATTAAGATCAGCGGGTTCTCGGTAGCCTGAAGGTCAGGTGCTCGATCCCAGAGAAATTTCATCCAGATTTTCAGGCGTGGTTCCCCTTTGTTGGTGAAGCAGGAACGGAGGACCTGACAAGGCCTGACATATGTCTAGTCGCTAGGATGACCAAGGTCCCGAATACACAATGGCGTGCAGGTAAAATATCCCTTGAATTGTCCGTCTTCATTAGCCATGTTCGGAACAGTAGAACGTTAAACCCCATTTCATTTCATATCATTTGGTTTTCAAGATTCAGTAATGATATCAATTTCCAATACCATACAAGGTATGGAGGATATTTGATTTGATAAATTAATAACGATATTGTTACTTATCATAACACCTTCGCTTTTTCCAGACCTAGTGTGTTTTAGACAATTTTTCTCCGACCCCTATCAAGTTTCTATTTTCAGAATGCAATAGCAATCAGGGTAAATCATTTATAAATTTTGCATTTGACAGATAAACCAGCAAAATACCGGGAATGAAAATGCGACGAGAGGATTCCATCAAAATACAGAGAAACTTTGAATACATACTCAATAATCTCGTGAACTGTGATGGTCTTGTGGATTATCTGTTTAGTAGAGAGGTTCTTGACTACGAACAACAGATTATGATAGAAGAAACAAAAACGGGTAAACCAAGAGTGAAGAAATTGTTGAATCTTCTAATGACCGAATGTGGTGATTGTTACGATGCCTTTTTGGAAGCCCTGAGAGAGAAGAAGCTGGAGGAGATGGCTAATTTAATAGATTCAGGTATGTTACAAAGCTGAAGCAAATCGATTCTCACCGGAAGTTAAAGTAAACAAATGGGGTTAGATCGCGTAATTATCAGAAGACAGACATACGTTATGCGATGTGCTATGACGGAAAGCTTGTCCGGACAGCTGATATTTCGCCTACGCTTCACGTGACTTTGTTTTTGTCCTACCGGATCGACTTGATACTATATCGTGTCAGGCCCTCCTCAAAGCACTGATAATGGGGAACTGCGTCTAGTTATTTGGCTGGAACGACAAACGTGAGTTCAGTGTACACGGCGAAGTGCACCTATATAAACTCACACTGAATATTTAATCTATTCCATATTAAACCAAAATCTGTACAAGAAAAATAGATTTAACAGGGGCGGATCCAGGAATGTTTGCATTAGGGGGTTTGCCAGGTTTCTGTTACGGAAATCTGCCAGCATCGTCTCTAAATTAAGTAGGCATACATACAAATAGAGTTTTTAAACAGAGAAATCATTTTTATACTGATGTAAGTCACTTTGTGATGTAATTTCATTGATGCAAGGTATTTTTTTTTTCATGTAGCAGCTGAGCATATCAATTGATGGAACACATGCGCCTAAAATAGAGTTATTCCTCTTGGGTGAATCAATGAAAGGCGGTGTATTTATGGGTTACCCTAACGCCAGACTGAAAGCATTAGAATAGACTGAAAACTGGTTCTGAGTGTCGTCCATAACATTCAGACACTTTTGAGTAAAAGATAGGTTACGTGCCCTTGTTTTGAAGTTAGTCTCGTTTAACTAGTCTACCGACCATTTTAAGTCTAATTGACAGGTCTTGATAATCAGGAGTACCTTTTTTACGAAACATAAGTCCAGCTTTCTGTAGAGAGCAGTGATCACCCTGCCATATATATCATCACCAGACATGAGATATGAATGCGCGCACTTGTCCAATGGGTTAACCAATCAGAACTGGTCGCATTCTTGTAAAAACATGCGTTACGAAGGCTACGGAACGTTGTTTAATAAAACGGCAATTTGGTGATTTTGAGATTATACACAATAGAACTATAATTCATGTCTACCCGAGAACAGGTTTCCAGCAATTTATACATTTTTAAACTCGCGAGAACGCCCTGAATTAAGTCAAAACTAAACTAAGGAGGGGGGTGGGGTACATAAACAAGCCTGTTCCCCCATCCGTTTCAGATGTCCCTAATACAAATATTGTTTAACAAAAAAATATGGTTGATGTCATTGAAATTTGTCTTTAAGAATAAAGGTATTTATTCCGCGGGTTCTATATGTCATAGCTGCACCCAAGGGGAATTTGACGTTTTAGCTAGTCGTGTGTCCACAATTAACATCGCACAAAACATCACCGACAGCAATTTCAACTTTATTCCTGGATTTTTCAGAATACGTTTACGCTGATTACTCAATCACCCAATTAAAATTCTCTATTTTCAATGGTATTTAGTGGTTAAATAAAGAATAGTTTTCCCAGCGATAAGAATATTTCGATTCTGTAATGCCACCAATACTGCAATACTCAAAGCAAATTCTTTTAAAAATAATTTAGCTTAAAAACACTTTATACATCCATATTAGGTTTAATATTATTCCATGGGCGTGCACCTTTTTTTCACACGCACCATTTTTTAAAAAGAAACATTAGAAAATAAGTATATTTACACCTTTCGTGCATTTCAGTAAAACATTTCATATTTAATATAAAACAAATAATTCACCGTCTGGGTAGGTCAAAGGGGAATAACTCTATTAGACTTAGTGGAATAAATCTGCTTTCGTCTGTTATTGTTTGACCTTTGCTGAACGTCATCGAGCAGCTGGTTTATAAGATAATTATATTATCACCCGTCTGTTTATTTCAGCAAAAGTAGAAAAGGGTGCGATGCAAGAAGACCATTTAGACATGGAGTAGCCAGCAAGAATTCCTAGTGACAAAATTCAAAAACGACGTCGAGGACTTAATAACGAAGTTTTACAGGCAAATGATCATAGATTCCCACGAAATAAGAGATAACTATAATGTAGCCGGTGCTACCAGACTAGTAGAGATACCATAAACTGGGTTTTTTTTTCTCAAAAATGTTTTACGAAATGTAACTAGAAGTAACAATAGTGACATCTTATATTGCTCACTGATCCAGCAAAGTTAATGCTCAAGACGCATTAATATTACATTATTATAGTTGAATTGAAATTATTCCATTTTTATCTTATTTGCTTTTAAAATACTAATTACATTTTTCTATTTTCTATTGCTATTTAGTATTGTCAACTTAAAGTTCCAATAGCATATTTTTATACGTCCACATTCATAATGTGAACGTATTATGCCGTCGCCCCTGTCTGTGTGTGTGTGTGTGTGTGGGTGTGTGTGTGTGTGTGTTTGTTTGTCGTCTACAGGCCACATTTCTTAACTTATAATTTTGAAACTTAGCATACACATTTTTTGTACCCTAAGGAACATCCCTATCGTTTGGGGTGTATGCCCCACCCCCAGGGGCAGAGCCACGCCCATTTTCTTTTCGTGTGTCTTTGTGTCGCCTACAGGGAGCAATTCTTACTGGATTTTCTTCAAACTTGGTATACGTATTCCTTATACCCTAAGGAAGATCTCTATTGTTTTTGGTGCATGCCCGACCCCCAGGGACAGAGCCACGCCCATTTCTAGTATGTATTTGTTTGTCGTCTACAGGCCACATTTCTTAACTTATAATTTTGAAACTTAGCATACACATTCTTTGTACCCTAAGGAACATCCTATCATTTGGGGTGCATGCCCAACCCCCTGGGGCAGAGCCACACCCATTTTCTTATCGTGTGTCTTTGTGTCGCCTACAGGCCGCAATTCTTATTGGATTTTCTTTAAAACTTTGTATACTTACTCTTTCTACTCTAAGGATGATCCCTATCGTTTGGGGTACATGCCCTACCCCCAGGGGCAGAGCCACGCCCATTTTCTTTTTGTGTGTCTCTGTGTCGCCTAGAAGCCGCAATTCTAACTGTATTTTCTTAAAACTTTGTATACTTACCCTAAGGATGATCCGTATTGTTTTTTGGTGCATGCCCGACCCCCAATGGCAGAGCCACGCCCATTCCTTGTATTTATTTTTTTGTCGTCTACAAGCCATATTTCTTAACGTATCATCTTGAAACTTTGAATGATTATGCTTTGTACCCTAAGGAACATTTCTATCATTTGGGGTGCATGCCCAACCCCCAGGGGCAGAGTCACGCCCATTTTCTTTTTGTGTGTCGCCTACAGGCCACAATTCTTAATCGGTCATCTTGAAACTTAAAATACTTATTCCTTATACCCTAAGGATGACCCCTTTTGTTTTGGGTGCATGCCCGGCCCCCATGGGACAGCAACACCCATTTGGTTTATGTATTCCTTATAGCCTGAGGGCGTCCACTATTGATTTTGATGAATGCCCCGACCCCCAGGGGCAGAGCCACGCCCACTTTTTGCCTTTAGTGTTAGGAAGGCACAATTCTGAATGGATTATCTTGGTATAGTTATTTCTTATACTCTAAGGACGGCAACTATTAATGTTGGTGCACGACCCTCAACGCTAAACAAACCAAACACCTAGCCTTCTTGACAAAGTACCATATCAATCAAAGTAGGAATGTGGACGTATATTGTAGCGTTAGCGTTATGTTTAAGTTATATTTTTAAAATGTATTAAAATAAAGCCTTAAAATAGATTTAACCTATAAACAGTCCTACCTTGTTAAGAATAATCCTATTAATCCTATAATTAATTCACTATTGCCAGTTGAGAAATTGGCAAAAATATCATTTTCAACTTCAAATTCAAACGTTTGAAGATGGCCGTCCATGGAGAGGAATAGGAAAACAAGGGAGGTAATTGAGTTACTATTTCCCGAATCAGGCTGTGTCAGCCTTTTTAATGCCCAAAAAATTTTGCCCATGATCGTATAATAGTGAGTTGACAACCTTTTGAGCAAAAGACATAGAAATAATTATGTTATGTTTATAATATGAAATTGGAACTTTAAAGATCATTTATGGGAGATTATGTCAATAGCAGGCAGTTTCCACTATAATAGTTATTAACAACTAATTAATGTAAAATTACTTTGCGGGAATTTCAGTCAAACTGATTTACTCTGAACCGAGATTTTAGCCATTGAAAATTCGATCATCATTATTAGTAAAGTTGGTACGATAAAAACATAGTCTCCGTTATCCATTTCCTGATTAAATCATGAATGAAAGTAGAGCAGCAAATCGGGTCTTAATCAAATACATATCACAGACTACCATTGACACCGAGAGTTGATTTAGGTTGATTTTGCATAATGTATGTTTAACAGCTTTTTATAAAATATCTCAGCATGATTTCGTCTTTTTGAGTGAATTATGTATATAATTGCAACGTTTGTTTAATATTTAACACTGATGTAAACTCATTTAACAAAAAAAAAAACGTACTGAAAATGTGACGTTCTGAAAATGTGGACAATTTAAAACTGTATGCAGCTATTAGGTACATATATAGACTTCTTATCTAATTGGATTGAAATTGTGTTAGGGTGACGGTGGCTAGGTGGGTAAGACGCTGGCTCAGTAGTCGGGGGCTCGATCAATGAAAAGGTAAATAATCAATTAAAAACCAAAATATATCGAAAACCTACCCACACTGATCAATACATTAATTTCAACACTAGCCATCCCCACCACATCAAAAAAGCTCTGATATCCACCCTAGCACGATGAGCCATTAGCCTTTGTGAACCTGAATACCTGTAGGGCGAATTGGAACATCTACGCCATGTATTTTGCAACTTAAACCATTACCCTCCATCACTAGTCAATAAGCAAATTAATGAAACAACTAAAAACATCAATAGAAATCAACAAAAAACACCAAAAGAGATGATTAGAGTAACTTTGCCATTTCACGGCAACCTAACATATCAAGTGAGTAATTTACTTAAGAAGTACAACATCGACACTACATTTTCTGTTCCTACAACCTTGAAACAGATACTTAAAGCTAATGGCCAAAAAAAACAATCCTACCTATTCAGCCTAAAGGAGTTGTATACAAACTGAATTGTTCGTGTGACTTTTTTTATATTGGTGAAACTAAACGTCCACTTGACAAGCGAATATCAGAACACCGGTCCAAAACTGCCACCAACAACTCGGCCATAGCTGAGCACCTACAGAACCACCCGCAGCACAAAGTCGATTGGAATGGGGTGCAGATATTAACAACCAACCAACTGAAAAAAAAACCGAGGAAAATCCTAGAAGCGATTAACATTAGGCGGTATTCACCCCAACTAAACAGGGACGCAGGGCTGCATATTTCAAGGGCATACGATCAGGTCATCAGAATGAACAATACAGCTTAAGTTACAACCCATTAATTACAAACTTTAATTGTTTAGTTAGTCTGAGAGAAGTGGCAGTGTGTACTTGCTTTCCTATCATTAGTATGTATCTATAAGTCAAAATGGTTCCCCCCCCTTTTTATTACAATATGTTTCCAACCTATGGCCTTTTCTTACTGTCCAATTTATTACGCAATTAACTTCAATTATCATTTCTTTCCTTTTTGAGTTTCACTCTTAATTTGTCATTGTCATAACCACTTGCTCATCTACCATACACATTATCACCCATCTTGTTTTTTTAGCCAATGGACTATACAATGCCCATATCAATTTATTAAAAGTGTTATCCATAACTTAGTAAATGGTTTCATCAAATTACCCCATTAATACAATATAGTAACATCCAACGGCTCCCCTTTGATGGTCTTCATAATTAGCTAAATGTTTTGATTGTTTAATTAACTACCCCTCTTTATCTTGTGTTGAATTTGTTTAATCCTTTATCTTTATTGTTATTGTTATTTAAGCTTATTATATGGTTTCACCATGTCCACTCTTATATATTCATCTGAAGTTTATGAAATGTCATTGTGCTTGATAACGATAAGAGGATACTTGTCGAAACGTCGTGCTTTTAGAATAAACCAGTGATTGTTTCCCATAAAAATTGTGTTCTATTAAAAAAACACAGTGTTTCCGCTTGTTGTATTTCAATGTGCAGTAAATATCGCGGACACTGCTGGGGAGTCCCACATAAATGACGTCATAAGTAGGAAAGGGTTGCTTTACGGGGTGTGGGTCCATTTTTGCATTAACACACACTACGTGCAAAATATTTGCCATTTTCAATCTGAACGTGCTGCAATTCTGGCGTCTGGGTTTGAAATCTCATCTTTATAAACCAGACATCAGTAATCTGACCAAATATCGTCAATTTCTTAATACTAAATTTCGGGCTACAATCTTCACAAAAGAGCGCGGGGGAATCCAGCTTTTTGAGTAGTAACAGGTCACATGACCTAACAAATCAGGTGATCGCGTGATATGGATAAGCTGCCAAAGAGGTGCCATAATGGAGTTACATATAAGGAGCTATTCTCCACACAACTATAGCTTTTGTTTGACGTAGTAGAACATAAACATCCAGTTGGACATACAAGGGCATAATCATACCCCTCGCAGTGTTCCGTTTGATTAGAGGGGTTTCTCGGACCATTGCTTCAGGAATCTGGGGCATAGTAGACGCAAGGAAACGCAACAACAAGGCCGTTTATCGAACAAACTCGCTTATCAAGTGCCCTTTACTTCTCCGAGTTTGTCGTCAGTACAATCGTGGGCGGAAACGCGACTGTAGACAGCCGAACCTCGAAACGAAATACGGGGCAAGTCATTTTTTTTTAAACAATATTTTATTCAGAAATTGAAAGGGATGGATGAACAGGCATATTATAGCCTATACAAGAATTAATATGGATATGTAAAAGAAGTATTTGAGTAAACAAAAAACAGTAAAGTGAATTATATTTTTTATATACATATTTACACATTGGCTACGCAGTTGGTCATGTTCGCATTTTGGTCGATATAGATGTTATACTGATATTAAAACCTTCTGCCCATGTCAAAAAACACGTGGACCCTTTCAAAAATGGTTAACGACATATGACTGCTGCTTGCACCGTATAACGGATTATGTGTATTGATAAAATTCGGTGGTAAAAGATTTATCGATATTTTTCGTGCATCAGAATGTAAGGAGGGATGTAAAAGGAAATGATCTGTATCTTCGAAGGAATGACAGCCATGACACTCGGGGCTGTCCGAAATATACCTTAGAAATTTATGCCCATTTAGGTCACTGCATGAGAGACGAAGACGACTATGTAATATTTGATTTTTACGTTTACCAAAGTTGAAATAAGAGGGTATATTTTTGTCTTTATCAGTTATTTTGGTTTTAAATTTATTTATAGAGACCATTCATATAAAGTCACAAGACATCCTGTCAGAAAGCATATTATTATCATCACAATGCACTTGCATAAGTCCACAATTCGACCATTTATTGAATGTCATAAATACATTAAATTAATGTTACAATCTTACAATCTGTGTGTGTTTGTGTTTGTGTGTGTGTGCGAGAGAGAGAGAGCATCCTTTCGAACCTAACCTAAGGCAAAAATTTCAATAATTAGCTTGCGCTTAGAATTCAATGGTGTAGTTGTCCCAGCAAACCAAGTAACAGAAACGCAAGACCTGAAATGGGTAAAAAAGACAACGAAGACCTATTAAAAAAAATGTTTCGCTTCTATTGGGCTAATGGAAGACGGGCCTACGCCAAACAGTGGGCTATGAGGGAAATTTTGCCCGGACAGCGGCGCTACGGCCTATTCTTATATCGAATTCCAACTGCCAAGGGATCTTTAACGTGAACTCCAATGTGTACAGGGGACCTCGGTTTGTCTCACCCGAACGACTAGACAGCTGTCCTTGTCAGGCCCTCCTTCTGCATCACTGACAAGGGGAAATCACACCGGAAAATCGAGATGAACTTTCTCGGCCAATGCAGGGATCGAACACCTGACCTCCAGGCTAGCGAACCAGTGCCTTATCCACTTAGCCACCGTGACCCACCTACATATTGAACATTAAATCTTGTACCTTGTCGGACAAGAGGGTACTAATACCAGGCCCGACAGCAGACTACTAGCCCTGGGCTCGTGGATTCAAATTTTTGTTTACGTCCCTGACTGTTAACCCCACAGCCAATTGTAGGCCTCTTTTTAGTCATGGGTAATTTGTTTAGTAAATGTACAACATCAATATTCATCAGCATACACCTGCATAATTGAACTTCACTTTTACTTCATTTATACAGTTATGAAAAACACTGACGACTGGCAAATGATACATGAATCACTATCATTTACCAAAGTGTCAGTGTTTTTCAGAACTGCATAAATGAAGTAAAAGTGGCGTTAATTCCTTACATGATAAAAGTATATGATGATCGTAGGATGCATTATGTGAGAGCAAAATATGCCTAATTAGAGGTTTTTATTTTGCTTCAAATGTTTTATAGATTGTTAATTAGACATTTATTTACACGAAACGCCTATAATGAACTCTCTAGATCAACGGATGGCCCAGATGTAAATGGATTAAATACAATCGCCATTTAAAGATTTCATTTAAAAATGGAGAAGCAAGACTGACCCTTTATTAACAAGAAAAATTGCTTAGATAATAAGCATATCTATCAAAACTCCAAACAGTGATCAAACCTCTAGCCCAGCGTCTTACTCACTAACCCAGTTTGAGTCTAATGAAATGGTATAGGAGCCTTAATTTCATATATTATTAAAATGATAAAATAAATCATTGTTGATATTATTACACATAAGTTTGTGGTAGTAATTATATTAATCTAAATCATAATCTATTTGTAGCTACTGATTTTGAAGATCTGCTTTTCTCTGAAGAAAATTAAATTTATATTATGGAAGATTAGAAAATTAACTTAATATCATAGTTAAAAAGTGTAAAGAGTGTCGTCAACAGTACAGACTGCAATTATTAACTGATCCTCCTGAAAGTTTACATATTTACTCAGTTATACCCTAAGGATCACTCCTGTTGTTTTTGGTGCATGCCAGACCCCTAGCCAGGAGCAGAGCTACGTCCATTTTTTTCTATTTGTGTATCGTTTAAAGGCCGCAGCAGTAGCGATGTTCTAGTTGCATACAATCATCAGTGGGCGTTGAACAGCAGATAAGATTCAAATTGATTGAAAATCAGACACATAAGATGGCATCGAGGATTGATTGTGGTCATATGATGTTAATACATTTAAATATCTAATTAATATTTATATAACATTTCGCGTATAGAGAGACCTGCAAATTGCCAGATATAGCTCTTGCATAATGCATTTTTCATTTAAAAATAAACAGAGATATATTAATAATCTTCGGAGTTTTTTTAAATATTTAAGAAGTGAAAATTTGTCTTTGAGAATCACACGTAAAGTATGAATGCACAATTCTTGAAGAAGCATGCCAAGTTTCATGTTATTGTACTTTAACTGTGTGAGGCCTTCGCTTTTTAAGAGGCCACCCAAAAGAACAATAAAATAAGTAATGTGTCTTGGGGAGGTTGATGGGGGGGGGGGGGGGAAATACCTAATCTACCTTTATTTCATTTCATATCAAAATAATTCATATTGATTTTTAATGATATGTTGTTCTTTATGCCAATTTGTTATTTTTCATTTTAAAAAGTAGCATTTGTATGACATCAGTTGAAAGAATGGTAGATTTGGGTATATTTAGTATGGCGGGGGAAAGCGGCAAAAACCTAATGCTATGTAGAAATGTCTAATTCAAAACACACATGTAACATAATGCCATACCAAATACCTAAAACGTCTAATGCAAAAAACAAAATACAAGAAACCTCTAATACAAAATACCTCTTTCTTCTATTGCAAAAGACAAAATACAAGAAACCTCTAATACAAAATACATATAACCTCTTATGCACAATTGATTTTACAATCTGAAACATCTACCAAAGCATTAGATGACATATCTCGTTGTCATTTCTTACATTTCTCCACTGAATTATCTTTATTTAGGTCAATGTCAAGGTCACCGAACACAACTTGGCGACCTATTCGGCTAGCGAGCTATTCGACCGATCCAGCTGGCAACCTGTTCGTTGGCAACCTATTCAGAATTAAGACAACAGTCGCCCAAACTCATCTATTTTTAACAACCAATAAAATCCAACGTTACGTCTATCAAATGAAAGTAGAATAATATATTATTTTTATCAATTCCTTTAGCTCAGAATAGAGATGTAATTTCGCATTATCGTACAAAATTCTAGACATCCAACTAAATATATTCCAAAAGGTAATTAAATAGGCTTTCTAAGTATTATCAGTAAAAATTGGCACATTCATATTAAAGGGGTGCACTCTCTTCCTAAACATGACCAATTTTTAAAAAATTTTAAAGGGAAAAAACTGTTAATATCCCATGTCAAAATTCGGACCATCGTACAAAATTCTGATGATCCAACTAAATATATTCTAAAAGGTAATTGAATAAGCTTTCCAAATATTATTAGTAAAAGTTGGCACAATCATATTAAAGGGGTGCGCTCTCAACCTGAACATAGCCAATTTTTCAATATTTTAAAGTGAAAGAACGGTAATATTTGGAGTCGAAATTCGGACCATCGTACAAAATTCTTAGCAACCAGCTTCTGAAAGGTAATTGAATAAACTTTCTAAATATTATTAGTAAAAGTTGGCACAGTTATATTAAAGGGGCACGCTCTCAACCTGAACATAGCCAATTTTTCAATATTTTAAAATGAAAGAACGGTAATATTCCGAGTCGAAATTCGGACCATCGTACAAAATTCTGAGCATCCAGCTATATATTTTCTGAATGGTAATTCAATAAGCTTTCTAAATATTATTAGTAAAAGTAGGCACAATCATATTAAAGGGGCGCGCTCTCAACCTGAACATAGCCAATTTTTCAATATTTTAAAGTGAAACAAAGGTAATATTCCGAGTCGAAATTCGGACCATCGTACAAAATTCTGAGCATCCAGCTATATATATTCTGAAAGGTAATTGAATAAACTTTCTAAATATTATTAGTAAAAGTTGACACAATCATATTAAAGGGGCGCGCTCTCAACCTGATCATCGCCAATTTTTCAATATTTTAAAGTGAAAGAACGGTAATATTCCGTGTCAAAGTTCGGACCATAGTACAAAATTTGGAGCATCCAGCTATCTATATTCTGAAAGGTAATTGAATAAGCTTTCCAAATATTATTAGTAAAAGTTGGCACAATCATATTAAAGGGGCGCGCCCTCAACCTGAACATATCCAATTTTTCAATATTCTATATGTGAAGATAGACCGGTATTTTTTTTGAAGTCCAAATTCGAACCATCGTACAAAATTCTGAGCATCCAGCTATATAAATTCGGAAATGTATCTGAATGAGCTTTCCAAATATTATTAGTAAAAGTTGGCACAATCATATTAAAGGGGCGCGCTCTCAACCTGAACATCGCCACTTTTTTAATATTTTAAAGTGAAAGAACGGTAATATTCCGAGTCAAAATTCGGACCATCGTACAAATTCGGAGCATCCAGCTATATAAATTCGGAAACGTAATTGAATAAGCTTTTGAAATATTATTAGTAAAAGTTGGCACAATCATATTAAAGGGGCGCGCCCTCAACCTGAACATATCAAATTTTTCAATATTCTATAAGTGAGGATAGACCCGTATTTTTTTTCGAAGTACAAATTCGGACCATCGTACAAAAATCTGAGCATCCACCTATATATATTTTGAAAGGTAATTGAATAAGCTTTCTAAATATTATTAGTAAAAGTTGGCACAATCATATTAAAGGGGCGCGCTCTCAACCTGAACATCGCCAATTTTTCAATATTCTATATGTGAAGATAGACCGGTATTTTTTTCGGACCATCGCACAAAATTCTGAGCATCCAGCTATATATATTCTTAAAGGTAATTGGATAAGCTTTCCAAATATTATTCGTAAAAGTTGACACAATCATATTAAAGGGGTGCGCTCTCAACCTAAACGTTGGCACCCCTTTAATATGATTGTGCCAACGTTTACTAATAATATTTGGAAAGCTTATTCAATTACCTTTTAGAATATATTTAGTTGGATCATCAGAATTTTGTACGATGATCCGAATTTTGACATGGGATATTAACAGTTTTTCCTTTAAAATTTTTAAAAAATTGGTCATGTTTAGGAAGAGAGTGCACACCTTTAATATGAATGTGCCAATTTTTACTGATAATACTTAGAAAGCCTATTTAATTACCTTTTGGAATATATTTAGTTGGATGTCTAGAATTTTGTACGATAATGCGAAATTACATCTCTATTCTGAGCTAAAGGAATTGATAAATATAATATATTATTCTACTTTCATTTGATAGACGTAACGTTGGATTTTATTGGTTGTTAAAAATAGATGAGTTTGGGCGACTGTTGTCTTAATTCTGAATAGGTTGCCAACGAACAGGTTGCCAGCTGGATCGGTCGAATAGCTCGCTAGCCGAATAGGTCGCCAAGTTGTGTTCGGTGACCTTGACATTGACCTAAATAAAGATAATTCAGTGGAGAAATGTAAGTAATGACAACGAGATATGTCATCTAATGCTTTGGTAGATGTTTCAGATTGTAAAATCAATTGTGCATAAGAGGTTATATGTATTTTGTATTAGAGGTTTCTTGTATTTTGTCTTTTGCAATAGACGTATGAGGTATTTTGTATTAGAGGTTTCTTGTATTTTGTTTTTTGCATTAGACGTTTTAGGTATTTGGTATGGCATTATGTTACATGTGTGTTTTGAATTAGACATTTCTACATAGCATTAGGTTTTTGCCGCTTTCCCCCGCCATAATTTAGGTGGCTTTGATGCCTTATTGTGCTGCCGTACATGCATAATGAGGTCTAGGCTATTTCGAAAAGGGGGGCTGTAAGTAGGCCAACAAATGTAAATATACTGGATGCAATGTTGGATCGATGTTGGTCCAATGTAAGTTTGGCCAACAATGGGCCAACATTGGGCCGATGGACGAAAAAACATTGGACCAACGCATGACAATTACATTGTGCCTACGTAACTGCATACAGTGGGCCAATGTTGGCCCAAGCCTGCTACCTGGGTTGAAATGTTAGTGAGGTCCGTAAAGGCAAACACGGGCCCCTCGTGGCCAAGGGGAAAGGGCCCCCGAGTCCGAGTCAATCCTTTTCTTTACACTGTTACTGTTGAATCCACTACTGAATGAGAATGCTGTCATTGCACTGGTATGAAAATCATCAATCAAGACCCCCCCCCCCTCCATCGGACCCCCGCGAAAGAGGCCCTCAAAATAGTATAGCCTCCGCCATGATAAACCTTAAAACGCCCGTGTGTACGATAATAATGGAAGGTTGTACACTATATCATACAATATATTAACACGTCACACCCTATACTTAACTGAATACAATATTAGAAGGGTTGCTTAATGCGTGCGCATTGCATCAAAAACTCTGTCGTCATTGATTCAAGTGGCCTGGTTTCTAATACCCGCTTGTGCATAACAAGGAATAAGCACAAGCGAGTTATAAAATAAACACGTTAGTCTCAAAATAACTTGTTTTGGATACTAAGACCACCTTTCCCACATAACAACATGACGTTACTTTTACGTAAAATTTACCTAAAAATGGTCAGTCAGTTTACCATCAGTTTGTTCATCTTCTTAACGAAAATGTAACGTCAGGAAATGATGTTAATTTAACGTAAAATTTACGTCATTTTTACGTTATATTTACGACATTTCCTGACGCAAATCTAAAGTCAAGTTTACGTCATATTTGACATAAATCTAACGTAACGTTTACGTAAAGTTTACGTTAGATCCAAGTCAAAAAATGACAAAAACTTTACGTTAGATTTGCGTCAGAAAATGATGTAAAAATAAGGTAAAAATGACGCAAACTTTACGTTAGATTAATGTCATTTCATGACATTACATTATCGTTAAGAAGATGAGCAAAATGATTGTAGTCTGACCAACCATTTTGACGTAAATCTGACGTAAATATAACTTAAATTTTTGACGTTAATCTAACATGATTAATACTAACCGACCATTTTATGGAAATCAGGGTCATGATCCACAAAGTGAAATGTTGGCTCATCTAACCTGCAGACCCGGGATTGGTACATGCATTGACTTTAAACCCCATTTCATTTCATTGTATATCTAACATTGGGGGGTTGGGATGGCCTAGTCGACTAGAATGCCACGCTTCGACCTCTAGCTGGCCGATCACCTCTGGCTTGCGGCTGCGGTTTCGAGCCCTGGTGTGAGTGTATGTGGCATGGAGATAGGGGCGCCTTCTCAACCTCTTGGGTTTTCTCCGGGCACTCCGGTTTCCTCCCACTGCTAAAGACCCATATGTTAGTCCCGAAATGACCTAGTTTGTGTTGATTGAAAGTTAAATCGCATTTTTTCTCTCTCTCTATTAATTAACATGATTTGGATTTATTACAAAAAAAAATTTCGTTACCTGGAATCATGCCAATCAGTAGTTTTGGGATAGATTTATCGAGTATTGGTGGCAGATTCAAAACTTCACAGGACTGAGCCCAAATGCTGTAGGAGCCTTTTTTCATAACATGGTGATAAGGGTTGAATCCGTCGCTACAATAGGAAAGTGTTAAGTCGGTTGGCGATGTCTGTGAATATCTATCTTTCCACATGGAAGTGTAGTGCAATTTATTCGAAGGGTGATTCTGCATAATGCTGGCAACATGTGGAATATCATATAACTGTTGAAGACGTGGTATTACAGGACAATAGTGGTATTTCTTGGGTGCGTTCTCGACATTCTTTGATCACACAGCGTGGCAAACGTTACATACACTGTCGCTTTCTTTATTTCTATGATTATCTGGACAAAATATATGTCTCGTGCTTTACCAATAAATCATCAACTTTTTTCTTTATTTCATTAATATTCTTGGGTATATCACCTGACCATGGTCCCAATGCCTCTCTAATTAAATCTAAGACGATATTTGTGTCCTTCTCTGAAAGTCCACACCTGACGTGAATGTCCAACAGAGTCACACTGAAGTCGATCCATGTCAATTTTGTCAGCCCGTGCAGAGGCTTCTTTCTAGGTTCGGTTTGGTAGGAGATGAACTTGCCTATCGCTGTCCTCTGCAATAAAGTAAATTAATTGAATTCCCCCTTGTCCACTTGACACTTGAATGGCATAATAATGAAATATAAAATTTGTATGTATATAGAATTACAACAGTTTAAATCAAACCCATTCATAACTAATTCATAAATATAGCTTCTCGCAAACGAATGTCACGTCTTATTGACCGAATGCATATTACAAATGTTGATTCATTAATTACCACAATATACTCATCAGGGCCTGTTTCGCTTATTATATACTATTAAAAAAAAGTAGGGGATATTTGATTTTTAAGTGTTATTAAAGTCACCTAATGAAACTGACGAAGAAACAAATGACAAAATGAAATGAAGTTCACATTCATCGATTAATTCCAAATGATCGTTAGACTAAGTAAGGCACAGACTGACCATTATAAGGGTAAAATGATACCCGGGGTCAAACAGCAAAGTTACCACAGCATCACAACAAAGTCAGTAACGGGTAAATCCTCCTCTGTTTGCCAAACAAGCATTGATCCGACGTGGCATACTCCTAATGAGACGTCTAAGGTCAATTTGGTCCAGATTGTCCCATTCCTGTTGCAACCCAGCAGCAAGTTCTTGGACATTGGCAGGACGTTGTTGACGTTGACGTAACCTCTGTCCAGTCATGTCCCAGACATGCTCGATGGGGGAGAGGTCGGGACTCAGTGCTGGCCAAGGTAATGTGGTGATGTTCTGTTGTTGGAGGTAACCTGTAACGATCCTGGCCCTGTGACATCTTGGGTTGTCATCCTGTAAGATGAAACGGCGGCCATGACGTCGTGCGAACGGCACAACATGGACTGCCAAGATGTTGTCCCGGTAGTACTGGCCTGTTACACGCCCTGCAACAACATGTAAAGCCGTTCTTCCAGCAACAGAACCACCCCCAAATCGATCATGTCTGATGACGTTAACGTCTTGGAAGCGCTCGTTTCGACGACGCCACACCCTCCTACGTCTGTCCAAAAAAAAACAACAGTGAACCTTGACTCATCTGAAAACATCACATTGCTCCAGCGTCGATTATCCCAGTGTTGACGATGCCTACACCAATGACGTCTTGCCTGGATGTGATGATCTCTCAAACAAGGGATCACGCGAGGACGTCGGGCGCGAAGGTGACTCCTATCGTAACAGATTGTAAATTTAGTAAAACGTCCATATGCCCAGAAATAATAACTTGCTTATTTGCAAACCTATCTTTTAAAAGCTGAATTGCTGCATCATAGTTTTCGCCTATCAAGGACAAACCTGCTACACAAGAAGATGCCGGTCCGTCCAACAGGCTCTTTAAATAATTAAATTTCTCAACATTTGAAATGTCACTGTTATTATCTACTGCAGCCTGGAAGCCATCCCAAAAAGGCTGCCACAACTTTGAATCACCAGAAAATCTAGGCAAACACAATTTTGGCAATTTAGTCTTACTGACAAAAGTTTCTTTGGATGGATTACTAGGGCTACTCGAATCGGAACTATCAGCTATACTGGTACTCGATTTTTCACTGGCCTTCTCATTCGTATGTAAACAAAATTTAATTTTATATAAAGTTCTATTAATAGTGTCCGCAAATTCACTTGATTCAAAAATATCATTACCCACTTCATCTTCGTCTTCTAATACTTTTTCATCGTAAGATGCTAAAACAACTTTCTGTTCCGTTAAAGAAATTCTGTGTCCTTCTAAACTCTCAACTGAAGAAGGAGATCCATCAAATTCGGCTAATAATTCTTGTACACTTTGAATAATTCGGGTAACAAAGGCCCTATGCTCCCCTCTGATGCGTTTGTTTTTCTTGGCCACATCACCACGCCTGTCTGCGTCGTTACTGGTCGTAGACATGATGATAACTTTCAATACTTTAAAGGATTATGATAGTAAGGTCGACTGGCACATGAACTTAACTCAAGAGATTGACTGAAATAACTGTATCCGTCTCGTCGGACCATGTTTTGGATTATAGAAACGATACTCGGTTATATAGGAAACATGTTTATTAAAGGCTGTTGCCTTTCTATACTCAGTACTCACATCTTGACTATACAAGATTTTACAAAGAAAAACACATGGTTTCAAAATATGGCTGCCAACTCAACTTCTTACAACATTTTTTTTATCTCCAAAAAAGAGAGTCAAAAGAAAACAAGAGTTGTCTCCCTTCAATCATTAATCATTTCAGAACACATGTTGTCGAGACTACAGAGGTATAATTTCACATTACAGTACAAACCAGGAAACCGCTGATAGTAGCAGATACGTTATCAAGAGCCGCATTACCAGAAAGTAGTAGTGAAGAAAATCTTGATAGTGAGATGGATTATTTTGTTCATAGTATTATAACACATTTGCCGGTTGCAGATGTCAAACTAGCCGAAATATGTGAAGCTACGAAGATTGAATTACATGATCTACAAAAGGTTATTGTTGCAGGGTTTCCAGATAGTAAATGGCGATTACCTGCAAATATAAGTGAATATTGGCAGTACAGAGATGAACTTTCTGTATCAGATGAACTTGTCTTCAAAGGCGAAACTATTGTCATTCCACCATCTCTTAGAAAAGAAATGTTAAAACGTGTTCATGTAGGACATTTAGGTATTGAAAAGTGTCGTAAACTGGCTCGCGATGTGATGTTTTGGCCGGGCATTAGTCAGAATATTTCTGACATGGTTTCTAAATGTGAAGTTTGTTTAGAAAACAGATTATCCAACCAGAAAGAGCCGATGATTCCTTCCATGATACCATTTCGTCCATGGGAAGTAATAGCAACAGATCTTTTTCATTGGGACAACTCCGATTATTTCATCGCAGTCGACTACTATTCTCGATTTTATGAAATAGCTAAACTCAATAATACCAAGTCATCTAATGTTATTTTACATTTGAAATCAATTTTTGTCAGACACGGTATACCATCAGAAGTAAAAAGTGACAATGGTCCACAGTATTCTTCTAATGAGTTTTAACTGTTTGCTACTGAGTGGAATTTTGTTCACACAACAACAAGTCCGTATCACGCACAGGCGAACGGTTTGGTGGAAAAGACGGTACAGACTGTAAAACGTTTATTAACTAAAAGCAAATGAGACGGAATAGATTCAATAAAGGCCAGGGAACATTTCAAAATCAAAAGTTTGCGTCAAAAGCATTATTTTGATAAACACTCCAAAGCTTTGCCAGAACTGTTTGATAATGAAACTATTCGCATGCAGGACGGTAATAAGTGGAAATCTGCTGTAGTAGAAAGTCGCGCAGATACGCCAAGATCGTATAACGTCGTTACTCCAGATGATTCTAGTTACAGGAGAAATCGTGTAAATCTTATGAAATCCGTTAAAGCGCAAAACGATATTAATATTGATAACCCTATTTCGGATACACGATCTTTAAAACCAGTAATAAGTGACCTGCAAGGTCATGCCAACAAGCACAACACCTGTACGATCAAGTGGTAGAAGAGTTCAGCAACCAGTGAAATTCAAAGACTATGTTATGTGATCAGAGGACTTGTAATTATTATTGTTTACAGAGACTATAACAAATAAAATAGTAATCTGTGAACTATTACATACAATAATAAACATTTATTGTAATCAATTTAAAACAAAATGTTTTTGAAAAAAGGAGGTTGTAGTATTATGTGAAAATATTTATCGACTGGTTTTGCAAGCTGATCAGATTAAGGTGTGCTCGGTTCGTTACGCCTGTCATTGTCACTCAGTTTTTGCACATGCAATAAATCATTGCTTGAGATGTCAGTTAATAAAAAGACACGGCCAAGATATGCAACTTGTTATCATTTTTCTCCAAATCTTATTGTTACAGATACGTGTGTCATGAAGATGAAACATAGCTCATGCTATATCAATCATTTCATATGAATGTAAACATTCGCATTGCAATTTTTCCACAGAAGCTGTTGCTTTCAATACTTTATGCAAATGTGAAGTTTGATTGCTGTGAAGAGCTGTGTAGTTATCAAGTCTAACACAAACTTGAAACTTATATAATTGACATAAGAAAATGGATGTCTGCTAATTTTTAAAAGTTAAATAGTCACAAGACTGAATACATTCTTATAGGATCAAATAATAATTTAAGCAAAATAGCTGATTGTAGATCCATATCTATTGCTCAGTCTGTTATTTTACCTGTTAATTCTGCAAGAAAGATTGGTGTTATTTTTGACAAAAACATGAACATGATTAGTCAAATTAATAATGTATGTAAAAGCTGTTATTTCCACATTAACAATATAAGTAAAATTAGAAAATATATTTCACAAGATGCAACTAAATCACTTGTGCTTGCTTTTATAACCTCTAGGCTTGATAATTTTAATTCTCTCCTTGCTGGTCTTCCTGTAAAACACCTAGATAAACTTCAAAAAGTTCAAAATTGCGCTGCCAGATTGATAACTTTTTCGAAAAAACATGATCACATTACTCCGATTTGAGCTTCATTACACTGGTTACCTATTAAACACCGTATTGATTTTAAAATACATTTGTTAGTTTATAAATGTTTTAAAGACACTTCGCCCTCTTATATAAAGGATTTGATCACTGTATATACGCCAACTAGACGTTTGAGATCATCTAAGGACCCCGTTCTCCTTAAACCCATCTCTGTAAATCTTTCTTCTTTCGGAGAACGATTCTTCTCTTTCCAGGCAGCAAAACTCTGGAATAAGCTTCCTTTTTTCATGAGGTCAGCAAAATCTATTACAATATTCAAGCAATCACTTAAAACACATTTTTATACACAGGCTTTAGTTAAAAAGATTTTAGATATCCTGTATTTTATCATATATCATTCTCTATATGTATGTAATTTTATCATGTAGTTTTTATGTACATTTAGATTTTATATTGTTTCAATTTATGTTTTTGTAAAGCTGTGCATTGATCTGGGGTGGAAGATGAGCGCTATACAAATATCGTTTTAATAATAATAATAATAAAAATATTGCTGCATTTAAATCGCACATGTATAGAGAACAATTTAAAAATAATGATGGGGTCATAAAAGTAGGCATAATTTTGCTACTAACTAACAGTAATTGTAATAGTATTAATAATAGTAATAATACTGGTACTCTGATAGCCTTACACCTAATAGTATTATTTCTAATGTTAATTTTTCTGCAATAGGCCTGGTTGTAAAGATTTTCCTAACATTTCAAAAAAAGTTTTAAATCCCAGAATCTAAGGGGGGGGGGCAAATGGTTATAGTGTGTGTGCGGTGTATCGTAAGCCTTAAGGTTAAGGCCTGTCATTGAGTCAACTGCCGTGGTTTCGAATCGCATGTTAGTCCTGAAATGAGCTAGGTAGTGTTGAGTGGACGTTAAACCCAATCCCCTTACTCTCTCTCTCTCTCTCCTATCCTGATATTCATTTCACTTGGTAAGAATACATCCTTAGATATGTATGGTTTTTTTGTAGGGTCTTCACACAGTTAAAGATGCAGTGGAGTTTATGGTTAAGGCGGACAATGTGGTTGTTACTATTGTGGATAGTTTCATGAAAGCATTTACAGTTTTCTTTACCTACTTTTATATATTTAATATTGTCTAACCTGATTCGGTGGCTTCAACATTGGAGTTTTTTTCGAAGGTACATGTACATTTAATGAATATAATTATATACTTTTGAAACATCCCTGGCAACTTAGTACAATGTAATATTGAAAAAAATGTTTAGTTTAGGGAAAAGTCTATACTTTTATTAATATGAAATTGTCAAAAGAGTGGTTTAATGGAAGGGCTGTACATTTTCTGTTCACTTTTATACTAAAATAAGTATGACAAAATTATAATAGCCAAAATTTCATGTATGGCAGAGGGTATAAGTTGGGATTCCATCAGGCCCACATAAGGGGCATGATATATCGACACCCTTCATTGGCCATAGTTTTGATCTGGATACTATCATTTCCCTCTCTACATGATAGTGCATTACCAGTTAGCTTTGTTAGTAAAAGTGTTATCCTGGAACATCTGGCTAAGTGGGTAAGATGCTGGCTTGCTAAACTGGAGGTTGGGTGTTTGATCCCTGCATTGGCCGAGAAAGTTTCCCCTTGTCAGTGATGCAAAACGGAGAGCCTGACAAAGACATCTGTCTATTGTTTGAATGGGACAAAAAAAAATGAGGTCCAGTGAGCTCAATGGCGTACACGTAAAAGATCCCATGGCAGTTACAATTCGATATAAAAGTAGACCGTGGTGCTGCTGCCCGGGCAATATTTCCCTCATAACACACATCTTCATTAGTGCAGTTTAGGAGCAGAAAAGTAGGCCTCTTACCCCCATTTCATTTCATGTATACATTTGCCAGTGGACGGTCTTCTTAAACATACTTTGTTTTGTAAATTGCAGATGTATGATTGGATTAAACCCTGGATCAGGCACTAAAGGACCAAAACGGTGAAGAACATCCACCAGCGGAAAAGTTTTAAAGCTTATCAATTATGTATCTGCTTTTGAATGGATTACCACCATTTAAAGACAATGTGATAGTTTTACTGTTGTTTATAGTTATTTGTATAACTTGTTCATGATAAGTAACAAGAAATTAAGTAATTTCTTTTCACTTCTGGTTCTCCAAGGGTTGAATTTTTTAAATAAATTTTTCTGCCCAACTGTATTAGCATACACAATTATGCAAACGACAGTAATTCTTGTCTGACCATAAATAAAGTAACTTGTTATGTGGATTACATTTCATTAAAACATAAATGTCTTTTGAATGGTCATGGTGAAACTCTTCAAAGTTATTCTCATTGTGCCTAATTATGTAGATGTCTTTTGTATGGGCAAAGTGAAACTCTTCTAAGTTATTCTCATTGTGCCTCGTTATGTAAAATAGGAAATAATCTTGGTTACTTTAACAATTTTAATCTTTTTTCCATGGCATTTTGTATATCACTTTAAGATGCATTATATCTGTTTATTGGCTTCGAATTTTATATAAATTATTGTTTAAACATTTATTATCCTAGGGGTTGGTTGATGGATAATCAAGACTTCACTTATTATCTTGGGAATATATTGATTGACAATTTTCTGGTCAACATTTCATAACTGTACCCAGAATAAAATGATTTGACTGTGATTTTCATGTTCATAAGATGAAATTATACATGTCTATCTATTCCTCCTGCCTAATACTCTTGACATGAAAGATAAGTTTTGGGAAATTTTCTCATATCTTGCATGGTAAACTTAATTTTGTTTAAGATGTTGGTGCGGGGTTGCATCATGTGACATTGTAACATCCTTTTGTTGTTATTTTCCACATTAAAATTATGCATTTACATACTTTTGTTGATTTTCCTGTAATTTTACGTGTAAAAGCCTGGCAGCAGAGTTGCCAGGTTTTTCATCGTAAGTTTACTATGATCTGTAAAATAACGTTGCACTGTATTTCTAGATACAGTAATCTGTATATTTACATATCACTGTATTTTTACATTGAAAAACCTGGCAACTCTGCTGCCAGGATTTTACACGTAAAATTACAGGAAAATGTTTTACAGTGTATGGCATATGCCCATTTTCAATTAGCCCAGGTTAGGTGCAGAAAAGTAGGACGTTAAACCCCATTTCATTTCCGATAGAGAACAAGTATTAGGTTTATGTTAGATTCACATTAGAAACTTATGTTAGAATTATGACATAAAACTAACGTTACATTAATGTTAGATAATTAACGTTAGATTTACGTCAGAAACTAACCATAATCTAACGGTTAGAAACATGACGTAAAATTTATGTTAGATTAACGTTAGAATTATCACCAATAACACATATATATAATTATTTTGTCTGAAGTCCGACTATTTATCAATTGTTAGACTGTCACACTGATATGGGTACTTAATCAAGAAATATTTAAAGCGACAAAAATTGGTAAGAAAACCGTCATAAAGTTTACGTTAGATTTACGTCATTTTCTGACGTAAATGTAACCATAACCATTATGACGTAAAAGTAACGTAAATTTAAACGTAAAATTTTACCATTATTGGACGCTAACCATAATCTAACCATAATGACGTAAAAGTAACGTAAATCTAACCATCCATGTTTAATAGGTTGTGTCACCCGTTTCAGGACTGACCCATGTGGCCCCCCTGGTGCCCCCGATAGAGCTGTATGTGGTGTTATGCTATCACTCACACGCTCCTATGTCCAGGTTCACCTAGCAGATTCTGAACGAGGACACCCTAGGCTACTAAAATCAATCCTAAAAAAACTTTGTATACAATTTCCAGGTTCACTCGAAAAATTGAATTGGCGACCGGACTATAGGGTTTTCCGTGTGGATGCTTAATGTGGTCATCGCTGCCAAAACTTTCGTGCATCCGTTCACAGTATTATCAGATTTTGGTGAAACTGAATATGCATTTTTATTTCCCAAACATCTCGTATGGGTTTGATGTCGGTACGGAATGGGCCCTGACTTCATGGATTATCGATCTTGGCTGTACGAAAAAATCGTATTTTTAGCTTGCAACCCTGTTGAAATACATATGTTTATAAGACAAATAGTTAATATGTATAGCAGATTGACATTTAAAGTGACACTTAAGACACATGTCACAGATCAAACCATCTGGGCAGAGTTCCATTTTGGTGGCGCGTATCTGACCTTCCGTTCAATATTTATGCATTTCATGCAAACAATGAGATATTTAGTAAGTTGGTGACCCTCCAGAGGAAACTTAAATTAACACCTATTTGAAAGATCAACAATTGTTGATAAGTCCGATTGTTGTGCGCATCAGACCGCCACTTCTTGGGTTATGGTCAATGCAATTTACGGAAATTGTGATGTACAAACCATTGGACCCTCTAGAGACCACAATATTTAGACAAACTTGGAAAAGTACAAACGATTTTGGATAGGTTTGATTTTGGTGCTCATAATTTTCCGGAACATTTTGAAGGCGAAAGAGGTTACAGTTTGAAGTAAAATATTCCTTGGCAGTTACACTGAACTTGCTGCCTGAGGAAAATTGCCCTCCTATGTATTATCCCAGTTGTGACAGAAAAGTGGGAGGTTAAAAGCTTGTGACTGCAATGATGCATCCAGCTTAAATTTAAACTAGCTTTACTAATCTTAGATCTAAAACATGTTATTGTTGCCTCGTTTGGAATACTGTAGTTTACAAGGGATTAAAATGAAGTCTAGCAGTGATGTTGATATAGCCTTAACCATGTTCTTAAACGTATATGTTTTGTAGATGATGAACTCGCTTCCCAAAGGGATTCGATGAACGGGAGAAGAATTATTGTCCTTGAGAATGAAATCAAAACCTTAGAGTTACAAAAGAATGAGTTGCTGATTGAAAATGCGGCATTAAAGGCCACATCAGCCAACTCTCAAGAAAGGGAGAAATACCAAGAACATTTAGCTAAAAAATATACTGACACACTTCAAGATAAAGAACAGATTATTTGCATCTTACAGGAGCAACTTGGTCAGCAGGCTATAGGTCGCCATGTAAACATAGACCGGACAGATGGCAAAAGACTAGTTCAAAATATAAACCTGACAATATTACCTACAGATGACGATAACCATAAAGACGTGATGGAAACGGGAGAAGGTATGTTACTAGTAACATTTGTCGGTGATTGATCATGGCTGATATACAATTTAAATATATTTCCAATCGATAGTCATTCGTGCTTCCCGTGTGTATAAGTGAATATTAAAATAACATTATGTGCACTGAGATTATTATTGTTTATACGGCCATGTTATATCGTCACCCATATTAATAACATTATGTGCACTGGGGTTATTAATGTTTATACGCCCATATTATTTCGTCACCCGTATTATAGAGAGAGAGAGATTGGGTTTAACGTCCACTCGACAAAAACTAGGTCAGTTTGGGACTAATATATGGCTTCATTTTATTTCAATAATTCGCTTGTGCGTAGGGGTCTTTAACAGTAGGAGGAAACCGGAGTGCCAGAAGGAAACCCACGAGGTTGAGAAGGCGCCCCTATCTCCATGCCACATACGCTCACACCAGGGCTCGAAACCACAGCCGCAAGCCAGAGGTGACCGGCCAGATAGAGGTCGAAGCGCAGCCCTCTAGACCACTAGACCATCCCAACACCCCCCACACATATTATATCGCCACATACGGCCATATGATATCGTCACCCATGTCCGTCCGTCAACAACTGGCTTGTTTGTGCTATAGAGGCTACAGTGTGAATCGCTCTTCGACCCCGAGGACCCCACCCTCCCCCCACTAATAACGAGATAGAGGCTGCAGTTTTTAACAGATTTTGTTTCAAATTTGGTTTGAAGAGTTGGATTTAGGATACTTAGAATTACCACAGTTCATTGTGTAATTCATGCTGTTTCAAACTGATACCACCGTATTCGACAAATATAAAAGTCTTGCGATCATTCCAGGTGTTGCCGGGGAACATTTCACATGATGACTTGTGGGCGTGTTTTGCCCTTGTTGATGGTACAAGATGGACGGCCTGGCAAGGAATGGTGTCTAGATTTGTGAGGGGCTAGATTTATTTCTTAAGGCCAGATTTACTCAATGTCGCTGAGATAAACATGAGATTAGGGTACGCGATTGTGGGTTGGGTTGGGTTGGGTTGGGAGAGGGTTTTGGTTAGGGCTAGTCATGGTGGAGGGGAATGTAATTATGATTCAACTGGCGTGGTTTCGATTTCCCGGTTCTATATATAGGCTACGATATAAGGGGTGAGGTCTTCTGTCAACCCTCTGTGTTTTCTCCCACAGAGACCCTGTTGGTGTTGAGTGGACGTTAAACCCCATTTCTCTATCGCTCCTGTCATCATTAACCAGGTTGATGTCGGCAATTAGTCATTTCATTTGAGACGTCAGCATTAGCGTAAGACATATTTTAAAAGTAAGAAAGTATTTTACTTTGTCGTATATTCTGCCCTAGTTGGTAATCCTTGGGTCATTATACAGTAATGGTTGCCATCTTCTGTGTTTTAAACAAGTACCATGTAACATACAATTGAAATCAAAATATCAATACGATATTGAGAAACAAGCACACATTGATTGATACGGTATATAAACAAACTTGGTTATTAAACGGTACGTATAAATACTTGAATTTATTTATTATATATGTTTTGTTTGGAAAGGTGGATTTAATTAATTACCCTATCTGATCATGGGTAGAATAATTACATTATGTTTCATTTATGGCAATCGGAATATGTTAAAGCGAGAATTTCGTATTTTGTAAGAAAGTCAAAACATAATTATTTCTATGTTTTTTGCTCAATAGGTTGTCAACTCACTATAATACATTTTTTCCCACACTTAAAAAATCATTCACACCGGAAATAATAACACAGTTACATCCCTTGTTTTTCTATTCCCCGCACGGAATAACTTTCTTCAAACGTTTCAATTTGAAGTTGAAAATGATATTTTGCCATTTCCTCAACAGGCAATAGTGAATTATAGGATTAATAGGATTATTCTTTAACAAGGTAAGACTGTTTTTGATACCATCTATTTTAGGGCTTTATTTTAATATATTTTAAAAATATAACTAAAAAATATGAAATTGCCGTTTTAAAGTAGCTAAGTCTCTAACTCAATATCATCCAAAATCTTCAACATCACACGAAATTCTCGCTTTAAACATGTCAGGTAAATTACCTCGTTCCAAGTTGAGAAATTCTCCTTTTAATAACATTGTAGCCATATTTGTCATTGTTGTCGTTGTCAAGAAAGTAAACAAAAGTATCGATTATCTGTTTTTCGCAGTTAATCATCAATGACTGTTGTACTGAAGGTCTTGTTATGTTAATAAATGTCTAATTAATAGTTTATAAGACATGCAAGGCATAGAATAAGATCTGAAATAGGTATAGATTTAGCTCTTGGGTTATGTATGATTAATGTAGTACGATATGTTAGTTGTTCAAATCGTCTACAGTGCTCTAGTTTACTATTATGATATATGTGGCTTTGTATAAATGCTATAATGAGAGTGCATAAATATATTAAACTTTAAACGAAGTGTAATTAAAATCAACCACGTTCTTAATTACTTTACAAGTATAATACACGCGGCTCTGTCACAATGCGAAGTTAATTGTGAGTGCATATATTTAAACCAAGGATAAATAAATTAATCACGCTGAGGATTAAATATGCCACAGCATACTTAAAATAAGTGATTTTGATCGTGTGTTAACTATGTTACATTAGGGGCGCGTTATGGGTTAGTGATTAGTGGGCGATATTTGATTTTACACAGGAGCAAATACCAGTATGAAAGCAGATCTTCTCTATTAAGCATATCTATTATGACAGCTTAAGTAGGCCTATAGATTCACCATAATATGCCCCTAGTATGATACTATGTCTATAAATACCCTGACTATCATAACAGGTTACGCAATGCATAGCTCTCATATAGCCATGTTAGCATATCAATAGCTGAAATCGAATCACTTTGATATTAGAAATATTTTGTATTAAGTGCTTATTATCGCTGCAAAACATAATATGACATCCGATATAAAGGATTTAATGTTAAAAATAATTTTTGTTCATGAGAGAGGGAGAGAGAAATGGGGTTTAACGTCCACTCAACACAAACTAGGTCATTTCGGGACTAACATATGGTTTCAATTTTATTTCAATAATTCGCTTGCGCGTAGGGGTCTTTAGCAGTGGGAGGAAACCGGAGTGCCCGGAGGAAACCCATGAGGTTAAGAAGGCGCCCCTATCTCCATGCCACATACGCTCACACCAGGGCTCGAAACCACAGCCGCAAGCCAGAGTTGACCGGCCAGCTAGAGGTCGAAGCCCGGAAGTCAAGACCACGAGGCCATCGCACCCCCCCCCCCTACCGAGTCAACGCAAGCCAGTGACAATCGTTTTATTAGCCCTATTTTTTAAATATGATCTGATGGGATGGAATCTAAGCAAGCCAGGAGAGTCTAAGCAAGCCAGGAGAGTATCACTGACATGTTGTTATTTGCTTAATTAAATTTGAAATAGATTGTTAATATTATCCAGTGCCAAAATTAAGAGAGAGAGCGAGAGAGAGATAATGGGGTTTAACGTCCACTCGACAAAGACTAGATCATTTCGGGACTGTATTTTTTAAATTTTATTTCAATAATTCATGTAGGGGTCTTTAGAAGTATGATAAAACCGGAGGACCCGGGGAAAACCTACGAGGTTGGACGGGCGGCCCTACTCCTTGTCACGTACAACCGGGGACAAAATTAAATGCAATTGACAAGCCAGTTAAAAATATTATTACTATATAATATTGTTAATATACAAAGTCAATATTTTTGCCAGACTGGAGGTCTTGAAAATTATTAAACCAAAATTACATTATGTACGATAGCTACTTTTACTCTGTATAGCCGTGTTTGTATTTGTGTCGGGACATTGGTCATAATACCCATTGGGTTGTTATACCGATTGGGTCAGGGGCCGGTTTCTCGAAATCTTGACTAAAGATAAAATCCAAATTTTAGTAGATACTACAAATTTGATTCGATAAGCACTACAATCCAACTAATATTTTCCAATCAAATTACTAAAATTTGGATTTTAGCTTAGTTAAAATTCCGTGAAACAGGCCCCAGAAATGTCCATAAGATTGGAAAGACCCATGAAAATACCCAATAAATGTTATTAATCTATCAGAGTAAATTAATCTTGATATTTCAGTTTACCACAAACTTAGTTAATAAGGTGCACATATTATTCATCCTTGCTTCTTGGTTTGTCCAGATAGTCCATCAGCATTGTCCGGCGTGGTTCCCGCTTGATACTTGAAACATCAACGCTGATTGGGTAATCAAATGTTTAACGTCATCTGGTCAAATTCCACCCGTATTACCCCTGACTCGCCCTCTAATTACAACTGGTCAGATATGCATGTAGTAGAGGCCATTTGCCTGGGTGATGTCGTGTTTTGCAATCATCCAATCCACCTTGACTTGTCGTTTTTATATAGTTACAGACGTTTTGTCAAACCATCGATCAAGGCAAATATACGAGAGCAGTGTTCTGCGACATAAACAAAGCTTTTGACAGAGTCTTGCACGCTGGACTCTGCCATAAGCTTGAGGCGACTGGGGTCAGGGGGACGTCCTTCACTGGTTCGAAAATCACTTAACTAATCGCAAACAAAGCGTTGTTGTGAATGGCGCCTCCTCCGCCCCCAGAATAGTTCCGTCTGGTGTTCCGCAGGGCTCTGTTCTCGGACCCCTTCTATTTCTCATCTACATTAACGATATCATAGAAAATATAAATTCCAACATTCGTTTATTTGCAGACGACACCACACTAAACCTAACAATCGATGATCCAGCTGCAAACGCCGATACAATCAATAGTGACCCGGAAAAACTAAACAGGTGGGCTAAAACATGGCTGGTTTCCTTCAACCCCCTCAAAACCGAAACACTGGCACTAACTAACAAGAAAAATCCCTCACTTCCAGTCCTTAGATTTAATCAAATTCCCATAAAAGAAGTCAAAGAACACAAACACCTCGGTTTAATCTTTCAGTCAAACTCCAAATGGCACGCACACGTAGATTCAATTATCAATAAAACAAGCAAACTAATTAGCTCTTTAAGGTCACTTAAATATAGGCTTACTAGAAAATCCCTTCACATTCTGTACACTTCCTTTATTTTACCCCATTTCGATTACTGTGATGTTATCTGGGATGGCCGCACAAATGACCATACTTATCAACTAGAAAACCTACAACTAGATGCACTACGAACAATATGTGGGGCTGTAAGTCATAAAATCTTATATAACGAAACCGGGTTTATTACGCTATAAGAAAGACGCAAACGACATAAACTTCCTTATATTTATAAAATCATTAATGACCTGACACCTGCTTCCCTCGAAAACTTAATATTATACCGACCAAATAATTTTAATCTTCGTAACAATGATAACCTTTCGGAATACCAATGTAAAACAAAAATTTTTTTGAACTCTTTCGGAACCTCATCAACAAAAGAATGGAATAAACTTCATATCAGTACAAGAATTTCTCAACTTTTAAACAAAATCTAAAACTAAATGATCCAATAATTCCAAATTCATTCCTACAGGGCAAAAGAAAGAACCAGATAATACACAGCAGACTGAGTCTTTCTTGTAGCGACCTAAACGGGCATAAATTTTTACGACATATCTCCGAGGATCCATCCTGCAGCTGTGGTCATCGCTTTGAAGATTCCGAACATTTTCTTCGCTGGTGCCCACTGTACTCAGATGCACGAAAAATTACAATACATCTTTTACCATCACACCAGCAATCAATTAAACCACTTCTTTTTGGCACAGAAAATCACGATACATCGAACAACATCTTTAAAATAGTACATGAATACTTCGATGTTACCAGACGCTTCAATATCTGACTCAATCTATAGAAACCTTCTATCATATTATAAAACAGTACTTTCCCCTTTTTATTTTTATTTGTTGTAAATAGCACTTATATTATTATTTAACTGCATATTATTCTCACCACTATTGTAGAATATGTACATAGAGGATCTGTATATATTTATTATATGTTTTATAATCCTTGTATGAGGAGACCCCCTGGGGTGTAGGGGGTGATAAGAATATACCCTTCGTGTCGTAAGGGGCGACTAAAAGGATCCCTGTAATGGGGCAGCGTGTTTGCCGTGCGTTGCAACCCGTGTCGGTGGAGAGTGGAATCCTGGTAATTGAGTGGGGATTTCTCTACAACACATTACTTTGGCCCATGGTTCACCTAGACGGGAGGTGAGCGTGGCCCACTCTGATCAATCGGCTTTGGTCGTTTTTAGCTCTGTAGAATGTATAATCCTAATTCCAATGCTTTGTTGTATTTTTCACTCAGCAAGTTTACCTTTGTGTCCTTAGTACATTCTGCAGAGCGACGGCTTGGGTCAATCGGGTTGGAGTAGTATTTTTACTTTCTGGCTTGAGTATACCTCTCGTTTAGCCCTGAGGCCGCGCACTGGATATCCGTGCCAGCCCTCCCCCTGAAAGGCAGGAAAGTAACCTGGGGGACGACGAGAGGTGAATCAAAAAAAAATTATTTTCATGGATCCCCCAACCCCCCCCCCCCCCCAAATATTAAAAGACAATAAAAATAAACAGAAACGTCCATGTTCAGAGGACGTTTCTAATATATTTAATAACAATAGTAAAATGTCAAAGTCTTGGCCGAGGTTCCTCTTAATTGAGAGTCCCTCGAAAGACCTATCAAAAGTGTCACCATTTTTGATAACCAAGGGTATAGCTGGCTTGGCCGGCGAGCCTAAGGCTATCAAAAAACTTAAGAACGGAACACTCTTAGTAGAATGTGCCAAAGAACAACATGCTACCATGCTTCTGAAGTCATCATCTTTGGCAGACATTCCTATTAAGGTGTCTCCCCATACCCATAGGTCTTTAAATTCTAGTAGAGGTGTAATACATTGCCGGGACCTTGAAGGCAGCAGTGAGGAAGAAATGGTAGAATTCCTTTCTCCTCAAGGTGTACAACACGTCAAACGAATTAGTGTTCGTCGAGGAGATAAGGTAATTCCAACAAGCACCTACATCCTCACATTCAATCGTCCCGACATACCAAAGACTCTCAAGGCAGGTTATCTCAACATACCTGTTGATTCGTACATATCCAACCCTCTTCGCTGTTACAAATGTCAAAAGTTTGGATACAGCAAAACCGTCTGCCGTGGTAAAGACACCTGCGCTCGTTGTGATCATGATGACCACGAGAGCTCTACCTGTCAGGCGGAGTTTTGTTGCGTTAACTGCAAGGGTAAGCACTTTGCTTACTCTCTCGAGTGTCCCATTTGGCAGAAAGAGAAGCGAATCCAACAGATTATGTCTGAACGGAAAATTTCATATTTCGATGCACGAAAACAGGTAGATTTGACTGCACCTTTCCCCATTGCACCACAGGGGAAATCTTTTGCATGTGCAGTTAAAGTTTCTACCATATCAATATCCGTTCAGACAGATATAACCTGGCCTGATAAGCAGGAACTTAAGACTTTGACGACATCAGATCAAATTAAAGGGGCCTCGAGCTCTTCTCATATATGTGAGAGCTCGATTCAAACAACTTTGTCCTTGCCCGGTGAGGGTTCATCTTCCCTACCGCAAACAGAAGTTATTGGGACCAATCCCAACTCTTCTGCTCAAAATGGCAAGGAACCGCCTTCATTGGGGAAAGTCGAAAGCTGCAACACCTGATCCCAGGTCCACTGGGTCGGGTTCGCAGTCAACGGCTATCCCACCCTCACAGGAAAAAGTATATGTATCCGCAAGACAACGTAAATTGGCAAAGTTGCGTGAGAAAAGTAAGAAGGGTTCACAGGACCCTATTATCCATTTCACGAAATATGGGGTTGATCTGATGGACGGTATTACCGTAGAGGGGGCCAATAACGACCCCGTCGGCGGTAAACCGCCAAAAATAAATTATCCTTGACAATGGTAAATTCCATTATTCAATGGAATTGTCGTGGTTTAAAACCAAATTTTAATGAAGTCCAACTTTTAATTCAAAAATATAATCCTTTAGCTATTTGTTTACAGGAAACTTTTTTACGGAATTCTGACACTTTGTCTTTTAGACATTTTGTTGGTTACCATCATCACGCAGTTGGTGATGGGAGTGTTTCTATTATTCTAAATGGAGATATCCCTCAGAGTAAAGTCACTCTCAACTCGCCTTTACAGGCAGTTGCAGTTCGGGTGACTTTGCATATCCCTATAACACTCTGCTCTGTATATCTTCCACCAAGTTTACAACTTAACCCCAGAGATCTTGATGACCTTGTTGCACAACTTCCTCTCCCGTTTATTATAACGGGAGATTTCAATGGTCATCATTCACTCTGGGGTAGCCCAGATGATAACAACGGAGGTAAACAAATAACCGACTTCATTAACATTAATAATTTGTGTTTATTAAATGATGACTCGCCTACTTATCTACATCCTGCCACAGCCTCTTTTTCTTCCCTAGATCTCACCATATGCTCTCCGGTCCTGTTTCAGGATTTTACATGGAGAGTAAACGAGGATCTATGTGGTAGTGACCACTTTCCTATCATAATTGATAATAATGGTCCCTCTCCGGTCGAAAGACCCCAGAGGTGGAAGTTGCATAAAGCTGATTGGGCTCTATTTGAATCTTTGTGTCTCTTCTCCTTTGATACAAAGGAGATAGAAGATGCAGATGAGCCAATGGCCTTATTCACTTCAATTCTTCAAGATGTAGCTGAGCAGGCGATTCCAAAAACCACGACAGAACCAAAACGTTTCAATAAACCATGGTTTAACGACGATTGCAAATCCGCTCTGAAAGAGCGTGATCGTATCCTAAGACGACTAAAAAAACATCCTTCCATGGAGAATATTGCGGCATTCCAAATGGTTAGGGTGAAGGCCCGTAGAACCATACGCCAAGCAAAGAAAGCTTCATGGCAAAGTTATGTCTCCAGGATCAATTCCCGTACCACATCTAAGTCGGTATGGGATAGGATTCGTAGGATTAAAGGTAAAAGTAGTGCTTTATCAGTTAACCATCTCAATGTTGATAATACCACCTTAACAACATTTCCTGATATTGCTAATTCTCTGGCCAGTACTTTTTCATTCAATTCATCATCCAATTTCTCCTCCGATGCCTTTCGAGGCATTAGACAACAACAGGAGAAAAGGCGACTTAATTTCAAGTCCCGTAATGATGAATGCTATAATGATCGTTTTTCCATTACGGAGCTCCGTGACTCGTTAAAGCGAGCTCGGGACACTGCGACTGGTCCAGATGAGATACACTATCAAATTTTAAAACATTTACCTTATCCTACACTTCTAATTTTACTGGATTTTTTCAACCGAATTTGGGTTGATGGGAATTTCCCTCCTTCGTGGCATGAAGCCACAATAATTCCAATCCCTAAACCGGGAAAAGATCATACGAATCCTACTAACCATCGTCCGATCGCTTTAACTAGCTGTATTTGCAAAACCATGGAGAGATTGATCAATCGAAGGCTTGTTTGGTACCTTGGGTCCAACAACCTCATTACTGACCTCCAATGTGGATTTCGGTCCCAAAGGAGCACTCTTGATCATCTCGTTAGATTTGAAACATTCGTCAGGGACGCTTTCATCCAGAAGCAACATTTAGTTGCAATATTTTTTGATCTGGAGAAAGCTTATGATACTACATGGAAACATGGTATCATGCGCGACCTCCATAACCTCGGCCTACGAGGTCGCTTACCTATCTTCATTAAAAATTTCCTCAAAGATAGGTCATTTAAGGTACGACTGGGATCAATATTCTCTGACCCATTTCCACAGGAAATGGGAGTTCCTCAGGGAAGTATTTTATCTCCGACATTATTTGCAATAAAAATTAATACTATCCCAGCGTGCCTTAAACCAGGTACAAACGGCGCTCTTTATGTTGATGACTTGCAGATGTGCTATAGTTCTACAGACATGCGGATAATCGAACGTAAGTTGCAGCTTTGTTTGAATTCACTTCAGCAATGGGCAACCGAAAATGGATTTCGGTTTTCGAAATCCAAGACTGTCTGCATGGATTTCTGTCAGAAACGAGGTTTACATCCTGATCCAGAACTTTTCTTGGATGGCAATCGCCTTCCAGTTGTGGATGAAACCAAATTTCTGGGGCTGATATTTGATTAGAAATGATCATTTATCCCCCACATTAAAAACCTAAAGAAGAAATGTCTGAAAGCCCTCAACATATTGAGAGTCTTATCAAATACTGACTGGGGAGCAGACCGTAAGGTCTTACTCAGATTATATCGAGCACTCATCAGATCAAAACTCGATTATGGGTGTATTGTGTATGGGTCTGCCCGCGAGTCTTATCTCAAAGAGCTCGACACCATACACAACCATGGACTTAGAATCAGTTTAGGAGCCTTTCGTACATCTCTAGTGGACAGTTTATACGTCGAGGCGCACGAGCCCTCATTGCACAACAGACGTGATAAACTGTATGCTACGAAAATTGCATCACTTCCGAATCATATTTCATTTAACACCATATTTAGACCTCGTCGTGAGCATTTGTATCTGGTAAAGACGAATGTTATTCCATCATTCGGTATTCGCATACAGCCCCTTTTGTCTGAGGCTGGTATCAGCCTCGACAGTATTGCGAATACCCCTGTCTTTATGACTCCATCGTGGGCTATATCTCCGCCAAAGATTGATTTCGATCTTTCTCAGCACAAAAAGATAGATACTAGCTCAACGGTGTTCCAATCTCTCTTTAGAGAGTTAAGGTCTAAGTATGGTGATAATGCTCCTATTTATACAGATGGTTCGAAAGGTGGTGATCGAGTAGCTTCGGCTACCGTGACGCCATCCGAGACCATTTCTTTTCGCTTACCACCTGCTGCTTCTATTTTTACAGCCGAGCTCCAAGCTATTCTCCAAGCTTTGGAGTTCATTCAGTCCTCATCAAATTCAAAACACATCATCTTTTCTGATTCTTTGTCCTGTCTTCAAGCAATTAATAACAAACAGCTTGATCACCCATTAGTAGCAGACATTTATCGTCTGCTACTTTCATACGAGTTGAGCAGCAAGGACAATAGAGACTTTTGGCAAGGGTAAATTTCTGGTCCGTATCGCGTATCCGTATCGATTTTGTGTGTGACGTCAACAATGGTTGTGTATTTCTCATACGTGATATGGCACACGGATACGGCAGCACGTATCGAACAGCTTTCATACGGAAAAGGTCCATATAACATCGTCGTCTTTTTACCATACTTTTTGCTACTTTTAGACGCTGAAATGTTGTATCATAGTAGACACTTGACTAGTACTGAAGATCTTGGTAGAAAACTGACACCATGCTGTAATAGAACTAAGCTAGCCCAGCTACCCATATGTACACGCCGCGAAAATCTGCCAAAACTCTAAAACCACCTTGACGCAACGTATCACGTGGCGATACGGATACGTGATACGGATGCGGAAAATTCCACTTGCCAAAAGTCTCTATTGTCCTTTGCTGGCTCCCCAGTCACATGGATATTAAAGGGAATGATCAAGCAGACTCGGCTGCCAAGTCTGCTTTAGATCTTCCCATATCCGAATTTTACATTCCTTTCAAAGATTTTAAATCAAGTATTAATTCATTTATTTATGACCGCTGGCAACGGTCTTGGGGTCTTGCAGACTCAAATAAACTTCATCACATTAAGCCTCTCTTAGGAGACTGGCCAAGCTCCTATCGTACGAGCGGGAGAGATGAAGTCGTCTTGTGTCGCTCTCGCATAGGTCATTCTTTTTTAACACATATTTTCATTTTAAAGCGAGAGCCTCAACCAGAATGTGAACACTGTCATGTTCCCTTGACAGTTAAGCACATTTTGATTGAGTGCAAGCATCTCAAAGAAATACGATTACGGCATTACCGTTGCCAATCACTTCATCAGTTGTTTGCTCAACCGCGACTTTATTGTAAAGCGTTAGACTTTTTAAAGGAGACAAATTTCTATCACAAATTTTAATTGTATATATCTGATTTTCACGTTCATGTTTTAAATATATATACATAAAGTTTATATTTATTTTTATTTGATACTTACTGTGATATTTGTTTTTATTTATGTATATATATATATATATATATAATATTGTGATTATATTTTTCTAGTTTGTGTCGTTAATTTCATCATGTTTGGCGCAATATGGCCCGGTTGGAGCTGACGTGCCATTAAACAACATTTCATTCATTCATTCATTGTATGAGGAGAGGGGTGATATAGGCTTTGTCTGTTCCCTAATCCTTTTTCATGAATTTGTGAAATAAAATATTGTTTACAAAAAAAAAATATAGTTACAGACCCTGTTGCTATTTTTCAGTGGAGGCATGGAAAGATCGTCATCGCTACAAAACCCTTGAAAGTCAGCCTGTTCATTTAGCACAACATGCCTTATCAAATGCTAGGAATCACTTGGCTGAGTGGGTAAGACGCTGGCTCGCTAGCCTGGAGGTCGGGTGTTCGATCCCTGCATGGACCGAGAAAAGTTCATCCCGATTTCCCGGCGTGCCCCCCCCCCCCCTTGTCAGTGGGCGGAGGGCCTGACAAGGACAGCTGTCTAGTCGTTCAGATGGGACGAAAATCCGAGGTCTCGTGTACACATTGACATGCACGTAAAAGATCCCTTGGCAGTTGGAATTCGATATAAGAGTGGGCCGTGGCGCCGCTGCCCGGGAAAAAATTTCCCTCATAGCACACTGTATGACGTATGCCCGTCTTTATTATCCCAGTTTAGGAGCAGAACAGTAGGACGTTAAGCCCATTTCATTTTATTTCTAAAGCTTCCACAAGTACTAAAAAATACAGAATGTATAATCTATTCTACAGGTATATTTTCAAAATGGCTAGAATGTCAGGAGAACACTACAAGAAAATTCTTCGGAAGAATTCGGGACTTATTTATGATATTGTAAATATCGATGGTGTCAATGAGTATCTGTTTGGTAAAGAAGCTGTTTCTCAAGACCAAATAGAGTCCATGCCCATGGGTCGGAGAAAAGTAAGGGAATTCGTGCGTATTGTCATGACTGAGTGTGGTGACTGTTATCATATCTTTCTTGATGCACTTAGAGCGAAGAGGTTTGGGTCGATTGCTGAACAAATAGACAAGGGTAAGTAAACTAAAAACATCAAATTAAATTCCCGAGTAGTGGTCATACACAGTTGGACGATTAAACCAGATAAAATTCCACCCCATTGAACTGTATACACATATTAGAGTTGGTTTCGCTGAGAAAAATCGGTCTCCTGGTGTGAACGTGTCAAGAGAAGGAATTGTTAAATTCAACCTGACATATTGGGGATGCTCGATTCACAGTCCAGAACGTCCCGAATCAACAGAATTACAATCGAGTGACGCGGAATTCAGTCCTGTCACAGTTCTGCCAGTCCCGACAGCTGAGGTGGGGTGAGCAGAATCGTGACGTATTCCTAGGTAAAAAATTATGTTTCAGCTGTCATGATTAGTTGCGTTGTACTCCGAAATTCTCCTTTTCACTCGATTGACACCAGTTTTGGAATTTAATTCCGGAATTGTGAATCGAGCATCTCCGTAGTTATCTCCCCGCAACTTTGGTTTTCAAATATCGCCGTATAATTATCACCACCCGAGTCGGCTCCTCCGTCTGTCTGTTTTTATGTTGATGAGATAAAAAAATAGCAATCTTGTAGCTAGGTTCCTTGATCAAAAAACTTTTGAAGGCTCTGGATTCCCCAACGATGCAATTCTACCAATTAAACATGTGCTTTGTTTTGAAAACGACACGAGAGCAGCGTATCCGACAGGAGAGAGGGAGAAAAATGGGGTTTAACCTCCACTCCACACAAATTAGGTCATTTTTGGACTAGCATATGGTTTCATTTTATTTCAATAGTTCGCTTTAGCAGTGGAAGACACCGGGGTGCCCAGAGGAAACACACGAGCTTGAGACCCCCCCCCCCCCCATCGCCATGCCACATACGCTCACACCAGGGCTCTCTAGACCACTAAGTCATTCCAACACCCCGTATCCGAAAGGAAGGCTTGGTTGTTCACCACGTCATTTGAAAAGGCTTGTCGATAGGGTTAGTACTAAATGATAGGTCAGTAGATGCCAACGGGGTAGAAACATATCTTAAGCCTAACCCTGGACCTAGCCCCAATGCTTACCCTAACCCTGGACCTAGCCCCAATGCTTACCCTGACCAAATATTGCCTAGAATCACCTGCCTTAACAAATAGATTTAGCCATATCGATAGGGTTTGAATTCTCACGACCAAAGTACTTCACACTAAATTTGAGAGAGAGTCCGTGAACAACTGTTGCCTCTATCGAGTTCCCAAGCAAATTGTTGGCATATGAAAATAGTATCCTCGTCTTATTAAGTTTCACACATTGTTATTCGACTTCTGGGCTTCATATATATATTTTTTAAAATGTCATTCGTCACCAGTATATCTAATGGAACTATTGTGCATATTTATTTTCTTCAGAAACGGATCCAGAACCAACCGCCGTTAGAGTGGAACCGCCCGTAACACGATCACAATGTATGATATTCATTTATTATTAATTTATAGTAGTTGTATCTGTTACATCATTTTAAACCATTGACTTTTATGTTTATTCCATGACATTCCTACGCATATACTGAGCGACATAGAAAACGCATCACTTAGTTTTTCGTACAACAAAATGATCCTGTAAACATATCGTATTTATTTTGCTTCTTATTGTTAACAATATTCAAATTGGAACACGTCAATAACCACACATTTGTACACTTACATGTATGTTTAATCTGTAATCAACGGTACAAAGTCAGAAGGATCAAAACCAAAAGTACGACACAGATGGTTAATTGTCAGTAGCGCGTATGTCCTCGTGCTTTTAGTTTTGACCCCTCTGACTCTGTACAGTTGATTACCGATTAAACATCCATAAGTGTACAAATGTGTTTCCCGTTTGAATATTTTTCTATGGCGCTCAGTATATATAGCAAAAAGATCGTATAAATTTGTTTAAAGGGGTTTGATTGGAAGGGAATGAAATGAATGGGGTTTAACGTCCTATTGGGGTTTGATTGAAGAATTGGCGGTAGCGTAGCTATTCGGGCAGAATTTCCCTTACAGCAGAACGGCAGGGGCTAAACTCCATTTCATTTCATTTCATTTTTTCGATCAATGGAAAATAACGAAGGAAATTATTAATTTGAACCGAAAAGTCAACATATATTTGGATCCAAATGGTGGGAACGGAAATAAGTACTAAAAATAGAACTTGTCCAGATCACAATAGAGATATTAAAGACCTGCAAGAGTCGCCATTGGCACGAGATGTAAATAGGCTAACTCTATCCCTAACCCAAAACCCAGTTCTAACTTTTACCCTAACCCACAATCCTCGACCACAGTCACACACCAAAACAACCGGGATTACATCTCATGGCCTTAACATCAACAGGAGGCCTTAATATTTAGATCTGACCATGATACGCCCAGTTTGAAAGGGGAAGTAACTCGATTGTGATTGATGTTGTGGATGCTCGCACTCGGCAAATCTGGAAAGATTCCGGACCTACATCTGTATGACAGTCTCGGCTGTATGACAGAAAGTGATATGTACCTACGCCCATACATTTGCGATGCGGCTACCGGTTTACTTTAACAGAAAAACGTGACGCTATTACAAACAAACAAGACACCATTGGCGTAGTCGTGTTTTATCCGGGACCTTTGAAGTAGTTCCAAGACACCATGGGCGCAGCCATATTTCATCCGGGACCTTTAAAGTAGTTCCAATATGGCGGAATTCGTCATACAGCCGAGACTAGATGTAGGTTCCGGAATCTGTCGAGAATTGCCGAGTGGGGATGCTCGCTTGTCGGTCTAGAACGTTTCGATTTGACGTAATCGCAATCGAGTGACGCGAATTTCAGTTACAGCTCTGCCAGTAACACCAACGGAGACGATGTGAGTAGAATCGTACCGTAATTAAACACAACGATTATTTTTCAGGTGCCATGATTGATTGATATATTTTCTCATGCATAGTCATTCGATTGTCACTATTTTGAGGTTTGATAGAATTAAATTCCAGAACGTTCAATCGAGCATCCCCCTTATGAATCAACCTAAAGTGCGTGTGTATGAGGTATTTGCGTGCATGCACTGACCTGTACTTTTTTTCTTATTTAAGCTAAAGTTAAAGTAGAAAGGGGTCAAATGATTCCTGATCATTTCGCAACATGGACACGGCAGTTTGACTTTCATGTGGCAGAATTTAAAGGCAACTTAGAAGATCTGATGCGAAAGTTTATTTCGAACCACATAATCAATATGGATGACAAGGAAATGGTCCGAAGAGAAGTGCGAGATAACTATAACGAAGGTGGCGCAACTAAACTTGTGGAAATTTTAAGCGAACGTGGTGAATGGGTTCTACCCAGAATCATAGAAACTCTGAAGCCTCACTACGGCAAAGTCGCCACAAGACTAGAACAACAATTGGCCGAGTCAAACAGAAGACGTTATTCAGTTCCAATTCAAGAAACCGGAAGTTGAAACTGGTGTCCTCGGGCAGTAACGATATATTACTTAAAGATACATTATATAAAATTTACTTAATTCTGAACCAAGTTATCACTGTTTAACGTCTTAATAAGATGTGTGTATTGATAGTTTATAATCGTAACCAAAGTACTGGTGTAGTCGAGGCTTAGCGTGGATTCTCCTTTTTAAAATCAATCATAAAATGGCCGAACCGTTCTGATCTAGTTCAAATTTCAAGTATCTGATGCCACCGAGCGTTGATTATGGTTTACTATGTTAATAATACTTGTCCAATTAATAATTTATGTAACATGTAAGGCCTAATGTATCTTTAATGTCCTACTCTCAGCCATTAAGCTCTGAACATACTACCGACATTTTGAGGAACAAGTTGTCCAGGTGCGATTTCGGTGAAAAAGTTCGGCAACATTCGGTAACATGGTGTCCAGTTGTTGCAGAAATAACTACAATATAAATTTTGTTGTCGAAATGCTAAAGATGTTGCCGAGTTTTATCCAACCAGAAATGGGTCATAAATCACTTGATCTACCTGGGGTCAAGTGATGTAGACAAAATGGCAGTTGCCAGCAAGGAATGGTTGTTAAGTTGCCATGTGTATTAAGGGTAAATTTTTTGTTGCCCAGGTTTGTTGTCTACATGTTTCCGAAAATGTTGGCAGTATGTACAAAACCTTAAACCACCCATGTGTGTTCACTATTACTTCTACATCGCGAATAAAACTTGAAACATTGGGCAATGTATATAGGAACTTAATTTAGACTTACGAATCACGACCATTGAACCATACAGATTAGTTTATAACTATCAAGGTACTGGGTAAAATCGGTTACCTCGAATAAAACTTGAAACTTATAAAGGGGGGTAAATCGCATTGACTTAGGTAAAAAGAAAACGTTTTATTGGGTTGATCATATCTGAAGCGTGCAGGGAAAGAATGATCTACATGCCTGGAAATAACGGTTTTGGACGTACCTGACAAAATGTCAGGCACTAATGAAAGAGTACCTGACATTTTCAACATAGTGCCAGACATGTGTTGATAATATCAGATAAAAGACAAATCAGTGTCGAAGAAAGTAACAGGCACGAGAGATTTTGTGTCTGACAAAGCCTGAATCTGTGCCCGACATTGTCAGCGACAGGTGCCTTATTTCCAGGCTTGACGATCTAAGTCACATTTTTGTTTTTTCGCGTAATACGCAAAATAGACTATTGGTCGAGAATGTTTGACGTGAACTGAACAAAGGGTGGATTTAATTACAAAATGATGTTTACCAGTACAATTGACTTCAACTTTTCAGGTAAATTAAGGTTAAATAAAGGGTCGCTGGTCTGGTATTTGTCCGGGAGGTCATATTCAGAAGGGGCCTGGTTCGATGTGACTTATATTGTTTTTACCTGAAATTCACTGTTCCACAGAAAGCGTATACAATTTGCTACCAGATAGCGCCATTAACTTGGATTCGTGGAAAAGGTGATCGTTCTTCCCCTGGACACTTCGTCTGTTAAGGAGATTAGATAATAAATAATTTGACGATTTTCTGAATTTCTATTAACCACAAAATCGGTTTCGTTTTATATAGATTAGATAATGTACGAAATCATGACAAAAGACGTTCAAGAAAGTTGCAACATCCTGACTTTTGGAATCATGAGGTAACGCTCTTTTTGGCAGATCTAATACTAATCCAGTGGTCTAGAATCAATTAAACCTACTCGTAGTTTGTTATTAGATCTAATTGTAGTTGTATATTATAGTTACTATGATCGGTCATTCTCAAGGACCCAATTAAACCTACCGCGATCAATCGATCTCTGTGGACCTTTCATGGCAATATATTAACTCATGATTAATTATCAAGTATTATCAACAGTTTCGCTCCCAGTGTTTTGCATATAAATTTGTTACCAGATAGTTAAGGAATTTTGTTATCTGGAACTTCGATAATATCGGACAACTATGCCTAGGCAAGTATTATTCTGAAAAGGAGAGGGGTATTAAATATCAGGGGCCTGTTTCATGAAATTTTAACTAAGTTAAAATCCAAATTTTAGTAATTTGATTGGATAAAATTAGATTGTTTAGCCAATGAAAATTGAAGTATCTACTAAATTTTGGATTCTATCTTAAGTTAAGATTTCGAGAAACAAGGCCCAGGAAAGTAGCATGGTTGTGCGTTATAACTAATAAGGTGGCATATGTGTGCGTCCTAATCAAAGAAGTGGCATAGATGTACTCAACTTTGGATCGAATTTGCCGGTTTGTTATATTTTGGTATAGACTTAGCTAGACATGTATATACCTATGCTTAATTCGATGAGTTCTGTACAAAAATACCTTAATGATTTCTAACCTCAGGTTAGACATTTACGATATAATAATCATCGTCAGTAAGTACAATATGATAATTATATTGTTGACTTTACAAATCACCACCAGTACTGTAACATGATCAGCAAACTCAGCGGACTCTTGTTGGGAAAGGCATTATTTAATACATAATGCCTAATGGAATAGGTGATATAAAAATAACAAAGAGATAAAGAAGTATCGGATCTTTGTAATAATACACCACATTGCTTTCGTGACCAGAAACTGTCCATGCATGGTGTTAGATGATATTTGACAACCTTATTCACTAAATGGAAGCCGAATTGTTCAAAGAAGAAAGAAGTATGTAGATGTTCATGTCGATCGGAATTGAATTGATGGAGCTTTAATCTTTTTCGAAGAGAGTCATCCAAAGGAAAAGAAGAACGAGAGCAGGTTTCTGGTTTAAGGTCCAGATGGTATTAAATCACACGTCATTGTGTTAAAAGAGAGAGATTGCGTCGCAGTGTTAACACTTATGGAAAAACGGATTCCGATGCAGAGATATAAAACACTAACCCCTTCATCTCTCCTAATGGAAGTGTAATTCTTAGTTACGTGTTTCTCTTTGTAGACATTTTAATTGTTATTCAATTTTGTAATTTAAAGCAAGAATTGACCAATGTTGGACTGGATAGCTCATAATAATCGTTATCGTCGTTAGTGTTGGAAATAGCCAAGAATACATATAACTACAGTAAACAATGTAAAATATAATAATGGCTGTTTTTTTAAGCACTATTTCTTGTTTTAAAGTAGGTAGTAATATATATTGTGTTTGAAAGACTTGTGTTAACATTGTCCTAATTTGTAATTTCTTTTGTACACATATACGTCAACCAAATTAATTATTAACGGTTTTATTGTTTTGTATGTGTATAATACACACACATATTATGTTTTTTTTCGTAGTATTTACAGAAATGTTTTATATAAGTATTACCCGGCTGTATTAATAGTATGCATATAGGCCTACATTATTTAGGGAACGCACCTACACATAGGCCAAGCCTGTTCCCCAATTGCAATCCGATTCAAGAAATGCAATGAAATGGGGTTTAACATCCTCTTCTTCTGCACCTGGCCTGGGCTAATGGAAGACGGGCATACGCCATACATTGTGCTATGAGGGAATTTGTTTTTTCCCGGGCAGCGGCGCTACGGCCTACTCTTATATCGAATTCCAACTGTCAATGGATCTTTTACGTGCACTCCAATGTGTACAGGGGACCTCAGTTTTTCGTACCATCCGAACAACTAGGCAGCTATCCTTGTCAGGCCCTCCTTCTGCTTCAACTTTCCCGGCCAGTGCAGGGACCAATCCGATCCAGATATCCTGGATAAAAAATAAAGTGTAAAACACAAATTATCCGCATGTCATCAAAAACCACGATCGCAATTATTTTTATTCTTGACTGTGCTATAAGGCTTGTTAAATGTGTGTTCAAGTCATTCGACATAAATATTTTAAAGCAATATAAAAAATATCTGTGTGTAAATATTTTGTATTTTTCATCACGTTCATTTTGCACTGGTTAATGTAAATTTTATTGTTAATCGTTAGAATTATTAATATCTAGAGTGTTTCGTATATCATAGACATGAATATCCAGGCCTGTCAATTGTCTTAGTTTGATGATAAGATTTTCTTCTGCTTTGGCTTGGTAGCGGTAAACTATTTGATTAGTCAACACTATGGAACATAATAATTTTAATTGAGGTAGAATGTTTAAACATGATTTAGATGTTCATTAGGTAAATGTCTTCACAGAGTTCAATACTTGGAATCTTCCGCTTAAACTAAGCAGAGCTAAACAATGTGACTGGTCCATGCTTTGGGGCAAGGTAACTCTGATTCTACCTGATAGAGAGTGACGAAACTCAGTGCATAGTTTCACTATCAGGTACATCAAAACGTTTTGATCGTGAAAATTTTATACTTAGGCTAAATATATATAATCAGCTTGCTACTCTTGTAAAAGAAACATGTGCAACATATAAATCCTGTGTCATCTATTTATTTGTGAAAGCAGATACCATCAAGTGCTTCAAGTCACTAGTGGTTACGAGTGACATCTAATAGCGCACTTCTCCTATGAGGGGGGATTTGACTCAAAAGTCAGTGCTATGTTGTTAGTTCTATTACATGTCTAGTGTTGCAAATGTTTTATGTTGGGTGTAAATTAGACAAAGTCAAATGTAAAAAAATCTTACATCGTGTAACTTGACATCTAATTTTTGTCATTTAACATTTCACATTAGACATTTCACAACAAACCTAAGTCCATCTACCCAGAACTCTGACATCTTCTCATTTGACACTCGCGCTATGTATTGTAATCTTCAACATATGTCTTTTGCATCGCAACACAGAACAAGTAATGGAATCAGATATGCAAATTAGTTCACACGGCACCAAATTTTAATCACGTGAGATCTCGCGCGAAGAAATAACGGTCAAGTGTGAAACCAATGACGTATGCACTGATGTTTAAATACTGCTGATATCCCGCATCTTACCCCAATGGCTTATACAGTGTCTTATCGTTCTTACTAGTCTGTAATATAGGTCATCAAGACTATATATTATGTACGCTTATACATTGTATTGTATACATGATGTTTATATAATAAACAGTAGGCTATGTCCGTTCCATGTATCTGAAAACAGCCATATACAGAATATTTGTCTGATTAGATAAATCCACTGTGACCCTCATACTCTAATAATCAAATAGAAATTAGTTAAAAGAAAACATTGTTAATTAACTGAATTCAGTAATTTTAATTTCTTAGACTGAATCTTCCAAGACATTCATTCATGTACCATTAATGAAATTCTATTTTGAAAAATGCTTATAAATACGGCAAAGAACGGAATTGAATAAATGCTGATACAGAGCTATATATCAAAAACTGATTAATACGGGAAAGTCGTTTTTTTCTTCTACTTTTCGGTAAAACACCTTGTCCAAACGTACAACTCGGAACTGTTAAAGTGATGCAATGAAAACAAAATTAAATACCGTAATGATTACATTTAAGTCTCCAAATGAGTCGAAAAAATCGAACTGCCGACAGCCAAGAATGCTTGGCCCAAGTCCCGAGTCTATCAAATACAGTTTGAAGAAGAGTAGGCGAGACCTATGTGATATACTATAAAAATGTGATTTAATTTATTAATCTTCCATCAAAAGCCCCCAATTTTCGTCAAGAGAGATAGAGAGAAATGTGGTTTACGTCCATTCGACACTAGGTCATTTTGGGACAAACATATGGTACAATTTAATTTCAATAATTGGCTTGTCCGTAGGATTCTTTAGAAATGGGACGAAACCAGAGGACACGGAGAAGAACCACGAGGTTAAGCTGGCAACCCCACTCCTTGTCACTCAACCCAATGACAAACCTTATGATCTAAAGTACACACGTTAGACCACTCGACAACCCAACCTCCAAAAAATATTAACAGATAAAAATAAATCCGAGTTTTCATTTTTACTCTATGCAAAAAACGAAAACCAGAGTTTTCCTGTGCCGAAAACTTTTTTTCCAAGATTTAGGTAAAATGTCGAGTCGAAATCTAGAACTCAGAACTGTTAAAACTCGTAAAATCCTTTCCGGGTTTTCGGTATGGCCGATTTGGACTGTGTAGGAAGTTGTCTGCGGGATTTAAAATAGGAGAGAGTGAGAGAGAGAGAGAGAGAGATGGGGTTTAACGTCCACTCAACGCAACTAAATTCTTCGTAAGAAATTCTGTGAATTCTACGAAAAATATCTTGGGTTATATGTGGAAGCCGAGACATTTTACTTTCCTTTTTATACGCCCACATTGAAATGTGGTCGTATATTGTCGTCGCCCCCGTCCGTCCGTCCGTCCGTCCGTCCGTCCGTCCGTCGGTCCGTCTGTCCGGCGTCCACAATTGCTTGTGGACGCTCTACAGGCTAAAGTTAATATCCGATTTACTTTAAATTTATACACAGTGTTTAAGGTCATGAGACGAAGAAGCCTATTGTTTTTCAGCGATTTCCGATAACTACCAGAGTTATGGCCCTTGATCACTTCAAAAAATCTTGTGGTCGCTCTATAGGCCAAAGTTAATATCCGATCGACTTTAAATTTATACACAGCGTTTAAGGTCATAAGACAATGACGCCTATTGATTTTCGGCGATTTCCGATAATTAGTGCCAGAGTTATGACCCTTGATCTCTTTAAAAAATCTTGTGGACGCTCTAAAGGTCAAAGTTAATATCCGATTGACTTTAAATTTATACACAGTGTTTAAGGTCATAAGACAAAGACGCCTATTGATTTTCAGCGATTTCCCATAATTAGTGCCCGAGTTATGGCCCTTGATCACTTCAAAAAATCTTGTGGACGCTCTAGAGGCCAAAGTTAATATCCGATTGACTTTAAATTTATACACAGTGTTTAAGGTCATAAGACGAAGACGCCTATTGATTTTCAGCGATTTCCCATAATTAGTGCCAGAGTTATGGCCCATGATCACTTCAAAAAATCTTGTGGACGCTCTAGAGGCCAAAGTTAATATCCGATTGACTTTAAATTTATACACAGTGTTTAAGGTCATAAGACGAAGACGCCTATTGATTTTCAGCGATTTCCCATAATTAGTGCCAGAGTTATGGCCCTTGATCACCTCAAAAAATCTTGTGGACGCTCTAGAGGCCAAAGTTAATATCCGATTGACTTTAGATTTATACACAGTGTTTAAGGTCATGAGATGAAGATACCTATTGATTTTCGGCGATTTCCGATAATTAGTGCCAGAGTTATGGCCCTTGATCTCTTTAAAAAATCATGTGGACGCTCTAAAGGTCAAAGTTAATATCCGATTGACTTTAAATTTATACACAGTGTTTAAGGTCATAAGACGAAGAAGCCTATTGATTTTCAGCGATTTCCGATAATTAGTGCCAGAGTTATGGCCCTTGATCACTTCAAAAAATCTTGTGGACGCTCTAGAGGCCAAAGTTAATATCCGATTGACTTCAAATTTATACACAGTGTTTAAGGTCATAAGACAAAGACGCCTATTGTCTACAAATGTCTACAGCCAAACACCACCTCCCCTACCTACCTCCAGGATCTACTTCGCATAAAGTCATCACAAAGGGAAACACGTTCGTCAAACAAAATTCAATTAGTAATTCCAAGATCAAACTATGTGAAATGTGGAGACAGAAGCTTCTCTGTTGCTGCTCCTAAACTGTGGAAAAGACTACCATCACATATTAAGGATGCAAAATCACTGAGTACATTCAAATCCTTGCTAAAAAACACACCTATTCAATGCAGATGATGGGAAACTGTCGTAAATGTGACAGACTAACTCAGCGCCAGTGAGCAAACTCTTTGGATACGAGGCGCTATAGAAATGCATTATTATTATTATTATTGATTTTCAGCGATTTCCGATAATTAATGCCAGAGTTATGGCCCTTGATCACCTCAAAAAATCTTGTGGACGCTCTGGAGGCCAAAGTTAATATCCGATTGACTTTAGATTTATACATAGTGTTTAAGGTCATGAGACGAAGAAGCCTATTGATTTTCAGCGATTTCAAATAATTACTGCCAGAGTTATCTCCCTTGATAACTTCAAAAATTCTTGTGACGCTATAGAGGCCAAAGTTACCATCCGATTGACTTCAGATTGATACATAGAGTTTAAGGTGTTGAAACGAACAAGTATTTTGATTTTCAATGAATTTAGATAACTGAACAGCTAAATCCATGATATTAAATGTTTCATGTATATACTAATTGTTAGCGTGGGGTAAAACTTTATAAAAAGCAATCAAATTCTAATGATTTTCTGATAATTACATAATGAGTTGTTACTCTTAATCAGTTTTTAGTGTATTACAAATGTTTCATTACCGAAAAAAGTAAAAATATGCGACAACCCTTGTTGACTGCCCGGACGATTTAGCTGCTGTGGGCGTATGTTTCGTTGCCTGGCAACCTATCTTTTACTTTCACTTTATGCTAAAAACAAATCCTAAAATCAGCATCTGGTTGAAGGTCTCATGTTGGTGAATTCCCTGCTTGAAAATTGACATATCACGTGATGAACTAATTTGCATATTGGCCGATTTCATTACTTGCTCTGTGTTGGGATGTAAAAGTGAAATGTTGATGGTTACAATACATAGTGCGCGTGTCATATGAGAAGATGTAAGAGTTGAAAGTTTAAAGTTCTGGGTAGATGGAGTTAGGCTTGTTGTGATATGTCTAGTGTGAAATGTTTAATGATAAAAAGTAGATGTCAATTTACACGATGTATTTGTCAGTATTACAGGATGTTTTACTCGTGACTTTGTTCATTTTACACCTAACATAAAACATTTGCAACATTGGACATGTAATAGCACTAACAACATAGCATTGACTTTTGAGTCAAATCCCCCCTCATACTTCTCCTCCGTTAAATGAAAGCCAAAATTGGTCGCTTCAACGTACCCTTTCAGGTTAATTTCAGATTTTGGGATTTCGGTGGGGGACATCACTTGATGTACTTTAAATATCTGTTATAAATTATTAAATACAACATGATCATGTATTTATTAATGTTAAGCTATGACATGTTATATACCATATTGTGAATATGTTGGAATAATCATATAGTATAATTACATGCATATTCTTTTTATACGCCATTTCCGTCTGTCTGTCTGTCTGTCTAAAGTTAATATCCGATTGACTTGAAATTTATACAATGCCGAAGAAGCCTATTGATTGTCAGTGATATCCGTTAATTACTGCCAGAGTTATGATCACTTTGAAAAATCTTGTGAACGCTCTAGAGGCTAAAGTTAATATCCAATTGACTGTAAATTTATACACATTGTTTAAGGTCATGAGAGTTATGATCACTTTGAAAAATCTTGTGATCGCTCTAGAGGCTAAAGTTAATGTCCAATTGACTGTAAATTTATACACATTGTTTAAGGTCACGAGATGAAGAATCCTATTGATTTTCAGCGAATTCCGACAATTGCTGCCAGTGTTATGACCCTTGATCACTTTGAAAAATCTTGTGAATGTAAATGTCCGATTGACTTTAAATTTGTACACAGAGTTTAAGGTCATGAGATGAACAATCCTGTTGATTTTCAGCGACGTTCGATAATTACGTACGTAACTAACGTACGAAAATTAAATTGTAGCTGGCTTTTTTTTCGCACGTATACAAAGAATGACCATTTTGCCCAGTAATCCCAGCCAGAATTTGGCTATTTCTTTTTAAAAAAAATTGTGTTAAAGTTTTGTTTAGAACTGAAATAAATTGACTATTAGTCAATCGCAACGCTAACACTGAAATAGACACGACCGAAGCACTAAATAGTGCCAATATGCCGACGTCAAATCGAGGCAAAAGTTAAAATCTGATTGACTTTAAATTTATACACAGTGTTTAATGTCACGAGACGAAGAAGTCTATTGATTTTCGGCGATATCTGCTAATTATTGTCAGAGTTATGACCCTTGATCACTTTGAAAAATCTTGTGAACGCTTTTGATCACTTTAAGATATCTTGTGGACGAAGACCATGAGATAAACAATCAAAACAATTCTGATAATTACTTAATGGGCTATTACTCGTAATAAGATGTCCATGTGTTGTAATCGTTCTCCTCGCTGACAAAAGAAAAAATATGCGACAACCATTGTTGACCTGCCCGGACGACTTAGCTGTTGTGGGCGTATGTTTCGTTGCCTGGCAACCTATCTTTTATATTGTTGATGTTCCCTCTTCTTATTTTTGCAGTTTCTTTTTTATTACCTTCTTTGTTATAAAATTGTTTCTAGAATAAATATAAACATAAAAATACCAACACGTTTTGCTTATACATAAAAACTTTTAAATCTATTGACATTATTGTCGTGGCAAAAGGGTATTAAATTTGACGATATGATCATTAAATTAGGAAAAATAAAAATGGTAAACTACCCAAACACAATTTAAAATTATGTTAGTGCAAATTGTGTGATTTTCGGCCTTGTTGAAAAGAGCTAATTCCAAATACAATCGCAACCCTGTAAAGTTTTAAAACGTTTGATATGCAGAAAACATGCTGTAGAAGATGGGTAATAGGTTATCGAGTTGCCTCCAATTTAGTACAATAATATCATGGGAACCGAATAATACCTGGAACATGGTATTCGGCGTCTAAACTGGGATAATGAAGAAATGAAATGAAATGGGGTTTAACGTCCTACTCTTTTGCACCTAACCCGGGCTAATGGAAGACGAACATAGGCCAAACAGTGTGCTATGAGGGAAATTTTGCCCGGGCAGCGGCGCTACGGCTTACTCTTTGACGAATTCCAACTGCCACGGGATCTTTTACATGCACACCAATGTGTACACAGGACATTGGTTTTTCTTGTAAGGTCCGCCGTCCTACATCACTGAAAAGGGGAAACCACGCCGGAAACTTTCTCGGCCATTGCAGGGACCGAACACCCGGCCTCCAGGCTAGCGAGCCATCGCCTTACCCACTTAGCCACCGTCATCCCCTGCGTCTAAACAGGGAAATATAATCGACTAGTGACGTCAGTTAGTTTCGGTTTCTTCGTGAATGAAATATTTCCGGGTTCTTAATAGCACGTCGCCATTTTGTTCATTATAGTCGGACTTAAAATACCTATCGTGTGTATATCAGTGACTATTTGGACTATATTCACCGTAAGTATAAATTATTATTTGATATTGAGTTTATAACACACGTTTAAACTATGATATATATACTACCAGATTCATAATACAACACACGCTGTGACTTTTGATATTTTTACATGTTCTGTGTTGATACAGTTATATCGAGAAAACATTGATTACGATCTAACGTACTATAAAGTAGATCGAGAGACAGGTAGACGAGTGGTGTAAAATTCGTGTGTTGGATCATATAGGTCTATCTTTCGATACTAGTACGTGACAAGGACCAAGGTAGCTTGTCTGCTAAGCTTGTGGGTTTTCTCTGGGTCCCCACAGCTAAAGAAAAATAATTGGACCATTATGTCAGTCCCGAAATAATCTAGTTTATGTCGAGTAGACGTTATCTCTCTCTCTCTCTCTCTCTCTGATGGTATCATGGTAATATATGGATTTCGGTATATTAATTGATCACAAGTATGTGTAATATGCCTCTCAAGAATTCGATAAAATATGGATTCAACAATACCACACTTCCGTAATTTACAAATAGAACTGTTAATTTGATTGTGAGCTAACGGAAACAAATTAACTGGTAAATTTCTAATATTTCATTTATTGTCTACTGTCGATCACCTACAGTGTCCGATAGTATACCCCCCCCCCCCGCCCCCGCAACGTCACCGCAGTTTATATATATATATATATACAGGTCACGTTTTACGGAAAATACAGCTTATTACTGAGCGACGTTTAGACAAGGCTTCTCTCAGTTTTATCAAGCAATGTTCTGATCTACAGTGGCACAAGTACCTAAGACATGTTGCTGACAGTCCCGCATACCTCTGTGGTCACTTCTTTGAAGATCCTGATCACTACCTTTTGCAATGCTCTTTACACTCAAATGCACGTAAGGAAATCATAGACAAATTACAGTACAATCCAAAAAACATAAACTGTCTCTTGTTCGGATCCACAAATTACTGTTTAATCAAGTCCACAAGTTTATTGACATGTCAAATAGATTTAATCTGGCTCATTAGCAGTTTTATTTTATTTTACTGTATTGGTTATAATTAACGTGATGATTTAAACCAAAGCCATAATATATATTGTACATTGCCCTCTTTCTTATGCATTTACATATATTTAGGTGCCATTTTAACTCTGTATATACACCCATTTTGTTCCTTAGTCTTAATATTATGTATGTATATAATCTAGGGAGAGGGGTTTTACATAGGCGAAGCCAGTTCCCCAATCCCGTTCATACATTCTGAATAAAATATTGTTTATAAAAAAAAAGTGACAAAATATGAAAATATGACAATACAGTAAAAGATACATGTACATAACAATGCTAAGTTAATGCTGACCAAGCAGAGAAATCCCTTAATTACATGTACCTTGACCGGTACCTAAAGGGAATTTAATTGTGACCTGTAAACTCCAGTTTAATTGCACAGTATATGTATTCGATGAATGTAAAATAAAGGGACTTTCGAAATATGAAGTTTAATTTGAACCAATTTTAACAAATGATTTTACATATGAGTGTGTATAGATTATTCTGTGCAGTTATTACACCTACATTATGCAAGAGCTAAATCTGCCTATTGCAGGTCTTTTGTTAGACCCAAAATGTTATATTAACTATTAATTTAGACATAATCTATTAACAAAATAAGATCATAATCAACTCTCGATGGCATCGAATACTCGAGATTTTAATTGGATTAGAACGGTTCGCCATTTAAAAATTTAATCTAAAAATGGGAAAGCGATGGTAAGTCGCGATCATACCACTGCCCTGGTTACGATTATGCAAACGCCTTGTCAAAACTAGAAACAGTGATAATTTGGGTCAGAATATAAAGTAATTTGACTGAAATTTCCAATATTCGCTATTCTTTTTTATCATTAATTATTAATTTATTACAGCAAGAATGACCAACTCTTTATTAAGCTCTTAACTAAATTATGAATCTTTAGGGCGAATTTCGAATTGGAAAATAATGTGGGACTCACGTGAATAGAAATTGAAAAAATACCGTTAGATTGTAAAATTGCTTCAGAAACAGGCAATTGACAATTTTAATTACCATTTTAAATTTGTTCTAAACGGGGTGTTTAATTTGCGAAAATTACCGTTAGATTGTAAAATTGTTTCAAGAACACGCAACTTAAATTTTAATTGCCATTTATATTACTTAAATTTGTTTCAAACGGGGTGTTTAATTTGCGCCTATTCGTTGTGATATGCTTCCTGTCCACTTTTCGTTTAAAGCTAATTTTCCCTGCACCTAAAATTGAAACTAAAAATAAAAGATTTGACTGGATAGCAAATGTAACATATGTGTCACGGTGATTCAGTAACTGCTTGTATATCACTAATTTCATACACTTGTCGATATCAAAAATAGTTAAATGGGCTTGACTTAGTTAAGAATTTGCCGTTCGCGAACCTTCCCTATTCAATTGAATTAAGCGAGCTGTCAGTGTTAGCTGAGAATGTATTACCGTATACAAAGTATAATGTCGTAAACACACGCACTGTACTTATGCATGACCTATTTTTAAGATAACGTTGCTATTAAACTCTCAACTAAAAACTGCATACCGCTTGCAGTTAAGCGATGCACTTTAAACGATGTATTTGTTTCTTAAATATGCTAATTCCGCCAATTGCAGGTCTTGTCAAAACTTCAAACATGCATAACCTTGCTCAGAATGAAGTAATGGACTGACCTTTTCAATATACTCCATATTCATTATCTATTTATAAACTAGCAGGTACAGCGAAAATGACAATTACTTTATCTAAACCTTACAATATGCTGGAAACCATAGAATACACATGACACGTATACCCGGGAATCGCGGTGGCTAAGGCGCTGGCTCGCTAGCCTGGAGCTAGGATTTTAGATCCCTGCATTGGCCGAGAAAGTTGGGATGGCCTAGTGGTCTAGAGTGCCGCGCTTCGACCTCTAGCTGGCCGGTCACCTCTGGCTTGCAGCTGTGGTTTCGAGCCCTGGTGTGATCGTATGTGGCATGGAGATAGGGGCGCCTTCTCAACCTCGTGGGTTTCCTTCGGGCACTCCGGTTTCCTCCCACTGCTAAAGACCCCTACGCGCATGCGAATTAATGAAATAAAATTAAAAACAATATGTTAATCCCGAAATGACCTAGTTTGTGTCGAGTGGACGTTAAACCCCATTTTGCTCTCTCTCTCTCTCTCTCTCTCTCTCTCTCTCTCTCTCTCTCTCTCTCTCTCGTTTCCGTGAAACGGCGGAGGCTAGGTTGCCGGACATTGCAGCAAATTGACAAAAAAAAAAAAGACGAACCAAAGCGAAAGCCGTTAAATCGGGGATGCAGCAGGTGTGCTGATATCACCTTATACCATGACATATTTATTCATTAGGTGTAATATTACGTGACCAACCGTCTTATTGGGTATATGGTGGGTGGGTGCTCGAATGATTTGCTACTCCGCGTTATATCATAAGGTCTGTCAGTGTCAGTGAGTCAACATTGAGTCAACTGGCGTGGTTGTAGGTGATATGGAATGGACTCTCCTGTCCAACCTCGTGGGTTTTCTCCGAGACCTCTGGTCCCCCCCCCCCCGCCACACCCACAGACGCAGATAAAGACCGCTACGCGCAAGCGTATTATTGAAATAAAATTGAGGCATATGTTAGAACAGAAATGACGTAGTTTATGTCTAGCGGACGTTAAATTAAATTTCCCTGTCTCCTTGGGTACATCTTTGTAGGAATTCCCAATGTCCTATAAATAGGTTGCTGTTGGGTATTTCCGATTGTTATTGTGGTCGATTACCCACAATTCAATTTCTGACATATACAGACTCACATAATTTAGACTGTTTAATCCGTTGTTTTAATCTAAGTTGCCTTAGAGATTTAAGGGAGAACGAGAAACCATATATTTAAATAAACCTACTAAACTACAGCTATTGACATCGATCGAGTCTAACGTAAGTTATCATAATTTGACGTCTAAAGGTATGACTTGTAAATACATGTTATTATATATTCCAATTTCAATGGTTCTAAATAGGTTATCACTTCAGATATTATGTAATGGACTTAAAAATAAAATGTGCTTCATGTGTCAATAGCAAATATATAGAGCCGTACGGCACGTTTAGTCTTACAAATGTCGTTTTCTACTGATCGATTCCGGCATCTTGATATTGTAATTAATTGTCTATTAATGGTTTGAATATACAGCCCAGGTCACGTGGGCTTTGAGCTGAGTTATTTTTACATTTGAATCGCTCCGTTTGATAAGAATAACTAAGCATATATATTAAAATAGTCCACGCCTCGAGATATGTATGAATTTAAAACAAACTTAACTTAAAAACAAAACTATGTATTTAAACTCAATAATAAGATTTCAAAATTGTGTAATAACTGTATATATAATAATAATAATTTATTTTATTAATATATGTATATAAAAATTAATGGTTAAAAATGCTTTTAAAAAGTACTATTGTTTAATTGTCTACATGTTTCGCCTGAGCTTGTCAAGACATACAATAACAATGACGTGACGTCACGGAAGAATAAACATACAATAATATAATCATATTGAAGTAGATTAACATAATATTGTAATTATTTTGAAATGTTTAATTTGGGTTTAAATTTGTCAATGAAATATTAATCTTTCAATCTCATTTTCATGGAGTCTGAATAGGCATCTTAAAAAAAGGGTATATCTATTTTGAATTCGCCTTTACCGCAGATATCAAGGCGCTCAGTTAAAGGGATTTTCCTTAAGTTTGGTTCCCTGATATGTTGTCTATGAACCGTTACTCTGTTTTGTAACTTATTAGTGCTTACCAACTAATACACCACTTAGACACCAAAATACTAATTTGACGGTTAGTGCTTTCTGTTCGTACTGAACATCATCAGACCATTTTTATTTATGACGAATTACGTAGAACAATAGACGCAACGTCATGACGTTACTATAAATATATCAAATACACCATAAAATATTATTTACACATTTTTACATTTAGTAAATAATCACTAAAAAGATAATTACTTCATCTCTTACTATAATATCCGTTTATTTAATTCGGGTTTGTATTTGATACATTTATAGTAACGTCATGGCGCTGCGTCTATTGTTTTTCATAAATAAAAATGGTCTGATGATGTTCAGTACGAACAGAAAGCGCTAACCGTCAAATTAGTATTTTGGTGTCTTTCTTATTAACAGCTAAAGCTGAAAACAAAGACATGTATTAAAACTCAAATACGATTTTTAAAAACAAATAACATGGCAAACTATAAATTATTCAACAAACGTGACAAGTGTTCTTGAATATCTGACGTCGTATGATCGTAATAATACACGCCAAGATTTTCATGTCGATGCCCCTGATCTTCCTTTCATGTTTACAATTTTTAACCGATTTTGACGAACTTGAAATTAAGGAAACGTTTTTTTGCTTACCAACTAATATATCAAGAAGACATTTCAACATTCGGGATAACAATGGCTAAGTGGGTAAGACCACTGGCTCGCTAGCCTGGAGGTCGGTGTCCTATCTCTGCATTGGCCGAGAAGGTTCATCAAGATTTTCCGGCGTGTTTCCCACTTGTCAGTGATGCAGGAACGGAGGACCTGCCGAGGGCAACTATGTAGTTATTCGGATGGGACAATATAAATAACACACGTGCTATCTGGACGGTATGACGTGACGTCACAGGCAGACCTATAATGTACGTGAACTTATTAAGATCAGCGGGTTCTCGGTAGCCTGAAGGTCAGGTGCTCTATCCCAGAGAAATTTCATCCAGATTTTCAGGCGTGGTTCCTCTTTGTTGGTGAAGCAGGAACGGAGGACCTGACAAGGCCTGACATATGTCTAGTCGCTAGGATGACCAAGGTCCCGAATACACAATGGCGTGCACGTAAAATATCCCTTGAATTGTCCGTCTTCATTAGCCATGTTCAGAACAGTAGAACGTTAAACCCCATTTCATTTCATATCATTTGGTTTTCAAGATTCAGTAATGATATCAATTTCCAATACCATACACGGTATGGAGGATATTTGATTTGATAAATTAATAACGATATTGTTACTAATCATAACACCTTCGCTTTTTCCAGACCTAGTGTGTTTTAGACAATTTTTCTCCGACCCCTATCAAGTTCCTATTTTCAGAATGCAATAGCAATCAGGGTAAATCATTTATAAATTTTGCATTTGACAGATAAACCAGCAAAATGCCGGGAATGAAAATGCGACGAGAGAATTCCATCAAAATACAGAGAAACTTTGAATACATACTCAATAATCTCGTGAACTGTGATGGTCTTGTGGATTATCTGTTTAGTAGATTGGTTCTTGACAACGAACAAAAGACTACGATAGAAGAAGCAAGAAAGGGTAAACCAAGAGTGAAGAAACTGTTGGAAATTCTAATGACCGAATGTGGTGATTGTTACGATGCCTTTTTGGAAGCCCTGAGAGAGAAGAAGCTGGAGGAGATGGCTAATTTAATAGATTCAGGTATGTTACAAAGCTGAAGCAAATCGATTCTCACCGGAAGTTAAAGTAAACAAATGGGGTTAGATCGCGTAATTATCAGAAGACAGACATACGCTATGCGAAGTGCTATGACGGAAAGCTTGTCCGGACAGCTGATATTTCGCCTACGCTTCACGTGACTTTGTTTTTGTCCTACCGGATCGACTTGATACTATATCGTGTCAGGCCCTCCTCCAAGCACTGATAATGGGGAACTGCGTCTAGTTGTTTGGCTGGAACGACAAACGTGAGTTCAGTGTACACGGCGAAGTGCACCTATATAAACTCACACTGAATATTTAATCTATTCCATATTAAACCAAAATCTGTACAAGAAAAATAGATTTAACAGGGGCGGATCCAGGAATTTTTGCAGGAGGGGGTTTGCCAGGTTTCTGTTACGGAAATCTGCCAGCATCGTCTCTAAATTAAGTAGGCATACATACAAATAGAGTTTTTAAACAGAGAAATCATTTTTATACTGATGTATGTCACTTTGTGATGTAATTTCATTGATGCAAGGCATTATTTTTTTTCATGTAGCAGCTGAGCAGGGGGGTCGACCCCCCCCCCCCCCCCGTGGATCCGCCCCTGTTTAATCATTCCATAATGTTCGATAATGGAATTAAAACAGCGTTATGTGTCGCCTAAATACAGTTTTTATTGCTTCTTAATTATTGGATCTTTTTTTTGTATAGGTTTCGACGTCTGTTTTAATGATGTATATTTCTTCTCTTCAGATCCTGGACGAAATGAGGTGAAAAGAGAAGGACCAATTACACGATCGCAACGAGGTAAGACATATCAATTGATGGAACAGATGCGCCTAAAATAGAGTTATTCCCCTTGGGTGAAGCAATGAAAGGCGGTGTATTTATGGGTTATCCTAACGCCAGACTGATAGCATTAGAATAGACTGAAAACTGGTTCTGAGTGTCGTTCATAACATCCAGACACTTTTGAGTAAAAGATAGGTTACGTGCCCTTGTTTTGAAGTTAGTCTCGTTTAACTAGTCTACCGACCATTTTACGTCTGATTGACAGGTCTTGATAATTAGGAGTACCTTTTTTACGAAACATAAGTCCAGCTTTCTGTAGAGAGCAGTGGTCACCCTTCCATATATCATCACCAGACATGAGATCTGAATGCGCGCACTTGTCCAATGGGTTAACCAATCAGAACTGGTCACATTCTTGTAAAAACATGCGTTACGAAGGCTACGGAACGTTGTTTAATAAAACGGCAATTTGGTGATTTTGAGATTATACACAATAGAACTATAATTCATGTCTACCCGAGAACAGGTTTCCAGTAATTTATACATTTTTAAACTCGCAAGAACGCCCTGAATTAAGTCAAAACTAAACTAAGGAGGGGGGGGACATAGACAAGCCTGTCCCCCCATCCGTTTCAGATGTCCCTAATACAAATATTGTTTAACAAAAAAATATGGTTGATGTCATTGAAATTTGTCTTTAAGAAGAAAGGTATTTATTCCGCGGGTTCTATATAATTCATAGCTGCAGCCGGGTGCATATTTCATAGCTGCATCCAAGGGGAATTTGACGTTTTAGCTAGTCGTGTGTCCACAATTAACACCGCACAAAACATCACCGACAGCAATTTCAACTTTATTCCTGGATTTTTGAGAATACGTTTACGCTGATTACTCAATCACCCAATTAAAATTCTCTATTTTCAATAGTGTTTAGTGGTTAAATAATGAATAGTTTTCCCAGCGATAAGAATATTTCGATTCTGTAATGCCACCAATACTGCAATACTCAAAGCAAATTTGTTTTAAAATAATTTAGCTTAAAGTTCCAATTTCACTTTTTCTAAGAAAGTCAAAATATAATTATTTCTATGTTTTTTGCTCAAAAGGTTGTGAACTCACTATTATACGATCATGGACAAAATTTGGGGGGGGGGGGGTAGAAAGGGTGACACTGGTTGATTGAGGAAATAGTTACTCAATTACCTCCCTTGTTTTCCTATTCTTCTCCATGGACAGCCATCTTCAAACGTTTGAATTTGAAGTTGAACATGATATTTTTGCCAATTTCTCAACTGGCAATAGTGAATTATAGGATTAATAAGGATTATTCTTTAACAAGGTAGGACTGTTTATAGGTTCAATCTATTTTGGGGCTTTATTTTAATAAATTTTAAAAATATAACTTAAAAAAATGCTATTGGAACTTTAAAAACACTTTATACATCCATATTAGGTTTAATATTATTCCATGGGCGTGCACCTTTTTTTCACACGCACCATTCTTTAAAAAGAAACATTAGAAAACAAGTATATTTACACCTTTCGTGCATTTCAGTAAACCATTTCATATTTAATATAAAACAAATAATTCACCGTCTGGGTAGGTCAAAGGGGAATAACTCTATTATACTTAGTGGAATAAAACTGCTTTCATCTGTTATTGTTTGACCTTTGCTGAACGTCATCGAGCAGCTGGTTTATAAGTTAATTATATTATCACCCGTCTGTTTATTTCAGCAAAAGTAGAAAAGGGTGACATGCAAGGAGACCATTTAGACATATGGAATAGCGAGCAAGATTTCCTAGTGACAGAATTCAAAAGCCACCTCGGGGACTTAATAACGAAGTTTTTCAGCCAAATGATCATAGATTCAGACGATAAAGAGAAAATCAGACGAGAAATTAAAGATAACTATAATGTAGGCGGTGCTACCAGACTAGTAGAGATACTAGGCGAGCGTGGAGAATACGTATTACTAAGGATCATCAAGGTTCTTAAACCGACTTACAACAAGATAGCCAACAGACTAGAAGACAGATTGGCGGAATTGAAATCGGAGAGATTAAATAACGAACGAATTCCAATACAGGAACAGGTCGAATATGAATGAATACCTTAAGGTCTAAAGCTGACGTCTTGAGAATATCAACATGATTCGTCATTCTAAAATATTTTTTGTAAATAATGGTAATGAAGTATTTTGCAAGTTTTCATTAAATTATAAACTGGGTTTTTTTTTCAAAAATGTTTTAAGAAATGTAACTAGAAGTAACAATAGTGACATCTTATATTGCTCACTGATCCAGCAAAGTTAATGCTAAAGACGCATTAAAGCTGCATTTCCTTTTGTACGGATGCGGTCCGGCTCCGGTCCCGTTGCGGATACGGAAAAAAAACACATTCATAGAATTTTAGTAAGAGTGTTTCCTTATGTGCGGTACGGACTATGTCGCGATCGGTACGGAAACGCATGCGGAACCGTGTCCGTAAGCGCACATAAGGAAACACAGTTTGGGTAGCTCGCACGGCAAAAAGCTAAAAATAGGTAGGGGAATTCCAATTTTCGCCATTTCTTAGATACGTGTTCAGAAAAGATGAAAATCGATAGTCCTTCCGCTTGAATAACCGCATATAAGTATACACAACCTGCCGTGTGCCATGTCTGCTCCCGGACCGGAGCCGGACCGGATCCGTACTAAAGAAATGCAGCTTTAATATTACATATTAAAGTTGAATTGAAATTACTCCATTTTCTCTGATTAGTTTGTTTTGCTTTTGGAATACTAATTACATATTTTTATATTTTTTATTACTATTTAGTCTTGTTAACTTAAAGATACATTATGTGAGATAGGTAAAAAGCTGGCAGTTCTCACTAAAACAGTTAAAAACTAAATAATGTAAAGGGACTTTGCTGAAATTTCAGTCAAATTGATCCTCTCTAAACCGAGATTTTAGCGATTGAAAATTCGATCATCATTGCGGTACGATAAAAACACAGTCTCGATTATCCAGTTCATGATTAAATCATGAATGAAAGTTGAGCAGCAAATCGGATCTCAATCCAATAAATATCGCAGGCTCGCGTTGACATCGCGAGTTTGGTCTGGATAAGTTAATCAATGTAAAATTAATAGTTTATGTAACATTTCAGGCCTAAAAGACCTCTTGCATAATGTAGATTTAGAAGATTATTTCGCTTTTTTGAACGTATAATGTATATAATTGAAACGTTCTTGTTTAAAAGTTAACATTTATTTAAACTCATTTAAGCGAAAACGTGAATGTAGCGTACTGAACATGTAAATATCTAGATTTCTTATCTGATTGGGTTAAAATTGTGTTACCCTCGAATTCTAATAAATGTTGCATTTTAAACTGAGTAAACTTAATCGAGATAACTAAAACTGTAATGCTTCCTTGTGCTTTTGTGTTGTGCTCGAAACGAAATAATCTGTATGGATTCAGGTATACCAAACGAATGCTACTCGTGGCTAAGTTCATCGGGATCTCGCGACATGGTTTCCTCCTTGTCACTGGTGTAGGACGGAGGGCCTGGCAAGGGCAGCTGTCCAGTCGTTCGGATGGGACGTAAACAAATCCCTGGCAGATGGGTTTCGATATAAGGGTAGGCCATAGTGCCGTTGCCTGGGAAAAAATATCCTCACAGCACGCTGTATGGCGTAATGCCCGTCCTCGTTATCCCAGTCGGAGTAGTACATTAAAGAACAATATTGGTGTCAGTCATTATCACATATGTGATAGAACTCGTTAAACAAGCCCCAAATATAATTTTAACACAGAGATCATCGCTACGATAGATGTGTAATGAAGGTTTCTACAAAAGGAAGTGACGAGCACAAAAGAAAAACATGAGTAATAAAATGGTACAGCGGTGCCCACCGATTTTACAGTTCCAGAAGATTGCTAAATAATTGGCATAATTTATGTGCTTTTAATTATTACTTTTTTTCCTGATGTCAATATTTCTTGTTGGTTGTGTTATTCAATTTTGTTACACCTGCTTCTGTGTTCTTTTATATTTTAATGTATTAAAGAAACAATGTCATTTAAATACTGGATATATTAGGCCTATAAATAATATCTAAAAGCTGTGCTATTTTTATATATTTATTCTGGTGGAGCAAAAAGTTTATGTAGCGCCTTTCAGTTGCCTTGTCGTCAGATTTTTGTGTGCACGTGGTCAATAATTAAATACTTTTGAACACATTTTCCAAATATTATAGGTAATACACATTGTCTATATTTCATATGAGCATGTTCTGTTTTCACCCCGTCCGCCCGAATGCCCACAATTCTTGCAGATGCCCAACACCTCATATATTTCTAGATTATTGTGTTGCACACGCTCTGATGAGATTGAGTCGGAACTCATGCCTCTGTAAGGGAAATGGGTTTTTAGGTAAGTAAGATTACATAAAAAGCTGGCAATCCTCGTTGTAATAATTAAAAATAGATAATGAAAACAACATATGCTGAAAGTTTCAGTCAAATTGTTTCACTCTGAATCAAGGTATTAAATTAATGTCTAATTAATAATTTATAGAACATTTAATTATAATAATTATATAATAAGTTTATGAGAACAGAATATGTTGAAAATGTCAGTCAATTAATGTCTAATTAATCACTTAAGGCCCACAGAAAGACCTTAATAGGCAGATTTAGCTCGTGTTTAATGTGATATAGTATAGATATTTTTGTTCTTCAAAATAATTGTTTTAAATTTAATATGGCTGTATAAAGTCTCTCTCGTCTTTATTGTTATCTTACAACTTGGTCAGAGTTCAATATGTCAAATTATTTTACATAATACAGTATACGTGTATCACCTATAGTACACAATTTATTAAATAATATCCATGAAATGTTAGCTTTACCTATTGTGATGTTTAAATGGTCTTACGACTATCTCTTGTTCAAAGGGCTAATCTTTTAAATAAATTTATCTATAATCACCTTAACATGTTTAATTTAGTTCCAAGCAAACTTCTAAGCTGATGATAAGGTTTGCTTTATATACGACAAAAGACATACGGCCAGTATTCTTACTGTGCCTGTCTTATAATAAACGTCTGAACCTTCATCAGCGTATGTAATTTAGTTGGAACTGTATATTATTTTTAGATCCCCAAGAATATCCGGAATATACTGTGAGGACGTGAAAGATCCTTTAACGAATTATTACTGATCTCGAGCTACACCCCAAACTACATAACGTATTGTAATAATTATTCAACAACGACGCACGTTCTCAAATGCATCTTTAATTATAGGGAGGAAATAAGTCCAAATTTCGATTCGCTAAGTAATTCTATGTCTTGTTATTGCCCCTGCTCCTTATAACGCGGTGGTCACCCGTTAAACATCAGCTGGTATGCATGTGATGCTTTACATGGCAACGATATGTTTCATCTGTAGAGTGCTTAATAGGTTTATATGGCAAAATATTACAAAGAAGATATGCAACAAGAAGAGAATATTGGGCCATGATTTATTACTGTTTTGTGTCTAATTACAATTAAAAAGTCAGCACTATAATATTAGTTTTGTAACAGCGACAAATAGTATACCGTTCCAGAATATCCCTTTGCTGAAGGAGGATTACAAAATTCTGAATATATACTATAAGCAGGCGCGGATCCAGAGGGGGGGTGGGGGGGTTGGGGGTCCACCCCCCCCCCCCCCTGCTCAGCTACATAAAAAAAATAATGCCTTGCGTTAATGAAATTACATCACAAAGTGATCCTACATCAGTATAAAAATTATTTCTCTGTTTAAAAAACTCAATTTGTATGTATGCCTATGTAATTTAGAGACGACGATGGCAGATTTCCTTAACAGAAACCTGGCAAACCCCCTCCTGCAAAAATTCCTGGATCCGCCCCTGATAAGAGCTATAAATTCTACTCTAATAGTAAGGACACATAAACCGAATAGAAACCAGTATGACAAACCGACGTACAATACATACAATAGCGGGTTATTGTTAGCAATAAACACAAAAACAAAGTATCATCAGATCTAGTGAACGGATCGAGTGGGGCAGTCATAAACATCCACCGGCCTGTACACTCCCGTGCTTCCAGGGATACAAGGGAGACAATCCACGAAAGCAGACCACCATTAATTTTCCCATTGACTTCAATGTTAATTCTGGACTCTTTGCCCACCCCCAACTTTTCCCCAAATTTTCGTTGGGCGAAATGCTTTTCACCACAGACAGAGGAACAAATGGCCATGTCTTTGCACTAAAATTTTTATGAGGTTGACCACCAACCACACGAACTTGAAGAAGCATACTCAAAACATATCTAGTTGCCGTACATATCACCGTAGCTAACCTCATAACGCTGTTATCCTTCCGCCTCAAAATCATGAATTTGTACCAACACCTGGCAGAAAATATTAATTCAAACCCTCTTAGTCAATTCTAGACCAAAAAATCAACAAAAATGGGCATGCAAAAGGGGAGAAAAGAGACAGAGAGAGAACTGCTATAAATAGACGAACTACAATTTGTGGGTACCGAGATGGTGAAATTTAATGGTGGTCTGCCTCTGACTGATCCATGGCTACCATTTATGTCTCCCTTGGCTATACTGTTAAATAAGTGGTTTCTACCTGTTGTCAAATCTGACACTCCACACCCCATCTCTCCCTTTACAGCACAGCAAGTATGGCACCGTTTAGTCATTATAGTACTAAAGTTGTTTGAGGCTGACCACAGCCATTTCATTGAAATTAATCGTAGAATGATGTAAGTATATATTTTGTGTTGGTTCTGAAACAAAACAAAGCCTGTCATCATTTTAGTCATTCGGCTTTAATGTCTTTGTCTGATACCAAACCAGACGGAAATCCAATGCCTCGTCATTAATTCGAGGCCTACGATTCAACAACCCATGGAATACAGAATGACTGAAGGTAAGGGTGGGGGACATAATCAAATTCAGATGGCACTACCATTCGAGATATTACGGGAAATTAACGGTGGTCTGCCTCAGTCAGAGTCATGAGACAGAGCATGTCCATTTATCTAGTACCCTCTTTACAGTCATTAAATAGAGAGAGAGAGGAATGGGGATGGGGTTTAACGTCCACATACGATTCAATTTTATTTCAATAGTTTGCTTGTGAGTAGGGGTCTTTAATGTTCCAATAGAATTTTTTTCAAGTTTTATTTTTAAAATTTATTAAAATAAAGCCCCAAAATAGATTGAACCTATAAACAGTCCTACCTTGTTAAAGAATAATCCTATTAATCCTATAATTCACTATTGCCAGTTGAGAAATTGGCAAAAATATCATTTTCAACTTCAAATTCAAATGTTTGAAGATTGCCGTCCATGGAGAAGAATGTGAAAACAAGGGAGGTAATTGAGTAACTATTTCCTCAATCAACCAGTGTCACCCTTTCTAACCGCCCTAAAATTTTGTCCATGATCATATAATAGTGAGTTGACAACCTTTTGAGCAAAAAACATAGAAATAATTATATTTTGACTTTCTTAGAAAAAGTGAAATTGGAACTTTAACAGTGGGAGGTGACCGGTTGACCCGAAGAAAACACACGAGTTTGGAAGGCGCCACCACACATTGTCACGAGAATCGAAACCACGCCAGTTGACTCAAATACAGTCCTTATGATACAGCGCGCACGGGCTAACCATTCGGTCATCCAACCCCCCCCCCGTCATTAAACAAGTACTTACGATATTTCCACATTGAACTTCTAGTATACATTTGAACGTATTATAGATATATACTATTCAAAATAAGTAGGGGATATTTGATTTTTAAGTGTTATTAAAGTCACCTAATGAAACTGACGAAGAAACAAATGACAAAATGAAATGAAGTTCACATTCATCGATTTATTCCAAATGATCGTTAGACTAAGTAAGGCACAGACTGACCATTATAAGGGTAAAATGATACCCGGAGTCAAACAGCAAAGTTACCACAGCATCACAACAAAGTCAGTAACGGGTAAATCCTCCTCTGTTTGTCAAACAAGCATTGATCCGACGTGGCATACTCCTAATGAGACGTCTAAGGTCATTTTGGTCCAGATTGTCCCATTCCTGTTGCAACGCAGCAGCAAGTTCTTGGACATTGGAAGGACGTTGTTGACGTTGACGTAACCTCTGTCCAAGCATGTCCCAGACATGCTCGATGGGGGAGAGGTCGGGACTCAGTGCTGGCCAAGGTAATGTGGTGATGTTCTGTTGTTGGAGGTAACCTGTAACGATCCTGGCCCTGTGACATCTTGCGTTGTCATACTGGAAGATGAAACGGCGGCCATGACGTCGTGCGAACGGCACAACATGGACTGCCAAGATGTTGTCCCGGTAGTACTGGCCTGTAACACGCCCTGCAACAACATGTAAAGCCGTTCTTCCAGCAACAGTGATGCCTCCCCACACCATAACAGAACCACCCCCAAATCGATCATGTCTTGGAAGGGCTCGTTTCGACGACGCCACACCCTCCTACGTCTGTCCAAAAAATCGACAGTGAACCTTGACTCATCGGAAAACATCACATTGCTCCAGCGTCGATTATCCCAGTGTTGACGATCCCTACACCAACGACGTCTTGCCTGAATGTGATGATCTCTCAAACAAGGGATCACGCGAGGACGTCGGGCGCGAAGGTGACCCCTATGCAGTCGATTCCGAATCGTCTGGCCACTCACTCGCACACCAGTGTCAGTTTGAAGACGAGCGCTGATCTGATTTGCTGTGATGACACGATTTCTCAAGGCCAAGGTACGGATAAATCGATCCTGGGCTTGAGTTGTCGCCCTTGGTCGACCTGAGCGTGGTCTGTCCTGTACAGATTGTGTATCACGGTATCTGGACCATAGCCTGCTTATGACAGACTGAGAAACATTCATCGTCCGCGCCACAACCGCCTGTGTTGTGCCGATCTGTAGCATGCCAAGGGCACGTAACCTTTCATTTTGGGTAACCCGACGCATATCAAAATTTGTTTTCTGGTCCAGGGCTCACACTGGCTTTCAATTTTTTTCCGCCAAAATGGATGATAATTTTTATGTAAAGAAATGTTCATATATTTTATCCGCCAACTTGAATATTTTATCCGCCAAAAATATGTGATAAAAAATTATACAATATCTAACAATTTTATGTCTCAGTTAGGCTTATTATAAAACAATTACCAATATATACAATATACAACAACGTTTAACAAATCAGTCTTTGCATAATACATTTAGCACAGTTTTGGTTTACTAAGATCGGATTTTACTTTTGGTAACTTTAGTCTCTTTGAACATCGCCGTATTGCACTATATATTAAATATTTACACGTCTAATCTCGTCCAAGGATTGCGTGTACAATAGAACTATTGTTATTTTCAGGTACCGTAACGGTATCTGAATCTCTGATAGAATGATATGTACTTAATTATATTTGTAAGAAATGTTTACAATTATACCCGTTGTTCACCTTTAGACCATTTTAGCGGCGGTAATATGATACAAATGGAGAACCGCTTTCTCGCTCAAGAATCGCCGATATTCAAGTAGCCTAGTTCATGCGTTTTCGACCATGATGATACCATAATTTGAAATAATGATATCCAATAGGCATACTTGTATGTTTTACATGCCGTATATGATGCCACAGTAAACGGAATTGAACTATATTTACTTCTTTTCGATAGAATTGTCGGCCATTTTGGTTACATGTATTACCTTTCTTCGTTTTAAGACGAAACGAAACATCAAATAATCACCGCTTAATTTAATCATTAAGATTAAATAGTGACGCGAGATAGGTTTAATATACATCATTGGCAATTATCAATCAACTAATCATTAATCCGAGACAATTGATTAGTATTACTCGGCGACGCTATCCGGATTATCAGCCAGTTGATTAATTTATTATTGTGTTTAGCCACGTGATTGACACTCAATAATGGTTAAAACATTATGAATACGATTAGAATTTTAAGATTTTTTTCCGCCAGTTCTCAAAAAGAATCGCCAGTACCGTAAAACTTTATCGCAAAAATTATCGCAAAAATCAAATTTTAATCGCCACTTTCATTTTTTTATCGCAAATTGCGACTTTGGCGACCGACAGTGTGAGCCCTGTTCTGGTCACTAAAACAATTAAACTGACGTTTCCACACTGGAATTCATTGCCACACCGACTGTAACATTCAAAGTCAGAGTCGTGCAAATCTTGGGTTGGACCACCATGATGATCCCAAGCATCACCTGCATTCCATGCGGTAGCTATTGGTGCGTTTGGGCGTCACATGTAACTGGAAATGTTTCTTCTGTTAGGTTCTATAGTGACTTTTTTCGTAGTCATTTGCATATTTTAGTATTATGCTCCCAAAATCAAATATCCCCTACTTTTTTTGAATAGTATATAAAACATATGGCGATGTATCTGAGTACCATGAAGAATGAATGAGGATGTAAATAAAATAAAACCAAGTACGAACAATCCAAACCATTAGTCAAAATTCGAAGTCCAATAAAAAACGGCCGAGGAAAAATAGTGCAATCAGCAGATGGACTGTTCACCGTGTACAAAATACACGACAAACAGTGGTAACAGGTGTCCGGAAGAGTAAGCTTACCCTGCCTGGCGCCACGCCCGCCATCGCTGCATCCAAACTATTAGACGAAATCTCAATGAAATAGCATGATTGGCCAATGGACTATTGGTATACAAAATGCACGCGATGAACAGTGTTAACGATGTAATAGACAGACATAATTAGGAAGATAATACTTTACGAGTCAATAAAATATATCTTTAATAATAGCCGAGAGAGAAATGTTATATTTACCAATCAAGTCAATATGACGTCCATAAAACGTTTTAAAGGTTTTAATGAGTTTAGTGCGCAAGTATCCCTGTAGTTGAAGCCTAGATGACAAATGCCTCGATCTGTTTAAAAAATGAGAATAAAAGGAACAAGCTCTCGTGTAACGTTTTAGCTGAGACACAAACACTCCATAAGCTGGTGATATTGAAATGTTACTACTAATAAATAGAAAGTTAACGATAGGAAAGTCAAAGTGATCACGTTTATCGTACAATTTAACACTAAGTCTATGGCAATTGTCAAAATCGAGACGCAGATCCAAGTAGGAAGCGTGATTGTCACTGTCAGAAGTGTTTTTAATTTCGAGCTCATCAAGATATATGAATTCTATGTAATCACTAAATTTTGGATTGTTCAGTGATAGAACATCATCGATATATCGATAAGTGAAATTAAAATGTCTGACTAATCGTTTATTAGTTTTTACGAGTACCTGCATGTAATCGGCTTCGTACGAATAGAGAAATAAATCAGCAAGCAAAGGTGCACAGTTGGTACCCATGCGGATACCTACCACTTGTTGATATATTTCCCCTCCAAATTCAACAAAGATGTTATCAATCAAAAGATCCAACATCTGAATTATCTTGTTGGCGGAGAATTTATTTTTTGAATCACTATGTGGAATTGTAATTAACAACTAGATATTTGTAACCATTTGTACATAGTAGTGTTTGTGATGAATATGTTCTTTTCCTTTTTTTTTGTAATTGATTTTGGCCCTTGGGAACATTTTGAAACATCCATATGCTGAATCTTTGTACGTCACAAGGACGTCACTATGGGAACATCAAAAATAAATAAGATATATACTATTGTAAGAATTAGTATGGTCACAGTGATCAACACGCCTGCTCGTTAAGTTTCTTTGGTTAGCTGCATTGCACGTTTTAGGAGCAGAAAAAACACAGTGTTTCCGTGCAGAACTGGTTGTATTTCAATGTGTAGTCATAGTAAATATCGCAGACACTGCTGGGGAATCACACATAAATGACGTCATAAGTGGGAAATGATGCTTTACAGAGTGAAGGTCCATTTTCGTTGAATCGTAGCCTTTTTTATAGTAGCATTATCACACACCATGTCCAAAATATGTATCATTTTAAAGCTTAACGTGTTGCAACCGTTACGTGTGTTGGTTTGGGGTCTCATCATATAAACATGAAATGTTAGTGAGGGCCGTAAAGGCAAACACGGGCCCCTCGTGGCCAAGGGAAAGGGCCCCCCGAGTCCGAGTCAATCGTTTTCTTTACACTGTTACTGTTGAATCCACTACTGAATGAGAGTGCAATCATTGCACTGGTATGAAAATCATCAATCAAGACCCACGCCCCCCCACCATCGGACCCCGCGAAAGAGGCCCTCAAAATAGTATAGCCTCCGCCATGATAAACCTTAAAACGCCCGTGTGTACGATAATAATGGAAGGTTGTAGATACACTATATTATACAATATAACACGTCACACCCTATACTTAACTGAATACAATATTAAAAGCATAGACGTCATATATAGATACACCGCCTATTCGCCGGTTTAATCTCACTGTGCCACCCAATCAACTGGTGTTATGTGGTAGTGGTGTGAAAAGTTAAATAAACAAAGGATTATAGACTGTATCCTTATTAGTACTGTTCCCCTAGTTAAGATTTAATTATTTTAATGATTAAAATATATAAGTTAAGTTCACGTGTCATCGGTTATCGAGTATCTTAAATATTACTCACCATCTTTCATTTAGACAGTACTCATAAATCAATCAAATATATGATTAGAAACTCACTATCATTTTAAAATGGCTCAAGTGCGTGTACGTTTTATTCCTAATTCTCAAGGAGGTCAAATTTTAGTTAATTTGGGGTATAAGTACAGAGTACGAAATACGAAAACCAATAGCACCCATTGGCGATGTTGCAAACAGACTTGTCCCGCAACGATCAACACAACAGAACAATGGGTAGAAAGCGATGGAAGGGCTTTGTGGGATCACTTTAACACAGATGGTTCACGGACAACCAATCACGTTGAGGGATGGCACAGTAAAGTGAAGAAGACCGGAACAAGCCACCCAAATATATTTAAATTTATTAACATTGTGTTGAAAGAGCAGACTTGTGTTGAAAATACCATAGTTCAGTTTGATAACGGTGGACGATTGCCCCCTAAAAGACGAAAATATAAAAGAGTAGAAGAAACTATTAACGATCTGAAAATCGACTTATTAAATGGGGTAAAAAGTGCAATTGAATATACGGACGCCATATCTCATTTAGTAGGGTTATGATTTATGTTTGATACATGTATTTGTTGTTACGTTTATGTTATTTATTGTGAATATAGTTGTTAATTAGTTTAAACCTAGTAGTTTTAAAAAACGGACTATACTTTTAACACCATTGTATTCGATAATCCCCTTGTTTAATTAATCCCCCCATGAGAACAATAGCGGGTGGCACAGTGAGAATACCCCTATTCGCCAGAATCGCGTGGTAGAGACGCTGCGACTTCCGCTGAGGGAAGAAACCAATATGGCTGCCATCTGTACGACAGTGTTTTGAGTTTTGGAATAATAGAAAACCAAAACTACCACTGCAAAACTGACAAACTGTGCCCGAAATAAATATTTGAAAGTGCGTAAGTAAATTTTTTTATCGATATTATTAGTTATCAGTAAATATTCGTTCGTATAATAAGCATTTTATCGTTAGGCCTTGTCGTAAGTTGGAACGGTGACAGTGCATTGACAGGGGCCGTACCGTGGCGTTATAAAACTTATTTTATTACCAATTCAAAACAAGATAAATTTACGAAATAAAGAACAATTAGTTTTAAGTGATCTCGCTAAGACCTACAACATATATATTCATGTTTAGCAGCATTATTATTTATCAATCATTGTTTCTTTTTTTACCCAGGCAGTCGTGTTCCAATACCATTTTAATTATTTCACAAATTTAATTTTTGTTTTGCAAAAAAAAAAACCTGTTGATTATAACTTTTTTTGTATTAAAGGGACAATAACACTCTTGCTGGCTTGGCAGCTCTAGAAAATAAATAATAGTCTTATTCTAAGTACTGGATGTTTATGTGTCCTACCTGTTTTGTAAATTATCCATTACATCATATTTTACTTGTCCAGAGGGTTAGAAAATATTTTAAAATCCAAGTCACATTTGAAAAGGTTTATGTTAACCTTTTCAAATCATGTAGTTGAATTTTTCCAATTTTTTAAATTACGTGTGTTAAGATGAAATTTGTATCATCAATTAATTTGAATATTGTAAAATAATACAATTTGTTGACCAGAATAAAGATTGGGACATATTATTCAATTACAACAAGAGTGTTATTGGGGCTTTAAAATAGGATAATTAAGATTACTTTATTTAAAAGGGGCTGAACCTAATATATATATATATATATATAATACACAATAGATCTAGGCCCATAGAATGATAATGATAGTAATATTAATAGACCCAAATTAATGAAATGAAAAAGAAACTTTACATCATTTTCATTAACTTCATTAAAATAGCTAAGTCTCTAACTCAATATCATCCAAAGTCTTCAACATTGAAAACACAAATTATTTGTCAGTTCAAATCAACATTGATGTTGTGATCTTACCATGAAAAGATGGGCTTCTGATATTATAAGACAAAATAAAAAATTTACCATTGGTATACGAATCGTGTACCATAATACATTTCAGGCCATTTTTAACTAGGGACTTTAAGAACGAGGGTGAAGCATATTCTTTTTTGCAGAGCACACAAAAAAATACCATGTAGACTAGAATAACCAGACGCTAGTGTTTGACATTCGATTAAGATTATAAACCAATTCCCAATAAAAATTTCTACTTTAATAAAAAAAAAAGGGTCTAGGCATTTTGTCAAATCAAAGTGCTATTTATAAAGATATGCATTAAAACTTCATTTAAAGCGATTTGTATATTTGATCAGAAAGAGGGTTTAGGATAAATTTAAATTAGCTTTCTTCAAAATGTAAATTTAGGTACAATAAAGGGTTGACACACAGGCCCTGGAAATATGACCTCCTCTCGGACTGCTTGATATTCTTTATGTAAGTGATGATACATCTTTAAACCCTGTACTACTTTCTTTGTATTTGTAGGTCTCATAAGATGAAATGTTATCTGCTACATCCAGCCATGAATAACATAACAAGTTTTTCAAAAGAAGACTTTATGTCACACAGAAAATGATATTTTACTGTTATTTAACTAAAAGATTCAAACATTTCGACTCACAAGAGAAACGAAATGGAGTTTAACATTCTGCTGTTCTGCCCGAGCTGTGCAATGTGTACATTGGGCCTTGGTTTTTCGTCCCATCTAAATGACTCGAAAATTGTCCAAGTTCAGCCCTCTGTAGGCCTACTGCACCACTGACAAGGGGAACCACGCCGGAAAATCCAGATGAATTTTCTCGGCCAACCAGCAACTCATAACAGACAAAAAGTGTTCAAGAATGAATAAAGAAATTATTTTTATGAATATGATTCTTATTTGTTGATTTTTTTGTGATGAATATTGTTCTATAACGTTCTAACAAAGACAGTGTGGTCTACTCGTACAGATGGAGAATAAAACATACGTCTAGTCAGTTCCAGTTGTAGAAAATGCAGGGCCCAATCTGGGAGGCCTTAACTTAAAGGATATGAATACATTGCAAGATATGAATAACTTTACCTAGGTCTATATATTCATTCATACATGAAAAGTTGAAGATAACTACTCTTAGGTATTGAATACACAAAAATATAAAAGTTTTTGAAAAAAGAACTACATTATTTGTTGTATTAACTAAATGTTGATTATCTGAAGAGCTTAATAAAATAAGCAAAAGTACTAGTAATCGACAAATAATGTAGTTCTTTTTTCAAAAACTTTTATATTTTTGTGTATTCATTCATATATATGAAAATAGCCACCTGACATCCAGATTACGTGGAAATTGTTTCAAGTTGGTGAGTTCCAGGACCCAATTTGAAACGTGACGTTGAATTGGGGGGTGGGGGTGGAATGATTAGCGTGTGCGACACTACAGCCTACTCTTATATCGAATTCCAACTGCTAAGGGATCTTTTACTTGCATGCCAACATGTGCACAGGGCCTGTTTTTTGTCCCATCCAAATGACTAGACAGCTGTCCTTGTCAGGCCCTCCATCCTGCATCATTGACTAAAAGTAAATGAGGCAAAATAATCGTAAGTTAGAATCGTCCACAGAGGCTTACCTGTACATTCAGAAATCATGTGATTACAATTTTAAGAATATTCTTATTTTGAAGAGATAAGTCAATGAGGCAAAAAAATCATAAGTGTGTGGTAATTTATCAGACAAGCAATAAATCTTGTATTGCCAGTATTATACAGGGGCCATGTGTGTAAGTGCCTTGTATCATAAGGTCTGCCATTGAGTGAACTGGGGTGGTTTTTGATTCCTTGGTTGTACATGACAAGGTGTAGGGTCGGCTATCAAACCTTGGGGGTTTTGTCCGGGTCGTCCGGTTTCCTCCCACTGCAAATGAACCGTATGTGCAAGTGAATTATTGAAAACATTATCATCACACCAATACCTAGACTAAGGGGGATCACGTGGCTAAGTGGGTAAGACACTGGCTGGCTAGCCTGGAGGTCGGGTGTTCGATCCCTGCATTGGCACAGATAGTTCGTCCAAATTTTCCGGCGTGGTTTCTCCTTGTCAGTGGTGCAGGACGGATGGCCTGACAAGGACAGCTGTCTAGTCATTCGGATGGTGCAACAAACAGAGGTCATATGTACACACAGACGTACGTAAAAAAATCTCTTGGCAGTTGGAATTTGATATAAGAGTAGGCCGTAGCACTGCTGCCCGGGCAAATTTTCCCTCATAGCACACTGTATGGTGTATGCCGGTGTTCATTAGCCCAGGTTAGGAGCAGAACAGTAGGACGTTAAACACCATTTCCTTTCATTATTACCTTGACTAAGTTCGATGATGAGCAATTTGAACTTTGATACATGGCGAAAATAAGCAATTAAAAAATGTCAAGTGTGCCATCTACTAATTACTCTTTTTATTAGGGACATCAGCCTCATTGTTGGTTTGTTCATATTAAAATACATTTTCATTATTACTTTTTATCTATTTTGATAAATCATACCAAATTTCTTGTCTAAGTATTACTGAGTCAAAGAGCAAATGAGAAATTTTTAAATGAACTATCAGGTTTAAGTATAAAAGTTTTAATAATGAAGTAAATAAAATGACCTACGTGTTTTTAATTATTTCATATGCTTAAGAAGGTAGCTATAGAATAGAATAAAATATTGGTTACAAAAATTTCCAAGATAAAAAAATGGGTGTAGCAATTTCAAAATCACCCCACCACCACAATACCGGCTAGTTTGTGTAATTTTTAAAATATATTAAAATTGAAGTAAAAAATATGATCTTTGCATTTTTAATTATTTCATACACTTAAGAAAGTTGTGACAATTTCCAGCAGTCATCTAAATTATGATTTTGACAAAAAAAAATTAAATTCCATAATTGGACCCTAAAACTTCCAAGTTTTTTCTTCAAGAACATCTGTATTGAAATACCTTTTAAAAATATAAATAATGAAGCAAAAAAATATGATCTTCATGTTTATAATTTTTCATATACTTATGAAAGTTGTTGTAGAAGTTCCAATAGCTCTCTCAATTACTACTATTACAAAAAAATAGAATAAAATATGGGTGCCAAATTTTCAAGATTAAAATATGGGCGTGGCAGTTTTAAAATTTGATTTAAACAAAAACTACTAACTCTAAAATTTCAAAATAAACATTTTTGTAAATCGGAGGACACAGCCTTTTAGAGCGCAAGTTTTTAAAGCAATGAATTTTATTTTTCAATATTAAATTATTGATTTATTTTATTCTAAAAATACTTTTTACAAGCGCTATCGTCACTGTATCGGTCTGTATTTCCTTATGAAATAAATGTTTAACGCTTCATAATTCCCAAAAAACTATACAAAAATAAAGCTACGGTTTCAATTAAATAAATTAATGTGTTGGGTTTGTCGATAGGACCCTAAATTCCACCAAAAATTGATTGACTTTCACCATCAGTTTGCCGTTTGTTTACATTGGTTTTCGCGGCTTCTGCCCTGAAGGGAAATCTCGAGCTGTGTGTCATGGCGGCCCTGGCCAATCATAAGGCGTGAGCGGTCTATCTATATATGACGTCAATGATTAAAAGGGTAAGGTGACCGAGTGCTTAATGCGTGCGCATTGCATCAAAAACTCTGTCGTCATTGACTAAAGTGGCCTGGTTTCTATTACCCGCTTGTGCATAACAAGGAATAAGCACAAGCGAGTTATAAAATAAAATAACTTGTTTTGGATACTAAGACCTACTTTATTGCTATTTAAGAACATATAAACAATGTATCGCCGCCACCAAGTATATACCTAAATATAAAAAAATAGACGCGGAAGTATTTCATAATAGATGGACTCAAGGAAATATTTCATTGTAACTTTTATCAACTGATTTCATGTTATTTATAACAGATTCATTTCGCCTAGCAAATCTGCTCAGGTAAGTACAGATTTGGTATCTAAAAAGTGGAGTAAGGGGGGCGTCGTGTGGTGGTGGGATCATAAATTGGCTACCCGTCTTCCATTAGCCCAGGTCAGGTACAGAAAAGTACGACGTTAAACCCCATTTCATTTCATAAATTGGCTAGTTTTGTATGTGACAAGGAGTAGGAGATATTCCGGTTTCCTCCCACGTTGTAGCTTGTTAATCCTGAAATGGCCTGTTTTGTGTCGAGTGGACGTCTAGCCCCATTTTACTTTCTCACTCTCACATCAAGAATTGTTAATCTCTTCGTATTTGAGAAATTGAATTCAATCTATTCTATCATGAAGCGTGGCGACAGGGGACATATTGTGATATCACAGTGTCGTGTGGGATCAGTCCAAGGTCCTGTACTTCTAAATATAGTAATTTGTGTAATACCCTGTCGGTGAAAAAAAAGCATTCATTCTAAAGCATTCCTTCTAATTCGTGAATACAATCATAAGCTAATAGATGTATAATACTAACAGGGCGTGTACTCCTAATAACTTATGATTGTATTCATTTATAATTAGAAGGAATACTTTAGAATGAATTCTTTGTTACTATCTTTAGACGTGGCGCCACATTATGTATGTCAACATCGCGTGCGATTACGTTAACATTGTAATTGTAATTTAACAATATATTAGTCTTTTGAGCTGTTTTCTTATTGATCAGCAGTTAATATTCGAGACAATTATACAACCTGTTTCACAGAGAATTACTAACGAATTATCCCTGTAACGGATGGCTGTCTAAAACACGTGCGTTGACTTGCACGCCTCGTAGTCATTGGCTCAACGGCTCGTGCAATGTTTACTTAACACCTAACTGCTTCGGGCAAAATGATGCATTTTACTCATTTTAATACCCATTTACACTAAATAGGAAATATTTTTAACTACAAATACTTCAAACGTCTTTATTTATTTTTCTTTTACCTCAAAAAAATGTTTGAGAATTTAATTTGTCGGAGTAAAAAAAGGTAATATGCCGTACTCATTAAGCCTCGTCGATGTCATGCCTATCAGTAATTGTAGCGACCAAGCGAATATTCACTGCGGGGTCAGTTTGACAATTATAGTGTGAGGAGGGGTGGGGGGGTGACATCGTTGCGCGTTTATTAACCCGTAAAATTAACATTCCACATTCTGTAAATTAAATTCTAAAACATGTTTTTGATATCAATAAATTATTGAGCCCTTAATATTAACTTTTCACATTTTGGTAATTAAATCTAAAACATTGTTTTGATAACATTGAAATCGCTTCTACTAATAACTTGAAAATGAAATGTGGTTTTAATGAAGATATCACGAACTATTTCGTGATCGGTTTGTTCCCTTATTTTCGACAGTGCCCTGTTTTACTCCTGAAAGAGCCTTTCAACTGGCTTTTTTGCTCGATTTTGAGGCTTTTTTTCAACGATTTCCGAACGTTTAGACGAAAATATCAGCCAAATAGTGCTTGGAATGGCTACAGATGCAAGAAAATGACGGATGATTTTCTTGGGGCCCCCAACCCCCTCTCAGCGGCGTGCCCCGTCTCCGCGGTCAGTGCCCTTATTTTTCGGCGTCCCCCCCCCTTTCAAAATTCCTAGATCCGCCCCTGTGAATACCTTTGCCATTTTAAATGAAAGTCGCAATTGATTGATCATACAATCAGTGATAGGGATGACTCCAAATTTTGTATTCTGGCTAAATTGTCGGGTTTTCTATCCCTACATTGCTCGAGAAAGTTCATCCATATTTTCCGACACGTTGCCCCCCCCCCTCTTCTTTGTCAGTGATGCAGGACTGAGTACAGCTGTCTAGTCGTTTGGATGACACGAAAAACCGTGAAGGCTACACATTGGCGTGCACATAAAAGATACATTGACAGTTGGAATTCGATTTAAGTGTAGGTGGTAGTGTCCACTTCATTAGCAAAACAGTGGGACGTTAAACCCTATTTTATTTAATTTCATTTCATTTATAAAGGTCAGTCATCTTCTGCGAGAGAGAGAGAGAGAGAGAGAGAGAGAGAAATTTGGTTTGACGTCCACTCGACACAAACTAGGTCATTTCGGGATTAGCATTAGCAGTTGGAGGAAACCGAAGTGCCCGGAGGAAACCCACGGGGCTGAGAAGGCGCCCCTTTCCCCATGTCACATATACGCTCACACCAGGGATCGAAACCATAGCTGCAAGCTAGAGGTGACCGGCCAGCTAGAGGTCGAAGCGTGGCACTCTAGATCACTAGGCCATCCCAACCCCCTGTCATCTTCAGCATTATACACTATATCACATTAATATATACCCTCCCCTTTTATTTTCTCTACAGATAATCGACCACAATGTCTGCACACATCAACAAAGGTAAATTGAAAAAATATTATATATTTTGCGTTGAAATTGAAGCTAGATATATCTTAAAGTTCCAATTTCACTTTTTCTAAGAAAGTCAAAATATAATTATTTCTATGTTTTTTGCTCAAAAGGTTGTCAACTCACTATTATACGATCATGGACAAAATTTGGGGGGGGGGGTAGAAAGGGCGACACTGGTTGATTGAGGAAATAGTTACTCAATTACCTCCCTTGTTTTCCCATTCTTCTCCATGGACGGCCATCTTCAAACGTTTGAATTTGAAGTTGAAAATGATATTTTTGCCAATTTCTCAACTGGCAATAGTGAATTATAGGATTAATAGGATTATTCTTTAACAAGGTAGGACTGTTTATAGGTTCAATCTATTTTGGGGCTTTATTTTAATAAATTTTAAAAATATAACTTAAAAAAATGCTATTGGAACTTTAAACATTGGGAATGGTTTCATTAAATTTAATAATATCATCCCAAAACGTAAATATAAACGTATATTGAGCAAGGGATAAATCTGCTTATTGGAAATCTTTATTTAGGTTTCAGGTATCATAGAAATTATTAAGTAGTCCTTTATTGACACGACAAGCCCAAAATCAACTATGTAGACCCTAACAGTCACTCATTTAAAATCTAATCAATAAATGGCTGACGAAGATAACGTTTTCCTTTAGTCACTGACGTCACAACCGGAAACTGGTGACGAAAGGCCTGCCAAGCGAGGGTATCATTGCCATAGAGAATGTGATTTGATAATCGAGAATCAAACGGTCGGCAATTGTCGTTGACAGTATTTTCAACGGTGATAACTGCGTTAAGAATAAAGTAATTTGACTGACATTTTCAATATTTTCCCCTTATTGTATTATCTTTTTTTGAATTATTATAGCAAGAATGGCCTACTCTTAACTAATGCATCTTTAATCCCATTACTATACTACATTTAAATTTTTGGATCTTAAAAATTGCTCGCATTTCCTTTGCCATCACATTTGCTTAAATCCTTGAATTTTATTTTTCAATTTGAATTTAGATTTTATGCCATACTACAAAAGAAAGTACACGGAGAACGAAATTATCCTACGAACGCATCTTGCTGACGACATAAATGATATTGCACGAGATTTACATAGCCGTACTGTTCTGCGAGATCACCAATTGAAGAGGATTTTGGCAGTAGGAAATCCTGAAGATCGTGTATCGGAACTAATTAGCACACTTAAAGAATATAAAGGTGGCCATTTTGATGCCTTTATGGATTGTTTGATATCTTTTGGTCACGACAAATTAGTAGAAAAAATAACAGGTATGTATTATTAAAGAAACATTATGTAAGAGCAAAATCTACCTGTTGTTCTTTGGGCCTTAATTGTTTTTATAAATAATTAATTAAACCGGAATCAACTCGCGAGCCTGCAATATTTAGTGGATTTGAATACGTAATTTGATAAATGAAATAACCGTAAAAATCGATATTCCAGACTCTGTTTATTATCGCACCAATGTCAGTAATAATGGAATTGACAAATAAAGGGGGCAGGAGTAGTCTAGTCCAGCCAGTAATGTGTCGAAGACAGAGGCGGATTCAAGGCCCCCCCCCCTAATTTTCGACAATGCCATTTTTTACTACTGAAAGTGCCTCTGAACTAGCTTTTTTGCTCGATTTTGAGGCTCTTTTTCTACGATTTCCAAACGTTTAGAAGAAAATATCAGCCAAATAGCTCTTGGATTGGCTACAGATGCAAGGAAATGACGTATAATTTTCTTGGGGCTCGCACCCCCCTCAGCGGCGTGCCCCGTCTCCGCGGTTAGTGCCCTCATTTTGTAGCCCCCCCCCCCCTGTTCAAAATTCCTAGATCCGCCCTGGAAGATATCGATGTCATAGTAATGAAAGGTGTAAAAATTGTTGGATTTAGATTTTGAGATATAAGAGGAAAACCTATTCCATTCTTAATGACACAATTAGGATATCAACATTTCAAAAAGTACTTTTTTGGTGGAAGTTACTACCTTACAGTATTGAAATTTTGCATAGCGAAGCCCCCCCCCCCCCAATGTAATAAGTGATCCTATGCAAAAAAGCTATTTGGGTCATAGGTGGTACTTACAACCTTCCAGAACTATGGAGAGAGAAAGAGAAATGGGGTTTAACGTCCATTCGACACAAACTAGGTCATTTCGGGACTAACATATGGTTTAATTTTATTTCAATAATTCGCTGTACAGCTCAGTGGACGCTTACGGCTAGCCCCCGGATCCATTCACTCTTTTTGAATTGTTTTGTTTGTGGTCGCTGAGTATGATGTCTTGTTAATATTTTTGTTTTTGTGTAAAATTGTGTGTGGCGCAGTCCCTATGCCCTTACTATATATAAACAATTAGTAGAATGATTATTATTATCAGGTGAACCGGTAACTAGAAGCCATACACAGCAAACGGCCTATAAGAAAGCTGAAGATGACACGAGGCCGGTATGTAGAACGGAATCGGTAATTAGAAGCCATACACAGCCAACGGCCTACCAGAAAGTTGAAGATGACACGAGGGCGGTACCTGGAAGCCAGACACAGCAAGCGGCCTACCATAAAGTTAAAGATGACACGGGACCGGTACCTAGAAGCCAGACACAGCCACGGGACAAAAATGAAGTCTGCGAAATTACAGGTTAGCCAAAGTTCCATCGATTATACCGGGGTGTAATAATAATATACAGATAAAAATGACAATTGTTAATATTCCACATGAATGGGGTTTGTGGGTCCAATTGCTGGTCTATGTATAGTTATTGGCCGTCTCCTAGAAAACTTGAAAGCCACGTCTTTAAACGGCACCTGGTTGTTGTATACCCATTGCTAAATAGCGATAGCTTTCTGGGCGTACAAAATGGACTTTATTCTATACCGGAAAAACCCCGAAAACATCGGAAAACAAACGGTGTATAGTATTGTTAGTCAAAATCATCTTACTTTTAAACATAAAAGCCTTTCTTGTATTACTTCTAATTTGCAGAATCAGGGTCGATGAAAGACTCGCATGAGAGATTATGGATATCAATGACGGAACGCATTGTATACCAGTTGCAACATGACCTTGATGACGCTATGATGCGATTATATCAAGCCTGGATTATAGACCTTGACGATAAAAATCGTATCAATAAAATATCTAAAGAGAAACAAGAAGTAGATGCCGCTCGAGAATTAGTGGATCTCCTTCGGAATCGTGGTGATAATGTCCTGGAAAGAATTATCAAGGCCCTAAAGCCTAAATTTAACATAGCAAAAGAACTAGAAAATGAATTAAACAATTTAAAATATTAAAGTTTTTCCGTTACATTGTAGGCCTATATATATCATGTAAACAATTTGTGTATATAGTATTTTGTATATTGGTTGTAATTTGAATTTTGAAGACACTATATATAATGATAATGATGTTTTATTCTGTAAGTGGGTCAATTACTAGGTCATCGACCCAAAAGTTACAAGATCGTAAATATATAAATAAAAAATATATACATGTATAAAAATATATCAAACAGGTCATTAAATAAATAAATTAGATACTATTATGAACATTTTAAAAAGTGTTAACTTATTTACAATAGACTTTTTAATTCTTAATTGGATGATTTCTAATCTTTATGGCTGCATTTATAAAATTTGATAAAGATAATAAAAATTCTCTATCTTTATATGTACACAATTTAAAATAATAATTAATATCGTAAGTGTCTACAAAATCTAAATATTTAGCACAAATGTCTTTCAATAATTTACATATGAAATGAAATGAATCTTCTGGTTCTAATTCACATAATGGACACAAATTTGTTTTATTTAATTTTCTTCTAAACATATTTACATATAACGGCAATAAGTTTAAACGTAACATAGTGATATTTATTTTGACTACTTTTGGGATATTTACAGACAAGTATTGTTCTGGGATTAAATTAAGCTTGAAACATTTATATCGGATAGACTACTGCTCTCGTTTAGTTTCGATGACCATTCCTGTGCGTTAATATCAGTTAATCGTTGTTTTAATAATGTCATAAATATTCGTTTGTCTCCAACATTTTGGTTAAACCATACATAGCCGAATCCCAAAGAACAAAGCACATGTTTTACTTTGGTCGCCCATGTTTCCCTTCCAGCACTATCTAAATTACGCAACATTATATATACTTGCTTAGGGTATCTGAGTTCATATTTAATAATTTGATCCAGTATTTAACACAGTTCGAAATATAAGATACCGATAAACCATAGCGGCCACATTCTCCCAGTGATCCTACGGTTGTGCCAGAGTTGTGTACGCCTAAAATGTATTTACAGTATGTACTATGAACTTTCTCAATATCTTCTCTGTATTCGAAGCCTCATACTTGTCACCCATACAACAATACCGCCTTGATAATTACATCAAATATTTTGAAAGCATGATCTAGGGATATATAATCGACACCTCTAAGAAGATATTTTACGGGTATAAGAGCTTTATAAACTTTGACTTAAATTATACTAAGGTTTACTCCAACATAATCGCGACGAATATAATATACCTAAATAATTGTAATAAGAAACAACTTCTAATTTTACATTATTATAATAAAACACTTCGATATTCTTAGTAATACCACCATTTCTGAAAATTAGAATCTTTGTCTTTGAAAGGTTTACATTTAAATTAAAATTAGTACAACATTTATACAAAATATTTAGTTTTCTTTGTAAATCACCAACCGAATCTGATAATATGCTAAGATCACCAATATGCTAAGATCATCTGCAAATAATAACATAATTATATCGTTTGCTTCTTGCTTAGTGAACAACCCTCTTACATCACTAGCTTCCATCATTTCTACGAGTCTGATAATATGCTAAGATCACCAATATGCTAAGATCATCTGCAAATAATAACATAATTATATCGTTTGCTTCTTGCGTCGTGAACAACCCTCTTACATCACTAGCTTCCATCATTTCTACGAGTTGATTTATGCAAAATATTTAGTTTTCTTTGTAAATCACCAACCGAGTCTGATAATATGCTAAGATCACCTGCATATAATAACATAATTATATCGTTTGCTTCTTGCGTAGTGAACAACCCTCTTACATCACTAGCTTCCATCATTTCTACGAGTTGATTAACATAAAAACAAAATAGAAGAGGACTTAATATGCATCCTTGTTTAACGCCTGATAAACAATCAAAATAGGGGGTTATGTTGGATGCTAATTTTATACTCGATAATACATTGGAGTACATGCTTTTTAATGCTAAATACATCTTACCATTCACACCTTCTGTTAGCATTTATGCTAATAATTTCTTTCGATTCAATGAGTCAAAATCACGAGAAAAGTCTACAAATAAAGAATACATTCTCCCCTTTGATTTTGTGAGATATTTTTGAATGACACCATGTAAAGTAAAAATATTACCGACAGTAGAGTACCCTTTCCTAAAGCCTGCTTGTGCTTCGCAATACTTATTTGCGACACAACACCAATTTTGTAATCTATTATTGAGCACATCACTGTATATTTTACCGATACAATCAGTCAGAGATATGCCTCTGTAGTTTGATGGATCATGTTTTGATCCTTTCTTGTGCAGAGGTGTGATTAGGGCCCTTGACCACGAGTTTGGAAATCTACCTTCATCAAATAGAGTATTATACAAAGTTGTGAGAACTGGGCCTATTAGTTCTACACATGACTTATAGAAATCAATTCCTGTCTGATTTCATATTGTCTATACATTTCGTAATTTTAGAATATTATTATGTTATAGGTTCATTTAAAATATTACTAGACTCACTAATTGTAATATTAATATCATCTACACTCTGTGAATCAGTTATTGGATTTAGCAGTGTTTCAAAGTAGTTCACTTGGGGTTATTTTCTCAGATACCGACACCTTTTGACGAAAACCTTTTACAGTCTGCAAAAACTTACTTGGATCATTTAAATTTTGAAGTAACTGATTACAGACATGTCGATTTTATTCTGTTTTTTTTTTTTTTAAACTACACAATTCTTTGAATTTATTTTTGCTTATATTAAATAGTTTCAAATCATTAACAGAATTACTAAGTCTAAATTTATCTAATGCGCAGTACTTACTATTCTTGCTATTTACACAGTCGGAGTCAAACCATGGCGGTAGCTCCTCTGTTATGACCTTTTCCCGCTGTTCAGTGATTTTGCACAAGATTTAATAAATTTCGTTATACATTCTTTTGCCAGGTCCACCTCCGTTGATAGTAAATGTTTGAATTCAAAACTGAAATTATCAAAGTTCGCATTATCTCCATAGCGAATTCGTTCCTTTTACTGGGCTTCCATACATATTTGTTGTAGGGGGTTGTCTGTATATTTGTGCTTTCGGTTAAGAAACCTTCTACATGGCATTGAATATGGAATTCTAAGGGCAGATGGTCCGATTCGTCTTTATATTGAGCATAAAAATAGTCAATAAGATTGAACATTTCAGTGGACGTAATAACATAGTCTACAACACTAGAGCCATTATGTTTTATACAAGTCATTGCACCAAACTTATCACGATCACAGCACACATGCGTATTAGTTTAAGTCCAAATTTGTTAACTTCATTATCCTGCGAATTTCTTGGAATGTCAAAACCGTCCGTATTGTATTCAGCATCTTCTCTTCGAGACCCGGTAGATATTCTATGTTATCATCTAATATATAATCTTTCAGCTGGCCACATCTGGAATTGAAGTCCCCAGCCAATATAAAATTTACATCAGGATATTCACTTTCAAATAAGTTTTCTTCAAATTGTTCAAACAGGCAGGTGTACTTTACTCCCTTCAGGTGCAATATAAACAAAACAGAACACTGCATCCTTTTCCCAACCAAAGTAGGCAGCAGTAAATTTCAAAAGTATAGTGTCTGTATAACAACTCTTTATTCTAACAATACCGGCTGATATTGTTTCTTGGAAGTACACGACTAACCCAACCCTTTGTCCTTACCTTTTCCTCGAATACCTACTTCATATTTATAATCTGTAAGAACTTCATCATATTTAAAGTCATCTCCACACCATGTCTCTATTAAATATATAACAAAAAATTGAACATTTATATTGGCTCGAAATTCACCCTACTGCAACAATACTCTCAGATTTTCAAGAATTAATAAATTTGTCAGATATATAAACAATCATTAAGGTCAATAAACTCTGATTTAAATCAATAATTTAAAAGACAAAAAAATATCACAACAAAGCGCACACTATGCCGAAAAGCATAATACAATAAATTAAAGTAAATCAATTCAGCCAACATAATTTATGCATAAAAAATAAATAAGAATAGGTATTTGATTTATCAAGGTAATTGCACTGCCATCTTAGATTTAATTTTAAATAAAGCACTGCTTGTTTTTTTTCTATGACTAAACGATCATTGTTTATCACAATAGGTCACAGTTAGTTGGAGAAAGATCATCAATAGGTAAAAACAACTCTCAGAAATGGCGTGTTAGATACTCTAACAGCAAGTTTGTATTTTTGGCCGCCATCTTGGATATAAGGCAATTATTTGGGTGGCTCCAAATGTTGCCAAAATGTATGTATAAACAAGGACGTTTTGATGATTTTATGAACATGAATCACAAGGAAGTGATCATTTCAAAAAAATAATTCTTTGATGCTTACAATATGCACATTCCCTAATGGACAATTAAATTAGTAACATCAGCGTTATAGTTTTTATATTTTAATTTGTGGAGCACTCTTAGCCTTTTATCGTCGCAGAATATGAAATAATATGTAGAGATTTTTAACTTGATCAATTCGTCTGAATATTGCGTCCATAATTCAAATCAAGGTGAGTAGGGTAACTTTTAAAGTCCACATTTCCGCACTCAACTTGGCCCCCTATTAAAAAAAAGAGAGAGAGAAATGGGGTTTAACGTCCACTCAACACAAACTAGGTCATTTCGGGACTAACATATGGTTCAATTTTATTTCAATAACTCGCTTGCACGTAGGGGTCTTTAGCAGTGGGAGGAAACCGGAGGAAACCTACGAGGTTGAGAAGGCGCCCCTATCTCCATGCCACATACGCTCACACAGGGATCAAAACCACAGCCGCAAGCCAGAGGTGGCCGGCCAGCTAGAGGACGAAGCGCGGCACCCTAGACCACTAGGCCCTCACAACCCCCCGCCCCCTATTAATGATACATGAGTTAAGAGTTTAATAAAGAGTTGGCCATTCTTGTTATAATACTTCAAAAACATATTGAAAATTTCAGCCAAATTATTTTATTCTGAACGGCGTCTACATCTTCGAATTGAATTGTCGATCGTTTGACAGGCGATAACTCCACCCACATATTCTTGATTATCCAGTAACGTGCCCAATAACAATAGTACTCTCGCGTGGTAGGCCTTTCCGGTAGCGACGTCACCGAGTAACAGTAAACGTTATCTTGGTCAGCCATTTGCCGATTTAATTTTAGAAGGACGACTGTATAAATCTGAGCTGTATCCAAGCCATCCGTGGGTCTACATAGTTGTTATTGTGCTTGTTATGTAAATAAAGGTCTAATTAATCATTTCTTTAACATCTGGAGCCTAAATAAAGACTTTCAATATGTTGATTTAACTCTTGCATAATGCATGTTTATTTCAGAGACGGCCATATTTGTCTTTTCTTTTTTGACTGATCAACAAGATTTTGACACTTTCATGTCTAACAATGGGTTAAGTTCACCCACAGACCCCTTGCGAGCGTGCTTCGCCAGCGTCATATGAACTTAATCCACATCGATTTCATGGTTATAATATCTGTAACTTTCACAGGCAATGAAATACTGTTCTGTTCACAGACGAGAGTCGCTATTGTGTATTAACTACATATGGCAGGACTGGAATATCGCATCGACGTGGCCAGCGTTATTCTGATCAATGAGTCATGGAACGAGATTCATGGGAATGTCGAAGCATAATGGTTTGGAGTGGAATCGGCCTGAACCAGAGAGTGGGTAAAGTGGTTTTGCAAAATCTTTGTCCAGGCATCACAACCTCTCAGACGCCACGTCATACCCCATTTCGCAAGTCATCGACACAACGTTTTCCAGCATGACAACACCCGTGACCGCACCGCCAGAGTTACTCGAACTTTCTACTGCAGTCAACGTTTTGCACTGGCCAGCCCTTCGTCTTATAAGTTAGCGATTTAGGTCCTTTAACTGTTACAATTAAAAAAATTGAAAAATATTTGTTCTTCAAATTCTTTGTTAAAAATAACATTTTTTATTTATAAAGTAAAGTCATCAATTTTTAAATGCTGAAATAATTTACTTCAAGTTCTACCCACAAAGTATATATAAGAATAAATTATTATTATATTCTCTAAACGTTTTCAAGCAAATACCGTAACAAATATGTAGGTCAATTATTTATTGACAAGCGATAACAACAAATTAGAAATACGATACTTATTAAAAAGCTGAATAAGCATTTAGGTATTGACCGGGTATTAAGAGCACTGCGCCGATTACACCAAGACCTCCGGACACCCCGGACATGTAGAATCCCCAGTCGAGGGACCCAGGACTCGACCTATACTCAGAGTAAAGAACAACAGAGATTACAACCATCAGCCCTTGAAATAAAGAAAATAAATATTTTTAGCAAGTATTCTCAAGATATGTAGACTGTTTTGAGTCTGTATACAATCATTACACATAAACAATTGACCATTAAAGGGACAATAACATTCTTGCTGACTTGGTAGCTCCAGAAAATAAATAATAGCCTTATTCTAAGTACTAGATGTTTAAGTGTCCCACCTGTTGTGTAAATTATCTATTACAACCTATTTTACTTGTCCAGAGGGTTCGAAAATATTTTAAAATCCAAGTCACATTTGAAAAGGTTTACGTTAGACTTTTCAAATCAATTGGTTGAATTTTTCCAATTTTTTAAAATAGGTGTGTTATGATGAAATTTATATCATAATTTTATTGGAATATTCTAAAATAATACGATTTGTTGACCATATTATTCAGTTACAACAAGAGTGTTATTGGGGCTTTAAGTGAGTTGTCTAGTCGTGGAAAAAACACTGATGACATAAATTGATTATTTCTTGTTAAATGAAATAAAATGGGGTTTAACGACCAACTGTTCTGGTCCTAACCGGGCTAATGGGGGCGGGGCATACGCCATACAGTGTGCTATGAGAGAAATTGTCTCCGGACAGCGGCACTACGGCCTATTCTTATATCGAATTCAAACAGTCAAGGGATCTTTTACGTACACGCCAATGTGTACACTTGACTTCGGTTTTTCGTACCCTCCGAATAACTAGACAGCTGTTCTTATCAGGTACTTCGACCTGCATCACTGACAAGGGGTAATCATGCCGGAAAATCTGGATGAACTTTCTTTGCCAATGGCAGGGATCAAACATCCGACCTCCATGCTAGCGCATTACCCACTTACCAATTTTCTCGTTTGATTTGATTTCATCCAATACATAGAATTATTGAATACTATCATTAACGTATATTAGGGCTTGTTAGTAGTTCAGTTTATAACGACCGAACGTTAGGATAATGTGATGCTGTTATGTTAATTTACAGTAAATTGTACATGTACCTCCAAATATACCCAAAGGAGCACCAATCCTTCTTCTGGTAGCACCAAAAGCTGCGCATGTTGATACAAACAAACATACAACTCCAATTGGCGCTAAACCCGTGACAGCTTCATGCCAAGCTATGTAAAATTCAAAGATACACATAATTAACGGCCTCTAAATTAAATGAATTCTATAAGATTCTGGATAAAGAGCATACTCCGCGCAGTGTTGCGTCTGATTAGAGGTAATCCAACTACACACTGCTATTATGAGTGGATATTGTTGTGTTAAATTTTGATTGATCAGTAGTCCGTCTACCAACCAATCACGAGCTGCCAATACTGGACCAAATATGTTTACATAACGTATACGTCATGACTCACGATTTTATTATGCCTAATTAACCCGTGCATAGCAGAATACTGCAGTAAAACTAATTGCGTGACAAACGAGGCTATCAAGTCGAATGAAATGTAAACAATACTGTTTGGAAACGAACATACTTTAACCGTTTTAATACCTTAAATCACTGTCCAAAGTTTTAGGGAAGACCCAGATGAAACGAAGGACTGTCATGTTGCTGTACTTAAGTGATAGCTTTCATTGAACGGAAAGAATAGACACACTCCGGCATAAGTTCAAGAAACAGACGCTATTCCAGCAATGGTCAGAGAGGGATTTCTCGGGCCATTGCTTCAGGAATATGGATAAAGAGTTGACAGTTCAAAAACTAAAGAATGAAAAGGGACTATCTTGAACAAAATTCAGTCATATTATTTTATTCTGGGTGACTTCTGGGCTGTCACAGAAATTTTGCCCAGGCAGCGGCGTTACGGCCTACTCGTATAATTGCCAAGGGATCTTTTACGTGCACGCCAATGTGTACACGGGTCCTAGGTTCTTCGTCCCATACGAACGACTACACAGCTGTCCCTGTCAAGCCCTCCGTCCTGCATCACTGGCAAAGAGAAACCACTACGGAAATCTGGATGAACTTTCGCCAGCGTCTAACTCACTTAGCCGCGTGATCTAAATGATGATATCTAATTATTGTAGGCTACCTGTTCGGTAAGCAACGGGATAAACATTAATTTTCACATTCTCTTGTGTTACATCAACTTTCAACCATATTCCACCAAATGTGTTACCAAATTTATACCACGACGGCGATACGGTTCCAACAAAAGCAGCTATAAAGGAAATCAATAATAAAACGGCTCCAATTCTTGCTGTCACCGGTCTCTGAGAGAATTCCATTTTGGACGTTTGTAGAAATCGTAGCCTGAAATACAGATTAAACTGATAAAAGAGTAGATTATTTCGGATGTTCGGAGGTGATATGGTTCAATTTTGTTTCATTAATTCGCTTGTAGTGGGGGTTGGGATGGCCTAGTGATCTAGAGTGCCGCGCTTCGTCCTCTAGCTGGCCGGTCACCTCTGGCTTGCGGCTGTGGTTTCGAGCCTTGGTATGAGCGTATGTGGCATGGAGATAGGGGCGCCTTCTCAACCTCATGGGTTTCCTCCGGGCACTCCGGTTTCCTCCCCGAAATGACCTAGTTTGTGTTGAGTGGACGTTAAACCCCATTTCTCTCTCTCTCTCTCTCTCTCTCTCTCATGGTTACGGGTCTTTAGCAGTGGGAGAAACCAAGATGACCCAGTGGTTGGACAGACTAACTTACTCCTTGTCACGTACAACCGGGGAATCGAAACCACGCCAGTTGTGTCAATGGCCGACCTTATGATGCAAAGGACACACGGGGGAATCATATGGCTAAGTGGGTAACACGCTGGCTCACTAGCCTGGAGGTCGGATGTTCGATGCCTGCATTGACCGAGAAAGTTCATCCAGATTTTTCGCCGTGGTTTCCTCTTGTCAGTGATGCAGGGCGGAGTGCTGTCTAGTCGTTCGGATGGTACCAAAAACCAAGGTCCGGTGTACACATTGGCGTGCACGTTAAAGATCCTATGGCAGCTGGGATTCGATATAAGAGTAGTCCGGGGTGCAGCTGTCCGGGCAAAATTTCCCTCATAGCACACTGTATGGCGTATGCCCGTCTTCATTAGCCCAGGTTAGGAGCAGAACAGTAGGACGTTAAACCCCATTTTATTTCATTCCATTGCCATTCTCTCCCCCAAACCCTATGAAATAAAGTGGTGTAATGTTCTACATCAAACGGGCTAATGGAGACGCGCATACGCCATGCAGTGCGATTTGTGTGGAAGGTGGTTGATGTTTCCCGTATACTCTTCGTTGATTGCCAATATTTTACATGCATATCAAAGCGGGCCCGTAGCCAGATCATATAAATTGGGGGGGGGGGAATGAATTTATTGGAGGGGCTGAGGATGTGGAGGACTAGGTGAAATATTGGGGGGGGGGTGATTTTTTAGGGGGCTAAGCTAGGGGGGGCTACGTGCCCGCACCAAGGTATACATTTGTGAATCCTTTGTTTCTCCCAATCCGAACGACCAGGCGTATTTTCAACGCTCTCCACTACTGGTATGGTTAAGTCAACTGAACGAATCCCAAGGAAAGTTATCGGCCAATTCCGGAATCGAACCGGGACCTTATGATGGAATGCACACGTGGTAATCCTTCAAATCCCAAACCTCCTGCACTATAGTCAAATATCAATCTAGAAGTCAAACACGTAGACAATGATAATGTTAGTAAAATATGAATGGATCAAGAGGTCCACTTGCCCGTGACTTATTGATAAATAGGAACAAACACAACGAATTAAGAAATCTACAAACCTATACCCCTTGTGTGGCGTTCAGCGATTGACCAGAATGAAATAACACAGCACAAACTATATTGAAAAGATTCACTGGTTTCGAAAAGTATTACCTTATCGTTATCAAGCTCAATCAGTTATCAAGGTGTTAATAAATTTCTCTTCTTTGCAAGCATAAATTATGTTTACTTATTCAGCTTCCATGTAATAAGGTCGTAATATCGACTATCAATCACCATATTAATTTAATCGGAACCTTCTGTTGCCATAGTAATAATAATAAAATGTATCACTTTTACTTTATTACAATATTTATACATTTCATTTCACATCAAAGTATGAATTATATACATGAACATTCTATAGTTAACAATAAAAATAAAAATGAAAATGATTGAGCTAATGAAAACGGGCTAATACACAATACAGTGTGCTATATGGCATGTGTGTGCGTGTGTGTGTATGTGTGTGTGTGTGATGGTGTGTGTGTGTGGGGGGGGGGGGGTGCTCGAACGACCTCTAAACTGTCTACTGTCATATCGAATCTCAACTGCCAATTGATTCTGTATGTGTAGAGGGAACTCGCTTTTTCGCCACACTCGGACGACCTTACATTGTCCCTATATATTGACGATACGGAACTATGTCGCAAAATCTTACTGATCACTAGACATTTAGGCTGTGATTTAGCCACGAAAATCGTTTCATTTTGTCTCAGCAAATTCCAGGTGAAAATCTGACGCTTTGCTGCACAAGTAAACAAGTAAGTTGTTACTGTAGTACACATTTCTATTACGATGTTATGCACAATCAGACCAACACTCGAATTACGCCTCGGACTATATTTGTCAAGTGTAGCGATAATGTGGTGAAGAAATCATATTCTAAGCCAATCAGAAACCATAAAAGCAATCAACGTCATTAGGTCAGGGGTCAATCGCCATAAATAGACCAGGGAATACCTTTTACGAGACGGAACACGTTGACTTGTTTACAGAATATTAATAAGGATTCACCTAACAACGCTGAACATGCACCAATTATACATGTTTTTTTTTTAAAAAAAAAAACCAATACAGACATATTATAAGAGATGTCAAATAAGTATGCATTTATTTAAAGAAAGAAATACAGTACTAAAAAATAAGAAATGAATGCAATTTTATATACTTCCTCATACAGTATCAACAACACTCGATGGCATTTGATTTCTCCCATATTAAATAGATTAAAATCATTCAGCGATACTTTGATTTAATCAAATATGGAGGACCGAAACTTAGCTTTGATCAAACAGTACAGTGGTTGAAATTGTTGAACACGCCTGTCAAACCTTCAATGGCTAATATCTTTGCTTGCAATAGAGTAATTTGAATGAAATTTTCAAATTATTCATTTTACATTATCTACTTTTGAACTATTATAGCAAGAATGGCTAGTTCTTTATCTAAATCTTATATAATGTATCTTTAATGAAAAATGTATATAATAATAATAACATCATTTATTTAGTGTATTAATACTGGAGAATGGTTTGTAATCTGCTTTTCAGATTTTTATATCCACAGAATCGAGCCCGTCGCCAGCTCATAAAATTGGGGGGTGGGGGGTGTACAGAAATTTTTGGAGGGACTGAGGATGTGGCCGGCTAAGAATACTCTTAAGAAATCATCATTTTTTTTTTGGGGGGGGGGGGGCTAAGCCGCACAGAATACATGTATTTCAAACAGATCAGGTCTTGTGTCCATATACACTGTACAAAATTAAAAGATATATACCAGTAAAGAAAAGTACATATAACAGAAAAACAAACAGTTAACTAAATAAAATGGTTCCAGTAAAATGAATAAGAAATGAAATGGAGTTAAACGCCGTCTTACTCTTCTGCTCTTATACATGTACTGGACTAATGAAGACGGGCATACGCTATACAGATGTACTATGAGGAAATTTTTGCCTTGGCACAGCACTATGCACGGCCTACTCTTATATCGAATTCCAACTGCCAAGGGATCTTTTTACGTGCACACCAATGTTACACAGGAATTCGGTTTTTCGTCACATTTGAACGACTAGACAGCAGTTCTTGTACCTTGTCAGCCCCTTCGCCTGCACCACTGACAAGGAGAAACCACGTCTGAATTGAATTGGAATAAAAAAGGAAAATAAAAACATATATTCAACTTAAAATAGCTAAACATGATATGAACATTAATCGACATGTACAGTACATTTAAGTAAAACATGTTTAAAATACAAAAATACATATGTATACAGGTTTAGGCCTACTCATAAAAATCACATAATTTCATCAATATGATTGGGCTGTCACTTTCATATTCGAACAATTTTCACAAATCCATACTAGAAAACTTTCACTTCTAAAAAATACATCTATCTGTAGCTCCTATATACATGCACTGGGTTAAGGAAGACGGGCGTATGCTATACAGTTTATCATGGGGGAAATTTTGCCTGGGCACAGCACTATGGCCTACTCTTATATCAAATTCCAACTGCCAAGGGGTCTTTTTACATGCACACCAATGTCCAAACCGCTTACAAACATACATATGTATGCATACAGGTGTAAGCCTATTCATAAAAAATTACGCAATTTCATCAATATCATTTGACTGTCACTTTCATATTCGAACAATTTTCACAAATCCATACTAGAAAGCTTTTACTTATAACAAATACAACTGTCAACTATCTGTAGCCTAATGCAGCCTGATTTGCATCCACAGGCAAAATATCGTTTGGTTCTTGATCTCTATAGTCAACCTAACCCTGTCATTTGTTACAGTAGAGTTTAACAAGAAAAGCATAAATTTCCGCAGCTACAGTAAGGCAACTTTAAAGTAATGCACATGGTATTTCACCTCAATGGTGACACAGTCTTTACCATAGTGGTCTTCGGTCTTGGTCCGAGTTGTCATACATTTAGGAATAGGAGAATATCTTCATCAACTTGCATTTGCAATAAAATTGGAAAATGTTAAGATATGATCCCCTTAACAAATTCTTATTTCGCTGGTAAAATATTAGCTGCTCTAAACATAGTTCTTTATTCATACACGGTTGTTGGGTTTTTTTTTACGTTTGTAATGTATGTGAGAAGTCTGTATTGTTACATTGAGAGAGAGTTTTGTCTGCACATTCCTACAATTCTTTGTCCAACATATCAATATTTCCATCTAATTTGATCCACTGGTTAGCACATACCCTAAATTGATTACCATTAATGATATATTTATTTATAAAAAATATTTTAGAATGACGAATCATGTTGATATTCTCAAGGCGTCAGCTTTAGACCTTAAGGTATTCATTCATATTCGACCTGTTCCTGTATTGGAAATCGTTCGTTATTTAATATCTCCAATTTCAATTCCGACAATCTGTCTTCTAGTCTGTTGGCTATCTTGTTGTAAGTCGGTTTAAGGGATTTAATGATCCTAGGCAATACGTGTTCACCACGCTCGGCTAGTATCTCTACTAGGCAGGTAGCACCGGCTACATTATAGTTATCTCTAATTTCTCGTCTGATTTTCTCTTTATCGTCGGAATCTATGATCATTTGGCTGAAAAACTTCGTTATTAGGTCCTCGAGGTGGTTTTTGAATTCTGTCACTAGGAATTCTTGCTCGCTATTCCATATGTCTAAATGGTCTTCTTTCATCGCACCCTTTTCTACTTGTGCAAAAATATAAAAGACATGTGATAATATAATTAACTTATAATTCAGCCAAAGGCGAAACAATGATATACTTATAACAGATAAAAGCAGTTTTTGCACTAAGTCGAATAGAGTTATTCCCCGTTGAATTATTTGTTGTATCTTAAATATGACATGGTGTACTAAAAGATACGAACTATGTAAATATATATACGTATTTTCTAATGTTTCTTTTAGAAAACTGAACCGATAAAGTGGTGCCTGTGAAAACATGGCTTCATCACTGGAATAATATTAAACCTAATAATGTTAAACTTATTTTTGTTTTGAATACTGTAGTATTGGTGCCATTACAGTATCGAAATATTCTTATCGCTGAGGAAAACTATTCGCCATAATTGAAGAGACGACCACTGTCAAGATCGCTCGGATTATTTCTGTTACGCTTTTATTTTTGCAAATCATTTCTAGTGAAGCCTGTACCATTACAGGTCCGGTACTGTACAGCGCAGTGGACGCTTACGGCTAGCCCTCGGATTGTGTGTGGTGCAGTCCCCCTGCACTTACTATTAGACCTATATATACCATTGAAAATTGAGAATTTTAATTTGGGGATTGAGTAACCAGCGTAAACATGAACAATTCAGGATTAAAGTTGAAATTGCTGCCGGTGATATTTTGTGTGTGGTGTTAATTGTGGACACACGACTAGCTTGACGTACAATTCCTTTTTTTTTATTTCAAAATAAATAATAACAGCATAGTACATAGTTCACATTACAATCACAGTATTTTTGAAAAGCACTTATCATTACATTAACAGATTACAGATTATTGAAGGATACTATTCTATATGGGGGTTTGGGATCGCCTAGTGGTCTAGAGTGCCGCGCTTCGACCTCTAGCTGGCCGGTCACCTCTGGCTTGCTTCTGTGGTTTCGAGCCCTGGTGTGAGCGTATGTGGCATGGAGATAGGGGCGCCTTCTCAACCTCGTGGGTTTCCTCTGGGCACTCGGGTTTCCTCCCACTGCTAAAGACCCCTACGCGCAAGCGAATAGTTGAAATAAAATTAAACCATATGTTAGTCTCGAAATGACCTAGTTTGTGTTGAGTGGACGTTAAACCCCATTTCTCTCCCTCTCTCTCAATATTCTATATGTCATTTCATTTCGTAGAACAAATATAAAGACAAGGAAATTAAAAGCTAAAAACAAAGCAAAAAAAATAAATAAAAGAAAACAAAAATAACTATAGTTAGGAAAGAAGTGGAATACTAGAGGTATGCATAATATTCATATTGTATAATCCCATTTATTTACCGAGGTTTCGTTTAATTCATTACCTAACAGTTGTTTACCTTTCAAGTAGTTTCGATAATTAATGATTGTCGGTCTAATATTTTCTATTTTCTATTTGTAGAGATAGTATTTTGTTAAAATTATCAAATGATTTACAAATAAGAATTCGCGATATGATATAAAATCTGTTTTTTTCGAAAAGCCGAAATGAATGTTTGCGAGCTGTAATTGTAATGAAATGTCATTAGTTGAAAAGATTTCATGTAAATCATTCCATATTACCTGTGCGTGTTGCAGTACACTGACGAAAAGGTGTTCTGGGGTTTGAGAAGCAAAAATCGCAAAGTGAAGATTCCTTCAACTGGATTTTAAATAAAAGGTCGTTCGCATATATAATTTTATTGAGGTATTTAAATTGAAAGCTCTGTAGTCTAGTATCAGTGCTCGTTTTATGAACCAAATTGAAGATACTTGAAATTTTACTTTCTTCAAATATAAAACTATGCTCTTCTTCCCATTTACTTATTGATAACAATTTACTATATTTAGAATCTACTCGTATTGAATATTATGCTTTAATCTTATCTGTTGATTTTTTATAAAATATAACCTTATACAGGTGTTATTACTAATGTCAAACACGCTTTGTTTTCGTACTATAGGTGTAGGCTCGTAGTCGATTGTATCCAAAAACTCTTTAATTGCTAAGCAAACGCTTTTGAATCTCCATATTTTATTACTATTCATTATCCTATTGTTTAGAACGTATTCTCTACAATCAATCAAAAATAAAATATTATCATTCATTAATTCTTTATCTATAAAGGTTTTTTTTTGGTTAATCTTTATATGCTTATTGTTCCAGATGATTTGGTTTTGCGGGCTTATTAACATATCGATCTTAGATGTATATATATGGAACCAATTATTAAAAAGCTCTTGATAGAAGGGGGTTCATTTTAAAAAATCTGTTGCATAATCACATGCCGGTAATATTTGTCCATCATAATCACTTAATATATAAGCGTACGGAATTTCCCATGATTGAACATCGCCTGATAGTATCTTTTTTATCCAGAATACTCTACGGTATATCATCATTTCTTTTAAGTCAATCATATTAAGCCCCTCTTTGTTTATATTTTGATTTATTACTGTTCTCTTTAATTTATCAGGTCCGTTCCATAGGTAGATATAAAATAATTTATTAATGCTTTTAATTACATTTTCATGTCTAGTTTTAACTGATGAAACTTAACTTTCATTCATGTATATATTTATTATTTCTAAATTTACGATCTTGTAACTGTGGGTCGATGACCTAGTAATTGACCTATTTACTGAATAAAACATCATTATCATTATATATAAAGTGTCTTCAAAATACGACCAATATACAAAATACTATATATACAAATTGTTTACATGATATACATACAATGTAACGGAAAAACTTTAATATTTTAATTGTTTAATTCATATTCTATAGTTCTTTTGCTATGTTAAATTTAGGCTTTAGGGCCTTGATAATTCTTTCCAGGACATTATCACCACGATTCCGAAGGAGGTCCACTAATTCTCGAGCGGCATCTACTTCTTGTTTCTCTTTAAATATTTTATCGATACGTTTTTTATCGTCAAGGTCTATAATCCGGGCTTGATAGCGTCATAATTACTTGATGGTTTGCAATCTAGATCACTTGCTTCAGTCTCATCTATTCAAACGTTTGACTTTTTTACGTTGTACACTAAAATTCCCCATAGTAAATTAAAATCCCGGTTGAAAGACATTATTCACAGTGTTTTTTCGTCTAAATCGGGAACTGCTAGATATCAATATTTGGTTGTTAATTACAAATCCACATATTTCGTTAAGAATCACAGTGATTCCAAAAACAAATTCACATCTTTCTTGAATTTGGAGGGGAAATATATCAGCAAGTGGTGGGTATCCCCATGGGAACCAACTGTGCACCTTTGCTTGCTGATTTATTTCTCTATTCGTACGAAGCCGATTACATACAAGAGCTCGTAAAAACAAATAAACGATTGGTCAGACATTTTAATTTCACTTATCGATATATCGATAACGTTTTATCACTGAATAATCCTAAATTTAGTGATTATGTCGATTTCATATATCCTGATGAGCTCAAACAAAAAAAACACCAATGACAGTGACAATTACGCTTCCTACTTGGATCTGTGTCTCGATTTTGACAATTGCCATAAACTGAGTGTTAAATTGTATGATAAACGTGATGACTTTGACTTTCCGATTGTCAACTTTCCATTTATTAGTAGTAACATTCCAATATCACCAGCTTATGGAGTGTTTGTGTCTTAGCTAATTCGTTACGCGAGAGCTTGTTCCTTTTATTCTGATTTTTTAATTAGATCGAGGCATTTGTCGTCTAAACTTCAACTACAAGGATACGTGCGCACTTAACTTACAAAAACCTTTAAAAAGTTGTATGGCCGTCACATTGACTTGATTGGTAAATATCTCAGCTATTATTCTAGATATATTTAATTGACACGTTTACTATTACTATCTCCCTAATTATGTCTACTACATCGTTAACACAGTTCATCACGTGCATTTTTCATATCGATAGTTCATTGGCCAAACATGCTATTTTATTGAGATTTCGTCCAATAGTTTGGATGCAGCTATGGCGGGTGTGGCGCCAGGGAGGGTAAGCTTACTCTTCCGGACACCTATTACCACTGTTTGTCGTGTATTTTCTACACGGGGAGCAGTCCATTTGCTGATAACACTATTTTGCCTAATAACGTTTTTAGGACTTCGAATTCTGTCTAATGGTTTGGATTGTTCGTACTTAGTTTTATTTTATTGCAACTGTTGCACAATGCGTTCCGTCATTGATATCCATAATCTCTTATGCGAGTCTTTCATCGACCCTGATTTTGCAAATTAGAAGTAATACAAGAAAGGCTTTTATGTTTAAAAGTAAGATGATTTTGACTGACAATACTGTACACCGGTTGTTTTCCGATGTTTTCGGTTTTTTCCGGTATAGAATAAAGTCCATTTTGTACGCCCAGAAAGCTATCGCTATTTAGCAATGGGTATACGACAACCAGGTGCCGTTTAAAGACGTGGCTTTCAAGTTTTCTAGGAGACGGCCAATAACTATACATAGACCAACAATTCAACTCACAAACCCCATTCATGTGGAATATTAACAATTGTCATTTGTATCTGTATATTATTATTATAGCCCGGTATAATCGATGGAACTTTGGCTAACCTGTAATTTCGCAGACTTCATTGTTGTCCTGTGGCTGTGTCTGGCTTCTAGGTACCGGTCCCGTGTCATCTTCAACTTTCTGGTAGGCCGTTTGCTGTGTCTGGCTTCCAGGTACGGACCTCATGTCATCTTCAACTATCTGGTAGGCCGTTTGCTGTGTATGGCTTCTAATTACCGGTTCCGTCCTAGATACCGGCCTCGTGTCATCTTCAGCTTTCTTATAGGCCGTTTGCTGTGTATGGCTTCTAATTACCGGACCTGCGCTCGGTTCACCTGATAATAATAATCATTATACTAATTGTTTATATATATAGTAGGGGCATGGGGACTGCGCCACACACAATTTTACACAAAAACAAAAATATGGACAAGACATCATACTCAGCGACCACAAACAAAACAATTCAAAAAGAGTGAATGGATCTGGGGGCTAGCGGTAAGCGTCCACTGAGCTGTACAGTCCTGTGCCTGTGGTAAAACAGCCTTCACTCACATTTGAAAACAACAGGGAATACAAAAAAAAAGAAATAATTATATAATGTCAGCATGAGTCCTGAACTGTCATATGTTGCAAGAAAATACAACGAAAACGATATTATTTGGACCCAAATCTAAACGGTCAAGCCATTTTAAACCAATTTAAACATCCGTAGATTCTAATCTGATTATCCCCAAAGAACTAATTATATTACAATTATGAACTAATTATATTACAATTATGAACTAATTATATTACAATTATGTACTAATTATATTACAATTAAGAACTAATTATATTACAATTATGTATCAGCGTGATCAAACAATATATCCACAATCTGGTACAACAACTGTATAATAACCTAGTACATGTTATATCGATGCCATAGTTCGGGGGTGGGATGGCCTAGCGGTCTAGAGTGCCGCACTTCGACCTCTAGCTGGCCGGTCACCTCTGGCTTGCGGCTGTGGTTTTGATCCCTGGTGTGAGCGTATGTGGCATGGAGATAGGGACGCCTTCTCAACCTCGTGGGTTTCCTCTGGGCACTCCGATTTCCCCCCACTGCTAACGACCCCTACGCGCAAGAGAATTATTGAAATAAAATTAAACCATATGTTAGTCCCGAAATGACCTAGTTTGTGTCGAGTGGACAATAAACCCCATTTCTCTCTCTCTCTCTCTCCACTAATTCTCGAGCGGCATCTACTTCTTGTTTCTCTTTAAATATTTTATCGATACGTTTTTTATCGTCAAGGTCTATAATCCGGGCTTGATAGCGTCATAATTACTTGATGGTTTGCAATCTAGATCACTTGCTTCAGTCTCATCTATTCAAACGTTTGACTTTTTTACTTTGTACACTAAAATTCCCCATAGTAAATTAAAATCCCGGTTGAAAGACATTATTCACAGTGTTTTTTCGTCTAAATCGGGAACTGCTAGATATCAATATTTGGTTGTTAATTACAAATCCACATATTTCGTTAAGAATCACAGTGATTCCAAAAACAAATTTACCACCGTCAAAATAATTCAGATGTTGGATTTTTTAATTGATAACATCTTTCTTGAATTTGGAGGGGAAATATATCAGCAAGTGGTGGGTATCCCCATGGGAACCAACTGTGCACCTTTGCTTGCTGATTTATTTCTCTATTCGTACGAAGCCGATTACATACAAGAGCCCGTAAAAACAAATAAACGATTGGTCAGACATTTTAATTTCACTTATCGATATATCGATGACGTTTTATCACTGAATAATCCTAAATTTAGTGATTATGTCGATGAGCTCTAACAAAAAAACCACCAATGACAGTGACAATTACGCTTCCTACTTGGATCTGTGTCTCGATTTTGACAATTGCCATAAACTGAGTGTTAAATTATATGATAAACGTGATGACTTTGACTTTCCGATTGTCAACTTTCCATTTATTAGTAGTAACATTCCAATATCACCAGCTTATGGAGTGTTTGTGTCTTGGCTAATTCGTTACGCGAGAGCTTGTTCCTTTTATTCTGATTTTTTAATTAGATCTAGGCATTTGTCGTCTAAACTTCAACTACAAGGATACGTGCGCACTTAACTTATAAAAACCTTTAAAAAGTTGTATGGCCGTCACATTGACTTGATTGGTAAATATCTCAGCTATTATTCTAGATATATTTAATTGACACGTTTACTATTACTATCCCCCTAATTATGTCTACTACATCGTTAACACAGTTCATCACGTGCATTTTTCATACCGATAGTTCATTGGCCAAACATGCTATTTTATTGAGATTTCGTCCAACAGTTTGGATGCATCTATGGCGGGTGTGGCGCCAGGGAGGGTAAGCTTACTCTTCCGGACACCTGTTATTACTGTTTGTCGTGTATTTTCTACACGGGGAGCAGTCCATTTGCTGATTACACTATTTTACCTAATAATTTTTTTTAGGACTTCGAATTCTGTCTAATGGTTTGGATTGTTCGTACTTAGTTTTATTTTATTGCAACTGTTGCACAATGCGTTCCGTCATTGATATCCATAATCTCTTATGCGAGTCTTTCATCGACCCTGATTCTGCAAATTAGAAGTAATACAAGAAAGGCTTTTATGTTTAAAAGTAAGATGATTTTGACTGACAATACTGTACACCGGTTGTTTTCCGATGTTTTCGGTTTTTTCCGGTATAGAATAAAGTCCATTTTGACTGCCCAGAAAGCTATCGCTATTTAGCAATGGGTATACAACAACCAGGTGCCGTTTAAAGACATGGCTTTCAAGTTTTCTAGGAGACGGCCAATAACTATACATAGACCAACAATTCAACCCACAAACCCCATTCATGTGGAATATTAACAATTGTCATTTGTATCTGTATATTATTATTATAGCCCGGTATAATCGATGGAACTTTGGCTAACCTGTAATTTCGCAGACTTCATTGTTGTCCTGTGGCTGTGTCTGGCTTCTAGGTACCGGTCCCGTGTCATCTTCAACTTTCTGGTAGGCCGTTTGCCGTGTCTGGCTTCCAGGTACCGACCTCATGTCATCTTCAACTTTCTGGTAGGCCGTTTGCTGTGTATGGCTTCTAATTACCGGTTCCGTTCTAGATACCGCCCTCGTGTCATCTTCAGCTTTCTTATAGGCCGTTTGCTGTGTATGGCTTATAGTTACCGGACCTGCGCTCGGTTCACCTGATAATAATAATCATTATACTAATTGTTTATATATCTAGTAGGGGCATGGGGACTGCGCCACACACAATTTTACACAAAAACAAAAATATGGACAAGACATCATACTCAGCGACCACAAACAAAACAATTCAAAAAGAGTGAATGGATCTGGGGGCTAACCGTAAGCGTCCACTGAGCTGTACAGTCCCGTGCCTGTGGTGAAACAGCCTTCACTCACATTTGAAAACAACAGGGAATACAAAAAAAAAAGAAATAATTATATAATGTCAGCATGAGTCCTGAACTGTCATATGTTGCAAGAAAATACAACGAAAACGATATTATTTGGACCCAAATCTAAACGGTCAAGCCATTTTAAACCAATTTAAACATCCGTAGATTCTAATCTGATATCCCCAAAGAACTAATTATATTACAATTATGTATCAGCGTGATCAAACAATATATCCACAATCTGGTACGACAACTGTATAATAACCTAGTACATGTTTATATCGATGCCATAGTTCGGGGGTGGGATGGCCGCGCTTCGACCTCTAGCTGGCCGGTCACATTTGGCTTGCGGCTGTGGTTTTGATCCCTGGTGTGAGCGTATGTGGCATGGAGATGGGACGTCTTCTCAACCTCGTGGGTTTCCTGTGGGCACTCCGGTTTCCCCCCACTGCTAACGACCCCTACGCGCAAGCGAATTATTGAAATAAAATAAAACCATATGTTAGTCCCGAAATGACCTAGTTTCTGTCGAGTGGACGTTAAACCCCATTTCTCTCTCTCTATCTCCATAGTTCTGGAAGTTTGTAAGTACCACCTATGACCCAAATAGCTTTTTTTCACTTATTACATTGGGGGGGGGGGCTTCGCTATGCAAAATTTCAATACTGTAAGGTAGTAAAAAAAAAAAAAAAACATTCTTTTTGAAATGTTGATATCCTAATTGCGTTGTTAAGAATGGAATAGGTTTTCCTCTTCCAACAATATTTACACCTTTCAGAACTATGACATCGATATCTTCCAGGGGCGGACCTAAGAATTCTGAAAAGGGGGAGGGGGCGCTACAAAATGAGGGCACTGACCGCGGAGACGGGGCACGCCGCTGAGGGGGGGGGGGTCCCAAGAAAATTATACGTCATTTCCTTGCATCTGTAGCCAATCCAAGAGCTATTTGGCTGATATTTTCGTCTAAACGTTCGCAAATCGTAGAAAAAGAGCCTCAAAATCGAGCAAAAAAGCTAGTAAAAAGGCACTTTCAGTAGTAAAAAAGGGCACTGTCGAAAACTAGGGGGGAGGACCTTGAATCAGCCACTGTCTTCGACACATTACTGGCTGGACTAGACTACCCCTGCCCCCTTTATTTGTCAATTCCATTATTAATACAATATAAATACCATCACTACTTTCGTTTTATAGGTAAAATCCTCGATATATTGTAAACATATATTAAAACCTACACATTGATGGCTGGATATCCCTGATGTCTAACTTGTCAATTTCTTTATAAAATAGTATACCTCACCAACTGAACTATAAGGGGTAAACAACTCTTGTTATTGTAAAGTTATTTTACAAGTATTAAGGTTCACAATCGTTTGGTTTCCTAAGAACAAAACACAAAATTATACGTTTGATACACGTATAAGAAGGTAATAGGTTCATTCGTACAATAGATTTTAATAAATATATTTATATCAAAAACCACATGAACGTATGTCAACAAAATATATCGTGAACTAGTTGGATAGTCGTTTGCGTAGTTTCCGTGAAAAATCCATGGAAACACAATTCTACACCAAAGTCAACCGTGTCCCAATGGAAATACTAAAAGGATATAACTAATTTCACGTTTTTCAATTTACACAACTACCGTTATATTTGCATATAACTTGAAAAGGTTCTAAAGCCAGGCTGACACTTGCACGACTTTTGGCAACGATTTTGTCGTGTCCACATTGACACGAACTGGCACGACGAGTTCACGCAAGATTTGCGCATTGTTTACGCACTTCCCGCATTGGCACGACGAGTTTGCGCAAATAGGACGGTGGCGTGCCGACTCGAGTCGTGCCAATGCGTGCCACGGAATCGTGCAAGTGTCATCCTTGCTTTAGGCTATATCAATCAATAAGTAGCTGTTTTCCATAAGTATGCGTTATAGTTTATTGCTTTCTCCAGTTACTATATGCCACTAAAAGGTTAGGCCAGTGATGCCAATAAGTTGGGGTTTTTTACCGAACATTATCTGGTTACACAAAATCACATCTTGAAGGGGCATTAGGTAAGGTTAGATAAAAAGCCTACAGTTCTGGCTATAATACTTAAAAAATAGTTAATGGAAACAGAATACAAATTTAAGACCAGTTGCTGCACTCTGAGCTGTGATATTAGCGATTCAATTTTAATCTGGATTCCATCGCCATTACTCACATTGGTGCGATAATAGAGTCTGGAATATCGATTTTTACGGTTATTTCATTTATCAAATTACGTATTCAAATCCACTAAATATTGCAGTTGATTCCGGTTTAATTAATCATTTATAAAAACAATTAAGGCCCAACGAAAGACCTACAACAAGTAGATTTTGCTCTTACATAATGTTTCTTTAATAATACATACCTGTTATTTCTTTTACTAATTTGTCGTGACCCAAAGATGTCAAACTATCCATAAAGGCATCAAAATAGCCACCTCTATATTGTTTAAGTGTGCTAATTAGTTCCCATACACGATCTTCAGGATTTCCTACTGCCAAAATCCTCTCCAATTGGTGATCTCGCAGAACAGTACGGCTATGTAAATCTCGTGCAATATCATCTATGTCGTCAGCAAGTTGCGTTCGTAGGGTAATTCCGTACTCCATGTACTTTCTTTTGTAGTATGGCATAAAATCTAAATTCAAGGGTATAAGCAAAGGATGATAATGGCGAAAGAAATGCGAGCAATTTTTAAGCTCCAAAAATTGAAATATATTAATATAGTAACGGGATTGAAGAATCGATTTACGTTTTGCAAAGATTTTAATTTAATAAAACCATTTCCTAGTGTGGTAGATATCGAGCTTCAATTACAATGAAAAATATAAAATATCGTTTTCAATTTACCTTTGTTGGTGGGTGCAGCCATTGTGGTCCTTTGTCTGTAGAGATAATAAAAGGGGAACGGCTATCTACATTGATAAAGTGTATAATATTTACTACAATATAATTTGTATTTCCTAGAGGTATTGCCTAATCTTTCTTTGAAATATGCAGCAGAAGTTGACTGACTTTATAAATGAAATGAAGTGAAATGGGGTTGAACGTCCGTACTGGGATAATGAAGACGGACAATCGCGATAGGCCTACAGTGTGCTATAGGGGAATTTTGCGCGGACAGCGTCACTATGGCCTTTTCTCTAATATCGTATTCGAACTGTCAAGGGATCAATTACCTGTACGCCAATGTGGACACGGGACTTCTGTCTTTCGTCCCAAGGGAGGGGTGCACCCTTGAAAATCGGGATGAACCTTCTGAGCCAAAACAGGGATCGAAAACCCGACCACTTAGCCACAATAAAATTTGGAGCTTATTAACTCACTCCGCTGTCAACCCTATCAGTAATTGTAGCCTATATGATCTATTGCGATTTTCATTTAAAATGGCAAAATCTGCTAATTAACCCGCACCGATGTCAGTCATCCCTAACAGTAATTGTAGTGGCCTAGCGAATATTCACTGCTGATCAATGTGAAAACAACTCAATATAATAATATATTGTTAAAATTATAATTACAATGTTTACGTTGTTTACCGCACGCGATGTTGACCTACATAATAAGGCGTCACTTCTAAAAATAGTAATATTTATGTATTAACATGGCGGTAAAATAAAGCATTCATTCTAAATCATTCCTTCTAGACACCAATCAAAGAATGCAACAATCATTAGACTAACATGCCATGCTACAATTTTATGTTAATAATTTGCTTTATCAGTGAGAGGAAGCCGCAAAATCCCATGACCCTTGTCACGTACAATCGTGGAAACGAAACTAGTCGATTTATGATATACTCCCACACCACCCCCATCCCCTCCCCTCACTCCACAATTTAGATGTTAATAAATTCGTTCTTACCTTAGTAAATTTATGAGACGAAATGGCGGTTATTCAACTTTGATTTTGTTATAAATAACATGAAACTGACTGATCAAGGTCACAATGAAATATTTTCTTGAGTCCATCTATTATGAAATATTTCCGCGTCTATCTATATTTAGGTATATACTTGGTGAGGAAACATTGTGAAATATTTCCGCGTCTTTCCTTTATTCTATTATAAAGATAAGGTCTTAGTGTTCCAACATTTTACATAAGATATTTTGAGACTAACATGTGTTTATTTTTCACGACTTTTATTTCAATAGCTCGCTTGTGCTTACTCCTTGTTACACACCAGCGGGCAATCGAAACCAGACCACTTGAATTAATAGTGCTTATGATGCATGACAGCCTCGTGGGTTTTATTTCTTTTTCTTTTTTTTTTTAATAAAATCTTTATTTCAAAATAAATAACAACAGCATAGTACATATTTTAAATTACAATCACAGTGTTTTGGACAATCTAATAAAAATTTCGAGAGCATTAATCGTTACATTAAACCTATCAGATAGCACCGGCTTATTATTGAAGGATATATTCTATGTTTCATATAGAAGAACAAATATAAATGATACAATGAAATTAAAAGATAAAAAAAAACAAAGCAAGACAACAAAAAAAGAAAACAAAAATAACTATAGTTAGGAAAGAAGTGGAATACTAGAGGTATGCATAATATTCATATTGTGTAATCCCATTTATTTACTAAGGTTTCGTTTAATTCATTTCCTAACTGTTGTTTACCTTTCAAGTAATGATTGTCGGTCTAAAATTTTCTATTTTCGATTTGTAGAGATAGTATTTTGTTAAAATTATCAAATGATTTACAAATAAGAATTCGCGATATGATTTAAAAACTGTTTCTTTCTAAAAGCCGAAATGAATGTTTGCAAGCTGTAATTGTTATGAAATGTCATTAGTGGAAAGGATTTCATGTAAATCATTCCATATTACCTGTACGTAATTGCAGTATTCCGGTTTTCCGCCACTGCTAAACCCCTATACGCGGAAGCGAATTATTGAAATAAAAAAAGTAAAAACCATATGTTAGTCCCGAGTGGACGTTAAACTCCATTTCTCTCTCTCTCTTATGATGCATGACGCATGCGTTAAGCACTCGTGTGACAAAGTGATCTCTACATCATATTGAAATATAAATATACAGATAGAACTTTCTGACCTCTGCTGATTTTTACTCATTAATGATATTGACGTGTTCAACTCGACACAACTTCTTCAAGGCACGGACTTAATAAAACATCTAATGTGTTCAATATGTTATTTACGGACTACACACGAATGGCCTCTGCTCGTTTTGACAAAAGGCACGATCTAATTAAATATGCAGTGCAGTTACAGATACTATAATCTCATAAATAAACAATGCCAAATATGTACATCGCTTGTGTATCACTTTTCTTAATTAATTGTATGCTTTATAAGCCAGAGTTTACTGTTAGTTTCAGAAGACTTGGAATGGCGCTCCTCGCGGAGTATGCCTATTTCATGCTCTCAATAAAGGTCTATCAACAATGCTGATATTCTGTTATCTGTATGTAGTGTTACAGATATCAGATTTGGTTGCCGTGACCGTCCTGGGTCGTATCAGATTTGGTTGCCGTGACCGTCCTGGGTCGTATCAGATTTGGATGCCGTGACTATATGAACCTTGGAGTGAATCGCCATACCAGCGGGAAGTCCTTAACGGTGATCATGGGCCAATACTTACAGCCACAGCCAGCCGTCATGGAATCACTGACGTCCGGGTTCGATCCTGGGAGGAAACCCTTGGAAGAAGAATTTCCAGTCGTTAAGGTAGGTGCATATTTCCTTGTAACTGACAATGGAACGCCAAAAATGACCAAGGGATAATTTTAACATTTTTTAAAGGTTAGGGATTTGATCAATATAAAGTTTTCGAAAAAATGTCAAACTAGTAAATAATTAAGTTAAGTAAATAAGAGTTAGGTTTACATATGGGTAAAAAATTTCTATAAACGTCGGAATAGATAAGAATTCTAAAATTGAAACGGTATAACGACGCAAAAAGAAATAAAATGCAGCCTCCGTTTTATAAGGTTATAGATCGTAATAATGTAATGTAGTGTTATGTCCAAATAATGTATATATATGTGTTTAACCAGGTTTGGTTAACGTGCGGATCTGTGTAAAATCCGTTTTTAAGTTTAGGGTAAAGGAAAATGCCCAAGGAAAATTTAAAACTTAATGGCCCTTTGTGTGGGTTGGTATTAGGTTTTTAAAAAATGTTTTAAATTGAAACTGGGTGCATTGCAATATATAGCGAGTAGCTTATGCAATATAACTGTTTCTGAGTTATTCGTGTTGTTTTGTTAAAAAATTATAAAGGAGAATAAGTTTTAAGTAAGTGTTCAAACCAAAAACAAAGTATAACGTGGTAAAATGGATAATTTAAAGTTGAATTTGAATGTGCGATTAGCTGTCGAATAAATTTTGAATTACCTGATATATGCCATGAGTAGTGTTACGTAAAACTATACTAATGTATTGGAAACGTCAAGAATTGTAAATTGTTATTTTGTTATATGTGATAAATGTCAGGAATATCATAACTTATGGATTATGGTTATTTATTTTTTTTACAACCAGGAGTATGAAATAAATACTGAACCCTTTGATTCTAGAAGCTGTTTCTCGTTTGAATGCAGAACGAAATGTTAATAGGGAGTATCTATATGGACATCTCACACAGGCGCATGTCTGTCTTATCTGTTCTCGGCGTGTAAGATAGCACCTTTTGGCTACAAGCTTGTGATATACTCCTAGTTCTATATAGTACCAATGTTAAGACGGGTTATAATCTTAACCTGTCACTGTCAATTAGTAAAGCAGATTACTAATGAGTTTCAATGTTATTAATGACTTTAGGTGATAAGTACTAATTAATACTGCTAATTTTTACTTCGGGGGCAGATTAAGTTCTATTGTTAATAGTTTATTCAATTAAAAGTAAATAGAATTAAGGATTATTAATACAGGTTATTCCCAATGAAGTAAATACAATTTTAATTTTAAATAAACTGAAGTGTAAGAATATGATTAAGTATTATCACATCCAATTAAAATCAATGTTGTAAATTAAGGGTAATGTAATTGTAATTGGTCGAATTTAGCAAGTACATTGATCTTTTATGGGATATTTGTACCCTATCTTTACGTACCACAACAATGAACCAGACAGGGACATTCCAGTATGTCAAAAGATATGGTTCCCAGGCGCCGTTTGCAGCAATGTTTACGCTCATCAGATTAGCTATAACATGACCTGAACTTAGACAGTGGTGGAAACAGTGAAATTATTGACATTGAAAAAGTGTTTTTCGTTGATTTTTTTTCGGTTGGACCGTATAACCGATTATTTATATTGAACTTATATTACTGTAGCATGTTTTTCAGTGTAATTGTATTTTAGAATTAGGACTTGAATTTGTAATGTCCATATTTAGAGTTTTCAAGTATTGATATTGATAGTGTATTGTATTTAATGTATGTTAGCTAAATATAATTATAATGGTGTCGGCTGAGACCGAGGACGAAGATACGCTCCATGGAACAGATGTTTCCACACCAGCACGAAGCAATAATCCAGGGGACATTCACTTTGTCGCAAGTTAGTCCTGAGGAATGTCAGAATTTAATGGTATAATGGTATCGTCCTACAAAAGTCTAGGACCTAGTGTTCCGAAAATATCATATAACTATATAATCGCGTGTGTTTTCATTACTATTATTATATCGTGTGTGCTCTTCTTAATTTGTGTGTGATTTAACTTAATTGTGTGTACCTTCAATTGATAGAGACGAAGACAGTGTCCCACCTGTGAGAATGGTATTAGTTATTTATTTTTAATAAATAACTTAAATGGGTGGGGATGGAATGTGACAAAGTGATCTCTACATCATATTGAAATATAAATATACAGATAGAACTTTCTGACCTCTGCTGATTTTTACTCATTAATGATATTGACGTGTTCAACTCGACACAACTTCTTCAAGGCACGGACTTAATAAAACATCTAATGTGTTCAATATGTTATTTACGGACTACACACGAATGGCCTCTGCTCGTTTTGACAAAAGGCACGATCTAATTAAATATGCAGTGCAGTTACAGATACTATAATCTCATAAATAAACAATGCCAAATATGTACATCGCTTGTGTATCACTTTTCTTAATTAATTGTATGCTTTATAAGCCAGAGTTTACTGTTAGTTTCAGAAGACTTGGAATGGCGCTCCTCGCGGAGTATGCCTATTTCATGCTCTCAATAAAGGTCTATCAACAATGCTGATATTCTGTTATCTGTATGTAGTGTTACACTCGGTCACCTAACCCTCCTAATACTATAACTGTATTCAGTTAAATACAAGTTATGTGTTATGTTGTATCTACAGTCTTCCATAATTATGATATCATTACCAGTAAAATAAGAGATCAGGTCTGACATATTAAGATTTGTGATATTGCCTGCCTGCATCATCTTTGAAAGCACACATTATTATTATAGACCCAGATCTGATTTCTTTATAAAAAAAAACCACCCACCGACCCTACCCTATTTTCCATCCGTTACAGTAAACGAAACCCTTGTTTTGCCCTATATGTGTTAAATCATTTGTCAGACGGAACCGCTGCATCAACCTGGTGATAGTGATGCGTGTGCAGCCCAACCTTCTGGCGACGTCGACATGTGACGCTCCTTTTTGAACCATTCCAACGGCTCTCTCTCTCTCTCTCTCGATGGCTGTCAGACGTGGCATATCTTGTGTTCTTTTTGTTGCTGTGATATCAACGTGCCTGATCAACCGTTTTATACAGTTTTCATGCACGTGCAGAACATGCTAGAGAGGGAAATGTCACTTTCACGAAATTTACGTTTTTTCCCTGAAGTGATCAAGTGTTCCCGGTATTTTTATGTACTATGCTATGTTAGGGATGTGCAATATGAATTGGCATGTTTTCATACTAAAAACTTCACTTAGAAAAAAATTAATTGGAAAGAAAGTTGGTATCGTTTCTTTTGGACACTAGTTTAGTTGAAACAAGCCAACAGCAAGGCTGATGTCCTCCGCCGAAATCCCAAAATAAATAGATGGCACATATCAATAAATCACACATTTTTTTTTTCAAAAGTATGGAGCAATCAAACTATACACTAAGTTTCATCACTCTCTTTCAGATAGAATCAAGATTATTTTGTCCCAAATCATCGACCAATGAAATTGATTAGCTCGGCTTCGCTTCAGCTTGAAATTTTAATCATTGAACTCGTCTTGAGCAAATCAAATTGCTTATCGCTCCTTAACCTAAGCATAAAATTTTCACCATCAAACTTAATCAAGGTAATGATGTAATGAATGTATATTCTGAGTTTCATCGCTCTCACTTCATTATAACCAAAGTAACCGTGCCCCGAAGCATCAACCAATCAGATTGCTTATTTCTGCTTACTGTAAGCTAAACATGTTCATCATCGCCCTCCATCAAGGCATTCACCTAATGAACGTCAAGTTCGAACATTCTAGCTCAGTTAGAAGGAGAGTTATTGTGTTCCAAAGTTTCAGCCAATCAAATTGCTTATCCCTTATATCCTCAACAGAAAATGTTTTTTACAAACTTTAGTGAAGGTATTGATGTAATCGAACTATACACCAAGTTTCATCACCCTCACTTAATAAGAACTAATGCTATCGTGCCCCAAAACATCAACCAATCAAATTCCTTAACTCCGCTTACCCAAAGCAGAAAATGCTCATCTTCGAACCCCATCAAGGTATCGACCCAATAAACACCTACACCAAGTTTGAAAATTCTAGCTCAATTAGGAGGAAAGTTATTGTGTCCCTAAGATTGTGACGGACAGACAGAAAGACATACAAACGGACAGCTAGACAGACGGACGAACCCATTTTAATAGTTCGAAAGGCGGGGGACTCAAAGATCATGAATAGGTAAACAACTCTCAGAAATAGCATGTTAGCTATTCTAGCAGCCATCTTGGATATAAGGAAAATTTCAGGGTGGTCGATCGGCAAGCTTATCTGAAAAACATTGACTAAATAACGGTACCATTTTGTGTCTGGAATGGACCGGTCTTATATATATTTGTTCCTTTAAAGCATAAATATTTTATTTATTTCCTCATACCCTGATCAAACAATGTTTTATCTAAATTTTATTACTTCATAAAGATGATCAGATTTAAGGTCCAGATGTTACCAAAATGTATATATAAGGACGCTTTGATGAATTTATGAACATGAATTACAAGGAAGTGATCATTTCAAAAAAATAATTCTTTGATGCTTACAATATGCACATTCCCTAATGGACAATTAAATTAGTAACATCAACGTCATAGATTTTATATTTTAATTTGTGGAGCACTCTTAGCCTTTTATCATCGCAGAATATGAAATAATAAGAAGAGATTTGAAACTTGATCAATTCGTATAATTTAAGTCAAAGTTTATAAAGCTCTTATACCCGTAAAATATCTTCTTAGAAGTGTCGATTATATATCTCTAGATGATGCTTTCAAAATATTTGATGTAATTATCAAGCCGGTATTGTTGTATGGGTGACAAGTATGGGGCTTCGAATACAGAGAAGATATTGAGAAAGTTCATAGTACATACTGTAAATACATTTTAGGCGTACACAACTCTGGCACAACCGTAGGATCACTGGGAGAATGTGGCCGCTATGGTTTATCGGTATCTTATATTTCGAACTGTGTTAAATACTGGATCAAATTATTAAATATGAACTCAGATACCCTAAGCAAGTATATATAATGTTGCGTAATTTAGATAGTGCTGGAAGGGAAACATGGGCGACCAAAGTAAAACATGTGCTTTGTTCTTTGGGATTCGGCTATGTATGGTTTAACCAAAATGTTGGAGACAAACGAATATTTATGACATTATTAAAACAACGATTAACTGATATTAACGCACAGGAATGGTCATCGAAACTAAACGAGAGCAGTAGTCTATCACATATAAATGTTTCAAGCTTAATTTAATTCCAGAACAATACTTGTCTGTAAATATCCCAAAAGTAACCAAAATAAATATCACTCTGTTACGTTTAAACTTATTGCCGTTATATGTAAATATGTTTAGAAGAAAATTAAATAAAACAAATTTGTGTCCATTATGTGAATTAGAACCAGAAGATTCATTTCATTTCATATGTAAATTATTGAAAGACATTTGTGCTAAATATTTAGATTTTTTAGACACTTACGATATTAATTATTATTTTAAATTGTGTACATATAAAGATAGAGAATTTTTATTATCTTTATCAAATTTTATAAATGCAGCCATAAAGATTAGGAATCATCAAATTAAGAATTAAAAAGTCTATTGTAAATAAGTTAACACTTTTTAAAATGTTCATAATAGTATCTAATTTATTTATTTAATGACCTGTTTGATATATTTGTATACATGTATATATTTATTATTTATATATTTACGATCTTGTAACTTTGGGTCGATGACCTAGTAATTGACCTATTTACTGAATAAAACATCATTATCATTATATAGAGTGTCTTCAAAATTCAAAATACAACCAATATACAAAATACTATATATACAAATTGTTTTATGATATATATACAATGTAACGGAAAAACTTTAATATTTTAATTCATATTCTAGTTCTTTTGCTATGTTAAATTTAGGCTTTAGGGCCTTGATAATTCTTTCCAGGACATTATAACCACGATTCCGAAGGAGGTCCACTAATTCTCGAGCGGCATCTACTTCTTGTTTCTCTTTACATATTTTATTGATACGATTTTTATCGTCAAGGTCTATAATCCGGGCTTGATATAATCGCATCATAGCGTCATCAAGGTCATGTTGCAACTGGTATACAATGCGTCCCGTCATTGATATCCATAATCTCTCATGCGAGTCTTTCATCGACCCTGATTCTGCAAATTAGAAGTAATACAAGAAAGGCTTTTATGTTTAAAAGTAAGATGATTTTGACTAACAATACTATACACCGGTTGTTTTCCGATGTTTTCGGGTTTTTTCCGGTAGAGAATAAAGTCCATTTTGAACGCCCAGAAAGCTATCGCTATTTAGCAATGGGTATACAACAACCAGGTGCCGTTTAAGGACGTGGCTTTCAAGATTTCTAGGAGACGGCCAATAACTTTACATAGACCAGCAATTGGACCCACAAACCCCATTCATGTGGATTATAAACAATTGTCATTTTTATCTGTATATTATTATTACACCCCGGTATAATCGATGGAACTATGGCTAACCTGTAATTTCGAAGACTTCATTTTTGTCCTGTGGCTGTGTCTGGCTTCTAGGTACCGGTCCCGTGTCATCTTTAACTTTATGGTAGGCCGCTTGCTGTGTCTGGCTTCCAGGTACCGCCCTCGTGTCATCTTCAACTTTCTGGTAGGTCGTTTGCTGTGTATGGCTTCTAATTACCGATTCCGTTCTACATACCGGCCTCGTGTCATCTTCAGCTTTCTTATAGGCCGTTTGCTGTGTATGGCTTCTAGTTACCGGTTCACCTGATAATAATAATCATTCTACTAATTGCTTATATATAGTAAGGGCATAGGGACTGCGCCACAGATGGTTAATTAGCGTTCGCCCTGTTAACATCTGTGCTCCAGAGCTCCAAAGCTATTGCTGAGTTTATCATAGATAAAGAAGCCTAGCCAAGACTCAAGAATCCAAAGACTCCTCAAATCCAGAAAGACTACTAGATACTGCAAAGATCTTCCAGTCCTAAGTAATTTAAGGTTGTTTTTATTTTTATACCCTCACAAGGTATAAGCCTTTATTTTTCTCTACTTTTTTTTCTGTTCATTACTATTTACCTTTTTTTCTTTTTTGTTAATTTCATTTTTCTTTTGTCAAATTTCCCTTCTTCCTTGCTTTATTAATAGGATAATATCTCTTCTTACTTATTCAACATATATAGGCTTTTTTTTTATTATACTAGTTTTACCCATCTCTCATTTATAATCTACGCTATTTAGTTACTTTTTCTTTTTCTTTATTCTTTTTGTCTTACCATCCATCACTCATTAGTTGAAAAGCTCAGTGAACAAGCCAATCAACTGATTGTACTCATAACAAGCTTCTTAATAAAAACAAGAACAAGCTAAACTATTCTTACAGTTAACAAGCCTGACAACTGTTAAGTAAACTCACACAGGCAATAAGAGCCCATAGTTAATTAGCTTTAAATAACATTAATTAACTAGCGGCTCTCTGTGGAAAGGGTTAACAACAGTTAAATCAGCTTACAAGCTTAATTAACAACAGCTTTAAACTCCAATCAACACTGTTCGGTCCCCCCTTTTGTTTTTTGATTATTTCGACAGCATAAGAACGATGGCGTCAGAGGCTAGCTCAACCATGTCCATGGCTGACGCTTTTAAAAGCAGCCCTGCACCAAAGTTCTTTCCTGTGACAAAAAGGAGAGAGGAAGAGACCCACGTCGTTCTAGTGAAGCCACTTGAAGGCAAGTCCTTCCAAGGGGCCAAACTTACGGCTGTGGGGAAGGAGATAAAAAGTAAGTGGGGTATCACCAGCATACCCGATATCAAGATAGCAGTGCCAGGCCATCTCAGACTAGCCCTAAAAAGCAGGTCTGACATGGATATGGCATTGGGACAGAAGGCACTTCTTGGTATGTCCGTGATGGTGTCCGAACCGATCACCTTGTCAATAGACAAGGTGGTTGTCCATGGGATACCAGCCGAATATACCGGGGATGAAATTCTGGAAGACTTGACAGAGAGGGGGTACCAGACAACCGAGGTGTACCGGTTTAAAGTGGCCGAGGGGAAGGACCAGGGAAGCGTCGCCCTGTCCTTCAAGAAAGGAACAGCGCCCGGGGCCCTAAAAATCGTGTACCTGAAAAGACGTACCCACCCGTATGTTCAGAGGGTGAGGCAGTGTGCCAACTGCCAGAAACTGGGACACACAGTCAAGTACTGCAAGGGAAAGACTGTGTGCGCCCAGTGTGGGGGGAGTCATGCGGCGACTGATTGCAGGGCGGGCATACCAAATAAATGTTCGAACTGCAAAGGCGGTCACGCAGCGAACTCACCCGAATGCCCAAAGATTCAAAATACCAAGGCAGCCTTAAAAATACAGGTGAAAGAAAAAGTAAGTTTTAATAAAGCCTCATTAATCCTGAAAAAGAAGGAGGGGAAGTCCAAAGAGGTCAGGAATAAGGCTCCGGTCGCAAAACCAATCCCGGAGCCGATTCCCTCGACACCGCAAGTACTGCCGAAGGAACCAATCGCGGCACCCCGCCCAGACCTACAACCAACCACACCCAAGAAAAAGACAAAACCCAAGATGAAAGAGGGGGAACCGAAAACGAAAGCTGATGAAGGCCACTTCGTCCCGAAATTTAAATCGGAGAGTGGGTTCATGAGCTTCATGATCGAGTTCCTGAGGGTGGCTGTGTCCAATGACGACCAAACAACAAAAATGGCCAGTCTCCTCGGTAAGCTACGAACGTACATGGTCAACGCCGATGTACTGATTGTAATGATTAACTCCATCAATACAGTCAAAAAAAGATCAAGAGAAGAAGACGACGAAGAATCTATAAAAGCCGATCAATCAGTAAATCTCGCGCTCCGTAGAAGGATATCGCATGTTCGTCACTACAGTACTGGCGATATGCCCAGTTGCTTGCCGGTGTTAACACCAAAGGCGAACACTAATGAGGTACCTACTACGGAATGTGAGACGCCGATAGATCAGTAAACCCCACAAGACTGAGAGGCATCCATCCAGGCAGTCATCATGGCGGGCCAGGTAAAAGTCCTACAACTTAATATCAATGGACTGGCTCCCAGGTGTGCTGAACTAAGAAGATACATAAACCGCAACCCCAAAGATGTAATATGCCTCCAGGAAACCAAGCTATTACCAACGAAGAGCGACATCTACTTACCCGGATATACTTGTCAGAGAAGGGACAGACCGGGCAGCATGACACGTGGCGGCGGCCTTGCCATTTACGTCAGTGACAACATAAATTACATGTCTGTTCCACTGAATGTAACCAACCCCCTAGAAGCAATGGGCATAGCCATCACATTGAGCAATAAAACAAAGTTGACAATAGTGAATGTCTATGCACCCCCAGAGGTCACAATAAAACCAGATGACTTCCAGTCACTTCTCGATCAGCTTCCACGGGGCGAATCGGTGCTTTGTGGAGATTTCAACGCAAAGCACGCTCTGTGGGGGTCACCGAGGAATGACTGTCGGGGGACTAGCCTATGCTCAATAATAGAAGGGAACGACCTATGCGTACTGAATGATGAGAGCCCTACATTTGTTGGAGGAAATGCCCCACCTTCACACCTAGATCTCACATTCTGCACGCCTGGTATGGCAAACCGCTGCGATTGGCTAGTACATGAAGATGAGACACTTGGCAGTGACCATTTGGTGATAGAATTTAACATCCAAGCTGAAACCAACAGAGAAGTCTATAACGGAAGACCCAATTGGAAAATGATAGAAGCTGATTGGGCTAACTTCCGTGTAGGCTGCCTCGATTGGAAGGAAGAAGATATCATCGACACCGACATCAACGTGTACTCCGCCAATATCACGAGTGCAATTATAGGTGCAGCAGACAACTCCATTCCAAAGACTTCTGGCAGGAAACCAAGGAATACAAAACCCTGGTGGTCTTCAGAGTGTCAAGAGGCAGTTTACGAAAGATAGAAGGCACTTCGTCTACGAAAACGCCACTTCAATGAAGTCAACCACCAAAATTACCTGAAGTTGAAATACGCCGCAAGAGACACCATCCAGAAGGCACAAAGTGGGCACTGGAGGACATTCTGTAATGCGCTGAACCAAAACACGCAAACAGGTGTCGTCTGGAAGAAACTGAACGCCATGCACGGAAAACGCAGATCGTTCAACATACCAAACCTTGAAGATGGAGACAAGTACGTTACCAACGGCAATGAAAAGGCAGATTTACTTGCTAAGACATTTGCAGATGCAAGTAAAGATGAAAACCAACCACCAGAATTCATGAAGAGGAAAGAAATCTTTTACTCACAGCACCCTTCATTAGTAATTGAATCTAATGTAGAGGCTGAACCAATCAATCTGCCCTTCTCAGAGGAAGAGTTAAATAAGGCTCTTTCCCTCAAGAAGGATAGTGCGGCTGGTGAGGACAAAGTAAAGTACCCAATGCTCAAACATCTGCCCAGAAATGCCAAAAAGATACTACTGAACTTCTTCAACACATCTTGGTTGACAGGGGAGGTACCTAAAGAATGGCGGAAAGCCAACGTCATCCCTCTTCCGAAACCAGGGAAAGAGAGAACAAAGGCAGAGTCCTATCGACCAGTAAGCTTGACTTCCACACTGTGCAAAACCTTGGAGACAATGGTTAACATCCGACTTCAGTTCTACCTGGAGAGTAACCGACTGATCGACGAAAATCAAAGCGGGTTCAGGAAGGAACGATCAACAATGGACCACTTGGTGCGACTACAGCAAGTCATGTCTCAGGCACTCCTCTCGGGGCACCTGCTATGTGCCGTGTTTGTAGATTTAACCAAGGCTTTCGATTTAGTTTGGTTGGACGGGCTGCTTTTCAAGCTGGGACGTATCGGAATAACGGGCACAATGTTTCGGTGGATCAAAAGCTTTCTGAGCGATAGAAGGATACAGGTGAATGTTGGCAGATTCCTGAGTGCCGAGCAAGCATTAGAAAATGGCACGCCTCAGGGGTCGGTCATCAGTCCCACTCTCTTCAATATTATGATCAACGACATACAGAAATCTTCATATCTCGACGCCAGAACTGAGCTAGCAAAATTTGCTGACGACAGCACAATATGGAGGAAAGGGACGAGGTTCTGTGAACTTCAAAAGAATATGCAAAAGGCCTTAGACAAATTCATGACATGGGCAAACGACTGGGGATTTATTGTCTCAGAGAAGAAAACAATCGGCATGCTTGTGTGCAGGGATAGAGGGATAAGCAGAATGACTCTGTGTATGAACGGGAAAACCATCGAGTTTAAAGACCAAACCAAGTTCCTTGGCGTAATCTTTGATCGAAGGCTGACCTGGAAACCGCACATCGACTGGACTGTAGATAGATGCTTCAAAGTCCTAAACGTAATGAGAAAAATAACGGGTAGCACCTGGGGAGCCAATAGAGTTACACTTATAATGGTGTATCGTGCTCTAATACGGTCTGTATAAGACTACGGATCTTTGGTCTTCATGAACTGCGCGCCAACACTCTTAAGTAAGCTTGACACCATCCAATACAAAGCTCTGTGTATTGCGACTGGCGTAGGGCTTGGGACCAGGAGAGAGGCATTACTACAGGAAGCCGGAGAGTTGCCCCTATCCCTAAGAAGAAAAGAACTAGCAACAAGGTATTGGGCTAAGATCTCGCAATTGGGCGAGAGATCCCCGGCCTTTGTCAGCCTAAAGAAGACAAGATATGTAAGAGATCCTAGAAAGAAAAGCTTCGGTCAGGGTATCAGGGAAACAGTCAAGGAACTACGACTGGAGGAGCTCGTGATAAACGAACACGACCCACCATCGATCGCTCCTTGGACACTCCCAATACCACCGGTCAATCTAGATCTGCTACAGAAAACCGACAAGAAAAACAACCCCACTGCAGCACGGACTCTCTCTCTGGAACACCTCGAAGACAACTGGCCGTCGGATGACTGGGAACATGTTTATACGGATGGCTCACGCAATCCTGAAAGGGGCACCAGCTCGTTTGGAATATACCTGCCAAACGGGGAACAGGGAATAAGCAGGAAACTGCCCAATAACTGTTCGGTGTACACTGCAGAGATTGTGGCCATCCGTGATGCTATATCATGGATCTCTTATCAAAAGACTAGTAAGTTCGTCATCCCAAGCGACTCTCTGAGCAGTCTGATTTCAATCCAAAATGACAACTCGGACTCAAGACCAGAAGTTATTTTGGAATCAGGCAGCTGTACCAGAGGGTCCTAGAGAAGGGGAGCAAATTAGAGCTCGTGTGGATTCCATCACATGTGAACATTAGAGGAAACGAGGAAGCAGATCGACTCGCAAATGAAGGTCTCGGGGACACAGCACCACTCCGCACCATAGAATACAGCACCGCGGAAATCTACAGTATGGTAAAAAGACAGGTCAATTCACTCTGGGAATTAAAGCTCGTTGAACTTGACACATACAGATTCCGGCTGGATGACAAGATCTACACGAAGACAGCTATCAATCACCCTAGAAGAGATATATGCAAACTTATATCGAAACTAAGGGTGAAAGAGCGGCTGCGAGACTACAAACACCAAGTCATCGTCTGTGAGTGCGGAGAAGAATGTACCACCAACCATGTCCTGGTAGACTGCGAGGTATTCAAGGAAGAGAGAACGGAACTAGTGGAGATGATGGAGACCAACAACATACCGCTCAACACTAAGAACCTACTCTTTCCAAGACCCGATCTGAAGCTGCAAATCTTAGAACTAATCCACGATTTAATGAACACCGTTGGATTAAGTAGAATAGTGAAGTAAGAGGGGGCTACGATAAGACGAGCTCGGCATCTAAACACTAAACTACATAGGGGATATACACCAAAGTAGCGGGCTAGTGGAGTAAGGGAGGGCCACGGTAAGACGGGCTCGGCATCTAAACACTAATCCACTAGAAAAACACCAAACCTACAAAGTGGGATAAGTGGAGTAAGGGGAGGCCACGATAAGACGGGCCTGGCACCTAAACACTATACCTCAAAAGATGACTTCTACCAATCCAGAGACGAGACACATATATGTCTGCATAAATGCTGTCCCTACAGATCAACTACCAAACAATATGTGTTTTATTAAATAAAGGGAAGAACTTCTCACTAAACCTATTCCATGGTTCAAGGCCGCAAATGGAAAGATTGCAAAATCATATTCTAAAAACAGGAAGAAGCCTCGGCTCTCCTATGTCTTGTCTGCGATATCACTTCTGTGGAAGCGGACGTTAAAACATCAGGTAGTAGTAGTAGAAAGTTCTTTCCTGTGACAAAAAGGAGAGAGGAACAGACCCACGTCGTTCTAGTGAAGCCACTTGAAGGCAAGTCCTTCCAAGGGGCCAAACTTACGGCTGTGGGGAAGGAGATAAAAAGTAAGTGGGGTATCACCAGCATACCCGATATCAAGATAGCAGTGCCAGGCCATCTCAGACTAGCCCTAAAAAGCAGGTCTGACATGGATATGGCATTGGGACAGAAGGCACTTCTTGGTATGTCCGTGATGGTGTCCGAGCCGATCACCTTGTCAATAGACAAGGTGGTTGTCCATGGCATACCAGCCGAATATACCGGGGATGAAATTCTGGAAGACTTGACAGAGAGGGGGTACCAGACAACCGAGGTGTACCGGTTTACAGTGGCCGAGGGGAAGGACCAGGGAAGCGTCGCCCTGTCCTTCAAGAAAGGAACAGCGCCCGGGGCCCTAAAAATCGTGTACCTGAAAAGACGTACCCACCCGTATGTTCAGAGGGTGAGGCAGTGTGCCAACTGCCAGAAACTGGGACACACAGTCAAGTACTGCAAGGGAAAGACTGTGTGCGCCCAGTGTGGGGGGAGTCATGCGGCGACTGATTGCAGGGCGGGCATACCAAATAAATGTTCGAACTGCAAAGGCGGTCACGCAGCGAACTCACCCGAATGCCCAAAGATTCAAAATACCAAGGCAGCCTTAAAAATACAGGTGAAAGAAAAAGTAAGTTTTAATGAAGCCTCATTAATCCTGAAAAAGAAGGAGGGGAAGTCCAAAGAGGTCAGGAATAAGGCTCCGGTCGCAAAACCAATCCCGGAGCCGATTCCCTCGACACCGCAAGTACTGCCGAAGGAACCAATCGCGGCACCCCGCCCAGAACTACAACCAACCACACCCAAGAAAAAGACAAAACCCAAGATGAAAGAGGGGGAACCGAAAACGAAAGCTGATGAAGGCCACTTCGTCCCGAAATTTAAATCGGAGAGTGGGTTCATGAGCTTCATGATCGAGTTCCTGAGGGTGGCTGTGTCCAATGACGACCAAACAACAAAAATGGCCAGTCTCCTCGGTAAGCTACGAACGTACATGGTCAACGCCGATGTACTGATTGTAATGATTAACTCCATCAATACAGTCAAAAAAAGATCAAGAGAAGAAGACGACGAAGAATCTATAAAAGCCGATTAATCAGTAAATCTCGCGCTCCGAAGAAGGATATCGCATGTTCGTCACTACAGCACTGGTGATGTGCCTAGTTGCTTGCCGGTGTTAACACCAAAGGCGAATACTAATGAGGTACCTACTACGGAATGTGAGACGCCGATAGATCAGTAAACCCCACAAGACTGAGAGGCATCCATCCAGGCAGTCATCATGGCGGGCCAGGTAAAAGTCCTACAACTTAATATCAATGGACTGGCTCCCAGGTGTGCTGACCTGAGAAAATACATAAACCGCAACCCCAAAGATGTAATATGCCTCCAGGAAACCAAGCTACTACCAACGAAGAGCGACATCTACTTACCCGGATATACTTGTCAGAGAAGGGACAGACCGGGCAGCACGACATGTAGCGGCGGCCTTGCCATTTACGTCAGTGACAACATAAATTACATTTCTGTTCCACTGAATGTAACCAACCCCCTAGAAGCAATGGGCATAGCCATCACATTGAGCAATAAAACAAAGTTGACAATAGTGAATGTCTATGCACCCCCAGAGGTCACAATAAAACCAGATGACTTCCAGTCACTTCTCGATCAGCTTCCACGGGGCGAATCGGTGCTTTGTGGAGATTTCAACGCAAAGCACGCTCTGTGGGGGTCACCGAGGAATGACTGTCGGGGGACTAGCCTATGCTCAATAATAGAAGGGAACGACCTATGCGTACTGAATGATGAGAGCCCTACATTTGTTGGAGGAAATGCCCCACCTTCACACCTAGATCTCACATTCTGCACGCCTGGTATGGCAAACCGCTGCGATTGGCTAGTACATGAAGATGGGACACTTGGCAGTGACCATTTGGTGATAGAATTTAACATCCAAGCTGAAACCAACAGAGAAGTCTATAACGCAAGACCCAATTGGAAAATGATAGAAGCTGGTTGGGCTAACTTCCGTGTAGGCTGCCTCGATTGGAAGGAAGAAGATATCATCGACACCGACATCGACGTGTACTCCGCCAATATCACGAATGCAATTATAGGTGCAGCAGACAACTCCATTCCAAAGACTTCTGGCAGGAAACCAAGGAATACAAAACCCTGGTGGTCTTCAGAATGTCAAGAGGCAGTTTACGAAAGAAAGAAGGCACTTCGTCTACGAAAACGCCACTTCAATGAAGTCAACCACCAAAATTACCTGAAGTTGAAATACGCCGCAAGAGACACCATCCAGAAGGCACAAAGTGGGCACTGGAGGACATTCTGTAATGCGCTGAACCAAAACACGCAAACAGGTGTCGTCTGGAAGAAACTGAACGCCATGCACGGAAAACGCAGATCGTTCAACATACCAAACCTTGAAGATGGAGACAAGTACGTTACCAACGGCAATGAAAAGGCAGATTTACTTGCTAAGACATTTGCAGATGCAAGTAAAGATGAAAACCAACCACCAGAATTCATGAAGAGGAAAGAAATCTTTTACTCACAGCACCCTTCATTAGTAATTGAATCTAATCTAGAGGCTGAACCAATCAATCTGCCCTTCTCAGAGGAAGAGTTAAATAAGGCTCTTTCCCTCAAGAAGGATAGTGCGGCTGGTGAGGACAAAGTAAAGTACCCAATGCTCAAACATCTGCCCAGAAATGCCAAAAAGATACTACTGAACTTCTTCAACACATCTTGGTTGACAGGGGAGGTACCTAAAGAATGGCGGAAAGCCAACGTCATCCCTCTTCCGAAACCAGGGAAAGAGATAACAAAGGCAGAGTCCTATCGACCAGTAAGCTTGACTTCCACACTGTGCAAAACCTTGGAGACAATGGTTAACATCCGACTTCAGTTCTACCTGGAGAGTAACCGACTGATCGACGAAAATCAAAGCGGGTTCAGGAAGGGACGATCAACAATGGACCACTTGGTGCGACTACAGCAAGTCATGTCTCAGGCACTCCTCTCGGGGCACCTGCTATGTGCCGTGTTTGTAGATTTAACCAAGGCTTTCGATTTAGTTTGGTTGGACGGGCTGCTTTTCTAGCTGGGACGTATCGGAATAACGGGCACAATGTTTCGGTGGATCAAAAGCTTTCTGAGCGATAGAAGGATACAGGTGAATGTTGGCAGATTCCTGAGTGCCGAGCAAACATTAGAAAATGGCACGCCTCAGGGGTCGGTCATCAGTCCCACTCTCTTCAATATTATGATCAACGACATACAGAAATCTTCATATCTCGACGCCAGAACTGAGCTAGCAAAATTTGCTAACGACAGCACAATATGGAGGAAAGGGACGAGGTTCTGTGAACTTCAAAAGAATATGCAAAAGGCCTTAGACAAATTCATGACATGGGCAAACGACTGGGGATTTAAGGTCTCAGAGAAGAAAACAGTCGGCATGCTTGTGTGCAGGGATAGAGGGATAAGCAGAATGACTCTGTGTATGAACGGGAAAACCATCGAGTTTAAAGACCAAACCAAGTTCCTTGGCGTAATCTTTGATCGAAGGCTGACCTGGAAACCGCACATCGACTGGACTGTAGATAGATGCTCCAAAGTCCTAAACTTAATGAGAAAATAACGGGTAGCACCTGGGGAGCCAATAGAGTTACACTTATAATGGTGTATCGTGCTCTAATACGCTCTGTATTAGACTACGGATCTTTGGTCTTCATGAACTGCGCGCCAACACTCTTAAGTAAGCTTGACACCATCCAATACAAAGCTCTGTGTATTGCGACTGGCGTAGGGCTTGGGACCAGGAGAGAGGCATTACTACAGGAAGCCGGGGAGTTGCCCCTATCCCTAAGAAGAAAAGAACTAGCAACAAGGTAATGGGCTAAGATCTCGCAATTGGGCGAGAGATCCCCGGCCTTCGTCAGCCTAAAGAAGACAAGATATGTAAGAGATCCTAGAAAGAAAAGCTTCGGCCAGGGTATCAGGGAAACAGTCAAGGAACTACGACTGGAGGAGCTCGTGATAAACGAACACGACCAACCATCGATCGCTCCTTGGACACTCCCAATACCACCGGTCAATCTAGATCTGCTACAGAAAACCGACAAGAAAAACAACCCCACTGCAGCACGGGCTCTCTCTCTGAACACCTGGAAGACAACTGGCCGTCGGATGACTGGGAACATGTTTATACGGATGGCTCACGCAATCCTGAAAGGGGCACCAGCTCGTTTGGAATATACCTGCCAAACGGGGAACAGGGAATAAGCAGGAAACTGCCCAATAACTGTTCGGTGTACACTGCAGAGATTGTGGCCATCCGTGATGCTATATCATGGATCTCTTATCAAAAGACTAGTAAGTTCGTCATCCCAAGCGACTCTCTGAGCAGTCTGATTTCAATCCAAAATGACAACTCGGACTCAAGACTTATCAAAAGACTAGTAAGTTCGTCATCCCAAGCGACTCTCTGAGCAGTCTGATTTCAATCCAAAATGACAACTCGGACTCAAGACCAGAAGTTATTTTGGAAATCAGGCAGCTGTACCAGAGGGTCCTAGAGAAGGGAAGCAAATTAGACCTCGTGTGGATTCCATCACATGTGAACATTAGAGGAAACGAGGAAGCAGATCGACTCGCAAATGAAGGTCTCGGGGACACAGCACCACTCCGCACCATAGAATACAGCACCACGGAAATCTACAGTATGGTAAAAAGACAGGTCAATTCACTCTGGGAATTAAAGCTCGTTGAACTTGACACATACAGATTCCGGCTGGATGACAAGATCTACACGAAGACAGCTATCAATCACCCTAGAAGAGATATATGCAAACTTATATCGAAACTAAGGGTGAAAGAGCGGCTGCGAGACTACAAACACCAAGTCATCGTCTGTGAGTGCGGAGAAGAATGTACCACCAACCATGTCCTGGTAGACTGCGAGGTATTCAAGGAAGAGAGAACGGAACTAGTGGAGATGATGGAGACCAACAACATATCGCTCAACACTAAGAACCTACTCTTTCCAAGACCCGATCTGAAGCTGCAAATCTTCGAACTAATCCACGATTTAATGAACACCGTTGGATTAAGTAGAATAGTGAAGTAAGAGGGGGCTACGATAAGACGAGCTCGGCATCTAAACACTAAACTACATAGGGGATATAAACCAAAGTAGCGGGCTAGTGGAGTAAGGGAGGGTCACGGTAAGACGGGCTCGGCATCTAAACACTAATCCACTAGAAAAACAACAAACCTGGGATAAGTGGGATAAGTGGAGTAAGGGGAGGCCACGATAAGACGGGCCTGGCACCTAAACACTATACCTCAAAAGATGACTTCTACCAATCCAGAGACGAGACACATATATGTCTGCATAAATGCTGTCCCTACAGATCAACTACCAAACAATATGTGTTTTATTAAATAAAGGGAAGAACTTCTCACTAAACCTATTCCATGGTTCAAGGCCGCAAATGGAAAGATTGCAAAATCATATTCTAAAAACAGGAAGAAGCCTCGGCTCTCCTATGTCTTGTCTGCGATATCACTTCTGTGGAAGCGGACGTTAAAACATCAGGTAGTAGTAGGACTGCGCCACACACAATTTTACACAAAAACAAAAATATTAACAAGACATCATACTCAGCGACCACAAACAAAACAATTCAAAAAGAGTGAATGGATAAGGGGGCTAGCCGTAAGCGTCCACTAAGCTGTACAGCGAATTATTGAAATAAAATTAAACCATATATTAGTCCCGAAATGACCTAGTTTGTGTCGAATGGACGTTAAACCCTATTTCTCTTTCTCTCTCCATAGTTCTGGAAGGTTGTAAGTACAACCTATGACCCAAATAGCTTTTTTGCATAGGATCACTTATTACATTGTGTGGGGGGGGGGGGGGCTTCGCTATGCAAAATTTCAATACTGTAAGGTAGTAACTTCCACCAAAAAAGTACATTTTGAAATTTTGATATCCTTATTGTGTCATTAAGAATGGAATTGGTTTTCCTCTTATATCTCAAAATCTAAATCCAACAATTTTTACACCTTTCAGAACTATGACATCGATATCTTCCAGGGGCGGACCTAAGAATTCTGAAAAGGGGGAGGGGGCGCTACAAAATGAGGGCACTGACCGCGGAGACGGGGCACGCCGCTGAGGGGGGGGGGGGTCCCAAGAAAATTATACGTCATTTCCTTGCATCTGTAGCCAATCCAAGAGCTATTTGGCTGATATTTTCTTCTAAACGTTCGAAAATCGTAGAAAAAGAGCCTCAAAATCGAGCAAAAAAGCTAGTAAAAAGGCACTTTCAGTAGTAAAAAAGGGCACTGTCGAAAACTAGGGGGGGGGGACCTTGAATGAGCCACTGTCTTCGACACATTACTGGCTGGACTAGACTACCCCTGCCCCCTTTATTTGTCAATTCCATTATTAATACAATATAAATACCATCACTACTTTCGTTTTATAGGTAAAATCCTCGATATATTGTAAAGATATATTAAAACCTACACATTGATGGCTGGATATCCCTGATGTCTAACTTGTCAATTTCTTTATAAAATAGTATACCTCACCAACTGAACTATAAGGGGTTAACAACTCTTGTTATTGTAAAGTTATTTTACAAGTATTAAGGTTCACAATCGTTTGGTTTCCTAAGAACAAAACACAAAATTATACGTTTGATACACGTATAAGAAGGTAATAGGTTCATTCGTACAATAGATTTTAATAAATATATTTATATCAAAAACCACATGAACGTATGTCAACAAAATATATCGTGAACTAGTTGGATAGTCGTTTGCGTAGTTTCCGTGAAAAATCCATGGAAACACAATTCTACACCAAAGTCAACCGTGTCCCAATGGAAATACTAAAAGGATATAACTAATTTCACGTTTTTCAATTTACACAACTACCGTTATATTTGCATATAACTTGAAAAGGTTCTAAAGCCAGGCTGACACTTGCACGACTTTTGGCAACGATTTTGTCGTGTCCACATTGACACGAACTGGCACGACGAGTTCACGCAAGATTTGCGCATTGTTTACGCACTTCCCGCATTGGCACGACGAGTTTGCGCAAATAGGACGGTGGCGTGCCGACTCGAGTCGTGCCAATGCGTGCCACGGAATCGTGCAAGTGTCAGCCTGGCTTTAGGCTATATCAATCAATAAGTAGCTGTTTTCCATAAGTATGCATTATAGTTTATTGCTTTCTCCAGTTACTATATGCCACTAAAAGGTTAGGCCAGTGATGCCAATAAGTTGGGGTTTTTTACCGAACATTATCTGGTTACACAAAATCACATCTTGAAGGGGCATTAGGTAAGGTTAGATAAAAAGCCTACAGTTCTGGCTATAATACTTAAAAAATAGTTAATGGAAACAAAATACAAATTTAAGACCAGTTGCTGCACTCTGAGCTGTGATATTAGCGATTCAATTTTAATCTGGATTCCATCGCCATTACTCACATTGGAGCGATAATAGAGTCTGGAATATCGATTTTTACGGTTATTTCATTTATCAAATTACGTATTCAAATCCACTAAATATTGCAGGCTCGCGAGTTGATTCCGGTTTAATTAATCATTTATAAAAACAATTAAGGCCCAACGAAAGACCTACAACAAGTAGATTTTGCTCTTTCATAATGTTTCTTTAATAATACATACCTGTTATTTCTTTTACTAATTTGTCGTGACCAAAAGATGTCAAACTATCCATAAAGGCATCAAAATAGCCACCTTTATATTCTTTAAGTTTGCTAATAAGTTCCGATACACGATCTTCAGGATTTCCTACTGCCAAAATCCCCTCCAATTGGTGATCTCGCAGAACACTACGGCTATGTAAATCTCGTGCAATATCATCTATGTCGTCAGCAAGTTGCGTTCGTAGGGTAATTCCGTACTCCATGTACTTTCTTTTGTAGTATGGCATAAAATCTAAATTCAAGGGTATAAGCAAAGGATGATAATGGCGAAAGAAATGCGAGCAATTTTTAAGCTCCAAAAATTGAAATATATTAATATAGTAACGGGATTGAAGAATCGATTTACGTTTTTCAAAGATTTTAATTTAATAAAACCATTTCCTAGTGTGGTAGATATCGAGCTTCAATTACAATGAAAAATATAAAATATCGTTTTCAATTTACCTTTGTTGGTGGGTGCAGCCATTGTGGTCCTTTGTCTGTAGAGATAATAAAAGGGGAACGGCTATCTACATTGATAAAGTGTATAATATTTACTACAATATAATTTGTATTTCCTAGAGGTATTGCCTAATCTTTCTTTGAAATATGCAGCAGAAGTTGACTGACTTTATAAATGAAATGAAGTGAAATGGGGTTGAACGTCCGTACTGGGATAATGAAGACGGACAATCGCGATAAGCCTACAGTGTGCTATAGGGGAATTTTGCGCGGACAGCGTCACTATGGCCTTTTCTCTAATATCGTATTCGAACTGTCAAGGGATCAATTACCTGTACGCCAATGTGGACACGGGACTTCTGTCTTTCGTCCCATACGAACGAATAGACAGCTGTCCTCGTCAGGTCCTCCGTCGTGCATCACTGACAAGGGAGGGTGGACCCTTGAAAATCGGGACTTCTGTCTTTCGTCCCAAGGGAGGGGTGCACCCTTGAAAATCGGGATGTCCCTTCTGAGCCAAAACAGGGATCAAAAACCCGACCACTTAGCCACAATAATATTTGGAGCTTATTAACTCACTCCGCTGTCAACCCTATCAGTAATTGTAGCCTATATGATCTATTGCGATTTTCATTTAAAATGGCAAAGTCTGTTAATTAACCCGCACCGATGTCATCCCTCACAGTAATTGTAGTGGCCTAGCGAATATTCACTGCTGATCAATGTGAAAACAACTCAATATAATAATATATTGTTAAAATTATAATTACAATGTTTACGTTGTTTACCGCACGCGATGTTGACCTACATAATAAGGCGTCACTTCAAAAATAGTAATATTTATGTAATAACATGGCGGTAAAATAAAGCATTCATTCTAAATCATTCCTTCTAGACACCAATCAAAGAATGCAACAATCATTAGACTAACATGCCATGCTACAATTTTATGTTAATAATTCGCTTTATCAGTGAGAGGAAGCCGCAAAATCCCATAACTCTTGTAGCGTACAATCGGGGAAACGAAACTAGTCGATTTATGATATACTCCCACACCACCCCCATCCCCTCCCCTCACTCCACAATTTAGATGTTAATAAATTCGTTCTTACCTTAGTAACTTTATGAGACGAAATGGCGGTTATTCAACTTTGATTTTGTTATAAATAACATGAAACTGACTGATCAAGGTCACAATGAAATATTTTCTTGAGTCCATCTATTATGAAATATTTCGGCGTCTATCTATATTTAGGTATATACTTGGTGACGAAACATTATGAAATATTTCCGCGTCTTGCCTTTATTCTATTATAAAGATAAGGTCTTAGTATTCCAACATTTTACATAAGATATTTTGAGACTAACATGTGTTTATTTTTCACGACTTTTATTTCAATAGCTCGCTTGTGCTTACTCCTTGTTACATACCAGCGGGCAATCGAAACCAGACCACTTTAATTAATAGTGCTTATGATGCATGACAGCCTCGTGGGTTTTATTTCTTTTTCTTCTTTTTTTAATAAAATCTTTATTTCAAAATAAATAACAACAGCATAGTACATATTTTAAATTACAATCACAGTGTTTTGGACAATCTAATAAAAATTTCGAGAGCATTAATCGTTACATTAAACCTATCAGATAGCACCGGCTTATTATTGAAGGATATATTCTATGTTTCATATAGAAGAACAAATATAAATGATACAATGAAATTAAAAGATAAAAAAAACCAAAGAAACAAAGCAAGACAAAAAAAAAAAAAAAAAAAAAATAGTTATGAAAGAAGTGGAATACTAAAAATGGAATACTAGAGGTATGCATAATATTCATATTGTATAATCCCATTTATTTACTAAGGTTTCGTTTAATTCATTACCTAACTGTTGTTTACCTTTCAAGTAGTTTCGATAATTAATGATTGTCGGTCTAATATTTTCTATTTTCAATTTGTAGAGATAGTATTTTGTTAAAATTATCAAATGATTTACAAATAAGAATTCGCGATATGATTTAAAAACTGTTTCTTTCTAAAAGCCGAAATGAATGTTTGCAAGCTGTAATTGTTATGAAATGTCGTTAGTGGAAAGGATTTCATGTAAATCATTCCATATTACCTGTGCGTAATTGCAGTATTCCGGTTTTACCCCACTGCTAAACCCCTATACGCGGAAGCGAATTATTGAAATAAAAAAAGTAAAAACCATATGTTAGTCCCGAGTGGACGTTAAACTCCATTTCTCTCTCTCTCTTATGATGCATGACGCATGCGTTAAGCACTCGGTCACCTAAACCTCCTAATACTATAACTGTATTCAGTTAAATACGAATTATGTTGTATCTACAGTCATCCATAATTATGATATCATTACCAGTAAAATAAGAGATTAGGTCTGACATATTAAGATTTGTGATATTGCCTGCCTGCATCATCTTTGAAAGCACACAATATTATTATTATAGACCTAGATCTGATTTTTTTTATAAAAAACCCACCCACCGACCCTACCCTATTTTCCATCCGTTACAGTAAACGAAACTCTTGTTTTGCCCTATATGTGTTAAACCATTTGTCAGACGGAACCGCTGCATCAACCTGGTGATAGTGATGCGTGTGCAGCCCAACCTTCTGGCGACGTCGACATGTGACGCTCGTTTTTGAACCATTCCAACGGCTCTCTCTCTCTCTCTCTCTCTCGATGGCTGTCAGACGTGGCATATCTTGTGTTCTTTTTGTTGCTGTGATATCAACGTGCCTGATCAACCGTTTTATACAGTTTTCATGCACGTGCAGAACATGCTAGAGAGGGAAATGTCACTTTCACGAAATTTACGTTTTTTCCCTGAAGTGATCAAGTGTTCCCGGTATTTTTATGTACTATGCTATGTTAGTGATGTGCAATATGAATTGGCATGTTTTCATACTAAAAACTTCACTTAGAAAAAAATTAATTTGAAAGAAAGTTGGTATCGTTTCTTTTGGACACTAGTTTAGTTGAAACAAGCCAACAGCAAGGCTGATGTCCTCCGCCGAAATCCCAAAATAAATAGATGGCACATATCAATAAATCACACATTTATTTTATTTTTTCAAAAGTATGGAGCAATCAAACCATACACTAAGTTTCATCACTCTCTGTCAGATAGAATCAAGATTATTTTGTCCCAAATCATCGACCAATGAAATTGATTAGCTCGGCTTCGCTTCAGCTTGAACTCGTCTTGAGCAAATCAAATTGCTTATCGCTCCTTAACCTAAGCATAAAATTTTCACCATCAAACTTAATCAAGGTAATGATGTAATGAATGTATATTCTGAGTTTCATCGCTCTCACTTCATTATAACCAAAGTTACCGTGCCCCGAAGCATCAACCAATCAGATTGCTTATTTCTGCTTACTGTAAGCAAAACATGTTCATCATCGCCCTCCATCAAGGCATTCACCTAATGAACGTCAAGTTCGAACATTCTAGCTCAGTTAGAAGGAGAGTTATTGTGTTCCAAAGTTTCAGCCAATCAAATTGCTTATCGCTTTGCTTACCCTCAACAGAAAATGTTTTTTACAAACTTTAGTGAAGGTATTGATGTAATCGAACTATACACCAAGTTTCATCACCCTCACTTAATTAGAACTAATGCTATCGTGCCCCAAAACATCAACCAATCAAATTCCTTAACTCCGCTTACCCAAAGCAGAAAATGCTCATCTTCGAACCCCATCAAGGTATCGACCCAATAAACACCTACACCAAGTTTGAACATTCTAGCTCAATTAGGAGGAAAGTTATTGTGTCCCTAAGAGTGTGACGGACAGACAGAAAGACATACAGACGGACAGCTAGACAGACGGACGAACCCATTTTAATAGTTCGAAAGGCGGGGGACTCAAAGATCATGAATAGGTAAACAACTCTCAGAAATAGCATGTTAGCTATTCTAGCAGCCATCTTGGATATAAGGAAAATTTCAGGGTGGTCGATCGGCAAGCTTATCTGAAAAACATTGACTAAATAACGGTACCATTTTGTGTCTGGAATGGACCGGTCTTATATATATTTGTTCCTTTAAAGCATAAATATTTTATTTATTTCCTCATACCCTGATCAAACAATGTTTATCTAAATTTTATTACTTCAAAAAAAAAAAATGAAAAAAAAAATGATCAGATTTAAGCTCCAGATGTTACCAAAATGGATATATAAGGACACTTTGATGATTTTATGAACATGAATTACAAAGAAGTGATCATTTCAAAAAATAATTCTTTGATGCTTACAATATGCACATTCCCTAATGGACAATTAAATTAGTAACATCAGCGTTATAGATTTTATATGTGGAGTATTCTTAACGTTTTATCGTCGCAGAATATGACATAATATGTAGAGTTTTGAAAGTTGATCAGTTCGTCTGAATATTGCGTCCATAATTCAAATCAAGGTGAGTAGGGTGACTTTAAAATTCTACATTTCCGCAACTCTCCCGTCAATAGGCAACATGTAGTAATTCACTTTTTTGTCAAAATTGGTTTAGGACCAATTAATGTGCTTCCTGCTGTTGTACTAGATATTCCATTTCTTTGATGTTGTAAATGAAATGAAATGAAATGGGGTTTAACGTCCTACTCTTTTGCACCTAACCTGGGCTAATGGAAGACGGGCATACGCCATACAGTGTGCTATGAGAGAAATTTTTCCCGGGCAGCGGCGCTACGACCTACTCTTATATCGAATTCCAACTGCCAAGGGATCTTTTACGTGAACTCAAATTTGTACACGGGACCTCGGGTTTTCGTCCCATCCGAACGACTAGACAGCTGTCCTTGTCAGGCCCTCCTTCTGCATCACTGACAAGGGGAAATCACGCCGGAAAATCGAGATGAACTTTCTCGGCCAATGCAGGGATCGAACACCCTGCATTGGCCGAGAAAGATCATCTCGATTTTCCGGCATTACACCCATAACGCAACCTAGCAACTTCCTTCATTTGCCTAGTATGCCACAGAAAAACACAGTAACTCAATAGTAAAATCAGTGAATAAGCCGAGATTAAAATATTCGTTCATTATGTTTTCCTTTACTTTCTCAAAATAAGAAAAAAGTGAGTTACTATGTGTTGCCTTTTGATAAGGGAACTTGGACCATACGTGTCTTTTTTTGATTGATCTACAAGATTTGGGCACTTTCATGTCTCAAAATGTTCACCCACAGACCCCATCACAGCGTGCTTCATTACCGTCATGTGAACTTAATCCAGCCCAGTTGTATGGTTAATATCTGAAACTTTCACTTGGAGGTTTCAAGGGTTAAAGTTTCTAATGACACGAGTAGTAATCTACTCATTTTTGTCTGGACCTGTCTTATTATGCACGTTTTTATACGCCCACATATTCATGTGGACGTATATTGTCGTTGCCCCTGTCTGGACGTCCGTCCGTTCGTCCACAAATGTTTGTGAACAGTCTACAGGTCACAATTTTTATCCGATTTCAATGAAACTTGAAATATAGGTTTATCATACCAATATCTTGGTTCCTTTCGATATTGGCATGTAACTTCGTGGATTATGTCCCCTGATTGTACGAAAAAAAACGTTTTTAGCTTTTGAACACTGTAGAGATCACAATTTTGAACCATTTTTGATGAAACTTGAAATGCATGTGTATAACTTAAAGTTCCAATTTCACATTTTCTAAGAAAGTCAAAACATAATTATTTCTATGTCTTTTGCTCAAAAGGTTGTCAACTCACTATTTTACGGTCCTGGGCAAAATTTTTTGTGCATTATAAAGGGTGACACAGGGTGATTGAGGAAATAGTTACTCAATTACCTCCCTTGTTTTCCCATTCCTCTCCATAGACGGCCATCTTCAAACGTTTGAATTTGAAGTTGAAAATGATATTTTTGCCAATTTCTCAACTGGCAGTACTGAATTATAGGATTAATATATATAGGATTATTCTTTAACAAGGTAGGACTGTTTATAGGTTCAATCTATTTTGGGCTTTATTTTAATACATTTTAAAAATATAACTTAAAAAAATGCTATTGGAGCTTTAAAGATCTTGGTTCCTTTCGATATTTGCGCATATCAGATCGTAACTTCCTGAACCATGGCCCCTGATTGTACGAAAAATCGCTTTTTTAAGCTTGTGTTTCCTCTTGAGGCCACAATTGTTATCCGATTTAAAAAAAAACAACGTCTGATTATATCACCGGGACACCGTAAAGACGGTTGTGTTCGAATTTCGTGAAAATCGAACCAGAATTGACGGACGAATAATGTAAACAATATCGTATACCAAAGTTGTGGACCCTGTAGAGGTCACAATTGTAATTCGATTTTGATGAAACAGATTTTCATTAAGGTCTTTAGACAAACAAGTATATTGATTTTCAATGAATTGAACGTTAGCATGTGGCAGAACTTTGTAAAAACGAAACAAATTCTAATGATATGTGATAATTACTTAATATGCGACAACACTTGATGACTGTCCGGACGATTTAGCTGCCGTGGTTTAGTGCCAATTAAGAAACGTGCTTCTTGAGAAGTTAGCCCAGTGAAATCACCAGCACTATCGCGACCAATCTACAAGATTATGCCACATATAATAGATTCTTACAGACCAAGTGCAAGGTTTATCTTTGATCTTGGACCACATGTCGGTCATTTGTTCTATTGTATAGGGATGTCCAGAAATCTGATTTTCAAACCAACAAATATCAACGACAGGTTTTCTGCAAGTGAACCCTCGATGATAAACTAATTTAACAGCAGCACGCTCCCGTACTATACCAGTAACAAAAACGTCTTCTAAATAAAAGTATTTTGTCGTTAAGGCGACCCTGAATAATTTCCCTACAATGTCTCCGGATAAAACGTAGGCGGGTCCAGATGCATAATTTGGATAATATGTTAATGGGTAACTTTCCGCGTACCACTTCGACTTTGGGTTTCGGTGAGGCACTAAAGACTTTAAAGTATGCCCCATAACCATATTTTTCCAATTGTTTTTACGTAAATCCGCGATCAAAAATGGTAGATTTATAAAGACGTCCACATCAACTTTAAGTATGTATTTTACACCCTGACAAAACGTGTTAGCAAAACGAAGAATGGCTTCTGATTTAATTGTGAGATTACGGTAACTATCGTAAAAATCCTCTTGAATAATATCATGGTACTTTTCACTTTCAATCTTTAATTCCTTATGATTTATTTCTGGGCGATATCCAATCATAAAAACCAAACGTATTTCTGTATTATTCACGGCTAAGGAGCCCCAGGTCTTTCTTACAGCCATTCTTTCTTTAATCTCAGACGTTCTCGAAAAAACTGTTATTAACAGAAATAGTTTGTCTGGAAATGGTCCACAAATCCCCGATTCATTAATGAGATATTTATAGCTGTGGGTTCGGGCGTCGTCAAAACTGTGTTCAGACAAAAAAGAGTTAGGACCGGGGACGGCATAATATAGTCTCCAAATCAAAATAAAAGTAAAAACAAAGGTTGTAATTGCAAATATTTGTTTCTTCCTAAGCCTTGTTGTAATCATGCTGTAAAATACCACATAAAGACCTGCAAATAAAACGAGGAATTACGATTACACATTGATTGGGATGTTTGTGGGTGTGGGGGTGTATGGGTGAGGGGCTAACGTCCACTTGACATAGACTAGGTCATTTCGAGACTGACATGGTTCATTTTTATTTCCATAATCCGTCTGTATGTAAGGGTCTTTAGCAGTGGGAGGTTGGATAGGCGACCCTACTCTTTGGCACGTACAACCAGCCATGTTAAATGTTACAATGGATATGACTTCTTTTGTTATAGTAGCAAATGCACTTATTTCTTATAAAACTTTAAACCTTCATAAATTCGCTCGGAATAATCTAATGTGAACGAGTCATGTTTTTATGATCTTTTACTGAATTGTTACAGCAAGAGACGTTAGTCCTTTATCTATGGAAGCCTATTGCGGCCATTCATTATCTCGACATCTCATCACTAACAAGGGGGGGGGGGCACGAAAACAAAAAAAAACCCCAAAAACCCCCGACGAACGTTGATGAAGTTAGAAATCAAAGAAGTGAAATAAAATGGGGTTTAACGTCCTACTGTTCTGCACCTAATGGGGCTAGTGGAGACAGGTATACGCTATACAGTGTATTATAAGGGAACTTTGCCCGGGCAGCCTTATTACGACCTACTCTTATATCGAATTTCAACTGTCAAGGGATCTTTTACATGCACACCAATGTGTACACGGGACCTCGGTTTTTCGTACCATCCGAACGATTAGACAGTTGTCCTTGTCAGACCCTCCGTCCTGCATCACTGACATGGGGAATCACGCCGGAAAATATATTGCACGTTCGAGGCGAGAAGTCGAGAGTATGAAATGGCCGCAATAGGCTTCCATAATTATATAAATTATCTTAGTTGTGTCTTTAATAATAAACGCCTACCTACTGAGGAATTGAGACGGGTGACATCCACCTCGGTTGGCTTATACTGATCACAGCTACTGTGTATTACCGAGCGATTTTTCCTGTACGGTTCTCCAGTACCTACCAATCAACAATCAAAAATAAGATATCTCTATATACATGTAGAAAAGAAAAATCGTATACTTAATGCTACACAATCAGTTGACTTGTACTTCACTCTGTAGACGCATATCGACACTAGTGTCAAAGATAATAATCATTTAGATCACCACTGTATGTACTAGACATCTGTAACACTGTAACATTATATGGCCGGATAAGTTCAATAATAATATTGTTATCTGTTAAAGATATTTTTATTGCTATGATTTAACGCAAACGTGTTATATCATAATTTAAGCAATTTTATATCCCTGTATTTTGATCTATGTTGTTAGTGATCACGATTGCTAAGAGGGTTTAGAGCGAAATATATAACAATATAAAAGTATGCTTTTAAAATAAAATGAAATGGGGTTTAACGTCCTACTCTTTTGCACCTAACCTGGGCTAATGGAAGACGGGAATACGCCATACAGTGTGCTATGAGGGAAATTTTGCCTGGGCAGCGGTGCAATAGCCTACTCTTATATCGAATTCCAACTGCCAAGGGATCTTTTACGTGCACTTTTTCGACCCACCGGAACGACTAGGCAGCTGTCCTTGTGAGGACCGCCTTCTACATCACTGACAAGGGGAAATCACGCCGGAAAATCGAGATGAACGCTCTCGGCCAATGCAGGGATCGAACACCCGAACGCCAGGCTAGAGAACCAGCACCGTATCCACTTAGCCACCGTGACCCCCCCCCCCCCGTATGCTTTTGAACGCAGTGAATACATAAACGTTATTTTAACACGACGCTAGATCATCTATCAACTCTATAAATGCAAATGTTCAACATTTTCATTACCTATCACAGGTAACTTTTCAAGTTAGTAAAATTAGATATATTTGTATTGATATATCCACCGAAAAATATACTTTTAATTAAAGGACATTATTGGTGCCAGTCATTATTACTTATGTGATAGAACTGGTAAAATACATTCCAAATCTAATTTTAACACAGAGATCAATGCTACGGGAGATGTGTAACAAACTCTTAAATACCGGAAGTGATGTCAAACATGAAAAACACGAGTTGTTCCACTCGGCAATCCTCGACAGATTTCGGGACCTACATCTAGTCTCGGAAGTATGACGAATTCCGCCATATTGGAACTACTTTAATGGTCCCGGATGAAACATTGCTGTGCCCATGGTGTCTTGGATCTACTTTGAAGGTCCCGGATGAAACATGGCTGCGCCCATGGTGTCTTGTTTGTTTATAATAGCGTCAAGTTTTCCGGTTAAAGTAAACCGGTAGCCGCATCGCAAATGTATGGGCGTAGGTACATATCACTTACTGTCATACAGCCGAGACTCGATGTAGGTTCCGAAATCTGTCGAGATTTGCCGTCTGGAGTTGTTCACATCTCCCGCAGCAATGATCTCTGTGTTAAAATTAGATTAGGAATGTAATAATTACTGACACCAATATTGTCCTTTAAGATAATATGTAAATGAGAGTATATGGTCTGTGATACGACTGTATATACAACTTTTAATCTTTAAGTATCCTGTGAAATTATTCCTGTAGAATGAAAATTGAATTATGTATTTTGTATATTGTGTGAATAAAAATATCTACGAAAATGAAAAAAAAAGACGCTGGCTCGCTAGCCGGAAGGTCGGGTGTTCGATCCCTGCATTGGCCGAGAAAGTTCATCCAGATTTTTCGGCGGGTCTGACAAGGACAGATGTCTAGTTCGCCCAGGTGGACTGTAATCGATTGATTGGAATTCGCGCCAGTCATCTTAATTAGGCTATGTCAGATCATTTGTAAGTTACTGGAATAGCAGGAAAACGCGTTTGTAGCCGACAAATTTTACAAAATTCTTGATGGAGGGGCCTACATAGTAAGCACCACCCCTACGCCCTCGCAGAAGACCACCACCTTCACCTGTAACCTGAACATATTCGGGCATTACAGGTTTTCCTCCGCGCCTCCCAATCCCAAATGTCATAGAGCCCCTATGAGTGTTTTGACAATGTATATGATAAACGCCCAGCTTACCTCTGTGTAAACGCAGTAGCCTACAAATGATATCTATTTTAAGAAATATTCACACACAGATAACACAGTGTTATAATCATGGTGATCCGATCAGGCCTTCTCATATACTGTGGTCAGTCGCAACAATCGTGTTGATCGTATCGAAACATATCCGAACGTGTCGCGGACTCAATAGGAACAATTGTATCTATCGTAACGCATCGCACGATAGTGGGAACCCTAACATAAGGCGTGATAGTGTTTAAAAAGTAGGTGCAGAGGTTCGCTTAATATACAGACCAGTTTATAATGGATGTGGCCAGGTCAAGTCGAGTTACAGAGGCGGATTTAATGGGGGGGGGGGCGTTAGCCCCAACCCCCTACTTCAATATTCTGCCAGCTTTATTTTATAAGAAATTACCAAGAGCCTGATTTTGTAGGAGCAGGTCACATTTAAGCCTTGAGATAGTGTAGTGAGGATAATTGTAGAAATTCTATTGTAGAAATAATCTGGGTATTAATCAATGTTGAAGAAGGTGGAATCCTCGCTGTCACCCAACAGATGTCAAGAGTTGGAGAAGATTTTGTAGACACTGGACGACTAGCCACATCCCCAAAACCAGATCGTGTCGTAACGCATCGCACAAGTCAGATCACCGCATAATCTAAGACAGTATATAAACTAATCTTTTGTATTTTTTTCGCGTAGATGGGACTTTTAATCTTGCAATCCTATTTCATGCTCTTTCTGTTATTGTAAAGAAAAGTTTTCATGTTAATTCTATTACGTTCACCTAGCAACGACACTACTCGGCGTACTAAGACGATTATAGGACTGGATTTGTATTTTAATACATGGCTCACTTGACCTATCGAATATCTAGGAATTTAACATGTGCGTATTACATGGACAAGCAACCAGATCCTTGAGCCAGCTTCTCTTCCTTTCGCGCGAGACTCGATGAGCTAGCTGACAGTACTGTTTTTCGTTTTACACCCCTAGTCCATGTGACTGACCTCGGATTTTGGAGCATCAATACCAATTTGATGAATAAATTCAACCATGATTTTCAGTAAGCCTGGTCCTTGAAGTATTCAAATTTGGTTGATTGACCCCTAGGCCACTTTGCTAATTTCCATTTTGACAGCCATCTTTAAAAATGGCCGCCGCTATTTCATTTGGCCACAGAACACTAATTATTGCCCCATTGACTTTAATGTTAATTCTCGTCTCTTAGACCGGCTGTAACTTTTTCCCAAATATTCGTTGGGAAAAACGCTTTCTGCCACAGATGGAGCAACATGTGGCAGACTCTTGCCCAAAAGCATGTATGAGGTTCTTCATGAAAAACTTGAGATAGACAAGCTGGAAGTAGAGACAGCTAACCTTGCAATTTTCGGCCCTCCCTTTCAACGTAACCAACCTCACAACTCTTGTATCCTTCCGCCTCAAAATCATGAATATTCACCAAAACCTGGCAGAAAATGTATTTTCAAACCCTTTTCTTCGATTCTACACCAAAAATTCAACAAAAATCGCCATGCAAAAGGAGGAAAAAGGGAAAGGGAGAGAAGGACTAAAAATAACTTTCGCCCTTGTTTCGTGGGTGACTGCCCATGAATATTTGGTGATCTGTGTCCTATATAGGGGTGAAACTTCGGATATCACCAAAAGGCCTTTTGTATTTGCTTCCCATATGTTCTGGCAACATGCTGGTGAAAGGAAATCAAAATCTCAGAATAACTGCAAAAATGATGGCCCTTTAAGTATACATGCTGCTTCAAGTACAGTGGTGCATCTCAGGTCCCTGGGCCTTTTGTGCTAAAATTTAAAAAATCTTTTTTAATAGAGGCAGTATTTGAGCTCTGTGAAAAAATTAGACAAGTTACAAACAAACTACATAGAAAACACTCATAATTTGGAATTTTTATCAAAAATATATTTTTTTACTGCCATGTCATGAAAAATGTATAAAATTTACATGTAGCAACTGTCAAAAACCCAATAATTTTCCACTTTTTTAGATAGCCAGACTGGCAAGTAATATATTTTTGGAAACCCTGGACAATATGCAAACAGAAAAATCACAAATCAATTGCATTGATTGTAATTATAGAGGTCTGTACTGAAACATGTAACCCCACCCCCTAAAAATGTCAATGACTGAATCAATCTTATCTTTGGTTGCAGAGCTAACATAACCAAAGGAATCTGTCTAACAGATATGTTTTACCATCCCTGGCTAATATATGTACATAGAAGCTAAAATAGGTGCAATTAATATGAATTATGGTTAAAATAGGCCTTGCTGGAAGAATAAAAAAGGTATATTCGGCCTATGTCCACCCCTCTCTAACAAAAGGGTCACAGAATACACAATTTTCAAAAATTTGGAAATAGTTTAATGTTTTCAACATCTCAAACCTCAGAGGCATCATACAAATCTTTATTGCAATTATTGTACTGAAGTAAGATGTCTGGACCTTTACATCAATTGCCTTAAAAAATGAAGTCAAAAAGGTAGTTGTGACATAGTTGACAACATAAAAGAGGCCTGAAAAGGAGTAAAATTAGCATTTTACTGTTCTATAAGTGACATAAATGCAACAAACACCACAAATCCTAGATTTTGATAAGAAAATATTGACCATTAAGCTGACATTTACACATCTACATCAGTTCTGTATCAGGATGTGGTCTTACTGGCCTGACATGTCTCAAGGTTCTAAGTTTGACTATGAACAAAAAAGGTCAGAAATCCTTGAAATGTACAAAATGACCATTTATTGGCAAAAAATAACATTCCCATCTGTAATTCAACAACAAATTCCAATTATTATCATTTAATTGTCAACACAGGTGCAATTAAATCTCTCAAAACTCATTAATAAAAACGGGTGGGGTGGGGCATTTATAGCCCCTCTAAATAGAAAGATGGAGTGAAAAATGTCTACAAAGACTGGGATATTGCTTCCTACATGAAGAAAATGCAAGAATTTAATGCTTTGAAGAAGAAAAAAATGCTTGTTCTGGGTAAAATAGTGGCCAAATTGAGCCTACCCCTGTTTTGACCATTTTGTACAAACCCATCTGCTGAATATCATTAACTCAGTGTTGCCAATTTTCCATTTTCTGTAGGAAAACTGGAGCTATTTCTAAACATAACAAACTTATAGATCCCATCTAAGTTACATTAGCAATAAAAATAAGGGCATTTTTAGAAATTTTGAGTCATTTGAGTAGGTATGAAAGCATTAATTTTTACATCGAAATGGGAGAATCTGGAGATTTTCTGTTAATATTCCTGATTTTTAGACAAAATTAGGTGAAATTACAATGTTGTTCACTTTATCTGTGCTTTCTGAGGCTGAATACACCAAAATTGGACATTGAAATATTTTTCTTACTGTTAGAAATTAAATAAAAACTGAAAATTGGAAAATTTGCAGTAAAATCACAATTTTTCCCAAAACTTTGATAAATTTTTTTCTAAATTTAATTTTTTTTAGTTTTTCTGTAGTCAAGTCATTTTATACATATTTTCTGACAAATTAGTCATCATATTTTCAAAACTAAGGCATATCAGTAACAGCCTTGTCATACACAGACAGGCCACAGAACACTAATTATTGCCCCATTGACTTTAATGTTAATTCTCGTCTCTTAGACCGGCTGTAACTTTTTCCCAAATATTCGTTGGGAAAAACGCTTTCTGCCACAGATGGAGCAACATGTGGCAGACTCTTGCCCAAAAGCATGTATGAGGTTCTTCATGAAAAACTTGAGATAGACAAGCTGGAAGTAGAGACAGCTAACCTTGCAATTTTCGGCCCTCCCTTTCAACGTAACCAACCTCACAACTCTTGTATCCTTCCGCCTCAAAATCATGAATATTCACCAAAACCTGGCAGAAAATGTATTTTCAAACCCTTTTCTTCGATTCTACACCAAAAATTCAACAAAAATCGCCATGCAAAAGGAGGAAAAAGGGAAAGGGAGAGAAGGACTAAAAATAACTTTCGCCCTTGTTTCGTGGGTGAATATTTGGTGAAACATTCATATCTTCTGAGCGGATTCACCTATGGATATGTAATATGACTCACAATGTTCACAAGAACATTCGACATCTGTTGCTATATGATAACTGTTGCTGAATGAATCACATATTTTCCAAATCAACAGATTAATCTGGAAAAGCAATGTTTTATCTGACAAGTTTACTATCAAGCCATGTTCAGAGTAATTTTAGCCAAATTATGTATGTGGTCTTCTTAAACCTTGTACGGCCACGTTGCACGAAAACCCCAGACAACAATAGGTGTTTGGATGCATAATTTTATTCAAATACTATTAAATCACAGCGTCATATACAGATTGAATAATAATCAGAGTGGAAAATATAGATATTAACAATGACGATATGAATTATAAGGTATTTTTGAAACCATACAAATCTACACATAATTTAATTGTCATTTCCATGTCGAATCCGTCATGTGATGGGGTTGGTAGAGAACCTAGATTTGCTTTCAAATCTAGAATACTAGACTGACCCAAACAATATCATCAGTAAGAAAGATTCCAAATACAAAGCTAGCACCGAGCGGAGAACAGATTATACATTTGTAACACGACAAAAAATTGAAAGGAAAGGGAAGGTTGTTCCACAAGACACCTTGTGTACGATAATGTAGTGCTGGTAATGATGAATGTTGCCACTGCCTCACGTCCATTCTATTTACAACATAATACTCGACATTCATTAAGTAGATGACAATGTTTAAAATTCTCGCTAGACAATTAAGAACCAGTTCCTCACAAATGTTAAGGATATTGTCGTGGGGTACCGAAATACCCATTGTATGCGCATAAATAAATACGTCCAGTGGTCCCCTCTTAAGTAGACTGTCAAATTTAAAACGTTGAACGTTGGCAAGGAAGTGTACCAACTTCGTGAAAGTTTAGCTAGGGGTGTCACATTCGGAACGATACTTGAGTACAGGTTGCCACTGAAGACCATTCACAGTTTATCACTTCTGTGACGTCATATTTTTGGTAAAGGTTCTGTTTGATTTTCAAAATGGCCGCCGAAATTTCTAGGTCGGATGGGTGAGTATCACGCAAGGTAAGGCTTGTGATATATCTTATATAAGGTATTCGTAGCCATTGAATTTAATATTGATTTCTAAACTTAACTCCCTTCAAATCCAATATAGCGAAATTTCAAAATGACAACCAATATTTGCCTATGTTCGGTGCTTTGGTGAATATGCATTTTACTGTGTAACCTTTGTAATATGCCATTTATAGGGTTGTTGGTGTCACTGAACTTAAATACATCCTCTAAAATAAGATTTTTCAAAATCCAAGATGGCTAAAAATCCAAGATGGCCGCAAGACTTTCCCTAAAATGAACGATTTGTCAAATTAGTCATCATTTTTCTGTTTTGTATGGCTTGTAATATGCCCTTTATCGGGTTTTTAGTTTCACTGAACTTGAATATTACCTCAAAAATAAATTTCAACTATCGTAGATTATTGTTTAAAAATCGTCAATCATTTTATTAGATTAGCTTATTATTACAAAGTGACGTAGTTTGGGAGGGGGTGTGGGTCAACTGAAATTAATTATGCAAGATCTCGCAGATTAGTACGAAAGCCTACAGAGCTCATATATATATTTTTTTTTTTCTTCTGAGTTCCTAGTTCCCACTTCTGAGTTTAACTCTGGATTCAACGATTTGTATAAAATGCGCATGCGCACTTTCTACTTTCACATTACTTATTGGTTCGACGCCGACAGTGGTAAAATAAAGAATGGGAATAGATGAATGAAAATCTAGATAACTATTCTTTTTAAAGGCATCCTACGTGTGTTATACTGCATATACCATTATGGGGATAATTTTCTTTGTCGGTTTGATTTTGGTATCCTGCCTTTCGTGTGTAAAGTGCCTACCTGTACCTACCAGCTATCTACCATGCTTGTCTAATAATGTTTTCACTCTTAATGAGCTGATTCTTCGATATTTAAATTGTGATTTTTGTAATGGGGAAATAATGCATCTGTTGTTGTATCTACACCAGGTCAATATCAGTTTGAGCACTCTAAAAAGACGTCTAAGATCTTTGAGATTAAAACGTAAACTCACTAGGAGTAGAAATACAATTTCTTCTTATAACGATGTGGTTAATGCAATTATAACTGAAATCGGATGTAGTGGACGCTGTATTGGATACCGATCTATGTGGTATCGTTTAAAGATTGAATGGGGCATCAGATTTCCTCGCGATGAAATTCTCAGACTTATGCGGATTGTTGATCCAGAAGGAATTCGAGTGAGAAAACGTCGACGTTTACATCGAAGACGATATATTTTGTAAAGAACCAAATGCGGTTTGGCATGTAGATGGGTATGACAAGATAAAGCCATTTGGATTTTGCATTCACGGTTGTGTGGATGGCTTTAGTCGACGAATTATTTGGCTACGTGTTGGGAAAACTAACAATAATCCCAAGGTAATTGCTAGGTATTACCTCGAGGCGGTCCAACAGCTTGAAGTTGTCCCAGCTAAAATTAGGTGTGATTTGGGAACAGAAAATTCTATATTAAAGAATCGTCAGCCGCTATTCTATTATGATGAAAAGGACCCCACTGCGTGTTTGAAATCCTTTATTTATGGAAGGAACACTTCTAATCAGCGTATAGAAGCGTGGTGGTCCGTCCTTCCACGACAATGTTTACATTGGTGGATTAATTTATTTAAAGACATGCGAGAACAGAATATTTTTAATGACTCAAATATTCTTCACATTGAATGTCTGCAGTTCTGTTTTATGCACATTATTCAATCAGAACTTGACATGGTCACTAGAAACTGGAATCTGCACCAGATAAGTAGGAGCCGCAAGACGGAGGTTCCAACAGGAAAACCTGACGCAATGTATTTTTTGCCACAGCTATATGATGCCAGCGATCAAGGTACCTTTGTGGATATTAGAGATGTTTCTGCATGCATGACGATTTTCGAGTACGATAACAATTCGATAGCTTCAAACCTCTGACTCATAATAAGTACTAAAATGATTTTCTTTCCTGTAATTAATTATGCGTTGTAGAAACGTGTTTTGTTCACAACAATGTGGCCCCTCCTTAATCCCTGGCTGAACAAACGTTTCGATTACCTTGGGATCATATACATGTATAATGTTTTTTTTAGCTTGCAACTAAATTGAATTATTTAGAACCACATGTGAATTGTGAATAGGCTTGTGTGTTTGTCTAGTACATCAAATATCAATAATCAGGTTATTATAGTAACTGGACACAATTATATTGGTAACAATTACTTCTTTACTAACAAGCGGCGTTTCGACATATGGCACTAGTTGGATAAAGACAGTAGAATATACATTGTCATGTAATAAAATGTTGAAATATCGCTTATAGTTATTTATATAATCGTTATTGTGTTGTAGGCATTCAACGCAAGCGGTAGAGAGTGTCTGAGAGGTTGTTCTACTAAAACATTTTTGCAAATTAGGATTTATTTACGTGCATATAAGGCCATTCCAGAGGCGAGGCTTTGCAGTTTGATTATCTCGAACGCGGAGCATATATAATAGTATCGTAGGCATCTACTTTGAGCGCTAAATGTCTGCTGGGAGGTGGGCTTTTAGGATGAAAACTTTACATCACTATACACCGTAATCACTCAACGCTAGCGCTAAAGGTTGTGTCTAGGGTTACACCACCCAAGGAATTAAAAACAATTACGAATGAATTTCGTGCATTTGAGACCATTTCAGCAGCGATGTCCGTTAGATAAAAATAATTGTGCCCAATCCACGGATTCATTGGTAATTTGAGTCCATGGGTCTCCCACCAGTCAGTCTCTTATCACACCTGCCCCCCTCCCCACCTAGATCCGCTACACGATGGTTATTATAGTACACCTTATCCTTGAGATCCCCCCTGTGGACCGAGGCTAGCCCAGTACTAGGTAGTAGAATAGGTCTATTAGCCCCCCCCCCCCAGCGTGTTGTAAAAGGCGACTCATGGGGAGAGTGGTCGGGTGACTCCGCAAGTACTCCCAGCGTATAAGCAGATCATCTGCGACAACATGTGGATTGGCGCAAATTGATCTCATTCTTTATTTTACCGCTGTCGGCGTCGAACCAATAAGTAATGTGAAAGTAGAAAGTGCGCATGCGCATTTTATACAAATCGTTGAATTCAGAGTTAAAACTCAGAAGTGGGAACTAGGAACTCAGAAGTGAGAACTAGGAACTCAGAAGTAAAAAAAAAAAATAGATGAGCTCTGTAGGCTTTCGTAGATTAGAAATAAAAAGTTTAATATTATTCCAGCAAAACGGTGAGGAATTTTAATATACCTCTGAATATATATCTAGTTAAGAACTTAGCTATTCTGTTTTTTTCTGATATAAGCCGAAACTGTTCACAGTGTTTGCCGATAAGTTACCTCGGGTTTTTCAAGAGTGGCCCGTGGATTTACAAATGAATTTTGAAAGTCAAACAAAGTAGAACCTCATTTCATTTTCATTGGATTTCAACCCAGGGGCGGATCCAGAGGGGGGTGGGGGTCCAAACCAAACCCTGCTCAGATACATAAAAAAATAATGCCTTGCATCAATGAAATTACATCACAAAGTGATCCTACATCATTATAAAAATAATTTCTCTGTTTGTATGTATGCCTATGTAATTTAGAGACGATGCTGGCAGATTTCCGCAACAGAAACCTGGCAAACCCCCTCCTGCAAAAAATCCTGGATCCGTCCCTGCAACCTTGTCTGTTATCTACAAAATATAAAATTCTTGACAATTTGAGACATTCTACATTTATATATTTAAACACCTTACATATTAAAATTAAAAAAATCAAAATACTGAATGAGGAGCGAGAGAAAGAGAGAAATTGGGTTTAACGTCCACTCGACACAAACTAGGTCATTTCGGGACTAGGAATGAGGGGCAGACCGCATAGATTATCAGTGTGTTGAATAAAGCGACCATCTGAAAGAGGTTGACACTATACACAATCCATTTAGGAGGGTAATTTTTTACCTCCGAGATCACGAGCCTCATGGTATGACAGAGGTGATAATGTGATCGTTTTGTCTGACGCACACATTTATAATATTTTGAATCGTATATATAATATGTGTTTTTATTTAAAACTATTTCATATTTATATGCATAAAGCGGAGTGATATTTGTCTTTTCTGGATTCAACCGTCTGTGATATTTGTGCCTTTTTAAATGTGTTTTTGTGTAGAAATGGGAACCTTCGGTAATAATTACACACTGAAATTATCCCTTAAACTGTTCAATACATTACAAATCACAGTGTCCAAGAAATGGGATAAAACTTAGAATCTTGAATGAATGTATAACTCGGTGTTTATAGAAAATAGCATCTAAGGTTTAAATTAACTTTATTAAATAATTATCAACACACGTAGGTAACAATAAATTTACAAATAATGGAAATAATAAAGAAAAATTGATCACATAATTAAAACTGTACATCGTCGATTACGAAGCATGTGGTGATGATACTAAAATAATCTCATATTTTGTTAGTCCGGTCCCCCCCCTCCTCCGGTACCACCCCACTGCTAAAGACCCCTACGCGCAAGCGAATTATTCAAATACAATTAAAACCATATGTTAGTCCCGGGGACGTTAAACCCATTCTCTCTCAATAGTGCCCCACCCCCGCGCCATTGCTTTACATTAAGTTTGAATATAATATATTAGTTTATTTCATATTATCGATCCATTTTCGTCTACTTTAATGTTCCAATAAATAGAGCTATAGAGAACCAATCACGTGGTATGGTGTTATTAAGGTTTTCCTCGTGAATACCGAGGACAGTTGCTGTTGAACTTGTTTCATTGGAAGAGTTTCATGTAAGTACTGATCTGTTAAGTTTTTATTTATTTATCAAAATTGAAGAAACGCCGATCTTCGAAGATGAAAAACGGCGGGTTATTTTTTCAAAATCAATATTACTGTTAATATAGTTTGTCCTCTTGAAAATTGTACGGTGTCACGGTGGGTAAGACGATGGCTCGCTAGCCTGGAGGTCGGGTATTCGATCCCTGCATTGGTCGATACAGTTCATCCGGATTCTCCGTTGTGGTTCCCTCAGTGCTGCAGGACGGGGGGCCTGACAAGGACAGCTGTTTAGTCGTTCGGATAGGACGAAAAACTGCCGTGTGGTGCACGTGTGGTCACCTTTCACCCAATGCATTTGTGTTATAGTGATTTGTGACTTTTGTCTCCTCTACTGTAACTCCGCAGTCAAGTGACCTACTCTCTATATTGGAATCTATCTCGTTAATGTGGCCGATCCCTCTGTCAGTTTTGGACATTTGTTTATTAAGAGTGCAATTTCCCAGTTTTCGTTGTTAGTGTTGGACTAAGCTAATACCCTCAGAATACAGCGAACACTCTGGTAGAATTAGAGATTAAAATACATGAAAACCCACAATCAGCTTAATTCTAACATTTGGTACAATATTATATCTCAATATTTTATTAGTAAAAATCAAGCCATGCGTTCTTAAGTTTCTTTTGTGAAACAAATTTTATTTATATTTATACTTTCCGCTTTGACGTACTTTGATGTAACTTCGCCATCATAAAGTTGTAATATCGATTATCAGCCGGCATATGATTTTATTCGGTGCCGTCTGTTGCCGTAGTAATAAAGTAATAATAATAATCTTTATTCAGAAACATCACCATGTCACAGGAATTGCTTAAATTGCATTTCACAAAGACTATAACGATTGTTGTACTACATTTAAAATTAATAAATAGCATCTTTATTACAATATTTTTACGTTTCATTTCACATCAAAGTCACCAATAGAAATGAAATAAAGGAGAAAATGATTGGGCTAATAAAGACGGGCTAATAAGCCATACAGTGTGCCAGGGGCGGATCCAGGATTTTCAGAAAGGGAGAGAGAGAGAGAGAGAGAGAGAGAGAGAGAAATGGGGTTTAACGTCCACTCAACACAAACTAGGTCATTTTGGGACTAACATATTGTTTCATTTTATTTCAATAATTCACATGCGCGTAGGGGTCTTTAGCAGTGGGAGGAAACCGGAGTGCCCGGAGGAAACCCACGAGGTTGAGAAGGCGCCCCTATTTCCATGTCACATACGCTCACACCAGGGCTCGAAACCACAGCCGCAAGCCAGAGGTGACCGGCCAGCTAGAGGTCGAAGCGCGGCACTCTAGACCATCCCAACCCCCCTTTCAGAAAGGGGCGGCGTGCTGCACCAAGTTGGGAGTGCGAAGCCCGACACATGATTTTTGAATGGACAAAAATGCCCACAAGGACTAATTTCATACTAGTACTGTAAATTACGATTTCCAACCTAAACTGTTTTTGTTTTCCTTTCCCGCGAGAATATATGGAGCTAAAAATTGTTCGCCACCGCAAAAAATATCCGCGCCTGCAGTGTGCTATGGGTTGGGTTGGGTGGTGTGGGGACGCTCCCGGGCGGCGTGGCTATACTGTTATATCGAATCCCAGCCGCCAATTAAGTGATCCTTTATGTGCGGAAAGGAACTCATCTCAGGGCCGTATGTAACATTTCAAAACTGGGGGTGCAGTAGAGTGGTGTGAGGGAGCAGAGCTGCGACACCCAGACATCATCCACCCTACCTCTCACCCCCGGAAACTATGACAACATGACTGCCGAATTTTTTTTGGGAGAGGCAGTAGCTCCTATTGCTCTCGAATCCGCATCTGTGGTGGCATTAAAACCACGTGATCTTTTCCACTAAAATATAATCCGACACCTCACGATTCAATTAGACACAACAGTATTTTTACTACAGGTAGCTGTAAACCACTTCATTCCCAAATTGAAAGACGAGCACCACAATGGCCATTATCTCTGATGAAAACGACCGAACATTGCCATTAACACAACTAATAATTTGTTGAAATATACCTACCCAGAATTTATTAACGATTTTATTACACGCTATTAGATTAATTTAAAGGAGAATACTACACAACGTTAAAGTTAATATTAGAATATTTTTGGCCCTGCGAAATTTACAGGAGAATCCTACACAACGTTAAAGTTAATATTAGAATATTTTTGGCCCTGCGAAACTCTGAATGTTTTTACAAAGGAAAAATATATCCCAAAAAACCCCCACAGAATTGACATTTATGCATATCTCCAGCTTCGTTTTGATTTTTTTCGTGAATGACGTCAAAGACGAGAGACGCTATGAATTTCCCTGTAAGAAGGCTGTTGCAACTGAGCACTGCATGTCGTCAATTTGACTAACTGGATGCATAAACATAGTCAGTCGCGTTGCTTAGGGATGTACTAATAGCACCAACAATAAATCAGGAAGCGTGTGTCATTTTTTTAAAAAAAAAATTCCAAGCGAGACAACACGCAGAAAGGTCTGAACACAGCGATGTCAATGAAACGATGTCAACGAAGCGTGTCATAATTAATAGCGTGCCATAATTAATAGTCTTTATCTGATATATTTTTTCCAATGACGTTGAACACCAATCGGGCCTAGGTAAAGCGAAAAGTTCTCGAGAATTGAAGGACTAGTAGTGATACAAGAAGTCTCTTCTGTTTTAGTGCCTATTTATTTATCATTTTTGGTCGCTAGAAACAGTAGAATGTTCCGAACCATCATCGTCACCGTTGTTCCTCGCATTTCTAATTGGCCCGTAGTGACATAGAAGAACATTCCTGACGAAATCAATGTCTGACTAGCTGTCACTTTCTGCCAATACCATATACATCGACTGACTACACGAGTGTCGACTCTGGCGTCATGTCAGCTCATTTTATTCTCGGGTGTTTCCGTAATTGCAGAAATATTTTTGTAATATAATTCTGAAATAATGAACTAAGTAAATGATAAAATTAAAATCTGCTATAGCATTCTCCTTTAATATAAAAGTTCTCTCCAAACATATAAAATCTCAATTTTATGTTTACATTAAACGATGGTGGACATATGCATGGGCAGTGAGTTCCAAACACAAATACATTTCTTGGAGTGCCGTTGATTTAAATTGAGAAATAATTCGTGTTTTTAATGTCGAGCGTATTTGGCATGGAGATAGGGACGCCTTCTCAACCTCGTGGGTTTCCTCCGGGAATTCCGGTTTCCTCCCACTGCTCAAGACCCCTACGCGCAAGCAAACTATTGAAATAAAATTAAACCATATGTTAGTCTCAAAACGACCTAGTTTGTGTCGAGTGGACGTTAAACCCCATTCCTCTCTCTCTCTGGAGTGTAATGTTTAGACACTGTGTACTGTTCAGTATGAGTGAATTTACGTAGCGGCTTTGTGTACTAAACGTTAACAAAACATAAATTCGTGTTTATAATATCCTAATAGACAGCCCATTTTATCAGATCTTTGGTCAAAGGACGATGAGTGCACACAATACAGCAGTAAACTTATGCCAAATCTGTATGCTTATTATAGAGCCCAGTGAGCGTGTTGAACCAACTATGTCACTTCCGATTTTAATAAAAATCAATTCCTCGCTTACAAAAACCTTTTTGCTTTTGTTACAGAGGGGAATATTTAACAATATACATTTAAGATTTATGGAAGCTTTGATGAAATTCGTTGGTCTTCCCCTTTAATAGATTCGTCTAGGTGGGATTCACAAATTATATCATAGTTGGAGAATTCAGCTTCAATTATTATCTAATTTTGGCAGTAAACTACATTCATTATTGTGGACAACTGGAAATATTACCTGCACTTAATGCATTAAACGGACCAGGGTTTTGTTCAATGCAACCGATATTTAGCAATGTTTTAATAACAAGCAATAGATGAATATTTGTGTATTCCCGGGAAGGCGCAGTCTCAGAGCATGACCAAAATAAATCCTTCCCGCGAAGGCGCAGATATCGACTTGTCGGCTTTCGTTTTAAGAGAGACATGCTGTTATTAGAACCCAATTAACGGTGTTAAAGATTTCATGAATTTATGTTCTCTCTGAATTTTATTCACCAATTGGCAGCTACTTTCCAACCTTTGCATCTACGAAAAATAGTCTGTATCGCGCCAGACGATCAATGTATCCAAAAATACCAACAACAAAACGTGAACTTGAAATACCCGATAATCTAAGGCATACCATTGGTGGTGAGCCTTTTCACCTAATCGATGATGGTGCCGATGGTAGGATTCTTGGCTTTGTTACCCCAATGCCAGCCAATCTAAAAATAACCATCGAATTGGCCGACTGCATAACAAATCATTGGTTCGAGGGTGAATTTACAAATCGTCAATGGAACCACTAGGACACCGAGGAGCAATGAACCAACAACAATCTGGAAGGATGGCATTCAAGAGTCAAGAAACTAAACTAGTGTCCAAAAGAAACGATACCAACTATAACACCCACCATTGTTACGTTTTTAATCCATTTTAGTCATTTTAATCCCTAGGAGCTGGATTCCCGCGAAGTCGTCGAAAACGACCTCTTTTAATCCGTTACGGTCAATAACTGCGCCTTCGCGGGATTAAACCGAATATTTATACCAGAACACGTGATAGTATTAAGATCATATATAAGGCATGCTGATTGTTCCGTTTAAGATTTATGTATCATCTGTATTTAGCATATTTATTAATGTATTATTTATTTTGCTTTCTAAATATTTTAGTTTAAGGAAATAACAGCCGCCATGCCGAAACTCAAGTCATTTGAGTGTGTTCGAATCAATTTTATAGTTCATTATGTATTACTTGTAGTAAGTAGACTTTGTATTTATATTTCAAATTATTTCAAAATATGAAAATTTTAAGAATGTGATCTTGATTGTTTATGTAAAGCGGAAATTTCATATTTTCTAAGAAAGTCAAAACATACTTTTTATACGCCCACATTTTCATGTGGACGTATTATGTCGTCGCCCCTGTCCGTCCGGACGTCCGTCCGTCCACAATTTGTTTGTGGACTCTCTACAGGTCACAATTCTTATCCGATTTTGACGAAACTTGAAATATAGGTTTATCCCCAAAAGTTCTCGGCTGCTTTCGATATTGGCATGTATCGGATCAAAACTTCATGGATTATGGCCCCTGATTGTACGAAAAATCACGTTTTTAGCTTGTGGACCCTATAGAGGTCACAATTTTGAACCGATTTTGATGAAACTTGACATGCATGTTTGTAACCCAAAGATCTTGGTTCCTTTCGATATTTGCGGCTTACGGAATGTAATTTCCTGAATTATGGCCCCTGATTGTCCGAAAAATCACCCTTTTTAGCTTGTGGTCCATCTGGAGGTCACAATTATTATTCGATTTAAAAAACCGTTTGATAATATCACCGTTACAGCCTAAGGAAGGTTGAGTTCGAATTTCGGGAAAATCGGACGAAAATTGCCATACAAAATGGCCGCCGTTTGTACGCGAATACTATTAAAAAATGGTATATCAAGGTTGTGGACCCTGTGGAGGTCACAATTTTGATTCGATTTTGATGAAACTTGAAATTCATGGTTATAACCCAAAGATCTTGCTTCCTTTCGATATTTGCGCATATCGGATTGTAACTTCCTGAATTATGGCCCCTGATTATACGCAAAATCGCCTTTTTTTTAGCTTGGAGGTCACAATTATTATTCGATTTAAAAACCCGTTTGATTATATTACCGTCACACCCTAAAGAAGGTTGAGTTCGAATTTCGGGAAAATCGGACCAAAATTGCCATACAAAATGGCCGCCGTTTGTACGCGAATACTGTTAAAAAATGGTATATCAAGGTTGTGGACCCTGTGGAGGTCACAATTTTGATTCGATTTTGATGAAATTTGAAATTCATGGTTATAACCCAAAGATCTTGCTTCCTTTCGATATTTGCGCATATCGGATCGTAACTTCCTGAATTATGGCCCCTGATTATACGCAAAATCGCCTTTTTTTTAGCTTGGAGGTCACAATTATTATCCTATTTAAAAAAACCTTTGATTATATTACCGTTACACCGTAAGGAAGGTTGAGTTCGAATTTCGGGAAAATCAGACCAAAATTGTCATACAAAATGGCTGCCGTTTGTACGCGAATACTGTTAAAAAATGGTATATCAAGGTTGTGGACCCTGTAAAGGTCACAATTTTAATTCGATTTTGATGAAACTTGAAATTCATCGTTATAACCCAAAGATCTTGGTTCTTTTCAATATTTGCGCATATCGGATCGTAACTTCCTGAATTATGGCCCCTGGTTATACGCAAAATCCCCCTTTCTTTAGCTTGTGGTCCCTCTGGAGGTCACAATTATTATCCAATTTAAAAAAACGTTTGATTATATCACCGTTGCACTGTAAGGAAGGTTGAGTTTGAATTTCAGGAAAATCGGACCAAAATTGACAGACAAAATGGCCGCCGTTTGTACGCGAATACTGTTAAAAAAATGATATATCATGGTTGTGGACCCTGTATAGGTCACAATTTTAATTCGATTTTGATGAGGAAAGTTGAGTTCTAATTTCGTGAAAATCGTACCAAAATTGCCGGACGAAATGGTCGCCGTTTGTACGCGAATAGTGTAAAAATATGGTATATCATGGTTGTGGACTCGCTACAGGTCACAATTCTTATCCGATTTTGATGAAAAGTCACATTTCTAGGTTGTGTACCGTCACACCATAATCATTGTCGGTTTCGAGTTTCATTAATATCAGACTGGAACTGACCAACTAAATGGCTACTCCCAATACAGTATGAAATACAGGACTTAAAGATGTAGGAAAAATCACTTTCGGTATTGCTTGTTCTCTGTCCATCTCTCGAAAATGTGGGCGTATCCTGCCTGGCAGTGCCAGCCTATCTTTTCTATATTTTGTGCTCAATAGGTTGTCAACTTACTATTATACGATCATGGGCAATATTTCAAGGCATAAAAATCCCTGACACAAAAAATAATAACACAATTACTTGAATTGCCTCCCTTGTTTTCCCATTACCCTCCATGCAATGGCGATCTTCAAACATTTGAATTTGAAGTTGAAAATGTTATTTTTGCCAATTTCTCAACTGGCAATAGTGAATTATAGGATTAATAGGATTATTTTTAACAAGGTAGGACTGTTTATAGATACAATCTATTTTAGGGCTTTGTTGTAACATATATTAAAATATAACTAAAAAATATGAAATTGCCGTTTTAACACACGACCATTATTATTTATCTCAGGTCTGATCGTTATTGTTCAAAGATGTAGTATTGAACCTCGCGCGAGAAAGAAATGCGTTTTAACGTCAACTCGACAGACACACTAGGTCATTTCGGGACAAACACGTGGTTCAATTTTTTATTACAATATTTCGCTTGTGGTAGGGATCTTTAGCAGTTGGAGGAGACCAGAGAAAGCCCACGAGGTTGGACAAGCGACCCTACTCCTGGGGAATCAAACCCACACTAGTTGAACTTATGATACAGCGCGCACGCGCTTACCATTCGACCATTCATTTCGTCTTGTAACGTCTATTATTATTGTATGTTGTTAGAGAATACCGATAAGCCGGTGTAAGATATACTTTAAAGGATAAAATACGATTGTTTCCGGCCTCAACGTGCTTAAATCGTCCAAACTCAGAAATCTTCTCGTGTTGCTAGAGGAGTACAAGCATTTTTATCGACCACGGATTTACCAAAGTGATTTGCATTCAATAAAATGTTCATCTTTAAATCAATTACTCTAATGAACGAATTTATCAACACCAATTTAGGAAGCGATTACCGCAAATCGCACATCTGTGCACTTATAGATGTTTACTCTGTAATCAACGGTACAAAATCAGAGGTGTCAAAAACAAAAGTACGACACAGATGGTTAATTCCATGCGACTTCGCTGCACAGCGTGTACCATACTGTGTACGCTATGCAGCGATGTCTCACCCATGGAATTAACCATCTGTGTCGTACTTTTGGTTTTGACACCTCTGACTCTGTGTTGTTATTGATGTGTTCCCATTTGAATACTGTTGACAATAAGAAGCAAAATAAATAAGATATGTTTACAGGATCATTTTGTTATTCGAAAAACTAAGTGATGCGTTTTCTATGACACTCAGTATATAATTGTTAAACAACATGACCCAAAGCTAAAACAGTTTTCTGCGATTTAGACTCTTTTTATAGATTGAACACATACAATACAATGATAACATGGCTATAATTTTAACCTTTTGTGTCCATGCAGTTAATGGGAGTAGCGATGATACTTCTTGCGTATTTCTTTTATCATGGCTGGTATTACACAGATTTCCAGAACCTGGACGGCTATGAAAACCTGATAATTGCCGCCCTAGCTACCGGAGCTTTGATTATTGTTGTGGCTATATTTGGATTCTTTGGGGCCCGTATGATGAATCCGTGTATGCTGATCGTTGTAAGTTGAATTTGTATTTCATGAATGTATTTCTGAATGTTTTAACTATTGTCTCTAATTACTATTAAGATACAATCCCCAGAAATTAATTATTAGGTGGTTATTTTTATTATAAGTATGGCAATTAAGACGCCCAATCTTAAAAGAGTAAGGGTGAATTCCCCGGAAAAGTAAAATAAATGGTTGTCATGCAAGATACTCCCCGATTATTTGTACAATCCGGGGTCTTAATCCACAAAGTCACGGTCCGATACGCAAATCTTTGTTATAAACATAGAAAGTTTCATCAAAATCGGCTACAAATTGTGACCTCAATGGGTTCCATATCCTTGGTATTACATGCTTTTACAACATTTGCGTGCGTGGGGCGGCCATTTTGTCAGGCAATTTCGCTCCGATTTTCACGAGAGAGAGAGAGAGAGAAATGGGGTTTAAAGTCCACTCAACACAACTAGGTCATTTCGGGACTAACATATGGTTTAATTTTATTTCAATAATTCGCTTGCGCGTAGGGGTCTTTAGCAGTGGGAGGAAACCGGAGTGCCCGGAGGAAACCCACGAGGTTGAGAAGGCGCCATATCTCCATGCCACATACGCTCACACCAGGGCTCGAAACTACAGCCACAAGCCAGAGGTGACTGGCCAGCTAGAGGTCATCCCAACCCCCCGATTTTCACGAACAGTATAAATGTGTAGAATAAAATCCAGCGTGCACCTTTTTTATACTTCTGATATACTGGGATGGATGCTTTATATTCGTGTGTCGTTTTATGTATATTTGAAGATGATCCTGTAGCCGAAGCTTTTTCTCATGGGTTTTCGGGTTATTAAGGAGCTGAAGCAGTACTGGTTTCAACAGTTTATTTACAGAATACCAAAACAACAAACACAAAAAAGGAAAACCAAAAAACCAAAAACATTGAAACTATAAATACAAACAGATTACAAACATGCAAACAAGGCGGACGGAACATAATCAAGATAAAAATAAATATACAAAAGAAAGATAAACCATAATTTGAACTAAATACTGATATATGAACATTTAAAAAGATAGAAGAGAAGATAGGAAAGTAAACATACCCAGGGAAAGCTGTCTCTTATTATATTATTTATACAAGTATGGAAGAATTATATTACAGAAGCTAAAATAAAACAAACACCACAATAAGTACAGACCACTGGGAAAAGGGGTGAAAATGGCGGGAAAACTAAAGATATGAAATAATAGAATAGGGTAACTCCTATTACAAGAATTATTTATTTACACTACTTAGAACCAACCTGTACTAAATAAATTTACTGATAAATTTAATCTTCTAAAATTACTAAAAACAAGAAATATAAAATACCCGAAGTTGAAGAGAATATACAAGGGTCTTGTCATTATTCATGTCAAAAGAAAAGTGCAGTTTGAAACAAGGTGCAAGCCAGGTAAACTCATTAAAACAACTCACTAAACATTTTGGATAGATTCCAAGACACCAAGCTGACATAAGATACATCCCACTTCTACTCGTTGCCAATGACAACCTTTGATGAAACTGCCCTGTTCATTTCCTATACATGGCATGTAGCCGTGTGTCAGAAATGGACAGTACACTTTCGTAAAAGTAGCCGTGTATCAGAAATGAACACTACACTTTCGTAAAAGAGTAGTGTTCATTTCTGATACACGGATACTTTTTCTACCGTTTAAGAAACATATCAAGCATTAAGAAGGGGACGTTTAGTCCGACCCAGATCGCAATGATAACTAGTTGTTCCATACTACATTTGGCTAAGGTACATGAGACAAATAATCAAAATCATAGTAACAAAACAAACCGGTAGGAACTACATGGCAGTGCAAAAATATATACAATCACATTAAATCAACATAACAACATATTACAAAAACAATTATTACACATATCAATTGGCATCTATTCCATAATTTGGTTTGATTTATTATGCGAAACATATATATGAGAATATTGAATAATTATTTTAACTAATTGTGATTCTTTTGCTAGACACTTCACCAGCCTTGAAAATAAGCAGGGTATAAAAAAAACGCCTAGAACGTTATAAATTTTATTACAATTAAATTTCAACGGACGAACCATGCGCCGATGCACTCTTTGACCAGTAATGACCCACTTTTCGAATTTCCTTTACACTACATTTAATATCATCGCAGTCATCTACGCCATAGACAAGTTGTTTTGACGATGTGGTCTAAACAAAAACTTGGCTATTTTAGGCTCGGGGTGTCACAACAGGACGCACTTGTAAATACTACCATGAAATGTAACGTGAGGCACAGAAAGGGATAAATAAAAGAGCTGAAATTATTTGTCACTTTTCGGTTGAAACGACTCGATAATAAATACTATTTTCACATTTTGCTTCACAATACTCAATAGAAATGTGATGTAAGTAACTTATTAGCACCTTTCCTCGGTGTATTGGTGAATATCAGGACAGTTTTGGTCGATACACCTCGGAAAGTGTGCTAATAACTATTACATATGACACCATATATTACGTAAACTTTATTTACATATAAACAACAAAACATTTACAAATTACACCCTACTACAATCCAGTTGTATTTTATTTGCTTGTATTCTTTTTTGTTTGTATGTGTATATATTTTGTGTATTGGTTTGTGAGCTTATTTTCTTGTTTGTTTATTTGTTTGTATGTTTTGGTTTGTATATTTGAATGCATATTTGTATGTGCGTTTGTTTGGAACTTTTTTATCTATATTTACATGTGTTTTCATTTGGCTCTCCATTTATATGTGTCCTATGTGTCCTTCGGTACCATTGTATTATATAACACTATATTACAGATTGAATCGTTTCAGTGTTTTACTCTCCTATTACTCGTGTTTGGCGTTCAGATAACCATTGGAACATTTGCTTCCTCGATAAGAAACGAGGTATGGCAATACTAAATTTACTTTTAAATGCTTTTCATCAGACATTTTAACAATTACGTGTTTTGGTCGAAACACATATTGTCTCTGTAAGTGTTTTTATTACATGTTTCCGACTTTTGGTCGAAACACGTATTATTGGGGGGGGGGGGAGTGTCAGTTTGTGCAGACCAAACTGTAAATGGTTCAACAATCTGCCAACGTAATTCTGGTTGACCCCCGTGCGCCTTTTTTATTATATATAAATTGTGTCATTTTGAACAATCAGGAACTTTTTTTAGGGATGGAGCAAAGAATCTCCGATTACCCATATCTCGGTTATTTCAACTTATCTTCTTTGGATTTTTTATTCTTTGGACGAACCTCATACATTTCCTGACTGACGTTTTGTCGAAATTATGTTATGAAGTTCGTGCGATTAATATTAGCATCAAAGATTTGCGAAAGTTTTCTTCACCCTATTCAATATTCACAAACAAATATTCTACACGAATATTAGTCTGGATTTGTCCTCAAATTGTGACGGAAAGTAGGTCATTGTCTGGATTATCCAGTCTTTTAAGTTACCACGTACTGAATCTATCAAACATCTTGCTTGTCAACAAGACACTCTCTAAAATTTTGTTTGTAAAGGTTTTAATTGGAATGGCAATTTTCTCAGACGTATGGCTTCTCACAATCTTCTTAATAATTCATCGCGATTCATGTTTATTCCTCGTCTCTATTTTGTTTCTAATAATAGATGTGTCAAGTGAATTGTGGGATATATTTCATACCTGCTTTATAGAATCTAGCAGAATAATATCTAGCACCTACCTAGACTTTAGCCAAAAGGTTCCATTGCCCATGCGTAACCGGGATTTCGGTTTTTTATGTGGTAGATTATCCAGTGATTTTCGTCAAAAATTGACAACGGACCCAGACCCTCCGTACGTTGAAGACTATGGGGTTCTGGGTGACCGAGACTATATTCAATCACATTTTCAACTGTTTGTCCGCCATATTTTTTTTTACAAAAATACCTTCAAATTGATATTCAGCCGCCATTTTGATTGTGATATTCAATCAAAGTTTTTTCTTTTCAACCAAATACAACTAGCAATAATCTTTAGAGAGCCGATTTTTCAATTTCCATTTTGTTTACTTGCGGTTCAGCTTTTCACCTATCTGGTGAACTAAGCGTTCAATGACCCCCTAACCTCTGCATATATGATAGCCCTGATTTAAAAATATTTCGTCTTCAAGTAAAACTTCCAGCTTTATTAAGAGTTCAAAATGACAGGTTTTTCCACTTCAATAGGTATTGGATTTTACCGGCAATACTATATAAAGGTCAGTACCGGAAAACAACATATTATACCGAATACCGGAAAACAGTAAATATGGGAAAAGACATTAAATTTCACAAAACCAAAAAAGGTAACCCGGTCATCTGTTTGCGGAGGCGGGGGGGGGGGGGTGTAGGTTGTTCGTGTGGTTTCCGGAGGACCAGGCTCCGGGTTACCTATTTAGGGTGTTTTCTGGTATTTAGTGCGTTTTCTGGTATTTAGTGTTTCTCCAGTGTCTTCCGGTATTCAGTACAACATTTCCGGTAGTTTTCCGGTTGTTGTGGGTGTTTTCGGGTATATGGTATAGCCCGATTTTACTATACTCAATAAATCGTGGTGTGACGATCGTACAGGTACGTTTAAAATGATAAGGATGAAACCGGGCAATAATCCGCGCCTTGTATATTGTTAAAACATAGCTATATTTTGGGGATGGCCATACCATTATTTAATTCGCTTGCGCGTAGGGGTCTTTAGCAGTGGGAGGAAACCGAAGTGCCCGAAGGAAACCCGCGAGTTTGAGAAGGCGCCCATCTCCATGCCACATACGCTCGACATTAAAAACACGAATTATTTCTCAATTTAAATCAACATTGGTGCTGTGATCTTACAGGAAAAAGATGGGCTTCTGATATCCAATATTTAAGACAAAATAAACATTTTACCGTTGATACACATAATGCGACTCGAGGGACGAGAGGCTAGATACATTGCACTATATCAAACGGCGTATGTAGACTGGAATAACCAGACGCTAGAAATTTTCATTTTATTGAGACTGCTAGCTTATTTCGCCGAACATAACTGATTTGAAATAAGAGTAGAAACGAAAACGATTGAATGTAAATCAGTTTATATACATTCATATTAGAGTATTATATGCGTTGCGACCCACTTGTGTCAGTTTCTAGGTCCAAAATGTTAGCGATTTAGCTCCTTTAAAGGGACAATAACATTCTTGCTGACTTGGCAGCTCCAGAAAATAAATAATACCCTTATTCTAAGTACTAAATGTTTAAGTGTCCTACCTGTTGTGTAAATTATCCATTACAACCCATTTTACTTGTCCAGAGGGTTCGAAAATATTTTAAAATCCAAGTCACATTTGAAAAGGTTTACGTTAGACTTTTCAAATCAATTGGTTGAATTTTTCCAATTTTTTTTAAATAGGTGTGTTAAGTTGAAATTTATATCATCATTTAAATGGAATATTCTAAAATAATACGATTTGTTGGCCAGAATGAAGATTGGGACGTATTAGTCAGTTACAACAAGAGTGTTATTGGGGCTTTAATATGTATTGGATGTTATTATACTCAATAATGCATGGTGTAACTTGATTGTTGACGTGACAAGGCATCGCCTGGTGTGGCCTGGAGTTCTAGTTGATATTACTATCGCACAGGCGCGTTCAAAATGGGTGAAACCAGGGGAGATTTCTCGGCCAACATCGAGATCGAACCCCCAGGTGAATGATTCGGCGCTTTGCATAGTGTTAAACATCTCATTTTTTATGACTTTCTAGGTTGTCGAATTCATCAGACCTAGATTATTGGCTTATCTCAAAGAGCCCAAGAACGTCTCCACTTTTGATGCCATTCAATCTACGGTAATACAGTTATTTGCTGATTACACTATTTTGCCTATAACGTTTTTTTTTTTTTTGACTTCGAATTCTGTCTAATGGTTTGGATTGTTCGTACTTGGTTTTATTTTATTTTTATTCATTAATTGCATCAATGTAAATTGAAAATTATCTTTCAACGATATTTTTGTGAATTATTGTTACCAAATATCATAACGCAATATCCAACATATGTTATTATAAAATACAGAGCAGAGAATAAATAAACGGGGTGATGGGTTATTCGTCCGTTCGTTTCTGGGGTCTAACACCCACTTCCACCTGATGGGCTATGCGGACACCATCTTTATAACACAGTTTGTTTGTTTATTCATGGGGATCGTGGTGGTTAAGTTGGTAAGATGTTGGCTTGCTAGCCTAAATGTTTAGTGGTCGATCGCCACATTTGCCGAGAAAGTTCATCCATATTTCCATGTCAGTTGGAATTCGATATAAGAGTGGGACGTAGCGCCGCTGCCCAGGCAACATTTCCCTCATAGCACACTGTATAGCGCATGCCCGTCTTCATTAGCCCAGTTTAATTTTGAGCAGAACCGTAGGACTTTAAACCCCGTTTGATGTCTGTCGTCTGGTGACTAGCATTTGGGGTCTAGGGAAGACTGTTTAAGCCGGTGGAGTTTCACTTCCGCTCCCTGTTATGGAGTTATACTACTTCCACTTTCACTAAAGTTTCACCAATAAGGAAGAGTCCTACCAATTTGTATATAAGTGTATTATATATTATGATTTATTGTCAAATTTATAATCTGTACAATGCATTTATGTATATTATTGTAGTTGAACTGTTGCGGTGTATACGAGCCAGGGGATTGGCGGACTTTTGGAAACCATATTAACGATAGTGTACCCGATTCGTGCTGTGATGTATCTGGTTGCAGAACTGACCGACCTGTAAGTAAACTATCAAAGGGGATGCTCGATTCACAGTCCAGAACGTCCCGAATCGACAGAATTACAATCGAGTGACGCGAAATTCAGTCCTGTCACAGTTCTGCCAGTCCCGACAGCTGAGGTGGAATGAGTAGAATCGTGACGTATTCCTAGGTAAAAAATATGTTTCAGCAGTCATGATTGGTTGGGATACTTTTTATACAGTCGACGCATGCGCTGTAATCCGAAATTCTCCTTTTCACTCGATTGACACCAGTTTTGGAATTCAATTCCGGAACTGTGAATCGAGTATCGCCATTTGCATTCCAATTTTAAGTTGATATTTCCACTTTTACTGAACACAAAAAGCCATAATATGAATTAAAAGAGATTAAAACGATGAACGCAAACTTAGAGGCAAATCGAACGTATCGTATTTCTTCTAAAATTGGTCTATTTACGCGTGTTAACACCAGAAAAAATGGTACTATTCTGAAAATAGAAATGGTTCTACTACTGTGGCTGGATTTGTGGCTGGATTATTGAATTATCACGGCTAAAAATGGCAGCTATTCTGAACTTAGTTCCATGGGTAAGATTAAAATCGGATTCTGTGAGTTTACTTTTATAGAAATATTGGTAGATTCAAAACTATAAGCCACCTACCCAGGCTTAGGCTTTAGTGTCGTGGAGTCCCGCCCCATTCCGTTTGAAGCTATCGTCATCGTCAGGGTAGTCGGGCCAAGCCCGGTTCTGAAGAACTTTACAATGATCGCTCTAGGCAGGCTGACTAGAATGCGATCATTAGGCACTAAAAATCTTTATGTTTTTAGATATTTTTGCCCCTTCGATGTTGATTTGGAGATTGTTGGAGATGACTGCCCCGTGCACTCTAACAAATCAGTCAGCACCCTATTCGCTTGACAAACAGTCGTCTCCGTGCTAGTCGGTCAACCAATGAGGAAATGGTAGAATGCGAGATAGACTGTTCTGTTTTAGTGGCGAATTCCGAATAACGAGCTAGCACGTTATTCGGGATTCGGCAATAAAACAGGCGATTGCTGGAGATGACTGCCCCGTACCCTCTAACAAACCACTCAGCACCCTATTCGTCGTCTCCGTGCTAGTCGATCACCCAACAAGAAAATGGTTGGATGCAAGATAGATGGTTCTGTTTTGATGCCGAATCCCGAATAACGTGCTGGCTTCTTATTCGTTATTCATTATTCGCGAATCGGGATTCGGCAACAAAACATGTGATGTTGGAGATAACTGTCCCGTGCGCGTTAACAAACCAGTCAGTACGTTATTTGGATTCAGGATTCGGCAACGCAACAGGTGATTACTGCAGATGACTGCCCCGTGCACTCTAACAAACCAGTCAGCACACTATTCGCTTGACAAACAGTCGTCTCCGTGAACGTGTCCTTGTTCGTTATTTGAACCTCGAATCCCGAATAACGTGCCAACTTCACGTTGCCTACAGGGGACTTTATGATTTTCTTTCAAAGATTGGTCCCATATTGAATTAATCTTCCTAACGGAGTTCGCAGCTACTTATTGTGGCGGGGAGTTTCCCAAGCTCATTGGATTCAGCGAGTCGTATTGTTATAGAAACCAACGTTGAACGCACCAACGCCCCAGATAAATAACCAGAAATTGAATGAGGATAAATATTACAACTGCTTCAAGATGTGACTTAAAATAACTATAATGTAAAGACGGTATGATCAATTTTGAGGATGAAATTGAATGAGAGCGAAGGTATAGTGACCAAAAAGATAAAAACAAGCGACAGTAAGGAGCCCAGCGGCTTACTGCAGAATTGTATTAAATCTTGCATGGTCAGAGCCGACAATTATGGACTCTCTGGTATTGACTTCTTATCTGTCCACATATGATATGGACCCCCAAAACGCAACTAAACGCGTAAATGGACCAATTAATATGATAGCGTAACTATATAGTTATACTGTTTATATAGTCACGCTATCCTGTCCACATATGATATGGACCCCCAAAACGCAACTAAACGCGTAAATGGACCAATTAATATGATAGCGTAACTATATAGTTATACTGTTTATATAGTCACGCTATCATATTAAAACCTAAAGATGTTCCGATGGAACTGAAAGCAGCGGGGTTGAATGGTAGAGTTAATATAGTTATGTACCGTCCTGGTATGTTCCTGTACTTAGTTTAAATACCTGTATTGCTGTTGTTATCATATATATTTACGAAACTGATCCCCGTTATCACCAATATAGTGTTACACTGTTTTGGAAACATAATAACAATAATAGTCAATCCTTTATCTAAATCTTGCATAATTCATTTTTAATTTATAAGTAGGGTAATCTTATTGAAGACCCCGTCTTCCATTAGCCCAGGTTAGGTGCAACAGAGTAGGACATTAAACCCCATTTCATTTCATTTTTTCTTAGTGAAGACAATAATATAGAGTAATTTAATTTATAAGTAGGGTAGGGTAATCTTAGTGAAGACAATAATATAGAGTAATTTAATTTATAAGTAGGGTAGGGTAATCTTAGTCAAGACAATAATATAGAGTAATTTAATTTATAAGTAGGGTAGGGTAATCTTAGTGAAGACAATAATAAAGTTTAATTGAATTTATAAGTAGGGTAGGGTAATCTTAGTGAAGACAATAATAAAGTTTATATAATCATTTCTGCTCATTTTTATAGACAATTTATAGGTTATCCACCATATTCTTGAAAGTTTGGAGAATTATGAAGCTTTTAGAAATTAACTAAAATTGTATAATGTTTAAATAATTATCAATTACGATGTTAGATGCCTTTATTTACAGAACTGTTTAGCAGAAAGTCTAAGATTCGGTGATAACGTCTTCCTGATAACATGCTCCATTTGCTTCAGTTTTGGAGTTTTACAGGTATGGTCATTGATTTGTCTAAACTATATGAAATGGGGTTTAACGTCCAACTGTTCTGCGCCTAAACTGGGCGAATGAAGACGGGCATACGCCATACAATGTGGTTTGAGGACATTTTGTACGGACAGCGGCACTACGGCCTACTCTTATATCGAATTCCAACTGCCAAGGGATTTTCTATGTGCACACCAATGTGTACACGGGACCTCGTTTTTCGTCAAATCCGAACGACTAGACAGATGTCCTTGTAAAACCCTCCATCCTACATCACTCACAAGGGGAAACTGCACCGGAAAATCTGGATGGATCGAACACCCAACCTGATAAGGGTTCCGCATGGTATACCAAATTTTAATATGTTTTTGGATCTGGCATTTCGCCTTAAGTTTGTCTAAAATGGGAGAAGAGAGTGTGAATTTACATACACAGTGAAATGGAAATATATATCTTGTTATCAGTGGAGAGAGAGAGATGGGGGGGGGAGAGAGAAAGAGAGAGAGAGGGGGGGGGGGGTTAACGTCCACTCGACACAAACTAGATCATTTCGGGATTAACATATGGTTTAATTTTATTTCAATAATTCGCTTTCGCGTAGGGGTCTTTAGCAGTGGGACAGAACTGGAGTTCCCGGAGGAAACCCACGAGGCATCAGTGTTTATAACTCTAAAGCCCTGACATGCTATGATAAAGTGGGCCATAGTGACTAAAACGTAAGACGTTCGACCCCTGCATTGGCCGCCAAAGTTCGTCAGTGGTGCAGAGCGGATGGTCTGGCAAGGAACAGCGTATAGTCATTCGTATGGCAGATTGAATTCGATATAAGTGTAGGACATAGCGCCACAACCAGGCACAGTTTCACTCTGTGGGCACCGTATTCCAGTCTTCATTAGTCCAGTCGGAGCAGACCCGTAGGACATTAAACTCCATTTGATGTCGTGGCATCATGCCACAATAAACGTTAAGGAAAATCGAGTTTAAAGCCATATACATTAGAGCGTCAAGCGCACTTCTTTTATAAACATTTTGATAAATTAAAATGAACCAATCCTAATAACAGTGCATATTATATCAATATTACATTTATTTTCAGTTATTTGTGATGGCTTCAACAATGGTGATGATTTGCTGGATTAGAAAATATGACAAAATAGACGGCACCGAGGCATAACAAAACCATATTACAATATATCATGTCCAATGAAAACAGAAGTTATTTCATTGTCCGGCAAATACAAAACAATACACATACAATTTGGCTGAATATAACAGATTATTTTGAGTCAAAAAGAATAATGCGACATGGTAAAATCGTGAATTAGCATATTTTTTACATGATGTCTGTTCAATCGCCCTTTTTCCAATTTCCATTTATCAGTGAAAGAAATTCGCCCGCCTGTGTGTCTGTCATCGCTCATTACTCTAGTCAGTTATATAGAAGGATAACTCGTGTTTGTCATATTTGTTGTCACCTCCCGTTTATTCAAGTGTTTCTTACACATCTACTGTAGCAAGATTCTCTATTTTAAAATCATATTATTTTAATTTAGTCCACTCTGGGTTGGGTAATGCATTTTGTAATTGTAATCTGAATGTATTGTGTAATTGTAAGCTAGTCATTCCTGGGATGGGTAGTGTGTTTGTATTGTTATCGAGTAAACCCTAGTCCACCCTGGGATGGGTAATACATGTTTAATTATAATCTAGTCCACCCAGGGTTGGATCATGCATATTTAATTGCAACAAAGTTCATGCAGTGCTGGGAAATGTATGTTTAAATTGTAATCTAATCCACCCTGGGATGGGTAATGCATGTTTAGTTGCAACCAATCTAGTCCCCCCTTGGATGGGTAATGCATCTTTAATTGCAACCAAGTTCATAGAGTGCTGGGAAGTGTATGTTTAATTGTAAACTAGTCAGTCTTGGGCTTAGTAATGTATGTTTGATTATAATCTAGTCCACCCTGGGATGGGTAATGTATGTTAAATTATAATCTAGTCCACCCTGGGATGAGTAATGTATGTTTAATTGCAACCAAGTTCACGCTGTGCTGGGAAATGTATGTTTAATTGTAATCTAGTCCACCCTGGGCTGTTGGGTAATGTATGTTTCAAGAGTGTGTATTGTATGGTGAATAATTGCCTTTAAAAGATAAGGTATTTGTAAAGTTGCTGTTCGTCATTTCAGTGTTTTTGAATCGCTTGAAAACAACCATATTTGAAAACTGAATCTCTAAAGGAATGACAGTCGAAATTAGGGTTCAGTATGTTTAATCCCGTTAGCTGATAGCTGTTCTACCGTGGATGTTTTGTTCTTAATTAAATGTTAAGTTATCCATTTTCGTATAGTTTAGCGTTTGTTATAGTAATCCTATAAATGAAAAGGGGATCAGAACGAGTGCCTGACTGGGCCCACCTGTCGACCTGTCCGTGTCAGGTGGGCCTAAGCTCATTTTAAAAAAAAGTGGGCCTAAGCCTATAAAGAAAAATTAAAAAAGAAAAAAAGAGAAAGAGGGGGTGAGGGTGGAGAAGGAAGGAGAGGGCAGAACACAGGACAGGAGATCTCAAATACATCTAATGATAGTGCTCTTGGGTCACGCTGTTATCTAATTGTATCAGGAAATCAAAAAATTTGTCTTCTTCTGCTTAGGTCTGAATTGCTTGGAAAATGGGTTTAGGTTTTCAATTTTAAAAATTTCCCTGGGGGACCGCCCCCCCCCCCCCCGGGATCCTCTCGAACGCTCGCCCCTTCGGTGCGTACTGATGTTGGCCTTGGTCAGTGACCTGACAGGTGGGCCTTGGTCAATGACCTGACAGGGGCGCGCACTGATCAGGACGATAGTTCTTCACATTATACACAAAATATAATTTGGATATGTGGGGTTTAATTTATCAAAAATTAAATGTTATTTGCTTTTGTCTGGGCCTCAGGTTGAAATCTATACTAACGGCTGTTGAAGAGGGTATTCCAAATAATGTAGCAAAATATACGCTCGTAGTGGTGTAAATCAAATGTGGATATTACAAAATTCCAAAGAATTACTTGATTGGCCAATCACGCTATTTTACCGACATTTCGTCTAATAGTTTGGATGCAGCTATGGCGGGTGTGGCGCCAGGCAGGGTAAGCTTACTCTTCCGGACACCTTTTTCACTGTTTGCCGTGTATGTTGTTCACGGTGAACAGTCTATATGCTGACTACACTATTCTGCCTAATTACACTATTTTGCCTATACCGTTTTTTTTGGGAATACTACTGGTGTAGGCTGTCTTTGATAGTTCATTGGCCAATCACGCTATTTTATCGAGATTTCGTCTAATATTTGGATGCAGCTATGGCGGGTGTGGTGCCAGGCAGGGTAAGCTTACTCTTCCGGAAACGTGTTACCACTGTTTGTCGTGTATTTTGTACACGGGGAGCAGTCCATTTGCTGATTACACTATTTTGCTTATAACATGTATATGCATATTTGGGATAATAAAGGTGGACAAATGCTATGCTGAGTGTTACGTATCTGCTTAGATAATTCTTCGTCGAATACCTACTATTCTATTTCAGATGTGGGTGCGTAAAGGGTGGGTGGGGGTATTCGCAATGGAAATAAACCTGGAGGACCAATAAAAATGAACTCTTGATCCTCGATGTCGTAATCAACACCACCAATTAATATTCTAATATAAAGTGAGGTTGGGATGGTCTCATGTCTAGAGTGCCGCGCTTCAACCTCTAGCTGGCCGGTCACCTCTGGTTGCGGCTGTGGTTTCGATCCCTGGTGTGAGCGTATGTGGCATGGGGATAAGGGCGCCTTCTCAAACTCGTGGGTTTCCTCCGGGCACTCCGGTTTCCTCCCACTGCTAAAAACCCCTACGCGCAAGTCCCGAATTGACCTAGTTTGTGTCCAGTGGACGATAAACCCCATTTCTCTCTCTCTCTCTAATATAAAATATATTGATGGTGGGTAAGATGAATAACGATAGTTATTTGGTTGCACGTTGTGGGTGAGTTGTAGTACTACTGCTACTTTTATAGGACTTCTTCTTTGTTGTGTTCTTCTTGTGATCGTCAATACTACTGCAGCATAAGTTGTAAATAATACCACAGTATTTAAGTATAAGAACTTTATTGCCAAGCTGGATGATTTCGCAGGTCCCTTGTTCTCAACAGATAATGGCTGCTTGAATATCTGGGAGAGTATCTAATGGGGCTTGATCTACACTCAAATTTATACCCCCATCCCTGCACGTCCAAGGTTTAGCCTTGACGTTAATTTCCATTCCAAATGCGTAATAACCTACTAAATTTCACACAAATAAAGCAGGTGCTGATACCATATTATGTCTACTAACCATAGGTCCAATAACAGGAAGAACGTGATGGACAGTTTTGTCATAGGTTATGATTTTACCAAAACATCACTGACTTTTTTATGTATAGCTTATATTTCACGTTTACTAGGTACGTGAGATTTTAATTTTATAGACAGAGAATTTAATAATTTTCCCAAGACACAATATGGTCTTAAAGACCTAAGACCAAAGTCTTACAGAGTCGGGGATCTTTGACAATGGAACAAAACCCAGGTGACCAAGAATTTCCTACAAGGTTTCGACCAGGTAATAAAAAAACAAACAATTGAAATGAGATGGAGTTGAACGTCCTACTGTTCTGATCCGACTGGGCTAATGAAGACAGGCATAAGCCATAGTGTTAATTTTGTCATGGGCCATCCGAAAGACTAAATTGCTTTTCTTGTCAGGCCCTCCGCCCTACACCACTGCCAAGGTGAAAACACGTCGGAAAAAAAAACCGATGAACTTTCTCAGCAAATGCAGGGATCGAGTACGCGACCTCCAGGCTAGCGAGCCAGTGGGCTACCAATACCAACTTAGTCACCGTTGATGTCCTAATATAAAATGAATAACGATGAACATCTGGTTGCACGTTCAGGAGGTGGGCGGGGGTCCTTATCAAAAGAAGGGGGGGGGGAGAAAACCACCACGGGGTTTCTGCCTCGTAATAAACAACTACACAAGTTAATTTACTAATATAAAATGTATTGATGGATGATAAGCTGAATAACGACAGTATACAATGTATACATAATATATATATAATTTAATATTATACCTTTCTTCTCTTGTATTTAATTCTATATTTATATCTCTCTCTACCATAAAATCTAGTCTATATCTACTTATATTATCAAAATACAGTTCAACTATTTCTTTTATACATAATTATTTGTAATTCAATCAAAATGTTCTCATCCGATAAGTGATATTCTGTATTTAAATCATAACTCAATCCTGTCCTTTACTTGGATTATAATTTTATATGCTTAAATCATGACCCAGTCTTGTTCCGAACTTAAATCATAATGTTAAAAACTTAAAACATAATGTTATATACTTAAATCATGATCCAATCTTGTTCCGAACTTAAATCATGTTGTAAACGTAAATCATGACCCAGTCATGTATTTAAGTGATGTACTTAAATCATGGTGTTGTGAACTTCAAGCGAGATCTTCGGAACTTAAATCATGACCTAGTTCTGTTGGGTACTTTTACCATATGTTATTTACTTACATCATAACGTCGGGCTGGGTGGAGTCAATAGTTTTAACTAGCTAAATTGTTTTAATTAACTCTGTCCAGTCCGAATAATGTTATGAATCTAATTCAATCAAGATGTTCTTGACTTAAATCATGACAATGCTAAATCCATTTAAAACACATGGTAAGGACAAACAGTAATACAATAACATTGGTTTTATTTTTAAATATGAACCGTACATTGATTATATTGTCACCTGGCTGACCAAAATTATTTTCTTGTATTTTCTCACATTTAGAAGTTTATATTTTAAAAGGCATGCGCCTTATTCTATAATAAAGAAGGATGAATTAAGGACAGTAAGTATAACAAATTCGGTTATCTACGATTTAAAAAAAAAAAAATTAAAAGGGATACTGATGAATGAAAAATTTAATCGTTTCGTCATAATAAAGTGATAAACTGAGATTACCTCAAAGCCTTAGCTATGAATATCCTAATTCTGATACAATTTAAAAGGAAAGGGGTATCCAATACAAAAAAGATGTTAGTTTCCATGCTTTCTGCGCACAGAGATCTACCTCATACTTCGGGAATAGTTCTCTGTGCGCAGAATGGCCACCATATCCAAAACGTAATACATTGTTTAGCAATGCGATTCTACTCCGTTTCAAATATGGCATACCCACTAAGACTAAATAAACCTATTCAATTCCATTAAATGGAAGCAAAATAAATTCTCAAAATTCTTGAAGTTTACTTAGTGTTTGCGTGTGACTACAATCGTCGATTTAGGACTTAAAAATCGGTCAAATACATGTAGACTAGTGTCTGTTTTCAAGCGCAGACAGCCTACGTTTAGTATACGCGTGTACTCTACTAAACGGCTGGTTTAAAGAAATATCGTGTTAGGTTTCGTCATATAGTCGGGTTTTACTTATATTAACTACCAGTCTAATTGAAATTCAGATCTATATTTGATTTCGGTTTTTATAATTTCGATGGCCTACACTACATGTAGATCTAACAAGATATAGCGGGAGGTCACGTTCAGCCAGTTCAGATGTCAAGCACGCGACATTTGACCCTATAACCTCAGTCATTCGATTAACCAATAAGAATTGTTGTTGCTTTGTTTTGATTTCTATCGCTGAAAATGCCTACCCACAATTCCGCACAAAAAAGGTCAAACTCTCGATTCGACAGACAATTTGATTGGCTGACCCCTCATTGAAAGCAAAACACGAGTTAAATAACAAGTCTTTCAGACACTAATGTAGTAAAGACAAGTTGAACGAAATTTTCAACTATAAAACGAAACGAAATAGGATCTGTATTTTAATCAAATTGATTAACTACCGTCTCACTTTAAATCAAACCACTGAAAACTAAATACTATGGGTGATAAATGACATATATAAATAACTAAAATAATAAAATCATGAATAACATATAAAACATAATAAACTGCTGCAAGCTATTTAAAGCGGACTAGATGTTTTTATATTAAAATATTCAATTTTATTAAATTACTAATGGCATTTTATTGTATCTTGTTTCGTTTTTGCAGTCTATAACCAGGTCTATGAGGTGTGTTGCAGGGAGTGGGGATTAGGGGCAATCCGTTCTCTGACCCAGGGGTCTAGGAGTGTCTGAATTTATTTATTTATTCGAGAAAAGCAACCGAGCGCCCCACGCTCTCATTTTACATCTGCACGTAAATGGACCAACACTTAATAGGTAACAAGGGAGGCAACTCTTTACCCCGTGCTAAAACAACCAGTTGTCCATGTAATTAGTCTAACGAAACGAATACTAGATTACGCTGGAATTAAATTGGTATTTTAATATAACATAATAACAAATGTAATCTATCAGAGGTATTTTCTGTTTCATAAACGTTGCGATTAGCATTTAAAATTCAAAATGAATGTTTATTCGTATAGGTATATAACTAATTTTAAAGTTCTCCAGTTTTGGATTCATCCAAAATTTATATTTAGGCGTTCCATTCAGCCCTTAATACCAATAATCCTAAGGCTATGATAATTCTACACAGGCCTGCACGATTTAATGAAATCTTTTAATTCTAGTAAATGATATTCCAGGTTGTTAAAATACATTTTTCGTCAATAGATAACAAAACATTAAATATAACAATTTTTTCGTCTATATTTAAAATGCATTTCGTAAGAGCTTAATCCATCTACATTGTGGGGCATTTTTCTGGTTTCAAATTATTTCCCATATATGGTACTAAACAATCGGGACTATTTCTGTTAAATCATGTCTGGACTTGAAACACTCACAATTCGCCCAGATGTTGACAGAAATTTTCAATATATTCCTTTTTCATGTCTATCTTTTTTAAAACTTTTATAGCATGATCGACGAAATATTTTACCTAAACCTTACATAATGCATCCTAAAGACTTCCGGGTTTAATGTCACGAGTATCTCATATAATTTGGATGAAATTAGTTTTAAACTCCTATTATAATTCTTGGTGATATCAATCGGACTAAAATACAGATCTGATCTATTTCGTTTCGGGTTTTTTTTCGGGTTTTTTTATACTTTCACTAGTCTCCACGGGTTGTAGTGGGAGGTCGGGTCAGTGGCAACACAGCGCTATTCACCATATGACATTAAAATTTGTGATAAGCATATCAACGTTGTTAGTGTTTCTAGAGGAGTGTCCACAGTTCCGAGTCACTGCACGCAAAGACTCACCGTGAAACCCTTATATCAACCACAGGGTTTACATGACAACTCTTCCAGATCCTAATGTAGTTTAAGAAAAGTAAAACGATGTTTTGAACGATAACAAACGAAACGAAATAAGATCTGTGCTTTACTCAGATTGTGGTGTTATATTTGAGAAAGATTTTTAACTACAGTATAATACCATTAACATTAATCATGTTAAAATACACGTATCGATCCATGAATAAATTAACAAATTATATATTTATATAACTTTAGTTTGAATATGGAATGGTCTGATATTTATAAATCATAACAGCTTTAGAAACGTATAAGCTATATATATAGATATGTATATGAATTTGGTAAGTAAAATCAAATAGTCCAGGGTATCAGGCAGGGGAGGGGGTCTTAGAAAAGCATTTATGACATAAAGGAAGCAATTTCGCATAATTAAAATGTTAGTCTTACTTAAGCTGCAAACATAAATGTGTATGAATGTAAAATCTCCGTATCTAAAAATGCTTTAAAGTCTATAAGGACCTTTATTTTAGTAGAAACATGGATTTTTAAAATGTCCTTCAAGCACGATAAGAGGATATATGTCGACACGTCGTGATTTTAAAGTAAAACCAGTGATTTTTTCCCATAAAAATTGTGTTATGTTAGGATATGATAAGGTGAACATTTCCAAACATCCGGCAACCTTTCCAGGTACCATCAATACCATCTATAAATTCCCGATGGCCATCTCAACTCAATTGCTTATCTGGTGTAGAAGTTTAGGTTTTGGTCTATTAATTAAAATATTAAGTAATAAATCTTAAAGATTTTAGCGCGGATTAAAACGTGAAAATGACGAGCAGCGACTTTAAGCACGTTTTGACTGTCGTTGCGCAACTAATATGGCCAAACTTTCCATTAGAGTAGAATGGCTTCGTTGTGTCGAAATGGTGATGTTTAAATAGGAATAAGCATGCGTTAGTGATATGCGTAGCGATAGCGGAAGTGGGGCTTGGGTGAGGGGGCAGCAATAGCATGCAGAAAAGGGGATTGAGTGGGTGTGTCGAATGAAAGATTGAAATTAAATTAAGATTAAATTAAATCTGAAATTATCGCTGTGTTAGGGGTTGTCCTATTAAATTTCTTTTCGCCCCTGGACTTTAATTTCAAACCACAGAGGCAGACCAAACTATGTTTTGTTTTTAAATGTGAAATACTTGCATCTCGGGGATATAGACTTACAACAAGTTAGCCCGGGTAATCACGAAATCTATGCTACTGATCGGGATTAATATTAATTGGGATTAGGAATATTATTTATTGGGTGTTAATAGAGTTGGTGGGGTTGGGGTGTAGGTGTAATAACATCATTATACATATAAATACAAAGTTACATTGTATGTATTAACTTAAATCACAAAAATAAATTTGGCAAATTAATGAAAAAATACTGCTTTAAAATAGTAAAAATATTAAAGAATACTAGATGCTACTAAAAGCCATAAACAGCAGACTAATAGGGAATTAAACGTAAACATAATTAAATGGTATAATAAAACATGAAGAATTATAATCATAATAAATAAAGCAAGTCTGGAATAAATAATTTGTCATAACTAATCACCAAGTAATAAAACATATACAGTACAAAACATACAAATACGAATACGAAACTACAAATACATGAAACGAAGGCCAAAATGGCGGGAAACGGAAACATACTACCCATTTGTTTAATATCGCGGTATTTCACTTGGCCTGGCCCAGAGTTCACGTTCATTCACTGTTTATTAGAAATATCTTTGATCCAGACGCACAAAACTTTGCACATAATTTCTAATTGATGTATTTCATAAATTAAAATAACAAAAGATTTATAAAGGGCTTTATTTTAGTTACAATAAGGCGAACAATTTTGAGTAAATTTTCAAGTCTGAGAATGTTTTCTGAACTTGGGGCCTGGTATTGTTAGCTACGCTTGGTGACAATCTAATCCACATTAATTATAATAATTGGCCTTAACATGTCATTGCAAACGACACCACTTCTTTCATTGATAATCCAAAACGATCTGTCGCTAGGAAAGATTCCGTAATTTTGTGACAATCGGATTGGTTAACTGGTTTCTGCAACCACCAACCACATCTCTTGAATTGTTACAAAACTAACACATTGCTTTAAGCTTAAAATATGTTAGCATCGAATACAAGTTTTACAAAATACAAGTTTGGCAAAACACTAAACATTTCTATGTTCACAACATAGAGAACATCACATAAGACTTGTACAAAAAAAATTGAAAGAAACACAAAACAATTATTTGTAATATTAAAATCTAAATGTATGAGAAAAAAACATAGGCAAATCTGAGAAATTAAAATCTATATACTGCTGTATCGATGACCATATATGCCAAATTGTGCAATCTTATTTTACACCTCCCTATGTCTAATGCCTGTCATAAGCCGGATTGATTCAGGAAGGTTAATCACTGAACCCAACACAATTTCATTTCTTTTATTTTTTCGTGCAAATCCGTTATACCACTTAACGTAAAGAAACTGAATGTTAACAAAATACTAGCGGTCGAACCTGCGTCTTTAACTGGGACCGGAACTAGCATAACTAAGAAACCGGAAGTGGTTGTTCAACAACACTAGACCTGTGTCAGTTCACAGTCCGCGTCGCCATTTAACAAATATGCCTTCCTATATATAAAAAATGACATTTTAATATACAACTAAATAAATAACTAATAAATGAAAAATGGCACATAAAGGCAAGCAAGTGATGATTAGAACGTACATATGTGTCTGGATAACGAAAGCAAAAATAAACACTTTTCAAATTTAGGTTTATAAAAAGGAATGATTTTATATTTCTTAAACAATAAATAATATCCATTATCTCAGACAAATTAACCCAGGACCAAACCCAATTGTTACATATCGGATTATTGTTAGTTACAGCAAACGCTCCAAGATTCGAGATCATAAAATATGGCTCAATTTAATGATAAAATGAATTCAATGGGTGAGAAATGGGCATTTTGTTCAGAATTAGAATTAAAAATGTGATATGTGATCATACTCGTTAGAAATGATTGTCCAGTCGTTGATACAATACTCCTGGTCAGTGGTGATATGTTCATCATATGTGCATAGATCTTGATATGATATTGAATCATCATCGCACACCACTCACGTACGTCATATCCTTTTCACAAAACCAGGCATTTGCCACCATATTGGATCCAATATGGCACAGTTTGTAAATTTTAAAAGTTTGTACCGATTCACCTTTATTGTTCTTCTACTGAAGAACAAAGAGTGCATCGCTGAATAAATTACGCCATCTTGCAAAGACGTGTGTGCTAATTACATCATCCAAAATAAGTTATAGTTATTTCGATTTATTGTCAGATGTTAGCATGACGCTCTAAATGACTTCGCTTTTTAGCTTATCCAAGATGTACGCCATTTAAACCTGTTCAAGACAATGCTGTAATATCATAGTATGTATAAATGCCGAAGTGCGCATTCTTCTAACAAGTGCATTATGGTAAACAAGTGTGCGCTAAAAAAAGAATCTGGAATATAACATAATACAAATAATATAATATTGCGCGAAATATTTACATGATACTGCGCAAGTTTTATACAATGGTCATTCCTTTAATGTGTTTTGGCGGGACAGTATCATCAAACTGTACGTAATACTTCTTTCATAGTAGTGGATGCTAGGAAATTGTGTTAACTACACTACATTTTCCATAATGACGTAATCATTCTTTGTGTAGTAGATAACAATGGCGTATGTTGTATTTCCCTTGTCAAATTGGTTGATGACGTTATTGACATCTATCCACGTGATCACAGTCGAACTTTAAAAACTTGTTAGTAAATTATATGTAGGTTTTAGTGTCATATAATTTGGCACCGTCAGTGATATGTGTCAATCAAATTAAGTAAAGGCTGTATGTCAACACAATAAATAATGTGTATCTTCACGTACACATTGATCACAAATCTAGTCGCATCTTTCTCTCTTCTATAAGGTTAATGCTTCCTTGGAGATCAAATATTTCAATATCAAGAATATATAGCAGGTCAAGGTTATAGTGCTGACCTTGGTGGGGTCAAAGTTCACTGACCTTTCGGTAGAGTTAAAACTTCGTTGATATACTGTTAAATGTTCAGTTCATAGTGAATATATCCGTACGAAAATCTTATTCCGAAACATGCTATAAATAGAAGTTATCTACGTCATAATTCTCCGACACAGAGCACCACGTTCCTAGTTTTTTCGACACAAAATGTTGATAAAGAACATCCTGGTTCCGCCGATATTCCGAGGCTTTATCTTTAATCTGTAGGTAGGATTTCCCCAACAGATCCCGACGTCCAAACTTGGTACAAATCTGATGGAATAAAGTGAAGAAATGCTTCTTACTGATTGCAGAATATGCCATGTCTGTCGGACTGAAAGATAAAAAGATATCATGTTGAGTTTAAACTATATCATTCAACAAATCTAATTAAAATACTGGGCCCTGTTTCACGAAATTTTAACTTAAGATAAAATCCAATTTTAGTAGATACTTCAATTTTGATTGGCTAAGCACTAAAATCAATCTAATATTATCCAATCAAATTACTAAAATTGGGATCTTATCTTAGTTAAAATTTCGTGAAATAGGCCCCTGATCTTATTTCGTTTCGTTTTTTGTAGTTCAAAATTTCGTTTTACTTGCCTTACTACAGTAAGATGTTATATTACCGACGTTCTGGTTGAACTGAGATATTAGCCAATGAAACGGTCTGTTACGGCGAGATCTTGGCGTGCGATGCAGAGGACTGAGGAATTAGCCAATAAAACGATCTGTTACGGCGACCTCTTGGCGGGCGATGTACAGATCTGAGGGTAAACCACTAGAAACGTCAACGATGATTGATTAATTAATGTCTGACGGTGAACAGTCCATTTGCCTAAACCGTCTTTTTAGGACTTCGAATTTTGTCTAATCGTTGGATTAATTGATCGTGCTTATTTTGTAGAACGACTTACCCGGAGATTTTGGTACCAAATATACCATCAATGACCTCTACCCCTTCATCTCCAATCGTCCATATAACACTGTACTGTCTCGATTTATTTAAGGCATAGTTATCCAGGTCATGATCTTCTGGATAATACAAACTAGGGGAATTCACCATATAAGGATTGTAGATCTTTTCATCCAGTGCTCCAGTTTTTAGTCTACCAAATACGGCGCGTGGTACGTGTTCTTTCTGGTCACCGGAATAGCTTCCTAAACGATAAAAAAGAGTAGGCTTTTTTTAGAAAGTATTCTGTTTGTGTGGAGCAAAGTTCCAAGTTATGCAGCTGACATAATAAAAATGTGACTAAAAGGGAGAGAGGGTGGGTCGTTTTGTGACTAACATATGGTTCTATTTATTTCAACTTTACCAAGTGGGGGACCCGGAGAAAACCTACCAGGCCTTGAGTTCACAAAGCATTCTCAGACTTAAGTTGAGAATTTACTCAAAATTGTTCACCTTATTTTAACTTAAACACAGCCTTTTATAATAATTTTGTTGTTTTAATGTATCAAATACATCAATATGAAACTGTGTGCAAAGTTTTATGCTTCTGGATCAAAGATATTTCTCAAAAACCCTAATTGAAAAGTTGAGCAAGTCTGAGAATGCTTCGTGAACTTGGGACCTGATTGGACAAGCGACCCAACTTCGAAACCACGACACTTAACTCAATGACAGACCTTATGATTTAAACCACAAGACCCCCCCCCCCCTCCAACAACAACAACAGAAAAAAAGGGGTCTGCCTACTCTTTGGTTTGCACGTAAAATAACCATCAAAAGCCTAGCTGGTGGCATCACTGCTATCCGGACAAAATACACCCTTCCATATCCAACGTAATGATGTAGACATTTTAACCAAATTCCAGTTCGTTATTGTAGAGAGATTGTGGAATGAAGGCAGGAGGCGCACACTAATTTAGTAATAAACCTGTCAGCACGACAGCCCTGTTTAAATTAGAATAATAAAACTCACCAATCACAACGGAAGACAAATAAATGGGCTCCATTATATGCGAGAGTAGCGCCCCTTGTACACCAACAACGTTCCATCGACATATTTTATCACTGCAGGTCATGACCCTTAGCCTTTCTTCGCCATTATGGCCTGCCGGAAGTACTGAATCGGTTGGAATGGCCCCCTCGCCTATGAATATAAAACATAAACTTCAACAATACGGATTTAATTTATGATAAAAGTATTTCGGTTTCAAGATAAGACAATGTTTAGAAATTAAGATGTCTAGCAACAAGTTCATCGGGATTTCCGACTTGTTTCCCCATCTCAGTGGTGCATGACGGACGGCCTGACGACGACAACTGTCTAGTTGTTCAGATAGAACGAATAACCGAGGTCCCGTATACACATTGGCATGCACTTAGAGATCCCTAGGCAGTTGGAATAAGATATAAGAGTAGGCCTTAGTGCCGCTGCCCGGGCAAAATATCCCTCATAGCACACTGTATGGTGTATGCCGTCTTCATTAGACCAGTCGGAGCTGAACAGTAGGACGTTAAACCCCATTTCATTTCATTTCCCCAGCGAGGCTAATTACAGACAGGCAAGGTAGGTTTGGTATGTATCTTACCGTCAGCAACCAATGTTCTTAATACACCTTGTTTTCTCAACGCCTTACTTCTAACATCTTTACTTCTATTAAAACATCAAATTATACAATATCAGTACGAAAGATATAACAAATGTTCCTTGTTTTTGCTCAATCCCTGTATCCCCACTTGGGATTTTTCCCGTTTTCTCAGCCCAGAAAAGTGGGACGTTAAACCCCATTTATTTCATTCATTCTTCAAATTCTTTCTTTTTTTTTAGTTTCAGAGTTGTGTGCAAGGTATGTTATTGAGTCGCCTCCCTTGTGTGCAAGGTATGTTATTGAGTCGCCTCCCTAATCACGTGGATATTCTCCACAGGTTACCCCACACACTGCTAAATATTTTTGGACAACTCTCTCTCAGCTGTTGTCCTATACTAATCCAAGATTTTCAGAAGGCGGGGGGGGGGGCGTGTTGCATCCACTTAGGAGTGCGAATCCCGGCCTGTGATTTTTGAGTGGAAAAAATGCCCACAATGACCAATTTCATACTTGTACTGTAAATTACGATTTAAAATTACTTAAACTGTTTTTTTGTTTTCCTTTCTCACGAGAATATATGGAGCCAAAAATTGTTCGCCACCTCAAAAGATAAAAGGGCCGTGCGCCGGATGCGCCCCCTGTGGATCGCCTGAGTGTTACAACTTACCCGATAGTAGGAAAAGCTGATGCATCTCCACAAGGTGGTCGACTAATATAAAGATGGAACTTGACTCCATCAACCAGGCTTAGTTTACCTGTATTACTTCTAGTAAAGATTGGATTTTTCTCTCCTTCCACAAAACGATCTAACTCATTATACAAGAACCTGAAACAAATTCGGACATTGAAATATGAACAATATGGAGTTGGATGTCTCTCTTAAATAATAATATCAAGGCAGTTATATGCTCCACAGGCTGACAATAAGTTCCAGGAAATACATATAAATCGAAACATTGAAATGGGTCCGTTTTGAGTGCTTTTTAAGGACATTGAGATAGGACTGTTCTTCGAGGATTCCGTGTATGTGTTGCATAATAGGTAAATGGTCTGCAGGGAGGTTAATTTTGCCCGAACAGTGGCAATTCTGCATCCAATTCTAACTGAATGCCACGAGATCCATCAGTGAATTATTGGCGTGCATGTGAAAATGACAATAATGTAAAGAAAACCATCGGACAAAAGCCCACACGTTGCACACTGTATGGCGCACATGTGTCTTCACATTAGCCTAGTCCGGAACAGAACAGTAGGACGTTAAACCCCATTTCGTTTTAGATAAAGAGTGATTTACCTGACAAAAGCCCTTCTTGCTACTATCTCAGCATGTGCTTGTATAATACACGTTCCATCTGACTTTAAATTCTGATACAATACACTACGATTACCTGGTAATAACAATAAACTATAGATTATCTCCCTTGACAGATTATTCATTTTATTACAAAGGTATTGTCTATCCCATTGTTATAGAGACGCAAACTTCATGGTTTTACTACGTCATAACATATTTTACAGGCCGTAAGTTTAATTAATCATTTAAAGACATATTGTTTTGCATTTTGTACAGCTTTTAGTTACCGCTAGCCCCGTTCAGGTAGCATATCTGTCTACTCTAATTTTGAAAATCAGTATGGTTGGCGGCTCAGGTTATTTCTAGTTATGTTGAATAGTGATACAGATGAAAACCAAGACAATTGATTGTATGTGTTTGTTTTTTGTGTTTTTTTAAATTAATGAGCAACATGCTTATGAACAGGGGCGTAGAAATAACAGTTAACACATAGATAATGGAAATGGAATATGCTGACAATTTCAATAAAATTACTTCAATCTGGACCTTGATATCGGCAGTACTATTATGGTCTAGCCTCGATGGTCATTACTTTGTCATAAACAAAGTCTAGATTATTCAATTTTTCGATAACCGGATCGACCACGAAACATATCTAAATCTACTTATATCGCAGCCACTCGTTAGCATCGAGGGTTCATTGTGGCCTTGGTAAGTTGATTAATGTCTAATTAAACATACATTATTTAAAAGCTAAATCTGCCCTTTGCAAGTCTTTCTTTATCTAAATTATTAATTAGAAAGTAATTATCATTTTCAGACCATAATCAACTTTCAATGCCATCGGTAGCCCCCGATATTTAGCGTATTTAAATACATTTTTGAACAATCTATTGAATCGAGACTCGTAATGATGGTCGAGGCGAGCCTAAAATTCAAAAGCTATTTTATCGGTTCTTATAGTGGAGCAATTTGATTGATATTTTCGGCACATTCTATTTACGTTATCTATTTCTCAACTACTATACTATGCAACCTCCGATACTGTCCCTCTAGTAATGTATATAACATTTGAGAAAGAAGGTAGATTTAGCTTTTGGATAATGCCTGTTTAATACAAGCAAACGTAAACTAAAATGTTTTAAAAATCAGACTTTTAATTGGCCAAGAGCCATAATTCAGACTTTCCATTGGTCAAAAGCCAATATTTGTGTCAGAAACAATCATTATTTTGAACAATTTAATTGTTCATGAATTGAGCATCGCAGCCATTGATGCAACCACTGAAAATATTCCGATTATATTTAGTTATGAAGTTAGTTAACGTGAATTTCAACACAAACAGTAAAACAACAAGTGTAAAATAATTGTTAATAGAAAATAGAATTAGAAAAATTGAATGTTGTTTAAGTATACCTGATCTACAGCTGTAAACATAAAGAATCAAGATTGAAGGGTAAAATTGACAGAAATAATAAAAGAAAAGAAGCGCAATTCGTTCCATTTCGAGACGGTTTTGTAAGATCCGAGATCTCCTAATGGATTTTCAATATGACAGCGAAAGAGAATTGGAGTCTAGCGTCAACTCGACACAAACTAGGTCATTTCGGGACTAACATATGGTTCAATTTTATTTCAGTAACGCTTGTGCGTAGGGGTGTTTAGCAATGGGTGAAAACCGGTGGACCGGAAAAACCCACGACGTTGTACAGGTAACCCTACTCCTTGTGGCGAACAATCGGGGAATCAAAACCACGTGAGTTGACTCAATGACAGACCTTATGATATAGCGTACACACGCTAACTATTTGGCCACCCACCCTTTACCCTTTAACAAAGGTTAAAATTTGTTGAAGGGTAAATCAGATATAAATAAAATGAACAATGTGGTCAAAAGCATATCCCAATAGAGTTAAAATAAATCTTAATTTGGACCATTTCAAGATGGTATTATAAGATCCGGTATCTTCAACTGAACTCCCAATATGAATAAATCCGTCCCTTTTCAAAGAGTTAAAATGAATCATTCTATAATTTTAGAGGATTCCATGAATGCGAAATACAGATGTTATAAGAAAGATAGAAAAAAAATGGAATTGAGTTTTAGGTGGGAGTTGTAGAAATGGGGTCGAAAGATGAATCTGTGAAACCCTTAGGGCACATACCTGTTCCCAGCGCCACCACAGTTTGTTGTCCGTTCCTCTCCATTAAAAACGCTGCTACGACTTTCTCTTTACAGAAATATATCATCTGGGTTTCTTCAGCTAATTCAAACACGCCTTTAGCCATAGCTTTTATTTTCTGGGCCGGAGAAAGGGGCTCGGGTTGTTCTCCTTCTTCTTCACTGAGTTCTACATTTTCAGCCTATAGATGTAAAAATAATATGTTTGTCGTTACAAATAACAAGGATATGGTCATCAATACAAAACATAATATAACCAAAAAACAGATCCGTTAAAAATTCTAGCCTCTATGGCGTTAACAAGGTTTTCAGCCAGAAAGGATAACTCGGGAACACAATATCACAGAGCGTTATAAATCTACATGGTTGTCCTATCATGATCTGAATGCTTCACGGCCACCTGTTAACAAATGTAGCTACTCTCGTGTTAACGAGCCATTTCTCCCGTAATCTGGAAAAACCTAGCAAGTCAAATTTTGGTGAAAATTGAGTTAGACCCATTTGGACTTAGTACACATGTATATCATAATAGTTTTTTTCTGCTTCACTAAAAAGGCTTCTAATTATCTTCATCTAAAAAGAGAAAATATAATTGGTTTATATTCAGTAGCTTAATTCTGAAACAAAACAGTTTTCCTTTGTTTTCTCAAATCTAAATTCAACAGTGTTACTAGGTTTTTCCAGATTACGGACGAAATTTACTGTTGACAGATGGGCGGACCGACGGACGTGGGTGGCGGTATAATGCGCCTACACTTAAATGTATAGGTGTACAAAATGGGGAAGGACTATAACCTAGGTCTTTTAAAATTACACGAGGGTTAACGTATTGGCTGATGAACTGTAAACACGTCGGTGTGTAAAACACATCGGTGTGTAAAACACGTCGGTGTGTATGGAAGGCCGGGACTATCCTAGATGAAAACAATTAACATCTGACAGTGTCGTGAGTATATATCTTTGTTGAAAGGCCTGAATCTTACAAAACTTACAAATTACACTTTATTTTTATTAAACAGCAGGCATTACAGAGTTTCGAGAGATAGAATTACAAAGGGGACACGGTGGTTGTTATTTTAAACATTCACTAAAACCTGCAGTGACCTTTAGGCAGCTTGGAAACAAATTAGAACAAGATGTCCGCAATATGTGGACGGCGCCATATTAGGTACGTTTGATGTAGTCAGTTATATAATATTCACATGTGGTTGACATAGAATGAAAGAGGGTTTAACGTCCTACTTTTAAGCATCAACGCATGCTAATGGCGATGGGCAGTGTACTTTTATGTGAAAGTTTGCCAGGAAATTTCTGTTTTCGTCTACGTCTACGCTTCATCAATTTCAAGGCTTCATTTATACGTGCACGACAAGGAGTTCATGAATGGGATTCGGGTTTTCTAAACATTCAGGATTGATAACGTAACATCATGCTGGACCAGTGGGTCTCAACCTTTTTTAGCCAACGGCACACCTTGCAACACATGAACAAAAAGCGGCACATCTGGCTAAATATACATCAAAAATATTTGAATTTTGCAAAATAAAAACATGGTAAGTCAGAGACTACATATAACTATAGACGCAGATTAGTCTTAGACACATGTGGAATAACGCAAACTAAATAAAGAAAACATGGCTATGAACTTACTTCATTACAGTGTTTCGATTTTCACAAGTCAAATAGATGGCTTCTTTAGTGAGAATTTTTTTTAAGTGTACCGTTCAAAATTTTGCGGCACACTTAAGAAGATCTCATGGCACACCCGTGTGCCCTGGCACACTGATTGAGAATCACTGTTCTGGACAGTCGACCTAATGCATGTTCTCCGGCCACACGGGTATCGAACCCGAGGCTCCCTCTTAGGGAACTAGCGCCATACTCCCCGCAAGAATACAGAAAACCAAGAACAGAACGGGGGAGATGGAGAAATGGAGTTTAACATCCACTCGACACAACAAGGTCATGTCAGGACTAACATATGGTTCAATTTTATATCAATAATACGAGTGTTATTTTAAACCACTGACTTTAATGTTAAGATGGTAATTGAAAAGAGTCTCCTAGTGGTTGTCCTTTCTTTTAAAAGATTAAAATACTTCCTCGTGCAGTATCACTATATCACATAATGTCTCGATCTCGACCATTAAAAAATACATAAATAGAGACGTTATTTGTATGGTAACTTGTGCCTTGTATCATAAGGTCTGTCATTGGGTCAACTTGCGTGGTTTCGATTCCCATGTTGTACGTGACAGGGAGTAGGGGCGCTTGTTCAACCTTCGGTTTTCTCCGGGTCCTCCGGTTTCCATTAATTGGAACCGAAATATTGAAATAAAATTGAACCATATGTTAGTCCCGAAATGACCTATTTTGTGCCCCTTGCCACTGATGCAAGACGGAGGACCTGGTCAGGAAATCTGTCTGGTCGTTCGGGTGGAAAGAAAAACCGAGGTCCTGTGTACACATTGGTGTGCACGTAAAAGATCCCTTGTCCGGGCAAAATTGTCCTCATAGCACACAGAATGGCATGTGTGGCATTGCTTAGCCCAGTTAGGAACAGAACAGCGGGACGTTAAACCCCACTTGATTTTATTTCAGCTCTCTCGTCCCAACCAAACTGGTCCACACCAAGTTGCTTTCTCTCTCTCCCTTGGTATGGTAAATATAAATTTATCGGTTATTGGTTTCTTCACTAATTTGGACGTCGATCAAATTAATTATAAAAGTGGGTCTATTTCTGTCAATAACAGATAGCCATTGTCCCGTGTCTTAATTAATCTTACAGTGAATTTACAGAAGAGAAAAACGTATTTTAGAGATAAAAGAAAGGCAGAAAGAATCTTACCACTATTTGATTGGCATCCTTCAGATTGCGGCTGGCAACTTTATATAATCTGTCTAACGCTAGCTCCGCGGCGATCTTTTTGGCATTTTTCTTAGATGTACCGTGCCCTTCAGCAAAGCGTTTGCCGTTGACCAGAGCGGCTGTATGGAATCTGTCAATAAAATTTAATAATACAGAAGAGAGAGAGAGAGAGAGAGAGGGGGGGGGGGGGTTAATGTCCATTCGACACAAGGTAGGTCATTCCTGGGCTAACATATAGTTTTATTTTTTTTAAATAATTCGCTTGTGCGTAGGGGTCTTTAGCAGTGGGAGGAAACCTGAGGACCCAGAGAAAACCACGAGGTTGGACAGGCGACCCTGCTCCTTGTCACGTACAACCGGGGATTTGAAACCACGTCAGTTGAATCAATGACAAGCTTTATGATACAACGCGCACGTGCCCCTTAATTATACATATCAGTCGAACAATAAAAAGGTATAAAACGGACAATTCCGACTGCGAAGGGTGCGGCAGTGTTTTCTCGGCTAGAATACACCGACTAAATCCACATAGTAGGTTGGGATTCACTTGCTAGCTAGCACCTGCGAAGCTCGTAATTAAAGTGTTCTAGTTATTCGGAAAGGATGAAAATCCGAGGTCATCTTGTGCACGTAACAGAACCATTGGGTTTTGGACCCGGAAGAAGAAGAGTAACTTTATTGTGTGGCTTCTGCTGTCTACACGTTGGCTGCTATTCCTTAGAGCAGAGCATGTTCATTTTATGCAGGACATTAAGCCATGTGTTGATTTGAAATAAGCGAACATGAAAAGTAAATTTGCTAAAAGTTTAAAATAAAGATAAATGCACTTTATATAGCCTGAAGTATAGCTTACCTGGAATTATGCGCCGGTCCAGTACGTGTACATTCCGTAAAATCCACAGTTACCTCCCTTGTCTGTCCATGCTCCATCAACACGCTGACAGGATCTCTATTACTGATGACACATGGCGGCAAATTCGTCGCCATCCTTCGTCTGCAATATACAAAATTACTCAGTTTAAGCCGATGAAGTTGAAACAATTTTGACTCTGTCTCTTCCACCGAATTGCCATTGGCACAAATATTCACCAATGATCACTGATTCAAATGAAGAATATTTCAAATGGACAGGTGTGCCATCTGTAATATTGTCGATCCGGCCTAAAAATGATTATGGTTTGTCCCTCTTGGCAAACACAATTGGTAAATTCCAACATTGGCAGAATGGAAACATCAGATGCTTAAACTGAGAGATATAAAAGATCGACGAGATTTAGCCTTTTTCTAAACATAAAGAAAACAAACGTAAATGGTATCTCCAAGCACACTTCAATATTTTCAAAAGATTTTCGGATACGTGTAAATTAGTCACCTTTAAGTCCGGTTCCGGATTTATAAACGTAACGGATATTAATCGGCTACATATACTTCAATACGATTTGGAGAACTCCATAACACAAAGAATACAAACTATAAATACTTTAAACAAAAACGTTACGTCCTATACCCTTACACAACGAATACAAACTATAATAGTATATACTTTAAACAAAAAAACTTTACGTCCTATACCCTTTAAAATCTTTAAATCACATCTCAAAACAATGGTGAAAAACTGTATGTTGCCGGTAACCGGTGCCAAATATAGAATGACAACAAAACAAAATACTGTTCCTATTATAAATACTCTATAAAAATGTCTACAGTACGGATTTAATATCAAATCACCAACACAGTAAAATAAAAACATAAAAAAATCTCAACAACTGACGATACAGAGAGAGAGAGAGAGAAAGAGAGAGAGTGAGGTAAATTGTGTTTAACGTCCACTCGACACAAACTAGGTCATTTCGGGACTAACATATGGTATAGCAGTGGGAGGAAACCGGATGACCCGGGGCAACCCACGAGGTTGAACAGGCGATCCTACTCCTTGTCACGTACAACCAGGAAATCGAAACCACTCCAGCTGACTCAATGTCAGACCTTCTGATACAGCGCGCACTTGCTAACCACTCCACCACTGGTGAGATAGAAAGTTCCGCGAAATAATTCAACAATTCATTTTATAAGATTTAGACAGCCAGCTGCTTGTGAATATTTTTATAAATTTCAAGATATGTCTGGTATGCGAGCCTATGGTCTGTGTTTATTGTGAATTCCGATTGTCATCGGTTCTTTAACGTGCACGCCAACGGGAGGGTGTCTTTAATCACATCCGAACAATCACATGCCGTTCCGGTATTACTAACAAATGGAAGCCACGAAGAAGAATCCCGAGGCATTTCCTAGTTAGTAAGCCAGAACCTAAGATATTGATTTTTCGTGGCCCCCAAGCCAGATAAAAGGAATGAAAGAATGTAAGGTCTAGTTTAATTCCATTACGAAATGAAAAAAAATACCCCAAACCTTGATCAGTTTTGTCAAATCAAGAACACCGGTCATACTAATCTTAGACTGTCTGTCTACACTATGCTTGTTGACTGCCATCTTAAGTCCTAAATCGACGATTTATGTCGGAAACACTACGTATACTACGGTCAGTTTGTAAAATATATATTTTACTTCCATTTAATAAAATTGGTAACGGTTTATTTAGTCTTTGTGTGTTTGACAGATGTGAACCGAAATTGGACCGTATTACAAAACAGTATACTTTTTATTGGATATGGCTGACATTGGGGTCAGAGATGTATTCTCGAAGTATGAAGTGGGCGGGTCACCGAGTGTAGAATGAGAAATATCGGTGTTAATTTGTTGTGAAGACAATGGATGATATTTTAACAGTGTATGAGGACCATATGTAAGGTAAAGTTTGAAATTAGGTCAGTGTCTAGCTGATATACAAAGACCAGTAGAACTATAATATGCTGCTAGGTACCGGCATATATAAACCACTTCCTGTCACAGCAGATGGTATAACTTCGTCTTGGTATTAGCCACTGGCATGTTTTTTTTTATTGTTTTAAAGTGGAATGGTTTGTAGAATATATATATTTATTAGAGAGAGAGAGAGGGGGCGAGAGAGAGAGAGAGAGAGAGGTTGGGTCTACTTGATTTCAATAATTCGCTAGCGTGTATGGGTTTAGAGGGATAGACCCAGAGAAAACCCACGGGGTCGGATAGGTCACTCTATTTCTTGTCACGTACAACCGGGGAATCGAAATTGAATTCCTCAACGACAGGGCAGACCGTATGATACAACGCACATGCGCTAACCAATCGGCCACCCAACCCTTTCTTGTAGAATATAAATCAGGTAGCAATTGTCGTGAACTATGTGATTAAATAGGGTTTAACGTCCTTCTGGGCTATTAAAAGGGGGGGGAGGTCATTTATGGTTCTTCAAGATATTATGAAGTTGGGTGCTGGGGGGAAAACCAAAAGGCAAGTAATATGTTATATGAGTCGGGAGTGAGGGGGGGGGGGGGGTCAAAGGAAGGCTGTGTGGATAAATTGATGATGATGCAAAGCTTGTTAACTGACGGTTATTTCCAGGAAACATAGATGTGGCATATTCCGATTTTTAGGACTTCGAATTTTAACTAATGGTTTGGATTGTTCGTACTTGGTTTTTATTTTATATTAACAATAAGTGTCATTAAAAACTGACCGAGGTTCTCTAAAATGTCGCTTGTACGTGGCAAGTAGGGTCGCCTGTCCAACCTCGTGGGTTTTCTCCGGGTACTCCGCTTTCCTCCCACTGCTAAAGAACCTGCGCGCAATCGAATTATTGAAATGAAATTAAACCACATGTTAGTCCCGAAATGACTAGTTTGTGTCGAGTGGACGTTAAACCCTTAAACTCTCTCTCTCTCTCTCTCTCTCTCTCTCTCTTTCTCTCTCTCTCTCACACTCTCTCTCTCTGTCTCTTTTCGTGCATAACATTTCTAAACATAAATTGTTAGGATGTCGAAAGTTTTAAAAAATAGCAATGATTTATTTTTTTTTTGACAAAGCGAGAAAATAAATAGTAAAGAAACAATAGAAGTATATACATTGACTAAATAATTCAGCAGCAAGTTTAAGGTTAACTGGTAGAACAATGGCAGCGACTATAGGTATAAATCAAGACAGCATGTACCAAATAATTCACTAATTTTTTGGCCTGGGTATGTGACAATTCTTTTCATTTACAAATAGAAAGAAATATGAGGTCAACAGCGATCACGATTAAAAACAATAGGTGATAGAGCATTAAGTATCCATGCACCAAAGTTTGGAATTCTTTACCTTATAACATTGGAAATTCTACAACAATTTAAATTTTTAAGAAACATATTAAAACTCGTTTATTGAAAGAAGCTTTTAATTTATAACTAAAGTATCTTTTTGAAGAATGTATAATTTAATCTAGATCGTGATATTTAAATAGTCTTATTTTTCTATTCAATAGTTTTCTTATATTATTTACAGTTTTATGTAGAAGTTTATCAAATTTTATGTTAGTTTATTCCTGATTTATTGTATTGTATTTTGTTTGTTTTATATTGTTTTACTACTTACTTTGTAAAACGCATTTGAACACTATGTGAATTGTGCGCTATATAAATGTTCTTAATAATAATTAATAAAATATATAAACATTTTCCATATCCCGCCGACAATCTTTTCTCAAACAAAAAAAAAATGTTATTTTTAAGAATAATATGTATAATATTATTACCTACAAGAGAGGCGATAAGATCCCTTTGCAGTAACAATTTCAAAAAAAATTAAAACCAAATTCAAATTCCGAAAATAACATACTGGGAGATTAAATTAAGAGCTGGCAGTTCTCACTATAATAGTCAAAAACTAGATAACGTGAACGGAATTTGCGGACATTTTCATTCAAAATGTTCAACTCCGAGATTTTAGCGATTGAATTTTCAGCCTTGTCTTGATCATCATTACTAAAGTCGGTACGATAAAATATATAGTCTCGATTATCCATTTCATGATTAAATCGTTAATGAAAGTAGGCACCGAGAGTTGATTATGGCCCGGATAATGTATGATTAATACTTTAGATAACATTTCAGGCCTATAAAGAAAGACCTGTAATCGGCAGATTTAGCTATTGCATAAGAAATGAAATCAAATGGGTTTTCTGAATTCACCGTGTCAATAAAGACGGACATACGCCGTCCATACAAACGGCTACGAGGGCTACTTTGCTCTGACAGTGGGATTTGATCCCATGTGGACAACTCGACACCTTTCCTTGCCGCACCACAGACAACACAGGGATCGATACCGCAACTCCCCGTCCAGGCCGTCAGCACCATATCGAATTATAGAAATAAAATTGAACCATATGTTAGTCCCGAAACGACCCCGTCCGCCTCTAACCAGATAATATCATAAATTTCGTTAGATATTAACATTTATAAAACTTTAAAATCACCCTTCAATGCTGTAGTTTACTGTTATAGATAACTCAACTGTGTATAAATATTAAACTATTTCGTGAAAAATGGAATGAAAAATCGGCACCAATCGCGATATTGAAAAAAAGGGCATCCGAAATGACGTGCCCAGGGACGTGCGAGGCGTTTCTGTCTACTCATGTCAAGGGATCGTTTGCGTGTGCGACAGACACATCGTATGAAAGATGGGAGCACTGAGATCACAAAATTCTGACACTACACCAATTTACAATATGTCCCCTACTCCTTCAATAAAATATTATGTTTGTCTCGGTCCATCCATTCATTTTACGTCATATTTCAGACACATCTGAAGTTGAATTATATCATTTGCTAGGACATCTTTACCCGCGACTAAAAATATCACTTTCGTCCATTCATTTTCGGTCATCTTTCAGACACATCTGAATTTGGATTATATGGATTTGCTCGGATATTGAAAATCTTTACCTCTTGTATGAAGCCACATCTCTCATGGTTTTCTCTATATAACCCACCCAATGTTGACGAGGATATTAATTCGTTATTCAGCGTAAATAATGGTTTAAACCCGTTCGATAACGATTTATAGTCTGTATGTTAAAGTAGCGACCTTGCTCTTTTCAAAAATATTAAACGCCCGATAAGGAAGATCGTATATGTTTAAAGTAGTATGGGTGGGGGAGATGGCGGAATGGTAAGCGCGTGCGCGCTGTATTATAAAATATGTTATTAAGTCAACTGGCGTGGTTTTCCGTCCGCAAAATGTACCTGACAAAGAGTAAGGTCGCCTGTCCTACCTCGTGGATATTTTTCAGGGTCGCCCAATAAAATAGAAATAACAATGACCCATATGTTAGTCCCGAAACGACCCAGTCCCCCTCTCACCAGATAATATTATAAATTTAGTTAGATATTAATATTTTTAAAACTTTAAAATCACCCTTCAATGCTGTAGTTTACTGTTATAGATAAATCAAATGTGTACAAATATTAAACTATTTCGTGAAAAAATGGAATGAAAAATCTGCACCAATAGCGATATTGAAAAAAGGCCATCCGAAATGACGTGCTCAAGGACGGTGATATCTGTCACGCACTGCACCCAACGAAGTACCCAGAGAAAACCCACGAGATGAACAGGCGACCCTTCTCCTTAACACGTACAACCGAGTATTCGAAACTACGCCAGTTGACTCAATGGCAGGCCGTATGATAAAGTGCGCGCACGCTAACCATTCGGCCATTCCAACCCCCCGATCAAGACGGGTATACGCCATGAAGTATGCAATAAGACTACTGCCTAATCTTATATCGAATTCCAACTGCCAAGTGATATTTTTACGTGCACGCCAATGTATACACGGGATCTAAGGTTTTCGTCCCATCCGATATACAAAGCTAGTAAATCATATAAAAGCTAATTCATGATATCTTTTAAGAGAACACGCACATTGTTCCTTTAATTCTATTTTATACTCGACAGACCGTACCTTTAGGACAATCGGTCACATTTGCAACGCATAAAGTATTTTATATGTTTATACAACAGAAGTTGTTGTGCATTGTGCTGTAGGTAGGTAAGAAATACACTCGATCATTATGTCATAATAAAATCACTAGCTATACATGTACATACAATTGATTTTTCTCTATAATTATATCAAATTAGAATAAAATACAAATCTGTTATTGGACAACAGATGGTACAATCTTTAAGGGTAATTTGTCTGGTACGACCGTGTTGATATGTGTATCGACTTATATATAACACTGCCTAATCCCTAAAATATGGTGTTATATGATTTAAAGGCTGTCAGGGTTGTGTGTGTGGATGTGTTCGTGGAACGGGTCAGGGGTGGGGGTGGGGGTAGTCTGTAATGAATTTAGTTGAACGTTTCAACACGAAAGTTATTTACTCTCTGATAATATGTACAATACTGAATAAGAGAATTTTGTTCAGAGAGAGAGAGAAATGGGGTTTAACGTCCACTCAACACAACTAGGTCATTTCGGGACTAACATATGGTTTAATTTTATTTCAATAATTCGCTTGCGCGTAGGGGTCTTTAGCAGTGGGAGGAAACCGGAGTGCCCGGAGGAAATTCACGAGGTTGAGACAGCGCCCCTATCTACATGCCACATACGCTCACGCCAGGGCGCGAAACCACAGCCGCAAGCCAGAGGTGACCGGCCAGCTAGAGGTTGAAGCGCGGCACTCTAGACCACTAGGCCATCCCAACCCCCTGAATTTTGTTCAGCGACGTTTCCGCCCCTCTCTTTCTGTTTTGGTACACATGGATAGCCTGTCGAATCATGAATTGCGCCTTTAAAAACACCCTGCGCCCAAAGGTTCGGACATGTGATTTTATTTAACAGGAAATAGGGTCGGTATATTGGTCTGCTATATATGTGTGTGTGTGTGTATATTAAGGATGTAAAACAGTGTATAGATGTGTAAGCTACTGTAGAATGACAATAGTACAGTTTGATTTATATGCTTAACAACACATGTCTGTACCGATTCCTTGGGGTGTATTGATATTAACGCACAAAAGCATAACAATGCGTTTATTCAAAAACACAAATTTATATTAAGAGTAAATATACAAAAGGATAAATTATCATGTCTTTAACTTTTCCCATAAATAGTGGGATACTATTATATCAAATGTATATCAAAAGTAATATACAAAAGGATAAATTATAATGCTTTATTCGCCCTTTCCCATAAAGAGTGGCATGACCTTTCTCGTGCACGATTACATGTTTTACTTCGATTTCTTGGCATAATTCATGATAATTCATTTATTTATCTGCATAACCTTTCTCGTGCAGACACTTATAGGGTGATATTACATGTTTTACTTGATTTCTTGGCATAATTCGCAATTCATTTATTTTCTGCTCATTCATTGTTTATTTCAAATTAGTTTTATTTCTATTAATAGTGACTGGCCCAACGTGTGCACTTTAAATCGTGGCGCGTTTGCGATTCCTAGCTTGTTACTCATTGGTTAATCAAATGTCTGACGTCATAGGGTCAAAAGTCGCTCGTATGAACTCTGTAGTATAGGCCATCGAAAGTATAAAAAAATAGAAACGAAATATAGATATGTATTTTAATAAGATTGTCAGTCTTTAACATTACAGTTTATACCCAAAGGAGATGGTGTTGTTGAAGTTAGGGAATAAATGGTTAATATAAATCTAGCAGTAAGATGATTTATTGATCTTTAATAGAATGTGTATTATAATCGTAATTATCAATATTGACTTAGACTTTATCATCAATCACTCCCCACAGTAAACATAATCGAAATATAATCAGAATGAAATAAAAACACATCAAAAGTGCAACAGCCTGTGTTGTAACTGATTTGGTCGCCATTTTGACTTTTAAACTTACTGTAATAGTAAGTGCGGGAGGATCGCATTACACGCAAAACAAAAAATTACAAGATAAACCTGCAGAAAAGACAGAAAATAGACATTGCACAAGATAAACAAATATCAAATCAATTGAATGGATCGGGTTGGGTCTAATTATTAAGGCCACCTGCAGATTTAGCCAAGGTCACAGGAAGTATGCAAGGCTAGAGTTAACCATAACCCACAATTTCGTCAACAATCACGTGACCTAACCCTATTTGCATCTCGCGACCTTGAAGAAATCAGCAGACGGCCTTGATATTTAGATCTGGACCTAATGTGATTATTAAGGCAAGCCCAAAAAATATTAAAAGAAATAGTTCGTTCAAAAATAATTTGTTCTACTCAGAAAACATCCCACAACATCCAACATTGATAACGCATAGATTTGTTAAAAAAGGTAATTTCTTATGAAATGAGAAGCAGAATTATCCAACTAGCATGGATATCAACAGAATTAACACGAATGGAAAACATGGATTATCTAATCAGCATAAATACCAGAAGAATTATCATGAAATGAGACCAAGAATTACCCAATCAGCACTGGGAGCAGAATAATTATTTAATACGAATTGAAAACAGGGATTATCCAATCAACATAAATATCAGAATAATAAATAAATAAATAAGAACAAATATTATGCAATCAGCACGGATATCAACAGTGTTATTATGAAAGGAGAGCAATAATTATCCAATCAGAAAGGGGTCAAGCGTATGACTGGTCGAAAAAAGGAACAACAAAAAAAAATTCTAAGAAATATACAGATAGACACTCATTATATTTAAAACATATTTGTCAGAAATTGTTAAAATCGATGGAAATCGTTTTATAGGTTCTTGTAAGTGGTGCACATATTTCGAATTTGACGATACTATGTGTTGTTACCTAGGAAACCAGTCAGTTTATTTCCCTGTTGATTAAAATATCAAACCTTAAATATTACTACCATTGACAGGTAGAGAGAGATTGTTTAACGTCCACTCGACACAAACTAGGTATTTCAGGACTAACATATGGTTTAATTTTATTTCAATAATTTGCTTGCCCGTAGGGGTCTTAAGCAGCGGGAGGAAATCGGACGACCCGGAAAAAACCCACGAGGTTGGTCAGGCAACCCTACTCCTTGCCACGAACAACCGGGAATACCATTGACAGGTCATGACATGCTGGGTGTATGGTCATGACCTGTGTCATGTCCTAATTACCAGTTAAGTACACTGCAGTGTTGAAATAAATAAATAAGTAAACAAAGGTAAATAAAATGTAGGTTAAACATCAATTAAAACACAGAATGCAAACTACAAAACAAACAACAACCAGGCGTGGGATTGCTACCTATAATTGTCGGAGGTAGAACGAAATGAAATGAAATGGGGTTTGACGTCCGACTGTTCTGCTACGACAAGGTTAATGAAAGCGGGCATATGCCCTACAGTGTGTTGTGAGGAAAGTTTGCCCAGGCAGCGACGCTTCGGGTTACCCTTGTTAACGTCCACTCGACACAAATTAGGTCATTTCAAGACTAACACTTGGTTCAAACTACTGGAGGTTGGACAGGCGACCCAACACCGTGTTCTACTCCATGTTACGTAAAAACCGAGGAATCGAAACCACGCCAGTTGAATCAACGACAGACCTTGTGATATAGCGCGGGTTGCATTTGAGCTACAGCGTGATACCTTACCACCAAATAATAACCTGCGTGGCTCTATCTGGTCATACGTGGGTGAGCGATTCGGGATGGTATATGTCTAATGATAAACTCTTGCTTTAAAGGCACAATAACACTCTTGCTGGCTTGGCAGCCCCAGAAAATAAATAACAGCCTTATTCTAAGTACTAGATGTTTAAGTGTCCTACCTGTTGTGTAAATTATCCATTACGACCTATTTTACTTGTCCAGGGGGTTCGAAAATATTTTAAATCAAAGTCACATTTGAAAAGGTTTACGTTAGATTTTTCAAATCAATTAGTTGAATTTTTCCAATTTTTAAAATTAGGTGTGTTAAGATGAAATTTATATCATCAATTAATTGGAATATTGTAAAATAATACAATTTGTTGACCAGAATGCAGATTGGGACATATTATTTAGTTACAACAAGAGTGTTATTGGGGCTTTAAACTCTTTATCATATCTCACATAATGTATCTTTAATGCAGACGGAAGAGACAATGATGATAGGGATGCACTCACTACTACCTGACTTTCAATATTATGCAAATTCAATAAAATAATTAGCGCCATCGAGTAGAACAGTTCCAGATGAGAGATGTTCAATACATTCTTTATCATTAATATATAAAGTGTACTGGTATATCTATTCTTTTTAAAAGGTAATTCTATCTACTTGGTGGGTTGTTTGTTTTTTTTTCGAACGCGATATTGCGTCATCACTTTCTATTTAATTTGTTCGTTTACTGAACCGATACTGCGTTATGACGCCACAATAACAACCTAACAAATAAGCAACCAGTTTAACCCATCACGTGATATCACTCTATATATTGACTCGTGGAATATAATATGGTCTAAAATGCTTTCTTGTGGAGATATTTGACATTTTAAGTCATATTATGCCGTTGTCCGCCATCTTGGATTGATTATCGAATTTCGCCTAGATCCGGAAATGCGATTTTGGAAGACATTTTGGCAGTTTTATAAGCAGGTACCCTAGATACAGTTGAACCCAGCTTTCTGCAAATTTATTTCGGGTCACAGTGGTTCTGTGCGGTAGATTTACAGGTCAAAAAAAGGTATTAGCGCCTTACTCCAGTCCATCACCCGGGATGGGTAAACGCCATAACGTGCCTACTATTATTTCGATTTCTAAAGTCGATATGCTGTTAATGGTATACATGTACTCGGGTAATCATCTTTTTTCCAATCCCAAAAACTAGACGTTTCTCTTACCAGTCCAGCTGCCCAAAATAACTGACAAAGGGAAACTACGTTGGAAAATCCCTACGGACGATGCTTATTGCTGACCAATACGGGGTCGAACCCGCGACCTCCTGGCAACAGCGCGAGCGCCATAACATTGAACATATTAAAAGGTATGCAGAGAAGATCTAATTTATACAGTCAAACATATCGTTTGTTAATAATGTACATTGCGCGGTTATCTGACTTTCTGGATAATAAATACTTCGTTAGTCTGAAAATGGCGAAATTGAAATTGTAGCGAACCGTGTGACTGACTGGTCATTCATTCAACAGTTCAAAGTAGCAAAAATTAAATAAATTCAAAACCGTTAAGATAAATAATATACATCTACCACTGTCAACCAAGAAATACAAAATAACATTTCATTACCAACATTTTCAAATAGACGGACGATTTGTTTACCTGGAGGCCTCAGTGTTATTATGCCATAATAATAAATCCAGATGAAAAACTACGTTATCTAACAGTCCTTTCTCACAATAATCAGCTAATTCTATATGTTTTACGATTTGTATCCTAAACCTGCCAATTGCAGTGGGTAACCAAATAACAAATCGTTCGACAGAAAAGCGTCGATTTTTGCTGCATTATCGTTTGTCACAATAAACGACAATTAAAATAGCATTAAAGCATTGTGTAGTCGTGGAGGCTTTAAAAAGCGACTAAAAAGATTAAAACGTAACAAACCCATTCCCACGCCAATACATCCTGAACGGCACACAGCTCGTTTACAGAGTCAAGAGAAATGAGTGAGTTAATTTCTTTAAGCCACATAACAATAACTTGGATATATATAATAATATCATTTCTTAATGGGCTGAATAAACTCTTTATTACCAGAACCTGTTGAAGTAACAGGTTAGAATTTATGTAGACCGACACAAAAGCTGAGAAAGGAATCGAGTATCGGATTTTAATTTCGCCGGCTGGGATATAAAGGAAAGTTGGTAAAAATATATGGTGATTAGTGGGAAATGATCGGTTATGCGTCCGTCATTATCATATGAATACCGCCATAACGTCTATTATTGTTTAAAAGCGGCCATTTTGAATGGCAGTTGTTATTAATTATTCAGTTGTGCATGCTAGTCGTTTTTGTTGAAATGAATATGTGGCTGGTCAATTTGTCTACTGGCAAAGTGAGCTGTAACGTTATAGATGTTGTGACCGGGGGAAACACCTGCGGCTATCCAGTCTCTGCGGAGAGAGAGCGACAGGGAGAAATGGGGTTTAACGTTCACTTGACACAAACTAGGTCCTGGATTAATTTTATTTCAATAGGGTTGTGTGGTTTTTTTTGGGTTTTTTTTTTGTTTGGCAGTCGGATGATACCGGAGGATCCAGGAAAAGCCTATGGTGTTTCACAACAGACCCCACTCCTTGTCAAATAAAAGCGGGAAATCGCAATCACGCCCCCTGACTTAATGACAGACCTTATGAGAGCAATGCGCACGCGTTAACCATTTTAGGTGTTAGCTGATGTTGACTTAAATTTGTCACTGCGCACTCTTTTTCGTAAAGGACGCCATGATGGCTGCGTATGTATGGCACTAGTCCACTACTCATTAGGTCCCAGGTCCGAGCCCGGTATTGGGCGATCAATTGTTTTCTTGATTATCCAGCAGCGAGTTTCCCGTTGTGAGTGCTGCAGGACGGTGTGGAAAATGCGTCTGGTCGTTCGGATTGACCGAAACATGAAATTCGCCCATGTATAAATTGGCGTGCGTGTAAAATATCGGATATAGACGGGAAATAGTTCCCCCCACCTCCCACACACACATACAATCACATGGCATGGCCTATGTGCATCTCCAGCAGAGGGTTCGGGGCTGAATGATTAATGCGTGTGCGTTACATCATACGGCCTATCATTGAGTCAAATAGCGTTTTTTCAATTCCCCGCTTGTACATGGATGTTTGTAGTGTTGCCTGTCAAACCTCGTGGGTTTTTTCCGAGTCGTCCGGTTTTCTTTTACTACTAAAGACCCAATACGCGCAAGCGAATTAATAAAATAACATTGGACCATATGTTATTCCCGAAATGACCTAGTTTGTGTAAAGCGGACATTAAACCCCATTTCTCTCTCTCTCTCTGTCTCTCTCACTCTTTTCGTGCATAACATTTCGAGACATAAATTGTTATGTTATTCTGTTCTATATTGCCTACATACATCAGTTTAGACACGACGCGTTTTGTCAAGAGAAAGTACAATAACAACTTCAATTTTATTGCTACGCCTAAAGAATAACTCTACTTACCTTTAAGGACATACTCCTCCATGAAAATAAAAGCACGAATTGCAAAACAGACTGCTCTAAACTCCGCTATACACCCACTCACGGGCCATACTACAAGCTGCACTGAAAGCCACTTGAGTCATTTCCAAATTAAACGACCGTTCAATGTAGTCTGGCCTCCTCTCACGAACCGCGGGATCAACGGTCAATAAAAAGCCCTCGGGTCACCGGCTAATGAACAATCCCCGGTTCAATGAGGAGTGAATTAAACAATTTCCACGTGTAGCCGACTACGTGACTTCCTCACATTTAGATCAAAACCTCCAGTTACGAAAGTTACGGACTAATAACTTGACTTCTGCAGGAAATATTTTTGCTTGTTCCTGTACGTGTTCCTATATTGGAATTCTTGATTAAGGCTATATAATTCCAAACTTATTGGAAATACATAGAACTGTTGTCCTTTTACAAAAATTCACAATAATAATAACGATTGTCTTGAATGATTCAGCCTGCAAAGGGCATCCCTTTTGGTGATAGTACCATTTATTTACATTTAGTTAGAAAAATCCATATACTCCAGAAGTCTTGGAGATTTTCAGGAAACCCAAGTCCTTTGATAGTACGATTCAATCTGAAAGGTTCCTGGAACTTCAAAGATCTGGATCGATTTAAGATCCATAAACGTCTTTTTCATACCGCACGTATATCTTTGTGTCCCTATAATTTTACTATAGTATTGTATAGGATGCTAGTAATTATAACTAATGGCTTGTGATACAGATTGAGAAAAGAGATTCTTTGGAAATGGTTAATTATCCGAAACTAAAGTACAGCTGGACCAATTTTCTATTAAAATGACTGGTCGCGTGACCCAAAGCCATATTTGAAAGTTAGCGAAAAATCTCCATGAAAAGGGAAATACCCTTAAAAAAAGAACAGGAAGTACAATACAGCTGAGCCAAAATTTAATTAATCTTGCATCGTTATTTGTTCAGAAACCATATTTGAAAGTTTATCGAACATTCCCAGACGTAAAAGTGTCGTAACATAGAACTGATTGCAATACAGTACGGTTGGTACAGATTTCAATTAAAAAGACTGGATATTTGAAAGTTATGGAACATCCATGATACGAGTTGTATCCTGTAACAATGTAAACAGATATCGAGTAATTCTACTGTAACATTCTTAGACATGTTATCTTTAGACGGCTTCTTAAGCCGCTGTCATCCAGACTTCGTAAGTCGCCTTCATCCAATACTCAAATCAGATAATAATCAAATGGTCATTATGGAACACGAGATATTTAAAACCAGGAAATGATGTATTTTCTCTTTGATTGGCCAGATTACAAAATGGCCACGTCTGGTCGTCTCTTGTTTCAAGTCAAACCAATTGTAATCGATACGCCAGTCAACGAAAACGTAATGTTAGGTAATCTTAGAGAGAAATCCTCATTAATTCTTCTGGTCTGGAAACTGAATACTCCTTTGATGAACACGGCTACTGTCCACTTCTAAAAGGCCCACGTGACACAAGATTCCAAGGCGAACTATAACTAATTGTAATTGGTCCTCGAGACGCAAAATCGTCAATCAAAGCAAAATTAAGCGGTCTCATCACATACGGAATAGCGGATTGACACACGCTTTGTTCTTTTAGATTGAAACACGGAAAACGAGATCAAAATCACACGAAGGTTCGACCCTTTTCCCAAATAACAACTGCCACGTGTGTTTCAGGAATGAAGAAAATTCCACGTGATTCGACATGGCATCTAATCAATCACTAAATTAATCAATACATCATTTGATTCAGTAAATAGAGAATAAGTGTAGATTTTATAATCGATTCCAACCGCTAACCAAAATCCACGCGACAATAAAGAAATAATCGAATCAACAGTCAAGTGGACTTATTAATAGAAATAGGTGCATTGGAAAATCCAAATGGTAAAATAGAAATCATTATTTTGTTCACAAACACTCCACTTTTCCAAACAGCGCATTTGATAATCCAAAGGGTAAAATATGAATCTTAATTAATCTTTGAGAGGCATTTAGTAACTGGATAGAGCAGTAGTTGTTTTCAATAAGTATGTGTTACGTTACAGTTTATGAATCTTTATGTTGTATTTGATAAATATGCATCTTTATGTTGTACACAAACAGTGAATATTTCAATATAGTGCATTTGAAATTCCAACCGGGTAAAATATCAGTATCTGTGTTGTTTTCAAATAGTCCGCATTAGAAAATGGTACATTGGAGAATCCAAAGGGTACAATATCCGTTTGAAAATAGAGCATTTCAGAATCCAAAGGGTAAAAGATTTATCTTTATGTTGTCTTCAAATATTCCACGTTTCAAAATCGAATCGATTAATTATCGATTTGGCTGTACATTATCTATACATTAAACACCAAACAAGAACAACAGATTCACATCCATATGCATGGAATAATATAAAATAACTGTAATTATTTGTGGATATGAATGTAAATAGAGGACTCGTTATTAAGTCGTGTGAAATTACAGTGTCCGCGTATCGGCATTTATACCGAAATTAACGGTACATAGTGAAAAGCTGATTGTTATTTCATACACCGCGGGAGAGAGGGGCTAGTGGTTTAATGCGCACCCTTGAAACCATAATATCTGTCATTTAGTCAAATGGCGTGGTTTTATTTCCCTGGTTGTATGTGACCTCTCCCGGTTTCCTCCCATTGGGGGGATCACGTGGCTAATTGGGTAAGACGCTGGCTCGCTAGTCTGGAGGTCGGGTGTGATGCCTGACGGAGGGCCTGAGAAGGACAGCTGTCTAGTGTTGGAATGGCACGAAAAAACGAGTGCCCGTGCACATATTGGCGTGCACGCAAAAGATGCATTGGCAGTTGGAATTCGATATAAGAGTAGGCCGTAGTGCCGCCGTCCGGGCAAAATTTCCCTCATTGCACACTGTATGGCGTATGCCCATCTTCATTAGCCCAGGTTAGATGCAGAAGAGTAGGACGTTAAACCCCATTTCATTTCATTTTCTTTCCTCCCATTGATAGACACTCTCTCTCTATATATCTCTATCTCTCTCTCTCTCTGTGACTACAAGATAGGAAAATTTTATTCAGACAGAGACCTTTCCGCATTTCGATTAATTGCTATAGGTCCTTCTACGTGTATTGCGTTTCTACACTATGTCAATCGAAAAAGACTAAAATAAATATAATTTAGATATCAAAATTTTGGAGAAAAAAGAACTTGCAATAAATTCACCGATTTTTAATACACAAACCTAGATCCAGACTACATTATAACAAAATGACAGAAAACTCGAAGATATGATTTGGGTGGAAGCGCACGTTAAATAAAGCTATTTCACACACACGACTTTCCCGACCCAACCGGCAAGAAAGCACGCAACAGATAACTCGGTGATATCACTTAGGTGGAAGCGGGCGTTAAATAAAGCAATTTCACACACACCACTATCGCCGATCCAACCGGCAAGATGGCACGTATGAGATCACTCGGCGATATCATTTCAGTGGAAGCGGACGTAAAATAAAGCAATTTCACACACACCACTATCGCCGACCCAAACTACCATGTTTGTAAATTATCCAGTTATATTTTACAGTGTTCTTAACGTATACAGGTATAAGTATGGCTGATTGATCTTGGCTTACAGGATAATAACCAGGGTTTATTCGGAATACATAGTTTAATTCCGTGTTATTAACTTTCCGCATGAATGGTTCATAACTGTAAATCACGGATTACCATGGGCCTCTTTATCAGGCATGGTGTTATTTATCAATTTATGATAGGGGGTGTATTATCATATATCATATTCAGCGGCCATTTAAATTCATAGCCTTTTTATATATTCGCTTACTGTACTTAACTGAATATCAAAAGCCACCTTTCTCAATTGACTAGATTTTATCCAACATGTTTATTCTATTACAATCCGTCTCCATTAGCCCAGTGAGACGATAAACCCAATTTCATTTCCGCATATTATAACGGTAAACATTAAAACGAGAACGGTAACACTGTGAACGTGAACAGAGGAATTTCTTTAATTCGTGTTTTATGTTATCTACGTCACAGTAATAAGGGTAGACGTCATAGCCAGAACTATGACGTTATCATAACAAAAGTTATGAATAGGGTTATTTCTTTAAAGCGTAGTAAAGACAAGTAAAACGAAATTTTGAAATATAAAAACGAAACGAAATAAGATCTGTGTTTTAATCGGATTGGCAATCCATGAAAGAAATGGGAATATTCCCCAGACGTACTGCATGTCATATTATGCCATTGTTTATATACTAATCAATAACTGTGATCCTGACGTCATTATACAAGTTAACAATTCCAATTCAGCTAGAAACTAATGATTGATTGATACAATATTCAAATTACAAAAAAATATAGAAACCCAGATGAAGCCATTTAATCAAATACCAAAAAGTCAAATACGATCTTATTCCCGATGACAAAAGAAATACCAATACTAATTAAGGGATTACATTCTGATTAAAATATAGATCTATATTTCGTTTCGTTTTTTTTTATACAGTTTCGGTGGGCTACAATACATGAAGATCTAACCAGTTGTACTGGGGGTCCCGTCAGGGGCCATACGAGAGGCTTTTGACCCTATAATACATTGATTTATAAATCATCGTTGGCGTTTCTAGGGGTTTACCCACAGTTAGATCACGCCAAGAACTCGCCGTAACACACCGTTTCAATGGATAATTCCTCACATCGACTAGACCGCGTATTAAATAACGACTCTTCCAGATCCCACTGTTGTAAAGACAATTAAAACGAAATTTTGAACTATAAAAAACGAAACGACTAGACTAGACAGTGTTCAATGAGGGAAACTTTGCTCGGACAGCTGCACTAAGGTCTACTCGCATATCATATCAATGGATCTTTTACGTACACGCCAATGTATACACGGGACCCCGTTTTTTGTCCTATACAAACGACTAGACAGCTCTCCTTGTCAGGCTATCCACCCCACCCATCCCCCTGTACCACTGGCAAGGGGATGTGAAGGGATGTTTTACGTGCACGATAAAGGAAAACATGGGACCCCGGTTTTGCGTCCTATACGAATGACTAGACAGCTAACCTTGTCAGGCCCTCCACCCTGTGGAATCATGTGGAATCGAAGGTATTCTACTCCTTGCAATATATATATATAATCTATGCAATAGATAGTCCTGAGTTGTCTATGGGTTGTCATGTCAATCAATGGCTAAATATTAATTTATATAACATTTGAAGCTGGAATAAAGACCAGCAACAGACCGATTTAGCGCTTACATAACGTGTCTTTAACTGCTTACTACATGAAAATAAGAATCCATAAAACCAATAAAAATGTCTGCATTGTTTTAAATTATTCAGATCACGTTGTGATAAGGAGGTCGACGTACAGGTTAATTACAGGTGTAGGCAAATGAGATGATCGCTTTATTCTCTCGGCTTTTATAATTAGTCACGTTTCCAATAAACAACACGACAGCGACGATAAGCTAGCTATAACGCATCAAGAAATGAGAGGGGGTGGATGTTTAAAATCCACTCGACACAAACCTGGTCATTTCGGGACTAACATATATTCAATTTTATTTCAATAAATTTCGTGCACACGGTGGAGGAAATCTGAGGACTTGGAGAAAACCTAGAGGTTGGACAGGCGATCCCAATTTTATTTCAATAATTTTCATGCGCACAGTAGGGGGAAATCGGAGGACCCGAAGAAAACCCCCGAGGTTGGACAGGTGACCTTACTCCGTGTCACTTACAAGCAGGGAATCGACCCCCCCCCCCCCCGCGGGGTTGGGATTTTCTAGTGGTCTAGAGTGCCGCGCTTCGACCTCTAGCTGGCCGGTCACCTCTGGCTTGCGGCTGTGGTTTCGAGCCCTAGTGTGAGCGTATGTGGCATGGAGATAGGGGCGCCTTCTCAACCTCGTGGGTTTCCTCCGGGCACTCCGGTTTCCTCTCACTGCTAAAGACCCCTACGCGCAAGCGAATTATTGAAATAAAATGAAACCATATTATGTTAGTCCCAAAATGACCTGCTTTGTGTCGAGTGGACGTTAAACCCCATTTCTCTCTCCCGCCCCCTCACTTGACTCAATGACAGACCTTATGATCTAACGTGTACACCAAAGCCTCCTCAAGAACAAAACAAAAACAAAAGAGAAAACTAAAACTATACAAATCGAAGACAATAAACCATAAGTTTCATAACTAAAATTGCATAGTTTGAAAATAATATTTTTATGATAGCTTTGACTTAACTACAATGTATTACAAATTTAGAAACTTTGCTTCATGGGTGTCAGAAATATTTTCAAAATCCCAGAAATTCATTTAGTGAAATAACCTCCACTTTATTGAGCTGAAATGCGAAAACCGAAGACCTTGTATCAAATCTAAGTGGTATAAATTGTTCCATAATAAGTTGTCAGTCCTGCAGGCGCACGACAAAATTAATGTGTAGAGAACATTAAATTTTCATTTATAATTTCCCGGCTGTTAAATAAATCATAAAAACCGAGTGAATCAATCACCAACAACCCCAACACTTGCAATCTGATTAAAATATAGATCTATATTTCGTTTCGTTTCTGATTGTTTTTACTGGCTTCTACTACGTGAAGATGAATCTGTTTCACAGACAATTACTTACAAATTATCTCTGTCACAGATGACAGTCCACAACATGTGCGTTGACTGCACGCGACGATAGTCATTGGCTCAACGGCTCGTGCAATGTTTACTTAACACCTAACTGCTTCGGGCAAAATGATGCATTTTACTCATTTTAATACCCATTTACACTAAATAGGAAATACTTCAAACGTCTTTATTTATTTTCTCTTTTACCTCCAAAAAATGTTTGAGAATTTAATTTGTCGGAGTAAAAAAGTTAATATGCCGTACTCATTAAGCCTCGTCGATGTCATGCTTATCAGTGATTGTAGCGGCCAAGCGAATATTCACTGCGGGATCAGTTTGCGTGAAGATCTGACCAGTTGGAGTGGGGGCTCGCGTCAGGGGGTCATACGAGCCTATGATGTCAGACATTTGATTAACCAGTCAGCGCTGAGATTTCTAGAAGGGTACTCAAATCGTACGCCCAGAATTCGCTGCAACAGGCCGTTTCATTGGCTAATCCCTCACATCAACGACAAGTAAATCAAAATTTTGAATTGCAAAAAAAACGAAACGAAATAAGATGTGTGTTTGATTCAGATTAGAACACTTGCAAAAATATTGGAAATTTCAGTTAAATTATTTGAAGAATAGTCTCAATTTTCATTGTCACGATTGTTATGATAATAAAATCAAATTCTCGATTATCCATTTTTAAATTAAATAATCAAATGACCATCGTGTTTCAATCCGTTCAAAATCACAACCCTCCGGTGATCTAGATAGTTGATTATGGGCTTTTCATGTGAATAAATGTCTAATTAATATTGACATAATATCTGAGTCCAGACGAAAAAACTTTGTAATGCGCAGATGTAGCTCTTACATAATAAATGAAAATGAAAATGAAATGAAATGAAATGAAATGAAATGAAATGAAATGAAATGAAATGAAATGAAATGAAATGAAATGAAATGAAATGAAATGAAAATGAAATGAAAATGAAATGAAAATGAAAATGAAATGAAAATTTTTTAACGTTCTACTCTTTTGCACCTAACCTGGTCTAATGGGAGACGGGTCTTACATAATACATCTTAAAGTGATACCTGCGATATGTTCCAAAATCTAAATGGAAGGAACCGCTTTACCCACACCATTAACTACGTTCGATAATCATGTAAAATAAATCAAATGCTCACATACCTTTAAATAAGACTCCATAACCGAGCCATATCTTTTTTTTACAGTCTGCCTACTGCGAGCAATTTTGTCCGTTTAATTTCTGGAAGAAGTTTTTGGTATGTCTCGAATCTACATGTAGATCAATATAGTCTGCATCACAACGTCGTACACAATAAATCTTACTCGATCACTAACTAGTTATGTTTAAAATAATGTCGAGTTGAGTTCTTTATTATGGAAGCCTATAACTCACATTCGTAATTTCTACTTTTCTACTTTTCGCCGCTTAAGAACGCGAAAGTCGAAAAGTAGAAGCTACGACAAAATGTAAGGCGACAGCATGATATACAAGCTAAAATTGACTCGAAAATAGCAAATTAAGAAATAAACACGCCATGAGAATAGTACCAAGCTTTATGTAGTCACTTCTATGTTTCGACTTTTCGACTTTTCAACTTTCGCGCTTTAAAGGGGCGAGAAATAACGAATGGGGGTTATAGGCTTCCATTTTTTATCTAACTGTTCCAAGTTTATTTGGGTGCCCTGTCTGTCCAGAAACCTCGATGTATATAATCTATAATATCACAAACTAATCCGCCAGTCAATATGGAGCTTGAGACTTTAAATAACTGTTCCAACTTTATTCCGGGCTTGTCCTGTGCAAGACCCGTGACATCTTGGGCTGTGCCGCCATCAATAATCAATCTTAATTCGTACATTTGATTCTCCAATGCAGAAGTATTATTTAAAACATGAGTTAATCATTTGAATTATCCATGAGACAAAAACTACACATACAGAAAGAACACATTTCTTATTAATAACATTCTGATGACGTATTCATAATATTCTAACCAACCGGTGATGTGGGGACATATAAATCCATAGATTTCATGTTTGCCTGAACATATTGAATGCACCTAATCTTCACTATTATCAATTCTGCAGTCGTCCTTAAGCTTAGAATTCAAGTATCTCTGAACATGTATAAAGCAAATAGAACGTACATCAATTCTGCAGTCGCCCTTAGAATTCAAGCATCTCTGAACATGTATACAACATATTGTCAATTCTGCAGTCGCCCATGTCCTAAGCACGTATACACCAAACGTGTACACCAAATATCAATTATCAATTCTGCATTCGCCTTGATCCTTACTGAATGAATAATAAATGACGTAACAGATTGGCTGTTGTCGCCGTTTAATATGGTTGCTCAATTGTTCCCAATTGACTTAATTCAATTTGTTAATCAACTCTGTAATTCTTGAATAAGCATGCGTTCAGGCCAATTACTCCGTGAATTTTTATTCTCTTGGGAATCCGGTAACTGCACAAAATATCCATCGGAATTTCCTCAAACAACAACCGTTAAAATACACAAATCCCAAACTTCAAATCAATTGAATTAATCAACAAAATCCACCACAAAAACAACATCCAACACAAGTAGTTAAAATTAACGAACAAGACAAAAAAACATAAAGACGTGAGTTATTCGATATCCTTAGTAAGATGTTAACTTGTCTTTCAAGCGAGTCAATAGTCAAAACGTGACGTAAAATGAATTGAGCAGAGATTCGCCGTGACCCGTTTATACATGCTCCTCGCTCAGACCGATTGAAACTTTCATTTGCATCAACGAGTTTAATTAATTCTATAGGAATTAATTCGGAACACGTCAATAAAAGACATCTTCGGTAATCAGTGCTCTTTTCCGTTTCGCTTATAGTACACGTATACGGAATGATAGAGACACAACGGAGATAAATATATAAATAAAAATAATTTTTTGAAATTTTGATGTGTTCTTCGTGAATGTTTTTGTTTTAAATTGCCCTAAGATTCTGGTAAATCGTTGAATGGTGACAAACAACAGGGAACAAGCGCAGAGTGATGATGGTGGGGGGGGGGTGAACTAAATCTAGTGAGAGATACAGAGAGAGGGGGGAGGGGAGAGAGAGAGAGGGGAAAGAGATAAGGAGGGAGAGAGACATCCTAACAATTTATGTCTAGAAATGTTATGCACGAAGAGAGAGCGAGAGAGAGAGAGAGAGAGAGAGAGATGGTTTAAGGTCCACTAGACACAAACTAGGTCATTTCGGGACTAGCATATGGTTCAATTTTATTTTAATAATTCGCTTGCGCGTGGGGTCTTTAGCAGTGGAAGGAAACCAGAGGACCCGGAGAAAACCCACGCGGTTGGACAGGCGACCCTACTCCTTGTGGCGTACAACCGGGGACTCGAAACCACGCCAGTTGACTCAATGGCAGACCTTATGATACAAAGCACACGCGCTAACCACTCGGCCACCCAACCCCGTGTACGCCCTAGACTGCTGTTGTTGTCAGGCTCTCCGACCTGCATCACGACGATGGAAGATGTGAATATCTTAATGGCCTTATTATAAAAATACACCCAACAATACCGTTCTATAAATTTATTTACGTAAGTTCACGAATATCTATGCTATGCACTTCTGTACTCAATACAACAAAAGGTTAAAAGTAAAATCATTTCGGCGTTGACTGCTCTTTTAACACAATTATCTTTTTATTAAAAAAATCAATAAAGTCACCATTTGGCTACTAACATTATAAATGTAATTAAGATTTATCTTATCTTGAGTTGTGTATCGTAATGTCAATAGTTTATTTATCCATCTCCTTCTATAGGTGAAGCAATTAGAATAATATAATATATTGATTTATAAAATACATCATAAAATTAGATTCGCGCTAGTCTGGAGGTCGTGTGTTCGATCCCTGCATTGGCCGAGAAAGTTTCTATGGGATTTTCCGACATCTCGTGTATACATTGTAGTGCACGTAAAAGATCCCTTGGCTGTTGGAATTTGATATAAGATTAGGCCAAAGTATCGCTGCCACACTGTATGCCCATTAGTCCAGTAGGACGTTAAACCCCATTTCATTTCATTTCTTAGGCAGTCATCCAGTCTATGGAAATAGGGGGGAGGGGGCTAGTCGTCAAGAGTGCCGCGCTTCGACCTCTAGCTGGCCGGTCACCTTTGGCTTGCGGCTGTGGTTTCGATCCCTGGTGTGAGCGTATGTGGCATGCAGATAGGGGCCACTTCTCAACCTCGTGGGTTTCCTCCGGGCACTCCGGATTCCCCCAACTGCTAAAGACCCCTACGCGCAAGCGAATTACTGAAATAAAATTAAACCATATATTAGTCCCAAAATGTCCTAGTTTGTGTCGAGTGGACGTTAAACCCCATTTCCCTCAAATAGTAGTTATGTCATCATACTGATTGATATGGAAGCCAAAAACTACCATTGGTAATTTTCGCTTTTCGCCTCTTCAAAACGCGATAGTCGAAAATTAGAAGTTACGAGAAAGTGTGAGGCGACAGCATGGTATACGTAAGCCAAATTCGACTTGAAAATAAGAAATTAGGGAAAAAAAATGGCAGCGATAATAGCGCCCCTCGTTTTTTTTTAATTTCTAATTTTCGACTTGCTACTGTGAGGCGACAGCAAGGTATACTTAAGCCAAATTCGAATTGAAAATAAGAAATTAGGAAAAAAACTGGCAGCGATAATAGCACCCCTCGTTTTTTCTTAATTTCTAATTTTCGACTTGCTATTTGGCTTGTATATAGCGTATTGTTGACTTTCGAGATACTTTCTTTTTATTGATGTCAGTAAGAAGGCACCAGAACTCATACCAAGCGAAAAGTAGAAATTAGGAAATAAATACCGCGCTATTAGCGACTTATCAGTTTTGCTTGTCGCCGCTTGCACTGTACGTATAAGAATATTTTCTCATTTTAGATCCAAAGTTCCTGCAGGATGATGTAAGCGATAAAAGAGTGTTAGCAATATCGCGAAATCGAAAGTAAATTAAATAAATCATCGTATACGTCGGCCGTAAATTATATCGCTTTAATCAATCCCCAGATCTCTCTGCACAGCGATTTAAATATTTTTGATAATCGGAATAAATATGACTAGGAAAAAATAAAAAATATAATAAAACCTCGCCATATTGGTCTATCGGCACGAATCAATAACTGAAAAGGTCCATACTAAGAATTTATCGACGAGCGGGTGCGAATTTCTATATCAAATATGTTTATCGACATTAATAAAGTGAAAATGTTTGTCCTATATAAGAATTATTTAATCAACGAATTTAGCATCGACCTGGCCTAGTGCACTTCTTAGTCCGCTTCTTCTTTTAACATAGCCATTATTTTCAGCCAATCTTTTTTTTTAAAATTAAATATTCATGTTTAATTCAACGTCAAGTGAACCACGGATCAAATGCCGACGCCATACCGTGAACTATACGGAATATGTAGGCCAGATATTCGCACTATGGCCTACTCATATATCGAATTTCAACTGTGACGGATTCTTTTACGTATATACCAATGTGTACACAAAACATCGGATTTCCGTCCCACCCGAAGGACTACGCTTCACCAGGGATCAATACATCGTCACAGACAAATTTAAACTTATTCATAACTTACTTTCAAAAAGTTGTACGGGGCAGAATAGTAGGAAGTTAATATACCCCATTTCAAACGACCAAACACTTTTCCTAGCCAGGCGTCCATTCAGCCTTATTGACACGGAAAGACCACGCTGGATAAACTCGACAAAAAGTATCCCGGGGGTCAAATCCCGAATCACCAGGTGCGTCTTATTTGCCGCTTGGTTTGGTTGTTCAGTAACCTGCAAAATGGCCGACAAGAATGACTAAGGTCAGGCTAACCTGACATGAATATTAGCAGCTAATGCCGTGACATCACCAAATCTTTGGTTATTTAATTAATTAATCAATGCGAAAAGTTTTGATTAATCAAGCCATGGATAAAAACACACAGGTTCGATTAGTGCGAGATAGTAGGTCTACGTGCCCTTCCTCTTTTACAATTAATAAATTAATCACATCTGTATAGTCCATGCAGGAAAACCTGTCAAGAAAACGCCATCAAGTATGAAACCTTGGCACCAAAACACATGGTTTTAAATAAGTCGGTCACGGAGACAGTAAATATCCATGAAATGGGTCGATGTACTTTTTATTTCAAGGTGATGTTATATCTGTTTGATATTATGGACGGTCATCAAACGAAATGAGATGAAAGAAAGTTTGACGTAGTTATTCTTAGCACAAACAGGATTAATTACGACAGACATACGTGCTATGACGGAGAGAGAGAGAGAAATAGGGTTTTACGTCCACTCGACACAAACTAGGTCATTTCGGGACTAACATATGGTTTCAATTTTATTTCAATAATTTGCTTGCGCGTAAGGGTCTTTAGCAGTGGGAGGAAGCCGGAGTGCCCGGCGGAAACCCACGAGGTTGAGTGCTATGGCGGACATCATCCCCGGACCAATCTGATTAAAACACAGATCCTATTTCGTTTCGTCTTTTTCAGTTCAAAATTTTGTTTTACTTGTCTTTACTGCACTAGGATCTGGAAGAGTTGTTATATAACCAGCGTTCTGGATGATGTGAGGGGTTAGCGCGAGTTTTTGGGGTGAGGTGCGCGAACTGTGGGTAACCCACTAGAAACATCAACGCTGATTGGTTAAACAAATGTCTGACGTCATAGGATCCAAATCCTCTCGTATGAACTATGACGCGAACTTCCACTACAACCGGTCAGATATAGTGAAAAAGCCTTTGAAAACTAAACAGAATATAGAGCTGAATTTTAATCAGATTATTCCTACATAGGCGATTAATCGAATTAGTCAAAGCACACATGGAACCGCGGATTTTTGTCCCACCTGGATTACTAGACGCGCCTTCTTTGTCAGACGATAGTTCCTGCACGTAATAAGTGTACCATGACGGAAACCATCTCCGGACAAAGGCTTTTAATCGAGGTCAAGGCCTATTTCGTGTGCATGACAACGCGCACAAGGAACCTCTGATTTTCGTCCCATCTGTAGTACTAGACACGCTTTTCTTGACAGGCGATCCCGTAGAACCGACAGGAGCCACATCCAGAGGAACTTTCTAAGCCGTGATATCCTGATTAGCGGTCAGTGCTCTACCAAATGCGTTTTATAGCTGAGGCGCTGGAGGCGCCAGGCTCCTCGCGAAAAAAAATCAAAAAGTTTCAAAAAGAAAACGAGAGAAAAATGTTAAACCAATGAAAAAAATGAAAAAGTACCCTAGTAAAGGAGGGCCCTATAGGCAAACAAAAGGGCCCCAAGTCTGACAAAAGGGCCCCCGAGTCCGTGTCATTCGTTTTCTATACACTGTTACTGTCGGTTGAATCCACTACTGAATGAGAATACAGTCATTGCATTGGCATGAAAATCACCAATCCAGCCCCCCCACCCCCGCGAAAGAGGCATCTTCAAATTATAGCATCCTCCATGAAAAACCTTAACAAAAACTCTACTCAACAATCCATCGTGGACCGTAACATGACCAATCCAATTATGTGAACGTAATTGAATACATGTACATTAATTTGTTTCTTTAGTCTGGGAACAATCATTAGACGAGAATTTTGATTTATACAACTCTTGTTAAGTGTGAAGCCATTTGACTCACGTCAAAATAACGTGTCTACGTTTTATTACGAGAGAGAGAGAGAGAGAGAGAGAGAGAGGGAGAGAGAGTGTGTGGTTAATGTCCACTCCAAACAAACTAAGTCATTTAAGAACTAACATAATATGGTTGAATTTTATTTCAATAATTTGCTTGCGCGTAGGGGTCTTTAGAAGTGGGGCAAAACCGGAGGACCCGAAGGAAACCCACGAAGTTGAGAAGGCGCCCCTATCTCCATGCCACATACGCTTACACCAGGGCTCGAAACCACAGCCGCAAGCCAGAGGTGACCGGCCAGCTAGAAGAGATAGAGAGAGAGAGAGAGAGAGAGAGAGAGAGTTGGTTAACGTCCACTCGACACAAACTAAGTCATTTCGGAACTAACATAATATGGTTAAATTTTATTTCCAGAATTTCCTTGCGCGTAGCTGTCGTTAGAAGTGGAGCGAAACCGAAGGACCCAACGAAAACCCACGGAGTTGGTCAGGCGACCCAACCCGTTGTCACATACAATATGGGAATTGAAACTAAGCCAGAATTTATGATATAGCGCGCTCCCGCTAACCAAGAATAGGACGCAGAGCCGCTGTCCTGGCAAAATGACCCTCATAACACACTGTATGGTGTTTACCCGTCTTCATTGGTCCAGTCGCAGCAGAACAGAAGGACATTAAACCCCATTTATTTCATATTTGGGGGTTTGGGATGGGCCTAAGGGTCTAGAGTGTCGCGCTTCGACCTCTAGCTGGCCGGTCACATCTGGCTTGCGGCTGTGGTTTCGAGCCCTGGTGTGAGCGTATGTGGCATGGAGATAGGGGCGCCTTCTCAACCTCGTGGGTTTCCTCCGGGCACTCCGGTTTCCTCCCACTACTAAAGACCCCTACGCGCAAGCGAATTATTGAAATAAAATTAACCCATTTGTTAGTCCTAGCTAGTTTGTGTTGAGTGGACGTTAAAGCCCATTTCTCTCTCTCTCTATTTCATATTTATATGAAGACATATAGTGACGTGTAAATACATATATAAACAGATACCCACGTCATGAAGTAAATCACTTTTATGTTTAACCAAATAAAGATGCCGCAGTCTGATTAAAAGAACGATCTATATTTTTTGTTTCGTTTTTTTATGCTTTCGATGACCTCCACTACTAGTGTAGTAAAGACAAGTAAAGCGAAATTCTTATCTATAAAAAAAGAAACGAATAGGATCTGTGTTTTAATCAGGTTGTGATGCCTTTGTCACTTTAAGCTTCGTGTATATCAAATAATCAAAAGATGTATCAGACCGAACAAAAATTAAATATGAAGTCTTAAGACCGTCTTTCGGTACTTTTTAATAAATCATATTTTTCCCATTTTAAAGCTATATTATTTAAAGTATACATTAGCCCGCAGCCTATTTCCATATCTTTTTATCTCAGTACTGGCCATATGATTCCCAGTTCAATTTATTTTTGAATGTTACATGGAATACACATATATATCTAATGGATTTGTAACTTTTAAATAAGTGTCGGAAAAATATATTCATCAATTTTCATTTCATCAACATGAACAATTCTGTAATCAGAAAGAGTAATAAGTATTTAATAAATGTTGTCAAAGGCACAAATACATGTCATTACAATTTTGTCCTGGTTTGGCCTCCATAATTTTTTAAGGTTACAAGGGGAATAACTCTGTTTATCCTCTTTCAATCATGGCGTCGAACACGAAGGAGAAAACACGTGTGGCAGAAGAAATCGAGTTAGGATTTATTGAAGAGGCCGATAGTAATAGTTTGTTGAGTCATCAGTTTCCTAGTAAAGTAGGGGGCTTGCCGGCATGGCTGTCACTGAAGCCATTACCAAACCTGCAACAGTTGAAGTGTTTAAAATGTGGCGAGCCGACCGTGTTTCTGTTGCAAGTGTACGCACCGCGTGATGAGGTCGAGCAAGCCTTTCATAGGACAGTATTTATCTTTGTGTGTAGAAATCCGTCTTGTTGTGTCAGTAATACTAACAGTAATTTTCGGGTATTTAGATCACAGCTACCGAAGATAAATGAGTTTTATAGTTCCCAGCCACCAAAGGAGGGCGTGTCAAATCCGGACGATCACCCACACGCAGGGAAACTGCAACCCTTGTGCATCATATGCGGAGCTGCGGGGCCGAAATTATGCGGTAGATGTCATAAAACGTCTTACTGCAGTAAACAACACCAAACGATCGACTGGAAGTCCATACATAAAACTATCTGTAAAGACTCGGATAACGTGTCCTCCCCCGGAGAAGTGAATAAACCCATGTGTTTCAAAAGCCCGAATGTTCTTTTCCCAGAATTCGATCTTGTGACGGAGCCAGAGAACTATACGAAAACGAACGAAAAGGACGAACAAGAAAAAATGAACGAATATAAAGAATTCTTAGCATCCGAAGCAGCCAGGTCGTTGTCGGAAGACCTCGACGAGAAAGAACTTGAACGAACCGCAACGAAACAATCCGAAGATGACGATCAGTTTTTAAAGTTTAAGGAGAGAATTCGACACGAACAACAGCAAATTCTTCGATTTAATCGCGGCGGTGAACCATTGTGGATTTCCGCCCTGAATAAACCGAGTGAAATACCTCGGTGCACGTGTGGGGCTGAACGAGAGTTCGAATTCCAGGTATTACCGCAACTGTTAAATGATCTGAATGTGGATAGTTTGGGTGCAAGTATTGACTGGGGTGTTCTGTGTATTTATACGTGCATAAATAGCTGTCATATTGGTAATAACTACCAGGAAGAGTATCTATGGAAACAAGACATTGTCAAACCCGATTGACAATAAATAAATTATGTGTTACGATGCACGATTTGTTATTTATGATATTAAATTAACGAAAAAGAAATTGTTTATGACTTCACGATTTACTGAAATCACTTTGTTATTTTGTGATATTAAAAAGATAATTATACAATAAGCTATTTTTGTTCGGGATTTTTTTCATTCATGTGATGAGCTGCTCTTCATAAATGATTTTCCTTGACATTCTAAGAAATAATGTCAACAACTTGACTGTTAAAAATTAAAAAGAGCGTGTCCGGTCGTGCGACGGCCGCGTATCTTTTTACCTTAAAGACTTCGCACGAGTTCTTTCTAATTATTGTCTCTCCACCACCGCTTTGTATGGCGATGTTGCACGCAAGACGGGGAACAGGAGAGAATCGAAACCCCTCGAGGTTAGATATGCTACTTGAAACATACAAGCAGTGGGGTCGTAATAGAGACCGCATGATTCCAAGCGCACGACCCCTCTCCGAAGGAAGATTAAAATGCCGAACAGTACTAAAAAGTATTGTACCATTACATCACAAATATCTCTTTTAATCGAAAAATATCAGACTAATTTCACTAAGACTACAAGTAACTTTTCACTCACCGTTCCCAGTTGAATTAACACAGTCTCAAGAATTGCACTTACCATGCTGTCCGAATGCCTTGCAAAAACGCCATTATCTTGCTTAACAAAAAGGCCTTAACCTTCGCCATTGGATGCCGAATGACCTGATGATCCATGCGATTTTATTATCCAAATACGTGTCATAAAAAACTACGGCTGTCCTTGAATTGTGCTATAATTGTTCCATTACACAATAGAATAAAGGGAAGCATTTTATGTCTGGTGAATAATAATGATTATTTAATAGACCTGTACTTCCAGGTGTTAAAATCACGCAATCAAACAACTAAAGTTAAACTAGACAATTTGATTAATTAATTATAAATTGGGCGGAGTTATAAAAACGGGTTATAAAACTAGTTAATGAATTTATAGTTGTAATTAATGGCGATGCCGTTGAGATATAAATCTAAAAACAATGTTTATCATATTGGTTTTCATCATTATCTAATCCAGACAGTTATTAATTAATTATAAAATGAAATGGGGTTTAACGTCCTACTGTTCTGCTTCGACTGGATTAACAAAGACGGGCATACGCCATACAGTGTGTTAGGAGAAAAATTTTGCCCGGACAGCGACACTACGGTCTACTCTTATATCGAATTCCTACTAGCCAGGCCTTTTGCCATGCCCCACTGACAAGGTGGGGGGGGGGCGAATAATCCCGATAAGTTATCGCAGCTAACACAGGTAAGCGAGCGAACGTCTTACTCACTGGGTTACCGCGGCGTTGGCTTTGTTATTTTTCCAGCTGCTGACTCAATCGACAACTCTGACATCGTCGACGACGATCTTTTTTTTTAATAATTCAGGTAAATATCAGGGATCCTAACAACAGTCACCGATGATTTGTCGGGATCTCCCAGTGTCGGTTAATCGGTGATCATGAAGTCTTCGTATAACCGACAAATAACCGTAAGCGTGGGTCTCTCTACAATAGGATTTGTTTAATGTTCTCGAGTCTATAATTACTATCGTATTTGAGTGACATTTATAATGACTACTTTAATAATTAATGCAGGTAATTCTAAACAATGTCTATTTCCATTATAAGGAATTCTAAAAATGCCGGAGGACCCGCACCGTTCTCTCCGGGATAGACAGACAATTCTCAACTGTAGAACACATACATGCAGACAATCTATGCCACTGGACCAACTTTCTTTAGCCCTAATAGACCATAATTTAACAAGTTCTCTGGTAAATATTCATTAGCCTTTTAAAGCCCCACCATCCCACATAGTAATGGCGGAGTGGTGATTTCTAATACCATATACAACCAAAGGAACTTTCAGTAAGAATTTTTTTTTTGATCCAACAATATTATTCAATTTAAGTTGTGGCCCTTTAAAGTTTGGGTTAGTCTAGAACTGTGTCGAGTGAACAAATGAAATAAAAATAATTCTGTCATCTTTCATGTACAAGTCATTCCATTCTTCGAGAATATTTTATGCGCGTATGTGCTTAATTACATAACAGTTGTCTTGACATTAATTATGCATTATGCAAGATTTAGATAATGCGCGGTTCCCACTGTCGTGCGATGCATTACGATGGGGTTGTCGCTATTGGTTCCATGATCTGGCACGTGCAGATATATCTCGATACGATCAACACGATTGCTACGATTGATCTCAAACTGATTTCGGACAAATCACCTCTAGGCGAAGTTATGATGTTGTTGTTGAATGTTGTTTATTACAGATTTAACGTCCAATACATGTTATAAGATATTACGGACAGGCGAAGTTATGATTCTTTGAAGTCTTGACAAAGAAAACCTCAAATAATCTCTATAGTCCAGTACCATTAGCATTGGCACTGGAATAAACAAAGACTCGATTTTCGGTCATTTAAATATTAACCACAGAAAATGGTGTCACTATTAAAGTTTAAGTTGAAAATGTCATTCAAATTACTTTTTTTTCAGAGTGGCGTCATCACTGTTTGAAAATTTGACATAGAGTGTTGATTATCGTAGTTAATCGAGACTCAGCCTCGCTTCTCCGTTTTTAAATTAAATCATAACATGGCGATCCTATTTCAATCCGTTTACATCTGCGCAATTCGATGTTCTAAAAAACTGACTATAGGCTTGTTGCGTGGATAAATGTCTATTTAGTAGCCAACAAAAAACCTGCAATAGGCAGATTCACACTAATTACACTGCGAACTTTTATACGAGGTAATATACTTTCGACAATGCTCGCCCGTCCGTTCATATTCGTTTGAAGATACTATATACAGGTCATATTTAGCTTTTACCTGAGGTATTTTTTAAAATGTGTATACTGTACTTTTGAGATAATATCGAAACGATGCAGTATAACGTGCCTTTAATCATAATGTTCAGGACCCTTAATGTTCGGATCTGAACTCTGGGCAATATCGTCGCTTGGACTATGACATCTACAATCTGTAGTGTTCTGATCTGAGCTCTGGTATCTTGGTATGACGTTAGATTCAGAAAATAGACAATCTTTCTACAATCATTAATAATATATATACTTATAACCATCGTCTTTCTGTCACCAGTCTGTTAATACCTAAATAGATGAGATGAGAGAGAGAGAGAGAGAGAGGGAGAGAGGGAGGGGGGAGAAGGGGGGTGATGTCGATAATTTGCTGTGGCATGAAAACGCAGAACCTGGAGAAAACCCATGAGGCTGGACATGCGACCCCACTCCTTGTAACGTACAGACGTGAATCGAAACCACCTCATTTGATTCATTGACAGACCTTATGATCTAACGTAAACGCATATGTATCGCTCGTGTATCATTTTTCTTAATTGATTGTATGCTTTATAAGTCAGAGTTTATTGTTAGATTCAGGAGACTTGGAACGGCGCTCCTCCCGGAGTATACCTATTTCATGCTCCCAATAAAGGTCTATCAACTATGCTGATATTCCGTTATCTGTAGTGTAACAACCTGCGCTACGGCCCGTTATATCATTTCCCAAAACCTAAAAGTTCTTTTACGTGCACCACTGCAAAATGTACACTGGTCTTCGCCTCCTCGACTTTTCCTTCTCCACTAATTATAAGATAACTTTGCTGCGATGTCACCTTCGAAGACGAATTTAAAGACTATCGGGTTTTTTTTTCATATTTTACACCAATAATTGAGGCTTACCTGTGCTGCCAGCCAGGAATTAAACACATTCATAAACTCCATTGTGGACTTCCATCAATATTTATCACAATATGGCACAGATCTATAACGCTATCAACCGTCCTCGTTGCGCTACAAATGTTTTTATGGTAATAGGGACTTATATTTTGTTTAAACATTATTGACGTTTTCTTTTGCTATTAAAAGGTCGGATTGGAACATTCCACGGATCATTTATTTTGCCATTATTAGATAAAACATTCCTTAATTAAATATGTATGTCAGTATCGCCAAAATCTATAGTTATATCCGATTCTTTATAGTAGGTTCTATATCGTATATATCGAAGATAACAAAAGATGTGATATGTCGAGAGTCAAATAAGTCGAATAAATTAAAAGTCACGAATGCTATTATGACAAAATGCATTCCCGTGTACAGTGGAATTTCATTTATAATAAATTGAAGGCACACATGATCTGTTAATTTTATGTTTCGAGAGTAATATCAAAATAGAACATACCAGAACGTCATAATGTGACAAAATGCATTTCCATGTACAGTGGAATTTCATATTAAAGGGACAATCCCGATAAGAACAGAGTCTCAAAAATTGAAGTCCGAGCATTTATGAAATTTATGGACCAAAACATAGAGGCATGGTGTATTTACCTTGTCTCAAAATTTCAGCTCAAAATATTGAGTCGTTTTGACGTTAACGTCAACACTGCTTATCCGGACACGTAACCCTTTTAAGATTTCGGGTCAATTTTTTCATTGGGTGACCTGCTAATCGATTCTCGTTTCTTGAGAGGTCTATACAGTGAATGACCCATGTTCTGTACTTGATAACAAAAGGTAAATTTCACCTACATATTATTTTTATAGAAAAAAGTCTGGTTTTATCCAGATACTGTATAACACAACGTTCTCCATTTCCAGATGAAGACTGTCAGGTTTAAGTTATTTACAAGCATATCACAAATATCGGGTTAGTTAATGGGTTTTAGGGGATTTTAACACAAAATTAAGCAGTTTTATTCCCCCAAAAGTTATCAGGATTGGGCCCTTAAAGTTCCAATTTCATATTTTCTAAGAAAGTCAAAACATAATTACTTCTATGTCTTTTGCTCAAAAGGTTGTCAACTCACTATTATACGATCATGGGCAAAATTTTTTGGGCATTTGACAGGCTGATTGAGGAAATAGTTACTCAATTACCTCCCTTGTTTTCCCATTCCTCTCCATGGACGGCCATCTTCAAACGTTTGAATTTGAAGTTGAAAATGATATTTTTGCCAATTTCTCAACTGGCAATAGTGAATTATAGGATTAATAGGATTATTCTTTAACAAGGTAGGACTGTTTATAGGTTCAATCTATTTTAGGGCTTTATTTTAATACATTTTAAAAATATAACTTAAAAAAATGCTATTGGAACTTTAACGAAGTCAGGAGAACAGGGGTTTGTCTTGTATATATCGAAGAGGGCAAATCTATTTTATGTTTGCTAAGTAAACCCAGCACATTAAAACGTCAGTGTTGCCAATGTGACAGTATACTATATCGTCTTATTTCCATATCAGTCTATCGTGGGTTCTGTTAAATAAATTAATATTGACAATGTACGAAATTCTTTTCCAAATACAGTGGAATTTGACGGACTCGAAGACAGGTTCAGTGTCAAACGAATCAATTTCATAAACGTACCAAAAAGTTTTTAAAAACTCTAAATTATTCATATATAATCATACACCTTGGTGTCGTCGTCTCACCAAGTCTATGATGTCTTGTTTACAGAAATACATGCCTCTTGTTGCAATTAAATTGTATTTTAACCTGACTAATTGTCGTTAATCGACAGGGAATACACCCGTTAAATAGCTAATCGATTTATTTAATAAAATGTAAAGAACCTTGCTACATATTCTAAATCCAAATAATCATCATCAATATAAAATGTCGACTTGTTTTGTAAATAAGTTTGTATAATCCCCTGAGTAATTTGTGATTGGAACATTGGTTTTCGTCACCCCCGAACGACTAGAAGATTTTCCTTGCTTTATAAGGCTTCAGTCTTGCATCAATGAGAACGGAGACAAGGTAGAAACGTCCCAACGGGTACCAGGATCGAACACGTTATGGTTAAATTCTTAAAGCAGTGCCACGCCTACTCAATCACCAAGGCAAAAATGTGGTTTAACGTCCTACTGTTCTGCTCCGAACTGAGCTAATGAAGGAAATTGTGCCTGGACAGCAGCCCTATGGCCTACTCTTATATCGAATTCCAACTGTTACATGCACGCCAATGCGTTCACGGGACCTCGGATTTTAGTCCCATCCGAACGACTAGACAGCTGTCCTTGTCAGGCCCTCCATCCTGGGGACAAGGTGGAAACATCCGAACGGGCACCGGGAACGAAAACGTTATATTTATCATATTAAACCAGTGCAACACCAAATCAATCGTAACATAAATGAAGCACTATATAATTATATGGTAACATAAATGAAGCACTATATAATTAATTATATGGTAACATAAATGAAGCACTATAATTATATGGTAACATAAATGAAGCACTATATAATTAATTATATGGTAACATAAATGAAGCACTATATAATTATATGGTAACATAAATGAAGCACTATATAATTATATGGTAACATAAATGAAGCACTATATAATTATATGGTAACATAAATGATATGAAATGGGGTTTAAGGTTCTACTGTTCTCCTCCGACAGGGTTTAATGAAGACGGGCATAAAATGGGGTTTAAGGTTCTACTGTTCTCCTCCGACAGGGTTTAATGAAGACGGGCATACGGCACCACGGCCTATTCTTATATCGAATTCAAATTGTCAAGGGATCTGTTACGTACACGCCAATGCGTACACGGGACCTCGGTTTTTCGTCCTGCGTCACTGAAAAAGGGGAACGACGCTGAGCAATACCGATGAATTTTCGCTGCCAATGCAGGGCGCGTCTTACCCACTTAGCCACCGTCACCCCCCCCCCCCCCAATCACCAAGGCTTCCGAATCGTAAAATAAGTGAACCACTATTATATGGTAACATTATGCATTATCGTATATACAAACCAAACGTATCATTATGTAGTTTAAGTCAGTGAGCTATAACAGTTTTGTTTATGTTCAGATGAAAGAGTCGATATTGCCAATCGCTATAGTATAGATTTTGTTAGAAGAACTAAAATTGGTATTGTTAATATTGTATAGTACCACGACTATTAACTTTACATTACACTGAATTGACGGACATTAACACAGATACTCTCCCGGGGCGAATACAATTCTCTTCTATCGTCCTATCGGTCAACATGTCGGGTTATTTCACTAATATACTGGGACGCAATGAAAGCGGAACACCACTTATATAAATGGGTTTGAGTGACCTACTTTAATCTTGCAATTCTGGGCCCTGTTGCTCGAAATCTTAACTTATGATAAAATCCAAATTTTAGTAGATACTTCAATTTTTATTGGTTAAGCACTAAAATCAATCTAATATTATTCAATCAAAAAAACTAAAATTTGGATTTTTTCTATTTAAAATTTCGTGGAACGGGTCCCTGAATGTAACAACATCAAATGGTGTTTTGACTTTCGTTTAAACAAACAAAGAATCAAATTCATCAAAGACGAAAATTTAATTTGACAGAATGGGAATGTAAAAATCACGGGATAGCAAGTCCAGTATATTATTACCCACGTAGGCAAGAGTTAGCCCCAGGGAGCCACCAGATAGAAAGTCATATTATTATTATTACCCATGTAGGAAAGAGTTAGCACGTGGTATATAGTATTACCCATGGAGGAAAGAGTTGCCAAACGCATTGTTCATGGAGGCAAGAGTAAGCAGGCGCATTACCCATGAAAGCAAAGATAGCAAACGATTTACCCATGGAGGCAAGAGTTAGCAAGCTAATTTATTGCCCACGAAGGCAAAGATAGCAAACGAACTACCCACGGGGGCAAAAGTTAGCAAGTGAACTACCCATGAAGGCAAAGATAGCAAGCGAATTATCTATGGAGACAAGAGTTAGCAAGCTAATTACCAATGGAGGCAAGAGTTAGCAAGCCATACCAGGGCAATGGATAACCACCGTCTTGATTTTATGGACTAAAATTGCAAATATTAGTTTATTGACTGCATGACCGATGTATCATTGGTTAATCAAAATGGTGTTTCATGTGGAACACAAACCTTATTTAGAATAAAGGCTTTAGAATAAAGGCCAGGATATCTAAACTTTATCGACCCATTTGTCCGATATTGCCTGCAGGTTAGATCGTAGCCATCCATATTTATACCATCGTAGGCAAACTTAAAATATTGACTCTCGCTTCCAATCATGACGGTTTTATAGGCAAGATAAACTTTATGTGACCTGAGCGTGTAAATTTATTTTTTTCAGGATGAAATCTCTATTATTATTTGGTCATTGTTTATTGGAAAAGATAATGGTTTGTAATTAACTGGCTGGATGATCTATACTACCCAGCGTTACTATATTCAGTTTAGTGACTGGTCAATAATTATATAGATATTTACTGCGAGAGAGAGAGAGAAATGGGGTTTAACGTCCACTCAACACAAACTAGGTCATTTCGGGACTAACGCATGGTTTAATTTTATTTCAATAATTCGCTTGCGCGTAGGGGTCTTTAGCAGTGGGAGGAAACCGGAGTGCCCGGAGGAAACCCACGAGGTTGAGAAGGCGCCCCTATCTCCATGCCACATACGCTCACACCAGGGCTCGAAACCACAGCCGCAAGCCAGAGGTGACCGGCCAGCTAGAGGTCGAAGCGCGGCACTCTAGACCACTAGGCCATCCCAACCCCCGATATTTACTGCCGACTGATCATCAATTAACTGTAACACGGTGACATGAAATGGAGTTTAACGTCCTACTGTTCTACTCCGGACCGGGATAATGAAGACGGACATCCGCCATGCAGTGTGCTATGGAGGAAATTTTGTCTGGACAGGTGCGTTGCGGCCTACTCTTGAAAATAAAATAAAATGGAGTTACTGTTCTGGGCCCTGTTTCACGAAATTTTAACTTAAGATAAAATCCAATTTTAGTAGATGCTTCAATTTTGATTGGCTAAGCACTAAAATCAATCTAATATTATCCAATCAAATTACTAAAATTGGGATCTTATCTTAGTTAAAATTTCGTGAAATAGGCCCCTGCTCCTAAGTTGGGCTAATGAAGACGGGCGTACGACATGTCAATTGATCTTTTACGTACACGCCAATGTGTACACGGGACCTCAGATTTTCGTCCCACCCGAACGAAACATCTGAATGAACATTCCCGACCTCCAGGCTAGTGCCTTGTCCACTTGGCCACCAGGATCCCTGGTAACACAGTTGATAATTCATATCACATATATTAACATATTCAATACAATTCTTTTAACTCAAATAGTAAGTGCAGGAGGGTTGCACCACACACAATTTTACACAAAAACAAATATATGGACAAGACATCATACTCAAAAACCACAAACACAAACAAATCAAAGAGAGTGAATGGATCCGGGGGCTAGCCGTAAGCGTCCACTGCGCTGTACAGTCCCGGGCCTGTGGTGACACAGACTTCACTCATATTTGAAAACAACTGGGAATGCAACCCAGAGAAATAATTATATAGTATCAGCATGAGTCATGATCTATTATATGTTGCAAGAATTACGAATGCAAGCATATTGTTGTATAAATTCCGCTACACAAGTAAAGAGGGTGGTGGGGCCATCTAAGTAAAATTCAGATCTATATTTCGTTTCGGTTTTTATAATTCCAATGGCCTACACTACATGTAGATCTAACAAGACTTAGTTATAGCGGGAGTTCACGTTCAGTCAGTTCAGATGTCAAGCATGCGACATTAGACCCTATAACCTCAGTCATTTGATTAACCTATCAGAATCGTTGTTGCTTTGTTTTGATTTCTATCGCTGATAATGCCAACCCACAATTACGCGCAAAAAAGGTCAAACCCTTGATTCGACAGACAATTTGATTGGCTGACCCGACATTACAAGCCGAACACGAGTTAAATAACAAGTATTTCAGATCCTAATGTAGTAAAGACAAGTAAAACGAAATTTTGAACTATAAAAACGAAACGAAATAGGATCTGTGTCCTAATCAGATTGGTGTGGGGAGAGGGGGGGGGGGGAATGGTTATCCCGTGCTCGTTGTAGCATAAGGTCTGTCATTGAGTCAACAGGCGAAGTTTCGATTCCCCGGTCGTGCGTGACAAGGAGTAGGGTCGCCTGTTCGACCTCGTTAGTTTTCTCTCGGTCACCCGGTTTTCTCCCACTGCGAAAGCGAATTATTTGAATAAAATTGAACCATATTTTAATTCCGGAATGCCTCTGTTTGTCTCGAGTGGGTCTTCACCCTCTCTCTCTCTCTCTCTCTCTTTCTCTCACTAATCACCCCGGTTACCTCGATGCGACTCCCTTTGTTTATAATTTGAAATCAGGGCTAGTTTTATAGACAGGAAATATCACAAAGATAAATGAAAACACTAAGCGATATATTATATTTACGCGATCGTTCAATAAATATTATCTTCAAGTCGTCATCTCGAAGCTTTTCTGATTAATCTGTTTTTCTTAAATAAGAAAGTATTATGATTAGCAAGAAAAGATCGCATGCTGGATTTAAACAAAGAAAACATGCGAAAATTGGTCAATTAAAGACACTTTCAGTATAAATATTTGATTAATTGACTTGCTAAGAAAGCGGAAAGTATCTTCGTGAGAACACTAGAAATAATATTTTGGAATGAAAAAAACAAAAACAAATGGTATTTACATATCAATAAATTATTGTACGAGTTTCAATTGTTCTAGCAGTTGTACAGTAAATAAGGTTTATGGCCTCACCAATTTCTCAGTGTTGGATACCAGGTTCATTCAGCCTAGATTCACCTTTTCAGGTGGGGCTGGAAAGGAAAAATACTTAGCGTGCATAGTGTTCATCAGGATTTTCCGGCCTGCCTTCCCCTTGTCAGTGATGCATGATGTTTAGTCGTTCGGATGGGAAGAAAACCCGAGGCCCCATGTATACATTGGAATGTGCGTATAAGATCTTTTGGCAGTTGGAATTCGATATAAGAATAGGACATAACGCAAAAGTTTCCCCCTTAGCACACTATATGGCTATGCCCGTCTTCATTTACCCAGTCGGATCAGGACAGTAGGACGTTAATTAAACCCCATTTCATTTCATTTACTCATTCACAGTAGTCGTTAGGATAGTTCCAAAAACCGAGGTTCCATGTATACCGAAGACACCACGCTACAGATTCCACAGCAGTGCAGTGCCGCTGCCAGGTCAAAATTCCCCAAGCGTCTTCATAATCCAGGTTGATTTCATTTCATGTGATATCAAACTGCTAAGTGAATGCCGGGGTTATAAATATACACTGAAAGGGCAGTATAACCGTATTATACAGTTTGATGAATAAATTTCTATAATGTTACAAGTGATTTATTATTTTCAGACAATTATTGTCAAATCAAGTTTGATATAGCGTCCACGATATAGGTTTAATCTATATTTATAAGAATGTAGATCTTTGATATATGGTTCTAGAAGACAGGCAGCATGAACGATTGGAGTTTTTAAATTCCGAATTCCTCATTATTAGAATAAAGTTCTCAGAGAGAGAGAGAGAGAGAGAGAGAGAGAGAGGGGCGGGGGTAACCCGCACTAGGTCATCTCGGATTAATAATTGTTCATCTTATTTCAAAAATTCGCCTTCGTGTAGGAGTCTTTAGTCGTCGAAGGTATCCGAATGTGACTCTATTCCCCAGAGACGAAGGGGGGGGGGGGGTAACCTCAACTCGACCTCACTAGTTCATTTCGGGACTGTTATATGGGTCAATCCTACTTCATCAATTTGCTTCAGGGTGGGCTCTATAAGAGGGGGGGGGGGGCTGAGGAGATGGAGGAGGAAGGTTTTTGCCTACTCGTTTAACGAATTCAAACTGCCAACGGTTCTTTTGCGAACGACTAGGCAACCTTTCTCTGTGTACCGATCAAGGCCAACCCCTGTCAAGAGATACGAGACAAATAACCATGAATAACAGTTTCTGGAGACCTTAATCTTGTGTAATAAAATACACTTTGCCATCGCACCTTTTTAACACATGGGACCAATTCCTTGTACAAACACGCTAAAAGAACATACAATAAAATACGAAAATACGGCGCACTGTCAAATAGAGGGTAAAATAAGGGTTTGAGATGAAATGCTGTGTCTGTGTTTGGCTGTGTTTAAAGGGCCAATCCCGATAATATTTTGGAGAATAAAACTGCTTAATTTTGTGTTAAAATCCCTTAAAATCCTCTCCTTAAGGTCGAGCAACTAACTCAATATAATTATGTGAACCAGTCTTTTTCTGAAAATGGAGACCGGTGTACCTAGCTGTATTATGCGGTGTCTTGATGAAACACAAAACTTTGCACATAGTTTCTTATTAGGGTATTTGATACATTAAAACAATCGACGTTTTATAAAGGTCTATACTTAGTTAAATAAGGCGACCAATTTCGAGTAAATTCTCAACTTTAGGTCTGAGAATGATTTGTGAACTCGGGGCCAGGTAAATACACTATTCTTCTATACTTTGGCGCTTAAATTTCATACCTACTCAGAGTTTTATTTTTGAGCCTCTATTCAAAACGGGATAGTCCCTTTAAAGGAAACTGTGTTGCCATCAGCATCCTAGTGTTTACTCCAAGTCTGTCATCATAAACAATCGTCCGACATTTTCTACAGATATTCACTGAAGCCATTTTAAACGATAGACTTTCCATATTTAATCAAATACTAATAATGAACTGGCAATGAACAACAACTCATCGTTCGAGTTGGGTGGCCGAATGGTTAGCGTGCGCGCGTTGTACCATAAGATCTGTCATTGAGTCAATTCCTCGGTTGCACGTGACAGGGAATAGGGTCGCCTGTCCAACCACGTGAGTTTTCTCTGGGTTCTCCGGGTTCCTCCCACTGCTAACGAAACCTTCATGTCGAGGGGAAGTTAAACCCCATTTCTCTCATAAGCCCCCCGGTTGGGACAGAAAAGTAGATGGTAAAATTCATCGCATTAAGGTTTCGTTTAACCTGGGTTGCTGCTTTAACTTGAACTCAATATTACAGATATTTCCCATGTTTGTGTCTAGGTGTCTGACGGTTGAAAATATCGAACTCTGGTAAATAAATATTGACGACGATCTCTCTTGTCTCAAAGTTTGTCTCATATCGACAGAATATAAACACAACTAGAAAGTTATACGTCAACTTAAATTCAAAGCCTTCTTCCAGTACAATTGGAAGGTTTGTGTCTTCTAAATGATAACATTGGTTCTACTATGTGGTTAGTTAATAGTGCGACAGATAAATAGCGTTCAACGACCGCTCAACACAAATTAGGTTATTGTGGGACTAACATATAGATCATTTTTATCTAAATAATTTGCCTAGATGTCTGGGGTAATGGAATAGTATCATTACACGAAGCAACGGTCATTTAATGAGTAATGACCACGCTATGACTAATTGCCATGCAATTGTTATGTAATGGGTAATGAACACGTAATTGTTATTATCATTTAATGACCATGTAATTGGTAATGCCCATGTAATGAGTAATGTCTATTCAATGAGTAATGTCCATTCAATGGGTAATGAACAATAAATCATTATTAGCATGTAATGTCTAATGACCAAGAGATGATTAATGACCATGTAATGAGTATGACCATGTAATGAGTATGACCATGTAATGGGTATGACCATGTAATGAGGTTTAACGTCCTACTCTTCTGCACCTAACCGGGGCTAATGGAAAACGGGCATACGCCATATAGTGTGCTATGGCCTACTCTTATATCGAATTCCAACTGCCAAGGGATCTTTTACGTGCACCCCAATGTGTACACAGGACTTCGCCTTTTCGTCCCATCCGAACGACTAGACAGTTGTCCTTGTCAGGCCCTCCGTTCTGCATTACTAACAAGGGGAAACCACGCCGGAAAATTGAGATAAACTTTCTCGGCCAATGCCGGGATCGAAAACCCGACCTCCAGACTAGCCTTACACATTTAGTCACGTGATTCCCGTACATATTTATAGAAATTCGTTTACACAAACAGGAGATATGACGTTAAAAACTCCGGTTAAATTAGTGTTATTGTTTTGTTTTTTACCACATTATCCAGTAACAATTCAATACAATCTCGACCGTGTTCTATTTTTGAAGAACAAGCAGCAACTTAGTAAAACCGCCTTTATGGTTAACCTTATAATTTTCGAGTGTCTGGATGAGCGAGATTATAAAATCATTAACAAGTCACTTGAAATTTTTCTGTCAAGAACATACAAAGAGAACATATCGTCAGCAACAATATTGAAACGACTGTAAAAAGTTGTCAGCTCGGGGGCAAATATTTTCTCTGAGTTCTCAAAGACAGATATCCATTCCAATTTCTAAAGCTGGAACGATTCCAGTAATGGCGTATAAACTCTTCATTACGGAGTAAATATTGACAGTGGTCATACAAAAGAAGTAGTTCCATGAAATCCTGGACCGTGTCTAAAAGTATTTAAGGTTGAAATCAATATGGCGGCGATCAATATAAGATGGTATAAACATATAACGTCTATTAAACATTCCAAGGAAAACTGAATGTGATTATTTTTTTTAGATAAACCCAAATCGTGTACGGTTGTGTTAGAAATGATTGCAGTTTTATTATTAGCTAAATGCACAGACAATAAATGATTACATTTTACTGAATCAATTGATGATTACTTAACACAGACATCTTAATAAATTAACAATAGAGGGAGGGGGGAGACATGGGGTTTAACGTCCACTCGACACAAAACAGGTGATTTCGGGACTAACCCACGGTTCACTTTTATTTTAATAATTGACTTCAGTAATGATGATAGCGGTTATAAGACCTAAAATACGATCGCTAATTTCTCGGTTCAGAATGGACCATTCTAACTGAAATTTTCAGCAAATTCACTTTATATTATCTAGATTTTAACTATTATAATGAGTATTGCGAGCTTTTTATCTAATCTCTCATAATATTTCCTTAACTTCACATCAAACAAGTAGAAATAAAACAAATATTTATATGAAACATGATTTTTTTTTTTCATTTGTGAAGTGATCGATCTATAAATATATCTATATAGAGAGAGATTGGGTATATATAGAAAATCCCCTACGAGTCTTTTTTGATATCAAAAAATATCAACACAAGTTGATAAAGTAAAAAAACAAGGCACTGTCGAGTCTTTTTTACTTTATGAACGAGTGTTGATATTTTTTGATATCAAAAAAGACGAGTTAGAGATTTTATTTATCACACAATCCTTTCTTACATGCACAAATAAATAAATATTCTTTGGTATAAATTTTACTTTTACTGAATCTGAAGCGTAGTGATACATCATTTTTTAACAGCAGTTTAACTATTGCAAAGTCCTATATATTGACCCAGTATTTCTTTCATGGTCAATTAAATAAAAACAGTTTCTTTTTAAGGAAAAATAAGTTACCTTTTATTTTAAAAAAAAAGTGATTTCCTTAAAATAAAAGAAAGTGGTTCCTTTTTGATTGACCAATCAAATTCATGTAGATTATGTATTTTATCACACAAGCGATATCTACTGTCAAATGTGTTATTGGGTGATAAATTGCGTCATCAAATAGATATTAAACTTAAAATAGCATTATGCAAGAGCAAAATCTGCTTATTACAAGTCTTTCTTTAGGCCTGAAATGTTATCTAGATAAACAATTAGATATTAATTAACTTATCCAGACCATACTAAACTCTTGATGTCAAGGCTAGCCTTCGATGTTGGCGGATTAAATTCCTATATGCCGCTTAACGGCCATTGGTAATTAAATCAATCAAGTGGATAATCGAGACTATGCTGTTTATATTAATGATTTTGGTTATGATACCGGGTCTATGTGAATATTTCACTCGCTTCGTTCTCGGCTAATAGTGGATCAATTTGACTGAAATTTTCAGCAAATTACCTTTACACTATCTAGTTTTTAACTATTATAGTTAGAACTGCCGTCTCTTTATCTTATCTCCCATAATGTATCTTTAATATACAGTATAGTCAAATATCGATGGAAACTGTGTATATCTATTTAATATCAATAGAGACTGCCTATCTAATATCGAATTCAATATCGACATAGATATAAAGACTTCGTGAAGCCAACGACCTTTTGTTGTAATTATGTAGTGTCACTCGGCAAACCTCGGCAGATTCCATTACCCTACATCTAGGTCCCGGAATCTGCAGAGGTTTGCCACCTGGGTTTAACGACCTACTTTTAGTGCCACCCCGGGCGATTGCATTGAGAGATGAGTCATTTGGGAACTAACATATGGTTTATTTCTTTTTTTCAATAATTCGCATTCGCTTAAGCGTCTTTAGCACGAGAGAAAACTCGGGGGCTTGGAAAAAAACCAATTAGAATCTGGGAATCGAAACCACACCACTTGACTCAATGACAGACCCAATGAACTAAAGCGCATGCGTTATGACAGATCTTAGTATCTAGGCCGCACGCATTAGGGAACCTTGTCATACCCCCCCCCCACACACACACACACAGCGATGCCACTTTAAATAAAACTGGCATCACTAATAATTATGCCCCCCCCCTCATTCCCACTCGAATTTATTTTACTGACATCTCGTCCAATTCTCAAATACAAATATTAGCTTTTCCAGATATCAGTACTTTATGGAATCAGTACTTTATGGAATTAGACATTTGTGGACATTTGAAACTCAAGATGGTTTATAAATGCAAAATCAGTGAATATTCAATCAGTGCACAAGGAATTTGTGGTAAAGTGTCGAAAAGCATCCATCTCTAAAATTTAAACCCAGATAGGATCAATATTTTCACAATTTTAGTCGTGTTTAAATATGCTATAACCCCAGTCTAAATATACACAAGGCCAATCAAAATTACCCACACAGCTGTTGACGTAAGGGCTTAACGTAATGATGTTGACACAACGCCCTGTATCGTTGACGTAACGCTTATGATGTGTTAAACAGAAATTGGATTGACAACATCTTAAGGCCTTTATCTGTGTTTGTCTTGTGTTGGCCTACGTGTACATATTATGTAATTTCTATTTAACGATAAACAGGGAGACGACACTAAACACAACAATGAGACAACAAACATAAACAAACCAACACAAGGTACAATATTATGGACAGAGAATTACTGAGTTTAATACTAATAAAATTGTACCTTGTGTTAATATGTTCAATTACTAAATGTCAATCAAAGAAGATAAACAAACTAGACAAACACATCCGGAACGGAATGCGAGCACAACAAGGGAGCGCCACGTGCATGCAAGCTTTGGCCATATATATATACCATAGATTCCCCTTTGGCGCTATTGTTAATTCTTGTTTCGTTGACATTGTCTCTAACATTGTCCCAAATTTTCGTAGTCTGAAATATGGTTTAACGTCCAACTGTTCTGCTCCTATGCTGGGTTAATGAAGACGGGCATATGTCATGCAGTGTGCTATGATGGAAACATTGCTCGGACAGTGGGATATTTTACAGGCACGCTGATGTGTACTCGGGACCTCGATTTTTCGTTCCATCCGAATGACTATACGTTGTCCCTTGCCAGGCCCTCCGTCCTAGAAGGGAAGGGGGCCACGCAGGAAAATCCAGTTGAACTATCTCGGCCAACAAAGGGGATCGAATATAGCAAGCCAACGTGCTACCCACACTACAAGCCATCGTGGATCTTCAAGAATCAATAAATAATGCTGTCAAAATAGTGGACTAAAAAAACAATATTATAAATCCCTCTACACTAAATCATATTAATTTATCAAGATCGAGATTACTATATCTTAAGTATATGTTAAAGTTATACGGCATATATAGGTAACTAAGCTATGGATAATAACGGTGGTACACCTACTTCACTCAACGATTTTATTTTTAAACGAAACTTAGTAATTGAAATGAAATGAAATGGGGAGTTTAACGTCCTACTGTTCTGCCTCGACAGGGCTAATGAAGACTGGCATACTTCATACAGTGTGCTATGAGGGGAATTTTGCCCGGACAACAGCATTACGGCCTACTCTTACATCGAATACCAAATGCCAGGGGATCTTTTACGTGCACGCCAATATGTACACGGGCCTCGCTTTTTTGTCCCATCCGAACGACTAGACAGTTGTCTTTGTCAGGCCCCCCGTTCTGCATCACTAACAAGGGGAAACCACGCCGGAAAATTGAGGTGAACTTTCTCGGCCAATGCAGGGATCGAATACCAGACCTCCAGACTAGCCTTACACAGGGATAGAGAGAGGGAGAAATGGGGTTTAACGTCCACTCGACACAAACTAGGTCATTGTCATTTCTGAACTAACATATGGTTTAATTTTATTTCAATAATTCGCTTGCGCGTAGGGGTCTTTAGCAGTGGGAGGAAACCGGAAATTCCAACTGGCAGACGATCTTTTACTTGCACGTCAATTTGTACACCTGACCTCGGTTTTTCGTACCATGAGAACAACTAGACATCTGTCATTGTCAGGCCCTCCGTCCAACATCACTGACAAGGGGAACCACGTAGTAATTTCTCAATAACTTTCTCGCCAAAGCAGGGATCGAATCCGCGACATCCTGGCTACCGAGCCAGCGTCTTACCCACTAAGCCACCGTGGCTACCAAATAGTCTAAAGAATGAGCTTTAGATCATATGGTCCGTCATTGAGTCGAGTTGCCTGATTTTGATTCCCAACCTCGTAGGTTTTGTCTGGGACACCCCACCCCTCCCCTCTTCCTCTCCATTACAGGCTTGTAGAGGATAATGACTAATTTGATAGCTGTATTAAAACTCATGAAAACTTTTTAGTTTTGTTTCATTTCTGAAGATATAATTCATTACAAGAATTCCATGTATATGGAGACAACATTTTCAATATGGCCTCTATAGGTAGTAATCTGGTCGGGTATTTACATACGGTGTATATACATACGATAGATAGATATACATACGATAGATAACAGTGGGACTACAACATGGTTAGATTTATTATTATATTACTGTGATAAGTCAATACACATAGCCATACACCCTTCTATCTTCTTCAACACACGTTTAAACATCGTTATTGACTTACACTCGTAACGATGGATCTTCTATTCATGGTGTATTGTAAATTAAACACATATTCCCTTGTTTAACATTTATTCTATATCGACTTCATGGAGTATACCTTTTTATTAGTCCAATCGGTGCAGAAAAATGGAACATTAAACCCCATTTTATTTACGGTGGGGTGGGATTTTGGATGGTCGGATAAGGTATGTCATTGAGTCAACTGGTGTGGTTTCGACTTACCCGGCTGTACGCGACAAGGAGTACGGTCGCCTATTAAATCTCCTGGGTTTTCTCCGGGTTCTCCGGTTTCCTCCCACCGCTAAGGAACCCTCGCACAAGCGAATTATTGAAATAAAATTAAACCATATTATTAGCCTAGTTCAAAAATTACCTAGTTTGTGTTAAGTAGACGCTACCCCCTCTCTCTCTCCCTCTTTATCTCTATCTCTCTCTCTCCCCCGTCCCTCTCTCACACACTGACGTGTGTCTAGAATGGAGACGAGGAGTGTGTTTCATTAATAATTGGTTATGTTTAGATCTAAACAATGCTTGTTTATTGTCTGTCGTGTTCAACGTCTACCGCTGTTTTTGTTTCAAATACAACCATCGAGTATAATTCATGTATTATCTCTTTATTGTCATCAGTAATACAATCAATTCATGTCGACCTGCAATCATCCGGGGTATTATAATAAAAAAATGTTAGATTCACTGTTAAACGGCAATTATCTCGTGTGTGTGAACAGTGGCGTTAATATTCGAACGGTTTGTATTTAATTTGACATCCTATAAACTTAATTGATAAAACTGACGATGGCAAAATGTGCATGTGATACAAAGTATTCGTCAACTCTACTAAACCTAGACTAATACCCTGTGATTTACTTGTCAAAAAGTAAACGGTAGTTCGCAATGATCTGGAAATAGATTACATGTAATTAACATCCTTCGGTTTTACCCCGACTGGGCTAATCAAGACGCGTATATACGCCATACAGTGTGCTATCAGGGACATTTTGCCCGGGCAGTGACACTATGACTTAAGCAAGGCTGATACTTGCACGATTCCGTGACACGCATTGGCACGACGCGAGTCGGCACGACACGGTCCGATTTGCGCAAACTCGTCGTGCCAATGCGGGAAGTGCGTAAACAATGCGCAAACTATGCGTGAACTCGTCGTGCCAGTTCGTGTCAATGCGGACACTGATGGGCACGACAAAATCGAGGCCAAAAGTCGTGCAAGTGTCAGCCTGGCTTTACTCTTGTATCGAATTCAAACAGCTAGGGATTCTTTAAAAACAGAATACGGGATAAAATAAAACACCTTAAATGGGTTTTAACGTTCTGGGCCAAGCGGGCTAACGAAAACGGGCAAATTTTGACCGGAGAGCGACGTTACGGCCTAATCTTATTTTGAATTACATCTGCCAAGGATTCTTTTACATGAACATCTTTGACTAGACCGCCGTTGAAAAGGGGAACCACGCAGGAAAATCCAGGCGTATGTAAAACCCGGATCACCTGGTTAGAGAGCCAGTGCTATACTAAGTGAGCCGCAGTGGCGCCCAGAATACGAAAGAGGAGCGTATCAATAATATCCTTAGCGTCAACCCACAAATACATCCTGAACAAATAGTCTATGGCTTTATTTCTTGTAATAAACCAAGAAGTAGTAAATCCATGAAGTTGTGTTATTATGAAGGCTTTATTTCTGTTATTTAATGGAATAAAGTGGAATTATCTTAGATGCGCTATACAGTCACAATCTAGATCAAATACTCAAATTGACGGAAGAGGAATTCGAAGTGTTTCGAATGCAGGTGTAGCGATGAGGCAAATGTTTGTTGTTTTATTTTGGTTTTGTTACATGGTAGGCTTTTATTTGAGTTGGATACAAATATTATGTCAATCATTATATCACGTGATCAATTGACATTGGCACAGGTTAATCTTGACAAACATGTCAAGCCAAGGTCAAATAAAGACACGGGTCACCATAACTTTTACTTTATAGGTTTTCACTGAAAGAGGTATAAAATACATGTAACTTAAATACAGTTACAGGTAACTAGAATACAGCTACATGTAACTAGAATATCAGTAATTACAAATGCGGGTAACTAAAAACTAAAATACAGTTACATGTAACTAAAATACGTGTAACTAAAAAACATGTAACTAAATTACAGGTAAAATAACTTACAATAACGCCTAGAACCGGTTTTGACAATCATTTGCAACCTCAAATAAGGTATTTCTTCTTGCTTGCATTCAGGTGTAAACTAACTTTTATCTAGGCGATCCAGTGCAAATCCTACCTCTCTAAATTCAAGAGAGAAATGGGTTTTAACGTCCAGTCGACACAAACCAGGTCATTTCGGGACTAATACATTTAACTATGTGGTTACTTGTGTAGTGGAATTTATACAACAATATGCTTGCATTCGTAATTCTTGCAACATATAATAGATCATGACTCATGCTGACACTATATAATTATTTCTTTGGGTTGCATTCCCAATTGTTTTTCAAATTTGAGTGAAGTCTGTGTCACCACAGGCCCGGGACTGTACAGCGCAGTGGACGCTTACGGCTAGCCCCCGGATCCATTCACTCTCTTTGATTTGTTTATGTTTGTGGTCTTTGAGTATGATGTCTTGTCCATATATTTGTTTTTGTGTAAAATTGTGTGTGGTGCAACCCTCCTGCACTTACTATATGGTTTAATTTTATTTCATTAATTCGCTTGTGCGTAGGAGTCTGTTAGCAGTGAGAGGAAACCGGAGTAGCCGGAGAAAACACAGGAGGTTGGACAGGCGACCCTACTCCTTGTCACGTACAACCGAGGATTCGAAACCCCGACAGTTGACTCAATGGCAGGCCGTATGATACAGTCTACCGATATAAACTTTCAGTAACAATTGAAGACTGTATGAAATAAAATGGAGTTTAACGTCCTACTGTTCTACTCCGACAGGACTAATGAAGACGGGCATACGCCATGCAGTGTGCAATGGGGAGCTTTGTCCGAGCAGCGGCGCTATGACCTGCTCTTATATCGAATTCAATGGGATCTTTTACATGTACGCCAATGTATACACGCGACCTCGGTTTTTCGTCCCGTCCGAACGACTAGGCAGCTGTCCTGTTCAGGCCACCATCCTGTAACATTGACAAGGGGTACTGTAAGAATTAATTGTTTGTATCGTCCCCAGTCCTAAAATTCAACATGGGAGTGTTTATTGGTCGCGTTTTTTTACAATTTCTATAATATATATCATTAACCATCTGCTATTGACACGCCCTTACATAATAACTTTCAAGTAAGCAAACGTAAACATGTGGCCTACGTCATATTTAAACGTACACCCATATCTTTAAGCAGGACTTGTAATATAGGTCAAATGTGATTCATAGATCATAGTTTAAAAGATTATCTCTTAACTCTAGTATTGTTAACACATGGGACAAAAACTTTAAAGGTCCATTATGTAAAAGATACGTCATGTTAAAGATACATCATGTAAAAGATGCATTATGTTAAAAATGCATTATGTTAAAGATGCGTAATGTTAAAGATGCGTTATGTTAACGATGCATTATGTTAAAGACGTGTTATGTTAAAAATGCATTATGTTAAAGATGCGTTATGACAAAGATGCGTCATGTTAAAGACGGATTATGTTTAAGATGCATTATGTTAAAGATGCGTTATATTAAAGATGCGTAATGTTAAAGATACGTTATGTAAGTATTATATACAGGGTTGGCTTTTTGATTATTCAAGTTCAAAGTGGATATTGTAAAATTGTAGCACAAATTAGAAATTTCCTCGATTCTGATTGGTCGAAAAGTGTGGTCGAATGGACAATAAACCCCCTCTGAATTATCGAGGCGAATTACTGCGTATAAATATTACAGTGTATTTTTTTTTCATTTTTGTGGTCAATGTTCTTAATCAACTCAAATCGTTATTGGCAAATATCTTCAAGAAAGTCAGCACATATGAATATAACACTATTTACAAACATCATCTTTTATGAAAACACATTTCTGAAATACATAAAACAGTATCGCGTCTCGTGTTCTAATGATTCAAGCATGGTTAAATGGACAATAAACCCCCTCTAAATACGTAACAGGAAGTGTTTATCTCCTAATTAATAAGATTTCAATTTCAGTCAAATTACGTTATTCTGTGCGATGTTATGGGTGTCCGAAGTATTTACACGATAGTCTCGGTTGTTAAGTATCCTTGCTCCGATAATAAGCAAAGTTTGGATTATCCATTTTATTCTTGATTTATTCAATAGTGTGAGTATCCTAATCCATTAAACACCACGACCATCCGATTGTCTAGCGAGTTCATGTAAATAAATGTCGAAATAATAACTTAGGCCCCGGATCCATTCGCTTTATTTGAATTGTTCCTCTGTTTGTGATTTCTGCGTATTGTGTCTTGTCAATATATTTGTTGGTGTGTAAATTATGCGTGATGCAGTCCCCCTGCACTTACTATTATAAAACGATTGAAGTCAACAAAAGATCTGCATTAGACAGGTTTATCGCTTACACCTTTAATACCACAGGTGAATAATAATTGTATCATTTAAATAAGGAGAGTCGTCTATTGATCGCGACAATACGTTTTTCAAAACTAAAGTGCACAGAAGTAAAAGAACTTTTTAAAACCCATACGCCTCAACGAGACAACTCCGTCACTCCACACAAAGGACGCACCATTTGTCGGTCGTTGTTTCTGATTTAGTACGCTGTCCAGGCAAAATGTCTCTAGTAGCACACTGTATGCCTGCCTTCATTATCCCAGTCTTTGCAGAAAAGTAGGATGTTAAACCCCATTCTATTTCAGCTTCTCTGTGTTAATAGAAGGATGGCGCTCGATGTGTTTTCAGACAATGAAGATGGTTTAATGGTTTATTTTACTTGGGCGTATAATAATAGCAATTGAAGAGATTTGTTTGGCGATGTCAAGTTATTATTAACAATGGCATTATTCGACCGATTTGAACATACTCTCAGAACATCAAATCCCCGTAGTGCATTTACACGCTAAAAATAACCTCACTATTTAAAATAAATTTTAAAAAAAATCAAAAAGTTGATAATCGCCTATCAAAATAGTTTACACATCTATTACGTGTGACACGAGCTTTTTATAGTGTCTGAGAAGGATGTTCAATGTTGCAAATACATGTATAATGATATGAAATGAAATGGGGTTTAATATCCTACTGCTCTGCTTAGAACTGGACTGATTAAGAGGGACCTACGTCATACAGTGCGCTATGGGGGGAATTTTGCCCGGCAAACTGTCAAGCTATCTTTTACATGCAATTTGTTCATATGACCTCGATTTTTTGTCCCATCCGAAAGCGGCAAACTGTCGAGGGATCTTTTACGTGCATGCCAATTTGTTCACATGACCTCGATTTTCTGTCACATCCGAAAGATTAGACAGCAGTCCTTGTCAGGCTAACGAACGAGCGTCTTACTCACTAATCATTATAAGGCTGATATACCGTTTAGAGATTCAACCCTCAAGGGCTATAAAACCTGTCCTGTATCACGAGATTAATGCGCCCACAAGTAGACTAGTATTGACTTCATGATTTACTATAATAGTTTGCAGACATATTATTATTTATTAATACAAATACATTTTAAAATTTTATAACTTATAACATCCTTATCGAGTTCAATGAATACTTTTAAAATTTATGGACAATCTAATAAATGTAAACCGATTTTATACATATATTATGCAAGAGCTAAATCTGCCTATTGCAGACCTTTATTTAGGCCTTAAATGTTATATAAATTATTAATTAGACATAAATTAACATATCCAAACTATAATAATCAAATCTCGATGCCATCGGTAGTCTGTGATATTTACTGGATTGGTATCCGATTTTCTGCTCAACTTTCATTCATGATTTAATCATGAAAATGGATAATCGAGACTATGTTTTTTTATCATACCAACTTTACTAATGATGATCGGGGCTAGGCCGACAATTTAATCGCTAAACTAATTCTCGGTTCAGAGTGAATCAATCTGACTGAAATTTTCAGCAAATTCCCTTTACATTATCTAGTTGTAACTATGAGAACTGTCAGCGTTTTATCTAATCTCCCATAATGTATCTTTAAATGTTATTTTGGAGTAGATAACAGGGGCCAGACATTGAGACCCGGATTCATGAGAGGATTTGGAAGGATATAATGGCAATAAAATACAAGATATGCCAGTACGTACATCTTAAAGGTATTATATATGTTAGTCTATACGCTCGTAATTTATCGCCCACAAAAGAGCTTAGCAGCAAAATTAATGTATTTTAATCATGCGATATATTATTGAAGAAAATCAAGATTTATAGCCTAAAAAGTGTATATAAGTAGAGCCGCCTTAGGTTTTTTGTTTTTTAATCTGCGCCGTTCTAATGACGACCATCTTTAACAAAGACATCCGATGAGATATACTGGCTGATTAATTAATGCGGATACGTAATCCGTTGCGATAGATGGTGTTTGATAGAGGACAGTGACATCAAATAGGGTTTAACGTCCTACCTACTGTAGATTTACCAACCGGAATAACGAGAGAGAGAGAGAGAGAGAGAGAGAGAGAGAGAGAGAGAAAAATGGGGTTTAACGTCCACACAACACAAACTAGGTCATTTCGGGACTAACACATGGTTTAATTTTATTTCAATAATTCGCTTGCGCGTAGGGGTCTTTAGCTGTGCGATGAATCCGGAGTGCCCGAACGAAAACCCACGAGGTTGAGAAGGCGCCTCTATCTCCATTCCATATACGCTCACACCAGGGATCGAAACCACAGCCGCAAGTCAGAGGTGACCGGCCAGCTAGAGGTGGAAGCGCGGCACTCTAGACTACTTGGCCATCCCCCACCCCTGGAATAACGAAAACGGACATACCGTGGCGCGTCTTTTGATATAGACAAAGCCGTATCTTTTGCATATTTGTTTGGTTTGTGTCAAAATAGGGAAATTTGGTCTGGGAACTGTCGTGTCCGCATATTTGTCATCGATTTCCAACTGCATATGGTACGTTGGTTTATCGTCCCATACGACTTAGATGCATTTACGTTCCATGTCATCCGTTCTGCACCATTGAGAGAAAATGGGAAATGGCTGGATAATTCTAGGGAACTTTCGCGACCAACACCAAGATGAAATCCCCTAATTACTCACTGATCTACAGAGGCTCAGAATAATATAAAGCCATGTACGAACAATCCAAACCATTAGGCAAAATTCGAAGTCCTAAAAAGACGGCATAGGCAAAATTGTGTAATCAGCAAATGGACTGTTCACCGAGTACAAAATACACGACAAACAGTTCTAATTGGTGTCCGGAAGAGTAAAGCCAGGTTGACACTTGCACGACTTTTGGCCACGATTTTGTCGTGCCCATTAGTGTCCCCATTGATACGAACTGGCACGACGAGTTCACGGATAGTTTGCGCATTGTTTACGCACTTCCCGCATTGGCACGACGAGTTTGCGCAAATCAGACGGTGTGGTGCCGACTCGAGTCGTGCCAATGCGTGCCACGGAATCGTGCAAGTGTCAGCCTGGCTTAAGCTTACCCTGCCCATACCATATTCAAACTGGTTCAGGAGCGGGGCCGCGTGTCTCATCAGCAACATTACAGAAACAAACGTATGAATCGACAACAGCGGCCTTGAATTACGGGTATATGAACCTAACCAAACATTTTTCAATGGAATGAGAAACCTAATATTGACATTTTTAAAATGTGTGCTTTTCGTTTAGAGTCAACCATGAAAGTTACTCAACAATAGCTTTCCGTGACGTAATGTTACGTTTGCGTTTTCTGCAGACGTAAGGTTAATAGTTAGTGTTTACCGACAATGTTAAATATGTGCCTCTATATAGAGCGGCATGTTTTATCTCGCAGTTAAATTAAACACTGACATTTTTACTACATTAAACAAGGCAATAAGTAGATAAAGCTAGGCAAATGTTTTGATATAAGACTTATCGCCTTTAAATCTACGGTTGCTAGGGAAGCCTTTTTAATTCTACTGTTGTTAGGGAAGCTTACACTAAATTGTATTTATAACCTAAAACTAAAGAGGTGTATTGGTTAAGGAAAATATTTCTCCGCAAAGGCATGTTCATACAATCAGATTTTTTTTGATTCGTTTTAATATGTGTGTTCATTCATGAATCGACCCAAACTATAAACCATGAAAAGAATGAAATGGGGTTTAACGTCCTACTTGGCTTATGAAGATGGACATACACCATACAGTGTACTATGATGAAAATTGGCCCGAGCAGCGACGCTACGACCTATTCTTATGTCGAATTCCAACTGCCAATGGATCATTTACGCGGACGCCAATGTGTACACGGGACCTCGGTTTTTCGTCCCATCCGAACGACTAGACAGCTGTCCTTGTCAGGTGCTCCGTCCTGCAGACTGTAAACCAAACGATATGTTGGTTATTGCTTAACAATAGAGACCCTTCCAATTAATCTTTGTTATTATATATTTCGTCCATATTTCAGAGTTTACTGTAAAAATACAACACGAAATATTTTGGATTACATACATTGGAAGTTGTCGGATCAGAATTTTATTTTGGGTTTTCAGTTCTAATTTATTTCGATTCGTTTCAGCATTTATTTCGTTAAATCCGACACGAAATATAATATTAGATTACACAAATTGTATTGCCGGGTCGATATTTTATTAAATGCATCAATAAGAAACTATGTGCAAAGTTTTGAGTTTCTGGAACAATGATATTTGTCATAAACAATGATTGAAAGTTGAGTAAATTCTTAACCGAAGTCCGAGAATGCTTGCTGAACTCGGGGCATGGGCCATAATCTGACCACAGCTATGCATAATATCATTCAAACACTCATTTACTTACATTACAATTACAATGGCGTGTAGGGCTAAGTGTGACAAAATCAGTGTAGAGACAATGTCTTTTCGACTGTGGAGGAACAATATTACTTATATTGTATACATGCTGATATTCTTTACAAATGAATACAAGTGGACAGTGGTCAACCAATAATAAGTATACGGAGCCCCTAAAGAATATATACATTATTCGACATGGTAGCTTATATATATTCCTTTGAAATGAATGGTCAGCAAATACTGTTATCATATATAATATACAACGTTAATCGACAGGGTAGCGTACTTATATTTACGGTATATATAGAAATGAATACAGCTGGTCACCCAGCAAATAATGTGTCCATATTCAATGAAGTCACTCGATATGGTAGTTTTACTTTTATTACACGTCTTTGTGTATTTACCGCTATATGTAATTTGCCATGGCAGCTTATTCAGGGAACATAACGGTTCATTAATGAAACCATGGATAACTCAATTATCTTCCAGGTTGGTTGGATTCGGATACAATACAAAATATCCAGGACGATTTTCGTGCTCAGCGATCCTGGGAGAGAAATGGGGTTTAACGTCAACTTGGTACAAATTAGGTCATTTCGAGACTAACATATGATTCAATTTTATTTCAATAATTCGGTAGCGCGCAGGGGTCTTTAGCAGTGGGAGCAAACCGGAAGACCCGAAAAAAAAACCCAACAAGGATGGACAGGCGACCCTACTTCTTTCCACGTACAACCGGGGAATCTAAACCACGCCAGTTGACTCATTGACAGACCAGATGATACAATGCGCACGCGCTAACCATTTGCCCCCGACCACTCCCCTTCCAACCAAATATATATAACGACAAGGGCGAATGTTTGATAACGTTAACCGTGAACGCTCATGGCTCTGACCCCTGGATCCATTCACTTGATTTGATGTGGGCCTAGTTTAGTGATTTTAATGCCTGTTTTATGTAGTACCGTACTCCTGGACTTACTAATAGAACGAACTGTTGAGGGGGTACCTGGCGTCAGACATTTTCTGACTAAAGAAAAAATATTGACGCCCGAATAGTGCCATGACGTACAAGCAAGGAAGCTTGACGTCACTTCCAGCTGGTTTCCCTGGTCAGTCTATATATCGTATAGAGATACTAAATTAAAACGGTAAATTGTGAAGGCAAAGAATGACAGTATCAATATTTCTAAAAGGCAATCAATTATTTGAAAAGAAAATCGAAAGTTCTATTAAAACATGTCTTCTATGGTCGACATGAGGTTGTCGGTATTATCATCATACGCGTAATAAGCCCCGGAGTCAAATTTAGTGACGTCATTGCAATTCATTTTCCAAACATCCTTTACAGCTATCTTTGGAGGTAAATATCACTCCATGATAATCCCAGTGCAAGATGTCCCCTTGTCAGTGATGCAGGACGAAGGGCCTGACAAGGCCAGCTGCCTAGTCGCATTCGGATGGGACGAAAAACCTAGGTCCCGTGTACACATTGGAGTACACGTAAAAGATTCCTTAACAGGGATGTCCTCCTTGTCAGTTATGAAGGACGAAGGGCCTGACAAGGGCAGCTGCCTAGTCGCATTCGGATGGGACGAAAAACCTAGGTCCCGTGTACACATTGACGTGCACGTAAAAGATCCCTTAACAGTTGGAATTCGATAGAAGTGTAGGCCGTAGTGCCGCTGTCCGTGCAAAATTTCCCTCATAGCACACTGTATGGTGTATGCCCGTCTTCATTAGTCCAGTAGGACGCTAAACCCTATTTCATTTCATTTTCAGTATATAGTACTTCGGAGCGAACGGTTGTTTGAAACTTTTATTCCTTCTTCTTCTTCTATTAGTGTTTAACGTCCGCTTCTACCGATGGTGATATCACAGGGCACGGGTCTTTACTGTGGGAGAAAACCTGAGTACCCGTAATAATCCCATATCTCGCGCAAGCCACGTACGCTGACGCCAGGTGTCGAAACGACGACCGCAAGCCAGAGATCAAGGCGCGACACTATAAACAACCAGCACCCCCCCCCCCCCGCACACACACACAGCCCACCCCACCCGATCCCCACCCCTGTACAAATATCTTGAGCTCTCAATACGATGTGATGTGTTCGTCATGATTGTTAAATAAACTGAGAAATGAAATTCATTTAATTATTTACGTATCGCCGTTACGAAAATAGGCGACAGTGTCAATCATGTAACTCGTTATTTATAACCTCCTATGAAACCTACCCCTCCACCACCATCACCACCCGCCATTCATATCTGTCAAAGGATCCCCCATACCCAATTGTTCATTTTACTTTTTCTATTAATATTAAAGATAATATGGGAGATTTCATACGAGATGAAACAAGATAATGCAAAAGGAATTTACTAGATATTTCAGTCAAATTGATCCACTCTGAACCGAGAATTTCGCGATTGAATTTTCGGCCTAGCCTCGATCATCATTACTAAAGTCGGTACTATAAAACATCGTCTCGATTATCCATTTCATGATTAAATCATGAATGAAAGTTGGGCGGCAAACCGGAACCTGATCAATTAAATGTCCTAGGCTAGCGATGGCATCAAGAGTTGATTATGGTCTTGATAAGTTAATTAATGTCTAATTGATAATTTAAATAAAATATTTCAGGCCTAAAGAAAGGCCTGCAATAGGCAGATTTAGCTCTTGTATAATGTATGTTTAATGTCTATTTGTATTCCCCAAACAGTTATCTGTGATATTATTTGTTAAAGTTTATATATATATTATCTATGTTGTTATCAGATAGATAACCTGTGGATATTGTGTAACCTTGTATAAATACATACCATAGTCGGTAACAGTCGCGTTCTTACTACCTTTATTTCCAGAAACCCTTATTGCTAGAAACCCTTATTTTTACAAACCCTCATTTTTACAAACCCTTATTTTTTACAAATCCGTATTTCTAAAAAAAAACTTGTTTAAAAAAGACCGTTACTTCTATAAAAAAAAACAAAAAAAACTTTTTCTTAAAATCCGTTTTTTCGCATTGTAACGCTTTCTACAGAACAACCCATACCACTTATAATAAAATAGAACACCCCAAACCACAAACAATACAACAGATTTAGACAAGACGAACAATAAGAGTTTATTCATTGATAATAGCCTGAGTTAACTGGCGTGGTTTCGAATCCCTGGTTGTACGTGAGTAGGGTCGCCTGTCCAAATTCATGGGTTATCTCTGGGTGCTCCAGTGTCCTTCCACTGCTAAAGACCCCTACGCGCAAGCTAATTATTGAAATAAAATTACAACATATTATGTTAGTCCCGAAATGCCCTAGTTTGCGTCGAGAAGACATTTAACCCCATCTCTATCTCTCTCTCCCTCTCTCTCCCTCTGTCTCTCTCTCATTCTCTCGTTCTCTCTCCCATTGATAATGTTATGTATAGAGCGTGTGTTATCATTATTATGAATGACTGAGTAAAGTGTGCATATTGCTGAAGTGGCTCTAGTTACCAACAGGTCAAATAACAATCATTTTAAATAATCGTGCACAAAATGATATAAATAATAAACAGGCCATTCAAATAAAATGAAATGAAATGGGGTTTAATGTCTTACTGTTCTGCTCCGAACTTGGCTATTAAAGACGGGCATACGCCATACAGTGTGCTCTGAGGGAAATTTTACCGGTAATATGGCCTACGGTTCTACTCCGACCTAGGCTAATGAAGGCGGCATTTAAGAGTGGAATATCCGAAATAAGGTTTAATTAAATCTTACTTTTCTGTTATATTGCAAACTGACATGCACCCTGCGGTGGATATTTAGTTGGCAAGGTGATGTCAATGTTTTGGGGCTGGTTGGTGTGTAGCTTTTGTCCTATCCGAAAGACTAGACAAGGTAATGCCAATGTTTTGAGACTTATACGTGTGTAGTTTTTGTCCCATACCAGCGACTACTTATACTTTGTCAGTGCGCAGTGAAAAAAATAAAGCATAAAAATCACGTGGAGGCTTAAAAGAAAATAAAAATAATGAAATCAAGTTCTTACCTGTGATGGAATTTATCCTGTTTATAAAATCCAGCGGGGAGGGGGCGGTAAACAGGTGCCCGATGTTAATTCCCAATAAACTATAATATATATTGTAATGACATCGACTATATCTGTAACGGTATCGTATAATCCCGACGTTAAATCTAGCTGAATATTTTCACTACTTGAGCGTGTAGCAGTTACTAAATACACATTGATAACCTTGAATCGAGTACAACACCCAGCCCCAATATTATAAACCGACGAGCTAATATCACACTACTTTTATTTCATCTTTCTATTGACATTAAACCGGGGGGGTCAAAGGTTGAGATCGATAATACAAGCGCTATCATTGGCTGGATCTATATATGGTATGAAACATGAATCGGAATGTCAACACTCGGAGAAATGATCGCGAGGAAATTCGCTTTCACACGTTTAGTCTATACAATAATTAAGCTTTTATAAAATTATGCACAAATTTAACTTAAGAAGATTTTCGTCTATTTGTCCTTTTTCGTATTCCTTTTTTCTTTAGTTATTTGTTCAATTCAAATAAAGAAAGTTCGCTCAACAATCTGTTTACCCACTTTGTCTGTAAGTGATAATTGCTTTCCCTCTATACAGTTTATCTGTATTTAAAAAGAGCTTTTGTTGAATTTAAATCCTTACCTCGCGTCGCTTAAAACGTGTAAATCTAGCGTGGGGGCTTTTCGTGGGTGTAAATCTGCATGTAACATAACAGTCACGTGGTTGTGTTTTTTGTTGACTCCTGCGTGAGTTGCTGTTACGGATTTGTAGCACGTTTGGGTGTTGTTGACACATTGTTAGACGTTAGACATTCTCAAAGTGCTTCTTGGAAAGTCTTCGATTTGCTTTGCTAGTGTTTATATTCTTTTTTTCAATATATAAATAAAAGTGCCTAACTTCTGGTCGATTTTTTTGGGCAAGTATGGGTTTAAAACTTGGATTTTACAGAACGACTCATGATGATATTGTTATCTTTAAAACGAAAACTGCCGAACTTCAGTCTATGAGTTTAAAGCGGAAATTTCATATTTTCTAAGAACGTTAAAACATAATTATTTCTATGTCTTATGCTCAAAAGGTTGTCAACTCACTATTATACAATCATGGGGCAATATTTCATGGGTATGCAAACCCTGGCACAGAAAATAATACCACAGTTACTTGAATTACCTCCCTTGTTTTCCCATTCCCCTCCATGCAATGGCGATCTTCAAACGTTTGAATTTGAGGTTGAAAATGATATTTTTGCCAATTTCTCAACTGGCAATAGTGAATTGTGGGATTAATAGGATTATTCTTTAACAAGGTAGGACTGTTTATTGATACAGTCTATTTGGGGGCTTTATTTTAATATATTGAAAAAATATGAAATTGCCGTTTTAAAACTATTACCTCGATTTTCGTTTGAATTGCCGAAATTCAGGCCGCGCTTTGCAGTGTGAGATAGGGTTTAAGTTTATAAGATTTTGCTTTAAAAGACTGTCAGGTGCCCCATGTATTGAGATGCCCAAATTTTCAACTTTTGGTTTGAACTACAGAGGCCCTGTTCACAAAAGTTGAGACCTTTCATTCGCTAAGAGCCTATATGATTTTAACTCCCACTCAATATTTCGTTTCGTTTTATTATTATACGTTCGATGACCTACACCGCATGAAGATCTGACAAGATGTACTCGAAGGGCATCCGAGCGGCTTTTGACCTTATGACGTTCATACATACATTAGTTAATCAATTAGCGTTAGCTTTTCTACTAGTCAACTCACAGTCCCTGAATGGCACAAAAAGAAGTCGCCATAACTAACCGTTTCATTGGCTAATCACTCACTTCAATCAAAACGCTGGTAATATTACAACTCTTCCAGATTTTAGTGTAGCGAAGTAAAACGAAATTTTGAACTATAAGAAACGAAACGAAATAGGGATCTGTGTTTTAATCAGATTGACTCTCACTCAATGACAACGATTATTCGCATAAAATAAATGTGTCGCTTTATACCAACCATGGAAACATGGCTCGTATTCATTTACGGGTCTTTGCAAAGGACAGACCCTTTTGGTTTCATATTTTTTTAAATGGTCACCACGAGTGAAACGTTACCATATCCCCTTGCATTTTTTAAAATCTTTATGCCGACGACATGGTCACCTGGAATTTGGTATCAAATATTCCCTAAACCAGTTAAAAGAATATTTTTAACAGTAGTGCAGGACGGGGGACATCTGTCTAGTCTTGCGGGTGGGACGAAAAACCGAAAATCCGAGGTGTCGTCTATACATTGACATGCAAGTAAAATATCCCTTGGCAGTTGAATTTGATTGAAGAGTCGAACATAGTACTGCTGCCTGGGCAAAATTTCCCCATGGCACACTGTATGGCGTATGTCCGTCGTCATTATCCCAGTCGGAGAAGACCAGCGGAACGTTAAATCTCATTTCATATCATCCGTATCATTTGTTTGATAGTAATAAATCCAGTTATTGTGTATCCATAAAATTGTACTTGTACAGTATTGTTTACTGTTCCATATATCAGACCCCGGTGTCACAAAACATTCTCAGCCTTAACTTAAGACTTTACTCAAAATTGTTCGTCTTAATTCACCTAAAATATAGCCCTTTATAAAACTTTTGTTGTTTCTATATATTAAACATCCGTTATGCAAGAGCTAAATCTGCCAATTACAAGTCTTTCTTTAGGCCTGAAATGTTATCTGAATCATCAATTAGACATGAATTAACTTGACTTAATAAACTCTCGATGTCGAGGCCTTCGATGTTGGCTGGATTAGATTCCTATATGCTGCTTAACGGCCACTGGTAATTAAATTTGAAACGCGGATAATCGAGACTAAGCTATTTATATTAAGGATTTTAGTTATGATGACCGAGGCTAGGCGAAAATTTCGCCCGCTTCGTTCTTGGCTCATAATGGATCAATTTGACAGAAATTGTCAGCAAATTACCTTTACACTATGTAGTTTTTAACTATCATAGTGAGAACTGCCAACTCTTTATCTTATCTCCCATAATTTATCTTTAGATACATGAATAATGAACTCGCACGGTCCGTTATAAGACCGGTATAACATGACTCTCAAACAGAATGGAAATGGATTAATCTCCTTTAAATTAATCTGTAATGCTCAATGAAAGTACATCCACCGATTCCATAATCAGAAATAAATGAAAAATCATAAAAAATTATCCCGCAGATAAAACGATTGTCACAGATCGTAAAACAATTTGTAATGACCCCCATAAACTTGTGGATAAATCCGAAACCGGGGATACGGGATAATAATTCCTAGACATAAATTAATAATCAATCTGGAAATTATCATATCAAGCCCACTAGATTAATGTAAATGGTGATCAATCGATTGTGAGGTTGATGTGTTTCTCTCTAGTGGAAAAACTGCACGTCCATTCTTTGCTTAATAGGAGGGGGTTGGATGGCCGAGTGGTTAGCACGTGCGTGCTGTATCATACGGCCTGCCATTGAGTCTACTTGCGTGGTTTCGAATCCGAAGTTGGGTTTCTACAAACTGCTAAAGACCCCCACGCGCAAGCGAATTATTGAAATACAATTAAAACCATGTTAGTCCCGAAATGACCTAGTTTGTGTCGAGTGGAAGTTAAACCCCATTTCTCTCTCTGCTTAATAGGAAATAAAACTAAAATCAAGTCCACTCGACACAAACTAGCTCATTTCGGGACTAACACATGGTTCATTATTTGTCTTAGCTTGTGGCGAAGGGGTCTTTAGCAGTGGGAGGGAACCGGAGGACCCGGATAAAACCCACGAGGTTGGACAGGCAACCGTATTCCTTGTCATGTACAATCGCAGAATCGAAACAAGATCTACTAAAGAATAGGCCAACAATAAATGTTAGAATTTCCACAAAATGCCCACCCAATGGTTCTATTTTCGACGGAGTTGACTTCAATAGTTTGCTAAAAATATACAATAATGTAAAAATAATACCCATAAAATGGCGATAAAGAGAAATGCTTTCTATAACAACAATAATAAACTTGTATGCTGTATTTATTTATGAGGCCGTTATAATTCAAGTTATTTAACGGTATGTTTAAATAGGTAAATCGCCTTTCATTCAATAAACGAAATCCAGACTACACTGTAAAAATACTGCTTGTGTTAAACTGTTTAAAGATTGTATAGGCTGAGTAAGTTAAACGATTGGGTGTTGGCGTGGTTTGTTTCATTAATTAATAACAGCGTGGCTATTTTAAAGTCCTAATGGGTTTTTACCTTGTTATTGGTGCAGTTAGGAACAACGTCTAGTTGTACGGGTGGAACAAACAATTATAATCCGATGAAGAGTATGTGGAAACGGCGGCGCCTGGATCAAATATCCCGCACCGCACACTGTACGATGTGTCGAAAGCATAAATCAACTAAACGAAGTATAAATTTATATTTTAATCAGATTGGCGTCGTTAAATGATCAAAAAGTTATGATAGATTGAGAACTTGTCAACATGCGATTATCTAATACAAACCCTCGTCATCCATAGTCAAATTCTTTTGTTGTGCCTCTTCAATAATCCAACATAACGCAAGTCCGGAGATAATCTACTGATGATATATGGGCTTTTTTTTCTAAATCAAATTTTAAATAATCCAAGTAAGTACCTTTTAGCGTAGATTAGGCCGTGATAAATGCAAATGGCGATCAGTGGCTTTTAATATTCTTTTTTATGGGTTAGGTTAGGTTAGTTGACCTTCATATTTAGAGCTAACCTTTTTGATAAGACATTTTTTATGAACATTCTCTAGTCACTACAGTCACTGATAAGCCCAAAATGTTAACTTTTTTTCCCACCGACAAAGTTAATTATAAAACATTTTTTGTATGTATTAGAAAATAAATAAAGACGTTTGCAGTATTCGTAAATGGGTATTAAAATTAGCAAAAGGCGGCATTCTTTCCGAACCAATTACGTCTTATGTAAACAATGCAGACGCCATTGAGTCAATGAATGACGCCGCGTGTTGTGACGTCACGTGTCGAAGTTGACTTCATCTTTCACAGAGATAGAAGACTTTAATAATCCTCACCTTAAATTTAACACCAGGGTTTTTTCAGTGTTAGCGTACACAATGTATTTGTATGGGTGTAGAATACGAGACATGTCGGTGCCGTGTCCGAACACGTACATATGAAAACATCTACAATATCAAGTTGAATACGGTTATTGTTATCTCTTGTTTAGGGTTTGACCTCAGAATGTATAAAGGTCAGATTGGAACAGGTGTAAACGCGACTAAAAAGATAAGAGTACATTTGTAAAGAAATGAGAGAGAGAGACAGAGACAGAGACAGAGACAGAGACAGAGACAGAGACAGGGACAGAGACAGAGAGAGAGACACAGAGAGAGACAGAGACAGAGACAGACAGAGACAGAGACAGCGACAGAGACAGAGACAGAGACAGACAGACAGACGGATGGGGTTAAATGTCCACTCGACACAAACTGGGGCATTTCGGGACTAACATAATATGTTGTAATTTTATTTCAATAATTCACTTGACGTGTAGGGGTCTTTAGCAGTGGGAGGACACTGGAGCACCCAGACACAAACTAGAAAATTTTGGGACTAGCATATGGTTTCAATTTTATTTCAATAATTCGCATATGCGTCGGGGTCTTCAGCAGTGGGAGGAAACCTGGGTGCCCAGAGGAAACCCACGAGGTTGAGAAGGCGCCCCTATCTCCATGCCACATACGCTCACACCAGGGCTCGAAAACACAACCGAAAGTCAGAGGTGACCGGCCAGCTAGAGGTCGAAGCGCGGCACTCTAGACCACTATGCCACCCCCACCCCCACCCCCACCCCCCGTCAGGTTATAGAAGGGGCCCTGAAGTGTATAAGCTTCTAGACCTTCGAATGGCATGCAACCTTGCTGTTGGCGGCAGGTTGGGTGTCCGGATGGTAAGCACGGTTTCGATTCCTCGGTTGTACGTGACAAGGAGTAGGGTCGCATGTCAAACCTCGTGGGTTTTCTCCGGGTCCCTCCGGTTTTCTTCCACTGCAAAAGACCCCTACACGCAAGCCAATTATTGAAATAAAATTGAACAATATGTTAGTCCCGAAATGATGTAGTCCGTGTCGAGTGGACGTTAACCCGAATTTATCTCTAATTATCTTTTTGGTGCAAAGCATGTCTTTCTTCACGCTTTCAATTTTCCTAGATCACCTCGACATCAATTCTTCAATATACGGATTCAAGTTAAATCAATTGCAAATTTAACTGTTGCAATCTAACAATGTGATTTTATTTCTGTCATAGTTCCACCTGTACAAAAAACGATCTAACGAAAACTAATGAAGCCATTACTATTCAGGCCCATCACTGGCCGCCATAACTCACCACCATATAATACATTTAGTCAATATCCACAATCAATGGAAATCAAGAAATAATAACAGTTTTCCACAAAGATACGTTGTGACTTTTTACGCCCTAACATGTTCTCTCAGGTCATCTATTGTCAACTGGGTTTTTGTTATTTGGAATAAAAGTGATCGAGTTTTGCTATTTTGTATAGCGGTGAATTGGTGCTCAAGTCATATATTGTCGTGGGTATTTTATACGGGTATAATTTATTGAGGTTTTGTTTTGAATTAAACCGATCGCCTTTTTTGTTTTCTTTAGGAATAAAAAGCCCCGTATTAATGTGAATACAATTTTGATTGAACGATTTTTGTTGATTGTGTTATAATTTATATGTGATTGCCATTATAAGCCTGGTGATAATGGATCGACGAATTGGGTGCTCCTATGTGAAACATTCCAACACGTTTATAACCATATCCATGTTAAGGTTAATGTTAAAGTACTTCCTAAAAATTTAGCTAATCCTTTGAATTCACTATCTTGTTGACCGCGGTAGTCGATTAGTGTACGTAAAACTCGCGCTCTCTCTCTCTCTCTGTCTTCTCTCTCTCTCTCTCTCTCTCTCCGCGCGAAAAGCACGATCGGGATCAATGAGTTAAGGTTAATGTTAAAGTACTTCATAAAACTTAAGCTAATCCTTTGAATTCACTGTCTTGATGACCGCGATAGTCGATTGATGGATGTAAATCTCTCTCTCTCTTTCTCTCTCTCTCTCTCTCCCCGCAAAAAGCACGATCAGGATAGTGTATATCTAATTTAATTTATTTTTACGCCAGCAAGATCGGTATTAAGATTGTTAAATATAAATATGTTGTAGTGTATTTATGGGATGGGACAGAATTTGACTTGGTCCCACACATAACAATTCAATCGCAACAAACATTTAAAAAGATATGTAAAACACTTACCCCTTACAGTGAAGTCATGGCAACGAATACCTTAAAACCACACCAAAAGAAATATTGTCTGCTATAAACCATGTGATTGACTCTGGTTTTCCAACCTGGATCTTTTCGCTTAAGAGTTGATATTTTATTTACACGGTGTGTAACCTTGAATAACCAGCTTATAACTAATTAAAAATTAATTGCTACCATATAAATATATCACCTGCTTTACACGTTCTAAAACCGGTTCTGAGGTGTGGTTTTTACGGGTTTGAGAGAGAGAGATAGAGAGAGAGAGAGCGAGGGAGAGAGAGACAAACATGCGTTTCAAGTTTATATCCATAAACTCTCTCTCTCTCTCGCTCTCTCTCTCTCTCTCTCTCTCGCTCTCTCTCTCTCTCGTTTCACTAAAGTAATTAAAGTCGCTGATCGGCGTTAAAGGAATTTTGTAACAATCGGCATCCCCAACAAATGCAGTAAACAAGCCAGCGCCACCTTTATTTCTCCGGTAAAATATTTTGATGAGAATCTTTTTAATCCGCTGGAATATTATTTACCCTTAATATTAGTAATCTGGGCTGTGTGTTTTGGTTACAGAGATTTAGAAAACAATGAAGAGACTGATCATTTAGAGTTTTGGGACAGATTTAATCATACCAATAGCAACAAGGAACAGATTGGTTTTAATTAAAAATTTCAGTTAAAATCTTAGAATACATTCTGCTAAAAGTTATAAATAGATAATGGAACTATGGGCGTCCAGGAATTTGAGCAGTGGGGTGTCCAAGAAGGCGACAACGTTACTTGTTAGGTCGGGGGAACTATCCGGGCATTTGATAAAAACAGATTAATTAAGACTAAGGGCGTCCAGGAATTTGAGCAGTGGGGTGTCCAAGAAGGCGACAACGTTACTTGTTAGGTCGGGGGAACTATCCGGGCATTTGATAAAAACAGATTAATTAAGACTAAGGGCGTCCAGGAATTTGAGCAGTGGGGTGTCCAAGAAGGCGACAACGTTACTTGTTAGGTCGGGGGAACTATCCGGGCATTTGATAAAAACAGATTAATTAAGACTAAGGGCGTCCAGGAATTTGAACAGTGGGGTGTCCAAGAAGGCGACAACGTTACTTGTTAGGTCGGGGGAACTATCCGGGCATTTGATAAAAACAGATTAATTAAGACTAAGGGCGTCCAGGAATTTGAGCAGTGGGGTGTCCAAGAAGGCGACAACGTTACTTGTTAGGTCGGGGGAACTATCCGGGCATTTGATAAAAACAGATTAATTAAGACTAAGGGCGTCCAGGAATTTGAGCAGTGGGGTGTCCAAGAAGGCGACAACGTTACTTGTTAGGTCGGGGGAACTATCCGGGCATTTGATAAAAACAGATTAATTAAGACTAAGGGCGTCCAGGAATTTGAGCAGTGGGGTGTCCAAGAAGGCGACAACGTTACTTGTTAGGTCAGGGGAACTATCCGGGCATTTGATAAAAACAGATTAATTAAGACTAAGGGCGTCCAGGAATTTGAGCAGTGGGGTGTCCAAGAAGGCGACAACGTTACTTGTTAGGTCGGGGGAACTATCCGGGCATTTGATAAAAACAGATTAATTAAGACTAAGGGCGTCCAGGAATTTGAGCAGTGGGGTGTCCAAGAAGGCGACAACGTTACTTGTTAGGTCGGGGTGTCCAAGATAGAGACAATATTTCTGCTCATTTGGGTGCATGCATAGGGTGAGCAAAAATGGTGGCAATAAGTCGCACGTTAGTTTTTTCGACATTTTTCTATGAATGTTGAAGAGGACAAACGTGCCCTATGCCAGCAAGGGAGGGTCCTGACCCTTTGGGCCCCCTCTGTACACACGCCTGGCAACCAAACTCCTCATAGAGAACAAACAATATGTCGAAAGAATACAATTCAGGATTGCAACAAAACAAACAATTTTGTAAATGTCAAGCGGTTAATGATTGCTTGTAAAAACCTTTGTTAAAGCGATTATTTCCGATTTCGTCAGAAAAAGAAAACATATAAAATTACGTGTATGTATCTATCTGTTGCTTAATAATTATTCTTGCATTTAAAAAATATTCACATACAAATTTGAGATATTTCCTACTCGCCCACGATTCCTGGAAAAGTAAGAATGCAAAATGGATGTCGTCGATTGTTAACCGTATAAATATAACAATGCCTCCATGATCGAGGCAAAATTTTCACCCTTGTATAGATGTCTGCAACGACACTTTCAACAATTGCATAGATGTCATGTATTTTAAAGTAGCTAAGTCTCTAACTCAATATCATCCAAAATCTTCAATATTGAAAACACGAATTATTTGTCAATTCAAATCAATATTGATGCTGTGATCTTACCGGGAAAGCATGGGCGTCTGATATCCAATATTTAAGACAAAATAAACATTTACGAATCGTGTACCATAATGCGTTTCAGCCCCAGTTCTAGTAAGAGACTCGAGGAGCGAGGCTAGAATCATTGCTCCAAATCAAACGGCGTATGTAGACTGGAATAACCAGATGCTAGAAATTTGCATTCGATTTAGACTGCTGGCTTATTTCGCCGAACATAACTGATTTAGTACGATCGTACTATTGTTAATAGTAAGTGCAGGAGGTGGAGTTGCAGCAAATATAATTTACACAAAAACAAATCTACGAACAAAGACACAATTCGTAGAAATCACAAACAAACGAACAATTCAAAGAGAGTGAATGGATCCGGGGGCAAGCCGTAAGCGTCCACTGTGCTGTACAGTCCTGGGCCTGTAGTGATACAAACTTCACTCAAAATTATACCCACGGCGGATCTTTCTTTTAGCCTCAAATGATATATAAATCAATAATTAGACATTTAATCCCACGACAAGCACTTAATAAATGGCCTAGATCATCGGATGGTGGTGATTGTGAACGGACTGAAAGACGAACACTATTTAATAATCGTATTTAAAACTGGATAATCGAGATTTTGTTTATTATGGTAACAGCAGTAGCAATGGCAATCAAGACTACGATATTCTTCAAACAGTCATAACTTTGCTCAGAATGAAGTTATTTGGCTGAAATGTTCAATATGTTCCCTTTTCGTTATCTATATTTAAAGCTGCAATTTCCAGGGGTTCCGGACCCCCCCCCCCCCTGCTAAGGCTTGAAAAAATTTTATGCGATTTTATTGGCGATTTTTTTGGACCTGTAATTTTGGAATTTACCTTCTGGAAATACGTCAGAATGCACCAGTTGCGAAATTGGCAAATATGTCATTTTCAACTTCAAATTCAAACGTTTGAAGATAGCTATTGCATGGGGGCAATAGAAAAATAAGGGGGGTAATTGTGTTATCATTTCCTGTGTTAATGAGTTATAAGAGTGGGGAATAATGCCTGTGATCCTATAATAGTGAGTTGAAAACCTATTGAGCAAAAGACATAGAAATAATTATGTTTTGACTTTTTTGAAAATATGAAATTATCGCTTTAAGCTAATATAGCGAGAGTGTTCAGCTCTTTATCTAAATCTAACATAATTTATTTTCATTCCGATTTAAACAGGAAGAGGGAAAGTTGGATACAGCTGTCCGCCCCATGTTATCGAAATAGCAATACAAACAATACAATAAATCTCAAATAAGCGGATAACAAGACAGAATAAATCTTATTTCTATTGAACTGTTATAAACCACATTTACTCCAAGAACCAATCAGTAGTAATAATGGGGCATAACTCTGTTTTTCTATATTCTGTTCATGCGAAGGCTTTATTCGGGTATAGAATTGGGACATGTCGGGCTCCAAGATAAAAAAAAATACCAACATTTTATAGAAACGGAATCTTAATTAATGTAAATAAAGGATCTGGATTCAGGATGCGACATCCGCTAGTAATTGTAGGCAAAGGCTATCGATATCGAGTCCAACACCACCGTCGATTCGACGATCAAAATTAATATTGATTGAGCCACCAAAAAGTATATAAACTTATATAAGCTGTTATGATTTCTGAGATGCGCGTGAGTTCCATATCTATAGCCTGTATTGAAATCATGTTTGGGCGGTATGGGGGAGGGGATTTGTAAAGCATGGCTTATCCTTTAAATCGGAACAGCGGTCACCGAGATCTTAAAATCAGCGGATGAACCGCTGGATACCGGGATGGTTATTACGAAAGTTTTTATATCAAAACTATAATTGGGGAAAGAGTCTTACCTGAATCTTGCCCTTGATCTATGAACTCGGGTTCTTTTGGCCGATTCTTCACGAGTTTTCCCATTGGTGCCGTCATTATCCCCAGACCCGTTAACTGTTTTTCCATTGGTTTCGCTGTAGTTTCTTTCTGCTGGTCCATTTGTCGAACAGCTTGCTACTCCAAGATCAGTCCCGTTATTATTTACACCATTCACTTTAAAACCATTTAAGACTTCCTTAATTGCTCCACTCGTTTGTTCTGGTTTTGTGCCATTCATCCCAATAGACTTACCACCAATCGGGCTGTTGCCGTTCGTAGTCCCACAACCATTCACGATGCTGCTACTAGACGAACCAAATCCAGTTGTTAAGTCACCGTTTACTGCAGTCTGTCCAATTATGCTCTTTGGAAAACGTCGAATTGATCCCGTGGCTTCATTGCTTCCTGGTTCGTTCCCTTTTCCAAAGGTACCTTCGTGTCCAGGTTTCCTCACTGCTTTTACTCCATCGTGGCCATTTACGACAATTACAGACTTGTCGCCCATTTCAAACACAAAATTTATCCTCTTAACACTGTGAACCCAATTACAGAAGTTCCGTTTAAAAGCAATAGATGTACCTAAAGCATATATTCTATATCGGCCTTTTCAATACAAGATTCCTCACTACAATTTTATAATCCTGTCTAAGAAACAGATAATAGACTTCTTGCATTTGTTGATATGAGTGAGCCTGAATACAGAAGTTTCTTTTAAAAACAATAAATACCTATAGCGTATATTCTTCGAAGATAATACAATTTTCTAAATCCTGTCTAAGAAAGAGATTTTAGACATTTGTTGATATGAATATCGGTGAGCAATACTACTGAAGTATCTGTATTATAAATCTGGTAATCCAGGAGAAGGTATGGGATGTCAACGACGTGTTAACAGGACAAACCCTGGCTATATAAATGTTAAAATGGTTTAATTCATTAATCTTTCACTCGTGCAGACTTCACACTTCCTTTTTAAAAACAAGTGCACGTCCCTGTTTCCTTATTAAGTTTAGTCGTCAGAGTTTTACAGTGATAAATGTGTCATGGTGTCGATGATAACGCCAATTTGATTACTATATATTCGTTATTAAGATTCAATTCGTACAGGGGCTGCGACGATGGATGTTATTATCCTTGTCTTTGCATCTCGGTATTCAATTTACTCTCGAAATCTAATAAAAAAATAAGATCGAAATCTTTAGTATAAAAATGAAAACAGTGCGTTTCTTTTGAAGTTTGTGAGTTCTGATTATGTTATCCAAAAAAGAAAAACAAAAATATGTCGACACTAGCTTTAGATCTCCATGGCCTGTAGCGTGAGTTTTAAAGACTCCAATGTTTCACGAATGAAAATTTCCGCTTTGTAACGATGATATTTAGTCTTGATTGAAGAGATCTTTTTGGTTGACCTGATTCCAGAGCATGCGTAATGATTCAGAGCTCAAATCCACCAGTGGCAGCAGCGCGTACAGGATGCTTTAGTTCTGAACAAATCCGTAATTTGCCACTTTGTAATGCAATCCTTAGTAACTGCAACCCCGGTAATAAGTGAGCACACCAACCTGTTAGCTCCTATAATCGACAATCTCTGAAAGATAAAATTTCATCAATTTTAAAATCGAAACTGGTGTATACTATCCACGTACGCCAAGTCCCGGCTTTCTTATTCGCCAATCACGAGACGAGGTATTACACATCACAAGGGTTTTAAAAATCTTTTTAAAAATCTAAAATTATTTCCTTCTTCAAGCAGATTTTAATATATCTCACTTTCTTGTTTATGTTTTCAGCCTTGGCTTTAATATACGTGTGTTTTAGTGAAATTTAAAATCTAATCTCTTGCAACTTTCATATACTATGTCACCTTCGGGCGTGTTTTCATCTTTTCATGCAGTTTTGAAACGTGTTATTTCTCAGTGTATACTACTTTCAATTTATAACTTTCTTGAAATTAAAAATTAACGTGGTTAAAAATATTACGACACCCTTTGTTCTTGTTTGTTTGTTTATTTTGTTAGTAACCACTTGACTTAACAATTTAAAATCTTGACTGACATTATGGTGGTGTTAAGTTTACCTACAGCGAATTTATTTATTTTTATTTTTTTTTATTATTTTTTTTGTTAATTTTTAAAAACCTGTTTTTGTTTGTTTTAACAAAAATATCAAATTAATATTAATAATTATTTCGTGTCATAAAATTATTGAATTTATTTTAAAGAAGAAATCACAGCAATATGTCAGCAAGTATATTCGGAAAACTCTGTGTGAAATCCGAATACCCTTTATCCTACTTCAGTTGCATACCGAGAGAGGGGGGAGAGAGAGAGAGAGAGAGAGAGAGAGAGAGAGAGACAGAGAGAGAGAGAGAGAGAGAGCGATCTTGCTGGCGTAAAAATAAATCAAATAGATATATACTATTGTTAAACTCATTGATACCGATCGTGCTTTTCGCGGAGACATGGAAAGAGAGAGAGAGGGAGAGAGAGAGAGAGGGAGAGAGAGAGGGGAGGAGAGGGGGAAGAGTGAGAGATGGGGTTTAACGTCCACTCAACACAAACTAGGTGAGGGGAGGCTAACGTCCATTCGACACAAACTAGGTACCCGGAGAAAGCCGACGAGGTTGGACACGCGACTGTACCCCTTGTCACGTACAAGCGAGGTATCGACACCACGCCATGTTGAACCATTTGGCCTGCTATTTAAACTTGGATTTACGTCGTGTTTGATGGATTGGTAAGCAAAGCACTCGCTGGAGCTTTGGTCCTCAGGATTTTCTCTCACACACACTCACCCCACCCCCCTACACATACGCACTCGATCGTACGTAATTATCGTACTAAAATTAAATGGTAGCTGGTAGGGTGAGTCTGTCGTTCAGATTGACACTCGTTGTCCCAGCATTGAGTCCTATATATAGGTCATCATATTATTTATATATGGTTTAGTGTAAGTACTCTGCCCTCTTATACATGTCATTAGTAAACATAGCTTCCTGATTTTCATGTACAGTAGAATCTGTAGTAAGCAGCCACTCAAGCCAATTGTCAGAACTGGCCGCTTAACGGGAGTGACATCTTGATAAAATCTCAGTGCTTGCATCGGTAAATTTGGCTGTCCCGAAACTTGCTTTGAACGAAAAATCCTTTGACTCAAATCTCTGATAACGTGTCATTGTGATGTATTCGACAATATTTTTCTATTTTTTTGTGAAGAAATTTATTTCATCAAAAAATCACGTCATAATAAACATCGCTGAATTTGTTACCGATTTGCAAGGGGTGTAACTTCTTTTTAAATTCGTCTATTGGGAATTCTGGATTAGGGTTAACCGTAACTGATGAAGCCCCTTCAGCTCCTCCACCCGCATGACTAGTGGGAGATGAAAGTGTTTTTAAAACACAGTTCATAAAAGCCGAGGGGATGACGTTGAAGACTACCGCGCGTAGATCGTAAGGCCTTAGGCAGCAGCCTGCAAATCATAGCCATATCCGAAACAGTCTGTAACCCTTTATCTACACTAGGGAAATTCCCTACCTCCCAAATTCACTCTCCAGTGTGCTATATATATCAAGTTTAAGTTATTTCAATAATAACATTTAGTAGTTGAACTAGGGTGGATTGGATGGTCGAATGGTTAGCGTGTGCGCGCTGTATCATACGGCCTGCCATTGAGACAAATGGTGTGGTTTCGAATTCCGGGTTGAACCATATGTTAGTCCCGAAATGACTTAGTTTGTGTCGAGGGGACGTTAAACCCCATTTCTCTCTCTCTCTCAGTAATTGAACTGGAATATACAGGTCACAATTCTATAGAATACAATTACTGCTTATTACTGGGCGAAGTTTAAACTAGGCTACTCTAGTCATGATCAATGATTATATTTATAACACGACAACATATACATGTACGCAATGTAAGTGGAAACGTTGCTTATTACTAATTAGTAGGGGGGTTGGGATGGCCTAGTGGACTAGAGTGCCGCGCTTCGACCTCTAGCTGGCCGGTCACCTCTGGCTTGTGGCTGTGGTTTCGAGCCCTGGTGTGAGCGTATGTAGCATGGAGATAGTGGCGCCTTCTCAGCCTCGTGGGTTTCCTCCGGGCACTCCGGTTTCCTCCCGCTGCTAAAGACCCCTACGCACAAGCGAATTAATGAAATAAAATTAAACCATATGTTAGTCCCGAAATAACCTAGTTTGTGTTGAGTGGACGTTAAACCCCATTTCTCTCTCTCTCTCTCTCTCTCTCTCTCTCACTAATTAGTATAGTTAGGGCATTTCGGGACTAACTTGGTTTTAATTTTATTTCAATAATTCGCTTGCGCTTAGGGGTCTTTAGCAGTGGGAAAACCCCACGAGGATGGTCAGGCGACCCTACTCCTTGCCACGAACAACTGGGGATTCGAAACCACGCCAGTTGACTCAATGGCAGGCCGTATGATATAGCGCGCGCACGCTAACCATTCGACCACCCAACCGCCTGTATTCCATAGAATTGTAGCCTGTATAGTATCAGGGCGCTGTTTCACGAAATTTTAACTTAAGATAAAATCCAATTTTAGTAGATACTTCAATTTTGATTGGCTAAGCACTAATATTATCCAATCAAATTACTAAAATTGGGATCTTATCTTAGTTAAAATTTCGTGAAACAGGGCCCAGGTCTGTATGTTTTACCATAAATGAAATTGAGTTTAGCGTCCTACTATTCTGCCCTTAACCTGGGCTAATGAAGGCGGTCATACCATCCAGTGTGCCACGAGGGAAATTTTGCCCGGCAGCGGCGCTACGGTCTACTCTTATATCGAATTACATCTGCCAAGAATCTTTAACGTGTATATTGGACCTCGGTTTTTCGCCCCATCCGAACGACTTAACAGCTGTCCTTGTCAGATCCTCTGTTCTGCATCACTGACAAGGGGAAACCACGCCGGAAAATGCAAGGATCGAACACCCGACCTCCAGGTTAGCTAGCCGGCGTCTTGCCATGTTTTACTATAGGAATAAATAGCGAGATATAATTACTAGAACTTACCTCCTAATATTAACGATATGTACATGTAATCTCTAAAAGGATATTTCCGGCTAGGGACGGAACTTAGCTCCATCTTTATTCGTACTGCTAAATCCTTCCTTAATTCGATTTCACTTCTCAGTTATCACTCGTTCCTTGTAGCGTATTATCCCATATTAACATATATACACATACGTTACTTCTATACTCAAAGCTTTTTTTCTAACAACCACTTCCCGGAAATACCGCCAACAAAACAAGTAGACTTATAAACAAACTGAACGTGCTACAGTACTTACCACGATAACAATATTTATATACATTTATACCTGTTAAATAATAATATAATATACGCTCCTTACGAACCGTTAACTGTAGCATTTGTTTATAATTCTATCGCAGCGTCAGTCTGTTTATAGGCCCACATAATATTTATTTTATTAGTGCTATTATAGAACGAAAAGTCATTGAAATATTATTACTAAATCTGGCGTTCTATTTATACGGAGGGGTAAATCTTAACTATTGATATTCGTGGGGCACTCAACAATACAGCTTTCATTCCCTTTGAATAGTAATTTAGCAACATTGAATAAAAGGCTATAGCGGTAATCATAGGCCCGAACCCTTTCTATTATATCTGTATTCAAACACAATCTCGTGCATGTATATACAAATTTAATAACCTTTTTTTTTACCCGACTTATACACGAGTTGTTCGGTGACATTAGACTGACAACTTATAAGAAAAAAAATCAGGTAACAAAGAGGCATCAAAAAAGGGGCTATATCTCTGTTATTTGTTAAGTAAGGGCGTTGTTTCGATTTGTTTACATCATGTTGTTGTTTCGGTTAATATTGCTGTGATCTAGCAGTGAGAGACAGAGAGAGAGAGAGAGAGGGAGAGAGAGAGAGAGATGGGGTTTAACGTCCACTCGACACAAACAAGGTCATTTCGGTACTAACATACGGTTTAATTTTATTTCGGAGGACCCAGAGAAAAAACTCACGAGGTTAGGCAGGGTACCCTACTCCTTGTCACGTACTACCGGGGAGTCGAAACCACGCCAGTTGACTCGATGACAGGCGTTATGATAAAAGCGCGCACTTGCTAAACATTCGGCCATCCAACCCCCCCTGCGACCTAACAAATGTTTACGCTTGGTCAGCAAACTCCCGTCTGTTTACAAATAAGTTTTACTTGTATTAAACATTTAATGTACTTATCTCGGTATTGGCTGCTTCTACGAACGATTTAAAATACAATAGCGGCAGTAATTGCAGTGATCCATATTGACAAAGCGAGAATATTTCACAACATTCACAAAATTAGACTGGGCAAACTTTCCCTTTTAGTACACTGTTTGGGGCATGTCCGTCTTCATTGCCCAACTTGGGGCAGAGCAGTACGACGTTAAACCCCATTTTATTTCAATTTAGCCTACATGTAATTTCATTTAGTTTAGCCATACGGCTACCCAACCACCACTCAATATTGCGAGCTCATTAACCCACACCGATACCATCCCTCCGAGTTACGACATTGGCTGATCCAGGGCAAGCGGAGGCAATTCTTGATTTGTGGGTGTATGGGGGGTGGGTGTAGAGACGATTTCTGGCGAAAGAAATTACTTAGCAATGTTTCTAAATCCCTTTCGATGCAAGCACATTCGTTGGTTGTTTCCTATGATGCTGAACTTCCACACAAATTTATGCATATAATAATTCCAAGGTCACAATGTGTATTTATACGATTTTGATGCAACTGACAATGTATGTTTATAACCGAAATATCTCGGACAATCTTATTTTTTCGGGCCGACGGGTAAAGTAAAAAAAAAAATTAATATTTCATCTAGTTGCCCGAAATCTAATAACACTGCACTAATTTTAGTTTTCTGTTAATTGAACACCACGAATTGATACCGATTTGACTATAGATTATCTGGAATCACTCTAATTTGTGCGACATTTTTCGGGCACCGATTATGTTTTGCAAATGAATATGTAACAGTCCGATCGGCTGGTTGGAATTCAGGTAGGCATCGAATGAGATTTCGGTTGAAAACCAATTGGAAACTTTGAAGTTGCTTTATTCGCGGGCTAGAAAAGCAGAAAAAACTTTGCGGCGGTTTAAAGTTTCAAAATTTGCACGGGGAGCGTGACGATGTATTGTTTGAGATTTAGGTAAGACAGCTAAGGCAGTCTATATTGGAATACATAGAAGTAACTGTATTCACTAGCTATGACAGTGGTTCTCAACCAGTGTGCCACGGCACACAGGTGTGCCGCAAAAACTTCGCAATTTTGAACGGCACTCTAAGAAAATGCCAAAAAACCCCCAGATGATCCTAATTGAGTATTCACTGGTGTCTACTGGTTCGTACATAGCTGTGTTTTTCTTTATTTAGTTTGAGTCTCTATGATCAGTCTGTGTCTGCGATTGTATGCCGTCTATGACTGACTATGTTTTTATTTTGCAAAATTCAAATATTTTTCCTATATATTTAGCCAGGTGTGCAGCTATTTTTTAATGTGTCCCAAGGTGTGCCGTTGGCAAAAAAGGCTGAGAACCACTATGGTCTAGAAGGAAAACGCGTTTGCTGCAGATAAATTTTCAAATATTCATCGAGTTCGTACGCCTATGCATTACGGGATCATCTAGATTTATCTGATATTTCTAGATTTATCTTGATAACAGGACACCAGCGAAACGTGAAACACCCTCAATAAAAGGCTTCTGGTTATTAAAAATTTTAAAAATTACGTCATGCTTCAAAAATAACGAATGTATTTATCGCCCACCGTCTTCTTTATATTATATACTATTATTGGCATACTTATTCAGCAAGGATGTTATTCAAATATCTGTATTTTTTTAACATAGGCCTGACAATTAATTTTGTGAGGTGTTACATAGAAATAGACGATGTTAATAAGACAGTCTTAATGCTAGGTTCTCAATGGCACGATTCGCGCCAGGAAAACGTCTCTTCAAGAGGGGTAGGGAGTGGTCCTATATGGTACGCTCTGCAGACGACCAGCACCGCCATTTGTAAGCCGCAATCATTTTTGGGGGAAGGAATACAGGTTCTGATCCATGCGCGCAACTGGGGGTCTCTCAACCCAGGGATCAGAATATGGATCATAATAGGGTTTTCTCACTTCTGTTAAAATCAGACCTCGTTGTGTCTAACGTCATAACTACTTGCGTGCAACATCCCACAGAAAATGGCACTTACGTCCTTTTACGAGCTATTAGTCTGCGCATACCCCGGAGAAACAGATTTGATCTGATACCTCAAATAAATGGTTATTAATGGGAAATAACTCCAATTAGACACCCCGTCAGTGTAAAAAATATTGAATGTGAATGGACGTGCCGTCATACTCAGGGGAGAGAGAGAGAAATGGGGTTTAACGTCCACTCGACACAAACTAGGTCATTTTGGGACTAACATATGGTTTCATTTTAATTTTATTTCAATAATTCGCTTGCGCGTAGGGGTCTAGCAGTGGGAGGAAACCGGAGTGCCCGGAGGAAACCCACGAGGTTGAGAAGGCGCCCCTATCTCCATACCACACATACGCTCACACCAGGGCTCGAAACCACAGCCGCAGGCCAGAGGTGACCGGCCAGCTAGAGTTCGAAGCGCGTCACTCAAGACCACTAGCCCCCCCCCCCCCTCTGGCGTTAACTCTCACTATAACTTGTCAGATCTTCGTGTAGTTTAGGTCATAGATCTGTATTTTAATCAGGTTGGGGGGGACTCCATTAATATTAGCGGCCACGGGCTAGAGTCGAGTCAGTCGATCACTCTCTAACTCCATGTTTTAATCCGAACCGGGCCCGTACCCGCCCCCCTAAATCAAATAAATAAAATTAGCCCCCCCCCTCCCCCCCAAAAAGAAAAATATATATTTCGCCAACAATGATGATTTCTTAGGAGTGTTTTTAGCTGGCCACATCCTCAGTCCCTCCAAAAAAATTCAGTAGCGCCCCCCGCCCCGCGAAAAAAAAAAAAATATGAGCTAGGTACCAAGGTAACACTGTATACATTGGCGTAAGATTCGAGCGACCAGATTTTTCCAGCAGACGGGTAAAATGAGAAAAAGAATTAATATATAACACCAAAGTACCGGAAAGCAGATGACTGTCACGTGATGATAAAAGACGAAGTTTACTTTCGTTTATTTGAATTTACAGCGAACTTGTCGGGAGTCACTCGGCTTTGTGTGTTATTTTTTCGGGCATCGATCATTATTTGTTTCGTCAATTTGTTGTGAATTTCAATTTCTGGTATCAGGTAAATGCAGCTGCCACGGGTTAGTTAATGGCTGATTTTATTGGAATTCAAGTAGGCAATGAGTGGGATTTCGGTTTTAAAAAACACATAAATAGGCAGGTGCGGATCTAGGAATTTTGAAAAGGGGGGGGGGGCGCAAAATGAGGGCACTGACCGCGGAGACGGGGCACGCCGCTGAGAGGGGGTGGGGGCCCCAAGAAAATTATCCGTCATTTCCTTGCATCTGTAGCCAATTCAAGAGCTATTTGGCTGATATTTTCGTCTAAACATTCGGAAATCGTAAAAAAAAGAGCCTCAAAATCGAGCAAAAAGAGCTAGTTGGGAGGCACTGACGAAAATTAGGGGGGGGGGGGGCCTTGCGTCCCTCATTGAATCCGCCTCTGATAGGGCTCTATATACGGGTGCATTACTTTCACTATAGTTTCACTATTAGGGTTCACTATAAAAGCAAAATAACTAAATGGCAAATATTTTATTAATAAAACTAACTGTGAGAGAGAGAGAGAAATGGTTTTTAACGTCCACTCAACACAAACTAGGTCATTTCGGGACTAACATATGGTTTTTAATTTTATTTCAATAATTCGCTTGCGCGTAGGGGTCTTTAGCAGTGGGAGGAAACCGGAGTGCCCGGAGGAAACCCATGAGGTTGAGAAGGCGCCCCTATCTCCATGCCACATACGCTCACACCAGGGTTCGAAACCACAGCCGCAAGCCAGAGGTGACCGGCCAGCTAGAGGTCGAAGCGCGGCACTCTTTTTTTTTTTTGTTAGGAGGGGTGGGCCACGCCTGGAGATACTGCAATACCAGGGCAACCCGTGATGAGGGCGGAGCAAGCCCCGACACCTCATCTCGGTCCAAAAATCAGTTTAATATCGAAGTACGGCACTCTAGACAGGCCATCCCAACCCCCAAACTAACTTTGACAAAACTTACATAATGGATAAACTTAAAATAATACAAATAATAATATTACAACAGCCTACACGATTTTTAAAAATTTGACCGAATGCCAAAGAAACATGGTTAGATACCGGTACAATCATCCTTTTAGAAACCACAAGGTAAAAATGAAATAATAATATTGTAGGCTATTTATAAAATAAATGTTATAGGAAGGACTGAGACAGCTCTTATATTGATGTTTAGTTGACATATTTTAAACAAATTTAAAATCCCCCTTTCATGCACTTTGATGGGCAAAGCTCCGAACAGCACACATATAAGGCCCCTCTTATTGAACGCTCTTGGATATATACCTATATCTTGTGTCTAGCCGAGTGTACTTTAATCGAGACACACGTGGGTCATGTTGATCTAGTCTTCATAACGGCCTGCCATACACGCATAAGAAAACTTTTTTGATTGGATGAAGAAATCGAATCGGAAGTTGTGTAACATTCGGGAACCTTATTAAAACTATTTCCGGTTTATCGAAGCCTCCCAACAAATCCACAAAATTGACAGACTACAACTGGTGATTTACCAAATACTAAAATCTTCATAAAAAATCAACATAATGTCGGAGGGGTTAGTGTGGAGTGTTAAAAATGGCGACTTAAAGGAAGTGAAGAAAGTTCTAGAAGCAGAGGTTTGTACTAGAAGTTATGTGATATCCAGAAAAGTGATGCCGACTGACTCGATTCTTGATTTTTTCTTCTTACTTCTTCTTTCTTTAGTTGAGACGAGCACTAGGTTACTTGGCAAGGGCACTAGTTTTCGACTAGTTTACTGAAGAAACCAAATATAGCATTGTCATTGTAATAAATTGTATTTATTTATAGGCCTAGAGATCCAGTACTTGAAATCTAGATGAAAGGATAATGAATGTGACAGGCATTGCCCGAATAAAGCGAAGCTGATTGTTGTCAAATAAAACTAAACCTTCACATACATGTATCAGATGCAAGAAATGTTCAATAATTTCGTTTCTTGCGAAATTCCAAATTGTTTATAATTGAAATTGTATTACGAGTATTGAATTGATTTAATTGACGCTTTGATGAGATTTAATTGACTTTGCCTAGAGCCAGTCGGTGCTAATGCACTTTCGTACTGGCACCGAGCCAGTCTGCAGAGTATGTCCGGTGCACGCATAAGTAATTTTTTTCAGAGATCAGTGCACACGAAATTTCTTTAGATTTGCACACCTGTTTGGCACAAAATTTTTACTTGCATTTAATCAGTACTAATTGTCATTTTTTTTTTTCGTTGTCGATCCGCATTCAATAACAATAATACCCGACATGCAAGGGAGACAACTAAAATAACGTTAATAAATAAGTGAAGTGACTCAGTGTGCGAGGCAAATTGACCCAATCGATTTGCCATGTGTGGCTAATGTACACATGCAGTGGTAGTTCCTTTTTGGGCTGTCTAAGTCTTTGAGCGGACAATGTCCACTGACTGTTCCTATATGAATTGATACTGAAATAAAATTGAATCATGTTTTAGTCTTGAAATGATCTACATGTAGTTTGTGTCATGTGGATATTAAGCCCAATCTCTCTCTCTCTGTCTAAGAAAATTTCAGAACTTTGCATTTCTGTCGCCTTACTTTTTTTTACCCTGTTGTTTGTTGAAACATTACAGTGTAATAAACTATAGCAGCAGTTGTCATCCATAAATTGTGTTGAACTTGAGTCAAAATCAGCCTTGGTATACATTTGAGTCGGTGAGTGAGTGTGTGTGGGGGGGGGGGTGTTACTTATGCATGCACTTTAGAACATAAGGTCTGTGGTTAAGTCAAGTGGCATGGATTTGGTTCCAAACTTGTATGTACCCATTTTCATGGATTTTCTCCAGGTCCTCTGGTAATGACCTGTAGACGCAAGCTGATTATTGAAATAAAATTGTAAATGTTAGTCCAAAAATGACCTAGTTTGTGTTAAGTGGATGTTAGCCCCATCCACCAATACATGTATCTGTCCCTGTTGTAATTATTATAAGTGGTGTGATTACATGTAGCTATTAGTCAATCATAAATTGTGTTAAAATTTTGGTGGGTCTTAGGAGGGAAAAAAATGAACAAACTGATCAAATTAATGTTACATAATACTTTAGCATCCCCCTTGTCAGTGATGCAGGATGGAGGAGGGCCTGACGTGGACAGCTGTCTAGTCGTTTGGATGCGACGAAAAACAGATGTCCCATGTACACATTGGCATGCACGTAAAGATCCCTTGATAATTGGAATTCTCTATATGAGTAGGCCGTATTGCAGCTTACCGGGCAAAATTTCCCTCATAGCACACTGTATGGTGTATGCCATTTTTCAGTTCGGAGCAGAACAGTAGGACGTTGAACCTAATTTCATTTCATTTATACTTGAACTAGTTTTATTCATTGACTAAACTCCTGTCTAATTGTTGTATAAAGTTATTTTTAAATGATAATCTTCTTCCTGGTAAACATTTAGCTTTAAAGATGGGTTCCCCGAAAAGTATTCATAGGGTGGTTATTGCCTATAAAAGTGTGGCAATTTTGGTGTATATGGAAAGTAGAAATACTGGAGCGTATACAGGACAAAAATGTAAGGGTTCCTTTAATATTGACCTAAATTGTGTAGAAGGATGTTTAAAACCATCTCCAAATATCTGCTCCATTTGCTCTACATGTAAATGTAGTCTTTTTTACCAGCTTGAAATAGTAGATCATTTAATTACCTGTTAGTCAATCATTGTAAAAAATTCTGCCAAATTTGTAAATTTGATACTTTGGAAAAAGTTGTCAAAATTGATCAAAGTGGCTAAATAGACATTCCGTAACCACTTTAATTCATGGGGATGGGAGTGTTGGCATCGTATAATAAGATATCTCATGGAGTTAACTGGCATGGTTTCAAGTAGAAGGGTCGTCTGTCCAACCTTGTGAGTTTTCTCCGGTTTCCTCCCACTGTTAAAGATCCCTATGCGCAAGCCAATTGTTGAAATAACATTGAACCATGTGTTAGTCCCGAAATGACCTTGTTTGTGACGAGTGAACCTTTACGCTTTTTTTTTCTCTCTTTCTCACTTTAAGTTTAATTCATAGACTGGACTCTTAAAGTTGACTGCCATTTTTAATCAGTGATCTTCTTCCTGATTGTACAAAAGCACAGCTAATAATATTGTTGAATAAGCTGATTACTACCGACAACAGTGTAGTGAGCCTTCGTTTACAATGGCATTTGGAGAGTTCAGACTAACAACAAATAAATAGTTTTTATTTTTCAATTTAACTGCCGAGTTTAAATTTATCTTGGCAGTATGTGTATCATTGTGTCTAGACTACAACAATGTATCAAGGCTACATGTAGCACACATATAATGTGAATCATATAAACTATTTCCTTAAATTTTGTGTCGGGCTAGAACAAGGAAGGAAGATAGTTTACACCCAGGCCCTGAGTTCACAAAGCATTCTCAGACTTCAGTTGAGAATTACTCAACTTTCAATCACTGTTTAAAAGAAATATCTTTGATGCAGAAACACAAAACTGTGCTCATAGTTTCTAATTGATGTATTTGATACATAAAAACAACAAAATTATTATAAAGGGCTATATTTTAGTTAAAATAAGGCCAACAATATTGAGTAAATTCTCAACTTAAGTCGAAGAATGTTTTGTGAACACAGGACCTGGATAATTTAGAGTGACTGGTATGTACTTACAGAAACAACAAAAAAAACCCCATTAAAATGGAATTGCGATACATGAATCAGTGTTGCACGATTCAATACCCAGAATATGCGAATCAAAAGAAGGTGAATTGATTCAGAGATATATCATTCCAGTACATTTACTGAAGGGTTAACTTCAGTAGATTGTGTTGTTTGTGTCATCCTCGGTATCCCCAATTACCTCGATCTGTTTTTTTTATAAACAATATTTTTATTCAGGATGTCTGAACTTGATTGGTCGTTAAAATACCACAAGTATCAAGGGCAGATAATTTGATTATGTCTCTTCCCCTCGAATGGGCCCAGGTTTTAGTGGATTAGAAGAGAACAATATCACTTGGAATATAGAGCAGATGTGTTTGTGTATTTGTAGTAAAATAAAACATCAGTAAATAACAAATTGTACATTTTTTTTTCAATAGGGATACAGTCAATCTGATTAAAACACAGATCCAATTTCGTTTCATTTTTATAGTTCAAAATTTCGTTTTTACTACTCTTGGATCTGGATGACTTGTTATTTAACTCGCGTTCTGCCTGAAATGAGAGGTCAGCCAATCAAATGGTCTGTTGAATCGACCGTTTGACCTTTTCATGAGTGGAACTGTGGGTAGATATTACCAGCCAATGACGTCTATACTAACACCAGCGGATAGAAATCAAAACAAAAGTAGATTTTAAAAAGCATGGCAGTCGCTACATGTAATTGGTTATCGGGTCAAATGTCCCGTGCTTGATACCTTACGTCATAGAACGTGAGCTCCCACTATAACTTTTTAGATCTACATGAGTGTAGGCCATTGAAAGTATAAAAAACGAAACGAAATATAGATCTATATTTTAATTAAATTGGGATACAGTGGATGTGTAATTCTGTATTTATGTAGTAAATAATAAATTGTACAGATATTTTTTTTTTCTTTTCCAGAAAGGTGTAATCAATAAAGAGGTATCTGGACGCAAACCTCTACATTTTGCCGCAGACTATGGACAATCAGAAATTGTTGAATATCTCATCCAAAATGGTGCGGATGTCAATGTAAGTTTTATTTATAAGTGGATGTATTCTAGAATGATTTATGTATTAAATCTAAAAGGAATCCATCACTGTCTAACTATATTAAATTCATTCAGTATAATGACTTGTAATGTGTTGGAAAGTATTTAATTAAATTACATGCAAAATGATTTTGCAGTAATTAGCCCATTGAATTTAACTACATGTACATGAGATTTTGAAATATTAAACTCATTTAATTAAACTATATGTTATTTGGTTTTGCAGTATTTAGGTTTTTGAATTAAACTTCTTCTAAAAATGAGGTTTTTGGGGTATTTTAATTCATTGAATTAAACCACATATTATGAGTTTTTGGATTCTTTAATGGCGTGTTCGATCCCTGCATAGGCCGAGAAAGTTCATCTCGATTTTCCTGCTTGGTTTTCCCTTGTCAGTGATGCAGAACGGGGGGCCTGACAATGACTGCTGTCAAGTCGTTCGGATGGGACGGAAAAACTGTGTACAGATTGATGTGCGCGTAAAAGATCCCTTTGCAGTTGAAGTTCGATAAAAGAGTAGGCATAGCACCGCTGCTCGGGCAAAATTTCCGGCATAAATTTATGCTCGTCTTCCATTAGCCCAGGTTAGGTGCAGAAGAGTAGGAAGTTAAACCCCATTTCATTTCATTTTTTTTATTGGCGTTTTGAGGTATTTAACTCACAGCTGTCTAGTCCCCTCTCTCCCAAGGCAGGAGAAAAGACAGATGTCAATTCTAGCAGCATATTTTCGTTTGTATATAATTATCCTATCAACTGTATAATATGAATATGAAAATTGTTTCAGGCTTGTGATATTCATGGTATAAGCCCTCTACTAGCTGCAGTATGGGAGGGCCATAGTGAATGTGTTAAAATTCTCTTACAAAAGGTAAAATATGAACTTAAATGCTAGATATTCAAACAGAGCTGCATTTTTTGTTCTTCTTGTGTCTTTCGGCGAGAAAAGTAATGGAGCTGTCAGCAAAATAGTTCGAAGGTTACTTTTTCAAATAGTTACACTCAATTCTTGGGAGGAGAACTTTGCACTAATAGCAGCATTTTCATCTTCTTTTTTCTTTAGCTTATGCAAGGTCCAGGTTAAATATTAAGGCTGCCTGCAGATTTTGTCAAGGTCATGAGATGTAAACATGTCTAATGCTGACCCTAGACTTTACCTAGGACCTACAATCATGTTCCCTAACCCAATATATGTCTTACAACCTCAACGTAAACTGCAGGTGGGCTTAATATTTAGACCTGGTCGTTCCTCTACTTGTATGTAATCAAATATACAGATGCTACTACTGACAATTAGGACCCTGAATTGAAACGTCATTGGATAATTCAAGATCCATACTGAAACATTCTAATCAAGCGTCCAGTCTTCTCGGGTAATGCTGCACCTAGGCTTTACGTCCTTTCCGAGCAGCCAGGCAACTCTTGAATAAAAGCCTGAAAGCATTTGTTGAAGTTTTCATTCCCTTGAAAACTGTTGGAAGCGAGTTAGAATTCCATGATGGCTGGAAATCGAAATATGAGTTTAAAACTGAACAGCTGCCAAATTTCTCTCACACTGCATGGCACATACATCTACCTATCTTCATTAGTCACATTCCCCAGTTGTTTGTGACAAGGAGTAGGACGCCTGTCCAATCTTGTGGGTTTTCATCAAGTCTTCCGGTTTCCTCCCACTGCTAAAGACACCTACATGCAAGCGAATTATTGAAATAAAAATTGATCCATGTTAGTGCCAAAATGACCTAGTTGGTATCATTGGATGTTAAGCCAAATTTCTTTCCTTCTCTCTCGCTTTTTCTTTCTCTCTCTCATTAGATGCAAAGCCAGGTGTTAAACCCCTTTTCATTCCAATAAAAACTACATTGTATGCCATTTCCCTCCCTCAGTCAGATTTTCAAAACAAACTTTGCTTTTTTCTCTTACAGGGTGCTAGCAAAAATGGCAAATCTCCCGATGGAACTTCGTATCTTGATTGTGCTGAAAAACAAGAAATTAAGGACTTACTGAAGTGAAATTAAGTGATTTAGAAAAAAAGACAAAATGGATGTGATCATTACAAATGGAGATAGTCGAATTTATTATTTTACTACTTTGAGACTTCCAATCATGTGTATAAACTTTTGCTTCGTGAGGGTTTAGTAATTAGTGAATATTGACGATCTGTCATGCAATTCTCTTTTTATATATTATATGTATATTATCATTTAAAGGAATGGGGGGCATATTGCAACCCATTGGCCTCATAGTAATTAGTGATTATTGACGATCTTTCATGCTGTTCTTACTTTATATATTAATTATTATTTAACGCATGGGGGATTATTGCAACCCATTCAGCCTCATATAGACTATTAATGAACTGGCCAACTGATTATTTCAAGTATTTTAGTTAAAAACTTTATTTATTTATGATAGTTAATCGAACAATTGGAAATGGCGCCAGCTGATTGGGCGTAAACGAGTACCACTGTAATATGGACCAGTATGACATCATATATAAAAATTTGAAGGCGTTCAATCAATGCACAAATGTCCAAGGCATCAGCATGCCAAGTTTCATATCGATTAGACATGAATTGGCAGAACTTTATGCTTTTTTTCGGAAAACGTCGCTCCCCCCACCCACAACCCAAGAACAACAAGATGTGTATCACTTGGTTCACAATTTTTGTAGTACTAATACTATAGAACTGGTAGATGTGTATAGACAGTTTAGAAAACCATAGAATTATTTCAATTTGAGGGGGGGGGTGTTTGATTGAAATAATCTAATCCACAAAATATCTTAAAGTTTATGATGTCATTTTGGGGTCAATATCTAAATTTTACGTCTTAATTCAGGGTTGGATGGCCAACTGGTTAGCGTACATGCTGCATCGTAAAGTCTCCCAATGAGTCAACTGGTTTGGTTTTGATTCCTCGGTTGTACGCGACAAGGAGTAGGATCTACTGTCCGACCTCGTGGGTTTTCTCTGGGTGCTCCGGTTTCCTCCCACTGATAAAGACCCCTACGTGCAAGCAAAATTATGGAAATATTAAAATACAGATCTAAATTTCATTTGGCTTTTCTATACTTTCGATGGCTTCTACATAATGGTTTGCCGTCTTGTAGTGGAAGGTCGCGTCAGATGTCATACGAGTGGCTTTTGATCATGTGATGTAAGTTGAATACCCACAGTTCTGTGCTACTCACCCCAAGAATTCACCGTAACAGACCGTTTCATTGGCTAATCTGTCACATCAACCAGAACAAGGGTTACATAACAATTCTTCCTGATCCCAGTATAGTAAAGGCAAGGAAAATGAAATTTTTAACTATAAAAAATAAAACGAAATAATATCTGTGGTTTAAATCAAATTGGGTAATAATATCTCAGTTTGAATTCAATGGCATTAAAAGAGTCCTTACATCTATCAAACGATTTTAGTGAAGATTATAAGTGGCTCGGATATGTTTTGACCATATCAGTGTCTGCACTGTAGTTGATACTACAGAATGATGACAATCTTTATATTTAGGGAGAGGGGTTTAATATAGGCTATGCCTGTTCCCCAATCCCTATTCAGATACAAATCTGAATAAAATACTGCTTATAAAAAAAAAAATCTTTATATTCATCGTATCTTTGTAAATACTTAGAGTAATTGAATCGTATTTTGACTAGAAAATTCTTTTTCAACATTCAACTTTGTGAAATGACGATCATAGACTGTAACCCATGAATGAATTATTTCACTGCTCTTATTTCACACATCCTGGCTTTTTCCCCCGTCGTATTCTAACCCATATTATAATCATGTTATGGAGGTGCATGTATATTAGAGTAGAAATTAACCGATTTGTGTTTGCTTTATATTGAGATTATTGTATTAATTTATTTCTATGATTTGAATGGCTTAAATAAGGCGTGTGTATTTTGTTTTGTTCTGTCTCAAGTCTCGCTTCTCGAGAAAACAGTATACCATGAATGATGAATACTGCGATTTATTATCATTATCTCTTTCTAAAACACTTGTTATCACGTAGTCTAGATATATAGTATTGATAGGATGTTGAACATGAGACAGAGTATGCCTACTCCATCAAGAACACCTGATACCACCTAATCTTGATATATTGATAGGTGTTGTACATGATACAGAGTATGCTTACTCCACCAAAAACACCCGATACCACAGTATTGATAGGGTGTTGTACATGATACAGAGTATGCTTACTATTTCTAGAACACGATACCACTTCCTGTATGAGAATTTCATATAGTTAACATTAATTGATATGTTATCAAACTTCCATTTTCATAACAGAAAATCTTTCTGGTAAATATTATGTATTAATAAGGAATGTTTATTCCCTTGCATATGTTGATATGAAAGGCAAAAGTAAAACATTCATACTGTTGTTTCGATTTACAATGTGAAAAATATTATATATGTGTTGTAAGTTATGTGACATCTTTAGTGCTTTTTATCTTTTGGCTACTAATTTACAAACCCCTGTGCTGCCTTTATTCGCCAGTAAGGTGTAATGGGAAAAGTCGTTGACCCCCTTTCATAATTTACTCTACTAATTAACTCGTGACTGCCATCTCTGTTTCTATATAAATGAAGATTTAGAAGAACTACTCCATAAAACTTATATTTCTTTGAAAACCAAATCACCTTCATTCCTGGATATGATGAATTATGTCAAAATTTCAGGCACTATTGAAGTTGTACCCAACATTTAATTTTTATGTCAGAGACCAAAAACAAAGAGACAAATTGTGTCGGTCAAATTGATAGACAGAAGAGAGGAATGTCAGTGGCAAGTGCCTTATATTTCCAGGCTTGATGTCCTTTTAGTTTACAAAATTTTAACATATGCTAATGAATTTTTTTCCAAAAAATGCCAATGTTTACTAATTCCCTGTTGGTAGAAATTATCAATTTTCAGGGGCCAAAGTTAATGAATGAAAGGACCAAAATTCTCTGTAAATTTGAAAAACAACTTTGGACTTGTTTGCCTCATAGAAGCAATAAGAAGTCCAAAAGGTCCATCATATTCAGATCAGGTTTAATAAGAATCGATAATTATTGAATTACTAGAAATAGGTTATATATATGTTGTAAGAAGTGTTAAGCTTATTTAAAAATCAACCATAAATGTGCATGGTCGTATATACATGAAGAAGTAAGAGGCAAGCCTATTTTTTAACAAATTTATTTGCAATAAATCATTGAAAATACGCTTTATCTTGTATTTTTTTTCTTTAAGTGGGATCGGGGCAATCTGGTTAAAACACAGATCCAATTTCGTTTCGTATTTTATAGTTCAAAATTTCGTTTTTACTTGTCTTTACTACTCTTGGATCTGGAGGACTTGTTATTTAACTTGTGTTCTGCCTGAAATGAAGGGTCAGCCAATCAAATGGTCTGTCGAATCGACCGTTTGACCTTTTCATTGGTTAATCCAATGACTGACGTTATTGGGTCAAATGTCCCGTGCTTGATACCTGACGTCGTAGAACGTGAGCTCCCACTATAACTTGTTAGATCTACATGAGTGTAGGCCATCGAAAGTATAAAAAACGAAACGAAATATAGATCTATATTTTAATTAGATTGGGATCGGGGTGGCCAATGTGTTCGTGTCAGAGCGGTCAGGAGGGTGAATGGCTGAATGGTTAGCACATACACACTGTTTCATAAGGTCTGTCACTGAGTCAACAGGCGTGGTTTCAATTCCCCAGTTGTACTTGACAAGGAGTAGGGTCGCCCGTCCTACCTCATGGATTTTCTCCCGGTCCTCACACTGCTAAAGACCCCTATGCGCAAGCGAATTATGGAAATAAAATTGAAACCATGTTAGTCCCAAAATGACCTAGTTTGTGTCGAGTGGATGTTAATCTCCATTTCTCTCTCAGAGCTGTCATTGAGTTAAGTGACTTGGGTTCTATTCCATGCCTATACGTGACAAGGAATAACTTGCAACCGTGTGGATTTTGTCCAGGTTAACGAAAATTAAAAGGTAGCCAGTCTCAGATGTTCAGATTGCTTGTTTCTTTGCACTGCAGAAGACCCAGCAAATTATTGAAATAAAATTGGACTGTGTTAGTCCTAAAATGACCTAGTGTATGTCAAGTGGACGTTACTCATGATTTATCTATCCCTGTATTTTTATACGTCCACAGATTTTGTTGCCCATGTAAATCCACCATTTGTTTACACTCAACAATGGGTCACAATTTTTTATCCAATTTTGCTGAGAATTGAAAAATGGGTTTATCTCCTATATTCTCTTTTCCCTTTGAAAATTGGCATGTATCAGATGTAACTTCATGGATTATGGCCCAAGATTTTTTTTCACATTTTTATCTCGTTCCCTGTCAATCTCTTACAAAATGTGGAGTATCTTGCCTTGCAATTGCTTATTCTTACCTGCACATATGCAACTTTTTGTTAATTGATTGATCCATTTGGGTTTGTACTCTGTAGGTGAATGGCTTATAACATTAAGTTCTGTCATGAGTTGAGTCGAGTCTCCTGCCTAACCTTGTGGCCTTTTTCTCTCGACTGCTCCCCCCCTTGCATCAAACAAGGGCATCATTGAAATAAACATATATTTAAAGAGCCAAGATTTAGAATCTATTTTATTTACTGGCAAGTTCAGTATATTGGGGCATGTATCAGTATTTATGAACATGGCAGTCTCTGTAAAACATATAGTTAGTTGCTGATGACCTACGAGTACTCCTCAAATTCTCCAGAGGAAAGTGCATGAGGACCTCACTTCACACGAACATGACCTATAAGACACACATATGAAATGAGAGAGAGAAATAGGGTTTAACGTCCACTCAACAGAAACTAGGTCATTTCAGGACTAACATATGGTTTTAATTATATTTCAATAAGTCGCATGCGCGTAGGGGTCTTTAGCAGTGGGAGGAGTGCCCAGAGGAAACCCACGAGGTTGAGAAGGCGCCCCTATCTCCATGTCACATACGCTCACACCTGGGCTTGAAACCACAGCCGCAAGCCAGAGGTGACCAGCCAGCTAGATGTCTTAGCGCGACACTCTAGACCACTAGGCCATCCCACCCCACCCCCCCCCCCCATATGAAATCAAACGGGGTTTAAAGTCCTATGTTCTGCTGCGACTAGGTTAATCGAGAAGGGCATATACCATAGAAAATCTAATGTGTAAACAGGACCTTGGTTTTTTGTAACCATTTGAAATGAGATGGGGTTTAACGTCCTACTCTTTTGCACCTAACCTGGGCTAATGGAAGACAGGCATACGCCATACAGTGTGCTATTAGGGAAATTTTAACCGGACAGCGGCGCTATGGCCTACTCTAATATATCGAATTCCAAATGCCAAGGGATCTTTTAAGTGCACACCAATGTGTACACGGGACCTTGGTTTTTCGTACCATCCAAACGACTAGGCGACTTTCCTTGTCAGGCCCTCCGTTCTGCATCACTTTCAAGAGGAAACCATCCCGGAAAATTGAGAAGAATTTTCTCGGCCAATGCAGGGATCAAACACCCGACCTCCAGGCTAGCTTTGCCAGCGCCTTACTCACTTAGCCATATGATTTCCCTGTAACCATTTGAAGGACTATAAGTTGTCCCTGGGCCAGGCCCTCTTGTCCTATACTAGCCACAGTGACTCCCTTACACTCCTTTATTGGAAATTCACAAGGCTGACAATTGCTATTGCATTATGGTATATCAACAAACCTGAAGAGGTAAGATGCTCAGATTTTTTTTTTATTTTTACAATAATATTTAACGGTAAGATTTCTGGTAACGAGCACGAGCACCAGGTCCACCGAACTTCTTCATCTCACAACGACGAGGATCACCAATCAATAAATTTCTATCGTATTGAAGTAAAATATCCTTAATCTCCTTTCTACTGGCTTCATCAACATCTGAAATAGAAATTCAAGAGTAGATATTCATTAACACAAGGTACAATTTTATGAATACACATTTACTGAGTTTGATACTAAGCAACATTTGGACAAGGATGCTCTCGTCTTTAACAAGCAAAGATAAAGACAAGAGTATCCTAGTCGAAATGTCGCTTAGTATCAAATGTGTATCCATAAAATTGATATTAATTGCCTCCATCTCACAACTCATAAATAATTCTATCGACAATTTTGATATTCCCGAAATAGTTGACATCGATATGTAAAATAGATATCGATTGCCAGGCTAGTCTACAAGCTGTTTCATTAATTGCCTCCATCTCACAACTCATAAATAATTCTATCGACAATTTTGATATTCCCGAAATAGTTGACCCCAAGAATTCGCTGTAACAGACCGTTTCATTGGCTAATCTGTCACATCAACCAGAACAAGGGTTACATAACAATTCTCCCTGATCCCAGTGTAGTCGAGGCAAGGAAAATGAAATTTTTAACTGTAAAAAACGAAACGAAATAATATATGTGTTTTAAATCAAATTGGGTAATAATATCTCAGTTTGAATTCAATGGCATTAAAAGAGTCCTTACTTCTATCAAACGATTTTAGTGAAGATTATAAGTGGCTCGGATATGTTTTGACCATATCAGTGTCTGCACTGTAGTTGATACCACAGAATGATGACAATCTTTATATTCATCGTATCTTTGTAAATACTTAGAGTAATTGAATCGTATTTTGACTAGAAAATTCTTTTTCAACATTCAACTTTGTGAAATGACAATCATAGACTGTAACCCATGATTATTTCACTGCTCTTATTTCACACATCCTGGCTTTTTCCCCCATCGTATTCTAACCCATATTATAATCATGTTATGGAGGTGCATGTATATTAGAGTAGAAATTAACTGATTTGTTTTTGCTTTATATTGAGATTATTGTATTAATTTATTTCTATGATTTGAATGGCTTAATTAAGGCGTGTGTATTTTGTTTTGTTCTGTCTCAAGTCTCGCTTCTCGAGAAAACAGTATACCATGAATGATGAATACTGTGATTTATTATCATTATCTCTTTCTTAAACACTTGTTATCATGTAGTCTATGCTTACTCCATTAAGAACACCTGCTACCACCTAATCTTGATATATTGATAGGTGTTGTACATGATACAGAGTATGCTTACTCCACCAAAAACACCTGATACCACCTAGTCTATATATATAGTATTGATAGGGTGTTGTACATGATGCAGAGTATGCTTACTCTTTCTAGAACACATGATACCACTTCCTGTATGAGAATTTCATATAGTTAACATTAATTGATATGTTATCAAACTTCCATTTTCATAACAGAAAATCTTTCTGGTAAATAGTATGTATTAATAAGGAATGTTTATTCCCTTGCATATGTTGATATGAAAGTCTAAAGTAAAACATTCATACTGTTGTTTCGATTTACAATGTGAAAAATATTATATATGTGTTGTACGTTATGTGACATCTTTAGTGCTTTTTATCTTTTGGCTACTAATTTACAAACCCCTGTGCTGCCTTTATTCGCCAGTAACGTGTAATGTGAAAAGTCGTTGACCCCCTTTCATAATTTACTCTACTAATTAACTCCTGACTGCCATCTTTCTTTGTATGTAAATGAAAATTTAGAACAACTACTCCATAAAACTTATATTTCATTGAAAACCAAATCACCTTCAATCCTGGATATGATGAATTATGTCAAAATTTCAGGCACTATTGAAGTTGTACCTAACATTTAATTTTTATGTCAGAGACCAAAAACAAAGAGACAAATTGTGTCGGTCAAATTGATAGACAGAAGAGAGGAATGTCAGTGGCAAGTGCCTTATATTTCCAGGCTTGATGTCCTTTTAGTTCACAAAATTTTAACATATGCTAATGAATTTTTTTCCAAAAAATGCCAATGTTTACTAATTCCCTGTTGGTAGAAATTATCAATTTTCAGGGGCCAAAGTTAATGAATGAAAGGACCAAAATTCTCTGTAAATTTGAAAAACAACTTTGGACTTGTTTGCCTCATAGAAGCAATAAGAAGTCCAAAAGGTCCATCATATTCAGATCAGGTTTAATAAGAATCGATAATTATTGAATTACTAGAAATAGGTTATATATATGTTGTAAGAAGTGTTAAGCTTATTTAAAAATCAACCATAAATGTGCATGGTCGTATATACATGAAGAAGTAAGCGGCAAGCCTATTTTTTAACAAATTTATTTGCAATAAATCATTGAAAATACGCTTTATCTTGTATTTTTTTTCTTTAAGTGGGATCGGGGCAATCTGGTTAAATCACAGATCCAATTTCGTTTCGTTTTATATAGTTCAAAATTTCGTTTTTACTTGTCTTTACTACTCTTGGATCTAGAGGACTTGTTATTTAACTTGTGTTCTGCCTGAAATGAAGGGTCAGCCAATCAAATGGTTTGTCGAATCGACCGTTTGACCTTTTCATTGGTTAATCCAATGACTGACGTTATTGGGTCAAATGTCCCGTGCTTGATACCTGACGTCGTAGAACGTGAGCTCCCACTATAACTTGTTAGATCTACACGAGTGTAGGCCATCGAAAGTATAAAAAACGAAACGAAATATAGATCTATATTTTAATTAGATTGGGATCGGGGTGGCCAATGTGTTCGTGTCAGAGCTGTCAGGAGGGTGAATGGCTGAATGGTTAGCACATACACACTGTATCATAAGGTCTGTCACTGAGTCAACAGGCGTGGTTTCAATTCCCCAGTTGTACTTGACAAGGAGTAGGGTCGCCTGTCCTACCTCATGGATTTTCTCCCGGTCCTCCCACTGCTAATGACCCCTATGCGCAAGCGAATTATGGAAATAAAATTGAAACCATGTTAGTCCCAAAATGACCTAGTTTGTGTCGAGTGGATGTTAAACCCCATTTCTCTCTCAGAGCTGTCATTGAGTTAAGTGACTTGGGTTCTATTCCATGCCTATACGTGACAAGGAATAACTTGCAACCGTGTGGATTTTGTCCAGGTTAACGAAAATTAAATGGTAGCCAGTCTCAGATGTTCAGATTGCTTGTTTCCTTGCACTGCAGAAGACCCAGCAAATTATTGAAATAAAATTGAACTGTGTTAGTCCTAAAATGACCTAGTGTATGTCAAGTGGACATTACTCATGATTTATCTATCCCTGTATTTTTATACGTCCACAGATTTTGTTGCCCATGTAAATCCACCATTTGTTTACACTCAACAACGGGTCACAATTTTTATCCAATTTTGCCGAGAAATGAAAAATGGGTTTATCTCCTATATTCTCTTTTCCCTTTGAAAATTGGCATGTATCAGATGTAACTTCATGGATTATGGCCCAAGATTTTTTTTCACATTTTTATCTCGTTCCCTGTCAATCTCTTACAAAATGTGGAGTATCTTGCCTTGTAATTGCTTATTCTTACCTGCACATATGCAACTTTTTGTTAATTGATTGATCCATTTGGGTTTGTACTCTGTAGGTGAATGGCTTATAACATTAAGTTCTGTCATGAGTTGAGTCGAGTCTCCTGCCTAACCTTGTGGCCTTTTTCTCTCGACTGCTCCCCCCCTTGCATCAAACAAGGGCATCATTGAAATAAACATATATTTAAAGAGCCAAGATTTAGAATCTATTTTATTTACTGGCAAGTTCAGTATATTGGGGCATGTATCAGTATTTATGAACATGGCAGTCTCTGTAAAACATATAGTTAGTTGCTGATGACCTACGAGTACTCCTCAAATTCTCCAGAAGAAAGTGCATGAGGACCTCACTTCACACGAACATGACCTATAAGACACACATATGAAATGAGAGAGAGAAATAGGGTTTAACGTCCACTCAACAGAAACTAGGTCATTTCGGGACTAACATATGGTTTTAATTTTATTTCAATCAGTCGCATGCGCGTAGGGGTCTTTAGCAGTGGGAGGAGTGCCCAGAGGAAACCCACGAGGTTGAGAAGGCGCCACTATCTCCATGTCACATACGCTCACACCTGGGCTTGAAACCACAGCCGCAAGCCAGAGGTGACCGGCCAGCTAGATGTCTTAGCGCGACACTCTAGACCACTAGGCCATCCCACCCCCCCCATATGAAATGAAACAGGGTTTAAAGTCCTATGTTCTGCTGCGACTAGGTTAATCGAGAAGGGCATATACCATAGAAAATCTAATGTGTAAACAGGACCTTGGTTTTTTGTAACCATTTGAAATGAAATGGGATTTAACGAACTACTCTTTTGCACCTTACCAGGGCTAATGGAAGACAGGCATACGCCATACAGTGTGCTATTAGGGAAATTTTAACCAGACAGCGGCGCTATGGCCTACTCTAATATATCGAATTCCAAATGCCAAGGGATCTTTTAAGTGCACACCAATGTGTACACGGGACCTTGGTTTTTCGTACCATCCAAACCACTAGGCGACTTTCCTTGTCAGGCCCTCCGTTCTGCATCACTTTCAAGAGGAAACCATCCCGGAAAATTGAGAAGAATTTTCTCGGCCAATGCAGGGATCAAACACCCGACCTCCAGGCTAGCTTTGCCAGCGCCTTACCCACTTAGCCATATGATTTCCCCGTAACCATTTGAAGGACTATAAGTTGTCCCTTGCCAGGCCCTCTTGTCCTATACTAGCCACCAGGGGCGTAAAAATCCACTAGCCCGACGCCCGGGACTACCAAAAATAACCCACGGGCTAGTGACCTATTTAGCCGTACTAGTCCTGGGCTAGTGCCCTTTCTTTGTTCATTTTTTCTGTGATTTAAACTAGATAAATGAGATGTGAAATACTGCACTTTTATTTCGCCAAACCAAAGGAAACTATATAATAATAGTTTTTCTGTAGTGAACACGGGAAGGTTGTACCTCTTCTATTTATAGTGGGGCTAAATATAGATCTCAGTCAATACAATCTATAGTCATGTAATAATCTAGAATACAATGCATGATGGGGGATGTAAGAAGCACTTCCCACCTCTTGCAATTTAAAGTCATGTGATAATCTAGACTACAATGCATCATGGGAGATGTCTACTTTAGTTTTTAGTTATATCGTAGAAATACATAAGGACCTGCGTTGTCCGCTATTTATCGGATACATTGTAATGAAAACTAGTTCAAATAACCAAGAACAAAACTTGGAATATTAATCAAATTAGTCCTTCATTTATATCCTGAGGCCACTTTCTGTTGGCGTACGTCGGCACAGTATTAGATCGGGAACAGTGTCAGATCGGGAACAGTGTCCCATGCGGTAACTTGATATGCGGTGGAGTTGAAAAACAGTCGTCATATGGATTGAGGCCCGGAAAAATTGTATACTCCACATCGATTTATATACTCTGTATAATATGGAATACAGTTCAGTTAGAAAGAATATATTTAATGTGGTCAAATGGGTGACAATCTGCAGTGTACATTATTGTCATTATTGACAATTAAAGTTTGTACCTTGTCCAACTACGGACTAGTGGAACTGGATGCCGGGCTAGTGTCCGACAGTAGACTACTAGCCCGGGGCTAGTGGATTAAAAAATATTTTTACGCCCCTGCTAGCAACCGTGACTCCCTTACACTCCTTTATTGGAAATTCACAAGGCTGACAATTGCTATTGCATTATGGTATATCAACAAACCTGAAGAGGTAAGATGCTCAGATTTTTTTTTTATTTTTACAATAAGATTTAACGGTAAGATTTCTGGTAACGAGCACGAGCACCAGGTCCACCGAACTTCTTCATCTCACAACGACGAGGATCACCAATCAATAAATTTCTATCGTATTGAAGTAAAATATCCTTAATCTCCTTTCTACTGGCTTCATCAACATCTGAAATAGAAATTCAAGAGTAGATATTCATTAACACAAAATACAATTTTATGGATACACATTTACTGAGTTTGATACTAAGCAACATTTGGACAAGGATGCTCTCGTCTTTAACAAGCAAAGATAAAGACAAGAGTATCCTAGACGAAATGTCGCTTAGTATCAAATGTGTATCCATAAAATTGATATTAATTGCCTCCATCTCACAACTCATAAATAATTCTATCGACAATTTTGATATTACCGAAATAGTTGACATCGATATGTAAAATAGATATCGATTGCCAGGCTAGTCTACAAGCAGTTTCATTCAATTCTGATTTTGTTAAAATTGAAATTGGGTTTAGCATCCTACTGTTCTGATCCGACTGGGCTGATGAAGACAGGCATACGCCATACAGTGTGCTATGAGGGTAATTTTGCCCAGGCAGCGGTGCTACAGCCTCAATTTATTTTGAAACTCCAATTGCCAAGGGATTGTTTACGTGCAGACTAGTGCGTACACGGGACCTCAGGTTATTTTTTGTCCCATTCGATGTCTATACGATGTTCCTTGCCAGACCCTCCATCTTGCACCACTGAAAAAGGGGGAACGACGGAATATCCATATGAACTTTCTCAGAGAATACAGGAATCGAACATGCGACCTCCAGGTTAGCAGGCCAATGTTCCACCGTGGCGACTCACAAAGAAAAATTATTTTTAACTGCAAAGTCTGAGCATAAATCATAATGAAACAGTGAATATATAATAAATTATATTATTATTATAATCAAACTTACATTTCTGATAAAATGCTACAATAGCTCTAGCAACAGCTTGTCGGATAGCTGAAATATATAAAATAATATAAGCTGTAAATATAGAAGATAGGTTGCCAGGCAACAAAATAAAACACTTATAACAGTTTTATTGTCTGAGCAGTCAACAAATTTATTCTGTCGGAGGTCATTTACAAGCAGTTTTTGAAATTAAGTATGCTTCTTATGACTCACGAAAGTAAACACATAAACTATGATAAAGTGGTTGCCATGCAAGATACGTTCTAATTTGGCAAGAGATGGAAACCCCAAAAATGGTTTTCAGGATGTTGATGTTACGGTCTGAATTGTGTCTATATCAGAAGGAACCCCCCCCCCCCCCCCCCCGAGATAAAAAATATTGAAAATGTGATTTTTCGTCCAAATCTACAATCTGCTATGCACCAATATCAAAAAGAACCGAAATCGTTACGTCACATAAACATAATTTTAAATTTCATTAAAATCAGATAATCATAGTGTCAAAAAGCTAGAAACAGTTATTTTTCGTATAATCAGGGGCCATATTCCATGAAGTTGCAACCAATATGGAAAAGAACCCAGATCTTTGGCATATAAACCTATATTCAGGCCTAGAAGCAACGGTGTTAGATGTACCTGACAAAATGTCAGGCACTAATGAAATAGTACCTGACATTTTCAACTCGGTGCCGGACGTGTATTAATAATATCATTAAAAGAGACAAATTAGTGTCTGACAATATAAGAGGCACCAGAGGCTTTGTGTCTGACAAAGTCTGAATCTGTGCCTGATATTGTCAGTGACAGGTGCCTTATTTCCAGGCTTGCCTATATTTCAAGTTTCATCAAAATCAGGGGCCATAATCCATGAAATTACCTTCAAGATACAAGACAATGTCAATTAGAACCAAGAACCTTGAGATAAAAAAAAACCTGGACCCCGTTTAAAGGTGAAATCCAAATTTTAGTAGATTCTTCAATTTGATTCTCTAATCACTAAAATCAATCTAATATTATCCAATTAAATTACTAAAATTTGGATTTTATCTTAGTTAAAACTTTGTGAAAAAGGCCCCTGTATGTCAAGTTACGTAAAAATTGGATAAAAATTGCGTTCACAAATAAAATGAGAACAATTGAACGGACTTGGATGACGACATAAATCCACATGAAAAAGTGGGCGCATAAAAATATTGAATAAATGCAGTCTGATGTGCGTGTTCAGAAGAAATCATCTTGATGTTAACAACTTACCATAGATTTGTGCAATGATACCACCTCCCTTTACTCGTACTCTAATATTTAATCCATCAAATCTTTCTTTACCGAGGAGCAACATAGGTTCTAAAAGCTACAAAACACAATAAAATATGATAGCATAGGTCATCAAGCAACGAAAAAAAACCCCTAACACCAAACACCATTGGCTTTCTAATCAACGCTCGCATTCTCTTCTTGTGTACGTACAAGTATCAACCAGTCATTATCTCAACTCGTCAAAGCTCGCTGGATGTCATACAGCATTCTCAACTTTCAATCACTGTAAATAATCTAGACAATAGTCAAATTGTTACTGAGAAAAACAGGTTCTCTTTGAATCCAAGTGTGAAATGGAATGAAATGGGGTTAAACATCCTACTGTTTTGCTCCTAAACTGGGCTAATGATGACGGGCATACACCATATAGTATGCTACGAGGGAAATTTTGCCTGGACAGCGGCACTACAGCCTATTCTTATACCGAATGCCAACTGTTAACTTTTTTACATGCACGCCAACGTGTACCACTGGGGCTTGATTTTTCTTCCCATCAGACGACAAGACAGCAGTGTTTGTCAGGCCCTCCATCCTGCATCACTGACAAGGGGAAGAACCTGAATTCCAAACAACCAATCAATCGTTATGGGGTATGGGGGTCTCACCCTCCTGGATCCACAAATAATAATCGATGCCCGAAAAAATGTAAAGTGGTTCTAGACAAAATGCTGTAATCCTTAGTCAACTCAGTACAAATTTGTGGTATTCAATTAAAACAAAAGGAAAATTAGTGTTTTATTAGGGCTCGGTGACAGTTAAGGAAGCAAAACTAGAAATGCCCGGAAAATTTTCATGATTTTCTTCGAGAGGCGAAGAAGCAGGGCTAACTTTGTATGGACCCAAAGAAAATTTTAGATCATTTGACGACCGCATACGCGCTTTACTGCTATTCCAGCCCGTAAAATTTGTGTTTTGTTTTAAATTTCGGGCACATTAATTTGCCAAGAAGATGAAATAATTTTTTTTTTTTTCACTTTACCCATCTGCCCGAAAAATCAGCTGCCCCCCTGGCTCGCACACCTATGAGAAAAATTGACAAACACCCGATTCAAGATTGAGTCAAACAAAATTTGAATTGACCCTATTTATAACACACAACGTACCAGTAACTGATTACAGATAGGCCTACATCTGCACACAAGGAGATGAAATAGGTTAGCCTACTGTTCTTCTTTGGCTGGACTAATGAAGGCGGTTATATGCCATACAGGAACTATGACGGAAATTTTACACGGAAAGCAGCGCTACAGTCTACTCTTATATTGAATTCACGCTGCCAAGGGGTGTTACATGTGCATGCCAATATGTGTACACGGAACCTCTGTTTTTCGTACCATCAGAACAAACGAGAAGTGGGAAAACCATGTAGCAAAATCCTGATGAACTTTCTCGGCCAGCACCACGATCAAACCTGCTAACTCACATAGCCACCGCTGCTCCCTACATGGGAGAAGTAATAAAGACCTACTAACCTTGACTCGAAGACATTCAGGCTCCATCTGTTCAAGAGGTCTGCCATTGATTCTTAAGGTAGATTTGGATCCTCGTTTACAGTAAGCAACAGCTATTGAAGTTTTCTGAAAAACAGTTTTATACAGGTCATCAATGACAGGGACAACAATATTTATCATCCTAGTAACAAAAATAATAGAACCGGTAAGCCTATTATTAACTTTAGTTAATAAATGAAATGGGTTATTTTGAATTCACAATGGGAAGGGTTCTGTAGCATGCACATCTATGTGTAGGGGTTTCAGGTCACGTGTCTTGAGTGTGAAATCGAACAGCAAGTGGCTGAAATAATAGCCAAGTTCAATCTACGATTCTGAATTACTATTTTATGTAAATGTATTACTAGCAATTGTATTGTAATATTTTAATGTCAATCTCGATATCTGCAAAGATTTAGGCTAAAAAATTATCGAAATGTAAGCGAAATTACCGTTTGTTTACATGAGGTGCCAGCGGGAAAATCCCGCTCTGACGTCACACGACCTAGAAATTTCCATTGCTACGACCCACTTTATTGGATTTCCGCACGTTAGTTTCCGGCCGATTTTCATATAGAACCAATCAAACGATAGATAACATTTCAGGGATTATACCGATGTCTGATACCACGTGATCTGAAAATTAGAACGCGAGAAAACAAGATTTATCTGTTTTGATGACTGAAATTTGCTAAATTTCGACTAAATATAGCCTATTTTTTTTGTGGTATCATCCAGATTATAAATATTTGACATATTATCATTAAAATTATTACGATTTTAATAAATCTTAGCTGACAATATCGTGCGGCTTTCAGTTTTAAAATTGTTACTAGCGATTCTGAAGGGAAAATTCACATTATGACGTCACTCAGATATGACTTATTTTGGTCCACTCCACGCATTGACTGGTATAGAGCATTTTGATTACATTTTTGACGTCGATCTCGGATTTTAAAATTCCATAACTTCGGATCTAATTGGAATATTTTGATGAAATAAAAAAAATTAGGTAGCATTTTATGTATATTTTCACAAAATATTTTTTAAAAAAATGTTTCTGTCATTTGAAACTTTGACCTGAACCCCCTACTATGTGTAACCATTTCTCCTAGGCTTACCTAAATTTCGTTTCATTTTATTTGCCCAAGTTCGTAAATTTGTGCGTTACCCTTTCAATGAAGTCAGATAGAAGAGGGGCACGTGTTTTGTAACGTGTTGTGTCTCTCATACTGGTTCTATTCTAGCGAGGTAAGCAAGGTCTTATTTTCTCACTAAAATGTTCAATTACATTGGTCTGACGACAGGCGTTCACATCGACTGACACACGACTATTTAGCAGTAAAAAGTTGTCCAATAAAATTGACAATGACGACCCATTTTTTAGACAAGCATTCAATCACTAGTTCTCTGGACGTAGGGCCTACAAATTAGTGTAATGAGACTAACGTTCAGAGCTGGACTAAGCTGTAAAAAGAAGCCATAAATGTCACGATGTTGAAAAAATGCCACTTTCTTGATCATATAATGGATCAAGATATTACATAGTTATTTTCATAACTGTTTTTTTTGACAAATATCATTTAATTAGCTTGTAAAGGTCAATATAATATTTTTGTTCAATTTTATTTAAAGATTTTATGTAATTATTGTTCATGTATCTTGAATAAAAAAAACCTTTAGTGGTATCAGATAGCTAGTTTAGTCCGTTGTCAATCAGTGTCAATTGGTGTACAGCACGAATTTTCGTTTACGGTAAAAATTCCATTCCTAAATTTGGAATACTGGCTGAGAGCAGCTATAAACCGGTCTGCGCAGACGTCAGATAAAAATGGCGCCTGGGTTTGAATGAAAGTTGTGTACTTTTTTTTAGAGCACAATTCTACATGAAAATAGTGTTGGATTATTATAAATTTGTGTCAGATGTGACAGGAAATGATTCCTTTTGGTGATCAAAGAGGAATCTCCGTGAAAAATAGACGGTAAGGATTCTAAAATAGCCTTAGAACCGAGATGTGAAAAAGCATTAGTTTCATACTAGTTGCCTTTAGGAGGGATCAATAACTGTCTGGGAGCAGACGTAGCGATCCCCCCCAAAAAAGTTATGAAAATAACTAGATAATACATTGCGTGGCATTTATTAGTTCCATTTGGAAATGTCTTTGAGTGGAACTACTACTAGCCTAGTTTATGAACAGCCCTGGCAATGGCATAAATTGTATTCAAAAATAATAACTGATTTCAGTGAATATTATGATTATTTGTCACATTTCTCTTGGGGTTTTTTTTTTCAGGGGGGGGGGGGGGAATAAAAATAACACTTCTTTCTATCTTGCCTCACCTTTCTACCACAAACTTGAACCGATTGTACGGGAACTTTGGCTTTCGCCGCGGCTTTTAGACCGCTTGCAGGGACACCAGTGGTAGGAGCCATGCTAAAATGAAAGAAAATCGGACATTTAATGTTTTGGGAACATCTTTATTTCTTTCAATATTTTCTAAAAGGTATATAAATGGATCCTTTTAATATATATTTTGTGCAAGTTCACAACTCACGTTTTATTTTTATCACGGCCAAAGAGGAAAAGGAAGTTACTTGGGGTCCCCACTTCCGTTACACGATTCCATACTCTCGAACACGACACTTTCAGTGCTTTTCTTTAATTTACCACATATCTACGCTTATAAAGTATTGGCCAGTGATATGTTATATTACTTTTATGATATGCACTGATATTTAAGTTTAAAATACACGATTTGTAGGTCGAATAATGAAAAACGTGAACCTAACGTGACGTCATTAATTCTGATCTACGGAAGGTCGATCTGGGTTTAATGTAAAAGCCGATTTAATGTCTCAAACATTATACGGGCTTTTAAAAACTGACCAAGATATATTTTACAAACAGTATTTCATTCTAATATATCTAAAGTATATATAAAATTCAATATCTAACTGAAGTGACAACAATTAACACACTAGAGCTAGTCACGCTACACAGTTTATAAAGATGAAAGGAATCCCAATCAGCAATTAAGTCGCGTTAATTCGACGTTTTAGGAGCATCACATACAGACATCGTATGTTATGAACCCATTAACACTAAATAGAAAATATTTGTTACCCAGATGTACTTCCAATATTGATTTTAAAAAAAAATGTTTTAGAATTTAATTTTCTATAGAAAAAAAAGCTAAACATGGCGTACTCCCACACTCTTATCTAGTAATTCCTCAATATATTGGAATATAAAAATCACATGATTTTATTTAGACAATTAATGCTATCGTGTATATTTTAGACAATTAACGTTGTCTGTCGTGAATTCTTTCGACAATTAATGTTGTATCTCGTGAATTTTTTTTTAGATAATTAATGTTGTGACTCGCGAATTATTGAGCAAAAATTTTTGTCAAACGCGCACGTTTATTATAAAATGTTTTCCGCATTCTTACATGCCAGAGCTTGCTGATTTTATGATGTTTTCTGTGGCGAAATTTACACTCTTCTTTCTAAGTATACTATACACGATGATCTCTGTCCCGGAATTTGGCTGAAAAGTGGAAGTCTATTGTTGTGCTGGTAATTGTGATTCGTATTAAACATCATTTTGAAGTTGTAATTAAACCCATTTGTTATGTTCCGTTCGCGTCAAGGACCAGGAGAAGGCTAGATCGGAGACGGTCCTACGCAAATTGTGACGTCATATGTGAATTGTGGGTTAGGGTAAGGGTTAGACTTGGTCATGGGTTAGCGTTAGGGCTAGCCCTGTTTACATCTCGGGACTTTGACCAAATCTACAGGTCATAGCCCTTACCCTAACCATATGACGTCATATATGCTAAAATGCGTAGGACCGTCTCCGATCTAGCGTTCTCCCAAGGACCCTCGTCCAACAGTCTGTTTGCCTTTTATGCGAAAAGACACAAAAATGTGACTTAGATCTTTCTCCCCCGGGACTCTTCATTTGTATCATATAAAAGTTGGGGTAGGCCTACTATATGGGATAAAAAAAAAAACATTTCATTTTATTTCGTTTCATTCCCATATTAATCATAAGACGACATCATTCATGCATATAGATCAATGCTTTTCTTGCCATTGCCACACCTGTTTAAATACAGAGGCGGATTCAAGGGGGGGGGGGCGCAAGGGGCGCGCCCCCCGTCCCTAATTGTCGACAGTGCCCTTTTTTATTACTGAAAGTGCCTTTCAACTAGCCGTTTTGCTCGATTTTGAGGCTCTTTTTCTACGATTTCCGAACGTTTAGACGAAAATATCAGCCAAATAGCTCTTGGAATGGCTACAGATGCAAGGAAATGACGGATAATTGTCTTGGGGCCCCCACCCCGTCTCAGCGGCGTGCCCCGTCTCCGCGGCCAGTGCCCTCATTTTGCGGCGCCGCCTCCCCCTTTCAAAATTCCTAGATCCGCCCCTGAAATATATAGGATAAATATTTGAATTTTGCAAGATAAAAATATATAGACGGCATTCAATCGTAGACACAGGCTAGTCACTGACACATCGACTGAGTCCAACTAAATAAAGAAAAACACAGCTATGAACTTACCAGTAGACAGCAGTGAATACTCAGTTATAGGATCATCTGGTTTTTCGCATTTTTTAGTGTGCCGTTCAAAATTTCGCGGCACACCTGGGAAGTGTTTGCGGCTCACCTGTGTGTCGTAGGCCTACTTATGTCTAATAAACCAACAATAGCAAGATGACAATCAAATGATACCATATACCAAACCCCTCTCTGATCGTTGCTATGTAACATATAATGCCACAGGCACTTAAAGGGATTAAAATAAAACTCCTTACCTTTGACTATATATTACAGTAATTTTATTTTAATCCCTTTAAGTGCCTGCAATAATGCCTTAGGGGATGATATATCATTACAGTGGACTACATGTATGTAATTGAATATAATTATAGATAACTTATTATAACAATGAATGGCGAGAAGGTTAATTTGAAAAGATAAAAAAATATTCAAATTAATCAACCAATCAATTTAAAATGATAAGAATATTAATTTGCAATACAAAAGTTAGTTTGAAATGCAGTGATATGAAAATGGAAACCAATAACCAGAAACTAATTCCTTATACATGTGTACTGAAACGGCAGAAAGTATAAACTCGAATTTATATGCAGTTATGACGGGTTTCGCCGGTGCCACATAACCAACCAATGAAAACGTTACACATATGTCCGCATGTGTAAAATATGGACGCCTACTAACCATTGATACAAAATTCCAATGATATAAAATGAAAAGAAATTGAAAAACGTTTATTTTTTTTATTTAGATTGTCAGGGTATGCCTTAGTGCTATGAAGAAATATTTAAAAATAAGAAGACGATGAGTAGATTGTAAATAGCTAACTTTTACGCCTCGAATTGGCAGAAATACGAAAACGAAATTAAAAAAAAAAAAAAAAATGAGCACAACATTTACCTACCCTTGATATATTAAATTTGTAAAAATTATTATTTGCTTCCAAAAAGACGGTCTGTGAAAAGTGCAGTCTTGACTAATTTATGTCACGTGCGGTACTGACGTTCAGTAACAAAAAAGTTGACACTCTGCGTCAAGGAGCACGAATCTGACAATAATCACTTATTAACACGATTTGAACTAAAAAGTTGAAATTTTGTTAACGTAGCAAATACTTATCAGTTAAACACAAGTTGATTTTAACGGATAAAAATACTGTTTAAAATTGTAATCAATTAGATATAACGCATATATTTCATGGGTCCGACATATTTTGTGTCTATAGTAGCGCCACTCATCTGGATCTATCAGATTTGTAAAAAAAAACAAAAAAAACCCAATTTGCGTTTGAAAAATGTCAAAAATTCGGTTTGGCAAAATTATGTCACTTCCGGTGCCACCCAAAAACTTTATGTTAAATGGCCATAAACATATTCCTAATATTGTTAAAAGTACGGCAATATATCGGGCGTTTCATATTGTCGCGGGGAGGTTTAAATAGCTTTAATCCCCGAGTTACTCTTCCGGACACATGTTACCACTGTTTGTCGTGTATTTTGTAGACGGTGAACAGTCCATTTGCTGATTACACTATTTTGCCGATATCGTTTTTTTTTAGGACTTCTAATTTTGTCTTATGGTTTGGAGTGTTCGTACTTGGTTTTATTTTATTTTATTACAACACCTTTCCCAGTCAGACCGAAAACATCGCAACGATACGACGAGTACCTTCTGAGATATGACCAAGTGGTAAATTATTACAAATAATTAGTAGAATACGCGCAATGTGAAACCCTAATAATATTTCCAAGCTATAAACAGCAGTACAGTTGTAATCATTACACGTATAGACAGACACATATTACTTTGGTATCAACTGCTAATAGAACTAGATCGTATTTCATTAACCAGTCTTTAGATAAAAGTAGACGTTAATCATGAAGGATTATAAGGTATCGATATTGTTTATTATAATAGGCACAACATCATCAGGTAAATATATCAAAAGCTAATCGTCGTTTATCCCCGTTGAATATGCCCTGTAACATGGTTGCAATTCCAAATTGCCGCTAAAATGAAATCAAAAACGGCGGAGTTTAATTATTCGTAATAAAATGGCATTTTTTTGCGAAGTAAGATATGTCCTTTCCTATGTCTTTTATACGGATTTTGATGTCTCAGAATTTAAAGATACATTTCGAAAGATAAATTCAAAATTGACCCCAAAATATGAGTTTTAATCTTCATTTTCCCATAATATTTTAGTGGCATTTAGCGATTGGGAAACGCATTAAAACATTTTTTATGGGACACAACCACACAGATGTTGTCGTCGATGACGCTGGGTTTCACTCGTATCTTAAATATCAATTTCGAGAATCCATGACCGCAAGCAAAATCAAAATGAAATCCAAAATAGATGAATTTTATTTAATCGCCATTTGCTTCCGTTGGATATGGTGTAACAAAGTACTCTTATAACTTTCATCAAATTGTACGATTATTTAGGCCCTTAGAACTTTATGACCTCAGCTGTTTTTTAATAATATATAATTTTGACGTTTCAACGCTGTATAAACTTCTGTTAAGGCACGGATTGGCGATCATCTGAAACTACCACAGGCCCGTATCTAGACACCATTAAGCGGGGGGGCATTACCTTTCGGTAGGGGGGCGAATATTTTGAGGAAATTTTCGGAAAGGTCATTCTAACAGACTGTTGTAATCATCATGTTAGCAATTTCTGAGCAGCGGGGGGGGGGGGGGGTGGGGGGTGGGGGGGTGGGGGGCGAGCATTTCACGCATCCCCCCCCCGCGGCCCCCTGTAGATACGGGCCCGAACTTCCAGACTCTTTCGCAGTGCACCCCTAAAATGGTGGGGGGTGGGGTGTAGGACGTTAAAACATGTTGCAATGTCTCGCATTACTTGATTACTGTAATTATCACAGTGGCGGCTCCAAGGGGGGGGGGGGGGTCCAAACCACACCCTGCTCAGCTACATGAAAAAAAATAATGCCTTGCATCAATGAAATTACATCACAAAGTGATCCTACATCAGTATAAAAATAATTTCTCTGTTTAAAAAGCTCAATTTGTATGTATGCCTATGTAATTTAGAGACGATGATGGCAGATTTCCGTAACAGAAACCTGGCAAACCCCCTCCTGCAAAAAATCCTGGATCCGTCCCTGTATCAGTAACATTTTACAGTTATAAAAAATTTTTTTTCTCGTTTTAGCCAATAAACAACTTATTGTGACGCCGTGTTGCGAATTCCATGGTAGACCTTAATTTATCATATAAACAATTGGTGTTCATTTTACAGGTATAAAAAGATTGTTCATTCGCGTAGAACGATATGCTGATAAATTAGCAATTGGTATAGTAGTCATACATGAAAATTCCAATAAACAATTTATTTTTTATATTGAAAGGAAAGTGCTACAGGTGGTTGGCCATATTTAAATGTTGTTTAAAGGAGCAAAGTCTTCAACTCAGTATCATCCACATTCTTTGATATGGAAAGCGCCCCTTACTCCAAGCCACCACATAAGCTCACACCAGGGCCCTGTTTCACGAAATTTTAACTTAAGATAAAATCCAATTTTAGTAGATACTTCAATTTTGATTGGCTAAGCACTAAAATCAATCTAATATTATCCAATCAAATTACTAAAATTGGGATCTTATCTTAGTTAAAATTTCGTGAAATAGGCCCCTGGTATCGAAACCCGAAACCACACCCGCAAGCCAGAGGTGACCGGCCAGCTAGAAGTCGAGGCATGCCACTCTAGACCACTAGGCCATCCCAACCCCCCTAAAAGTGTTATCAAATTGCCAAGTTTAAGTTTTAAAATAATAAACATAAACGAATGAAACATTACACAGTACGAATAGTAATAATAATAATAAAACCGAAACATATAAATGTTGCACATATTTGACGTCAGCGAAACATACTGCAGATTTTCATAATATAATTAATTAGAAATAAATTAAAAATATATACATTATTTACATAAATGATTCGGTAAATGGACATGAATATTATTATCTACCATTACAAAATCGAAGGCGAAACGACTGGTTTGTAAACAGTTTTTTGATTGGTTCGTAGACCTTATCTACAATCATGACAAGGACAGATTATTTGAAATCGTGGAAACCGTGTGGATTAACCCAGGGTATAGTAGAGGAGAACGGAATGAGATCTTCTTCTTCTCTTGGTGTTTAACGTCCGCTTCCACCAAAGGTGATATCACAGACAAGTCTTATTTTTCATTTTCATTATCTTAGCGCAAGCGCAGGGGTCTTTGCTGTGGGAGGAAACCGGAGTGCCCAGAGGAAACCCACGAGGTTGAGAAGGCGCCCCTATCTCCATGCCACATACGATCACACCAGGGCTCGAAACCAGAGCCGCTAGCCAGAGGTGCCAGAGGTGACCGGCCAGCTAGAGGTCGAAGCGCGGCACTCTAGACCACTAGGCCATCCCAACCCCCCGGAATGAGATCACTGGGGATAGCGAGGATGTAGCTCAGTTGGTGCAGCAAAGAAACGTGACGAATATAATTCATTTAACTTACATGTTTATGGGGTGTTAGCCCCATATCAGAACTGTACCCAAGATTTGTTGTATATCTTTCAGCTATGTCATCGCCCAAAGTTGCCAAAGTATCAACTTTAATCGATTTAGCTGTGGCATTTGATCTTGCGGATTTAGATGATGATGGTGTGATAGAATATGCAGACGATAGAGATCATTTTGCCATAATAGATGTCAATGGTGATGGCTTATTAAGTCAGGCGGAACGGGGCGGTGATTCGGTCTATAATGATATGACGTTACCGGCTATTAAGCTATTTGATTTCAATGGTGACGGGAAGGTAACAATGGCCGACTCTGATCTCGCGCATTTCGAGATAGGACGAGAATATGGAAACGACGTAGATCTGGGAGAATATGTGGAGTATTGCCTTTCCAAAATAGAATCAGAAGAAAGGGGCATCACGGGTAAAGCTTTTGTCACAGCAAGAAGAAATTTCTTGGTCATGGATATCGATGATAATTTGAAAGTCTCTGAACAGGAATTCAGATCAGAATTTCGCGTGGCAGATTACGACAAGAACGGCAATCTTACGACCAAAGAATTTGATGGGTTCAGACCCATTCGTAACGTCAATGTAACTGCTTATTGCAACAATGGCAATGTTGGCTGTCCAGTAGAAAATTTTTTGATTATGTTTAACGATGCAGATGACGACAATAATAAATTCATAACCATGACAGACTATCTGACAAAATTCGGAGGGTTGATGGTCAGCACATAGATATATACATGCACGAGCATTTACACGCCGAGATATCTAACAGTTGAACACGTGTAGTTTAACTGAATAAATCTTTCTCTCACAATTATGTTGTTCACCAGTCCATGCCATTTACAAGTCACTGTTTCAAATAATGTTGAAACTGTATTTCCAAGCGGTTGCAATTATGGATTTCCAGGCCCCTGTGCAGAGGCGGGTTGAGCCATCGGGCGATCGCCCGAAGGTCTGGTGGGACAAAAAATAAAAAAAAATATTTGTCCAGTTCGTCTACTATTTGACAGAGATTATAATCAGATATCCCACCAAATCACATATTTGGCGTTCATTTTTCAAAATTTTCCCATGAAATGCGCATGTAACAGGAGAATTCATTTGCAATTTATTTGCCGTTTGGTATTTTATCTTCAATACAGTAATTTATTTTGGTCACAAGGAACTGCCATTACTATCCTTAAAATTTATCTAAATCCTCACCTTGGAGGCTGAGATAACAAATCACCGGCTTAGCTTCTCCCAAACATGTGTCAACCAGGATATATTTCAGCAAATAAAGGGGTAGAATTATGATTTTTCTAAGATATATTATAGGGTTTTTCAATCAAACGGAGAGTTGAAGGGGAAATATATATAAAAATATTAATAAATTTAATAAATAGTTATTTAGACATAGTGTTAAAAGTATAAAAGATGATATTTTAAAATTTATTTGATCATGATAATTCAACTGAAAGAAGACACCGAACAAAGCAATTACGGTATGCAATTGCTAAGGGGGGGGGGGGGCGGTGCACATATGCTTGTCAGGGCCCTGCGATTAGGTGCCTGTGTGACTAGGTTAACTGGTGCAGAAGTGAACCTAATCTTGGATACTTTCAAACACGATAAAAGTATTCTCGTATTAATTCTGTCTTGAGAACTACTACTGTACTACTGTATCAGCAGAGTTTGCGATTTTAAATTTAGAACAGAGACTTAAGAATGAATCCGCGAGAAAACCATGCAAAATTCGAAAAAAACGCCAAAGTACTAAGTTTGAAATTTTTAACCTTACTCTGGTTATTGGACCACCTAAGCATTGTTATAAATGTGGTGAAGTCCCAGAGCCCAAAACCTACCCTGGGGCCTACAGCTGGAACAGTAGTTTTTCACTCGAAAATAGCCATTTTTTCATTGAATTTTCATTGAAAATACCAAATGTTTGAAATATCGTTGTTCATAAAATATGTTATGTACGGTAGTTGTCATGCTCTCATTGCAAAGGCCATGTTTCCGACGTTCTAACATGGGCACCAATTTTAGGAAATGATGTATTATGGGTGTTTCAGAGCTCAGTCAAAATGGTATATTTTTTAAGAGGCAAAATACACCATTCCCAAAAATCCTTGTAGCACCCCCTTTGCAGGTATTTCATAGTATCTCATATGGTCGTTATGAAGTTCATACCATGCTTTATCAAAATAAAAAATAAAATTGGATGCAACGCAATAGTGGGGTGAGCAGTGGCACCCGTAAAAATGTGAAAATTGGATCTTTATGATATTTTCCTTCACTGTTGATTCACTGTTTCAGGCCATTTGATTCTGCTTCATTCCATCTCTCAGTATTAAACATGGTGTCAACAGTGCCGACAAGACGCGTGCTGATCAGTGAGGTTTGGACTCCAGTCATGCAAGAGCCTCTGCCTTTAGAAAATTTCTAAAAGCATGTCACATACAACCGGGGATTCGAAACCACGACATTTGACCCAATGACAGGCTTTATGATACACCACGCACGTGCTAACCATTCGGCCGCCCCCTCCCCCATAAGCAAATGGAGGTGCCGTTCGTTCGTTCGTTTGTGGGGTTTAACGTCCACTTCCACCTAAGGTGATATCGTAGACAATGAAGGTGCCACGCCCACTACTGTTTTATACAGTATCTAGTACGTTTTATACGACGAATCTGATCAGTATTATGGTTGGTGCGATATCCTCTACTCTTTTTTATAGCCTTTTACTTTTACAACGATAATATTAGTCCGGCAGCCAAGCCCCATTTTTAGCCTTAACGTGGAAATTTAGTCCATCTAATGTTTTTTGATGGATCATATATCTTCAGTATGTGTAGATTAAGAATCTGGCACCCTTGCAGAAATTTAAATATTCAAGATGGCTGCCATCTGGTTGTTGAGTGGGGTAAAATATGTGACAGTGTCTCTCGAACCACGAGTTGAAGATGGGTTTTACAAGAATTTGATCCACTGAATCCGTTAGGAGGCCAAATTCAAAACGGTGGCTTATTTTGGCTGGAAATGTATAAAGTTTCCTGAAACGGTGTGTAATTTATTGAAAGATAGATTTTGGTGTATTATATATCTTCAATCTGTGCAGTTTCAGAATCCGGATGATGCCCTCCTGGCATCCTTGAGTATATTAAAAGAATTCAAAATGGCCGTCATGAGGCATTTTCTGATAATTTACTTTAGTTTAGTGGGGTAAAATTCGGGACAGATTCTCCCGGATTTCGATATAAAGGTGATTTTTTGTCAGAATGTGACCCTCTGAATCAAAAAAACTTGGGTATTCTTCCTTAAAAAGCTGTCCAATTCCACAAGGTGTCCAAATTCAAAATGGAGGAAAATTGTTTGGTGAAACTCATAAAGTCGCCCCAAAAGGCTGTGCAATATATTAAACAATAGGTTTTCGGGGTCATTTACTTCATATATAAACATAAAAACATGTTCTGATCAACAAGTATTCCAGATTGAGCTTAAATTCAAAATGGTGGCCATATTTGGCAAGACATAATATTCATAATGTATTAAACTATAGGTTTTTTTGGGGGTCGCCAAATTTCATATCTGAATGGTGAAATATGCTATGACCGAACGAAACACCAATATTGTTCCCAAGTTCAACAAAATAACTAAATTTAGTGACCATGGAAAATAATAGAGCCGTTAACATAAAAACGTATGTATCACTTGACTAAGAGCACAAATCAGAGAGCCATATGAACAAAAGCTACGGAGAGCGAATTGTCAAGCATAAATTATGATCCACTATGACACCCGTCCGTGTCACCTCCTCTAATAGAAAACTGAGTAGAATGAGGGATGACAAATGTCATCCCCATTGCATAACATGGATGAAATGGGAAGAATCAGAATGTTCTACCGATTGCGAGTATTCCAGTGATTCAAGAGAGGGTGAGTTCGACAAATTCCCGAGGTTGCACAAGACAAATATGTGACAATGTGTGACAAATTGCTATCAACTCACGATGGTCTGATAGTTGATTGTGTTTGACCGTGTATACTCTGTGTCCTTATAAGAATATTAAGGGAAGAATATCATCGGATTTCAACACTTTTTGCTTGAACATGTATTTATGTTTATATCTGAAGAAATTGACAATAACAACCTATATTTCAATATATTACACACCGTATAGGGGGACACTATGAGTTTACCTCAAAAAAGGAGCTGCCATTATGACTTTGGCCCCCTAGCGAAATTAGTCGTCACTTTTAGGATTAATACCCAAGCTCTTTAGATTCAGCGGATCAAATTCTTACAGAAACCACCTTCATACCGAGGTCCGAGAGATTTTTTTCCGAATTATACCCCATTAAATTAAAGTAAATAACCAGAAAATGCCTCAGGGCGGCCATCTTGAATATAGAATTTCCCCAAAGGTGCCAGGGATGATATATAATCCATTAAAATATATTAGGTGGACTATATTTCCAGGTTCGTCGACCTGCTGCCGGACTATATAGAGAAATACAATATGATAGATACGATTCTACTGGTCATACTTGTTCTCCCTGGGTACCACATTTCTCCCGCAACCCCGCAAAGGGGGCGCTGCAACTGTTCAAAATTAGGGTATCAAATCTATGGTTCCTAGGATTGGGTTTGGCATCCAGCCTGAATAAGGACCACTGTGCAGATTTCTAACTTTAACTAATATGTACTGTTAGAGAACAACCTTGACTATATTATATCCCAATAAGGTTATTGTATCTCCATTGGTTTACATGAGGCAGCCTCTCAAATTTCAACCTCAAAAAATCGATTTTTGCCGTTTTTCTGAGGATAAAACTCAAAACCCCATTCCGGAGGATAAGGAGGGGTCCAATCGGTCAAATATCGCTTTTGCGTGCATTTGGGCCCTAACCTATCCCACATGGAAAATATGGCCGAAATCGCTGACATGACCCCTGTCACCACCTGCATGGTGCTCTCGCGGATACGTTCTTAAAATATAACACATAATCTAGGTACTATAGAGAGTCTTTGTCTTCAGCATAATCAATGTATTGAAGATAAAATACCAAACGGCAAATAAACTGCAAATGAATTCTCCTGGTGCATGCACATTTCATCACCTTAGAAAATGCGACGCACGGTGACGCGAAGGGCGACGCGTCGTCTTTTTTAGTGCGACGAAGTGTTCAAAAGCCGGCGTCGCTTTTGTTCCCTATAGCTTAACATTGAAAAAGGGGACGCGCGAAGCGAAGTTTGCATCGCGCGTCGCCCTTTCTTAAAGGCGACGCGCGACGTGGCCGAAATAGAACACCATATAATGTACAGGGTCATAATTCATAGTCTCTGTCACCCAGAATCGCCTAGTCCGTAGAATATTTGTTTGGATGATAGAGACTACATAATTCATCGTCCCGTCCAATGAAAAACACTCTTTAGTATCTGCCACAAAGAGACAGGCATCATACACGCCAGTGCAGAATGATTGACAGCTGTCAGCCTTCAAGGGAAATAATTTTAACAACTGGAGGCAGACCACATAAATGTTAAAACCCGTTCTACTGCTATTCCAGGCCACGAATTTAAAGTAGAACAATAAACTAATATAGCCATATTTATATCGCTAACTTTGACAATCTGTTTTTCGCCCATAACGCCATTAATTCCCCCCTCCCCGCACATACACAAAAAGTGACGAAAGAAAGAAATAAACATTCAATGTTTTAATTTTTCTATGCATAGGCGTACGAGCCAGGGGGGCGGTGGGGGCAGCTTTTCGGGCAGACGGGTAAAGTAGGAAAAAATTATTTCCTCTACTATGTAAATTAAAGTGCCCGAAATCTAATAAAACACCAACTTTACGGACTGGAATAGCAGTAAAACGCGTTTGCGCCCGTCGAATATTCCAAAATTTTCTGGGGGGGGGGGGGTCTATACAAGGTCAGCTACGCTTCTTCGCCTTTCGAAGTAAACCGGCGCCGCTGTCTCAAAACCTGAAGTTTTTCGGGTATTTCAACTTCAAGTTTTGCTTCCCTAACTGTCATCGTGCTCCAATAAAACACTAATTTTACTTTTCTTTTAATTGAATATCACGAATTTGTACAGAGTTGACTATAGATTAAAACATTTTGTCTGGAGCCAATATACTTTGTACGACATTTTTCGGGCATCGATTAGTATTTGTCAATGCAGCTGCAACAGTCTGATTGGATGCTTGGAATTCGGAGTGGGAATTCGGTTACAAAACCGTTGGATACTTTTGGAGTCGCTTACACGGGCTAGAATAACAGTAAACGCATATTTTTCAAAATTCTCACCCAAAGGGTGAGGCCCCAATACCCCGGTTGTTGGGAATTCGGGTCAGCAGGTAGGCTGTATTGGACCAAATTGAAGTTATTTACAGGCTGGAATAACAGGGATGGGTACTTTATTATTTTTAGTATATAAGCTGAATTGTTGTCAAAGGATAAAAGCACTTACTTGTATACCAATTTCTACTTCGACATTAGATTTTTTAATAGACTATCAGAGCATCATCCTGAAATAAAATGAAAATAGAACGAAATTGAAATGTAAATAAATGAAGCTTTATAAAGATGCATTGTTACTTAGACTATTTAAGAGAGAGAGAGGGAAATGGGGTTTAACGTCCACTCAACACAAACTAGATCATTTCGGGACTAACATATGGTTTAATTTTATTTCAATAATTCGCTTGCGCGTAAGGGTCTTTAGCAGTGGAAGGAAACCGGAGTGCCCGGAGGAAACCCACGAGGTTGAGAAGGCGCCCCTATCTCCATGCCACATACGCTCACACCAGGGCTCGAAACCACAGCCGCAAGCCAGAGGTGACCGGCCAGCTAGAGGTCGAAGCGCGGCACTATATAGACCACTAGGCCATCCCAACCCCCCTAGACTATTTAAGCTTTGCTTCAATTGCCAGTTGCCAAGCATGTGGCATTATCAACTCTCAAGTCCGTTGACCCATCAGCCATGACCCCTGTCGATAATAATAGTGCCAAATCACAATTGATGCCTTGGTAACATTACAAATTAGGTGACGGTGAAAATAAAAATAAAAATGGAATTTTAACACCACTCTTCGAGTAATTGCATAGCATACCATTGCATATTACCAGTTTATGCCCTATATCCAGAAATAAAATGTCAACATTTGAACATTGGTTTTTGAACTACAAGAAATCGCAGTTTGATTTGAGGCATTTGCCAAGTAATCCTTTACGTCACATGCACGTCAATGTATTGACGGGACCTTTGTTTTTCGTCCCATCCGAAAGACTGTAGACAGTTGTCCCTGTCAGACCCTCCAACGAGCAGCACTGACAAGGGGAACTAACGACGGAAAATCCCCATGAGCTTCTCAATTCTCGTCCACTGAGGCACTGACCAATACCGGTATGTAATTTGGCAAGACATATTTAGAGGCCTACGACTTAATAATATCCAACCACTACAAATTTTTTTATAAAAATGGCTGCAACGCGAACTTTATAAAACAAGGATGGCTGCTTGTTGCGCGAATTTTATAAAAATTGCTGCTTAACCAGAATTAGGACCGCAAATAGCTTTGTACTTTTTTTTAAATATGTTGAAAGAAATTTAAAAATATAAGTTGGCAAAAAAAAACAACAAACACCGCGATCTGCCTTTGTTGTTTATAATCTGGTGTTGATTACTGAACTCATTAAGCGAGTGAGTAGTGATTCTTATTCTTGACGATAATTGATTGGCGATTGTTAAAACCGTTAAAAAGAGATTGAAAAATATTTAATCTGGTGTTGATTAGGCGGCGCAAGCAGTTATTGCCAATCCTCCATTTTACCTGGGCCCTTATTCACGAAAACTTAAATCTCTTAAAATCGATTGTAACTTAAAATTTGACCTTAACTTAAGATAAGCCGTATTCACTAAACTCATTTTCGCTAGATTTTAAGTTACAATCGATTTTAAGTTAAGTCAGCTACTACCCTGTCTTAACTTAAAATCACAACAAAATGGCTGCCAACTTCATCAGACGTCAGTTGTTTGCTAGGCCTGAAAGAGTTATAAGAGACCGAACAAACCCGTTAGAATGTCTAAATCCTGAAGAAATACGTTCCCGCTATCGTTTTTTTCCTGAGACAATCCTCTACTTGGTCCGTATTTTGCACATTACTTTAAGTAGGCCAACCAGGCGGTCGTCGCCCCTGCCGGTGTTACTACAACTTTTGGTAGCCCTGAGATTTTTCGCCACTGGCAGCTATCAGCTCGTAATTTCAGACACACTGCATATATCTCAACCCACTGTAAGCCGGACCGTCCACAGGGTGGCAAATGCCCTTAAACAAATTTCCAACCGGGTAATAAAATTCCCAACTGAACGAGAAGAATCAGACGTTTCTCGGCGCTTTTTCAACATCGCAGGTAAGTTGTGAAGTCACAAAACTTTATTTTAAGTTACCATACACATATGTCTTCGTAGCGTGTTTAACGAGAAGATAATCAAGAGTTACACCCGACTGTCTTTATAATAAATGCAAAATCGCAAAGCGAATTGTTACGACCGCCAAACTGTCCGAAGTGCTTGACGTTTGTTGACATTTTGACATAACCTTGAACTTTTCATGATAAATTAATACTTCCTGACGGGAGACCACTCACTTTGTTACAAATCGGCAAGAAGACAATTCGGACAAATTAACAATTTCGTCTATAATGAAAGACTATTCGGCTAGGCATTTATTGCTGGGGTCTTTTGCACAATTATGTTTAAAGCTCTTCATTCATATTATTATTCTGAATAACGGTACTTCTTGAAAAAAAAGAATTATAAACTGCCTTCAATAATATATTAATATAGCCTAATAAAATTAATATTGAAATAATTTTGTTTCAGTTCAGTAATATGCTTAAATAAATTCCATCAAATTTTTTTAATATTTTAAAAATAACTTTTCTGTTTTAGGTTTTCCAAATGTAATTGGATGTATTGACGGCTGCTTAATAAAAATTAAAAAACCTACTTTTAATACAAACGAATACATTTGTCGAAAAGGTTATCCTGCACTGAATACCCAGGTATTAAATTAGGTGACGGTGAAAATAAAAATAAAAATGGAATTTTAACACCACTCTTCGAGTAATTGCATAGCATACCATTGCATATTACCAGTTTATGCCCTATATCCAGAAATAAAATGTCAACATTTGAACATTGGTTTTTGAACTACAAGAAATCGCAGTTTGATTTGAGGCATTTGCCAAGTAATCCTTTACGTCACATGCACGTCAATGTATTGACGGGACCTTTGTTTTTCGTCCCATCCGAAAGACTGTAGACAGTTGTCCCTGTCAGACCCTCCAACGAGCAGCACTGACAAGGGGAACTAACGACGGAAAATCCCCATGAGCTTCTCAATTCTCGTCCACTGAGGCACTGACCAATACCGGTATGTAATTTGGCAAGACATATTTAGAGGCCTACGACCGTATATCGATATCAAATTCAAAAGACACTTCCTACCTGGTGCAATGAAATTCCTGGTGTTTCGTGTTAAACATTGTGTCGTCAGTGTACTTCAGTCGCTTTCATTTATTTCTTAGATTCCTAATTGCATTAAACATCTTGTACATCTCAATTGTCGGTTGGTAAATGAGTATCGCCATCAATTGTCGGTGAGGCGAGCTGCTAACGCGACCTTCACCGACCATGTCTGTAACCGGGGGGGTGTAAATCAATAAAAACTATGATCTTTATAGTTTCTAAACCTTTATTAAAAACCCAGAAAATATATATATTAATATACATATCACAGTTGAATAATATAAAAATAATAATAAGGCATGCATACTTAATGATTAGATATATCAATAATTGACACATTAGGAGAGTAAAAATACATCACTAAATTAAATATGCCTTAAGTTTATACTAAATGTAATAATCAAATTATCCTTACACTTCGAAATCTCCAAACAGAGGTTTACATGTTTAGTTAGAAAGAAAACTTGCTTGTCAACAAGGGAGTAGAATTGTACTCACCCCAAGATTTGGGCTCTAAGAAAACAGTACAGGTTAACAAGCCAAGTTAAAGGAGAGATTTTATTATAGGCCAATTGCAAGTAAAATTAGTGTCAGTTTGTTAGTTTAAAGGTGCACTCAATACACTATATTACTTGACATAATAAAACCTATAAACATGTCAAGACGTGTCACGTGGTTATGCTTGTTAAATCCCGCCTACAAACACGTTAGAATTACTGCTCAGCAAGTAATTGGTAGCTCCTCCCCTTTTTTATAAATTTCGTAGGTCCAATGGGTACACAACGCGCCAAATTTTGAGAGGGAAAAGAGAAAGCAAGCAAGCATCATGGAAACAGAAAACATGGTTAAATATAACGGTCCTTTGACCGAATTAAAGAACACCAATAATTGCTCAAAGGAGGACGTCATCGAAGAACGGTAGGCCGTTGTAATATTACCAACGATGATAATGCTCTTAAAAATGTGCAGACTTGGTTTGGAGTAGTTCAGCTCTGAACGTAGGTCTCATTTACACTCGTCAGTTATGGGGCGCCGTTTGTAAATTAATTATTTAGCTTTTTATATAGCAAAAAACACTAGATTTAATTTAAATTTATATATATATGGTTAAATCTCAAGTTTTGTGCAAATTTTTCACTTTTAATATTTAAACTAAAAATACAACAAAAACTCAATATTTAACATAACATATATAAATATTTCTCGATTTGTCTCTATTTTCATATTTAAAGGGACAATCCCGATAAGAACAGAGTCTCAAAAATTAAAGTCCCGAGTATTTATGAAATTTATGGACCAAAATATGGTGGCATGGTGTATTTACCTTGTCTCAAAATTTCAGCTCAAAATATTGAGTCGTTTAGACGTGAACGTCAACACTGCTTATCCGGACACGTAACCCTTTTAAGATTCCGGGTCAATTGTTTCATTGGATGACCTGATAATCGATTAATGTTTCTTGAGAGGGTCTATACAGTGAATGACCCATGCCCTGTACTTGATAACAAAAGTAGCAATAGCATGTGCCAACCAAAATTCAATTTTTGAGCTAGAGACCTGAAACTTTGCATACAGTTAGAAAAAAAACCTGAGAATCATTAATCTGTTTGAATTGTAAAAATCGGTTTAGAACTTTTATTTTTGTAGCTGATTTTATATACCCATTGGTAAGCAGCATTTTGCAAAATTCCGTCAAAAACGGGCAAAATTGATAAAATGATAATTTGACTGTCTAAATGACTTTGGAGCTGGCTCAGATTTTACACATGTGTGCTTGATATACACATCAACTACAATCAAAAACAAAAATATTGTTTTTAACATTTATTTGGACAAAATTTAAAGGAAATAGGCCATATTTCGTACAGAAAAGTAATAAAAATAACTATATATGTTACAATATCATAAAAACAATCATTTTGATCATGAAAATTGATTTCTGAATATGGAACAATGCAATAAAATCAAACTAGGAAGTATGTTTTCTTTGACCAGATATGGAGTATTGAATAAAATATGAAATTTAATAACAGGAAAAAACAAACAAAATACTGTTACATTTAGGTGACCTACATGTAGCCTACCGTATGTCTAACTATAATATTTACTAAGTTTAAATCAACAATAAAAATATTTCAATAATTTTAATGGGATAAAATTAATGAAAATCTTTCTTATTTCTGGCTGGAATTGAAAAAAATAACAATATCACAATAACTAAAAAATGTATTAGAATATTTAGATCTTAGAAACTGGCTTTCTTTCTGATGTGGAAATGATAAAATCAAACCATAAGTATAAAATAACATTTATTTATGTATCATTTACAGTGATTTTATTTAATTATAAATTATCAAAAAAAATTAAAAAAATAACACGTGACAAATGAACCATATATATAGTCTCCACAATTAAATTTCAATCAAATCTTTTACCAAGTCCTAGGAACCTAAAAAATTACAGTAAATATGATTAAACAATATTGATAATAAATAATCAAATGAAATGAGATTTAACGTCTTACTCATTTCTGTCAGTATTTTTTTTTTTGTTGACATAATCTTGAAATTCTTGAATGGTGTCGATAAATTAATGCATAAATGAAGATTGGCATACGCCGTGCGGTGAAGAATATTTTTATTAAAACACGAAATTCATAAAATAAACAATTCATACTAATTTTAGTATTGTTAAAATTGTTAATATTTCAAGTATTTTCTCGCATTTGCACGTATCTAACGGTCGTCTAACTGTATAGTCTCGGTCACAGTACTTCCTAGTGTAATGCGTACAGGGAATAGTTGTCTGAATGATAGAGAGGGTGCAGGCTGTTTCGTAACCTGGCTGTTTCGTACTTAGTTCTTTCGTACCTAGTTTGGTACCTCGTTTCGTACCTCAGATTGATTCGTACCTTTTCCTGCGTGTTGTTGAAATAAAGTTGAAACATGATTCGTACTTTTTTTTACGTGTTGTTGAAATAAAGTTTGAACATGATTCGTACCTCAGATTGATTCATATCTTTTCCTACGTGTTGTTGAAATAATGTTGAAACACGACGACTTAATAATATCCAACCACTACAAATTTTTTTATAAAAATGGCTGCAACGCGAACTTTATAAAACAAGGATGGCTGCTTGTTGCGCGAATTTTATAAAAATTGCTGCTTAACCAGAATTAGGACCGCAAATAGCTTTGTACTTTTTTTTAAATATGTTGAAAGAAATTTAAAAATATAAGTTGGCAAAAAAAAACAACAAACACCGCGATCTGCCTTTGTTGTTTATAATCTGGTGTTGATTACTGAACTCATTAAGCGAGTGAGTAGTGATTCTTATTCTTGACGATAATTGATTGGCGATTGTTAAAACCGTTAAAAAGAGATTGAAAAATATTTAATCTGGTGTTGATTAGGCGGCGCAAGCAGTTATTGCCAATCCTCCATTTTACCTGGGCCCTTATTCACGAAAACTTAAATCTCTTAAAATCGATTGTAACTTAAAATTTGACCTTAACTTAAGATAAGCCGTATTCACTAAACTCATTTTCGCTAGATTTTAAGTTACAATCGATTTTAAGTTAAGTCAGCTACTACCCTGTCTTAACTTAAAATCACAACAAAATGGCTGCCAACTTCATCAGACGTCAGTTGTTTGCTAGGCCTGAAAGAGTTATAAGAGACCGAACAAACCCGTTAGAATGTCTAAATCCTGAAGAAATACGTTCCCGCTATCGTTTTTTTCCTGAGACAATCCTCTACTTGGTCCGTATTTTGCACATTACTTTAAGTAGGCCAACCAGGCGGTCGTCGCCCCTGCCGGTGTTACTACAACTTTTGGTAGCCCTGAGATTTTTCGCCACTGGCAGCTATCAGCTCGTAATTTCAGACACACTGCATATATCTCAACCCACTGTAAGCCGGACCGTCCACAGGGTGGCAAATGCCCTTAAACAAATTTCCAACCGGGTAATAAAATTCCCAACTGAACGAGAAGAATCAGACGTTTCTCGGCGCTTTTTCAACATCGCAGGTAAGTTGTGAAGTCACAAAACTTTATTTTAAGTTACCATACACATATGTCTTCGTAGCGTGTTTAACGAGAAGATAATCAAGAGTTACACCCGACTGTCTTTATAATAAATGCAAAATCGCAAAGCGAATTGTTACGACCGCCAAACTGTCCGAAGTGCTTGACGTTTGTTGACATTTTGACATAACCTTGAACTTTTCATGATAAATTAATACTTCCTGACGGGAGACCACTCACTTTGTTACAAATCGGCAAGAAGACAATTCGGACAAATTAACAATTTCGTCTATAATGAAAGACTATTCGGCTAGGCATTTATTGCTGGGGTCTTTTGCACAATTATGTTTAAAGCTCTTCATTCATATTATTATTCTGAATAACGGTACTTCTTGAAAAAAAAGAATTATAAACTGCCTTCAATAATATATTAATATAGCCTAATAAAATTAATATTGAAATAATTTTGTTTCAGTTCAGTAATATGCTTAAATAAATTCCATCAAATTTTTTTAATATTTTAAAAATAACTTTTCTGTTTTAGGTTTTCCAAATGTAATTGGATGTATTGACGGCTGCTTAATAAAAATTAAAAAACCTACTTTTAATACAAACGAATACATTTGTCGAAAAGGTTATCCTGCACTGAATACCCAGGTATTAAATTCTAATCATGGAACTACTTTAGGCTATAGTTAATTGCCTGTGTAATTAAATTTTGAAATTGTTTAAATTTGCTAGAGATTACGAGTACAACATGTATCTGATTGCCATGGAAAAAGACGGGTTGTTGTTGATCAATAGTAACACAAATGATTTATTTTATTCCAGTTTACCTGTCTACCAGACCATCGGTTTTCAAGTATTATTGTTAAGTGGCCTGGCAGTTGCCACGATTCTCGTATGTTTAATGAATCTGCAGTTAAAACGTATATGGAAAATGGTATGTTAAATATAAGCATGTCCCTCCTAAATATAGCCAAATATAAAAGTGGTTTGAACTGCACTGAAAATTTTAAAACATCAAATTATTCATCATTAGAATAGTAAAATCTATTTAACTTCTTACACTTGTAATTTGTGCGAAATAATACCTACCCATTTTTATACTAGTTTACGCTATCTAGAACATGGCACCTTTTTTAAGAAGTTTTATATTGCTACAAGAAATTTTATTAAACAATTATATTTTATTTATTGTTATTGACAGGAGACCATGGTGTATTGCTTGGCGATTCAGGGTATGCAAACCGGCGGTATATGCTAACTCCATTCTTGAACCCCCTCAATGAACCTCAACGGCGTTATAATTCAAGTCACTGCAGGACCAGAGTCCGGATTGAACAGAGCTTCGGGATTTTGAAGAATAGGTTTGGGTAAGCTTTATAAAGTCATTAAATGCACAAGGTCATATGGTTTAATTTTATTTCAATAATTCGTTTGCAGGTAAGGGTCTTTTAGCAGGGGGGGGGGGGGGGCTAGACCCAGAGAAAACCCACGAGGTTTGAAAGGCAACCATACTCCATGCCATGTACAAGCAGGGAATCCAAACCATGCCACTTGACTCAATGACCTATTGATCCTTGATCCAACTTGCATGTGTTAACCATTCAACAACACACACACAGTATTAAAGATGCATAATGTATGGCGATACTCTCTTCCCATAATGTTGATTAACAATCAAGATGTGGACAATCTATAAATGTAACGAACGAACGATGCTACCTCCACCCAGGTTATACTGTGCATTCTTTGGAATGATACTATTAACCTTTTACATTTTATTTTACAGAGCCTTACTCATTCCCTTAAGATTGACTCCGGAGAGGGCTATTGTTGTGATCATTGCATGTGCAGTTCTACATAACATTGCTATCGAGAAGAAAGATAATTATGAACCTTTGATGGAGGAGGATCCTGACAATCAAACAGAGTTACCCCAGGAGAACGATGCCCCAACTGGATTGGCTACTCGCCAGTATTTTGTAAATCAGCATTTTCATTAACATCTTTTGATATGTTCCTTTAAGGTTAATCAGGGCATCTAAAAGTATGAATTTTTTTTCATCACATCCAAATCTTATTTTTAACAAAAGGTATGAATGTTTCTAATCACATCCAATTCTTATTTTTAACTAAAAGTGTGAATGTTTCTTATATCAAAATCTTATTATTAACTAAAAGTGTGAATGTTTCTAATCACATCCAAATCTTATTTTTAACTAAAAGTGTGAATGTTTCTAATCACATCCAATTCTTATTTCTAACTAAAAGTATGAATGTTTTTTATATCAAAATCTTATTATTAACTAAATACACTGGATAACTTGATCTAATTATCTTTGAAGGAACATATCTTTAAAGGGAGAGAAAAAATAAAACACATCATTATTGGTGTTTTTAGATACTTGTATATTTTTAAATTTGAAGTACCATAATATTGATAAGCCTATAAAGATGCATTATATAAGATTTAGATAAAGAGCTGACATCTATTGCTATGATAGTTTAAAAATAGATATTTAAAACGGAATATATTAAAAACTTCAGTCAAATTACAACTGTTTCAAGAGTCTCGATAATAAACAAAGTCTATATTATCCACTTTCAAATTAAATTATTAAATAGCGGTCTGGTTTGTTGAATCTGTTCAATTCAAAATCATCCGATGATCTAAAGACTTGATTATGGGCTTATGTGAATAAATGTCTAATTACTGATTTATGTAACATTAATTCAGGCCAAAATAAAAAAAAACTACAATAGGCAGGTTTAACTCTTCCATAATGCATCTTCATTAAAATATGTATATACATATATATATTTATACACAGAAGAAAATAAAGCAATGTTGTTTACTAATGTAAAGTGGAGTCTATATGTTTATACAAAAATGGCAAAATCAATATATTCATGACAGCTGCTTCTCTAGTAGTTTTATTTCCAGTTTAAGTTTTCTTCTTTTTAATTTAATTAGTTCTATTTCCTCCACCATCCACTCATTGTTTAATTGTGTTGATGAGGATGCCCTTTTTTTCTTGAATGTTCGCGAACATGTAGGCTTTACTTCTGTAAGTAAATAAATTAACCAATATTAATAAAAAAATAACAACAAAGTAAAATAACTAAAGACTTGAGACAATATATCAAATTACAGATTGGTCTATTCAGGATATTTTCTTCAGTTTAAACTTTAAAAAAAACAATCTTATACTAGACCTGCATGCAGGAATGACGGGTTTCACTGGTGCCAAGTTACTGTTAAACATGTCACTTTCGGTGCAAAGTTGCCCTTGAACATATGTCACTTCCGGCACCAACAAAACCACTAAACAGATTTCCAAATAAACATTGCTCACATCAAATAAAATGGACGCAGAATCAACCAAATCCAGCAATATCTTGACAAAATTACATTACTTCCGGTGTTAATGAAAATGTTCAATTAGTTTTATGAAATCAGAAATGGCATACGATATCAAATAGTGAAAATTTTATGTAAATCGAATAATAATTGCCACTTTTAAAGACCAAAAAACTTGAAAAGTGACTTGTAGAAAATCGGCTATTTCTCTGCAACCGTACAAGTTAGAAACCATTTTGTGGTATCTGTATGATCGTATGGGTTCATTCTATTTGTTGATTGATTTCAAAACAGACTCATTTGAATAAAATATCCGTTTTGAAGGCTAAAAATACAGTTTTGCCAAAATGACGTTACTTCCGGTGATAATGAAAATCTTAAATTACTTGTATGAAATCACAAATGGCATTAGGTATAACATGGTGTAACGTTTATGAAAATCGAATAATAATTGACACTTTTATGGCCCTGAAACCTTCAAAAGTGACCTGTAGAAAACCGTCTATTTCTCGGCAACCGAACAAGTTAGAAACAATTTTATGATATCTATATGACCATATGAGTTGTATTTATATGTGAATTTAAACCAAAAGTTAAAATTATTAATACATATTAAGTTATTCATGGTTGAATAAAACATTGATTTAAAAAGTTTTCAATGCAGTTTTTGACCAAATGACGTCACTTCCGGTGTCAATTTTAAATTGTAATCAACTTGATATGACGCTACATGCTTTTTGAATCAAATGATGTCACTTTTATAAAAATCCAATAATAATTGACTATTTTACAGGCAAAATAACGAAAACAGTGACTTGTACAGAACTGCCCATTTCTTGGGAACTGCTTATATTACAAACTAATTTTAACATACATTTTCTTCGTATGGATTATAGCTACAAGTTTATAAAAGTTACGAAGAAATATTTTAAAATCTGAAAAGCCTGAATAGGTTGTAAATAGGTCAATTTTACACCATTTTTAGCCATTTAATCGAATTTGCTCGAAAATGAAATTGAAATTAAAAAAACTGCTTCCGACATTTTTTGCGCCTTGAAAGGGCACACTCTTTGAGTCAAATAATTTTTCCAAAAAATAATATTTGTTTTCGAAAAATGGTACCTAACTGTCAAAATTGTACTTTTTGGTAAAATTATGCCACTTCCGGTGCCGACAGATATCACTTCCGGTAATAAAAAAAATGACAATTGAGACAACGAAGCATATGAACTTTGTTTTATACAAATCGAACAATAAAAAATTAATCTAGGACTGAAAAACTGAAATAGCCAATGGCGGCCAAGGAAAATTACTGAGACAAAATTTTTTAACATTTTTGCACAAGGCAGATGACTCTTTAATTCTGTGCACAATACGACTAAAAAATATTCATAGATAAAAATGTTTTTTGTAAAATTTTAAATTTACGAAATTTGGCGCCTAATATCTTCGAAGATTTGCCGAAAATCAAAAATCGAAAGAAGCGTAGCTATGTGCCCTGTCTCAGGCTATGCCAAAATGTATCGAAAGTTAAAATTCAATGATTATTGTTAAAATTACTGCAATATTTTAAAAAACGATAATTTGGTGATTTCGGACATTTCGCATTGTCGCAGAACGTTCAAAATAGCTTTATCCTCTAAGTCACACCCACTTTCCCAGTAAAACCGAAGAAATCGTAACGATGCGACAAGCAGTTGCTGAGATCTACTCAAAACAAAAGAAGAATAATAATAATAAGAATAATAATTTTAACAAAAACAATAGTGTTTCACACAAGCTTCGCAGTGTGAAACCCTAATAAAACATATTTAAGTATTAAATATTGAATAATTGTAGTTTATAACTAGGGATTCCTATAGTGGTCAAATCACTCACAGACTCTTTAACTTAAACAATATTCATTCTTACCAGTAACAATGTCTTTTTTCAATAAGGCCTTAATTAGCACCTGGCCTTCTGCTGGATCAGCTGAAACACAAATTAAATTTACGTTCATAACGCAGAAGTAGTCATTTTGATCGCATACCATATATTCTCACTTTAACACAATAATATTCATGTATACTGCACAAAATAATTAATGTAGATAAATGTTGACCATTACTAATAGTGTAATAAAGATGAAGTTTAACTTCCTACTTTTCTGCACCAACCTGGATCATAATGACGTGTATATATAGCCTACTATGCAGTGTGCTATGAGGAAAGTTTAACTTTGACATTTTCACCTACTTGGGCATTTTTACTTACTCCTCACTGAATTCCCACTGTTAAAGGTTTTTTATGAGCAGTCGCACTTTACATTTACATAGACAAAAATTAAATATAATATACCTGAACTATTACTAGTATTAGTTTCAGCAATATAATTGCCAAAGAGGCCAGCTGTGTCTGTTTCTTCTATAAAAAAAAAACCAAAACATTTAATCAAGCGTGGGAAATATTAAAAGTTATTACTGTATATGTATGCTAACATCAAAATTATTATATCTGATAGTGATTATAACTACAAAAAATACACTGCATATTGCTTTTTTTTTTTCAAATTTAATCAGAGAATGGCTCTTGAAAAAATTTCAAAATTTATTTCGATCAGTTTAGTCGTACATGTAGGCCTACATACCTTCATTTAAATCCAGAATATTTTCAGTGTTGAAACTGCAGCTTGGGACAGGCTCAACCATGTGGCTTCCTATCAAATTAAATTTAAAGAGCTGATAGTTCTCGCTATATGTATAATAGTAGTTAAAAAAATAGATACCAGTAGTGAAAATGGAATATGTTGAAAATTTTAGTCAAATTACTTCAGCCATTCTTAAAATCTACAAAGCAGTGAACAAATTTATCAAGAAACATGAAATACATAATCTAAGCTAACCTAACTCAGCAGACTCGGAAATAGATTCAGTACCAGTACAACTGAAAATATCCATCCCCCCACTGACACCAGTTATCTGAGAGCTGTTTTTCCTGACCAGAAACTCCAAAACCACTGTTTCAGCATCGGACAGGACAGCTCCTCGTCCCCCACCAGTTTTATTCAAATTCTCCCTGTTTTTACGGAGAGCTGAAAAAATAAAATTTTAAAGCAAGGCATTTTGATATTTTGAAGTAAAAGTAATCAGAATGAAAGTTGAATTTTGGGAGCTGTTGCCCTTAGGGCAAGCTCAATTTAGTAAAAATGGTTTCATGTATTGAAAACTGATTTCCTGTATTGCATGTTACCCAGTACAAATATATTTTTCATTTTAGTGTTATTTATAAATCTGCAATAGGAAATAGTTCTATTAATAATAATATTGATCAAATCATTGGTATACAGTCATAACTACTGCTTCGCTGCAGGGCTGCAGTAGCCTAATTCATATTCATTAGACATACTACAGGTCAATAGGCTGACTAACTTATGTAAATAATCTCAATAGGCCTACCTATTATTTTATAGAAATTTGCAATAAAACTCACCTGAACATTTCAATTGTGCCCACTTTTTTTTCACATATTCTACTTTCCTGTTGGTTATTGATAAACTAAAGAAAATTGAAAAAACAACTATATTATAATTATGGTTTTGGTAGTCAGGTAGTGGTATTATTAAATTAATATTGTACATGATGTTTATATAATTATTATAATAATAATTGTCTTTTTTTTTCATTATGCATAGATCTATTATATATTTATATTATTAAATTGAGAACTCAAATCTAACAAGATCTTATTGAGATCTCAAATGTTAAAAGTTCTTTTGTTTTGATTCAATTCATCCAAGTGGTTTTGCTGCCTGTACCAAACTTATGCTCACCTATTCACTCTATCCAATATAGCCTTCCAAGCCTCTTCCTTGGATGATGAGGACACCCCACCCACCCCAGGCCCTGAAAACTCGCCCTCTAGTATGTGGGCCCTTTCAATATATGCCTCAACAAAGGCTAATTCTTCCTTTGTTGTCCAGTTTGGCTGTCTGTCCCTTTTTTCTGCCATTGTTGTTTGGAATTCTAATGAATTTTGGTAGTGCCTAAATATGGCACTTGAATTGAAAAAGTCGTCTGCTAAGATCTAGGCTATATATAGACATGATATTAGGCTTAATGCTGTAGGACAGTGTAGGCCTAGGCCCAAGACGGTTTAGTTACACCTCTTTACTAAAGCTAGTAAAGGCTTGTCGGCCGTACACATTTACAAGGCACACAAACACACAAATATTATGTTTACTTACACATAAGGCTTTGGCTGACCGTAGACTATACTCTTCGTTAACCATCCCCATCACAGATCGATCGATCGATGACGATACCGATAGGAAAAAAAGGCCTTGCGCTTTGATTCACTTATCAACACAAATCAAATAGGATACGTGTCTTCGTTTCAATTCCCATTCATCTATTTCACAATACTATATAAAATCAACACGTAATACGAGGCGCACGCCAGTTTAAGTGTTCTCTTGAATGTGTGAAGCAATAAACTAAAAACATTTATCGTCGAAGATTGAGATGAAATAAGACGGGAAATGTCGTCGCCATGGGTAACCCAAAAGTAACAGTAGAACCACGCAATATGTTTCACAGTCAACACAATTTCACCAAATACACGCATAAGTAAAATACTATTTCCTTATTTTCATAATGATTACTATCAAACTAATCCTCTGCCCACATTATATTAGTGATCAAACATTTGTAGCGAGAAACAATAACAATCAAGCGCCCTTGCGAGTGACATCCAAAACGCATGCGCATTACAGATCTAGTCGCTTGCGGTCTTGACAATGTGCTATTTTAGCTAAAATCGATTAAAATCGAATTTTAACTTAAAATTGATTTTCATGAATACGACTTGTCTTAAGATAAAATTTGATTTTTGTTAAAATCGATTTTAAGGATTTTAGTTTAAGTTTTCGTGAATAAGGGCCCTCTGTAGATTGCTGCATAATGAAGCATCGATATTGCCGTTACAGATAAAGCTTGTGTCAGAGGGGAAGTTACAAAGATATCAACGTATTCACACTCTAGACCAGGATCGTATTTTTATTCTTTGGGGGGAATACGAACCAGATATCAGCCAGCTCCCTGTTAAGAAGATCTTATGTGCGTTTGTTTACGACCCAACTGCCGCTCCTGTTGCACAATAGAATATAAGCACAACACAAAAGAAGAAAATTATTTAAACTTTAACTTAGCACGATAGTGTCGATAGAATAGAAGAAACTCCACCAATGGTGGTCCCAAGCCCGGGTGCAAATGGAGGAGGGTTAAGCTTAAGTGCATTGTAAAAGTTTAAATTAACGAAGGTACGAAACAGCTCATGTGAGGAAGCTTAAGTTTAAGTGCATTGTAAAGGTTAAATTAACGAAGGTACGAAACAGCTCATGTGAGGAAGCTTAAGTTTAAGTACGTGTAAAACTTGAAATTTCCGAAGGTACGAAACAGCTCGCGTGAGGTACGAATGAACTAAGTACGAAACAGCCAGGTTACGAAACAGCTGACATCCGATAGAGACTACATTTGACACGCCTTCCGCCATTACAGTATAGTGCCTTTTCGCATGACGTCAGTAAACCGGAAGTCGGCCATATTGGAGATATCGAATTGCCTTGTTTACATTACAATACAAAGCCTGGGGCTACTGATTTACATGTGAAAGGATGGTTAACTATTGTCGAGTGGCTGGATGTCACAACAGATCCGACAGAGAGACACAACTACATTATTATCGGCTTCCCAAGGTGATAAAAAACCAAGGGAAAGAATGTGAAGCTTTGTCCGGCGAGCGGAGACGACTTTGGTTAGCAAGTCTTCAACAGAATTTCATCGGTAAAAATTTGGAAAATATTCGAGTATGCTCTGTCCATTTTATTACAGGTTAGTGATTTTTTTTTTCATAATAATTATGACTTGATAAAATGCCTGACTGATTTTTCATTCATACGCTACAACTACTAATATAATAGGCCTCGCCTGAGTAGGCCTAGAGTGAAGCTGTTGTGATTGTTGTCAAATATAAATATAAAACCTTTATGATTAAGTTTCCCAAGTGAAGTAATGTTAAATAATTTCGTTTTTCCGAATAGATTTTAATGAAAATTAAAGTGATTTATTATTAATTTTTTTGAAAAAGCACAAAAAAGTGTGAGAATTACTTTGTCTACCGTAGACCTACATCTGTTTTTCGTTGCAGGTCTTGCAATTTTACAGATCTCAGAATATTTAAAGATTTATTTCTTCACATTTTTCAGGAAAGAGGTCGGGTCTATATGAAAAGGACTGTCCTGACTGGGTTCCTTCTGTAAATCTGACTGCATCTAAAGACGAAAACGCACAGGAAGTAGGCCTTATAATGTCACCAGAGGTTAATCGGTTTAAACGTCGACAACAGAGAACAGAAAAAAAGAAAGACTATGCAGCAGCAGAGTCACTGATGTTACTACAAGAGAATCAAGAGATAATAGAGGGTCAATCTTGTGACGCTAACACTGGTATAGAAACACAGACCGATTTGACGCAAGAGTTAATTTCCTCGATGACGAGTGAACTGCAGGCTTTAAGAACGGATAACATGAAGCTTAGATGTAAAGTGGAAGAGGCATCGCACAAGTACGACAAAATGGCTTTTGAGGGTCAAGACGAGAAGGTGTTGTATTACACAGGTTTACCAACATTTAAGGTGTTATTGTCTTTGTTTGTGTACTTGGAACATTTTTTACCTGTCAAAAAGTCTCTTACGAAATTTGAAATGTTGATTTTAACACTCATGAGATTAAGGCTGAATGTTACTGCATGTTTTTTAACATATGAATTTAATGTTTCACTTTCAACCGTGTCCAGAGTTTTGGTTGATGTTATTGATGTTATGTATGTAAGGATGAAGCCACTTGTAGTTTGGCCATCACGAGATACTCTGCGTAAAACTATGCCAATGCAATTCAGAAAACACTTCGGAACAAAATGTGTAGCTATCATTGACTGTTTTGAAGTTTTTATAGATCGACCAACAAATCTAAAGGCGAGAGCTGAAACATGGTCCTCATATAAGCACCATAATACAGTCAAATTCCTCATAGGTATTACACCCCAAGGAACCGTGTCTTACATATCAAAAGCATGGGGAGGCAGAGTAAGTGACAAATATATAACTGAAAATGATGGTTTTTTAAACAACATCTTACCCGGTGACTTGGTTCTAGCAGACCGAGGATTTGATATTCAGGCTACTGTTGGATCCATGATGGCAGAAGTTAAAATACCAGCATTTACCCGAGGAAAAAGTCAGTTGTCACCTATAGACTTAGAAACTACCAGAAAGATCGCCCACGTCAGAATTCATGTGGAACGTGTAATAGGGACTGTGCGTCAAAAATACTCTATTTTGAATGGACCTTTACCTCTGGAGTTTCTGACATGTAAGGAAGGTGAAAGTTTCACAACAATTGATAAAATTGGTATGATTTGTTGTGCATGTGTTAATCTATGCAAATCTGTAGTAGATTTTGACTAATTAATAATGAAATGTGCAAATTTAATAAACTATACCGACTTTATTCAAGTTAGGGTCAAGGGCATAATTATGGATTTTTACAATTAATTTTCTTATCAAAATATTTTCACTGACTATTGAAATTTGCAAATTTATTATATTTAAACCAACTTTATTCAAGTGAAGGCCAAGGGCATAATAATGGATTTTTACAATTAATTTTCTTATCGAAATATTTAACTTTATTTCGGATTGTAGTTATAAAGTCTGTCATTGAGTCAACTGCCATGGTTCTAAATCCCTGATTGTACGTGACGAGGAGTAGGATTGTCTGTCCAACCTTGTGGGTTTTCTCCGGGTCCTCCGTTTTCTTCCCACTGCTAAAGACCCCTATGTGCAAGCGAATTATTGAAATAAAATTAAACCATGTTAGTCCCAAAATGACATAGTTTGTGTCGAGCTGATGTTAGACCCCATTTCTCTCTCTATCTCAGGATCGTAGTTAGAATTATGTCTTCATGTAAATATGAAAAATAAAAGTACTAAAACTATAGCAAGGACATTTGTTGTAAATTTTTTGTCCCCTGTCTTTCTTTCGAAGAAAGCAGGGGCCTATTAAAATGGGTCTGTCTGTCTGTCACACATTTGGGGACACAATAACTCTTTCTAATTGAACTAGAATGCTCGAAGATGAGCATATTCTGCTTAGGGCTAGCAGGTCAGCAGAGAAGCAATCTAATAGGTTGATTCTTTGGGGTACAATTGTCACTCCCTGTATAAAATAACAAATTCAACAATATATCAGAAACCATACATATAATTTTAATTTTTAGTCAAACCAAAGCAAACATAATTATACATTACATTTTAATTTCTTTTTAAAGAATAATTGGCTTGCATTTACACAAATATAAAGGAAGATACCAATATTACAAATACTAACAAAAGGAAAAATTTCAACAATTGCTTCACAAAAATATATGATGGAAAATGTCATTGCAAAAACGCAATGCAACTGCATTAGTTAGACGCTAGTTTTCGACCATGACCACGCTTTGTTTGAAATTCTGGGAGTTTTCTACAGTCTGGACAAAACCATTTACCCCTTGGTGCACAGTTTATCCCCAAACACAAATAGTGGAACCATTGCAATTTACAGTTTTGATTTTCACAACAAATCATTTTCCCAGACTCTACTTGATCGCAAAAACACCAAGTCAACTCTCCGTCATTAGCTACAGAAGTATCTGAATTTAATTTAGATGAAGCATTGCGCAAGACATCTGTTAAAGGGTTACTGTTTGGTAGACGAGAATAAAATTTGCCTACTAATTCTGGCAAAATTGCGGTGTCAAATATGTGTTTGGATTTTTTGCATATTTCCTGCCACATTTCCAAATTCAACATAATTTGTTCCATGTGAAGGTCCTTCTCAGTCCATACCACAAAATATGCTGATTCTAATCTACAAACACCAAGTTGAGTTTGCACTTGATAATAATATGAGTGTTTGTTATCCAGCTTAAGTTTCCCATCTCTTTCCTTTGTTAAATAGAAATTCTTGTCACTCTTTTCATGCAGTGTAGCATCTTTGTCACAAAACGGGCATTTTATTTCAACAACACTCATACCGCAGCAGTCACAAGTTATAATCCCATCAGGCGACGCACCAATATATGGGACATCTGGGTTTATAAAAAATCCTACTTTCTCAATTTTAATATTATCGTGTAATGGCTTTAATTTGTCTAAAAATATATCACATGCATATTTCTCATGCTGACAGCCCCACTGAGTTGCCTTTGATGAAAATCTGTAATTTTCTGGATAACAAATACTTTTAATCAAACTTTGTGCTGGTAATGTTGGGTCTGTACAACATGCATTTTTCATCTTGGATGCTGTTATTCTCCCAGCGCGAAACCGGTACCAAAGTTTTGAGTGAGCCTGCTCACGAGTAGCTATCTCAACAGATCTGGCCTGTTCTTCAGTAACACTGATCTTAATGTCTTGACACTTTTTAAAGAGTTCATTATAATTCATGTAAACGCAACTTTCATTTCTGAGTTCCGTAAGGACAACAGGAAATTCTTCTGTAACTGGTTTTGGCACAAACTCTTCTGCATATGGAGAAATTAATGACAGAATTGCTGGTTTTGACTCACTTGCGTGCAGGGATTTAAAAAAGGTTGACAGTTCCTCTTCCGTTGGTTCTGGGATAATTTTCTTTATATTATGAGAGGGCGTACTTAAGACCGAACTACAGTTTCTATCTAACATGGTGTCCATTTTTTTCTTCATTGTTTTTGCCGACGTGAAATCTATCTCCCGACATTGTTTGTATGTCACACCCTTAACAGAGCCTGGAAGAAGCCAGTATGATTTCTCTTCAGTCACAGTTTTTGAGTCCCTCAGTTTAACTGTAGCTTCTATTGAAAAAAGGAGTGCTGCCACATGTGTGCAAGCTTCACCAAGGCCTGCCATACAGGTACAATGAGCTCCCAAGATACACCCTTCTTTGTCAGCAATGACCCATGGCTGCAGTGGCTTTTCACTCATTCGCTGTGAATGTAGGACCTGAAAAATATAGATATCAACATTATTATTCAAAAAGCTAAATTGAAAACAAACAAGTCTTCTGATACCTACTAACCTAGTCCGTAAATGGTACCATAGAATATAAGCACAGTATTAAAACCAATGTCAGTAGTTTAGACTGGGTGTTTTAAGGTTTATCATGGCGGAGGCTATACTATTTTGAGGACCCTCTTTCGCGGGGGAGGGGCGGTCTAGATTGATGATTTTCATGCCAATGCAATTACTACATTCCCATTCAGTAGTAGATTCGACAGTAACAGTGTATAGAAAATGATCGACTCAGACTCTGACTCTGTGGTCTTTCCCTTGGCCAGAAGGGCCCTTTTGTCAGACGAGGGGACCTTCTGTCTGCCTTTAGGGCCCCCTAACTAGTGTACATGTTCATTTTTCTCATTGCACTATGCTAGTTTTGTATATTCATTTTATTGAAATTGTTATAATTCAACTAAATTACCTTTGCTTTGACGAGATATGTACCGTGCTAGTTTGTGGGGTTTTATTTATTGAAATTGTTATATAACAATAATGAATAATAATGTAACTCAATTACCTTTGCTTTGACGAGATATTTGTCATTCATAATTCGAGACGTCTTGTCTCTGACCCATCCGCAAACAAACTGGTTATAAGCATCTAGTCCTTTAAAACTCTTCAGATCATCAGATGTGTATGGACTAGGAGAAAAAACCAAGTAATTGACGATGTCTGGATAGGTGACTGTCGGAAGTAAACATACATCTTCTGACCACACTGACGGTACCATTTCATACGGATCTTCACCACCGATTAATTTTAATTTACCTTCATATCTCGTCCTTTCTTGTGAATTAAGCCCATCTCGATATTTGTTGGCTAACTCTTTTAATTTTTCGACGTTTTTTGTTGATTTTGCCATCTCACACGTGTGTTTACAGTTTAGCGTTCAGTCTTTGTTTACTCGCCGATATCGCCAATATGGCCGCCAATCCGGGTAACTCGACAAATTATGACGTCAGTGCAAACACTCTATGGCCGATAAAATTTCGGTCAACTCAGAAGAATTGAATTTTTACTACTTTCACGTCCACTTATGGAAATAAATGAAGGTGGATCTTATATAGGAATATTTCGTACATAATTTAGCAAGTTTTTTTCTCCGGTGCATCTTCCACGAAAAAAGTTATAAAATTCCAAACTTTTCAATCGGAGAAAATAAATATTCTTACCTTGCCATGTGTGACAATCTTTCCATGCACCGCAACCTTGACTTCTTAACTAACTGTTTTTGGTTAAATGGAACCGATATCAGTTCCAGGAAACCGACACGAGGCCGTAATGCAAGACCTACTTTTCGCGAAAAAAATGCGCCATATTTGTGACAGCCAATTAAGAAAAACGAGTTACGTCCCTTTTTCGGTTGGCACACGCTAACAAAAGGTAAATTTCACCTACATATTATTTTTATAGAAAAAAGGTCTGGTTTTATCTAGATACTGTATAATAAAACGTTCTCCATTTCCAGATGAAGACTGTCAGGTTTAAGTTATTTACAAGCGCATCACAAATATCGGGTTAGTAGGTGGGCCTTAGGTTATGGATTTTAAAGGATTTTAACACAAAATTACGCAGTTTTATTCCCCAAAAAGTTATCGGGATTGGCACTTTAACATTTAGCATTGAATATTAAGACCAAAACAAGAGATTTGATAATATATAAATATTTAGCTAAATATTTAGTTAAATGTTTAAACATTTAGCTAAATATATATATTTAGTTAAATGTTAAAATATTTAGTTAAATGTTAAAATATTTAGTTAAACATTTATATTTAGCTAAATATTTATATATATTTAGCTAAATATTTATATATTTAGCTAAATATCTAAATAATTATATATTTAACTAAATATATAGTTAAATTTACAAAGCGCAACCGTACCACGCCGTTTGTAAAATAATTATTGTTGTAAGGAATACCTGACAACTCATCCCAAAGACAACTCATCCCGAACAACTCATCCCAATAAAAGACAATTCATCCCACTTTTAAAGACAACTCATCCCAAGTCAAAAGACAATTCATCCCAAGTCAAAAGACAACTCATCCCAACTTTTACCCCCCCCCCCACTCATTCCAAGTTACAAAGAAATACCACAAATTAATCACTAAACAATAATATGAATTTATTACATCAACAATTTATTAAATTATATTTTCTGGCATATCGACGTGAAAGTGATGATTAAATGAATTTTCTTTTAAGTAATTTTATATTATAAGATTCTTAATCAATCCAAATAGTTTGTCTATAATATATTGCATAACTGATAAATTATAAAGTAATTTTATATCATAAGATTCTTAATCAATCCAAATAGTTTGTCTATAATATATTGCATAACTGATAAATTATTCAGCATGATTCTATAACAAAATATATGATGGTTAATATATTAAGTAACCATAAAATAATGAGATAATTGAAAGCCATTCTTTGGTTTGTCACTTGTTACCTTGAGATTAAGATTAAAGTGAAGTAAAACTATTGTCTTTTAATCTAACTGATTGATTGAATGATTGACTGTAAATTAACACTTAATCTTTCATTAATAAAGTAATCTTTTCCTCAAAGATTCACTTTTTAAGTCACATGTCTAAAGAAGAATCCTACATAAAAAGTAATAAAAGAAAATGCTGAATCCTTCTTATAATTTGTTAAAACCGATTTAAATCTTTTAAAAAAAAATAATGAATTGGATTTGTGTCAGATACACCTAATTTATTTCTTTGTTGCTATTAAATTTGATGTTTATCATGTAAATATTTATATATATGTAATTGAAGAGTAATTGAAATGTAATTGAACATTACATGATTTTTGGAATGTAATTAATTACATTTCCATTACTAGCCCTGTCTACATCTCGAGACTGTGACGAAATCTGCAGGCCTCAGCCCTTATCCTAACCCACAATCCACATATGACGTCATAAGACCAGGCTCCGGTGGACGGTAAAAAATGCTTACCCCCTAACCCTGGGCCAAGCCTAACCCTTATCCTAACCCACAATCCACATATGACGTCATAAGACCAGGCTCCGGTGGACGGTAAAAAACGTTTACCACAGTACTATCTGGTACCTGAAGGCTCAGCTTAGTTCTTACATCCGCAATTCGTTAATAATGCCTACATTATATATGTAACGTTAGACATCGATCACTCATAAATATGGTAACTTCACGACATATTACGGGTTAATGTGTCGGGTACACGTCATCATTTTATGCGCAGTTTTTTGTGTCGCTTACGATAATAGAAATATTGGCAGGACCACAAATATATATTTAGTTAAATATTTATACATTTAGCTAAACATATATATTTAGCATGATATTTATATATTTAGTTAACTGTTTATATATTTAGCTAAATGTTTATATATTTAACTAAATATATATATTTATATTTAACTAAATATATATATATATTTATATTTAGCTAAATGTGTATATATTTAGCTAAATGTGTATATATTTAGCTAAATGTTTAACATTAGATTTTTCAGTGATTTAGTATTTAGCATTTATACCTACGAGAAACAGCACATTTAGCTATATATTTAACTAAGCGATGTGAAATCAAGATATAACATTTAAAATTTTTCATACACCCAAAACTCGACTTTTAGCTACAATATTTTTTGATATTTACATATATGCCATTTTTGTTCTAATATTTATCTAAATATATATATTCGGAGTTAAATCTAATGTTTTTTGCTATAAAAAAATTAAATAATTATTTTACAAACTGCGCCCCATAGTCAGTACATGAGACCTACCGGTACGTTCAGAGCTGAACTAGGTTTAGAGTAGGGGCTAGTTTAGGGTTACCAGATTAATCATTGGACATACCAGGACATTTATTATTCTGAGCAGACTAAAGCCAAATTTAGCACAGAGCGCCCACTGCGTGCGACAAAATGTGCGGCCAAATTTGCTAGGGGGGTTGGGGGCATGCTCCCCCAGAAATCTTTTCATATTTAGACGGCGGGAGATGCGTTTTCAGCCATTTAGCCGCTCGCCACTTCGCCAATGAAGATTTTTCAGCGTCTGTGGCGATAATTTTTTATAAAAAGTCGCGACTTTGGCGAAAGGGCCATGTATGTGGTCCTGTTGGTGTCTTGTTTCTCCACCGTGCGCTTGCCTTTTAACCACAAAAAACAACCAAATAATGTTAGACATAGACGAAAGCATGTAGACAGGTGGTATCGTACTGTGCCCATTATTAGTAGGCCTAATAATTTTTTTCATTGGCTGAAATTATCATATTTTTCATGTAATTTCCAATCATATCTCGTGTACTGAATTACGCACAATTTACAAAATGGCTATAGCTGTCGCATACTTTTCACTTCAGGTCACACCCCCATACCCCCCCCCCGTGCACAGCTACATAAAAAAAATAATGCCTTGCATCAATGAAATTACATCACAAAATGATCCTACATCAGTATAAAAACGATTTCTCTGTTTAAAAAGCTCAATTTGTATGTATGCCTCTATGTAATTTAGAGACGATGATGGCTGATTTCCGTAACCGAAACCCGGCTAACCCCCTCCTGCACAAATTCTTGGATCCGTCCCTGAATTTACACATACAAACATAAAATCTTCAAGCTTTTATGATCATATTATTATTTACCACGATGCATGGCTAAGTTTTTAATCTAATGCCAAAACCACCTCATATAATGTCAAAATGCACTTAAGATAGAATGACCTCAAGTAATAACAATACTACATAATCAACTTAAATATAGCCACATAAGGCAGTAATGGCATTCCATAGTGGCTCGCTAGAAGTCAGGTGTTCCGGGCCCTCAGCCAGCTCATAAAATTTGGGGGTGGGGGGGGCTGAAGAATTTTTTGGAGGGGCTGAGGATGTGGCAGGCTAAGAACACCTAAGAAATCATTATTTGCGGGGGCTAATTGGATTGGGGGAGGGGGGCGGGGTGTTCACTCCCTTCATTGCCAAAGAAAGTTCATCCAGTTTTTCCGGTATGGTCCCCCTTTGTCAGTGATGCAGGACGGAGGGCCTGACAAGCAGTAATTTGAAGTTGTCTAGTTGTTCACATAGGACAAAAAACCAAGGTCTGGTGTACACATTGGCGTGCACGTAAAAGATCCCTTGACAGTTGTAATTTGAGATAAGGGTGGGCTGCTGACTGATCAAAATTTCCCTCATAACACACTGTATGGCTTATGCCCTTCTTAATTATAGCCTAGTTCAGAGCCGAAAAGTAGGACCTTAAACCCCATTTTTATACGCCTACATTTTCATGTGGATGTAGATTGTCGTCGCCCCTGTCCGTCCGTCCACAATTTTTTTGTGGACTCTCTACGGGTCACAATTCTTACCCGATTTTGACGAAACTTGAAATACAGGTTTATCCCCATAAGATCTCGGCTGCTTTCGATATTGGCATGTATCGGATCAAAACTTCATGGATTATGGCCCCTGATTGTACGAAAAATCACGTTTTTTATTTCATTACAGACATGATGAGTTACAGTATTTAGAAGCCATACAACAGATAATTAAACGAGGTGTGAAACGTGGGAACAGAACTGGTGTCGATACATTATCCATATTTGGTATGCAGATGAGATACAACTTGAGAAAAGGTGAACTTATTGAAACATGTTTAGTGTAATAGTAAGTGCAGGGAGACTGCACAACACACAAATATTCAGTTACATAGATTTTATGATTAAACAAATTTACGGACTAGACACAGTATGCAGATATCACAAACAAATGCACATATAAGATTTGAAGTCACAGTGAAGGAATCTGGGGGTCAAGTCATAAGCGTTCGCTGCGCTGTACAATCCAGGGCCTGTAAATTGATACAGAAAAATGGGGTCGCAAAGAGGAGATTTTAGAAATTGAGTCAGGTCTATTGTTGTAGAGCTTACCATCCTACTGTTCTGCAGGCCTGGAAATAATGGTTTTAGATGTATTGTACCTGACAAAATGGCAGGGACTAAATAAGTGAAATTATACCTGACCAGGGTTTCCGCCAGAAAAATCTTCCGTCCACAGTGAGGCATTGACCAATCAGCTATGATTACAGTTTCCCGCGATTGGTGGATGCTGTGCATAGCACAACCACTCCTAAAAGTCAGCAAAAGGGTTTGGGAATTGGGATGCTGTGAATTAAATAACTTGAATAAACCATATAATATATTTCGTTAATTGCAGATCATTTAAACACTCATTTTCTTACACAAAACACATGTTAAACGCCTCTTTCAATAAATGACCTAGTTTGTGTAGAGTGGAGGTCAAGCCCCATCTCTCTCTCTCTCTCTCTCTCTCTCTCTCTCTCTCTCTCTCTCTCTCTCTCTCTCTCAATGAATTATCTGTTATTATAAGCAAAATGTTTTCTAGATTTTCCATTACTGACGACTAAGAGAGTATTTTGGAGAGGTGTAGCTGAGGAATTATTGTGGTTTATTAAGGGATGTACAAACGGTAAAGAATTATCGGATAAAGGAGTCAAGATTTGGGATGCTAATGGTTCTCGTCAGTTTTTAGATAATCTTGGCTTAAATCACAGAGAGGAAGGTTTGTTACTTTATTATAAAGAGAAAATCTTTTCCAATGATACATCAAACTGTGAAGTGATAAAGACATTTATTATTATGTAAGATCTTGATAAAGAGCTGATTGTTGTAGCTATAGTGGGGGGTGGATGGCCGAATGGTTAGCACGTACACACTGTATCATAAGGTCAGTCAGTGAGTCAGCTGGCATGGTTTCGATTCCTTGGTTGTTATTGACAAGGAGTAGGGTCGCCTATCCATCCTCATGGGATTTCCCCAGGTACTCTGTTTTCTCTGCTGCTAAAGACCCCTACGCGCAAGTAAATTATTGAAATAAGATTAAACCATATGTTAGTCCCGAAATGACCTAGTTTGTGTTGAGTGGACGTTAAAACCCATTTTTCTCTCTTGCTGTAGTACTAGTAGTTACAAAGTAAATATTTTTCTTTCAAACTACTTTTTTCTGAGTGAAGTTATGATTTTGATCATCTTTTTTTATACGCCTACATTGAAAGGACTTGGTCACATATTGGTCCGGTGTCCACAAGTGTAAGTAAGTATCTGATTAAGGTCATGAGACAAAGAATCCTATTGATAATTACTGCCAGAGCAGGGTTCAATTTAAGCGGTATCGCATCGCTAAAAGCGACCCAAATCGTGGTAAAAGCGATATAATTATTTTATTCATTAGCCAAAAATTGCTTTCAAACTTATCAAGTGCGATTCATTATATTTTGGATGAATGTGGAGTATAATTAGGCCTACGAAAAGATCAATTTATAAATGCAGGACTAACTTGTTTAATATTCCAAGTTGTGGTCGTGATTATTTTTTTTATTTTTTTTTTTTTGAGATGTCAGTTTCATCCGCACATAAGCCGAAGCGGGGTATACAACAAAGGCCGGACTTCAGCGGAAAAAGTATCCACTTACACCCCGAAAAATCAGAATTGCAAATTTTTGTGATTAGGCTATATTTTACTGCTCTTCAAATCTGAGCAAATGCTATTCAAATTTTGAATTGATTAGCCAAAATGTGAATCTGTCACAAAAATTTGCTACTCATTGGTTTTAGACTAAATTGAACCCTGTGCCAGAGTTGTGTTGTGTCCCTTGATTACTTGAGAAGTCATGTTGAAGTTAGAGACTAAAGTTAATATAAATTTATACATGAGACAAACAATCGAAATAAATTCTGATTATTTCTGATTATTATTTAATTAATGGGTTGTTACTCGTAAAAAAATTTTAGTGTGTTGTAAATTACTGACAAAACCAGTGTTGACTGCTCGAACAACTTATCTGTTGTGTTGTAAATGTTTTGTTACCTGTCAACCTATCTTGTTATTTCTACAGGTGATTTGGGTCCAGTTTATGGGTTTCAATGGCGCCATTTTGGAGCTGAATATAAAGACATGAACAGTGATTATAGTGGACAGGGTGTGGACCAGTTACAAGATGTTATTTATAAAATAAGAAATAATCCTGAAGATAGACGTATCATTATGTCAGCATGGAATCCACCAGGTTTGTTTCAAAATGTGCACTATGGACCATAAGGTCTGTCATCGATTCAAGTGACATGGTTTCAATTCGACACTTGTATGTGACAAGGAGTAGGGTTTTTAGGGTCCTCCAGTTTCTTTCCATTGCTTTCCATTGCGTGTTAGAAATAAAATTGAACGAGATGGTAATCCTGAAATGACATCATTTTAGTGGTATCAGAGGTTACGATGTGGCCATTACAACATTTGTATTAATGTTGGCTGACTTATAGAAATTTGGTTCAAAAATTAGAATAGGATACTTTTTTGAAATTTATTTTTAATAATGAATTACTTGTTTGTGTTCAGATTTAGGTAAGATGGCATTACCACCCTGCCACTGTCTGGTACAGTTCTATGTTGCTGGTGGTGAACTGTCATGTCAATTATACCAACGTTCAGCGGACATGGTAAATATATCTTCGCTTTAATATATTAAATAAATTATATTTATAGCACGGCTCTCATGAGTTAAAAGGTTTAACACGAGACCGCCGCAGATCGAGGTGTTAAACTTGGTAACGAATGAAGTGTGCTATAAATGACCTGTAATACTGACACCTGCTCAACATGCTTGTTGTTATTGCACAGAAAACCCATCCCACTTCTCTATATTATTTCTACTAAAGCTATCGTAAACCAGCAAAAGTGTGCAATAACACTGAAAATGTCTAGTTATTGCACAGTTACGCCCCAGTGAGTTTAGTAGACGTAAAACAGTCTGCTTATTCAACGAAAAGAACAAAGGAAGATCTCCTGTCCGTGTTACAATACTGTATATTACTGTTAATAAAGTAGTGCACACGCAGAGCAAATTCTTTTGTCTTCGCAGCTGTACCTCAAACTTTGCCTCATAGCATACTGTGTGGCGTATGCCTGTCTTCATTAGCCCAGTTGATGCAGAAAGAAAGATATTAGAGTTAGTATCTCGCTGGACTGTGACGGTTTGCAACTAGCTGAGAAAAAAAAAATGCAAATGAAAGACAGTTTCTGTTTGAAATCACACTGAATTCATACTTAAAACACATTTGCATGAATTTCTGACAAATTTTGGACCCAAATTTTTCTTAATTTAGTATGCATGTTGCTTGAAAATTAAGCAACAAAACTGACAAAATTTTGCATTGTGAGAATTAAACATCAAATATATTTTCTGCAATTTAGTCACAAATCATCTTAGTTAGGATTCACAAATATGTAGCAGTTCGTGTCTTTCAAGCGCCTGAAATGTAAAATTCTCCAATTAGGCCGAATTTAGTTTCATAGGTTACCCCCTCTCTTAATTTTGTCTCACGTTTCTTGTACTTTCTTTCTCACGGAAACTAAATTGAGATGATCTTTAAATGGCATTTATTAACCGGATAGAGTAACAACAAATACACATACTTCTCAGGGACGTTTTAAGGTTTATCATGGAGGAGGCGATACTATTTAGGGGGCCCTCTTTTGCGGGAAGGGGTGGTCTTGATTGATGACTTTTATGCCAATGCAATGACTGCATTCTCATTCAGTAATAGATTTGACTGTAACAATGTATAGAAAACGATTGACTCGGGCTCGGGGCACTTTCCCTTGGCCAGAGGTGCCCTTTTGTCAGACGTGGGGCCCTTTTGTCTGCCTTTAGGGCCCCTTAATTAGGGTACATTTTCATTTTTCTCATCGGTTTTAGCATTTTCTCCCGTTTTATTTTTCCAACTTCTTTGATTTTTTTTTTGCGAGGAGGCTGGCGCCTCCAGCACCTCAGCTATGAATCACATGTGATACTTCTGGAAAACAGATTCTAGTGTATTTGAAGGCGACGTTTCGAAGTGTATTCCGTCAACGTTATCAAGCTAATCCAGTAATACAGATATGAGGCCAATATATAGACAAAATATAATAGAACTGATCAACTAGATCAAAGATCAGCGACCCACCATACTAGACTACTCTTAAAACCAATTTGGCAAGGCACAATGTATAGTCGTTCGGATGGGACAACAAAATGAGGTCCAGTGTACACATTGGCATGCATGTAAAAGATCCCTTGGCAGTTGGAATTCTATATAAGAGTAGACCGTAGTGCTGCTGTTTGGGTAAAATTTCTTCATGGCACATGGTATGACGTATGCCCGTCTTTATTAGCCTAGCCTGAGTTGAATATTAGGACGTTAAACCCTATTTCAGGGCCAATTAGCACTCTAGTCCACTAGACCATCCCAACCCCTCTATTTCGAGAATAAGATATAATTTAAAGTTGGTTTCCCGGGTACGAACTGGGTGATTTGATGATATATTAGGACTAAATAATTTATCATAATTTTTCTTCAAATCCCTCTCAAAACACTAATTAAATTCTCGGATTATCCACTGCCTGTGTCTTTTTCCGTGATTTTTATCTCGGAAAGCGTTGTAGGTCTAACTCTTTAAAGAGTTTATCAACATGTACACAAAGCGCTCAATGTACTCGTGCAGCCTTCGACGTTACGTGTGGGGATAGCCCTTGTCGTCGGGCTGTCGATTAGGGGAACCATTACATTTTTGTCCTCAATGACAATGAGTGTTTTCAAGGAATCCAGTATTTTTCTAGTAAAAATTGATATCTCTACTTTCCATATATACTAAAATTGCCATACTTTTATTGGCAATAACCACCTGATAAATACTCTGCTGGGAACCCATCTTTAATTCACGTAATTTTGTAATTTACAGGGTTTGGGTGTTCCGTTTAATATTGCCAGTTACTCGTTGTTGACCTGTATGATAGCACATGTGACTAAACTAAAGGTAAGTAACTAACATTTTTGATTTGGACCACAGCCGCTACCCGCGACAAATCTCGGCAGATTTTGTTTCCCTCCATCTGTATGACGGTAATTGATATGTACCTACGGCTATACAATTGTGATACCGCACTGTTTACTTAATAGGGAAACTTGTCGCATTTAGAAACAAATTCTCACAAATGCATCGTTTGAAAAGTGTGTAGAATTTTCAGTGCAAACTTGTCCTTGTCTTAAGAAAATCAGATGAACTTAAAAGAAAAACAGCGTCAAACTCTGAAATTTTTGTATGATTCCACTTTCTTCAAAGGCGTTGTTATGGGCAACACTGTTGGTAATTGAAAGTAGTTCATACAGCCTAGGCTAGATGTAAGGTACTGTAATCTGCTGGGGATTGACAAGTCAGGCTTCCCGCGGTCCTTGAAAATCCTTGAATATCCTTAAATTTAAAATTTCATTTTCAAGGTCTTGAATATCTTTGAATTTCGTGGAAATAGGAAAATATCCTTGAATTTCAGTTGAGATCCTTAATTTTGTTGGTAATACTAGTAAGTTGATCTGAAACTCCTGTATAGATTATAAGTAATACTGGTTATACTAAACAATAACTCTGACATATACCTGTCAATCAACTGATTTAAATAAACAGCTGTGTTTTGTCACGTAGTAATAACAAGATAAGCCAATGACATTTACCGTTTGGCAACCAAATAGTCTCATGTGACTCCATTGTCTAATTCACATACTAGAAGCCACTACCCTGACTAATCAAAATCGGTATTAGTAATTACATTAAACAATGCATAATAATGAAAAGGGAAATAACTCTGTTTTAAAAATGGCGGAAGTTTTCCCCGGTGTGCAGAAAGTCTAGGCTAAAATGTCCTTGAAAATCCTGGAATTTGACGTATATTTATCCTTGAATATCCTTGAAAAAATGTTTGACGAAGTCGCGGGAACCCTGCAAGTGCAACTGCTACTCTTCTTATTTTTGCACTTCTTGAGCAAGGGTGATGAGGCTCTTTAAAATTGGTCTAATGTTTGCACTTTAGATCATAAGGTCTGTCATCGAGTGGGGGATGGGATGGCCTAGTGGTCTGGAGTGCCACGCTTCGACCTCTAGCTGGCCGTCACCTCTGGCTTGCGGTTGTGTTTCGATCCCTGGTGTGAGCGTATGTGGCATAGATATAGGGGCGCCTTCTCAACGTTGTGGGTTTCCTCCGGGTTCCTCCCACTGCTAAAGACCCCTACCCGCAAGCAAATTATTGAAATAAAATTAAACCATATGTTAGTCCAGAAATGACCTAGTTTGTGTCAAGTGGACGTTAAACCCCATCTCTCTCTGTCATCAAGTTAAGTGGGGTGTTTCAGTGACTAGGAGTCTGGTCGTCTGTCCATCCTCCCACTGCTAAATCCCCATTGGATACTTCTGAAATTACGTACCTAGTATCTTACGTGTGGATGTTAAATCGCATTTCTCACTGTACGTCCGTCGTTCAAGAATTCAAGAGTCTGCAAGATTTGTCTTTTTTATACGCCCACATTGGAAATGCGGTCTTAGATTACTGTCCGTACGTAGGTCCATACATCCGTCGTCCACAATTTCTTGTGAACGCTCTGGAGGCTGAAGTTATTATCCGATTATATTATCTGATAATTATATTTATATATTACAGCCTGGAGATTTTATACATACTATCGGTGATGCCCATGTTTACGTTAACCATATTGATCCATTATTAAAACAGGTATGACTTTAACTTTATTTAACTAGATTATCATATTATGATATAGCGGGGGGGGGGGGGGTGGATGGCCAAATGGTTAGCGCATCATAAGGTCTGTCATTGAATCAACTTGCGTTTCTTTTTCTTGGTTGTATGTGACAATTAGTAGGGTCGCCTCTCCAACCACATGGTTTTTCTCCGGGTTCTCCTGCTGTTAAAGACCCCAACGCGCAAGCGAATTATTGGAATAAAATTAAACCTTATGTTAGTCCCAAAATGATCTAGTTTGTGTCTATAATAATGGCCAAACATTTGGTTTCAACATCATCAATATGCAAACATGCATTTCAATGTATTCACAGGTGGACCCCAAATACTAGGCACACTTTCCTAATGACATGGATACCATCCCTGACAAGACACTGAAGACTAGACTTAAAAAAGTGGGTTTCCTCCGGGCACTCCGGTTGCCTCCCACTGCTAAAGACCCCTACGCGCAAGCGAATTATTGAAATAAAATTGAACCATATGTTAGTCCCGAAATGATCTAGTTTGTGTTGAGTGGACGTTAAACCCCATTTCTCTCTCTCTCTCTTTTAAGTGATTTCTTAACTATGCTCTTTGACATCCAGATCATATTAATTCATCTTTGCATTTCATCATAGATTGCTACCTACGTTTGGTTCATAATTACATCTTCCCCACAGAATACTACCAATATTTTTTTGATAAATAGGCCTCCCCCCACAGTCCAACAACATTTGGTTGATAATTAGGCCTTCCCCACAGAGTAGTATATATATATATATATTGATTTTGAATAAAGGTTTTGGGAATGTTTATTATTTCAGTTGGAGAGAAAGCCTCGACACTTCCCAACCCTCTCGTTACGAGAGGATGTTACAGATATAAATGATTTTAAAATGGACGACATCAAACTAAATGGTTATAATCCATACCCTAAGATTAAAATGGATATGGCTGTTTGACATTGCAACAACAAAGATATTAAAAAAAATTTTTTTATATTAATTAGATGTTGTTTAGTTTATAGCACTGTTCTAGAAAAACCTTGTTTTGTGAAAAAACTGGACAAAAGCATATTATGGTCACATGGAGCTTCTATGGCTCAGTGATTAAGGTGCTGCCTCATTCACTAGGTTGGGGGGGGGGCAGTAGGGACAGGGTATTTTTTAGATTTGATGAAAAAAGGAAAGAAACTGAGCTTACCATCTACTGAAAGTGTTAAATACCATCAAGATTCATTAAATAACGCCCAGTTTGTGCTATGGTTTAGTTTGAGAAAAAACGTTTCGTTTTGACATCGGTCATCTAGTTTATGACCATTTAGTTTAGTTTTGATATTGGTCATCCAGTTTATGACGATTTAGTTTCATAAACTAGACAAGCGATGTCAAACTAAACGGTAGCACAAACTGGGCGTTATTTAATGAATCTTTATGGTATTTAACACTGAATATGTGTATTAGATTATAGATGGTGAGCTCAATGCCTTTCCTTTTTTCATCAAATCTGAATGATAACCGGTCCCTGTGCGCTGTATCGTAAGGTTTGTCATTGAGCCAACTTGTATAGTTTCAATTCCCTGCTTGTACGTGACAAGGGTTAATGTCGTCTGTTCAACGTTGTGGGTTTTCTCCCGGTCCTTCCCATGGATCTAGAGTTAGTTCCCAGTTTCAGCCAAGGAAGTCCTTGCACTAGCCGGTTGGGCTTGGGGAATGGTTAAAGCGTGCACGTTGGATTATTAGGTCTGGGTTTGATTTCCCGCTTGTATGTGACAATGAGTAGGATCGTCTGAGACATGTTAGTCCCAAATTTATCCAGTCTATATCAAGGGAACGTAACACCCTCTTTTTCTCTGGTCTCTCCAATCCCATTATCAGTGCATATTCCTGAAGCAATGGCCCGAGAAATCCCTCTCTTGCCATTGCTGGAATAGCGTCTGTTTCTTGAACTTATGCGGGAGTGTGTCTATTCTTTCCGTTCAATGAAAGCTATCACTTAAGTACAGCAACATGACAGTCCTTCGTTTAATCTGGGTCTTCCCTAAAACTTTGGACAGTGATTTAAGGTATTAAAAACGGTGGAAGTATTTTCGTTTCCAAACAGTATTGTTTACATTTCATTCGACTTGATAGCCTCGTTTGTCAGGTAATTAGTTTTACTGCAGTATTCTGCTATGCACGGGTTAATTAGTCATAATAAAATCATGAGCCATGACGTAACGTTTATAGGGCAGCTAGTGATTGGTTGGTAGACGGACTACTGACCAATCAAAATTTAAAACAATATCCATTCATAATAGCAGTGTGTAGTAGGATTACCTCTAATCAAACGCAACACTGCGCGGAGTATGTTTTCAGTGGTGCAGAACTTACGGTATGACAAGGAATGGTGTCCAGTTATTTGGATGGCACAAAAAACTGAGACCCCATGTTAAACATTTTTAAGGGGGCATTGTCCCCCTGCTGTCTACAGGCCTTCAAGCAGCTTACACCAACATTTATACTACCGTTACATACGCCATTATCAGGGTAAAGATTCACTGGACAAGCCTCGTCTGCCAGTCAGAAGTTGTATGTACAATTTAAAGGGTAAAGTTTTCACTGGAAAAGCAGCATTTCCACCTGTCGTTAGTTACATCACATCTGCAATTTGAAGGGTGATGTTTTCACTGGACACGCAGTATTTACACCAATTTAAAAGTGAAAGATTGAAACGAACAAAAGGAAACAGAACAAAAACTAATTCTAGCATGGATTTAATTGGTTTTCTTTCATACAATTTATAATACACATTCATGCATTATCTTATTGATATCCTGTACAGTATATATATATCATTTAAATAGGAATAAATCTAGTCTCTACAATATTCTTCAGATGTTACATGTCCTCAAATACAATCTTTGGTGCAAAATATATATTATTTCCCCAGAAAATATTTGAGATTAATGAGGTTTCCGGTGGTTAAAGGGTTAACTGACATCTAATTTGAGAAGGTTTTGGGTGGTTAAAGGGTTAACTGGCATCTAATCTGAGAAGGTTTCTTGTGATTAAAGGGTTATAGTTCAAAATGTTTGTTTTATTTGTCCGTAGGATCTGAATGAGTTGTTATTTTACCAGCGTTCTGGTTGAAGTGAGGGATTAGCCAATGAAATGTTTTGTTAAGACAAATTCTTGGCGTGTGATGCACGGAAATGTGGGTAAACCACTAGAAACGTCAACGCTGATTGATTAATCAATGGTTGACGTTATAGGGCCAAAACCCACTCGTACCACTTATGGTACGACTGGTCAGATCTTCATGTAGTTGAAGCCATCGAAAGCATAAATAAACTAAATATAGATCTGTACTTTAATCAGATTGACTTTTGTGGGAATGCATCTTTAACATTTTACATAAATATTCTTTGATTGTTAAGTTGTTCAAATTGGAGGATTAATGTAACAATAATAAAAAAGATTAAAGTTAAAACATCAATCATATCATCTAAAATTTGTAGTTTTGGGTCTGGAAAAAAATCACTGGTGCTTGTAAAATGGAAAATCTCTTTCAAAAATAATATTAGCGTGCACGTAGGTATCTTTAGCTGTGGGAGTAAACCTGGAGATAGAATCAAAACCCCATTCTATTTGACTCAATAACAGATCTTATGATCTGATGCGCACACGTTATACCATTTGGCTATCCAACGCCCCTGCTAAATGATGAAACAAGGAAATTTTCTATTTTACAAGTGCCTTTGGAAAAAATAGTGTGGTAATTTATAAAATTATCGTATAAAATTTTACTTGACCTTGAAAAAACATATATACGCAATCTAACAATCCAATATTTTATTCCTTCAAGCCATACCACAATTGAATAATTTGAGTATGTTATTTGCTCTAATGTGTTAAATCTAGGGCATATTTCCTACTGCTGACTTATGACACCCATGAAAATCAAGGATAAAAGGGCCATTTGATAGATGGTGTCTTTATTCTACTTAGTTACATTTATTTTTAATAATTAATAGCAGATATAAAGGGGCATTTGATTCCTGGGTCCCCCCATCCCCACCCTGTAGCATTATATTTAGATACAGCTGAGAAAATTACACCCAATAATGATAAAATAACTAGCATACCACATACCTGACGATCTTTGGACTACAGTACATGTTTGTCTGCTCTTGGAAATCATCATTCACAATACAGAACAAGAGCAAATGAGGTTTTATAGATAAATTTAAAAAAAAAAATTAAAATAAAAATAATTACTTTGATAGAAAATCATCATGGAATTCATGAATACAAATATATACACAAGTCAAAATTAATGAATTCATTTGATTACACAACACAATTCATTATAAAAAATCCAATAGAAAATCAACTATGAAATAATGGTTAACAATAAAACGATATGTGATAAGTTATAGTAACCTAACAATCAGTAAGTATGAGAGTATTATATGGACCAATCAGGTCTAAATATTAAGGACACCTGCAGATTTCGTCACAAGATTTAAACAGAGTTAGGGCATGTGATTGTTGACGATGTTGTGGGTTAAGGCTAGTGCTAACCCTGTTTAATCTCGATATGTGATGAGTTTTAGTAACCTAACAATCAGTAAGTCGGTCATCTAGGGTAATTAGTAAGTATGAGAGTGCTATATGGACCAATCACGTCTAAATACTAAGGACATCTGCAGAATTCATCAAGGTCACAAGATTGTGGGTTAGGACTAGCGCTAGCCCTGTTTAATCTTGTGGCCTTAATATTTACACAAATGCACAGATGTCAAAGGAAAAAGCATGCCAATTTTCATGTTAATTTACTTCAATTGACAACAGCTTAGCCCTTTTTTGAAAAACGTCATCCCCAAGAATAAAAGCAAGATGAGTCACTTGACTCAAAAACAGACCGTATGAAATAAAGCGCACATATTAGACCATTCGACTCGACTTCAGCCCTTATGGAATAAAGCAAATGTTAGATCATCACTACCCAACCCCAATTGTAACGGGGTTATCAATTATACAAAATTTGGGGGAGGATGTTATATGGAACAGCTCTTTGATGTAAGCATGGTCGATGCAAACGTATTAGTAATTAGTACTATAACTAAGATATAAGTAATTTGGGTAGTATAAAAAAAAACCAAATAGTCTATTTCGTATTCAGTACTGACATAAACATCTGTATGTTAAATATTACAATGTTTCACTGAGATCTATAAACATTCTTAGCCAACACAACATTAATAAATTTAGAAATTTAATCTGTCCATTCACCTCCTTTGTCCATTAGATCGCCAAGAAATTAAATTATATTAAAATACTCTTTCAATAAGTCATGAGTATTAAAATAATATATCTTTAAACTTTAAAATAATATTTCTTAAAATATAAAGTAATATAACTTTAAAGTATCTTAAAGATGTGAAGTAATATATCGTAAAACTATAAAATATCTAAAACTTTAAAGTAATATAGCTTTAAAGCAATATATCCCTAACTTTTTAAGTACCGGTAATATATTTTTAAAATGTAAAGTACTATATCTTAAACTTTAAAGTAATATAGCTTTAACGATATATTATCTTAAACTTTAATTAAAGTAATATAGCTTTAAAGAAATATATATCTTTAAACCTCAAAGTAATATTTCTTAACAATGTAAAGTAATATAGCTTTAAAGTGATATAACTTTAAAGTAATATAACTTTAAAGTAATATAACTTTAAACTCTAAAGTAATATATCTTAAAATGTAAAGTAATAAATCTTAAGCTTTTAACTAATTTTTAGAGTAATATATCTAGAAGGTTTTTCTTGATATGACTTAGAGAAAAAACATAATTGTGCCACACAATACCCTGTCAAATATATTCTACCTCTACTCTGTTATACCGATAACTAAAACAGACAATGTCTCAACAGACCTACGTTAAGCCCCATATGATTTCATTGAACTGTTAGAGCTACATTGAGGACAAGGAAAGACACCTTTAATGATAGTACTCGAAGACACCTTGCCGAAGCACAAGCTGCCTACCTTTAACCCCAACCCCTGCCTTCACAATAAGTTAAAACATCCTTGTTCCAACTTCTACTGACTTATTGCAAGCTTAAATAGATTAGACTTGGGATTTAGATTTTCTCTGACGCATCTGTATCATCAAGTGCCGACTTCTTTTAACACAGTGAAAGATGCCATGACCTCAAGGTGATGTCTAGTTTTGTTCTAATTAACTAACACCACTAGGCTATTAAGGCTACATGTAATTGTTTAAAACCACTGATAAAATTGTAAAATACAACTAAAATATCCAGTTTATTAGCAATAACCGCAGGTTGCCATACTGCTGTAAAAACAAGGCCAGTTGACAATCTTACACTGATTTGTTTACAAAGGTCTATAAATATCCAGTTTTATTGGCAATCCATTTAGGTTGCAATGGTTTGTTTACAAAGGCCTATCTATACAAGTTAGGCCTATCAAAACAAGTTAGGTATACCAATACAAGTAACTCATCATTGAGATGATTTAGAAAATCAATACAATTTAGGCCTATCAAACCAAGATAGGCCCACCAATACAAGTAACTTGTGTCCGAGAGGATTTGAAGAATCAATACAAGTTAGGCCTATCAAACCACGATAGGCCCATCAATACAAGTAACTCGTCTTTGAGGCGATTAATAATTGGACAATCTGACTAACTATTGTACAACCAATAATTTTACGTCTTAAAATAAACCTACAAGTTTCACACAAGATGCGTTAACAGCGCAAGATGAATAAATTTTGCAGATAATTTATATAATTATGAAAAAATGACGAATATTTACAGAATCCAGATAAGGAGGTAATGGTATAATCAACAGTCAATCATGTTATTTTTTTATAATAAACAATGTGTAACACATCCTTCATTACAACACATCACACTTCTCACTACTGGTATTAAAGAATATTCAGGTCACAATTCTATGGAATACAATTACTGCTTATTACCAAACGACGTTTCGACTAGGCTTCTCTAGTCGTTATCAAGCAATGATTGATAACGACTACAGAAGCCTAGTCGAAACATCGCTCAGTAATAAGCAGTAATTGTATTCCATAGAATTGTGACCTGTATACTCTAGTTCAATTACCAAATGCCATTAAAACAGTTTGGTATTAAAGAGTCTGGTTTTGTGGGAGCACATGAATTTAAAATATATTTCTAATTGTGCTATCAGCATGAAGTTTTTCAGGAATTATTCCAATAGTCAAAATAAGGCTTTCAGTAATTCCCATGGTAACCAGTAAAGCAAATTCCTCCAAATCTGCTATTTTGTTGGCTATTTGAACAATTCCCCTTACCAATGTGCAAGCCTTTTTCCTGAGAGAGAGAGAGAGAGATTGGGTTTAAAGTCCAACTAACTTATGGTTCAATTTCATTTCAATAATTTAATTGCGCGTAGGACTCAACTCCTTGTCATGTACAACCGGGGAATCGAAACCACACCAGTTGACTCAATGACAGACCTTATGATATAGTGTGTACGTGCTAACCATTCGGCCATCCAACCTCCCTATCATACATGTAGGTTGTATTCTATCTGGCCCGCAGTTCACAAAACATTCCCAGACTTACGTTAACAATTTACTCAAAATTATTTGCCTTATTTTAACTACAATATAGCCCTTTATAAATCTGTTGTTTCTTTAATGTATCAAATACATCAATAAGAAACAATGTACGGATAATGTTTCTGAATCAAAGATATGCCTCATAAACGGTGACCTGGACCCGGGTTAAGAACCAGTAGTGAGACGTATCTTGTTTACAAATTAAAAACCACATCATCATCATCATCATAACAAATAAACAAACAAACAAATAACATGTATTAACTACTGCTAGGACATCTCAGTATCTTGGGAATGTTCAGATTGATGTGAAGCTTCATAACTATTCTGAAAAACAGTAATTGTGTTAAAAAAATTTAATTTCCTGGTATAGGTCAGAAACCGAAACTGAGGATGTATAGTGAATAAACATGGATTTTTCTCATTACACATGCCCTTTAAGACACGGTCTGAAAACACAGAAATGAAATAAACTGCTCCGACCAGGCTAATGAAGACGGGCATATGCCATACACTGTGCTTTGAGGAAAATATTGCATATGGCCTACTTTTATAACTGATTCCAGTAGTACATGTAGTAGTAGTATCTCAGTGCTTTAAATTCTGCTTTCACAGAAGTGATATTGAAGACAAACTAATTCCAACTGCCAAGAGATCTTTTATGAGCACGCGTGTTGTTATACACTCACTAAACTATATCAATTTTGGAATTTTGAATATTATTCACCATGTCTTGATGTCCGATTGGGCATATTCCCGACCAAACAATTTGGGGCGTTTGGAAAAGGGTTTTGGACAAGTCCGGAATATACGGGCGAAATCACATTACTGGTGCACGCCGATGTGTACACAGGACCTACATTCTTCATCCTATCTATACAGCCCTCCATCATTCCTGCACCACTGACATATGGATATAAAGCTTCCAGGGGTGGATTAAAATTTCAAAAATACATAAATTGTTTTACTTACTGCGAATATAAGCCATCTAGCTGCATCATTAGAGTTTGACGGACTGGAAGGTAGACTTGTTTGTCCAATAATGGAAACATTGTGTAAATCTTCAGAAGATTTTTCAGGTGTAGCAAAAGGATTTGGGGATGTGGCTAGTCGTCCAGTGTCTACAAAATCTTCTCCAACTCTTGACATCTGTTGGGTAACAGCGAGGATTCCACCTTCTTCAACATTGATTATTACCCAGATTATCTCTACAATACATTAGTAAAAGTATCCTCAATACACTATCTCAAGGCTTATATGTGACCTGTTCCTACAAAATCAGGGTCTTGGTCATTTCTTATAACAATAGAGCTGACAGCATATTGAATAGTCCACAGCCTAAGCTTTCCAAAAATACAATTCTTTTTAAATTTATCATCCCAATTGAAAATGAGTTCGGCTCATTCTCAGCAATAAGAAGGCATATAATTTATGGTTGAAATAAATCCTTTAATTGTAACAGACAATTTTTCAGTCTTTGCTAGTTAGTATTTTACCAATACATGTCTGGCAACTTCATTATTTTAGGACTATTCATAATAGTATCAAAATGTAATACTGGAATTGGGCAAATTTAATCATCACTATTATTTGTCTTACCTCCGAAAAAGTGTCCAGTAGGTGTACTCATCCGCCATTGTCCCTGATAAACACCACTCGATGAAGGGCTGGTCATTTCAATACTGATATTAGTTTCTTGATGTGGTTGTAAAATATCAACTAGAACTCGATCTGTTACACTCAAATTATCCCCACCACTAAACCTTAAACTACAACCCGGAGGCCAGGTGTCCGAACCTAAAAATAATACATTTAATACAAATGAAATGGATTTAATGTAGGGCTGTGTCGATACAGTTCATTTTCGATACGATATATATAGATGATACGGCAAACCAATATGCATTGCGATATGATGACATCATCACAAATTATGCCAAAAATAATCCCAAACTATGTTTCAAGACGTTTGTGTCGAGATCGTTTTCTTTCGCCACGTGGGTTTCAATTCATGGTCTTTCTTAACTGAAGAATTTTTTCAACGATACGACGATATGGCCATATTACGTATCGATATAAATATCGCTGGAATGTATCGATACATATTGGTGTATTGATACATCGACACAGCCCTAGTTTAAAGTCGTACTGATCTGCTCCGATTGGGCTAATGAAGATGGGCGCTCTAATGGTTAGGATATGCGCGCTTTATCAGACATTGAGTCAACTGGTGTGATATCGTTTCTCTGGTTGTACGTGACAAGGAGTAGGGTCATCTGTCTAACCTTGTTGGTCCCAAAATGACCTAGTTTGTGTCGAGTGGATGTTAAACCCTATTTCTCTCTCTCTCTTGAATCCTTTGGAAACTACAATATTGTGAAAACAGAATCTTTAAAAGGATTACGGTAGATGTCGAAAAATGGTTAAAATCTGTTCAGCATTTACAAAGATATGTTGAATGGAAAGTTTTGGAAGTTTCTGCATTCACTGCAAATGATATAAACAAGGCAACACAATCTAAAAGTATCGGGTAAAATTAGTGATGATCTGATATGGCTACTATCTGTAATACCGATATCAGATATTGACAGCCAAATATATTGACCAGTGATGGCTATAAAACTATTAGACAATAAAATGTCTCAAAGGTCATGATAATCGATGTAGTTACATTCAATGTTAGTCTGGTACTATTTTATCTCTGGAATCAAACAAAGCTGAGAAATGAGCTGTTTTTTTTAAGGATAACGCTCTAAATAAACCGGTTTCATCGCAATTATTCAGGAGAATATCCATCAAAAGGTAGACGGAATGCTAATGCCGAATTCTTCAACCAATGTTAGTCTGTGTCGTGGGACGGGATCGCTGATTGATGTCGTAATTCGTAATATTCACAATACAGATTACTCAAAACGTTTTTGGTTGAAGTAATAAAGAAATAAATCTGGACATAAAAATGATGACAGATTTCACAGTTTAATGACGATGTATTCAGAGGCCAGATGTGACTGACAGAGTCCATTGTGTAGTATCTGTAGATATAAATAGTACTACTTGATTATTATTGACAAGAGTTGTCTCCTATTGACAAGTTATAGGGGATGCTCGCTTCACAGTCCAGGACGTCCAGGTTTGACAGAACTGCAATCGAGTGACACAGAATTGAGTCCTGTCACAGTTCTGCCAGTCCCGACAACTGAGGTGGAGTGAGTAGAATGGTGACGTATTCCAAATAAAAAATATGTTTCAGCTGTCATGATTGGTTGAGATATTTTTATACAGTCGGCACATGCGTTGTACTCCGAAATTCTCCTCTTCACTCGATTAACACCAGTTTTGGAATTTAGAAAATTTAATTTCGGAACTGTGAATCGAGCATCCTCTTTGTTTAGTTCTAGTTGAATAAAACATGAACATGCTCTGATTAAATTTGTCTGTTAGATTATTTTCTATGATTTAATCCTAAACTGTCCCTCGACCTCTATTAGTCTACACACTCTACATATCGACCTCTATTAGTCTACACACTCTACATATCATTTTTCTTATTTTTATTTTTAGATCTTTGTATTCCCAATAGTTTCCTTGGAAATTTTAGTCAAAAGAACTTAGTGTACTACATATAATTTACCTCCATTTTTAACTCTCCAAGTTTTAATAAATTTAGTATTTGGTGGAATAGCTTCGCCATCTCCAATGGTTACATCTTTTACAAATGCCATTGATGGTAAAGTTATAGGTGGTTGTTCAAAGTCGTAGTATGATCCTATAGCTGCCTGAAGATTCCTGTCAAAAATAATAATATGGGATGATGCAACACAATTTGGGGGTCAGTTTGATTAAAATACTGATCTATATGATGCTGTACTGATACTGAAATGGAGTTTAACGTCCTACTGTTCTGCTCAAACTGGGCTAATGAAGACAAACTTATCTGCGACATACTGTAGTGAGATATGAGCGAAATTGGACCTGTACAGCAGCGCTACAACCTTCTCTTACACCAAATTCCAATTACCAAGGGGTCTTTTACGAGCACGCCAAAACTTTTGTTTTTAATCCCCTCCGAACTACTGTACATTGTCCCTTGGTCCTACAACACTGACCTGGAGAAACTATGGCACAAAATCGTGTATGCCGTCTTCATTAGCCCAGTTCGTAGCAGAACCCTAGTAGGACGTTCAACCCCATTTCATTTCATTTACTGTAATCTGGTAACCCTACTGTATTGATACTACATACAAATAAACATTGGAGTTTACCATAACAATACTACTTATATTCCATAAAAATAACACATTGAATTGATAGCAAATAATTGGAGTACTGTGGAGTGCCGAGATAGTACATGTATATGATAGTATTTGTGTTTATAGTATGGGTCATTTTTCTGTGATTTTGCCAATTTTGAACAGAATATTTCCACTTCTTCTATTCATATGCAGACAGGTAGTACGGTAATCTGAACTGCTTTACGATACTTTGAATAAATATCCATTTCCTTTGTAGTACATGTTTACAATATAATTTGTAATATTCATATACATGTATGTTGGCTGGGAGGAGAGGGGGATGGGGGGGTATAAACATAACAACAGATTAGGCTTGTAATAATATCATTCTTGATATCTTGTCTTGCATAATGGTCACGTCATCAACCGGATTACAAACAGTTGATAGGCCTAATAATACGTAATAAGAATGGCGTAGTCAACTCAAAATTCACAAACTTCATAAAAAATATTAGAGGAAACGATGCCGATCCAAAATAAGTAGATGTAATGGCTCATTACGGACAGACGTGTTAATTTTTTTTCACATACCAATTGTTCATATCAAGGAAGAATGCACAGCTATTTGGATTTAGTTGATTGCCAAGCAGTTTCTGGAACTCTGCTATCAGCACATCCCGATCTGTTGTGCCCATAGAACTAAACTGCTGTAACAATTTCCCATCTAAATCATTGTCAACATCCATTGTGAAAACGTTTTTAGTTTTTACAATATTTGTATAAGTAAGACTAAGATTTCTGATGAATTTATGTGTTTCGATTCGTTGTGTCCTGTGACACCTCAACAACACACGACGCCATTATGTGATGGCTAGGCATGCGCGGAAGTAATTCGTCCTTCGGGAAATCTATGCAAATTAGCCACGCGGTTCCCATTTAACGTAAACATAGGATTTTTTTCGCTTTTGGGGGAATATTATATATATTTTATGAATTACGCTGTCTGTCAATTAAACACAACTAAATTATACTCAGACAAAAAGTGTAAATGATTAATTCAATTGACAAACAGAACGAATTTGCTTACAAGAAGAAGTGACCCTGTCTTCAAGAGAAGGGAGATAACTATATTTAACAATTGGGATCAGACTACTAATTATCTGCAGATAACTTGAATGCTAAATCAATAAGTCAGGCGTTGTCCAATAAAGCCTTATTTATGTGTCTTTGCAACCGAAATCACACCCTAGGGTCACCCGAATTCGGGATATTTGAGGAGACAGATATAAATGGAATGCGAAAATATCCTCCTGCACAACGCAGTGGAAATTTATGGCTATCTAGCCCCCAGATCGATTTGCTTTGAGCCCCACACCCATGCCGACCCATTAGCTTGAATTGATATTATTTTGTTGTTTATTTCGTGTCACGTTTGTGTATTTTGTCTGCAGGTTTGTGTCACTGGTTTTGTTTTTGCGGATCTCCTGCTCTTTCTCTTAGATTACACAGAGTTACAGGCTGCCCAGTGCAGACGCTACTAGTCTTGATATTCTTGCTTGATTCCTAAGTTACGGTAAGCACATTTTAAGACTATTGCTATAAGTGAAAAATTTATCTTGTTGAATACTCATGTGGACCAAATCCGTTCCCTTTCTGAAGCGTTTGACAATGAAAAATAAAACAGAGTTACCCCCCCCCCCCCCTCGTTAGTCACCAATACTCAAACAATGCGATGTTGACTTATTGGGTTCTCTGCCATTCACAGGGTGTGTAAAAAACAGAGGACATGAACTCTATATTTCCGGGAAAATCAATAGCAACTCAGTAGTCAACTCATCCTCGGTATCCCGAGAGATTTCACTCCGTTCTATTCCTGTAGCCCCTATGGGGGAGTCACGTTTTCAAATTATCCACCCTTGATGCTTGTTCTATTTTTATCGGCCAATCCAATGCATCGTTAATTGCGAAGGAAACTGTTAAAGGGAAGTAAAACTCAGGGCTAGGAGTTATTCTAATTGCGTATTATAATCAACACGTTATAATAAAGAGGATCGGACGTTTACATCGATGTAGGGTCGTGGTTTGTATTGAGAATTGTTCATTGGTTCCCGGAGTTTTATGTTCACGTGATATCGTTGACAAGTTATTGTGAATGTGTGTGAATTAGTTTTATTTAACGTCCGCTTCCACCGAGGTGATATCGCAGACAAGTTATTGTGAATCAAATTGAAACGTATAAGTTCAATAATAATAAACAGAACAGAATGAAACATTTCAGACAAAGTACGAATAGTAATAATAATAACAAAAGTCGAACATATAGATGGTATACATATTTGAAATCAGCGAAACATATCACATATTTTGATGATACAATTAATTATAAATGAATAAGAAATATACATAAATCATTCAGTAAATGAACATTCTAGTAATTTGATTGGACAATATTTAGATTGATTTTAGTGCTTAGCCAATCAAAATGGAAGTACACCGTATGTACTAAAATTTGGATTTTTATCTTTAGTTAAGATTTCGAGAATCAGGGTCCTGGAATGTACGTAAAAGACAGCATTAGTAAGTTTGCTATAAACTTTTTTGTAACCGGGGTGTAATATAATTCGTCGTAACCTACATCTTTAGTCTAGTTCCAGGAGAGGATTAATTCCATCTACAACACCAGTCCATCAATAACTCCTACTGATATCAACAATATGAACACCACATCTGATGTCACCCTTGTACCGGACCCACCGCCTTCTACATAGAAAATAAAAATATTATAACCAAATGGACTCAATCAGATTAAAACACAGATCCTATTTCGTTTCGTTTTTTTATAGTTCAAAATTTCGTTTTACTTGTCTTCGCAACACTAGGATCAAGAGGAGTTGTTATAGAACAGGCGTTCAAGTTGATTTGAGGGATTAGCCAATGAAACGGTCTGTTACAGTAGACGCTGCCTGACGTCATAGGTTCAAAAGTCTCTTGTGTTGCCCCTGACACGACCCCCAGTACAATTGGTCATATTTACATGTGGGCCATCGAAACTATAAAAAGAGACTGTATTTTAATAAATGCTAGAGAAATTCCTGAACACAAAGAAGTTTGTTACAGATGTTAAAATGCTGCGCCGAGGAACGAACATGGGATGACAACAGATCAGAATATGTGTCCATTCGGGGGGAACCACTGGCCACACAATGGCTGTGAACAGGATTTATTCCAAAAATTACTGAATGATACGTAACTAACACTCATTTGTGGCTATATTCAGCAAAGAACCAGGGGCCTATTTCACAAAATTTTAACTAAGATAAGATCTGAATTTTAGTTATTTGATTGGACAATATTAGTTTGATTTTAGTTCTTAGCCAATCAAAATTGAAGTTACTGCTAAAATTTGGATTTTATCTTTAGTTAAAATTTCGTGAAACAGGGCCCCGGTGATTGGTTTATACCCAGGGGCGGATCCAGGAATTTTTGCAGGAGGGGGTTTGCCAGATTTCTGTTACGGAAATCTGCCATCATCGTCTCTAAAGTACATAGGCATACATACAAATTGAGCTTTTTAAACAGAAAAATCATTTTTATACTGATGTAGGATCACTTTGTGATGTAATTTCATTGATGCAAGGCATCATTTTTTTATGTAGCTGAGCAAGGGAGGGGGGGGGGGTGGACCCCACAAACCCCCCCTCTGGATCCGCGCCTGATACCGTTTTCCAGGTATCTACGTAACTAACCTTCGATATAGCAGGCGCGGACCCAGAGGGGGGCGCTCCCGGCGCACGCGCTCTCTGTTTTTTTTTTAGATGGCGAACAATTTTTAGCTCCGTATATTCTCGTGGTAAAGGAGAACAAAAATAGTTTAGGTTTGAAATCGTAATTTACAGTACTAGTATGAAATTAGTCCTTGTGGGCATTTTATCCACTCAAAAATCATGGTCCGGGCTTCACCCCCCCTCCCACTTCTGAAAATGCTGGATCCGCCCCTGTATAATGTAGTCAGTTTCCAGGGAGTGCCGAAATCCTATGGCCCTAGCACCCGCGGTTTGATGTGTACATACAAGAACAGTTGGCAGTCGGAATATACAATTAAATTAGCATCAAAACACGTACTGCATTGGCGAGACGTTAACAGGTCGGGTACTTACCTTCAGATTCCGTTGTTACCCTTTCAGTACCTTTATAAAATAAAATCAAAAAACGTTTAGCGTAACATGTAACGGATCGGACACTAACCTTTCAGTATCTTTATAAAAAAAAATCATAACATTTAGCTTAAAAATATATTATGGGAGATTAGATAACGAGATGAGAAAGAAGTTCTCACTATAATACTTAAAAACTAGATCATGTAAACGCAGTTTGCTGAAAATTTCAGTCAAATTGATCCACTATGAACCGAGTATAAGAATTACCGAAGGAACATTCATTCATACAATATATAATCTATTTAATACGTACTAGTTGCTTCAACTAACGGATTAGTTGGTGCTGGTGAGTCATTTGATTCTGTTAAGTCTGTTAGAATTAAAGTTGGTGAGCTGTCCGATGGGTCTGTTGGAGTGGTTGAGCTGTCCAATACTGTTGAGTCTACTGGAGTGGTCGGTAAGGCGTTTGGTTCTGTCGGGTCTGTTGGTGTGGTTAAGCTGTTCGATTCTGCTGCGGCTGTGGATGGACTGTTTTCTACAGTAAAAGATGAAGACATTTTTTTATAAAGCGTCGCATTCAAGCACACAGAAAACAAAACTCATCATGAGCACTGACGTCTTGTCGCGAGGACACAACATTGCATGTAATAATATCGATCCTAAAAGTCGTTCAAATGCAATAAATACAAGATAACAAAGTGGTGTAATAGCCCTTAATTAACTATTTAGATCAGTGGTTCTAAACATTTTTTTTGCCAACGGCACACCTTGGATCACACGAGAAAACAGCGGTACAACTGGCTAAATATATATGAAAAATATTTGAAGTTTGCAAAATAAAAGCACGTCACATCATAGACGGAATACAACCGTAGACACAGACTAGTCAGACACATCGAATGAATCAAATTAAGTAAAGAAAATCAGTCACATATCTGGGGTCGGTTGCTCAAAGCTCTGTTAACTTTTAACGATCCGTTAACATGGAGTAAACGGATCGTTAACTTTAACGGAGAGAAAGGTTGTTGCTGGAAGCCCTGTTAACTTTAACGGATAATGAAATTGACTGTCCCGCAACCAAACGACACATGAAAAATAACGATCCGTTAGTTTAACGGATCGTTAAAATAACTTTGTTTTGAGCAACCGGCCCCTGGCCTCTCTAGTGAGTAATTGATTTAGTGTGCCGTTCAAAATTTTGCGGCACACTGGTTGAGAAGCACTGCTTTAGATAATTGGGTGGCCGCGGTACTGAATCAATTACAAAATCTACGCCATTTAATTACATGACGAACAGCCCATTTGTTGATTACACTATTTTACCAGGGGCGGATCCAAAGGGGCGGATCCAGAGGGGTGAGGGATGGGTATCCAAACCCCACCCTGCTCAGCTACATAAAAAAAATAATGCCTTGCATCAATGAAATTACATCACAAAGTGATCCTACATCGATTTAAAAGTGATTTTTTTGTTTAAAATGCTCATTGTGTATGTATTCCTATGTACATTGTAATTTAGAGACGATGATGGCAGATTTCCGTAACAGAAACCTGGCAAACCCCCTCCTGCAAAAATTCCTGGATCCGTCCCTGTTTACCTATACTGTTTTAGGTCCTTGAATGTTGTCTAATGGCTTGGACTGTTCGTATTTGGGTTTTTTTTTGATTATCGTAGAAATGGTACGTGGCAAGGAGTAGGGTCGCCTGTCCAACCTCGTGGGTTTTCTCCGGGTACTCTGGTTTCCTCCCATTGCTAAAGACCCCTACGCGCAAGCGAATTATTGAAATAAAATTACACATGACAATAAAATAGTTTAAGTTAAATACACACTAGTGGGGGACGCTGATCTGGTTGGTTGCTCTGGATTATTTGATGTGGGTGAGCTGTTTGATATGGCGGAGTCTGTTGGTGCAGGTGAGCTGTTTTCCACTCTTGAGTCTGTTAGAGTGGGTGAATTATTTGATAATGTCGAGTCGGATGGTATGGGTGAGCTGTTTGATTTTGCTGAATCTATTGGTATTGGTGAGCTGTTTGATACTGTTGAATCTAATGGTGTTCGTGAGCTGTTTGGTACTGTCGAGTCAGATGATATTTGTGAGCTGTTTGATTCTGCTGAGTCTATTGGTATTGGTGGGCTGTTTGATACTGTTGAATCTAATGGTGTTGGTGAGCTGTTTGGTACTGACGAGTCAGATGATATTGGTGAGCTGTTTGATTCTGCTGAGTCTATTGGTATTGGTGGGCTGTTTGATACTGTTGAATCTAATGGTGTTGGTGAGCTGGTTGGTTGCTCTGGATTATTTGATGTGGGTGAGCTGTTTGATATGGCGGAGTCTGTTGGTGCAGGTGAGCTGTTTTCCACTCTTGAGTCTGTTAGAGTGGGTGAATTATTTGATAATGTCGAGTCGGATGGTATGGGTGAGCTGTTTGATTCTGCTGAATCTATTGGTATTGGTGAGCTGTTTGATAATGTTGAATCTAATGGCGTTGGTGAGCTGTTTGGTAATGTTGAGTCAGTTGGTATAGGTGAGCTGTTTGATAATGTCGAGTCGGATGGTATGGGTGAGCTGTTTGATTCTGCTGAATCTATTGGTATTGGTGAGCTGTTTGATACTGTTGAATCTAATGGCGTTGGTGAGCTGTTTAGTAATGTTGAGTCAGGTGGTATAGGTGAGCTGTTTGATTCTGCAGAGTCTGTTGGTATTGGTGAGCTGTTTGATACTGTCGAATCACTAGATATTGATGGACTTGTGAAAGAAGCAGAAAATCCTTGTTTCACAATGCCGTAATCAGATAAAAATTGAACCGTCATAATATTTGAATCACTTTGAAAATGATTCGGTGTGTAGTCTCCGCAAAATCGTTCTCCACCATTTACAGTTATATAATCATATTCACAACCATCTCCTTCAAGCTGAATAAAATAAACCCAACAAATTAATCTCAATCACTTGATATGTTGATTTGAAAATCTTACAAGACTGAAAAAAGTTATTAAAACTTAATGATTTGTAATAATAAATCGATGTTTGAAAGATTTGCGTGTTGCTTGTGGATGTGGAGGAGAGGGATTAATAATCTTAACTTACATCGAAAGCAGTAAATGTTAACCGAACTGTATTTCCTTCAGGTACTATTATGGTATAGGTACACTCTACCAAAAGTGGATATTCGTTTGGGTAGTTTGGAGATGTAATGGTTCCACTCTCAGCTTCAATCGTCTCATCACAACCTGTAATAATAGATATGATTGCAGGGACGGATCGAGAGGTGAGAAGGGGTTACATTCCCATCCCGTGCTCAAAAACACAACAAAACGTCGTGTAGTAGTTATATGTATCTAGTATGTTTATGTAAAATCTGTGTTAGTCAACTCATGGCACTGAATTAACTCCTTATAAACAACCGTCAACATCGGAGGACAGAGAGTATGACATTAAATAGTTACATAATCTATCCAAATGAAATATAATACGCACTTGTTGAGTCGGCTGGTGTTGGTGAGCTGTTTGGTACTGTTGAGTCAATTAGTGTGGGTGAGCTATTTGGTACTGCTGAGTCTGTTGATGCAGGGCCACTCTTTACTACAGTTGGGTCTGTTGAGTCTGTTGGTTTAGGTGAGCTATTTGGTACTGCCGAGTCTGTCCATGCAGGACCAGTGTTTGCTACAATTGGGTCTGTTGAGTCAATTGGCGAGGGGGAGCTATTTAGTGCTGCTGAGTCTGTTGGTGTGGGTGAGCTGTTTGTTCCTGAGGCTGTTGGCGTTGACGGGCTTTCTGATACTGTTGAGTATAATAATTCATCTTATGAATGTTTAATGGCCCAACAATGAAAATAAATCATTTTTAAAAGGGAAAAATATATGGTACATATATTGTGGAAATTAATAATGCGTTAAAGTTAAAGTAAAGGACGTATAAATTGTCAAATCCGGGAACACTGAACAGTCATCATAAGCATGAACATAGTGTCGTATAGGGATAACCTTTTCTTCTCAAATTGTTCAGACACGTGTGCAGAGAAGGTCGCGCAAGGTTCCACGGGATCTACCCCGCCCCCTTTCTGCTGCAGAGCATGTTATTTCTCTACTACAAGTACTACATTCATGGAAATAACGTCGAAAAGAATAACGTGCGAAGTAATCCTGCAATTTCGGTGCACTCCTTACATGTATACATTTAAATGAGCAGAAATATTGTCTCAAGACTTCTGATTTCATCAAATTCGCCGGTGCATACCCCCCCCCCCCCCGCCACGTAGCCAGACCTAACAGGAGGTGTAATAGTATCACTAGTATTTAAATGGCTTAGTTTTTCACGAGGTGAGATATCATGAGACACCTGGCCACATGCCGAAGTAAACGAGACCTAGAGAAAACAGTAAGCTCATCTTTTCTTGGGTGATATCCGTCACAACAACAATTCGCCTGTCTTTAAATTGTACTATTGTTATTTAAGTTATGAAATAAACCATGCTCAGCCTTAAAGTACTAATATTGCCAATAATTCATAAAACACATCCATGACCTATCTTTGTATGAATCTAAACCATAGTATATGCACGCAGTTACAATTATTATGGTCATCTGCAACCCTATTGAATATCAAATACAACCTTTGTAAACTCTAAATCTAAATTTGGTTGGCATTAAGTAATATTATAGAGAGAGAGAGAGAAACGGGGTTTAACGTCCGTTCGACATAAACTAGGTCATTTCAGGACTAACATTTACTTTCATTTCAATAATTTGCTTGCGCGTAGGGGTCTTTAGAAGTGGGAGGAAACCGGAGAACCCGACAAAAACCCACGAGGTTGGACAGGCGACCCTACGCCTTGTCACGTACAACAGGGGATTCGATGCCACGCCAGTTGACTCAATGACAGGCTTTATGATACATCACACGTGCTAGCCATTCGCCCCCCCCCCCCGTAGCGTTATAGAGAAACAGACATTGTGATTAAATAATTCAAGATACTAACTGATCTGGCTGGTGAAGGAAGCAGAAAATCCTTGTTTCACAATGTCGTAATCAGATACAAATTGAACCGTCATAATATTTGAATCACTTTGAAAAGGATTTGGTGTGTTGTCTCCGCAAAATCGCTCCCCATCATTTACTGTTATATAATCATATTGACAACCATCTCTTTCAAGCTGAATAAAATAAACCTCAATCACTTAAACACACGTTATGCAAAAGCTAAATCTGCCTATAGAAAGTCTTTCTTTAAGTCTGAAACGTTATCTAAATTATTAATTAAACATTCATTAACTGATCTAAGCCATAATCAACTCTCGGTGGCATAGGATTTCTCCGATAATAAATAGATTAGAACGGGTCCAGTCGTATCTTGATTAATTTAAAAATGGACGAGCGAAACTTAGCTTCGAAAAACCAGTACGGTAGTTGCAATTATCGCACAACTCTTGTCAAACCTTCTAAGGTTAATATCTTCGCTCACAATAGAATAATTTGAATGAAATTTTCAAATTATTGATCTTACATTATCTTTTTTTGAATAATTATAACAAGAATGGCCAACTCTTTATTAAACTCTTAACTAATGTATCTTTAATCTAAAGTCCTTATGTATCTTTAATATAAAGCTCTTAACTAATGTATCTTTAATATGAAGCACTTAACTAATTTATCTTTATTATGAAGCTCTTAACTAATGTATCTTTATTATGAAGCTCTTAACTAATGTATCTTTAATAATATGTTGATTCGAAAATCTTACAAAAGTGAAGAAGTTATTAGAAATTAGTGGTTTGTAATAATAAATCGAAAGATTTGTGGGCGTGTGTGTGGGTGTGTGTGTGTGTGTGTGTTTGTGTGGCTCTCGTTGGGTGTGTGTTTGGGGGGGGGGGGGGAGGGGGAGTAATGATATTAACTTACATCGAAAGCAGTAAATGTTAACCGAACTGTATTTCCTTCAGGTACTATTATGGTATAGGTACACTCTACCAAAAGTGGATATTCGTTTGGGTAGTTTGGAGATGTAATGGTTCCACTCTCAGCTTCAATCGTCTCATCACAACCTGTAATAATAGATATGATTGCAGGGACGGATCGAGAGGTGAGAAGGGGTTACACTCCCATTCCCTGCTCAAAAACATAAAAGAAAACATCGTGTAGTAGTTATATATATCTAGTATATTTATGTAAAATCTGTGTTTTGTCAACTCATGGCACTGACTTAACTCCTGATAAACAACCGTCAAGTGGATAGTTACTTGGATAGTTTGGATATGTAATCCTTCCACTCTCTGCGCCAATCGTCTCTTCACATGATTGACCAACTGTTTGTCCTGGAAGACAGCGGGTGAGCACAGATGCAGGGTTGGAGAAAATAGTGATGACGTAACGTAACACAGGTGTAACTATCTTCCTAACTTTTGTCCTCAATTAAAGCGTTAAGTCACAAAGGGAAGCAATGGGTTGGATGGCTGTATCATAAAGCCTGTCATTGAGTCAACAGCGCGCGCACCCTAGCCAAAAGACATAAGAAAAATATAACTGGTATATATCGGAATCTTGGGGGATAACGTGGGTAAGGCGCTGGCTCACTAGCCTGGACGTCGGGTGTTCGATCTATGCATTGGCCGAGAACGTTCACCTCGATTTTCCGACGTGGTTTTCTCTTGTCAGTGATGCAGAACGGAGGACCTGACAAGGACAGCTGTCTAGTCGTTGTTCGGGTGGGACGAAAAACAAAGGTCCCGTGTACACATTGGCGTGCACGTAAACGATCCCTAGGCCGTAGCACACTGTATGGCGTATGTCCGTCTTCAATTAGCCCAGGGCCCTGATTCACGAAATCTTAACTTAAGATAAAATCCAAATTTTAGAAGATACTTCAGTTTTGATTGGCTAAGCACTAAAATCAATCTAATATTTTCCAATCATATAACAAAAATTTGGGTTTTATCTTAGTTAAAATTTCGTGAATAAGGCCCAGGTTATGTGCAGAAGTGTAGGGCGTTAAACTCCATTTCATGTCATTTATCGGAATCTTACCTGATGATTCTGTAGTTATTGGTGTAGCTGGACTGTTTGATACTGTTGAGAATAATAATAATTATTTCATCACCAGCCAATTTTGGAATTCTCCCACCAAAAATGACGGGCTGCCACCATTTTGAATTTTCACGCAAAATATGACTCTGAACAATAGTCCCCGTTTCAATAGAAATATAAAAAATGACGCAAAGCCAAGGGGAGTTGCCTTTTTGGCATTTAAAAAAAACACAGTTTTTTCAGTAGAATTTTTTTCTAGACTACGATGCCTAAACTCTCCTATAATGTCATGAACAATTGAAGAGCAATATATTAGTTATACAGGTTGCATTCGATGAATATTCTATCATACACAATAGACAGAAAGCATTCAAATAGTCACAAAAGGCCTTTAATAATTCAGAAAAGTCAAAAAACTTTTCGGTTTGTCAGGACATTTAGTGCGATGCATTTCGATTGACTGTATCAAGGCCAACAACTGTTTTTTATGGTTAGTCTTATCAATGAAGTGATGAATAAATCATCCCGACCCCCCCCCCCCCTCTGCAGTATCTTTTATTACAGAAGTATTCTCTACAACGCTTTGAAATTTCCTTAAGTCAGCAAATGTTTTATCTCCGATTCGCCACATGACACCTGCACATCCGTCCCTGTGCACTCGGCAATCCTCGACCGATTCCGAAACCTACATCTAGTCTCGGCTGTATGACAGTAAGTGATATGTACCTACGCCCGTACATTTGCGATGCGGCTACCGGTTTACTTTAACAGGAAAACATGACGCTATTACAAACAAACAAGACATTATTGGCGCAGCGATGTTTCATCCGGGACCTTTAAAGTAGTTCCAAGACATCACGGGCGCAGCCATGTTTCATCCGGGACCATTAAAGTAGTTCCAATATGGCGGAATTCGTCATACAGCCGAGACTAGATGTAGGTTCCGGAATCTGTCGAGATTTGCCGAGTGGTTCCTGTGATCTAGTGAGACCAATCTTCTGGGATTTATCCCACGTATCGTACCAGTCAGTCCTTAGTCGCATAAGGAAAAAAACTACAAGTTGTGACGAGATAATTCTAATGTTTGCTGGAGATGCGTTTGGAGTCTAACCTCTGGGTTTTGCATTGACTTATTATAGTACTAATATTGCCAATAATTCATAAAACACATCCATGACCTATCTTTGTATGAATCTAAACCATAGTATATGCACGCAGTTACAATTATTATGGTCATCTGCAACCCTATTGAATATCAAATACAACCTTTGTAAACTCTAAATCTAAATTTGGTTGGCATTAAGTAATATTATAGAGAGAGAGAGAGAGAAACGGGGTTTAACGTCCGTTCGACATAAACTAGGTCATTTCAGGACTAACGTTTACTTTCATTTCAATAATTTGCTTGCGCGTAGGGGTCTTTAGAAGTGGGAGGAAACCGGAGAACCCGACGAAAATCCACGAGGTTGGACATGCGACCCTACGCCTTGTCACGTACAACAGGGGATTCGATGCCACGCCAGTTGACTCAATGACAGGCTTTATGATACATCACACGCGCTAGCCATTCGACCCCCCCCCCCCCCCGTAACGTTATAGAGAAACCGACATTGTGATTAAATAATTCAAGATACTAACTGATCTGGCTGGTGAAAGAAGCAGAAAATCCTTGTTTCACAATGTCGTAATCAGATACAAATTGAACCGTCATAATATTTGAATCACTTTGAAAAGGAGTTGGTGTGTTATCTCCGCAAAATCGCTCCCCATCATTTACTGTTATATAATCATAATAACAACCATCTCCTTCAAGCTGAATAAAATAAACCTGTATCATTTAAACACACAATATGCCAGAGCAAAATCTGTCGACTGAAGGTCTTTCTTAAGGTCTGAAATGTTATCTACATTATTAATTAAACACTGATCTAAGCCATAATCAACTCTCGGTGGCATAGCATTTCTCCGGTAATAAATAGATTAGAACGTGTTCTAGCTTCGAAAATCCAGTACGGTAATTGCAATTATCGTACAAGTCTTGTCAAACCGTCTAATGTTAACATCTTCGCTCACAATAGAATGATTTGAATGAAATTTTCAAATTATTCGTTTTACGTTATCTTTTTTCGAAGTATCATAACAAGAATGTCCAACTTTTAATTAAACTCTAATAACTAATGTATCTTTAATATGAAGCTCTTAACTAATGTATCTTTAATATGAAGCTCTTAACTAATGTATCTTTAATATGAAGCTCTTAACTAATGTATCTTTAATATGAAGCTCTTAAGTAATGTATCTTTATTATGAAGCTCTTAACTTATGTATCTTTATTATGAAGCTCATAACTAATGTATCTTTATTATGAAGCTCTTAACTAATGTATCTTTAATATGAAGCACTTAACTAATGTATCTTTAATATGCTGATTTGAAAATCTCACAAAAGTGAAGAAGTTATTAACAATTAGGGGTTTGTAATAATAAATCGAAAGATTTGTGGGCGTGTGTGGGTGGGAGTGTGTGTGTGTGTGTGTGTGTGTGTGCGTTTGTATATGGTGTATATCGAGGACACACATCTGAATACACACCTTCTAATCGCGGACCTCTGTCAACCGAGGACGTCCTCGGTTCAATCGAGGACTTTTTGAACTGAAACCAGGACTGTCACGATGTTCAGAAGCCTTGATTTAATACCCCATTTGATTTTAAAGTCGATCTGAGGTGTTCCGCGTTAGGCGGTATTCTGCAGTTAGGGTGTATCTGTCGTGTGTGTGATCTCAAAAGGCAAAAATATGATTGTGTGTATCAAGTCCGCAGTTAGTGTTTATTGTACAGCGAGTGTATCAAGTCCTCGGTTAACCGATTTCAGCCATACACATCATATATGGTCACGTGGGAGAAATTCGTGTTCTGCTATATCTAAAATTTATAACCATTTTCAAACCGTGCGATATTTAAAAAATCTAGCCATCTTGTCATTACATTTTTTCTGTCTGAAATTTCGAATTTTTTTATCTGGGTAAACATACAATAAGATTATTGCCGAAATAATAAGCGTAAATTTAAAAAAAAAAAAACTTACAGCAATTGAAATATTAGTGAGTAGTGACACCTGTTAGGACGTATTAAGACAGTCACAATTGTTATATAATGTTTAGATAAAACTGGACAATTTTGCCTTGCGGATGTACTACAGAAAAAAAATGATTAACCTCGGGAGGCGTCGGGAACAGGTTTACCGCTTACTCAACGGGAGACCACAGGAGAACTGCCAGGAAAACAGATCGGGAAGGCATCACCGGAGCCTTCCAGATCCACAAGGAAACTCCGGGGATGATTGCCTTGTTTCGGGAACAGGGTTATAGCGTCGGGAACAGGTTTGCAGGTGTCCCAGAGGAGCTTCCGGGGCATAGCTAGCCTTGTGGAGAACTACGAAAAGTTTCAATGCTTGCATTGTCAGACCAGGGGGCATTCCCGGATCTTTCCAGACTCACAAGGAAACTCCAGGGCATCAGCGAAGCATGTGAGATGTCTTGCCCAAGTGTCAGGTGACTTTTGAGGATATTTAAATCGGGGAAGTATCGGCCAAATTTTCAATACAAACTTTGAAATTTTTCGCAGTAATCCAGATGATTCCATATGGCTTGCGACGGCCCCAATCTCCCCCTAGGCATTACCGAAGCATCGGCGATGTCATGATGACTTATCAGGGGCCCTTTGAGGATATTTCATTCAGGGATGCTTCGGATAAAAGAAATACTGCGCTGAAGTTTCACGACGACGACTCGTGTCAAAAAAAGTTCCATCCTAGTGTGACAAAAAAAAAAAGATCACCGGCGGTTCTGGTGCTGACGACCGAAACTCTTTGAACGTGCCCGCTCGTTCGCTCACTCTCTGTGTGTGTCTCTCTCTCCTCCGAACCACACAGGAGAGGAGGGAAAGAGAGGAGCGGAGAGGGCGGGTCGGGAAACACGTACCGACAAGAGAGAAGCCACAACCGAAGCCATGCATCTCCCCATCCGCCCAGGACAAGCCCCCTAGCGTCTGAAGTAGAAGAAGAGCGACCTGGTAAAACGGTGGTAAAGTTTCGATGGTGAGGGTTCCGTCATCTCTCGCACAGGGGAGAAAGAGACCGAAGATACGGTAATGATGCTTCAGCAGGTTCACCTTCGGAAACCTTGTAACGACTTTTACTTCATCTAAATGATTAAGCTCGAACGCCTTTCCGAGACCGTCCGAAGACAGACCCAGTCTTAGCCATTCTATCGGAGGTAGCGACCGGCGGTGTGTACAAAAGGCAGGAACTCAATCGGCGCCAGCTGATGCCGGGCGCCTACTTGGAATTCTTCGTTCACGGAGTTAAAGACCATTGGCACGGTTAACCCGTTGCAGGCGAGACTGCCCCCGAAGGAACAATCCCAACCTCCCCTCTCGGGGCGGGTTCCTCGTCTGACCAAACCAAGACCATAGGCACTTGCGCTTTCCTCTTCTCCCCACCTGGTACGCTCGCCCCCTACATTCCTCCCAAACCCTAGCTCTCCGGCGAAATCGAAAGCAAAAGCGACGTCAGAAAGTCGACAGGACCACTCCACTTATTCCAACGACGAAATATTCAGGCTAGGGGTATTAGCCTGCCTTTAGCACTCTTAATGTTTTCAAGGTAGACAGAAAATGCGGCGGGTTCTCTCCAACAGCTCCTCGCACACTCTTTTAAATTGCGCTTATTCCTCCTGCGCCGACGACGAAATGGTCGCACCACGTTAATTTTCGTATGTTGCGCGCCTGCTGCCCTCCTTGGAGGTGGTAGCTGTTTGCAGGCTCCCTCTCCAGATTCCAACCCTGATTCCGCGTTACCCGTCAACACCGTGGTAGGCAGGTAGCCGTACATCGCCAATTGATGGGACAGACACTTCATGGCAAAAACTTCGGGAGGCCGGAAAGACCCCGCGATTGGCAAAGTTATTCGGATTTCAACACTTGTCGCTTCGCCCCGTCGCTACTTTTGACGGTAGCTTCGCAGGCTAGGGCGATCTGGTATAGAAAATAAATGCCGTTCCCCTCGTCGGGAAATGAAAATGAGCCGTGTGCAGTTTCGGCTCGCTTCCCGAAAGGAACAAACCTGAACGAAGACTTTCATAGCTTAAGCTTATAGACAAGCATATGACCACTGGCAGGATCAACCATATAGACCCCAGTCGCATTCACCCGTCTCCCTTTGCCCTACTCCCCTGAAGGGAAGGTGAGCAACCGAAGAGCGGGGGCGAGATGGGGGAGGCGAAAGAGCGGGAGGACAGTAGCCAGGACTGAACATCGCCGGCCTCGTTCGCTGAGTAACATCAGGCGAAGAGGGAGACCACAAGACCACAAAGTCGTCCGGCGATTCGCTCGATCGAGCTAGGTTGAGACGAGACGGGCTACCGGGTGGGCAAGAGACCATCTCGAGCACGCCGTGGGCTGATAATCGGGGGTAGTAGGTGAGACCCGCTGTTTTGACAATCGAACGAGCCAGCCTGTGCCGCTGTGTAAGCGTACACCTGAACGTTTCGGGTCTGTCGGGGGGACTGGAGAAATCGATCTCCGCCGGCTGGGTGGTCGACCTCGCCCCCTGTCTCCTTACAACTTTGAATCGTACGAAGACGGGACGAGAGATCGGGCTAAACGATCCCCGCCTTCCGACCTTGTCGCTGCCTGCGGGAGAGAATCGGGTATATTTCAATATACAAGGTTGACATTTCAAGATGTCAACTTGACTTTTCAAATGTCAACTTGACTTTTCAAATGTCAACTTGACTTTTCAAATGTCAACTTGACATTTCAAATGTCAACTTGACATTTCAAATATTAACATGACTTTTCAAATGTCAACTTGACTTTTCAATAAAAATTAGTTTTATCTAACTTTTTACCCTCTATCGAAGGGCGATCCTCAGACGTAAAGTGTTTCTTACAAATCAAGTTAGTGTCTTTGAAATTCATGGTCATATCTTGAAGATTCACATTAATGTCTTTAAAAGTAATTATGTACAGCTTGTTGATAATTAAATGAGGATTAGGGAGTTTGTAAACACCGCATTGGTATACACTTCTAGAGTCCTCGGATGTGAGTGTGTGTGTACTCGGTTGTTAGTTTTCACCATACACAAAGTTCCCATTTGTCGGTATTAAAACATAATGTGCGTCCTCGGTTGGTCACATTAATAAATAACTGTTATATCGCGGTATTATACACCGAACATCAATTATAAAAGGTTAATTTGTCTTTTTATCCCATGTGTGGTCAAAGGGGGGACAACAATTTAGTTATTTAAAGGTTTAAGACCACAGTGAGTTTCAAGTCCAGAGGTCCTCGATTGGTTACATACACTTTGTAAGACCTCAGTCAGAAAATTAAAAGTTTTAAGTGGCTGAATCAATAAAAAAATGTTTTTTCAATGGGCTGCGCATGTGGTCAAAGGGGGCCTGTTCTCGGATATAGAGTGTTGAACCAACTGAATTTATATTATTGGCATACACCTGTAACGTCCTCGGATGTGAGTGTGTATGTACTCGGTTGCTGGTGTTCACCATACACGAAGTCCCCATTTGACGGTATTAAAACATAATGTGCGTCCTCGGTTGATCACATTGATAAAAACATGACTGTTCTACCGCGATATTGTGCCATACTTCGATTTTAAACAGTTATATTGAAATTTTCACATGTGTGGTCAAAGGGGAGACAAAAATGTAGTTATTTACAGGTTAAAGACCACAATAAATGTCAAGTCCACAATATGGTAGTATAGAGCAAAATGACCTCGTTTGGCGGCGTTCCCAACACACACCATGTGTGTCCTCGATTAGGTGTATCTAGCATAGGGACTCGTTCGGCCGTATTTCCCCAAATAATCGCAAACACCCGTGTGTCCGCATTTCTTCCGTAAAAAGTCAAATGCATAAAATATATGAATTCGGGTATAATTTATACCTTTTCATAATCCTTTGATGTAATAGAGTTCAGAAATAATGATGTTTTTCAGCTACATACAGTATTTATCAAGACCTCAATTGGGAGGATTCAGTCAAAGTCCTCGATTTACACCATATACATGTATGGGTGTGTGTGTGTGTGTGTGTGTTTGTGTGGCTCTCGTTGGGTGTGGGTGGGTGTGTGGGGGGGGAGTAATGATATTAACTTACATCGAAAGCAGTAAATGTTAACCGAACTGTATTTCCTTCAGGTACTATTATGGTATAGGTACACCCTACATCAAGTGGATATTCGTTTGGGTAGTTTGGAGATGTAATGGTTCCACTCTCTGCTTCAATCGTCTCATCACAACCTGTAATAATATATATGATGAGCAATTTTTTTGTCCTGGAAGATAATGTGATATTTTGGATGAATTTCATTTGGTTCCAACAAATAGTCGAATTATCGATTTTCCTTTAAGCAAATAATATTAGTTTTAAAAGCAACCGACATTACACGGAAAGATGTCTTGTATATAAGCGAAGGTGTATGTGACTAAGCGCAACTTTAAAAGGTATGGGTTTTCCTTTTAGCAAATAATATTAGTGATAAAAGCAACCGACATTACGCGGAAAGATGTCTTGTATATAAGCGAAGGGGTATGTGACTAAGCGCAACTTTAAAAGGTATGGGTTGAAATGTGAACAGCAAATGATATATAAATAGTATAACCCAGGAAAATGCTCGTCGATCGACACGTTGCTTTGAACTTATGACTTTTGTCGAACGTTTCGAATAAAACATTGGACTGTTTACCAAGAACCAAAACATTCGACCCACCGACATATGTTTGGAAACGAACAGTGAACTGTTTGCCAAGAATCAAAATATTCGTTATTCGTCACATTTTTGGTGGCTGATTAGTATCATGTCGTGGTGTCCTGATGTCGCCCTTCATAAGGCGACAGCCTGACAACCCGACATCACGACACTTTAAACCCCACGACAACCCGACACCGTGACATTTTAACACAATACGACATTTTCACCCGACACCACGACATTTTAACACAACAACTCGACACCACGACATTTTAACCTGACAATACGACATTTTCACCCGACATCACAACATTTTAACACAACAACCCGACACCACGACATTTTAACCTGACAATACGACATTTTCACCCGACACCACGACATTTTAACACAACAACCCGACATCACGACATTTTAACCTGACAATACAACATTTTCACCCGACATCACAACATTTCACCCGACACTACGACATTAAACCGTACTGTCGGAATATCGGGTTAAAATGTCGTGATGTCATTTTAACCCGACGTTGTGTACACTGATCCGAGTTTTGGTCAAGAAAGTTCCCCGGAATTTTGTAGCGTGGTTGTTTCTTGTCGATAGCGCACGGCGATGGCCATGATGGAAAGGAATAGTTGGGACACAATCATGCTCCTTCACAGTTGGAATTCGTTGTGAAGAAATGCCATGGTACATTGGAAATTTCCGTCATAGCACTCCGCATAGCGTATGCCTATCTTCAATAGTCCGGCGACCGGTGCAAAAAAGTATGAAAACTAAATGAAATGCAATGCACTGACAAGGAAAAACGTACATATTAGATCGCAAGGTAAAGACTGCATTGGCAGTTCAAATTCAATATAATTGTAGCTGTAGACCGTACCGTCGCTAACCGGATACAGTTTCCCCTCATAGTACGCTGTATAGCGTATGCCGGTCTTCATTAGCCTTAGCCCAGTCGGAGCAGATCGTTAAATCTTATCACATTACATTTATGAACGTTAAATTCTATTTGATTACATATATATGAACGTTAAATCCTATTACATTACATTTATGAACGTTAAATCCTATTACATTACATTTATGAACGTTAAATCCTATTACATTACATTTATGAACGTTAAATCTTATTACATTACATTTATGAACGTTAAATCCTATTTGTTTACATTTATTTTTCTTAAATTTCTGCGCCAGTCGGACTTTTGAAGATAGGTAAACGCTATGCAGTGTGTTTTTCCGATAACTTTCGTTGGACAATATCATTTCTTGCAGGAGTGTGTTATTATGCCATCTAGACATCGACATACTATTCTTTGACAGACAGTTCGTTCTGCACCACCGACAGGGGTAAACCAACCTGCACAATCCTGGGGATCTTTCTCGACCAGCACCAGGATCAATGTACATAATCATACTGTAAGATGCCCGACAACACGACAACCCGACTTCACGACATTTTAACCCGACAATACGACATTTTTACGCGACATTACGGCATTCAAAAATTCATTATGCTATTTTACAACGCTGTTCTAATAGGCTTTATGTATTACAAGCACACAAGGACAACATTAAAACTTTCAACTTTTTAAACAATACTCCATAAAGTTTTCGATAAAAAAAATGTCAATGTAGGAATTAAAATGTTGGACAATCCTCTTTCTGTTGAAACCATGGAATGTCTTAAGACCACAAGGAGGGCCAATTTCACATTTGTCATAACTTGCCTTTAGTCGTTTAGTTTAGTTCTAACTAATTGAGAAAGTTGAATATTACGGATTGTTTCACTCCATTTGCTGATTACACTATTTTGCCTCGACCGTTTTTATTGGACTTCGAATTTTGACTAATGGTTTGGATTGTTCGTACTTGGTTTTATTTTATTTAATGTTAATGCCAGCTTCTAAAATGGATCGTTTTTACTTACTTATGAAAATCCGTCAGAGCATATAATAAATAATTGTGGACCTAAAGCGAACCCTTGTCTCACGCAAATAGATATTTTAAAAGTCTGTGTAACCAAAACATTATTTATAATTCTACTTGCATTATAATTATGGAATATATCGACCAATCTCTTAGAAAAAAACTGTCAAAATTATTTTAAAATTTCAGTCTTAGAAATACAACACAACTCTAACCTATCATAGGCCCTTTTGTAGCAATTTTCTAATATTTCGGCCACGAAAGCGACCAAGAACAAAACTAGTTCGGTCCGTATTAAATATTTATGTAGTCTGTTTCGTATTATTTTAGACGCTAATTGATAGTCTTCAAATGGCATTTAGTAATTTTATAATCAAGGAGTGTTAACTTATCGGCCTTCTCAAAACTTACTTACATATAACGTCGTCACCATTATTCTATATTTTTATTTATGGTGAATTTTTTGCATAATTTAACGTCGATCTACCAACTTCAATGTATTTAGCATCAAATTGAGAGGAAGTTACAAACACGTGACTAGCTATTTCCAGGGTCGGGTGTTCGATCCCTGCATTGGCTGAGAAAGTTCATCCAGATTTTCCGACGTCCCATGTACACATTGGCATGTAGTGTAAAGATCCATCGACCGTAGTGTCGCTGTTCGCCATAATAGTACATTAAACCCCATTTCATTTCAGATCGACCACCGGATTCTCATCGCCCATCGATAAACAACCATATACATGTATCCTGTGTATGTTCAGTTCAGTTATTAAATTTAATGTCAAACCGTGAAAAATCAAACCGTACGCATAGCTGAGTTCACGAAACAAAACGCGAGTAGGCCTTAATTTATTTCTTATCAATTGGATCTTGATGATATGAAAATAAAAACTAGATTAAAAAATAAATCATTCATTCAACATACCCTTAGCAGAGTTCACTAAACAAAACGCAACAAATAAAACGAGTTTCATCCTTCTTCTCGACGCACAACTTTGTCAATGACCCGAGTCTCCACGAGCACACGTCCCAACCAAAATTACGTTGGCCAATATAAAGGTACTAATAAGACCCCCGGCGTAGGTTGGTTATTGCCATGGACATATAAATAAATATTGCGCATATTGTGTATCTCCATGTATAAGACTTATCTTAGGATATATAAATACACATTACCATTACCACGTGTCATTGAGTCAGCTGACGTGGTTTCAAATTCCTGGCTGTAGGTGGCAAGGAGTAGGGTCGCCTGTCCAACCTAGTTGGGTTTCTCCGGGTACTCCGGTTTCCTCCCACTGCTAAAGAATCATACGCGCAAACGAATTATTAAGATAAAATAAAACCATATGTTAGTCCCGAAATGGCATAGTTTGTATCGAATGGACGTTAAACCACATTTCTCTCTCTCTCTCTCTCTCTCTCTCTCTCTCTCTCTCTCTCTCTCTCTCTCTCTCTCTCGCCATTACCACGTAGCCCCATTACAAGACGGTTTTGGATGGCCGAATGGTTAGCACGTACGTGCTGTATCATAAAGCCTGTCATTGAGGCAACTGGTTTCGAATACCCGGTTGTACCTGACAAGGGATAGGGTCGCCTGTCCAACCTCGTGGGATTTTTCCAGGTAACCATATATTAGTCCCCAAATGACCTAGTTTGTGTTGAGTGGACGTTAAACCCCATTTCTCTCTCTGTCTCTCACTCTCCCATTACAAGGCAGATCCGAGTAAAACGTTAGATCTGTAACATGCAATTCAAAAATTATAATATTTGACAGGAATCTATTGGAATCGGACAGAATGGGACTAACATACGGCGGACGATTAGGCCATAGTGAATAGTTTACTTGTTAGCCAGATTCGAATCTTGAATTCTGCTCGGTTTATGAGAAACCTTGCCGCTAGACTACGGCCGCGACCTTTTCATGGTTGTCGCCCATGTTTTAAACAAATACAAATTCACTACACAATTTTATTTCAATAATTCATTCGCGCGCAGGTGCCTTTAGCAGTGAGAGGGAACTGGAGTGACCCCGGTGAAAACCCACGAGGTTACATAGATAAGACAACCTAAGGTGTTAACCCAAAACATAAAAAAAGTTTTAAAGGAAAAATGGACCGTAGAGGTCATATAACAGCTAAAATTGTTAGTGACACGGTGATAGTGTTACAGCAAGTTTTTGAAATTGTTTGAATTAAAGCCAACTGAGAAATCTACATGTATGTACCGCTCCTTTAGAATGTAATGGTACAAAATACACCTTTTGTAAATTGAATACGTTTCAATTATTGATAATGGCGATAGAATTTGATATGTTAATTACACAAATAAGCACGTGAGCAAATAAGCACGTGAGATGTTTCTTATACAAAGGCTCTATTTAATTATATGTTGTTTGTTCTATTTTCATAGGCTCAAAAAAAGGCTGTTGGTCGATCCAGAGAGAGAGAGAGAGAGAGAGAGAGAGAGAGAGAGAGAGATGTGGGGTTTAACGTCCACTCGACTAGGTCATTTCGGAACTAACATATGGTTTAATGTTATTTCAATAATTCACTTGCGCGTAGGGGTAGTTAGCAGTGGGAGGAAAGCGGAGTAAACGGAGTAAACCCACGAGGTTGGTCAGTCGACCCTACTCCTTGCCACGTACAACCGGGGATTCGAAACTATGTACGCCACTTGACTCAATGATAGGCCGTATGATACAGCGCGCGCAATATCGTGAAATAAATGAATTGGGCGTTAACGCCCTGCTTTCTGCAGAGTGCTATGAGGGAAATTTAACCCGGACCGGTTCACTTCAAATTGTAACTGTAAAGGATTCTTGGAAGTGCACACAAATGGGTCATTGGTGTTTCGTCCCATCCAAAGACAAACTAACATCATGACGGAAATAACATTTCTTAAAAAAAGAATTGAGGAAGCTCAAATATGAAATATTTCTTACTTATTTAATTCCCTAATTAACATTTTAATTTTAATGTCAAACTTAATTTGACCATTTATAACATTCATTTGCAAGCCAGTCCAACTCTTCTGCTAACCGATCGTAAAAAGTTTCCTGCCAAACAACTGTGAAACAGGCATTAAAGTTTGAATTGGTACATCAAATAACAACTTGATATTTTAGGTTTTTTAATTTTAAAATTATAAACTTTGAAGTTTGAAATTATAAATTTTTAAGTTTAAAATTATAAATTTTTAAAATTATAAATTTATAATTTTAAACTTCAAAGTTTATAATTTTAAAATTAAAAAGTTTAAAATTATAATTTTTTAAGTTTAAAATTATAATTTTTTAAGTTTAAAATTATAATTTTCTAAGTTTAAAATTATAAAGTTTCGCGTTAAAAATTATAAATTTTAACTTCAACTTTAACTTATAATAAAGTTTAACTTATATATTTTAACTTTTTCAGAAAATCACGATGTAGTTTCTTAGTAAGTTTACAAGCCATGGTCTTATTCTTTGAGCCAAGGGGGGTTGGGATGGCCTAGTGGTCTAGACAGCCGCGCTTTGACCTCTAGCTGGGCGGTCACCTCTGGCTTGCGGTTGTGGTTTCGATCCCTGGTGTGAGCGTGTGTGGCATGGAGATAGGGGCGCCTTCCCAACCTCGTGGGTTTCCTCCGGACACTCCGGTTGCCTCCCACTGCTAAATACCCCTACGCGCATGCGAATCAATGAAATAAAATTAAAAACATATGTTAGTCCCGAAATGACCTAGCTTGTGTTGAGTGGACGTTAAACCCCATTTCTCTCTCTTTCTCTCTCTCTCTCTTTGAGCCACCTTGTCCCCTCCCCTTCCCCCATAGCAGAGGAAGACTATGGGTCACGCAGGGTCACGTGCCTAAACCTACCTGTCTACGCAGCCGCCAATAGTTTGTAGAAGATTTTAACAATAAGTAACAGACAGACCCAACGTAATACAACTATTATTAATGATAATTAATACCTGTTTGCATTAATATTTTTTACCTGTATATAATTATGAATTGAAAACAAATTTTTTAGACCAACTGATGTCCTTGAAGATAAACGAAATAATGGCGAACGAATGTCGATATGTGAGGCAACGATCGTTTTGTTTGGATTGCGTCTTGTAGCCTCGTAAACAAGTATTTTATATGGATCATCTAGCACAAAGACGATAAGAGGATACTTGCCGAAACGTCGTATTTCACAATATCTCAGCAATTGATATCACATACAAATTGTGTTCTGTTTAAAGGAGCTAAATCGTTTACATTTGGGACCTAGAAATTGACAGAAGTGGGTCGCAACGCATATAATACTGTAATATGAATGTATATAACAGGCGCGGATCCAGGATTTTTTGCAGGGGGGGGGGTCTAGGTTTGATAATTGCGGTGGATTACCCCAGCGCCGAAGGCGCTCAACCAATTAGGGGGGGGGGGGCCCTCCCCCATAAAAATTTGGTAAATTAGATTCAATTTTGTGCATTCTAGCGTATTTCCGGAAGGTAAATTCCAAAATTACAGGCCTAAAAATCGCCAATAAAATCCCCCCCTTCTGGATCCGCGCCTGTATAAACTGATTCACATTCAATGATTTCCGTTTTTATTCCAATTTCAAATCAGTTATGTTCCGCGAAATAAGTCAGCAGTCTCAATCGAGTGCAAATTTCTAGCGTCTGGTTATTCCAGTCTACATACACCGTTTGATTTGGTGCAATGTGTCTAGCCTCGTTCCCCGAGTATCTTGCTAGAACTAGAACTGAAACGCCACTCGGCAAACCTCGGCAGATTCCGTAACCTACGGAACCTACATCTAACCTCGGCTGTATGACGAATTCCGCCATCTTGGAGCTACTTTAAAGGTCCCAGATGAAACATGGCTGCGCCCATACCGAACACAAATTGGTGACCTATTTGGCTAGCGACCTATTCGACCGATCCAGCTGTAAGATAATGACGAAATTACACTTCTATTCTGAGCTAAAGAAAAGGTTAAAAAAAATAATATATTCTACTTTCATTTGATAGACATAACGTTGGATTTTATTGGTTGATAAATAGATGAGTTAAGGCGACTGTTGTCTTTATTCTAAATAGGTTTCCAACGAACAGGTTGCAGCTCGATCGGTCCAATAGGTCGCTAGCCGAATAGGTTCCCAATTTGTGTAATAGCGTCAAGTGTTCCGGTTAAAGTAAACCGGTAACGGCATCGCAAATGTATGGGCGTAGGTACATTTACTGTCACACAGCCGAGACTAGATGTAGTTTAAGGAATCTGTCGAGATTTGCCGATTGCTGAAATCCATTATGGTACACGATCTAAAAACAATTTATGCCTGGGGTCTTAGATTACCCTTTGTTGCGGACAATGTTTTTCTTGCGACGTGTCCGCACAAGGGTTAATATGCCACTTAAATATTATGCGCGAAAATATATGTGTCCGTTTTGTTCGTGTTGAAGGTTTCGGAACAAGGTTGGAATATCTAGTCGTAGATAAGTTTATGTTCCCGAATTTCTGACTATTTCTAAATAGGTTTTCAACGAACAGGTTGCAGCTCGATCGGTCCAGTAGGTCGCTAGCCGAATAGGTTCCCAATTTGTGTAATAGCGTCAAGTGTTCCTGTTAAAGTAAACCGGTAACGGCATCGCAAATGTATGGGCGTAGGTACATTTACTGTCACACAGCCGAGACTAGATGTAGTTTAAGGAATCTGTCGAGATTTGCCGAGTGCTGAAATCCATTATGGTACACGATCTAAAAACAATTTATGTCTGGGGTCTTAGATTACCCTTTGTTGCGGACAATGTTTTTCTTGCGACGTGTCCGCACAAGGGTTAATATGCCACTTAAATATTATGCGCGAAAATATATGTGTCCGTTTTGTTCGTGTTGAAGGTTTCGGAACAAGGTTGGAATATCTAGTCGTAGATAAGTTTATGTTCCCGAATTTCTGACTATTTCTGACTATTCGCGTAAAGGAGCTAAATCTCTAATATTTGGGACCTAGGAATTGACACAAGTGGGTCGCAACGCATACAATAATGTAATATGAACGTATATAAACTGATTTACATTCAGTCATTTCGGTTTTTACTATAATTTTAAATCAGTTATGTTTGGCGAAATACAACAGAAGTCCCAATCGAATGATAATCTCTAACATCTGGTTATTCCAGTCTAGCTGTAATTGACATACCTTGTTGAGCCACTTGCATTATGGTACATGATTCGTGTGTCAATGTTAAAATGTTTATTTTGTCCAAAATATTGGATATCAGAAACCAATCTTTTCATGGTAAGATGGTAAGATCACAACATCAATGACTTCCAGAACAAAAACACAGTTAACTCCCTTGAGTCATCACAACTGAAACAATGTGACGTTGATTTGTTGGTTTCTCTGACATTCACAAAATGAAATGGGGTTTAACATCCTACTGTTCTGCTCTTAAACTGGGCTAATGAAGACGGGCAATGGGCATACGCCATACAGTGTGCTATGAGCGAAATTTTGCCCGGACAGCGGTGCTACGACATACCCTTTTATCGAACACCGGACCTCCAGGCTACCGAGACAGCGTCGTACTCACTTAGTTACGTGATCTCCCTGACATTCACAAACGCGCCGTGATTACCCAGTGTCTAAACCACAACCAATGAAGCTGATTGCCAACAAACAAACAAATATATTATGAATAGCAGTGGAGAGGAACACTCAATTGCCGGGGAAATCTGTATCAGCTGAGTAGGGAGAGCTCTATTCTTTACTGCTTCCCGCAAGAGGTGTCAGAAAAGTCGTTGGATACATTTGCAAAAAGATTCGACATGGTACGTAATGAAAATCAGCAAATGGTCGCATTTCCCTGCAACAATACATGGCCACCATCTTAGAACTATGCACAATGGGTGAACATGTGGCCAATTTACACAATTGTAAATGCCCGAAATGGAATCTGCGTCACCGGAATAATCTATAATACCACCAAACAATCAAATCCCCAAGTCATCCCATTTTCCCCGACAAAAATGACTGCCACTTTGGAAATACTAAAAATCTAAAAAATAGTCAAATAAATTTGAAAATAGTCATGAAAGTTAGCAAATGAAGTTTGAAATTGAAAATTTAAATAAAAAATTCAAAAGATAAGAAATAGTTCGCATTTGATGTTTCGTGGGTGGTAACAGATCTTTCCACAGGTTCAATCAGGCCTATGGATTTGTTACGACCATAACCATATCTATATGGTTAAGTTCGAATACATTTGCAGTATAACGACATCGCTTAGTCATTCTATTAGCGACGGACATTGTTTACAGAAGGCAGGGGCGGATTCTGGGAATTCCTGGTTGACTTGGCGACGAGTTGCAAGCCACGTTCCCAATCCCGAACATGGCGTAGATGATTAACTCGCTGTAGGACCGACCGACGCACCCAACATGGGTCATACATTAGCCGCCAATGGTTCAAACAAGATTTTATCAATTCTAACCCCCTATAATGCCAGACACACTCAACACATTATTACTATAATTAATATTTAACATGAATATTCATTACTTGTATATAATTATGAAAACAAATATCTTTAGTCCAACTGAACAAAGGCTAAATAGATATCATAGATAGCAATCGTTTTGTTTTAATTGCGACTTGGGTTGTAGTCTATAGTGTTGTATACATAAACATCTTTTGTAAGATTTGTTAGTGTCGAAGGTGATAGAACAAAACTGGAATATCCAGTCGTAGTTCAGGTAGTGCATGAAACCAACTTCCTGACAAATGTGTAAGAATATCATACTCGCCTAAAGCGGCAATTTCATATATTTAAGTTATATTTTTATGTCATTTTCAACTTCAAATTTTGAAGACAGCTATTGCATGGGGGGCGTAGAACAACAAGGGGGGTAATTGTGTTATTATTTCCGGTGTTAGTTATTTATAAGAGTGGGTAATAATGCCTATGATCGTATAGTAGTCAGTTGACAGCCTATGAAGCAAAATACACCGAAATAATTATGTTTTGAATTATCGCTTTAAGAATAAGCACAGGCACATTATTTATACGATGTGTGTGTGGGGGGGGTGGGGGAGGGGGGTGATCGCGATCATTACAATTGTTTACAGCCTTCTCGCGTTAGTTCATTTTCACCAGAAACGGGCGTGGGCCCGCGTGGACAGAGTGTAGTAGAATAGATAGAGGACAAAATAAAAGCATTCTAAAACCAAGTACTAAATTACATGGTAAAGTATCCAGGAAAACCAAAACACGGAGGTAGTTGTGTCCTGTGGCCAAAAACAATAGGGTTAACTTTCTATTTATTGAATTATTTCTGTAGTTTTGTAGTTTCGTAATCGGAGTTCAGCTTTAAGGTACAGGCGTGACACCCCCTCATCCCACCCCTCAAACACACATACTGCTATAAGCAAGAGAAATTCTGAATTGCGATTCTACCATATTTGAGTCCCAAAATACAAATTCTCCCTCCATTTCTCTCTCTCCCTCTCTCTCTCTCTCTCTCTCTTTACTATCTTTATATCTGCTATCTAGCTCAGACTTCCACATTTCCTTACTTTATAAGATTTTTAATTTAATCGTGAGTTAAGAACATCTGTTCATATAAGATTTATCAGCCGATAAAATCACTCCCAACTTCACATCGGCGAAAATTGGTCGAGAACTAACTATGATCAAGGCGATCATTTTTACACTATCATTATCAGGAATTTTAGCCGAAACTGTTCATTTGTATGTAAGTCCTACCGGATCTGATGACCTAAGCAATAAAGGGTAATATTTTGTTTCTTCATTTTTTTGTAATTTATAACTATTTAGTCGTATTTGTCAAACCTTATGCATAAATTCGCGCCACTGCTGTCGCTTTGTCGGTATGTGTAAAGGTACATTACAGGAGATAAGATAAATTACAGTCAAATTGATCCACTCTGAAATGAGAATCTAGCGATTGAAATTGTGGCCTAGCCTCGATCATCATTACTAAAGTCGGTACGATAAAAACAGTTGACTCAATGACAGACTTGATTCATAATACAAGAGAGAGAGAGAGAGAAAGAGAGAGAGAGGGAGAGGCTATCGTCTACTCGATACAAGAAGTTTCAATCTTATTTTACGACGTTGAACAGGGGACACTACCCCCCTGTTACGTATCCTACTAGCGGAAAATCGAAATCACGCTACTTGGTGACAATTAAATCCCCCCCCCCCCCAACCATCCACAATAACCCAATGATAAAACTTCATAAGTGTGTCATAGTTTATAACCTACAAATCTTTATCACGTGACCGTTTACTGTACTTGTATTTTTGTTTTGTAGACTGTCATCCACGAGCCCACTTAAAACCTTACACAGAGCCCGAGATCGACTCGATGATTCGGATATCAAAGGAAAACGTAAGAAATAATTTCTTCTTTTCTGTATATATATAGGTCATGGATGTTGAATCGATCGTAGGCCTACCCTCGTGTTTCTGAAGCATCGACTGCGAGTATATCTGCAGACACGTGATCAGTAACATACAAATCTGAGATTGTGACATTGTGACACAATGGGGGAGGGGGGGGTCCAAATCCCAACCTGCTCAGCTACATAAAAAAATTGAATGCTTTGCATCGATGAAATTAAATAACAAAATGATCCTACATCATTACAAAAATTATTTCTCGCTGTAAAAAGCTCAATCTGTATGTCTATGTAATATAGAGACTATGATGACAGATTTCCTGCAAAAATTCCTGGATCCGCTCCTGAAATGGATTCGGGGGCCAACTGTCGGATGCAATGCAATGGACTAAACGAAGCTGGAAGATCCAAATCGTGCGAACAAAACTCTTTATTGTTCACTGCATATTGCCATTACGACAAAATGTAAGGCGACAGCAGGGTACACAAGGCAAAATGAACTCGAAAATAGGATAATAAGAAATAATACACTGCGATATTAGCGCCCTCGTTATTTCCTAATTTCTTATTTTCGACTTGCATTTTGACTTGTGTACCGTCTTGGCGACATTCGATTTAGTCATTTTTGTATTTATTGATGTCAGTAAGCCACAACGTAACTCGAAAATAGGAAATTAAGAAAAAATACTCTGCGATAATTGCGCCCCTTGTTATTTCCTAATTTCTTATTTTCGACTTGCATTTTGGCGTGGTTCCAACTTTTCGTTGATCCAGGACAAGGGGGTGAAAAATCTGAGGTCAATTGTAAACGGCACCATGCACGTAGAAGAACCCTTGACAGCTGGAAGCCCATTGCATTCATTTAATTCATTTGATTTTAATATTTTAGAGGTGTTTGTAGAGTTAATGAAAGGTTACCATGATCTTACAACTACGTTAAGTTTTTCCCATGGATATGCATCACCAGTTACCTTCAGATCTTATCAGCACCAGGAAGTTCACCTGGTAAGTCTACACCCTTTCTCACATGTAATAATTTTGTGAATAATTAAATGTCCCGTTGTGGTCTCATATTGATCTTATCAGAAATATCGGGTAATTCTAAGTGAGAGAGAGAGAGAGAGAAATGGGGTTTAACGTCCATTTGACACAAACTAGGTCATTTCGGGACTAACATATGGTTAAATTTTATTTCGATAATTCGCATGCGCGTCGGGGTCTTTAGCAGTGGGAGTAAGCTGGGGTACCCGGAGAAAGGCCACGAGGAAAACCATATGTTAGTCCCGAAATGACCTAGTTTGTGTCGAAGAAGAAAGAGTTTATCGCCCACTCCTCACAATCTAGGTTATATCAGGACGAACATATGGTTCAGTTTTATTTGATTAATTCGCATGAACGTAGGGGGTTTTAGCAGTGGTAGGAAACCGGAGGACCCGGAAAACCACGAGGTTGGTCAGGCAAACCTTACCGCCACGGAACTGAATTATATGATGGTGTTATTTTTCAGACTGGTGGTAGAAGAATACAATATGATTTATTTACTCCAGTAACAAATTCAAATATATTGAAGATAATCCCGCAAGTTGCACACAACAAGGTAATGACAAATGCTGGTATTTTCCTGTATTGAATTTTATTCCCCCAAAATATTTCGTAGCCCCCCCCCCCCCCAAACCCCCCCCCCCCCAAAAAAAAACAAATCACATTCCATATCTCCAAAATCTGTTCAGATAGCCGTGCAAGACTATTGGTGTTTGACAACTTATTATGTTGACTTCAAACCACACAGAACCAAAATAGTAAACCCTCTTCTGTATATAGAACATTGGCCAGAAGCCTAGAACAAACACAATTCTCATTTCATGAAAGGAACTATATTGTTTAAATGTTGATGGCTATACAAATGCTTACTTTCTTGTGGCTTTTAGTCTATATAAAATGTGTACGACTTTAATCTTTTTTATTATCCAAAATATGACAGTGAACTAAAAATAAATACTGTAGATAGAGCAACCCCTTTCAGCACTGTAAAATATGCAACTAGAAACTAGCATCCTGACAACAATGCTACAAATGAGACAAGTGCGTTGAACTACAGATAGACCCTGCTGTTTTATAGGTCCGCCAAGTTCATGTCTCTGAAGCTGGTATCACTGATTATGGTAAACTATCAACTTATGGATTTTATTCTCACAGAACAGCACCACTGGAAATCTTCATCAATGGAAATCCACTTCATTTAGCAGAGTGGCCTAATGATGTAAGTAAGAACGGGTTGTTTTCCCGAAATCTTAGTGTAGAATGGAATGGGTGTACTTCTGATTTCCAGATGGGGTTTGGGATACAATGTAACACCTCGCCAGCACAATGTTTCGGTATTTGGGAACAAATGAATGGTAATTTTTATTTCTATATTTCCATGGTAACGTTTGAAATGAGAGGCAAAAGAACGACCTGTTCGCCCACCATTCTGTATTGTTAGCAGCTGCAAAAGTTTTCGTTTCGTGCACGCCATTTGTACACTGACAAGTAAAGTCTGGGTTTGCTCCATATGTTTCATGTTCGTCTTGGTCCATACTTGAATTAGAATACCTGGTCAGGGTCCTATCAGCTCTATATGCCCAATTTACGAATCACGTGGCCAAGTGGATACGACGCTGGCTAGCTTGGAGGTCGGGTGTTCAATCCCTGCATTGGCCGCGAAAATTCATCCAGATTTTCCGGCGTGGTTTGGCCTTGTCAGAGGTACAGAACGGAGGGCCTGACAAGGACAGCTGCCTAGTCGTACGGATGGGACGAAAAACCGGGATCCCGTGTACACATTGGCGTGCACGTAAAAGATCCATTCGCAGTTTGAATTCAATATAAGAGTAGGCCGTAGGGCAAAATTTCCCTCATAGCATACCATATGGCGTATGCTCGTCTTCACTAGCCAAGTTTATGAGCAGAACAGTAGGACGCTAAACCCCATTTCTTTTATTTTTCTTTCTTTTAGAACTACATCAATATTAAAAGTACACCTGATGGCGGTAGTGGTCAGAGGTTTACTCACAATTCATCACGTGATGCACGATGGACAGGGGAGAAAGATCCTTGGGTGTACGGTTTCTGGTGGGTATTTGCTAAATTAATCAATTTGCTGATTTTTATATCACATAGATGGTCCCCACTTTCGTCTGTCGTCAATTTCAGAAATCATGGCGGTATTGGCTGAAGTTGGCAGGTAATGTTTATGTGGTCATATGAAAGAACACCAGCGAAATACAAATCGACCACACATCGCAGAGTTATCCCCCCCGTGTACGTCCAAACACTATTTGATTTCAAAATGTATAAATCTTACATTTCGAGTGGATATCTTATTTGGACATTCATAACTTGGGATATTTTCTTAGTGGATTATTTGGACATCTATAACTTGGGGACATATTTTATAGCGGACTTATTAAATCTTACCCAAAGAATTTTTTGACATGATTAGACAGATAGGCACCCACTGGAGCCATAGACAGGCGTATATAGTCAATCAAATTTAGCACCACCTATGAGTTTATATTTTGATGGGCCTCTTTTCAATCACACTGAATCCAAATCAATGGATATTCTACTGTTGTTATTGGGGTTTAAGTAAATGTAGTATGGTTACCAGTCCAACCTCGTAGGTTTTATCAGGGTTCTCCGGTTACCGCCTCCCTGCTAAAGACCGTTACGCGCAAGCCAATTAATGAAATAAAATTAAAAATTGGTTCCGAAATAACCTGGTTAATCCCAATTTACAATGCCTCGCTAACGGATCAATTCGGGCCCGTATCTACAGGGGGCGCGGGGGGGCATGGCCCCCCGCGTGAAATGCTCGCCCCCCCCCGCTCAGAAATTGCTAACAATCATTAAGTATACACAGTTCCTTATATTAACCTAAAAAATCTAAATTTTAATTGTTTGAATACTTATTTTAAAGTGCTTATTAGACGCCTAGGTAACTACATAGCATGATGATTACAGCAGTATGTTAGAATGACCTTTCCGAAAATTTCCTCAAAATGTTCGCCCCCCTACCGAAAGGTTATGCCCCCCAGCTTTATGGTGTCTAGATACGGGCCTGGATCAATTTGGGTACATGTGGGGGTAGTTTAAACCGTGAAAATAGATATTCACTATTTAAGGACTTGTGTCACCTCTCCAACCTCGTTGGGGTTTCTCTTGGTCATTTGGCTTCTTCCCTCTGCTTAAGACCCCCCCCCCCCTACATGGCAGCGAATTATTGAAATGAAATTTAAAAAATTATATGTTAGTCCCGAAATGACCCAAGTTGTGTCATTTGTCTATCTCTGTATTTCAGGCAATGGGGTTGGGCTGATTGGTCTGTTCAAGTCACGTCAATAAACACCAAATCTCACCAAATAACACTCGCTAACAATCCCAAGTTTGGTATCCGTGTAGGTAAATATATTGTGTTCTAAATGGACTGAAATTAAATGGATTTGGTGGGTTAGGAGGCCCCTGGCTATGTTAATGTTCTCGCGCAGTTTTTTTTCAGTCTTAAATTTAAGTAATTTTTGGTGAATTGGTCAGATTGCCACAAGCTACATTTGTGCAGGAGCTACAAACATCAGGATCTATTCTAGAAATTACCATTTACAGTTTTCTCAAAAGGTTATCGCTCCAAAGACCCACTACCACCCTCTACGGTACCTGAGTCAAGGGACTCTGGACCACAGTCCAGCCTTGAGGTTAACGTCCTCCTTTTCTGGATGTGTCAATTGTAGCGAAATTTGTTCTTTATTGCAGGAAGTCTGCGCTATGATGGTGTACTAAATGGTTACTCACATCAAGGAGGTTATTTCCGTGTCATAAATATGTTGTCAGAATTGGATGCCCCGGTAAGTCAATAAGGCGAAAGGAAATAGATAGCGATTAGTCAATAAGGTAAGGTAGTAAATAACGACCATAAGATGCCCTTTTGAATCCGTAAGTTAAGGCAAATGGGTATCACTAGTGGGTCAATAAAGTAATGAATAACGTTTTTGTATCTCAGAATATTAGAGATGCACATGTAAGTCAGTGAGAGAGAGAGAGAGAGAGAGAAATGGGGTTTAACGTCCACTCAACACAAACTAGGTCATTTCGGGACTAACATTTGGTTCAATTTTATTTCAATAATTCGCTTGCGCGTAGGGGTCTTTAGCAGTGGGAGGAAACCGGAGTGCCCGGAGGAAACCCACGAGGTTGAGAAGGCGCCCCTATCTCCATGCCACATACGCTCACACCAGGGCTCGAAACCACAGCCGCAAGCCAGAGGTGACCAGCCAACTAGAGTAAGTCAGTGAAGTAATAAGTAGCGATTTCATATCGTAGAATTAGATGCCTCCTTTAGTCCATACGATAAAGCAGTTGGTAACAATTTTATATCTCAGAATTAGATGAACAGACATAAGTAACAGTTTTATATCTCATAATGGCACCTTGTACACAAATCAACCTATTATAGTAATTATGCATTTTGCTAATTCGCAATTCGTCAGGTTGAATAGCGTTTGCATTTCCATGTAAACAAATTAGGCTAAGACGTTAGTATACATTTTTTATTCCTGGGTATATCCCATGAATCATTAACGTGACTCGCTAATCAGGAAGTTCTTTCGGTGTGATTTCTCCATGCCGGTGGTACAGAACGGAAGGGTCTCGCATTGCCCAGTCGTTAACGAACCCTCGGCATTTGGAATTCGAAATAAATTTTTCCTATTTACCATTTTGCATGGCGCATGTCCGACGTTATACCCAATGTCATGCCGTAATTAGATTGCAGTTTCTTTCCCTGAATATATACGTCTTTTGTTAGTTTATATCAACTGATATTGTCTTGTTGTGTTTCAGGGTGAATATTATTTGGATAGAACTACTGGTATCCTGTACTTATGGCCCAATACACCAAGTGGAACCTTACAACAAACAGATATAGTTTATGTTTCTATGTTAGATACGTGCATTAAGTAAGTGTCATGGATATTTTATTCTGAAATAAACGGGACTATACTATATACCGGGTTAGGGATAGGTTATTCGTGTGTTTTTCAGAGGACCAGCTCTGGGTTACATATTCATTGTGTTTTCCGGTATTTTGTGTTTTCTGGTGTTTTCCGGTATTCAGCGGCATATCCGTCAACCATTTTCTCCCACCAAACCACCCAAATTATACAAAACTCGTTAACAAAGATACATAGGTCACATACTTACATAAACGTTTCACCGAACGCACAGAGAAAGGGGAATGGGGTTTAACGTGGTTCATTTAAAGACTAACATGCGAGTAGGTTCTATGGCAATGGGAGGAAACCGGAGGACCCGGAGAAACCCGCGAGGTTGGACAGGCGACCCTACTCCTTGTCATTCACAACTGGGGAATCGAAACCAGGCCAGTTGAATCAATGACAGACTTTATGATACAGCTCGGCCACCCCTAATATATTGTTCATTAGTGAGGAAAAGGCATGTCCATTGTTTACTCAGGGGTTGTTACTTTAAACCTCTTAAAGCAATGTCCCAACTACGTCAAAGATGGCACTACAGATTTTGATGTTGATGTTTCAACCATAAAGTGGGAAGGATCTCAACAAATAAACTACATCGGCTACCAACAATCTGATTTAAATACAGATCCTATTTCGTTTCGTTTTTATAGTTCAAAATTTCGTTTTACTTTTCTTTACTTCAGTAGGATCCGAAAGACTTGTTATTTAACTCGTGTTCTGCTTGAAATGAGGGGTCAGCCAATCAAATTGTCTATCGAATCGAGGGTTTGACCTTTTTTGCGCGGAATTGTGGGTAGGCATTATCAGTGATAGAAATCAAAACAAAAACGAACAACTATTCTGATTGGTTAATCGAATGACTGAGATTTTAGGGTCAAATGTCGCGTGCTTAACATCTGAACTGGCTGAACGTGCCTACCGCAATAACTTGTTAGATCTACATGTAGTGAGGCCATCGAAATTATAAAAACCGAAACGAAATATAGATCTGAATTTCAATTAGATTGCGGCTACCAACGAAACATACACAAATGCCAATCATATGCCCATTACCCATCAGTTATCGTTAACATTTATTTCACGCGTCGCACATTCATTTCAGTTTAAACAATGCACGGAACATCCATTTTGAAGACTTCACATTGGAGGCATGTCGACATTATGGCTTCGAGGGAAACAATGCACATAATATCAAATTTACTAATCTGGAAATTAAGAACACAGGTAAGTAATAGTTATTAGCACACTTTCCGAGGTGTATCGGTGAATATCAGGACAGTTGTAGTCGGGGGCTCAGCCGAGGCGGAGCAGAACTGTCCTGATATTCACCGATACACCGAGGAAAGATCTGGGTCGGACTAAACGTCCGCTTCTTATTGCTTGATAAGTTTCTTAAACGGTATTCGTGTATCAGAAATGAACAGTACTCTTTTTCGAAAGTGTACTGTTCATTTCTGATACACGGACACTTTTATGCATGTATTGGAAATGAACAGGACAGTTTCATCAAAGGTTGCCATTGGCAACGAGTAGAAGTGGGATATAATGAAATCTTCTCTCAATTAAAAAACATATAATGTGTCTATTAAAAATCAAGTCCTCACTCCCTGGATTTGACTTTGTGTTTGTGCGTAGGCTATAGGTCACAGATCACCAATCATTTGCCTGACATACTTTAATGTGAATTCTCGTCTCCATGTGGTAACGTCATGTAACGATACCCGCTCTAATTCATGTAAACCAACCGCGGAACTTTAAAATACTTACACTGCCAAATCATGCCAGTGTATCAACACCTGACAGAAAATGTCAATTCTAGCCATTCTATAACCAACAGTTAACACACATTGGCGTGGGGTTGCCGAGTGGTCTATCGAGTGCTGTTTAGATCATAAGGTCTGTCATTGGTGTCAAGTGACGTGTTTTTGATTCCGCGCCTGTCAATCATCGTAGGTTTCCTCGGATCCCCTGGTTTCCTGCCACTAGTAAAACTCCTACGAGCAACATGATTTATGCAATAAAATGGAACCATATGTTAGTCCCAAAGTTACAAAGTTTGTGTCGAGTGGACATTAAACCCAAATTATAGAAGTTAATACTGTTTGCTGTTTATAGGTTCTTATGGTATCAGTTGTAGCGGTGATTGTAGATCTATTACCGTATCAAGGTGTGATATACATCACACCGATGGTGGGGTTAATATACAAGGTATCTCAACATTCTTTACTTCTATCAACCAATAAACCCGTGTCACAAAACTTCAATTAGCTCCAACCCTAGTAATAACATTAATATAATACATGTAGTTGGAAATAACAATACCTGGACAAATCTTTCTTTAAAGCATACTGCAAGGCCTATTTCTGTCTTTACTTACAGGTTGGTGTAGAAAGGGAAGGCAACAAACCATGTTGTACTTCATTTTAATTATTACGCTAACACAATTCCTGTACATTTGTATGGTTATGGTGGTGTTTATTTAAGCGTTCCCATAAATCCATTACAATGTGATGATTTATATAACAAACTAAATATATTAGCAACTACCAGGGCATTGACATGACAACAAATTGTCGGAGATATATTGTCTGCCAGAGGAGTATATGAGACGCAGCAATAGTTTTGGTAGCCCTGACTTGTTATACTGTCCCCAAAATGTCTCAAAATACAAACAGTGAATTTAAGTTGATTATATGTAAATTGGGTAGATATATTGTACTGTAAAACCATTTTAGGAGGAAACAGAAACAAATTGGAATCTTCAGGGAATATTTTACAAGACAACCATATATGGAAATTCGGTCGCGCTACGAAAGTTGGTGCGAATGGTATTTCACCTGGGGGAGTAAATACTTTGATGAAATATAATTATTTACACGATGGTCCTTACACCTGCATTCGATGGGCTGTAAGTAAAATCAGGATTTAATGAAAACCCAGACTAATCAACGGGTCTAAAGAATACCATTCGGTGTATATAATGCACCCTATGCATCCAAATAATAACATCATTACAATTTAATTTTTAGTCCCAGGGGTCTTGATAAACGAATGCAGATTTGAGTCGTGGTGTTTAAAATTATAAACAAACTTAAAAATATTAAATTTATCATTTTTGGGTAGAGTAAACAAGTGAAAATTGTTTATCTCATTTTGATGTTCCCGATTTTTTTCAGGGTAATGATCATATCATGGAATATAACCATTTTAGTAGATGCTGTCATGATTCCAGTGATTGTGGCGCTATACATGCTGGTAGAGACTGGACTATGGTAATTTAAACACATAAACATACGATAAAGTAAAATGTTGCAAAGTCCCGGCAAATACTGATTTCGGTGTATATTCATGATTTTGATCTTAGCATGGCATCGATCATTAAGGACGGGAGAGACATGGATCTTAACATCAATCATTAAGTCCGTAAATTAAACCCACTTGTTGTTCAGTTTGTGTCGATCATTCCCGTCCAAAAGTTTGTTTTGCCTTTCATGCCATAAGACCAAAATGTGACTTAGATCGTTCTTCCCATGGACATTTCTTATATACGACGCCATCCCACCTGGTGCCACCACCCAATTGCACTATCCATTCTTCAAATTAAATGTTAATTTCAATTAACATCCATGAAAAAGTCAATACCGGATAATTCAAACACAATTTAATCATTAAGTCTAGTATTTAGGGAAAATGACATATTACCATTTTAATTGCATTTTTATTTATATTTAGCGAGGGAATGTCATTCGTTACAACTATGTACATGATTCTATAAGACATTGGCCTGGTGCAGATGTACGTGGAATCATGTTAGATGACGAATATTCCAGCGTTACCATAGAACACAATGTGTTTTATTACGTGAGTAATCTTCCTAGCATTGAACATAATTTGTTTATTACGCCACGACTGTAATCTTCGTGAAACATAATGTGTTTTATTAAATGAGCAAACTTCCTTGCATTGAACATAAAGTGTTTATTACGTTACGTTGGTATTCTGACGGGAATATAATGCGTTTTATTACGTTGGTAATCGCCATGGAACAAAATGTGTTTTATTACATTGGTAAACCTCGTGGAACATAGCATTGCCGTGGAACATAATGTGTTTTATTACATTGGTAAACCTAGTGGAACATAACGTCGTCGTGGAACATGACGTGTTGTGTTACGTTGGAAATATTGTTTTATAACCTTAACCGCCTTATCATAGAACACAATGTGTTTTATTACGTTACATGAGTTTTCTGTTTGTAGTTAAACATATTATTTTTTTTTATCACATCTTGTTTTCTATTATGTTCTTAATAATGGACTTTTTTATATTGTGTGATGTCATTGTGTTGAATTATTAGCCTATACTTATTATATGTTACACTGCGATTTATATACGTGTCTTATATTTCTAGAATGAAGTTCATGTTAATATAGGGGGTGGGCGCGACAATATCATCCGATACAATGTGTTTTATAACGCTTCAAAAGAATCGGTTCAAGTTGATGGCCGGGGAATGAGAGGGGATTTTCTTGATGAACTTACAGGTCATTTACAGGTATGGTGTTAGTTTCTATTTTCTGGCGCTTTAAATTTCAGATTCGACCCTGGGCGATAGTCAATAAATAGCATTTTATTTCTCACTTTCACGTTCGAAAATGTAGTTGTGTGTTCATAAGGAAGGAACGAAAAATAATGAAAAGTCATCCTGTTTATAAACGACCACCTGGCAGTTAGAATTCGAAGAAGTGCTGACGGAAACGATGCTATCTGTGCTAAATTGCACACTGCACAGTAACTGTATTATATTGAGATTCTAATTTCGTTTACTGAAGCCATAATATTTAATTTTCTGCTTTCTATTTAAACTCAGCTTTGGACTATCAAATTTAAATATGAATTGTATTACCTGTTTACAGGCAGTTCCATATACCAGTCCTATATGGGCCGCCAAATATCCTAAATTAGCTGCTTTAGCGACAAGCAAAACTCGTGGCTATCCGGAAGGTATGTATAAACCAAAATGTGTCGTTGCTTAAGCTTTCTAAATCATTTCAAAGATATTTCGCCATAATACGTTCCAGTTTATTTATGACCAAAAACATATATCCTATTTCGTTTCGTTTTGTCTCGTTCAAAATTTCATTATACTTGTCTTTACTACACTGGGATTAAGTGAAGGATTAGCCAATGAAACAGTCTGTTACGGCGACTTCTTTGTGCCACATGCACGGAACTGTGGGTACAACACTAGAAACGCCAATGCTGATTGATTAATCAATGCATGACGCCATAGGACCAAAAACCGCTCATACGACCCCTGATACGACCTTCGAGTGCAAGTTGTTAGATCTTCGTGTAGTTTAAGTCATCGAAAGTATAAAATCAAACGAAAAGAAATATCGATCTGTATTTTAATCACATTGATTTATGATGGGGGGGGGGATAGGTGGCGAATGGTTAGCATGTATGCGCGCTGTATCATACGGCCTGACATTGAGCCAGCTGGTGTGGTTTCGAATCCCCGGTTGTACGTGGCAAGGAGTAGGGTCCCTAGTCCAACCTCGTGGATTTTCTCCGTGTACTCCGGTTTCCTCACACTACTAAAGACCCCTATGCACAAGCGAATTATTGAATTGAAATTATACCATATGTTAGTCCCGAAATGTGTCGAGTGGACTTTAAACCCCATTCTCACTTTAGTATCCATCTAGATTATGCTTATGACTCGGGGGATTGGATTTTCGAATGGTTAGCGTGCGCACGCTGTATCATACGGCCATCCATTGAGTCAACTGTCGGGGTTTTGAATCCCGGTATTACGTGGTGAGGAGTAGGGTCGCCTGCCCACCCTCGAGAGTGTTCTCCGTGTACTCCGGTTTCCTCCCACAGCTAAAGACCCCTATGCGCAAGCGAATTATTGAAATAAAATTAAACCATATGTTACTCCCGAAATGGCCTAGTTTGTGTCGAGTGGACGTTAAACCACATATCTCTCTCTCTCTCTCTGTCTCTGCCGCTCTCTCTCTGTCTCTCTGTCTGTCTCTCTCTTCTCTCTCTCTCTCCCCCTCTCTCTGATTTATGCCGAAAATATATCGAAGAATCAAAACGATCCATATTAAGTAACTGTCTGTTTGTTTTTCCAGGTAATGAGATATATCGTAATATATACTACAATGAGAAGGGTATTCCCTGGATATTTTTTCAAGGGAAAATTGATGAGGATAAATATTTCCGTCAATACGAAAATCGACATGTGAGTATAAATAGAGAGGAAGAGAGAGAGAGGGGGGAGAGAGAGAGAGAGAGAGAGAGGTCACTTCGACTTTTAAAAAAAGCCCAAGGTTCCACTAATTCAAGTACAATCGGTAGGAAACTCTGCATGCCTGTTCATTCGACTTACTTCGACTTTTGATATGACATTATCACATTACAATTAAAAGAAGGAGTCGATGACTTCATGCTTGATTTCTGGCAATCTGATTAAAACACAGATCCAATTTCGTTTCGTTTTTTATAGTTCAAAATTTCGTTTTTACTTGTCTTTACTACTCTTGGATCTGGAAGACTTGTTATTTAAGTCGTGTTCTGCCTGAAATGAGGAGTCAACCAATCCAATGGTCTGTCGAATCGACTGTTTGACCTTTTCATGCGTGGAACTGTGGGTAAATATTACCAGCGGATAAAAATCAAAACAAAAAAAAGTAGATTTTAAAATTTAAAAAGCATGTCGGTCGCTAATTGGTTAATCAAATGACTGACGTTATCGGGTCAAATGTCCCGTGCTTGATATCTGACGTCATAGAACGTGAGCTCCCACTACAACTCACAACTTGGTAGATCTACATGAGTGTAGGCCATCGAAAGTATAAAAAAACGAAACGAAATATAGATCTATATTTTAATTAGATTGGGTTTCTGGTCCTTGGTATGCTTGTAGTTCTCCCATCAAAAGGCAACACCGATTAATTCATTTTTTTCCTATTTTAAGAAAACAAAGGAAAAAAATGAATGAATATTAAACCCCACCATATATATTGACTTGGCCATTGATTTACTAGGTTTTTCAGTGGCATACTAGGCAAATGAAGGAAGTTGCTAGGTTGTGTCATGGGTGTAACTTCTTACAAAATCAAAAGATTGGAATATCTAATACAACAACAGGAAGCAGATACCATAGTATCTACAAATTTGGTCTTAACTTAATTTTGACAAAAAAGTGAGTTACTAGGTTTTGACTTTTGACGGGAGAGTTATTTTGAAAGAATTATCTATTGTTTTCTTTTCAGTCTTTTTCTGCCACTGATTTTACCAGTGACTATCATCTACAATGTACAGCTAAGGATTGGGCGAATGGGGTCAATTTTCCACAACCAATAACTTTAGATAAAGTTGGTCCCAGATATCCATATGGTCCCAAATATTTAAATAAAGGTAGACCTTTTAGGATATATAACAAAATATATTTCAGTGATCACTCTAGGGAATACTGCAGGGTATGAAATAATGTCAATGTTTGAACCATGTGGTTGCTCCGAGCACTAAAAGTAGCGTCGGGTGTTGATCCAACAAAAAACTCCACTTTAATTGAATTTTAATTGAACATCGACGTCCTCATCAATTAAATTTTAATTCTTGTACATTGAAAAACAATTTGGGCGGGAGTATACTGGTGCATTTAACCATACCCTTATTAGTCGACGTCAACCAGAAAAATCCCATCCAAAACACTGAGACATTATTTCTTGTATATTCTCTTTTCATCGAAGTATATATATCTGCAGGTGTATAATGAACTATCATTATAGTTAGGACTTCTGACAGTTTGCAATCCCGCTAGGGCGGTATACATCTTCAGGAGGGTGATTTACACATTATGGGGGATTGGGTACATATTGGGGGATGGGAGTGGGTGGTACATCGTAGGAATGGTGGTTTACATCATAGGGATGGTTGTTTACGTCATCAGAAGGATGGTTTACATCACCTTAGCAGTTTACATAATCAGGAGGGTGGTTTACATCTTCATTAGAGTAGTTTACACCAGAGGGTTGTTTACATCATCAGGAGGGGGGTACATCATCAGGATGTGGATATACATCATAAGGACTGTGGTTTACATCACTAGGGTGTGGATATACACGTCATCAGGAGGGTGGTTTACATCATCAGCAGGGTGGTTCACATCATCTGGATTTGGATTTACATCACCAGGAGGGTGGTTTACATCATCAGGAGGGTGGTATACATCACCAGGGGGCGTGGTTTACGTCACCAGGAGGGTTGTGTTGTCTTTGAGATCTACAACGTATATGGGAAACATGAACAAAGATTTTGTAGATTTATTTCATATTATAGGTAAAAGACCGGACTCCGGCATTAAAGCCGTGTCCACATCAGGTCCCTGTGTATCTGGAACAGTTGCTCCCGAAACAAACATTCCTAAATCCTCCTATTTACCAGATGGTTCCGGTCCTAATAATCTTGTTACTAATATCACACAAGTTGGTGAGTTGTCATTATTAATAACTTACATTTCAGTTAGGGATTGGAGTGGCCGTTCGGTCTAATACCCTTTGGATCAGAAGGTCTGTCGTGAGTCAAGTGTTGTGTTTTCAATCCAACAGGAGTGGGTGTTACTCTCTCTCTCGCTCTGTCTCTCTTTTGTCTGTGTCATAATCAGCATCGTCATTGCAATGATACGATAATAACCAGGACGACAATACATAAATACTGGCCTGGTCCAATTGGAGTAGTTTCCCTTTACAGTAGTAGCTTCGCAAAAATAAAGGATATTCTGTTGACGTTCTGGAATTGGATTATCTCAATCGGGGATTTCGGCTACAACGTATGTGTCGACAGTTGAAGAAATTTTTTTAAATCCACCTCTACAGTTGAAACATTTTGGTTGGACAAAATTCCGAGGTCCTGTGTACACATTGGCATGCACTTAAACTTAAAAGAACCGTTAGCAGTTGGAATTCGGTATAATCCCGTAGCGCCACTGTCTGATATTTTGCCATCAGAGCCCAAAGTATAGCAGATATCCGTCTTCATTAGCGCAGTCGGAGCCGAACAGGACGACGGTCAACCATATTTCATTTCATTTCTTTCAATAGGTTGTTGGCTGCTGGTAAACTCATGTCCAGCTCACCAAGATGTCCAGGGTACTTTCAGAGATACCTATGGTGAACAACATGAACAAACAGCTATTAATGAAGCGAAGTGTTTAGCTAGGGCAGCTGAAGTGTGGAGATATTGCGGTTCAGCTAAAAATCAACCAGTTACGGTCGTTTATGGTCCAACAGGTACGTTCCATTGCGTATTAACTATGTAGCCTGAACTACAGGTCGTCAGTTTGTTAAGGCTAATTAGCTGGGTGACGGTGGGACAATAGGGTCCGTAGCCCCCCCCCCCCCCCCATATTTTTGCCAACAATAATGATTTCTTAGGAGTGTTCTTAGCCGGCCACATCCTCAGCCCGTCCAAAAAATCCAGTAGCCCTCCCAAATTTTCTGAGCTGGCTATGTGCCCGGTGAGAATAATATGTGATACGTCGCCTTATACTTAGTTGTTTCTAGGGAGCCCCGGTGGCCAAATGGGTAAGACGCTGGCTCGCTAGCCTGGAGGTCGCGTGTTCGATCCCTGCATTGGCTAAGAAATTTCATCGGGATTTTCCGACGTGGGTTCACCTTGTCAGTTGTGCTGGGCGGAGGGCCGGGCAAGGACAGCTATCTAATCGTTCGGAGGGAATGACAAACCGAGGTCTATTGTATACATTAGCATTTGTGGTTGGAATTCGATATAAGAGCAGGCCATAGCGCTTCTGCCCGGGCACAATTTCTCTCATTATCCCAGTCGGAGCAGAACAATGGGACGCTAAATTTCATTTCAATTCATTTACGTACTAAATGCCATTATACGATTATTACCCTATATGTATATGGTGATATGTTTTGCTAACTATACCAGGAGCAATGACGATGGGCGGAGATGGTTGTTTCTTTGCTTATTATGGTTGTTCCAATCATCATTATCACTATGTTGGATTTGAACGAGATACATGGGCAGAACAAAATGATAATGCAGCTAATGATGAAGAGAAATGTCTAAAACGAGCAGCCATTCAATGGGTGTACTGTGGTAAAGATCGACAAGGCACAGTAACCAGTATCTACAGACCAACAGGTAATACCCCCGTCAGAGCGGGGTGGCGTTCTTACTGCGTTGCTACGGCGACGGAAAATGGGCTCCGAGGGCGTCAAGATCGTCTCCATAATTGCCAATAATCCTCAAGGCAAGGCGTTTGTTTTGAGCAAATTCAATAAAAACGCCAAGATTCTGCGATCTGACCTAGAAAGCTGCAAGAACGCGATTTTTTTCAAGTTTGTAATTTATTGGGACATTTTCTCGCCTTGTGTTCACATTTACCGCCGACTCACGGTCGCAGCAGCGCCGGAGGAACGCCACCCGGTCTGACAGGGGCCTGAGGTAAAGACGATATCTTCTAACTATATAATTAATTATAAAATAATGCCAAGAGTGTACATACCGTCGAAAAAGTAAGACAGCTGTTTGATCTGGTTGAGAGATTTATAATTCTTCATAGCAAATTGCGATTGGATGGGAAGTATTCGGTTTTCAACTATGGGCTGACTAAAAGCAGGACATTTCCCGATCTTTTATATGAATTTTCTTCGACTACACGATGACTTTTTCGCCAACTACGAGATGTTTTTCTCCAACACAAAGGGATGACGATTCTTCAACTAATAGATGACTTTTCTGTACTTAGCAATGTGTGGCGGCGTGAATCATGAACGAGTCACTTTGCTTCCATACCGTTGTATTCTCTTCTTCATGATAAAACCGTATGAATCCTGATAATCGTTTATTAAGACGCTGTTATAATTGCAGGTGCTTTCAGAACTGGTGGTGCTGGATGTTGGATAAAGGTTCCCAAATGTCCAGCCGATAAAACTGTAAAATATTATTTCTATGACCGTTGGGGAGCTACCAATCTCGGAACAGGTAAATATCTGGCCCTTAGTTCACAAGTTTAACATGACAAGGAGAAGGGTCGCCTTCCAACCTCGTGGGTTTTCTCTGGGTTATCTCCCACTATTAAAGAAACACTACGCGCAAGCGAATTATTGAAATACGAATTAAACCATATGTTAGTCTCGAAATGACCTAGTTTGTGTCGAGTGGACGTTAACCCCATATCTCTCTACATTACATTACATAATATAAGTAATAGGACTCCTTCTTATTGGCTAATATAATAAACTGACAGGTATATCTTCTCTTATTGGATAATATCACCAGTTGAATAGGACATTATTTCTTATTGGTTAATTTCGTCATCTGACTAGAATATTATTCCTTATTGGTTAATAGAATCATCCATATGGGACACCACATCTTATTGGTTAATATAATCAACTGAATGGTATATTATCTCCTATTGGTTAATATAATCAACTGAATGGTATATTATCTCCTATTGGTTAATATGATCAACTAAATGGTATTTTATTTCTTATAGATGATGATGAATCTGAGTGTCGGAACAGAGCTAGCTATTTCTGGAGAAAGTGCGGATCACACCCAGAAAATCCAGTCACAGCATTTTACCGACCCACTGGCGTCTCAAAGATAGTTCCGTCCGCTTAATATTAACGAAAAAAAAACGTTTATTGGAAATAAAATGTTTATGCCACATTGGTCCTAAAACAGAAAATATTTAATCTCCTAGCTGGCAGTTTGTGCTGATTTAGTAGTGTACGGTAAATATAATGCAATACACAATTAACCTCTAAACGGGGAGGGGGCGTGGTGGGGGGGGGGGGGGGGCAGAACATAACACTAGGTGTTGTGTGTTACAACCAGGGCCAATGCAATGTCAGTCTTCAACCGGTGTTACTGGAGTGGTTTGATGGAAGATATAAAATATCAAAAATATTTATTCATCCTTATGTACACATTAAAGAAATATGGCTAAAAATTTGGACAAAACTACATACAGGGGACATGTTAGAAGTAAAAGATTAATATATACTGAAGGTAGAGATCTGGATGATCGCGACACTGATCTTGGTAATCGAGGCCGCAATGTGGTAGTCAAGCTCATGTGAGCTGCTGGTCCATTTCGATGGAATCCGTTAGCTTTAATAAGCTTAGCAAAATATTTGGCTGACATGCGTGGTATTCTAGGTCGGTTTATACTGTCAAAATCGACTTTAAATAATCCGTCTTTTGTGTGGAAATCGTCAATCAATGAATTGTAGGTGAAGCCTCGAACATCACACCCATCTAATTCTATTGCTGTAAAATAAATAAAATAACAGTTTTAGTCACGCTATAAAACATTTTAGCACAATTCAAGACTCCTGCAAAAATGGAATTTCTTTTCAAAGTATAAGTGTTGGCCCCGAGTTCACAAAACGTTCTCAGACTTAAGTTAAGAAGTTAATCAAACTTGTTTGCCGTGTTTTAACTAAAAAATATTTCTCATCAACAGCAATTGAAAGTTGAGTAAATCATTAACTGAAGTCTGAGAATGCTTTGCGAACTCGTGGCCTGAAGTTACATTCATAATTTGGTGATACACTTGGATTTAAAAAACACATTTAGATTAACTTAGCTGTTTAAACGGCTCCATGTCAGTTGGGGCAACGGTAGCTAACTGGGTAAGGCGCTGACTCGCTAGCCTGGAGGTCGCGGGTTCGCTCCCGTTGTTGGCCGAGATAGTTCATCGGGGCTTTCCGGCGTGGTTTTCCCTTTTCAGTGGAGGGTTTGACAAGGACAAATGTCTTGTCGTTCGGGTGATACGTGGAATTCGTAACGCCGCTGCCCAGCAACCTTTCCCTCATAGTACACTATATAGCGTATGGCGGTCTTTATTAACTCAATCGGAATAGAACAGTGATATGTTAAACACCATTTCACAGGCCAGTTAGTGACATTCTTCCATTGTCGCCCAGTAGGTTTGGTTCTTTTATTAGGGAATTCAGTATTTATCTAGTAAGATTGAGTGTATTAACTTTCCAAATACGCGATACGTTTACATGAAATAACCTCCCTATAAATACTTTTTGTGGGAATGCATCTTTAAAATTCATTATTGTTGCATAGGGACATTTTAAATAAGATGAACTTACCTTTTAGGACTTCATTAGAGTAAATTTGTATAAAATCTGTTCTGAAATCATCATCTAAAGTTATAGACGCTGACCGTAGACCTATTTCCCCGATATGAACAGCCGGGTTATTGTATTGTGTTCTGATTTCAATTAGTAATTTCCTTAAACCAACAGGATTCAAACGAGAAGCATCACTGGAATAAATTTTTAAAACAAATCGTATTAAAGAGACATTCCACCAAGAAAATAACAATATTTAAGTTCAGAATGAAATCCAATAATGTGGTTTACGGGTTAATAATAAAGTCTCGAATATTTGAAGGACATTATGCCATACACTGGAATGAATAATAAACGGTATTAAAGGGAAATTGCACCCGAAAAGTAACAGTATTTAATTTTAGAATTAAATCAAGTTATGTGGTTTAGCTAGCAGATTAATGAAGTCGGGAATATTTGAGGGACAATATGCCCAGGCCCTGGATTAATTAAAAATACATTGAACATACCTGGCATTATCTGGAATTTGCCAATTTTCTTTATAATCCACGGCAAGGAAGTCGGCAGAACCTGTAAAATATATTCAAAAACATCAATCGAAATAGACATAACTTGGTGGTTAAAGTCTTCGGATGGGACGAAAAACCGAGGTCCCGTGTATACATTGGCGTGCACGTAAAAGATCCCTTGACATTGGAATACGTTACAAGAATAGGTCTTATCTCAGCTTTGCGGCCAAAATTTCCCTCATAGCACACTGTGTGGCATATGCCCGCATATGCCACTTCGGAGCAGAGCAGTAGGACGTTAAACCCTATTTCATTTCTCTTCATTTGACTTCATTTCATTTCACTTGTATCATTTGATTTCACTTCTATCATTTGATTTCACTTCCTACAATCAAACAAGAAACAACTATTACTTTCAGCATTGGGGGAGGGGGGAGGGGTCGGTGGCCGAATGGTTAGCGTACGCGCGCTGTATCATACGGCCTGCCATTGACACAACGTGCGTGGTTTCGAATACCAGGTTGTACGGGCAAGGAGTAGGGTTGCCTGTCCAGCCTCGTGGGTTTTCCCCCGGGTACTCTGGTTTCTTCCCACTGCTAAAGACCCCTACGCGCAAGCGAATTATTAAAAACCATATGTTAGTCCCGAAATGACCTAGTTTGTGTCGAGTGGACGTTAAACCCCATACATATCTCTCTCTCTCTCTCTTCTCTCTCTCTCTCTCTCTCTCTCACCTTTCAGCATCTTCTGTTGGTCAACGCTTAAAGTGGGTATGTTGACAGCATGAGATTTCACTAAGTTAGAGTAATCTCCCGTTGATAAAATAGGATGTGCAAACCAGCCTAGTCCAAACGCCATATCCTTTTCAGCTTTAAAATGGTCCGCAGGATCGTGTGGGTCTTTAGGATACGACCAACTTCCAGTGAGAGCAATACCGATTTGACCTTTAAAAATAAAAATGGATAACATTCCACTAATATAGAGACATTAGGACGCGACAAAAATCTTAGATTGACAAGACAGGACTTCAATTGTGAAGAATGACTTAGGCGGGTTGATCATCGAAGTATGAATATGTCTCCGGATGGTATGAAAACCCGGGGCCCATTCGTGTACACATTGGTGTGTATGTAAAATAACCCCTGACAGTTGGAAATCGACGAAATGGCCAAATCCGCTTTCATGTCCATGGCACTGCACACGCAGCCTAAGTTATACACATTACCAGGTTGTGTTGGTCTTCAAATAACCTATGGGCATCTTTACAAAACATTCCATCTAACAAAAACAAAACAAACAAGGACGAAAGGAAACATAAACCCCAGAACACCCTAGAAACATGTTGAATATACATACCTCTTTGTACAGGTCTAAATTCGTTATAGTACAAATGGTATACGTGAGCATGCGCCAGGAGCATGTTATGACCAGCTTTGAAAAGGTCGGCTTGATTGCCTTGATGACCTGGTGCCATTTCGCCTGTGTTATATCCTTGGTCAGCATGAATTCTAGGATTACTTAACGTTATCCACGTCTTTACCTAAATAAAGAAATAAAACAGTTAGTGACACGAATTTCATATCGTTCAGCTTAGGGCAAAACTCTTGAATACTAAAGATTATTTCCAACAAGAACAAGTGGACAAAATGAACTATGGAACCGAGTATCGCGTCATCAATCAATTCATGTTATTGTGTTAATCACAGGCATGCCTCAGTTTCATGTGGACCGTACTCCAATTAGAACAGCCCTTGATATAGATTCAAAAAATTAATCATTCTGGAATTTGCAAATGTAATGAACAATATCAAAAATAGATATATAACACCGACATTAGTAACACCGTTTCAAACGGTTATACCATAATCTTTTTACATAACATAATTATTCGTTTGCAATAGAACGTCATGGTGGGGGTTTGTTTTCACAGACTAAAGCTTCTTAACCGATTCCTTGTTTAGCTGTAGATGTGAACATTCATATCATTGGTTCTAAAAATGGAATCCATTTTTCAACAATCCCGACGAATTTTCGGGTTACGCAAGGAACCAAGAGCATTGCAGTATGGAGGCGTATAGGGTCAATAGCGCGATAGATACCGCAATATTAAATTGATATTATGTCAACGTTTCGTGAGTATTCTGAAGATTTTATCCCTGAATATAAAATAGCTAATATACCCGATCTCCAAATTCATTAAAACACAAGCGAGCATATTGGTGAAATGCGTCGACTGTTGAAGGGTCCAACCACCCACCACGTTCTTGTAATGCTTGTGGTAGATCCCAGTAGTATAGAGATATTGCTGGTGCTATACCAGCATCCACCAATTCATCAATAAGATTATGGTAATATCGTATACCGGCTTGATTCACAGTCCTGTTAGTCCCATCGGTCATGATTCGTGACCATGATATACTAAATAGATAATGCTTTGCCTAAAATGGAGATCATGATATTGATTTAACAATCCATCGAACAGAAGAATTAGAAGAATTTTACAAAATGAGAAACAATGACCTACCAAGCTAACGCTAAAAGCCTTTTTGATTTATTGTTTTGTGATAGATATACAAAAAGCTATTGATCGTCATGTTCGGACAAAAATATTTAATTTACTAAACTTTAACCAAATTGATTTTTATTATTATTATTTCCACCAGTCATACTCCGGTTTTGATGCATTCAATTGATCAATTGAAAATATTCCGGTAAAATGATTTTACCCCTATATGTATACGTGGCTCTGACTTGTTTAGGCGCTCTATAGAGGATGTGAACTTTTCAATTCATTATATATCTTTTTTATAAACACTGAATGAAATTCAACAAGGAAGTGAATCGCGAAATGGCAATGAGTGGCTTTAATATCAACCAATTAAATAGAATGTTATGTAAGTGGAGATGGAATATCAGAGATAATTTCAATTTACATTGATTTGAGTAAGAGCTCCTAGATCGTCTAAATAATGTTTATAGCTGTCTGGTTTCTTGTAGTCGGAACTATTGTCGGGCATTGATCTATCTTCAAAACGATCCCAAATACTCTCTCCTTTACCTGCAATATATAAAAACACACGTTGTCTTCATGACGGGGAACTGAATATTCATCGGTACTAAATTATTCTACACTTCAACATTGTCCCTAGTAAATACCGAGACAGACAGTTAACTTTGGCCAATGTAGTACGTTAGGTCACAAGAATGTCAACAGTTAGACACATACTCTCCGAAAGAAAATACACATGGTTCACAGGTTGTGCGTCCGGAAGGAAGAAAAACTAAAGACCCGTATTCAGTAGGACGAAAAGGAAAAACCTAAGAGAGATATAAATGGGGTTTAACGTCTACTAGACACAACCTAGGTCAATTCGGGACTAACATATGGTTTAATTTTAATTTAATAATTCGCTTGCGGGTAGGGTTCTGTAGCAGCGGGAGGAAACCGGAGGACCCGGAGAAAACCCACGAGATTGGACAGGCGAACCTACTCCTTGTCACGTACAACCGAGGATTCGAAACCAAGCCAATTGACTCGATGAAAGGCTTTATGATACATCGTGCACTTTCTAACCATTCGCCCCCCCCCCTCCCCCTGAACACAATGCACTCCACACAAATCACAATACCAAGTATAATAACTGTTGCTGGGTGTTTATCTTTTAAATATTGAAGAAATAACGTTTACCCACCATCAGCACGACCACCACCTTCTACTCGGTAAGCAGCTGTAGAAGCACCCCATGAAAAGCTTGCTGGAAAATCTCCATATAAGAAATCATCTTGATATTGTAAGACGGGCTTGGTGGTGGGGTCGCTTGTTGCACCCCGAAGAAAACCGTTGTCTTTTATTAGTTTGTAATAAAACGCTGCCGAAGCCTTGGGTCTTCTTGGTCTCTTGGGGTCATTAAAGTCGACCTGATAGAGTCCAAATTTCTGAGATGTAGCACTTCCCCATTCAAAGTTATCCATCAATGACCAAGCCATGAAACCACGAACTTTAACTTTATCCAAATCGATGGCTGAAATAGAGAGAGATAGAGAGAAATGGGGTTTAACGTCCACTCGACACAAACTAGGTCATTTTGAGACTAAAATGGTTTTAATTGTATTTCAAGAATTTGCTTGCTCGTAGGGGTCTTTAGTAGTGGGAGGAAACCGGAGTGCCCGGAGGAAAACCCACGAGGTTGAGAAAGCGCCCCTATCTCCTTGCCACATACGCTCAGGGATCGAAACCACAGCCGCAAGCCAGAAGTGACCGGCCAGCTAGAGGCCAAAGCACGGCACTCTAGAGCAATAGGTCATCCCAACCCCCCGGCTGAAATAAAGTCAGTATGTACGTAATATTATAGCCCGGCATGATCCGTACTAGTACGAAACAACGTTTGGAACATAATCCCCTTATGTTCTCGGATTTCTTCCCTTTTTGGTAGTCTGTACAGCACAGAAAACACATACGGATGGCCCCTGGATCCATTTGAGGTTGTGTCTTTTGCAGTCCTACTGCACTTACTATAAAACTGGTTCACGTGACACAAACATTGGCAAAAAATTTGAGACTTCCTAGTTGACCGCGGGGTAAAGCAATACAGGTTTTAACGTCCACTCGACACACATTAGGTCATTTTGGGGCAAACATGTTGTTCAATTTTATTTCAAGATCATGTTATATAAATTGTCGATTGTCGGTTAAATATTATATAAATCGAGACTTTCTTTGCTATCATTAGAACGGTAGCAATGACAATCGAGAATCTTAATAGCCCTAAAGTAATGAAGAAATTGGACTGAAATTTGCAGGATGTCTATACATTGTCTATAGTTACTATCATAGAAGGAACAGTCAGCTCTTTTATCGAATCTTATATAATGCATCTTCAAGTGAAAGGCTGTGATATTGTTATTTGATCGACATACCTTTTAATACTTCGTTTAAATAATATCTATAGAATTCCACTCGGTCGACATCATCTCTTGTACCCGTTTTATCACTAAAACCATTCTCTGTTATATAGATGTCTTCATCCCCAAAATTAACCTTCGCCCAATTCAACAACTTTCTTATAGACCAGGGATTCACGGTTAACCAACTTGAAGCTGATCTATAAGGTATAATAAGTTATCAGGATAGTCACGCATTACTATACACTTCCCCAGTAATGTTAGTAATCGTTCAATTGCACAGGCATAACATCTTCTCAAATTTTTAGAGAACGAGAGAAGTGGCTTTTAACGCCCATTCGACAAAAACTTTGTCATTTCGGGACTAACATATGGTTCAATTTTCTTTCATTAATTCGTATACAAGTAGGGGTCTTTAGCGGTGGGAGGAAACCGGAGGACCTGGAGAAAATCCACGAGGCTGGACGTACAGGCGACCCTATTCATTGTCGTGTACAACTGAGGAATCGAAACTATGTCCCAGTTGACTCTTTGATAGACCTTATGATACAGCACGCACGTGCTAATCAGTCGACCATTCACCTTACCCCCTCAAATTGTCTACGTTTCACAACAGATGTCGCAACGAGTGATAACTTCTATGCGTGTATTCGGTTCATCATGGAAATCTTGAACTGATTTCAACATCACGAATATTCACTAAACATTCCAGATAAAGTAATACAAAAAACATGTCCCTCTCGCTATGAAAAAGGAAAGAAGAACCTATATAATTTCAAAGTAACTGCATTCGCAACTGCCCAATAGGTAGGAATTAATGGTTGTCGGTGTATAAAAACGCGGGTAAAAATCAAAAGCTGTAAAATAATTATGTAGCATCTATGTATAAAATGTATTTGTCTCGTTTGGATAATTTAATTCCTAATAGAAATTAAAAAAAAGTTTGGATCAAACTTACTTCTTCCAGCTGGGGTCCTTCATGCCTGTTATTCCAAAATCTTTACCATAATCTGATTTTTCCATGCCAGCTGTATCATTTTCTACTTTGGTTACCACATCAGCCGAATAAAGATTCAAACCGATATAATCATGGGAACCTAATAATATAAATAGATATATCAAATCATCTTGGTATACATATAAACGATGCGGAATTTACCTACAGGCTTGAATCATCGGGTCCGGGGATCTAGCGGGCCTTCTTCCTACCAAGATTCATAAAGTATGATACTGTCATACATAACTCAATTGTGTTTTCATCACACTTCCATCTCCCTCTAGTTGTTTGTCTGTGATCACTTCGGTGAAAACGGTCGTTAAAAAAAAGCTATTTCACACACCCCTCTAGTCGCGAGGGTGTGCGAAATAGCTTTTTATTTAACGACCGTTTTCATCGAAGTGATATCACAGACAAACGACTAGAGGGAGGTGAAAGAAGAGGCATCGTAAGTGGAAAAGTCCAGGGTTTCACTTCACCTAAATTCGGCACTACAGATCATACAAACAACGTTGAGGCGATGGATACGATTCGTATGATTCTGCTTGGTCCCATAATGTGGTGGTGCTGGCATCGATGATGATTCTATAAACACAACACACTCTGTTGCATTTGAAACCGTTGTAATTTTTACAAGCATAACAAACCCGTATTTGATTTCCTTTACTCGTGCATTGCACAAGAATTGTACCTATCATGACATACTGATACTCTTGCATGCACAAGGGAACCACCATGGCGACGGGAATACGGGGGTAGCGCATTAGACACTCTGGTTTTCAAGTGTCGGTTGTGCAAGACGGATATTCTTATATAAAGGCAACTAACTGGAAATATAAAATTAAGCCGTTGAAAGTCCAGCTATCTTATCTTTGATTATGTTCACCATGTCTGGAGTGAAAGTAGTTATAACCTTACCTTTGATCTTCTTGATCTGGTCTGGTGTGAACGTGGGTAACCTCGACGTATTAAAACCCTGCTCTTTACTGATTCTATCAATCCTTTCTCTCATTATTGGTGGATAATCACCATTCACATAGACTGGATGTCCAAACCAACCAAATGTAAACTGCATTGTCCAGTCAGAGGCTTCATAGTCAGACATACTGAGGGGATTCTTTGGTTCCGCCCAATTGCCGTTCAAGGTGATGGTTACTCTACCTAGACGAAATACAAGACAGATGGAGAAATTAATTGACATGTTATAGAGGTCAACCCAGTGAGTAGGAGATTGATAGCGTCAGGGGCGGATCCAGGGGGGTGGGGGGTCCAAATCCCCCCTGCTCAGCTACATAAAAAAAAATTATGCTTTGCATCAATGAAATTACATCACAAAGAGATCCTACATCAGTATAAAAACGATTTTTCTGTTTAAAAAGCTCAATTTGTATGTATGCCTATGTAACTTTGAGACGATGCTGGCAGATTTCCGTAACCGAAACCTGGCTAACCCCCTCCTGCAAAAATTCCTGCATCCGCCCCTGCAGCGGTGTGGGAAGGATGTGAGACTCTGGTCCTAGGAACTGTCATCTCCCACCTGGACTACGCCAACGCCTTATACGCAGGGCTACCTGACAGCCAAATCAGAAAAATTCAGCGGGTACAGAATTTCGCTGCTAAGCTGGTACTCAGGACCGAAACATATTCAAGTTCAACGGAGGCATTCAAAACTTTACACTGGTTACCGATGAGACTTCAAATACAACACAAAGTCCTGACGCTGATTTGGAAGTTTTCATGGTCGTTCACCAATGTATATAAGGACACTCTTAAATACCAGAGAACACAAAAGGCCTAATATGCGATCCACTAGCAGGTACATGAGACTCAGCGTAGCATTGGTGAAGCGAAAAACGTTTGCCAGTCGTGCCTTTAATGTCATTGGGGCAACATGGTGCAATGTGGTGCCGAACGACATAAAGGAATCTGAAAATGTGCAAACGTTTAAGCATGCCCTTAAGACTCACGTCTTCACCAATTTCTGATCCTGTAGTGCTATGTACAGTGCTATTGAAGATTATTATCAAAATTAACGCTATATCAAATGAATATTTTATAGTGTCTAAGGAGAGCCTGGAACGGGACAACGTATAGTCGTTCGGTGGGACTACCCCGTGTACACATTAGCAGTTGAAATCCGAAATAAAAGTATTTCCCCTCATAGCACAATGCATGGTGCGTGTCCGTTTTCATTAGTAAGAGCAAAACAGTAGGGATGTTAAACTCCATTTCATTTCACGTAAATTAACCTCTAACATACTGAAGTTGAATTAGAGTAGAAGGAAACGTCGCTATCCGACACATCTCGCATTGCTCACTAGCCACAGAAACAAAACCTACCACATATTGGTCTCAAATCAACCGAAGTGGGTTGACAATGTATCAAATCTCATTCCACTTTGTTCTATAACTGATATTTAGTCAGGGGTTTTCGTCTGAGTACTTAATAACGGCGAAAATGTTGGAATATTGTCCATCCAATAATTACTCAGTAATTTACCCTTACGAATGTTGTTGGGAAAAGGGTCAGACAGGTCCTTGACAGTTGACATTCGACGAACAGTGGACGGGGTAAGCCACTGTAAGGGCAAAACTCCCCTCATAGCACCTTTCTTGACGTCTATTTTCATTCGCATGGTTTGTTCAAGCCCAATTTCAGTTCATTTTGAGTTCTTGTTTAGACTCACCTTTCTGAGTGGCAGCATATTTGGTATGATAAAGTCGATACGCCATACCGTGGGATATCAAAACATTATGCGCTTTCTTGTACGGCAAAATTCCGTCTTTTCCCCGTAAATCAAAATTACCGGTGGTAAAAACCTGAGGCTCGTTAAAGGTGATCCACAGTTTAACCTGCAAATAGAACAATTGAAAATTATAAGATTTTAGGGCAAGCGATGCAAAATTTCATAAAGGTAATCAAACGATGGGTGTCGAATGAATGCAATATTTCGTTTCGAAATTCCTTGAAACGGGGGAATCAAACGATGGATGTCGAATGAATACAGTACTTGATCTCCAAATTTATTGAAACCGGGGAGAAATCGGGGGGGGGGGGGGTGTATTGAAATATTACTGTCGCTTTTCTCCAAACTGCTTGAACCAGGTGCAATTGATGATAGCTGTCCAATGAGAACGGTAGTCATTTCTTGATTCCTTTAAACTGTAAAATAACGATGGTTTCGAATGAATACAGGAAGTTATCCCCAGAATCATTGAAAAGGAGAAGTGTAGGGCGTCGAATGAGTACTTAATAACGGGGAACTGAACAATGGTTGTCGAATTGATATGGAACTTTATCCTCAAACTCGTTGAACTGGGTAAAACTGAAAAATGAGTGCGATTGCGGGATGAAGATCGTCTTACCTGAAACATATATTCGCTTACCTTATCGCCAAACTCCTTGAAACACAGATCCGCATACTGTGTAAAGACATCGGTGATAAAACTATCAGTCCATCCACCACGATCAGCAAGAGCTTGTGGTAAATCCCAGTGATACAAGGTGACAACGGGTTGGATGTTGTTGGAGATTAACAGATTAATGAGATTATGATAATAATCCAATCCGGCTTGGTTCAATGATGATATGGTACCATTGGGTAAAACTCTGGACCAGGCAATAGAAAATCGATAGTGAGACACCTGAAATACAAGTAAAGAAATAAAATTAAAAGAAAATAAGTTTAACATCCTGTTCTGCCCCCACTGTGCTAGTGAAGACGGACATACACCATGCTGAAGAAATAAAATTAAAAGAAATGGAGTTTAACGTCCTACTGTTCTGTTTCCATTGTGATAGAGAAGATGGACATACACCATGCTGTGTGCTGAGAGAGAAATTTGTATCCATTGCACGTAAACAATACTCTGAAAGTTTTATCTCTAAAAGGAATTGCAGCCCCAACATGGTTCCATTTCTTTCAATAAAGAAACAGGTCAATCTGGTTAAAACACAGATCATATTTCGTTTCGTTTTTTTTGTAGTTCATAATTTCGTTTAACTTGACTTTACTACACTCGGATCTGGAAGGGTTGTTATCATTGACGTGTCCTGGATGGTGTGGGTCATTAGCCAATAAAACGGTCTGTTACGATCAACTTTAGGCGTGTTTTGCACGGAACTGTGGGTAATCCGGTTAATCAAATACCTGACGTCTTAAGGTCAAAAGTCGCTCGTATGACCACTGACGCGAGCTATCGCTATAGCCGCACTCGGCAAACCTCGGCAGATTCCGGAACCTACATCTAGCATCGGCTGTATGACAGTAAGTGGTATGTACCTACGCCTATACATTTGCGATGCGGCGCCGGTTTACTTATTAGGAAAACTTGTCGCTTTTAGAAAGAAGTTTTCAAAATTTCGTCGTTCAAAGGTTGCGTAGAATGTTCAGTTCAAACTTGTCCTTGTCTAAAAAAAAAATAGGATAAACTTGAAAGAAAAACATCTTCAAACTTTGAAAACTTTGTAAGATAAAACATTCTTCAAAGGCGTCGTCATGGGCAACGCGGTTGGTAACCCGGGAACTTGAAAGTAGTTCTAAAAGCGGACTTCGTCATAGAGCCGAGACTAGATGTAGGGTACTGGAATCTGCTGAGGTTTGCCGAGTGGCAATAGCCGAGTGGCAATAGCCGGTCAATTGTGCATTTTAATCAGATTAAGACTCAGATATGACGACTGTAAATACAACAAGTAAGACGTTAAACAATATCTCATCTCATTGAAATATTGTACGGCCTGCCATTGAGTCAACTGGAGTGGTTTCGAATCCCCGGTTGCACGTGGCAAGGAGGAAGGTCGACTGTCCAGCCTCGTGGGTTTTCTCCGGATGCTCCGGTTTCCTCCCACTGCTAAAGACCCCTACTCACAAGCGAATTATTGAAATAAAATTAAACCATATGTTAGTCCCGAAATGACCTAGTTTGTGCCGAGTGGACGTTAAACCCCATCTCTCTCTCCCCCTCTCTCTCTCTCTCTCTCTCTCTCTCTTGGAAATTTTGAAAATGATTTAAAATGGCTTACACCAAGATCTTTCAATTTCTGGACATCTTCCTTATATTTATGGTAGCTATCGCAAGCTATCTGTCCTGTTTCTTTACCATAAGATAATCCTTTAGCTGTTGACGTGTCCCAGACACTGGGCCCTTTACCTGAAATAGGTTTACAAGAATGTAAAAAAAAAACCATCTTACAAAAGATATATAGGGTGGAGTATTGTAGTTTACTCACCGCGCACTCCTGGACTGGTAGTCATTTTCAAGGGAGCCACGGTGGCTATTGAGTAACACACTGGCTTGCTAGCCTGGTGGTTGCAAGTTGGTTGAGATAGTTCATCAAGATTTTTCTGCCAGATTTAACCGTGTCAGATGTCTAAGACTGAGAGATTTGACAAGGACGGTTATATAGTCGCACGGATGGTACGAAAAACCGAGATCCCGCGTACACATTCGAGTACAAGTAAAAGATCCTTTGGCAGTTGGAGTTCGAGTAGACCGTAGCACACTATTTGGCTGTCTTCATTAGCTGGGTTGCAGTAGAACAGTAGGACGGTAAACCCAGTTTCATTACAGCCATTTGATGGATTTTTGAAAGCCTAACTGCAAACTCAAACTGCAATATTGTGAAAATTGGGTCCCTAAAGTGAGTACCCGTCCAAAATTAAATACAATGGAGTTTAACGTCCTATTGTTCCGACTGGGCTAATCAATTCAAATTATGAGGGAGGTTCACTAGTCCGCGGGTGCATTACTTCGTTGCTATAAGAGATACTATAAATATGGGTATCAATAAACCTAACCATAACCCAACCACAACTCTAATAATAGATAACGGTGGGCTTATGAACCTGCGCACTAGTGAACCCGTGGAGTAGTGAACCTGCGCTGATCAGAACTGACTAAACGCTAGGCCGATACAATTAAATTTTAAAAAAAAACATGTTGGTATTAAAAACCTAAATATAGACATTTGACTTATTTGCAGGTAAACAATATTTCTAATTTAGTGTAAATAACGTCTTATGTAAACAATGCACGCAATCAATGATTGACGCCAGGGAATATGACGTCACATGTTGAAACAGTCATCTTGCACAGAGATATTAGAAGTGAACCCGCGGATTAGTGAGAATTCCCCAACGATCAGTGTTAGATATGGGGATTTGAATCGACGCCTGGAGAATTTAACCTTTGATATTTCGATTTGATTTCTTACGATGTTTTTGCGTAAATGCAGTCTTGAAAAATTGGAAAATGTTCCAATGACGTAAATAACGATCATCGGCTATAAGTATCAACAAACATCTTACCGTCCGCGTTCCATCCACCTTCAATCTGGTATGCAGCAGTAGCACAGCCCCAAGCAAAATCTGCCGGGAACTTCCCGTAATAAAATTCATTTTCCATTTGAACTGCAGTTCCTCGTCCGCCTATACCCGTATATCCCGGCTTAAATGCATTGTCGCTTGCCAACAGCGAATACCAACGCGCCGATGCCTTCGCCTTTCGAGGACGTTGTGGGTCATTGAAGTCCACTTGATGCAGACCAAATTTCTCTGCGTAACCGCTCGCCCATTCAAAGTTGTCCATTAGTGACCACGCGGTAAAACCAATGACGTCAACGTTGTCAAATTTGATTGCTGTAAAAAAAAAATGCAAAAAGCGATATAATTCATAACGTAATAACACAGAAACGGTGAAATTCATAACCGTTTAAATCGACAGATTTGTGGGTTAGTTTAATTTAAACAATATGTTATTTAATAAACTAAATTGGATTGAACAACAGCCGTTGTGGGTTATTCATAACACCATTGCCATCATCCAACCTCGTGGGTTTTCTCCGAGTCTTCCGGTTTAACCCTACTGCTAAAGACCCATATGCGCAAGCGAATTATTGAACTAAAATCAAAAACCATATGTTAGTCCCGAAATGACATAGTCTCTGTTGAGTGGACGTTTAACCCCCTGGTGTACGTGGCAAGGACTATGATCGCCTGTCCAACCTCGTGGGTCTTCTCCAGGCCCCTCCGGTTTCCCCACACTGCTACAGATCCCTACGCGGAAGAAAATTATTGAAATAAAATTGAATCATATGTTGATGTGTGGGTTGTCGGCCTAAAGAAGGACTTTTCTACCTTTTAGAACTTCATTGATATACAGCTTATAGTAGGTAATTCTCTTTACATCATCCAATGCTCCAGTGACGTCAGAAACACCATTTTCTGTTATAAAAACAGGAAAACCGCCATAGTTATACTTAATTCTGTTCAGCATTTTTCTTAATGCAAATGGTGCCACTTTCAGCCAGCTAGATCCAGAACTGGAATATTTAAAAAAAGAAACCACTATTCACATCAGTTTCTTTTGATTTTGATTTTTGGCATGGTGGTGTAGGTGATTGTAGGTATGTAGGGCAGTTGATTGAATGGACCGTAATAGTTATATTTGCAATGGTTGCAATGCAATATTCAATTTAACATTATACTGATGGTGCAGTGCAAATAACAATGGCCGAGAGGATTATCAGGCTTGTTTTTCACAAGGTTGGCAATGATAATTTAGTTATTCGTAACTGAATAGTTGAACATCCACTCCACACAAACTAGGTCATTTCGAAAGTAACATTTGGTTATATTTCCCGTATTTGCTTGCGCGTATGGGTCTTAAGCTGTAGAGGACCGGAGGACCCAGAGAAAACCCAAGAGGTTAAACAGGTGACCGGTCCTTGCCACGTACAAGCGTAAAATCGCCCATTAGCCCAGTTCGAAGCAGAACAGTAGGACATTAAACCCCATTTCATTTCATTTCCTTGTAACCACGGTGCTGATTATCACACAAACTAGAATAAGACATTGTTTGGGAAATATTCCGCATTTTTTTTTGATTGTCGTCCTTGTTGTAAGTCTGTGACGATATCGGTCATTCACTAATACGTTTTGTTTTATTTATTAGAACAGAAGGGCGCTAATATAAACCCCCATCACTTATTTCACGTGTTCTGTGTCTATTATTGTTTGTTTGGAGCCCAGTGCGGTTTATTAAAAAATTGAACGGTTTTTGCGCAGGGATATCTTGATATTTTATGTCTTTTAGGGAAGTAAATTAATTGAATTTAAAACTAAAAGACTTATGGAAAAATAAAACAATAAGTCTAACTTTATATCCAACTTACCTTGGCCAATTCGGATCTGGTCCGGAAATGGTGTTAGCCTCTGATTTACCGGATGGATCATTAGTAATAAGACTAGCAGTATACAGGTTCAATCCGAAAAAATCAGCACTTCCTGTAAATGACGAAGAGTTGCATTTTAATACATTATTTTGTGAAAATCGATACCTCGACTGTTACGTTTCGGATATCACACTACGAATATCGCCACCGCAACTGCTACTTTACGAATATCGGACTACGAATATCGCCACCACGACTGCTACGCCACGAATGTCAGACTACGAATATCGTCACCATACGACTGCTACACTACAAATACCAGACTACGAATATCGGAATCGGCAGGCGAAACGACATAGGGATTAACGTCCAATTATCTCCACCAACCACACAGGGACTATGGAATTTTGTCTGGACAGCGGCGGTACGAGCTATTTTTTTTCCGTTTCCAACTGCCATGGATTCTTTTACGTACATGTCAATGTGTACAATTGACGTCGGGTTTTCATACCACCTGAACGACCATCTAAAAACAATACTGAATGGGATTGACGTCCGCTTAACGAAAAACTAAGTCATTTTGTGATTAACATATATCTTTATGTCAATGATTTGAATTCGTGAAGGGAATTTCAGCATTGAAGATTCGGAAAACAACCACCAGGGTAAACATTTGTCCATGTTTAATACAATGCAGATGTAGACCACACCACATGACCCAAAGAAATAAGTAACGTGCAATCCCGTCAATCGTGTAAGACAATAAGTTTGGGTATGTTTGAGTATTTAAACTAAAAGATAGCTAACAGCTAATTGGGTACAAATCATAACAAAATGATGAACGGGTACAAATAATAGAACATTCATGATCGGTAATTTACCCAAACCCAGAACCCAGAGCCCCAAATTCTTAATGGATATTATCTGTTAACGTTATATCAAACATACCTTTAATCATGTTGATTTCATCTTGGGTAAAAGTGGGCAAACGATTTGGAACCTTATCGGCAGATGATTTTGCAGCTACTATTTTCTTAACAATGGCTGGGAAATCCCCTGTTCCATATATAGGATTGGCGTAAATCCCATGACCAAACTCTGCAGATCTGATAGCTGCTTCCACGTCAGAATTGTCTAAAGGATTTTTAGGTTTATCGTCCCCTGCTGATATCACTATACCCATCATTCCTGAAAATATCCAAACAATATTCCATGGGTTACAAACTGGGTCATATTCACTATTTCCAGACTCATCACATATAACTGAATGAATTGGAATGGGGTGTAACGTACTACTCCCAGTGCATATGACAGCATTCTAAAGATTCTGCGGCCGGGGGGGGGGGCATGTTTTACAGTATGTTATGAGGGACATTTTGACGTCATAATGTTCTGCTCTGACTGGGCTAATGAAGACGGATGAACACACCATGCAGTGTGCTATGATAGTCATTTTGCTGGTGCAGCGGCGTTACTGCATAATATTCTTTTGTGTGGAGTTCATGGGGAGATAAAATATAATTTCTCAGCAAGCTTTACCCGTGGACATTAAACCACAATTTCATTTTGTTACCTTTACCTTTCTGGGCAGCTTTAAATTCCTTCTGATAGAGTCGATATGTTTTACCATGAGCTCTTAACATGTTATAATCCACCCGATATCGAGCTGTAGTACCACCCTTTATTCCTGGAGCAAACACGCCATTCTGATAGCCAATGACGGAGATGGATGCCGGTTCATTGATAGTCATCCAATATTTAACCTGGTGGTAAGAAAATGATAAAATGAACAGGATAGGTTCAACTAATAATAATAATAATGTACATTTGTAATTGCGCTAACTCCATCCATATTGCATGCTCTAAGCGCGGGGATAATGGCTAATCCTGATAATATGTCACAAACAAATGAGTTTTGAGTTTGGATTTGAACACAGCTAATGATTGAGAACTCTGTATCTCCAATGGTAAGTTGTTCCACAAGCGCGGTCCACAGACACTGAAGGCTTTATCCCCATATGATTTCAGTTTAGCTTGCGGCACAGCCAATGAGGGCTTATTTTGTGAGCGAAGTGGTCGATTTGGTTGATATGTTTTAATGAGATCAGTGAGGTAAGATGGGGAAAGATCATGTTGACACATATAAACCAATGTTAGAATCTTGAAAGTTATCCGGGCTTCTATTGGTAACCAATGTAATGATTTTAAGATGGAAGTTATGTGAGAATACTTTTGTGTTCTTGTTATTATTCTGGCAGCGGTGTTTTGAATTTTTTGGAGTTTTGCACACAGGTTTTGGGGAATTCCAATCAAAGCACTGTTGCAGTAATCGAGCCTCGAGAATATCAAGGAACGCACAAGCAGCTTACAGGCTTCCACTGTCAAGAGGTGTCGAATATTGCCAATACATCGAAGATGGTAATTGCACGTACGGCAAAGTTGTTCGACCTGTTTCTCCATGGTTAAGGAAGAATCCAGTAGTACACCAAGATTCTTCACACATGATGAAAACTGAATTTTGGTTTCACAGATTACCAGACTTGAATTTGGAGTAGACCTAAGTCGTTTAGATGTCCCTACAAGCATGGCTTCCGTCTTGTCATCATTCAGTTTGAGCTTACTCTCGTTCATCCACGATTTTACAGATTTAGAGCAGAGTGTTACCTGATGAAGAGACTCTTCAATTTTATTTTGATAAGTGTCACCAATTAATTGGGTGTCATCAGCGTAGGAGTAGTGAGTGATCCCGAAACTGTCTCTTACATCACCAAGGCATTTTGTGTATAAGACAAACAACACGGGCCCAAGTACGGACCCCCGAGGCACACCACAATCAAGTTTAACAGGGTTTGATTCAGAACTGTTTACGAGAATCTTTTGACTTCTATCTGACAGATATGATGATATCCAACGCAAAGCCGTTCCAGATATATGAAAATATTCACGTAATCTATGAACAAGGATCTGGTGGTCCACCGTATCAAATGCCGCGGACAGATCCAAGAGAATTAAGGATGCAAGCCTACCACCATCAACTATCCGCAGGAGATCATTCAACACCCGAACTATAGTTGTTTCAGTACTGTGATGAGATCGGTACGCCGATTGAAATTTATCCAATAAGTTATTATTGTTGACGAAAACCTGTACTCGATTGTTAACAGCCCTTTCTATTAATTTGGAGAGAAAGGACAGATTGGACACGGGTCTGTAATTTTTGAGGATGTTTTGATCCAGGCCAGATTTTTTGATAAGAGGTCTAACCACAGCCTGTTTAAATAATTCTGCATCAAAACAAGAGCTAAATCAGTCCATTACGGGTCTTTCTTTAGGCCTGAATTGTTAGCCTCCCCATTTTGGACACCAAATGCAGGGAACATTTGGGCACACAATTGTACTTTGTAAAAGTTGTATAAACTAATATCGTGTTCTTGAATGTGTCCAATTTAACAGCGAATTTAAATTCAGAGTGTCTATTGTCTATTGTTTGGAGTACAGTAAGCCACGACTAACATACTAAGAACCTAACTACATTTTTGGGGCACCAACCACCACCGCCCCCTCCTCCCAGTAACAAATTTCCCAGTACGCCTATGGCCCCGTTGCAAGGATAAGTGTCGAACACCCACTTAGCCCGGCAACCGATTGTCAGCATTCATTAGATCATCAATACTTACCTTCCCTCCAAAGGCCTTGAAGCACACTCGGGAGTAATCAGCAAACCAGTCGGCTATTGAATCATTTAACCATCCTCCTTGTTCTGACAATGCTTGAGGTAGATCCCAATGATACAAACTAACCATCGGTTCTATATTGTTGGCAAGTAATTCATCAATAAGTTTATTATAATAATCAACACCAGCTTGGTTCAAGGAAGATGGCGTTCCATCCGGTAGAATACGCGGCCATGACAAAGAAAATCGATATTTTGAAACCTTGAATGGAATAACAATTATTATTCAAAATACATTTATATAATTAAAGGACTGGTATTGTCGAGACATGGGAGCTTTAACTAAATACCAATGGTATACACTTCAAAGATGTTTTTCCATGCCTTGTCTTTCGTCCTGTGGCATTAACAATAAGAAACCTGGCTGGTTAATCTGAATGATAGGATGCGTTTATTTATCGTCTTGACCTCTACATCCGTAGATATAAATATATTCTTAATGTCATCTTATGCCCGGTGTGGAAATGAAATAAAATGAAATGGAAAAGGGTTTAACGTCCTACTCTTCTGCTCCCATTAGGCTAAACACGACGAGAATACGCTATGTATAGTGCCATGTGGGAAATTGTGCCCGGACAACGGCGCACATTGTATTGTAATCCTCGTGTACCCCTGACAAAGGCAAATCCCGAAGTAAATCGATATTCGTGGATATAGATATACTTTTTACCGTCTTGAACTCGATGTTCTTACAATTACCTTCAGATCTTTGAGAAGCTGTACATCTTTTTTATATTGATGATAACTATCACAAGCTATATCTCCTGTATCGTTATTCGCAACATTGCCCGGTACATGACTAAATACATCCCATATACTCCTTCCCTTTCCTATAAAACATAATAAATACACCCTTGACATTTCCTATAAAACATAATAAATACACCCTTGACCTTTCCTATAAAACAAATACACTTCACCCCATATACAAATGAAAAAAAACCCATATACGTTTGCACTTTCATACAAATAACCTAAATACATCTGCTATACGTTTGACCTTTTCTAAAAATACAATATTAATAAATACATATACTTTGAATTGTTTCTACAAATAAGATACACATCGATGCCATAGTTCTGGAAGGTTGTAAGTGCCACTTATAACCCAAATACCTTTTTTTTGCATAGGATGACTAAACACATTTAGAGGCTTCTCTATGCAAAATGTCAGAACTGTAAGGTCATAACTTTCAAAAAAACATTGCTATTAAAATGTTGATATCCTTTTTGCGATATTAAGATTGGAATAGGTTTTCCTCTCATATCTCAAATAGTAAATCCGACAATTTTTGACACTTAATACCTTTCAGAACTATGACATCGACATATTTACATGATTAAATATAGCCCTATATACTTTTACCCTTTCTCCCGGCAGACAATGATCAGTAGCGTTAATATGAGCACAGGGACGTACTCCAAATTAAATTTGTATCTTAGCTAATCAAAAACCTGCATATAGCAGATCATGACTCATTATACAATGATTTCTTTGGGTTGAATTCCTGATTGTTTTCAAATTCTGTGTCACTACAGGCCCGGGACTGTACAGCGCAGTGGACGCTTACAAATAGCCCCCGGATCCATTCACTCTTTTGCTTGTTTGTTTTTGGTCTCTAAGTATAATGTCTTGTCCATATATTTGTTTTTGTTTTGCACTTACTATCAAAGTAGTTCAATGAATTTGTTTTGTGAATAAGGCCCCTGAAGAACCCGCAAGCATTTTTGTTAGTATTCCAGCATAAACTAACGGTTGTTATAGTATACATCTAAATATTGACTCACCTCCCTCATTCCATGCACCTTCAATCTGATAAGCAGCAGTTGCTGTTGACCAGCTAAAATTAGCGGGGAAATCATCATATAGGAACTCATTCTCGTAAGGAATCAGGCCGGTGGCCATTCCTGCTGGTCCGGGATAACCGGGCAAATATCCGTTATCTTTAATAACCTGCGCATAATAACGCCCAGAAGCCTTCATGGTCCTAGGTCTGTTCGGATCATTGAAGTCCGTCTGGAACAACCCAAACTTCTCTGTCGTACCTCGCGCCCACTCAAAGTTATCCATTAATGACCAAGCTACAAATCCTCTTACGTTACATCCGTCAAGTCGAATGGCTGTAAAATATTAAAGTAATAGTTGCGCATCCACCAATAAGAATGGCTTTTAGGGTTTAATACACGAATAGAATAGACATTAACTTCTCGTGCATACAATTTCGAGATTTACATATGGTAATATGTATGGCTACATATGATTTCTAAAGGGGGAATTAGCACCAACAGTGACGTTTCCATGTACGCCTTTTTAAATTCCGAAGTTTCTTTTACAAATATAATTTTCTACTTCACTTCATATGTACGATATAGGTCACGATCGCGTGGATGTTATAAGACTTGCTTAACTACGGCCGGAAATACAGATCTTTAACGTCCTGCTGTTTTGCACCGACTGGACTGAAAACTGCATACAATGTGTTATGAGGGGAATCTTGCCCGGGCAGTGGCAACACCACCTACTCGTATTTCCAATTCCAACTGCCAAGGCTTCATTTACGTGTACGTCAACGTGTACACGGGACCTTGGATTTTACGGGACCTTGGATTGTCATACCATCCGAATGACTAGCCAGTGTCCTTGTCCTCCTAACAACACCACTGACAAGTGGAATGTTGCGATATAAATATATACTGTACCTTTAAGCATTTCATTGATGTAATCCCTGTAGTAATTAATTCTGTTCTGATCGTATAGGGTGGCGTTTCTGTCGGACACGCCGTTTTCTGTTACATATATTTCTGGGTGGTTGTAATGGGTGTTTAAATAGTTCAACACCATCCTGAAACTCTTGGGATAAACTTTCAGCCAGGAGGAACCAGAGCTGAAAATATGCAACACAGGGTTTATCTATTGTTGTTTTGTCTGTAGCGGGGAAATGAAACGAAAACGGCCCCCAACTTTTGAATAGAATATTTGATACGTTATCCAGATAGCGCGACATTTAGATGAAACTATACGCTAATAGTTGTCATCTATCAGAAGCTCTTGAATGCCTAGGTCCAACTGGGCATATTTTGACTCGGAGATGGGCTACCGATAGAAATTGGTGAGCCTCAGAAGGCGCCGGGAACAGCTCCTCCGATGTCCCAATGAGTGGTTTCCCTTGTCAGTTATACAGAACGGAGGGCCTGACAATGACAGCTGCTTAGTCGTTTGGATGGGACGAAAAACCGAGGTCCCATGTACACCTTGGTGTGCACGTAAAAGATCCCTTGGCAGTTGCAATTCATAATAAGAGTAGGCCTTAGCGCCGCTACCCGGGCCAAATTTCCCTCATAGCACACAGTATGGCGTATGCCCGTCTTCCATTAGCCCAGGTTAGGTGCAAACGTGTAGGACGTTAAACTCTATTTCATTTAATTTCATTTCCGATGTTCCGTAGAGGTTTTGGGAGCATCGCGAGCCATATGCAACCATCGGGAGAATACTTGTTCATTTCCAGATTGCCTATTATTTTTCCCCAGTGGGACCTGACATTATGCGCTGCTGTATTTCGACCAGGAAAGAGTGATTTCTTCTCCCCAACCTGGTGTCCATTATAAGAGATGTAAAGACTTAGGGCAAGAGCATTTTTGTACGTAAATGCCCGCCTAAAAAAAAACATCTAAATGGCTGTTCTTGACAAAAACAAAAGTACACCAAACAATATCAAGATGGGAATGGACTCCAGATGGGGGTGAAATGGAGTGCGTAAGGCAGATCATGTTACAGACCGGTTGCTTACCTTGGCCATGCTGGGTCAACTTCTGTAACTACATCTTGATCACTAAAATAAGATGGCGGATCAGCAGGAAGTTCTTTTCCATAAACATAATTACCAGAGTAATAGTTTAAACCCATAAAATCAGCAGTTCCTTTAAACATGACCAAAATATTAGTTTAGATTTATACTGATGTCCAAAAGAAAGTATACACACTACAATATGACTATGATTAAAAACCTTTGATAAAACAAAACTACTGAGCTTGTCTCTTGCGTCCAAGCAAATAAACAAGGAAACAAATCGACGTTGTACCCAAATACCGCATACAATGGAAACGCTATTTTGGTTGCTGCAGCATTCAATTCAAAAGTAGGAGAACTAGAAGATACACTACCACGCATCAAAGACTGGAAATAAACTAAATGCTATTGAAGTTGGAATGAAATAACAAAAATACTTTTATGAAATGTCAGCACCAACCAGGCCATATTTCTCAGTCAGAGATACTTTACTATTTTACGGTTCTTTTTACAGCTTGTATCCCGTGGTTATCCTGGCACTATGGTTTCATACCAACCGTGTTAAAGAAGTGGTGGGGTGGGACGAATGGTTATCGAGTGCACGTTGCGCCATAATGTCCGTCTTTGAGTCAAGTGGTGTAGTGTCGTTTCCCAGCTTGCACGTCGCAAGGAGTCGGGTCGCCTTCCAATCTCGTGGGTCCTCTGGTTTGCTTCAATTAAACCATAATACGGTAGTCCCATACGGTAGTCCCGTTACAGTCTAATTTGCTTTTGGTGGACGTTACCCCCCCCCCTCCCTCTTTCTCTATCTCTCTCCCTCTCTCCCAAATCTAGCCTACGGATTTCCGACCTACTAGACAACGTTCCTTACCACACCAGAGACACTATTGTATCTTCACTATTGTAAGTCATGTGAAGATGTTGTTGTTCTTAGCGTTTAAAGTCCGCTTCCATCGAAGGTGATATCGCAGACAAGTCTTATTTTTCAATTTCATTATTTTAGCGCACGCACAGGGGTCTTTCCTGTGGGAGGAAACCGGAGTGCCTGGAGGAAACCCACGAGGTTGAGAAGAAGCCCCTATCTCCATGCCACATACGCTCACACCGGGTATCGAAACCACAGTCGCAAGCCAGAGGTGACCGGCCAGCTAGAGGTCGAAGCGAGGCACTCTAGATCACTAGGCCATCCCAACCCCCCCTCATGTGAAGTTAAAATCAGACAGTTTTAACCACGCGGCTTTACCTCGTATACTCTTCTTCTCTTCGTCTGTAAATTCAGGAAGTCGGGATTTTGCTAAACCAATCGCTTTGCTTTTCTTTGCTATTTGAATTTTCATGACCTCGGGGTAATCTCCGTCCAAGAAGATGGGTTTAGCAAACCAGCCATGGAAAAACTGTCGAGCTCTGTCCTCTGCTTCAATGTCGTAATGATTGCTTGGGTCCTTGGCAATAGCAAATCCAAAGTTTAACGTTATCCCAATTTTTCCTGAAAATTAAATTAAGAATGCATAAGACACTTTTTCCTCCCTTTACCACCATTTCGTTTAAGAGGATAATTTGTGACAGCCGTTTCTTCGCAGAATTCAAAATATCGCGGGTCCTTAATATATTATGAACTCATATTGGGGATGGCCGGGACCTTCTGGTTTTATCTCGAGGGTCTGCATTGTCCTTCAGTCGTCAGTTTTATGGCCTGAGCTCTGTCTTTGAACATGTTATTCAAAGTTCTTACCATTTTGTTTAGACCTAAATTCTTTATCGTAAATATGATAAGCCTTAGCATGGGAGCGTATCATGTTGTGAGCTGTTATATATACATTTGTACCAGGACCATAAAGACCTGGAGCCATCGTACCATCACCATATCCTTGAATGGAAGCAACCCAAGGTTCGTTGAATGTTATCCATGATTTAACCTGCAAACAACAAATTACAAATATTATATTTTCATCCATACGGGGTTCAGTATATGGTGACAACATCACAAATCAAGATAATACTTTACCTAATGTCTTGCTCTGGACCATTGAACTACACATACGTGATCAAACTGATCCTGCAGTGAATATTCGCTTGGCCGCTACAATCACTGATAAGCATGACATCGACGAGGCTTAATGAGTACGGCATATTAACTTTTTTACTCCGACAAATTAAATTCTCAAACATTTTTTTGAAGTATAAGAAAAATAAATAAAGAGGTTTGAAGCATTTGTAATTAAAAAATATTTCCTATTTAGTGTAAATGGGTATTAAAATGAGTAAAACGCACCATTTTGCCCGAAGCAGTTAGGTGTTATGTAAACAATGCACGAGCCGTTTAGCCAATGACTGACGGCACGTGAAGTCAATGCACATGTTGTAGACAGTCATGTGTGACAGAGATAATTCGTAAGTAATTCTCTGTGAAACAGATTGATACGTGATCAGTGTCAGAGGAAGCAATTTCCTCTTAAACAGCCTATATAGAGTGATTTTGAGTGATCTCCCTTGCGCAAGATCAGAGCTCTCTCAAGTTTGTGGATTGTTTATCAAAACTCAATGAATGAATTTGTTCAAACTTGAAATGCTCAATAGGAACTTCCATGAAATATTTTTTGCATTAAGCAATCGAAAATCGTTGTTATATCGACATTAGAGGGAGATAGAAATATGGTTTAACGTCAACGCTAACTATATCGGGACTAACACATGGTTCAATTATATTTCAAAAGTTCGCTTGCGCGTGGGGGTCTTTAGCAATGGGAGGAAACCCAATAGGTTGGACAAGTGACCCCCTCCGCCCCCCCCCCCCCCCCGTTGTCACGTACAACCGGGGAATCGAAATCACGCCGGTTGACACAATGACAGACCTTATGATATAGCGCGCACGTGCTAACCATTGGGCAATTCCAAATATATTACTGTTATACTCACCCGGTCTCCAAAGTTTTGAAAACAAATTCTGGCATATTCAGCATAGACGTCGTTGATTTCCTCGTTTAGCCAACCACCTCTATATTCTAGCTGTTGGGGTAAATCCCAGTGATATAACGTCACCATTGGTTTGATGTTATACTTCAACAATTCATTGATTAGATTATTATAGTAGTCTATACCTTTCTGGTTAATGGTACCATTGGTGCCGTCAGGTAGAATCCGAGACCAGGATATGGAAAATCGATAAGTGTTTACCTATACAATTAAGAAAATGGAATGAAATAGTATTGTTTGAGGCCTCAGAACCGATGAGGCTCTACTTTACCGAACGTACAGTATCCGATAATGGCGTTCATACATTATTTAACTTTAATTTAAATTCGCCATTTTCCATTATGTATATTGTAACTTGAATATTCCTTTATATTCTTTTGTTTTTTGTTTTTGTATATATATATGTGTGTGTGTTTTGTTTTTTATAATCATATTTACAAGAACTGAATGTTCAACTCTATAGGAAATGATCATTATTATTATTATATATTACATTAGAAAACAAATACGCTAAAACTGCGTTGACGTGGAACCGAGCATGACTTCATCGCGGCCATCTTGGAATATAAAGTAATTAGGGAACAAGTGTTAACGTTATTCTCCATCGTACATAAAATATCGGCGCCTTGTGCGTTTTCTTTCGAAGAGCGTCACGCTCAAAAACAACAAAATGCGTAGCCCTTTGGGACCAGATTGGTGTCTAAACATGGTACATCAAGATTATATTATATAGGTCTAACGCAGTGATGCTCACTATGGGACAAATTAAGTACTATTACAATAATACACTCAAACACGTATATAAAACCAAATATCACAGTCATAAAATATCGGCGCCTTGTGCGTTTTCTTTCGAAGAGCGTCACGCTCAAAAACAACAAAATGCGTAGCCCTTTGGGACCAGATTGGTGTCTAAACATGGTACATCAAGATTATATTATATAGGTCTAACGCAGTGATGCTCACTATGGGACAAATTAAGTACTATTACAATAATACACTCAAACACGTATATAAAACCAAATATCACAGTCTGGGTCACAGGTAGCCGCGGGGCCAGAGGCCTCTGGTTCCTTTGACCGGCCATTTTTACGACTTTTTTTCAAACCTAAGCCCCGCCCATTCTGACCTCTCATTAGTCAATCTTTTTTGGTCGATTTCTCGAAAACTAGAGGTCGGATCGTCGTTTCGTTTGTTGTAAAATGATCCTTGGGTCAAAGTCATAAATAATTCGATCCTAAACGTAAAAATTCAATTTTTTGTAAAGATCTATTTTTATACGCGTGTGTATATTTTTAAGTGAATCGGTCATCCAGGCACGTAAAATAAATACATGTCACGTGACAGTCATGTGATTCGTCACTTCTGGGGAAAATGGCTACGCCAATTCACCAGAGAAATTTCTTCAAAAATTTTTCTGGTTCCGAGATTGAGTCTGGGTATCTTTAACCTATGTAAATAAATGAAATGGTGTTTAACGTCCCACTGTACTGCCCCCAACTCGCTGGGTAAGGTGGTGGCCCACAACCAAGGCCCCACCCTTAGTTTCGCCTTCTATCAGGCGTGGTGCAAGACGGGGAATCTGACAAGGAACAGTGTCTCGTATTTCTGATGGAAAGAACACTCAACGCCACGTGTACACATTGGTAAAAGCGAAAGTTGGATTTGTTGCCTCCTATATGCTGCAAGAAACAGCGTTTATTGTTTCAGACGAGAAGAAATGGAATCTGGTTTAACGTCCTATCGTTCTTCTCCGACTCGGCTTAGATGGGCAGAACACTCGAAGTCACACGTACATGTTAGTGTGCAGGTAAAAGAAGCTTTGACACTGGGATTTGACAAAAGGGAAGGCCGCTCACGTCGTTGTCAGGGTGAATGACTTGTGTCCGACATTATTAGCCTGACTGTGCAGAAAATTAGAAGGATGAGATCCCTATTTAACTTCATATAACAACATATGATAAAATATGTTTTTTGTAATCATTACTACACTGTGAAACCGGCAGATATTTTATTTACAGGGCGATCAAGGAATGTTTATATTTTAATACCGGCCATGTCAGTACGTATCTATTTAAAGTACATGTGTATGATCTACTTAGGTCTCAGTTCATAGATAATCCACTTGTATATTTTAAAATGTACAAACCAGGCTTCCAGAAGTAGGCCGTTGAAATTCCGATGGTGGTCGGTAGCATACAGAAAACTGCTTAATCATGCGATTTTGTTACATGTGTTTAACCAAGAAATGGTTATTGAACTTGTTCAAGGTGTAATTTCATGATTAAAAACCTAACAATATTACATGACTAAGCATTTTTCTATTATATTATTATGCTACCGATCAACAGCGGTATCCCAATACCAAATGTGTTGGATTTTATTGAAAAGGGGTTTAATGTATCGTCAATTTACGTCCCCACTCACTCATCATCCGATTCCATCATCATCCTGTTTCCACTGACTCATCATCCGATTTCATTCATCATCTAGTTTCACTCTCACCTCATCCGGTTTCCACTCACTGATCAACTGATTTCACCCGATACCACTCATCATCCAGTTTCATCCTCCGATCATTCGATCCCACCCGCTCATCATCCGGTTACCACACATTCATCATCCGATTCCAAGCACTCATCATCCGGTTACCACACATTCATCATCCGATTCCAAGCACTAATCATCCGATTCCATACACTCATCATTCAATTCCACCCACTCATCACCCGATTCCATCCACTCATCAGTCAATCCCACCCACTCATCATCTGTTTTCCATCCACTCATCATTCAATTCCACCAACTCATCGTCCTATGCCATCCACTCATCATCCGATTTCACTCTTTCATCATCCGATTCCGCTCACTCATCATCCGATTCCGCTCACTCATAATCCACCCATTCATATTACTCTTTCAATTCTTTCATCATCCGGGTTCCACCAGCTCACCATTTGATGTGCACACAGCTTAAGGGGACACCGGTAACCCTCTTTTCGTCCCATTCAAACGATAAGCAGTAAGTCTTTAACTGTGTAATGGGTGCTTAATTGTCTGGAAATATCTTCATCCATTTCCAAAATATTGAGAAATGAAATATAATGGGGTTTAACGTCTTACCGTTCTGCTCCAAACAGTGAGCAATCACGGAAATTATGCATACGACCTACTCTTATGACGAATCCTAACTGTCAAGGGATATTTTACGTACACGCCAATCTGAACGACTAGACAACCGACCTTGTCAGGCCCGCCGCCCTGCATCACTGACAAAGGGGAGCCACGTGAGAAAATCTGGATGAACTTTCCCGGCCAATGCATGGATTAAACACCCGACCACCAGGTTAGCGAGCCAGTATATTCCCACATGTATAATAAACAACATTTAATTACGAATGAGATAGAAATTCTATCGATTGCCCGTACATAAGTATTAACATCATATCATCACTAATGGAACAATGATCTAAAATGTGTCGTTAGTTAAAAAGCATTATTCATATTATTTATTAAAGTTACATTATGGGAGATAAGATAAAGAGATGGCAGTTCTCACTACAATAGTTAAAAACTAGATAGTGTAAAGATAATTTGCTGAAAATTTCAGTCAAATTGATTCACTATTAGCCGAGAAAAAAGCTTTTGAAATATTCATAGCCTCGGTCATCATTACTCAAATCATTAATATAAACAGCATAGTCTCGATTATCCACTTGATTGATTTAATTATCAACCGCCATTAAGCGGCATATACGATTTTAATCTGCCAACATCGTAGTCTCGGTCACCCAGACCCCCCCTAGTCTTCAACGCACGGAGGGTCTGGGTCGGTTCTCAATTATTGACGAAAATTACTGGATAATCTACCACATAAAAAACCAAACTCCCGGTTACGCATGGGCAATGGAACCCTTTGGCTAAAGTCTCGGTAAGTGATAGATATTATGAAGCCGGGCCGATTTTGATAGATTCTATAAGGCGAGGATAAAATATATCCCACAATTCACTTGGCACATCTATTATTAGAAACAAAATAGAGACGATACAACAGCATGAATCGTAATTTAAGGAGATTGTGAGAAGCCATACGTTTGATTCATGACGAGAGAAAATTACCATTTCAATTAAAAACTTTAAAACAAAATTTTAGAGAGTGTCATTGTTGACAAGCGAGATGTTTTGATAGATTCAGCACGTGGTAACTTAAAAGACTGGATAATCCAGACAGTGACCGACTTTCTGTCAAATTTTGAGGACCCATCCAGACTAATATTCGTAGAATATTTGTTTGGATGATAAGAGACTACCAACATCGAAGGCTAGTCTTGACATAAAGAGTTTATTATGGTCTGGATATGTTAATTAATGTCTAATTGATTATTTAGATAACATCTCAGGCTTAAAGAAAGACCTGTAAAAATCAGATTTTGCTCTTGCATAATGCTATTTTAAGTAAAAGAGAGAGAGGGACAGAGAGAGAGAGGGGGGGGGATAATATGCTTGTGCGTAGAGATCTTTAGCAGTGAGAGAAAATTGAAGGACCCAGACGAAACCCACCATGTACCTCCGGAGAATCGAAACTATGTCAGTTGACTCAATGATTGACCTATGATACAGCGCCGACGCGCTTGCCATTTTAGTTCAACAATTCGCTTGCGCGTAGGGTTCTTTAGCAGTTGGAAGAAACCGACCCTACACACTGTCACGAACAAGATGGGAATCGAAACCTTGCCACTTGACACCATGACAGACGTCATGACGCAACGCCCAACAGCCCGACTCCCTCAAACAAGTGGAGAGAGAACGCGGGATATAGGAAGAGGAATGGGTTTAATGTCAACTCGAAACTAGTTCCTTTTGGAACTGCCTTTTTAACGTAACGGATGATGTCCATTGACTGACAGTTCCTATCCGGCCTTATATAGCTGCAATATGAAAATACGGCACGCTCTTCCCCACCTCTGTTCTCAGGCTGTTTAAGAACCCTAACAATTTATTTTTCACCACGATTCTTTATTTTCCGCCAAAAAGAATCATTTCTCACTATTTTTGACACAAATTTATAATAATCCAACACCATTTTCAAGTAGAATTTAGTGATTAAATAAACATGCGGTTTGCGCATGTCCGAGTCTCGCAATGGATTCTCAGTTCAAACGTATTATGTGTATTTTTTTAATCGCAAAATTCTACTTGAAAATAGTGTTGAATCATTATAAATGTGTGTCAGCTGTGTCAAGAAATGATTCCTTTGGCGACTAACGTAAAATCAAGGTGAAAAATAGTAGGTTAGGATTCCAAAATAGTCTTAGAACAGCGGTGGGGATGAGCGCTATTTTCATATTACAGCTATATAAGGCCGGATAGGAACTGTCAGTGGACATCGTCCGCTCAAAGACAGTTCCAAAAGGAATTAACTCGACACAAGCTATATTGGGGCTTAACATGGTTCGATCTTATTTCAATACTTCGCTTGAGCGTAAGGCTCTTTAGCTGTAGGAGGTGCTGGTCACCCTAAGCGGGGAATCAAAGCCACGCCTTATGGCTAAACGACTGACCCCCCCCCCCCACACCCATATATAACAACACGACTCTAAAAGAGCGGTACACGAGCCTAATGGAACGAGACACGAGTCTAACAGAACAAAACACTAGCCTAAAAACGTGTCTGAACAAGAACCGGAGTCTAAAATAACGAAATAGTCAAACCACGAGTCCAATATAACAAAACACGAATCTAAAATAACGAAAGACAAGAATAGATGGTAACATAGTCTGTTTATTACACTTTAGCACAACAAATATTATGGCCATTCAGTGTTCTATACAGGAAATTTTGCCCGGGCAGCGCCACTACGGCCTACACTTATATCGAAATCCAAAGAATCTTTTATGTGCACGCCAATGTGTACGCGGGACCTTCATTTTCCGGCCCATCCGAACGACTAGACATCTGTCATTGTCTGGTGATAAACAGATTCAGCCCCTTTAAATAAAAAGTGGTGATCACTTGATCAAATGTCATTGAAACTGTTTAATTAAAAAAATCCATAAGGGCTCTATCCCTTTATGCATTGGGTAGGATTATTAAAAGCATTAGAATTGTACACATGGTCACAGCCAAGAATAAGGAGAAATAGAAAAGTATCTTATCCATTGCTTCAGAGACATTTTCCCATTTGATGATATCGTCGTTCAGCTGTACTCCATCTTTATCAAAGACATAAATTTTATTTTTATTACATCTCGATTGAATGGATCGCACAAGACCACGCAACCACGAAGGGACGGGTTGCTTCGAATTTCGCAGATGTTTAATCACTACAGTCATCAAGACAGACAGGGTGCTGAGAAGAATCTCGCTAGATACGTAGATAGTGATGTAAGGTATATGGATGGATGTCGTTGGTAACTTACTGCTTATATGACTCAACAGAAAAAACAGGGCAAGCAGAACAGTCAGGGCATAGCTCAACTTCTCAAAAGAGTCCCCTGGTATCGCAAACACTGCCACGTTAACAAATGACAGAATAATAACTGGCAGGAACCCATTGAGCAAACCGAAAGTTGGGCGTCGACTCAAGACGACTTTGATCAGAATTACTGATGGTGCCACCTCGTGTTTATTGGTAATATTAACTCCCATCATGTCCACAACAATCCACTCCCCGTTCTCTTGGATTTTTAACCTTCTAAATTCATCATCGATAACAAGCTGCAGTTGATGTTGTAAGAAATTCGTAGGTAAGATTCTGATTTCGCATACCTGTTCATCGAAAGGAAATTTTGTCATATCCAGTTGGCATCCATTAGTAAAAACCGCAGCTGGATTCCACACAACTTCTCCATCTGAGTCTACCGAATACGGGTGAGATTCGTCCAAAAACAAATTCCTGCCTTTAACCGAGTCGATAACTTTCAGTTGTGGTAGCCATCGCTTCTCGTCGGGGATATTTACAAGGTCTATTCCCCCGAACTCGCCAGGGTTCCATGCCAATAGTTCATCTCTCCACTTCACAATGAAAACAACATTATATGTTATTAGTTGCCCGACTTCGTGTACGTCTACAATACCTTCTAAACTAAACGACACACTGACTACCATCTTCTCGGATTGGTTTCGTATCGGCCTTAACCATCTACTGTAATTGGACAAAAGATACGTTTCGAGCTGCTGAGCATCCTGAAATGTAGCTACACCTTCCGAATAATTCTGGGAATCTTTGGACTTGTCCTCGGGTTTCGGTGGTGGTTTTTGGTTGCCTTTAGTGTCTTCAGATCTCGGTGTTGATTTTTGTTTGCCTTTAGTGTCTTTCATTTCAGCTTCTGGTGATTTACGTTGGTCTCTACCGATGTTTAACGGATGTGGTCTTTGCCCAGTACATTGAATGACAAACAACAGCAAACATAACACACACGTTCCCTTACAATACCTCCACATCTTTAGTATTGCTCCGCGCAGAACTGTTAAATGTCGAATAAAAGAATTTGGTCAGATCATAGAAACCGTCATTACACGTCAACAATTTTATGTTGACATAAATTTTGTCAGATCACGAAATCCACTATTAGACGAAGCCAAATCGTTATAAATTGTTTCCATATAGCACATTACCTAACTAACGTATACCATACGGTATTCGTCTGAATTATAGATGTGTTTGTCTGTTACACTCCTACTTTCAATAAATGGATGCGAGTATAATTAACAGCTATAAAATAGTATTACTATGTTTAGCACAAAACACAGATTTAATGAATGGCTTAATAATGACGTATTGATTTTATAAAGGTATATATTGGATATTAATCTTTGTTTGAGATTGAATGCAATTTATAGTTCGGTTACGCTTTTCGAATAGACTGTTTGTATTGTATTTAATTACTCTGAGGAAACTGTTCATATTTTTCAGCCCATTTTAATTTATGTATAAAAGTTTTTTTTCTATTGATAGATGATAGAATACTTTTCTTGGGTCAGTAAATTATAGTAGACCAAATATTGTTTTAGACAATAATGTGCACTGTTTAATCCACGACAAAATGTAGTTAATTAGTTATTTAATTTTTAAAGATACATTGTGTAAGATTTTGATAAAGAGCTGACCATTCTTGCAATAATAAGTAGTGTAAGATATTAGCCTTTGAAGGTTTGACAAGATGTGTGCAATAATTTCAACTACAGTACTGGGCCCTGTTTCACGAAATTTTAACTTAAGATACTTCGATTTTGATTGGCTAAGCACTAAAATCAATCTAATATTATCCAATCAAATTACTAAAATTGGGATCTTATCTTAGTTAAAATTTCGTGAAATAGGCCCCTGGTTGTTGGAAGCCAAGTCTCACTCCCCCATTTTTAACTTAAATCAAAATATGGCTGAACCGTTCTAATCTATTTAATATCGGAGAAATCTAATGCCATCGAGAGTTGATTATGGTCTGGATAAGTTAATTAATGTCTAATTAATAATTTAGCTAACATTTCAGGCCTAAAGAAAGACCAGCTGTAGGACGATTTAGCTCTTGCATAATGTATGTTTAAGTAATGAAATGCCCCCCCCCCCCCACCAAATAAAAAAAAAGAAAATATCGTACACCTATATCGCAATTATATCGGAATTTCGGTCTTGTATTATTCTTCAGTCGACAACGCCGCTATTATCAAATAGCAAACAATTATCTAGCTTTTATTATTATATTGCATTGAACCACATTCCTGGATCACGACCGAATATTGATTCCTCTACGGACAAAATAAAACTGTTGTGTTCATCTGTCGAAAGGTATATGAAGATATTCAGAAATCTATTAGTTTGTCATGTTTTTGTCCCGTAGTTCAACAAGTTCAAATATCATCTGAACCAATAATATATTAAAGACCTTCAAATCGGGTGGCATTGGGTTATTAATATATTTATTACTGTTTATGAAATTTGTGTTATTAATAATCCATGTTTAGTGAAGAACACGGTACCATAAAGGCCTCGGTAATCGTGTGTTAATGGCCTCTCCAACAGAATGTCACGGGTTCAAATCCCGAGGTGGCAGAGAAGAATTGCGAAATTGACCAAGTCTGGTCTTCCATGTGGTGTGGACAAGTAAAGTGTTGCGTAGTAGTTTGGTGTGTACGTAAAAGATTCCGATCAACAGTAGGCAGATATGCCACTCCACTGTCCTGTCAAAATTCTCCCTCCTTGGTATTGATCATGGGACCAATGATAAAATAACCGAATGTTAACATCATAATTTAATGAGAGAGAGAGGGAGAGAGAGAGAGAGGGGGAGAGAGAGAGTGGGAGTGGGAGAGAGAGAGGGGGAGAGAGAGAGGGGAGAGAGAGAGTGGGAGTGGGACAGAGAGAGGGGGAGAGAGAGACTTAATGGCAGGCCTTTTGATACCGCGCACACGCGCTAAACATTCGGCCATCCAACCCCTGCACCTGCATATATCTGACCGTATACACATATTTCACATGCGTGCGTTTATATGACTGTGTAAACATACCTTTCACACGCGTGAACAAGTCAGGCGGTTTAAACTTACCCCTAGTTGTTTTAACATCTGGACATCCTCTTTATATTTATGGTAACTATCACACGTTACATCACCAGTCAAACCATTATCGATTTTACCGGGTGTATGGCTGAATCTGTCCCATATACTCTCGCCTTTACCTGCAATCAATAATAAAACAAATAGTGCTCATCGGTATTGACAGTAACAAAATAATATAACACATAGTGTTCATTGGTACTGACAGTAACAAAATAATAAAACACATAGTGGTCATCGGTACTGACAGTAACAAAATAATAGTGTTCATTGGTACTGACAGTAACAAAATAATATTGTTCATTGGTTCTCTCAGTAACAAAATAATCAGTGGTACTGACAGTAGCAAAAAAATAAAACATATAGTGTTCATTGGTACTGACAGTAACAAAATAATAAAACACATAGTGGTCATCGGTACTGACAGTAACAAAATAATAGTGTTCATTGGTACTGACAGTAACAAAACAATATTGTTCATTGGTTCTCTCAGTAACAAAATAATAAAACACACAGTAATCATTGGTACTGACAGTAGCAAAAAAATAAAACATATAATGTTCAATGGTACTGACAGTAACAAAATAATAAAACACATAGTGTTCATCGGTACTGACAGTAACGAAATAATAAAACACATAGCGTTCATTGGTACTGACAAACAAAATAATAAAACATATAATGTGCATTGGTACTGACAGTAACAAAAATTATAAAACACATAGTGTGCATTGGTATTGACAGTAACAAAATAATAAAACACATGGTGTTCATTGGTACAGACAGTACCATAATAATAAAACAAATAGTACCCATTGGTACTGACAGTAACAAAATAATAAAACACACAGTGGTATTTAAAAACACATAGTTTGCATTGGTATTTGTAGATGTAAAATAACTAAATCATAGTTAACGTTGTTATAACTGCGATCTTACCGTCTATATTCCAGGCCCCTTCCACTTGATACGCTGCCGTGGCTGTACCCCATTCAAAACCATCGGGGAATTTACCATAATAAAATTCATCATCATATTGTGACCCCGCACTCACTGTGAAAATCCAAGCTAAAACAATGCATAATGCCTTCATTATGCTTAAGTTGTTGGCCTCCTCAGGACAGCAAGCGGTTGTAGACGAGTGTTCGTAGTTGGTACAGAGCTACTTGATAACATGGATACTAATCTGACCTATTGACCTCCATGTCTGTATAGCTAGGTAACAAAGCTATGATATTTATGTAAGCAGCTGAATAAAAAAAACTTTACCGGTAGTGACAAACAATTTGTGATATCTCAAAAATATCACTCGGTGTGAGGCCAATCAGCCAGGCCTAAGCTAAATTGATATCACAGACAAGTGTAAGCCATTTACAGACCTAATCGCTTCTATTTCCTTTGTTAAAGGCGAAAGTGTCTTATGAGTAGCAGTTTCCAAACTATGAAATAATTTGTAATGTGTCCCCTTAATTTAGATAAGAATTCCCCCCCCCCCTCTAGTTTTTCCTCCTGCCATGAATGGTAAGTTTGAAATCCGCAGGAACATATTTGATCAGAATTGAAAAAAAAATAACTTCTTATGTGATATGGGGTTTAACTTGCTCCGACATGCCCACAAGACACTGCCAGTAGTAGAGTCAATCTGGGGTTAGGTTAAACCCAAAACAGATTGCATCAGAAATAATTTCACTCGTATGCATTTGAGTAAGGTTTCCTAAACAACATCTCAAAAATGTCCCAAAATATTTTTTGGTGGAAAGGGGCCAAAATTCGTAATATGCTAATTTGCATATATCACACAATTTGACGACCCCTTTCCACCAAAAATAATTCGGAAAAAACTCACTACCAATATTAAATATTTGCCAGCTCGAAGTGAGTAATACAAATGACACTAATTTATATTAAATGGGGTAGGTGAGGGCCACAGCACAAAATGCAAGATATTGGGATGCATACCATTAAAAAGAAGATCAGTAATATAAGTTTTCAAAATTGTAATATATTTTCTGACATATTCATGTTTACGCACCTTTCGTTAGGGGCGGGGGTATTTAAAAATCAAAATCTTCATATGAAGGTCCAGTTATCGTGTAATGCGTCACCGGAAAGTATTTGTTCCATCGCTCTATTAACCCTTACGTGCCCAATCTCGAATTTTTGCGAGAGGCCTAAAGTGACTGAGGATTGCGACAGGTGAAAATTCCTGATCTCGCATTTTTGCGAGCAATGAAATATGGCCGAGTATTCCTAATCTCGCATTTTGGCTAGCGATGTACATACCTCAAATCGCGGGCAGACTGGTGACTATCTTAAACAAAATGGCGGACATACTCAAATTTTTTTGCCCCAAGATAGTGGACCGCCTCAGTTGTTTTTGGAAAAATTTGGTGGGCACGTAAGGGTTAACATACGAGTATTAGAGTGTGCGTGTGTGTGTGTGGAGGGGGGGGGGGGGCTGTGTTTCATTTCAAATTCCAAATACGGGACTTAAAAAACGAAATTCCAGTTATCGTGTAATTCATCACCGGAAAGTATTTTTCTGTCGCTCTGTCGATTATTAGTTATTTCCTGGCACAAGAGATAAAATCCACTTTCATTTGTGCAAAGAAATGTCACTGTTGCCGAAGTGTTGTTTTCTGGGGGTTGTAGCTTATTCCAACACTAACGACGAAAACTCAATCTCGAAACCAGAAAATTTTTTGAAGAAATTTCTCTGGTGAATAGGGGTAGCCATTTTCCCGGAAGGTGACATGTAATTCCTACGCGCGAAATTTCTCGTTTATTTGCGTCGTACGCCCCTGATTTTACGTGCCTGGATGACCGAATCACTTAAAAATATACCCAGGCGTAGAAAAATAGATCTTTACAAAAACTTGAATTTGTTCGCTTAGGATCCAATTTTTTATGTCAGCGAGTTGACTGTGACTCAAGGATCATTTTACAACAAACGACCTCTAGTTTTCGAGAAATCGACCCAAAAGATTGACCAATCAGAGGTCAGAATGGGCGGGGCTTAGGTTTGAAAAAAATTGGAAAAAATGGATGGTCTAATGTGCCAGAGGCCTTCGGCTCCGCGGCTGCCTCTGGGAACGAGATTGACGAAAACTCAGATAAATAGTTAAAATTGTACTTTTAATAAACTAGTGTACAAAACTGGTTAACGGTCACAATAACGAGATAGGTATCGCTAGGGCGAGCCGGTCACCAGACTAAAATTACAGTAGAATATAGAACATATATACACGCTTAGGATTAAAATAATTACATAATGATATTTGATAAGATGTTAAATTGCACATTGGAAACAGATGTTTAAATACAGAAAAAGATATAGACATAGCAAGAACGCGGTTTAACTATAATTACGTAATATATATCGTTACATTAAGTTTAAACTCAAACAGTTAAAAGACTTGAAAGATTAGTGAGATATCAATTCGGACATTGGTCAATTACAACATTAACATAAATCATATAATAAAATATATACAAAGATACCCTATGACACTGTCATAAAATAACCTAATTACATTACATGTACACTAAAATAGACTGCTCTCAACAGGTCTGTGGCTTAGCCATACCACGCTCACGATTCTCCATTATTTCATGGCGACTTATTGTATGCCAGGTTGATTTCCGCTCACGTCGTCATAATGTTCCGGTTTGATGAATTTTCGAGAAATGCAAATATGTGTGCTAATATTTTTTTCATCTTTATATTAAAATACAATTAAATCAAACACAAATACAAATCTGATCGATACGACAAATGTTTGACTTGAAACACAAAAGATAAAAAAATTAATTTTGGTGTACAAAGGTGGAAATGAAGCAATGAGAAAGAATGCATTAAAAACTAAAAACTGACAACACTGAATAAAGAACTGTAAACTATCTCTTATTCAATACGTCACAATCGCCATTGGACTATGGATAATGCCATGGGCCGTGTATAGAGGGACAGACAAGGCCCACGAAACCTTCAGAATTCTGCACCGCGGCAAAAAGCAGACCGGACAAGCGTGACTAAACTACGTGCCATCGCGCAGTTACTAGTATTAAGTTTAAAAGCAAAGAAACAGAAATCAATTCATAATATTTTTATTAATCTTGCTACTCTTTTTTTCCTCCCATACATAAATAAACTACTGATGATTGGTTTTATTGTGAACTTCGGATTTCGGAGATGCTCATGTGAATTCGAAAAAAAATGTCGAGTTTTCGTTATAAACAAACCTACTAAAAAGACTCTTTTAATTTTTACTTGTACACAACTAATCATCATACCGGGCAGTAGTATACCTGGACTGTAATTTGGATTATTAAGCAAACCAAAATGCTTACAAATATTACCATAATACTGAAATTGATCATTTCACAATTTTGAACTACTGCATTGGGATAGAAAAACCTTATCAAGTTGAAAAATGACTGTATAACCAGGGGCGTACATAATGATTTCGTTTGGGGGGGGGGGAGCCAAAATGCGACCGACTGATGTACATACCCCTCCCCCTCTCCAGTGCGAGTGACGCAATCAGGAGCCGAGGACCGCGAGTGAGTTTTCTAGGGAATATGTGGGTGGGGTAGGGGCGGTTTCAAATCTAGGGCGCTATCCACAATCCCACCCCACAATGAAAGTAAACCAAATACTGGCTATAACATTAGGCGTCCCGGTAGTACATATATAGTATTGTATAAAAAAAAATAGGTTGCCAGGCAACGAAACATACGCCCACACAGCAGCCAAATCGTCCGGGCAGTCAACAAGAATTGTCGCATATTAAGGAATTATCAGAAAATCATTAGAATTTGTTTGGTTTTTATAATCAAACGTTTTTTTTTAAATCATATAATAATTGTGACCTCCTGAGGCACCACAAGCTAAAAAGGGTGATTTTTCGTACAATCAGGGGACATAATTCAGGAAGTAATGACCCGATGGGCACAAATATCTAAAGGAACCACGATCTTTGGGTTATAAACATACATGTCAAGTTTCATCAAAATCGGTTCAAAATTGTGACCTCTATAAGGTCCACAACCTTTATATAACATATTTTCACAATATTCGCGTACAAACGGCGGCCATTTTGTCCGTCAATTTTGGTCCGATTTTCACACAATTCATACTCCACCTTCATAACCATGGAACGGTGATATAATCGAACGGTTTTTTAAATCGGATAACAATTTTGACCTCCAGAGGGACCACAAGCTAAAAAGGGCATTTTTTCGGACAATCAGGGGCCATAATTCAGGAAGTTAAGATCCAATTGGCGCAAATATCGAAAGGAATCAAGATCTTTGGGTTATAAACATGCATTTCAAGTTTCATCCAAATCGGTTCAAAATTGTGTCCTCTACACTGTTCACAACCTTGATATAACATATTTGCACACTATTCACGTACAAATGGCGGCCATTTTGTCCGTCAATTTTGGTCCGATTTTCACGAAATTCGAACTCGACCTTCATAACCATGGAACAATGATATAATCAAACGGTTTTTTAAATCGGATAACAATTTTGACCTCCATAGGGACCACAAGCTAAAAAGGGCAATTTTTCGGACAATCAGGGGCCATAATTCAGGAAGTTACGATCCGATTGGCGCAAATATCAAAAGGAACCAAGATCTTTGGGTTATAAACATGCATTTTAAGTTTCATCCAAATCGGTTCAAAATTGTGTCCTCTACACTGTTCACAACCTTGATTTAACACATTTTCACACTATTCGCGTACAAATGGCGGCCATTTTGTCCGTCAATTTTGGTCCGATTTTCACGAAATTCGAACTCGACCTTCATAACCATGGAACGGTGATATAATCAAACGGTTTTTTAAATCGGATAACAATTTTGACCTCCAGAGGGACCACGAGCTAAAAAGGGCAATTTTTCGGACAATCAGGGGCCATAATTCAGGAAGTTACGATCCGATTGGCGCAAATATCGAAAGGAACCAAGGTCTTTGGGTTATAAAAATGCATTTCAAGTTTCGTCCAAATCGTACAATCAGGGGCCATAACCCATGAAGTTACAGTCCGATACATGCCAATATCGAAAGGAACCGAGATCTTAGGGTGATAAACCTATGTTTTAAGTTTCATTGAAATCGGATAAAAATTGTGACCTGTAGACTGTTCACAAACAATTGTGAACGGACGGACGGACGTCCGGACGGACGGACGGACGGACGAACAGGGGCGACGACAATATACGTCCACATGAAAATGTGGGCGTATAAAAATTTCAGATATGTAACTGTTTTGAAAAATGATGTCATAATGGAATCGCGAAAAATTTTCAGATATGTAACGAAGCTTTTAAATTTTTGGGACTCGGCTTGAAAATTTGAATTAATATTATGGCAAATGGAACCAAATTCTCGTTAACGAGAGGATAAGAAATGGGACAGAATCTTGAGGCTTATCTGCCAATTTCGCCCGTTTTGTGATTGTTGGTTTATCTCATTAATTCATTTAGTCGGAGACCTACTGCGGTCTCATAGAACAACATACTCACTACAGAATAAGAGTGACAAGCATACATGGTTATTTTATACTATAGTTTTGTGTGACGTATGCAATTTAGGCACACGGTTTCGCGCAAATACACAGGTATTGTTTCTGAGACCGCCTGCAATGACTGTACTTAATTTGTGACCAACTTTTTTTCTCGCTGGGTGAAATTTTGTTGTTAGACGAACATACTCACAACAGATTAAGAGTGACGTATGCAATTTAGGCTCACGGATTCACACTAATACACAGTATTTGGGATCTATTCTGGCATTGTGTTTGAGACCGACTGCACTGACTGCACTTATTTTGAGACCGACTATTTTTCTCCCTGGGTGAAATTTTGTTGTAAGACTAACATACTCACGACAGAATGAGACTGAAACACAGTATCTTTTCAAACATGACAAGGTTATTATATACTAAAGTTTTGCGTGACGTATACAGTTAACACTTATTTTGATACCGACTGCACTGATTTTGCGACCAACTATTTTTATACTAAAGTTTTGCGTGAGTTGCGTGACGTATACAGTGAGCTCTTATTTTGATACCGACTACTCCTATTTTGCGACCGACTGCACTGATTTTGCGACCGACTATTTTGGGGGCTGGGGGGTGTACCACCCCCCCCCCCTCACCCCCCCTCACCCCCCCCCCCCCCCACACACACACATTTACGCCGCTGCGTATAACTATAAGAATGCCGTAAAATCTGGGGAGGAGTTCGAAAAATTAACATGTATAAAATCTCACAATGTCATGAATCACTTCGCTTTGGGTTACCGTTGACCTTGAGATTTCGTAATATTTCGCGAGAGCGGCAGAATATCCAACAAAAAAGCCCCTTGTCCGTCCATCTATTTACGGTCCATAATAATACGAATGAAAAAAAACCGAAATGGAGTTTATCGTCATCGAATGACAACCCGCCTTTTCCTTGCTACACACACGCATATTGGACCACTTAAAAAACAAAACCGACCATAAATTCCCTGAGAATTGTTCTCGGTTAACCCAGTCCTCTTGGTTAGTAAGCTAGCACCTTACTCACTGGACCACCGAGACTCAACAATCGACAATATGTTGTTTAAAGGGACAATAACACCCTTCCTGGCTTGGTAGCTCCAGAAAATAAATAATAGCCTTATTCTAAGTACTAGATGTTTAAGTTTCCTACCTGTTGTTTAAATTATCCATTACATCCTATTTTACTTTTCCAGAGGGTTCGAAAATATTTTAAAATCCAAGTCACATTTGAAAAGGTTTACGTTAGACTTTTCAAATCAAAAGTTGAATTTTTCCAATTTTTTAAATTAGGTGTGTTAAAATGAAATTTATATCATCAATTAATTGGAATATTGTAATATTGTAAAATAATACAATTTGTTAACCAGAATGAAGAGTGGGACATATTATTCAGTTACAACAAGAGTGTTATTGGGGCTTTAATGGAATGTGGGGCGTAAAGTACAACTTCATGTCATAGTAGCCTCTTATCTAAAAATCGTCCTGGGCACTTGAGAGACGATTCGCCATTACTCGACCGGATATGGCTCGTTATAAATTATATATATATATATATATATATATATATTAAAGGTGAGGTCCCTGATTTTACCAAACATTGTTTAAAGGATCATTATGTATGTCTGCAAATGTTACAAATAGGACACTATATTTTTAACCTAATTGTAACGTGACGTAACAGAAAAGGGACGTAATTGTAACGTAACGTTAATTAAAGAACAATGCTATGATGGTTAATTCGTGTCGTATCCGTGTCGTCTTCGCGCAAGTTCCAGATATGGAGCACACACCGGATACCAGTAAAGTATAGATTGGTAACTAATACAGTCTACTTTCAGATCTGGAGCCCGTTTCACGAAATTGTAGTAATTTGATTGGATAATACCAGACTAATTTTAGTCAAGATTGAAGTATCTACTAAAATTTGAATTTTATTTTTAGTTAAGATTTCGAGAAACATGGCCCAGATCTTTATTTGGAATCTGCTTAACCTGTTTGGTCAGGTGTATCCATCTGGAGGACCGTATCGGAGAGGGCCATGGAGACAAAACGAGGGGTGGGGCTGGAATTTTTAAACTATCTCTTTAGCCTCAAAACCGCATTACACCTGTACACGAACCCTGGCAGTTGAAAATCTAATAAATCGTCAGTTTTGGAATAAATGGCATTTTCGATTTACAAACAGATGGCTCCGACCGTAAACTACATTTTTGTAAGTCTTATCTGACTTATGCACTGATATATATCTGGGGTACCTCCTTTAACGGCAATATTTACTTTACACCGGAGATAAACTAAACTAAACTGAGAGGATTCACATTTCTATTTTAATGGTTAATTTGTAGGATATAGCCCTTTTAACGGTAAGTAAAACCTCCACTTTGTTCGGTATATATAACAAGTTTAATTATTTTGGGTTTAAATGTTTAAAATATATCCACTGTAAAGCGAGAATTTCATATTTTCTAAGAAAATCAAAACATAATTTTTTCTATGTGTTTTGCTCAAAAGGTTGTCAACTCACTAGTATACGATCATTATTCCCCACACTTAAAAATCATTGACACCGGAAATAATAACACCATTACCTCCTTTGTTTTTCGATTCTTCCAATGGAATAGCTATCTTCAAACGTTTGAATATTTGATATATTTGCCAATTTCTCAACTGGCAATATTGAATTATTGGATTAATAGGATTATTCTTCAACAAGGTATAGGGCTGTTTATAAATACCATCTATTTTTAGGCTTTATTTTGATACATTTTAAAAATATAGCTTAAAAATATAAAATTGTCGCTTTAAAGATAAGTAAAATTTACAATTTGTTCGGTATAACCTTTATTTTTAATTATTTTACTCCGGGAGCATCGATTATATAGTCGCTAACCTGTGAGCTCGACGTTTGCATTGGTCGAAAAAAATCATCGGCATTTCCAAGGTATAGTCGTTCGGACGTGACGATAAAATCAGGTCACGTGAAGACATTGGCGTGCACGTAAAAGTAGGATGTTAAACCCCATTTCATTTCATGCAAGAATATTACGTGGATACGGAGCCAGTTTACTAATTTTAATTAAGTACGGATGATCAAAAAATTCTTTATTCGGTCTTCGTAGTCCTTAATTAATTACAGTACGGTAGCCACGAAACTTAGTCTTCTTTTCATTTCGACAATAATTATTGTGCATCGCCTGACGGACTTCGATATTTGATTTGGTGTCAAGATTCCAACATGGTTGCTTTCTGGGCCGAGAAACGTAGAGTTATGCCAATGCATATTTTAAAAGCACATGCAGCCTTTGTAAGCTACAAAAGAAATAAGTTTCATCAATTATGTCCACGACTTCGTCCATAACAATATTTAGTGATATAAGTAAAGGGTCCATTGTTTATATATTGCAGCCATGACGACCAAGATGGTGGTATCAGCATTCTCAGTGGTCCTAATCTGTGTGACGTCAGTGATTGGGTTGGAAGATGCCTGCGCATCGGGTTTATGCAACTGTTCTAAACGTATTGCACACTGTGATCACCTGAATCTCACCTATATTCCAGTTCTACCAAGGAGGATAAAGCAACTTAAATTCCAATATAATTATCTCCCCTTTATTAACGCTAGTACATTTTCAAACGTAAGCGGTCTGACATTTCTGCATTTAACGTACAACGAAATTCGCACAATCGAAAAGGACGCATTGCAATCTCTGACGGATATTGTTAAACTGGATTTAAAGGGGAATTTGTTAACAGCGAGGTCCTTCTATAACGTTATCCATATAGCGAATTATTCCAGAATCAAAAGTTTATCTTTGAGTGATAATGGATTCAGGACAATCCCGATTGATATTTTTGAAAACTTTAAATCGTATCGACTAAGATATCTGGACCTGTCTTCCAACAATATCGAGGTACTGAATTATTCGGTCTTCACTCCAGTTAAATATTTACGGAGTCTAATATTAACTAAAAACAGAATAATCAAATTTATTCTGGACTATAATCGGAATCTTCAACAGCTGTTTCTTAATGATAACGTTTTGAGACAGGTACCCAAGTTTTGCGACACATCTGATCACTCATACTTCCCTAATTTACGTTTTTTGACAGTAATGAATAACAGCATAGAATATATCAATGAAAACCAAATAAAATGTCTCAAAAAACTGAACAAATTCAACATGGACTTCAATAACCTAAAAGTTCTGCAAAGGGGGATCTTTCATCCATTGGAGTCCCTGCATTGGTTGTCAGTACGCGTCCAACGTAATTCGAAATCGGCGTTTCAAATACAAGATGGAACTTTCAATAACAGCAATATCATCAGTCTGTATCTGGACCAGAATTTACTCCTAGCCAAACATTTAGACCCAGGCGCTTTCACTGGATGTGAGCGCTTACAAATTTTGCAAATATCGGAAAACTTTTTCGAAACGGATATGGATATATTGAACCGGGCCCTATCGCCCCTGGCATCACTCACACACTTAGTGTTATTTAAATGTAGGTTACAGGAAGTGCCTAGCGTGATAAGCGAAAAGCTCCATAACTTGAAACATTTAGATATACGTTGGAATAACATTAAACATTGGCCCGAAAGTCTGAAAAACACAAATGTGACTGCTATATACGCTTACCACAATTGGCTTCAGTCTTTTAACACGCATATGTTTCCTGATTATTTTAGAAGACAACTTAAAACTTTGTCGCTAGCTAATAATCCTTTTCTCTGTGAATGTGATTTTGTCTGGTTTGCTCAATGGATGCGTAGTGATCAACACAAATTTCTCAATTATCCCAACGGATACAGGTGCCTGAATATTACTAACAGAATTTGTCTGAAGAATACCGCAGTGTATATTTCTACGGTGTCCGTGGGATGTTTAATAGTATTTACGGTGATTCTGGTATCCTTAATTTACAAATACAGATGGTTCATCAAATACCATATCTACATGTGGAGATACAGACCTCGGTTGTTACTGAATTTAGCTGAAAGACGATTTGCCTACGATGCATTTGTCTCTTACTGTGTTGAGGATAGTGATTGGGTTTTAGACAGACTACGTCCTGTCTTAGAAGATGGAGTGAACCTGAAGCTTTGCATCCACGAGAGAGATTTCTGTGCAGGGAAAATGATCATTGACAACATCGTACAACATATGGAAAACAGCCGTAAAGTTATAATCATATTATCCAATGCTTATGCCAGAAGTGAGTGGTGCCAGTTTGAGTTGAGTCTAGCGCAGAAACTAGTTTTGGATATGACCATCGAGTCCGCGGTGGTGATATTATTGGAGGATATAGAGGCACTAAATATGAGCAAAGCGCTACACGCATTATTAAAGACTACCACCTACATTACCTGGTGCGTCGAAGATGAGAATGAATATTTGTTCTGGGAAAGGCTTAAAGGGTCAATGATGACGGAGTGACATATTATTTTGAACTCAACACAACTTCCAGTAAGGTTTGCATAGCCCGCTGCACTTCGATTTTAACGTTTCATGGCTACCACAAACCTCGTGAATTTATTCCGGGTCCTCCCGCTGCTAAAGACCCATAAGCCGAAGCGATATTAAAATAAAATTAAACACGTGTTAGGCTCGAAATGACTTAGTTTCGGACAAATTGCCTTCCCCCATACACACTAAACTTACTAAAACCTTCAAAAAGTTTTGCGTCGTCATAACAGGAATCTTTTGGCTATTATTCTAGACATATTTAATTGACGTGTATACTACCTCCCTGATCATGTCTACTACATCGTTAACACTGTTCATCACTTGCATTTTACATACCGATAGTCCATTAGCCCACACCTGTTACGACTGTTGTATTGCTTGCTTAGCTCATCTAGTACATGATATACATGTTGTAGTTTTGTTAAATCATGGGGAATGCTCGATTCACAGTCCAGAACGTCCCGAGTGACGCGAAATTCAGTCCGGTCACAGTTCTGCCAGTCCCGATAGCTTAGTTGAGGTGGAATGAGTAGAATCGTGACGTATTCCTAGTAAAATATATGTTTCAGCTGTCATGATTGGTTGAAATATTTTTTATACACTCGGCACATGCGTTGTCCTCCGAAATTCTCCTTTTCACTCTATTGACACCAGTTTTGGAATTTAATACCGGAACTGTGAATCGAGCATCCCCATGGTATTATTGGTCAAAGGGAGATAACTGGGATATTCAAGGCATTAAAGTTATCTTGAGGAACGTTCCGGAGAAAATGCATAACTGTGATCATTTGGTGCCATGTTACAACTGATCATCTTGTGTTGCGTTCAAATGTGATCATCTGACCTAAATCACTAATATTAGGGACCTTGGAATTAATACACATTTTTTTTCAATAATTCGCTTGCGCGTAGGGTTTTTTTAGCAGTGGGAAGAAATCGACGAAAATCCACGAGGTTGAATTGGCGCCCCTACTCCTTGTCGTATCAATATATCACTTAATTAGGAGATAAACACTTCCTGTTTCGCATTTTGAGGGGTGTTATCTCCAAATGAGCAAGAAGTGGCGACCCCAAACGACTTCATAATGATGGTTGCTGGGCAGAAGTGAAAAAATTCTTTATTCGTTGATGCTAAACGTGTAAAGCATCTATTAAGAAGCCGTTTTTCGTCTAAATAATATAAACAAGATGAAATAGAACTGCCATTTAAACTGAACAAAAAAAGAATTGGATTATACATTGTCCTAATATAAAAATAACATGAACGGAAGTTTAGAAATTACATGAATAGATTTTAAAAATTACACGAACAGAAGTATACTGCGGTATTATAAATAATGATCATCTACTTATTATAAGCGTATGTTTTAAAATTTGGATTGGGAATGAACTGATCTGATACAAGCTTAAATATCGGTATACCAGTGTTATACATCCAGCACAATTTCTCCAACTTATTGTATGACATATAGTAGCAAGGGGGCGTTAACTGTCCACAATTTAACATACAGGCTGCCTTGGAAACTCCAGTGATAACTGATTTATCCATTGTTGTGGAATAAAGTTTACCCTTGTATTCCAATTTCCTGCACAAGACATCGGATCCTGAAAAACCAAGAATGGTATATTTTATCCTATAACGATGATGATGTGAGGGAGAGAGAAATGGGGTTTATCGTCCACTGGACACAAACTAGGTCATTTAGGGACTTTCATCTGGTTCAATTTTATTTCAATAATTCGCTTGCGCGTAGGGGTTTTTAACCATTCGGCCATCCAACCATCCTGATGATGATGATGATGATGATGATGATGACGATAATTGCTAGGGCTGTGATGCAGTTATAAAGGGTTTCGCCGGGGATTTTCAAACTTTAACTGATATCCTTTCCCGAACCAACGGGACCGTATATTTGTAAGTAGTCGTTGAATTAAGTTAATATATATAATAATAACAATTAACATCAGTTTAAAAACAAACGTTTTTTTATGAACGGTAGAAAATATAATTTTATCGAAATCGAGTTAAATTCGGAAACATTGGTGACGCCTTTGTTAATATTGAACAATAATTAGGCCAATTGAATAAAAAAAAACAGTTGAAAACATAGCAAACAAATAAGTACAGTTATTATCAAAAAGGCGAAGCGAGCTGTGGAGGCATAATGATTAACGAATAGGTCCCGGTTTCGCCCCGGGTATTTGCCGGGAAGGTTCATCGGGTTTCCTCTTGCCAGTTGAGGGTCTGACAATTACAGTCGTTAAAATTGTCATGTAGGTAAAGAATCCCTGTCAAATCGATTTCCTAGTCAATAGGGTGCGTGAACATAGCCAAAATCCCAGGGAACACTTCTGGATCACAAGACGTCAAAAAACAAATAGCTGCATGAATAGACAATTCCCGCGACCACACCCCTAAAATATAAAGGAATAATCTTACTTCTGACTTCTTCTTTGTCATTGCCATCACAGTAGGGGAGAAGATCAAAGTTTGGATCTGATGGAGGACGCGCACACTGACAGGTACGATACCTACGCTGGATCTGACCATGGCTGTCACAGACTGACCAACTACTCCATTCTTGCCAGTTCAAAAACTCACAGCCAAACGGATCTGAAAAAGGAAATAAATTCAAGGATAATTTATATAAATCGCCATCAAATGAAATCGGGGTCAGGATATTTTTTCTTGCTTTGTAATATTTCTTTAGACACCTGAAATAAAGTTTACAACCCCTCCACAACCCCCAGTCCAATTTTCTCTGTTACCTACGCAGGACATAATCATTGCTCATCAACCAGGAGGTTTTCCTGTATGGTCTCATGGGAGTGTAAAAGAATCGATGACAGTTGGAATTCGTTGAAGAGTTGGCAGAATATAAATTCGTTGGATTTCTAGAGTGTATATAATCAAGTCCAGGTAATTTACTTATCGTTGACAACTAACAATTAATAATGGCAGCAGAACTGGGCCCTTCCAACTAATTATATATAACAAGCGTTACACGATTCGTGTACCAATGGTAAAAAGTTTATTTTGTCTTAAATATTGGATATCAGAAACCCTTCTTTTTCCGGTAAGATCACAGCATCAATGGTGCTTTTAATTGACAAATAATTCGCGTTTTCAATGTTGAAGATTTTGAATGATATTGAGTTAGAGACTTAGCTACTTTAAGTTAATGGTATGTGCCAGATAGTTATTACTAAATACCATTAAAACATAGATTTAATGTCGTTTCAGCAATATTAGCACTGGGTACCTGATGCGACCATCCTGCATTCTCCATTGTAACAACGAAACGCAACAGAGTTCCTACCTATTTTCCACTGTGTCGTATTTGTGGCGTTTGGTTCCATCTTTTCAATAGTGTTCAGATCATCAAGGTTCCCCATTGCAACCAAAACATTCTGATTCAGACTGCGTCCCATTCCAACTTCTAGTTTTCTAGCACTACTCTCCCAACTTATCCATATATCCGTAAAACTGGAACATTGTAGAGGATTCACTGTAGCTGTCATGGTGGTTGGAGTAGAGGACGACAGGAATTTCGTTATTGTTGTACACGGCGTATTAGAACAATCTCCAAAACCAACTTGATAGTAATTCCCAGATGACGCTGTGGTGAAGATTAGATCAACACTTCCACAAGTTTCTATGGACAATAATACTGATGTGATACCAGCAACACCCCAGTGAATTGCTGTATTGGGTAGCAGAGTTGGGGGAGTTCTCATTGTCAAGTAATCAGCTGAAATTAAGAAGACATGTTCTACAGAATATCTGGCATGGCAAATTATATCTTCAAAAACAATTTCTACAGTATCATGTCAAGTAATCAGCTGAAATTAAAATAACATTATGCAAGAGCAAAATCTGCTTATTACATGTCATTCTTTAGGCCTGAGATGTTATCTAAATAATCAATTAGACATTAATTAACATATCCAGACCATAATAAACTCTTAAAGTCAAGGCCAGCCTTCGATGTTGGCGGATTGAATCCCTATATGCCGCTTAATGGCCGTTGATAATTAAATCAATCAAGTGGATAATCGAGACTATGTTGTTTATATTAATGATTTGAGTAGTTATGACCGAGGCTATGTGAATATTTCAAACACTTTTTTCTCGGCTAATAGTGGACCAATTTGACTGAAATTTTCAGCAAAATACCTTTACACTATCTAGTTTTTAACTATTATAGTGAGAACTGCCACCTATTTATCTTATCTCCCATAATGTAACTTTAAGAAGACATGTTCTACTTGTCTGCATCAACAACAGGGTTAGCCCCTGTGTGTATAAAGTGGGGGAGGAGGGAGGGGTATTTCGGAACCCCGCGACCATATTCTTAACGTTAGAGAGGAGCCGGTTCATCATCTAGTGAGAGTTTTAAACATTGTCAGCTACTTAATGTCGAGTATAATGCTACAAATAGAATGGAGGTGAGGCAGTGGCAACATTCTTGATTTGAAAGGAAACCACGACTATTACATTCTCTGACACGAAGGGTCTTGTCGACCCCGCTCCCTTTATCCTTACAACATTTTGTTGGTTACAGGTGTCTAATCTGTCTGCGATCGGTGCCAGCTTTATATTTGGAATCTTTCTTACTGATGATATTGTTTTGGTCATTCCAGTAATCTAGATCTGTAAGCAAATCTGGGTAGCTAACCAACACCACCTAAAGACGATTCTACATGGAACATGACAATTAAGTTATTTTTAGATTTGTATGTTTTCAAAAAGACCTTATAATTCCTATCGAGGGTGAATTTTCAATTCGTCAATGGAACCACTACGACACTGAGGAGCACAGAACCAACAACAATCTGGAAGGGTGGCATTCAAGAAACTAGATGCAAAAGCCCATCTGAATGTGTTTGAAATGATCGCATTTTTGCACTAAGAACAAAATATTAATGAGATAAAAAGCGTCCAGTATGCAGGGGGACGGGAATCACCCAAAGCCAGCTCCAGGAAATAAAAGGAAGAAGAATTGAATTTAATCGAGTATTTAGACAGGGGGCCTTATTTGGCGAAATTAAACTAATTTGTTATAGTATAGTTATGTTTTTTTTATCTATTTGGCAAAATTTGTTATAGTATAGTTATGTTTTTATTTCTTATTTGACGGAATCTGTTATAGTATAGTTATGTTTTTATTTCTTATTTGGTGAAATTAAATTAATTTTTGTTTTAGTATAGTTATGTTTTTAATATCTATGCTAAAAATGATGCTAACATGATGGTTAATTAGTTACAGTGGGGATTATGAAAGTGTAAATCTACATTTGCATATCATAGCTGATGCTCTGCCTAAGATGTTATGTAGAAAGCGTAAACGACAACTGAGAAGTGACTGAGCGAAAATGTAATGAGGGAAATGTCTAATGTACACGCGTCAAAAACAGCATTTTCATTAAAGCATTTGTCATTTGACACACTGCATTTATCTTTTACATTTAACTTTGGCCTTAGAGGTACTTTGATTTTATCATTATAATATCGTTATTAAGACTTTGTAGATTTTACACGTAATCAATGGAAATGTCATTTTAGCAGAACATTTAATATTGGCAGCGATACCCTTCCATAAATTACGGTCCTACTAATTGACGACAAGAACCAAAACGCGTTGTATATGTGATTTCTAGTACAATCAGGGCCAATAACCCAGTTTGTTACGTCAATACGGTCCAAATGCGCCAAAATCGAAAGGAACCGACCGAGAACATTGGTATCGAAAAAGTAAAAGTGGTTATATTCCTACAATGAGTGGGCAGTATGCATGAAGTGACTGTATGATACAAGTCAATATTGACAGGGCCCTAATCTTTGAGATATTAACCTATATTTCAAGTATCGGCAAAATCGATGAAATTGTGACCTGTATTAGTCCTAAGACACACTGATCAGTAGTGAATATTCGCTAGGCCGCTACAATCACGAAGGAGAGAGAGAAAAATAAGGTTTAACGTCCACTCGACACAAACTAGGTCATTTTTGGACTAACATATGGTTTTAATTATATTTCAATAATTCGCTTGCGCATAGGGGTCTTTAGCAGTGGGAGGAAACCGGAGTGCCCGGGGGAAACCCACGAGGTTGAGAAGACGCATCTATCTCCATGCCACATACTCTCACTACTGATAAGGATGACATCGACGCGACTTAATTAATCCCCCATATTAACTTTTATCTTTCGACAAATTCTACATCATTTTCTGTATTTATTAGAAAAATAAGTAAAGACGTTTGAAGTATTTGTAGTGTAAATACGTATTAAAATGAGTAAAAGGCATCATTTTGCCCGGAGCAGTTGCCAATGATTGAGCCAATGATTGTCGCCACGTGATGTCAATGCACATGTTGAGGGCAGTCATCCGTGACAGAGATAACTCGTATGTATTTCTCTGTGAAACAGATTAGGGAGTAGTGTCCACGAACAAAATGTGTACGGGCGGGCAGGGACATGAAATAGCGTTCAAAGTATTTCTATACACAATTTATATCACTATTAACATTTCATAAAAACTAATAAATTTATCACATTCGTTGATAGCAGAAATTTGTGGGTTTTTTTAAATATATATATATAAATAGTTAAAACTAGAAACACGTAGATCTAGCAAAGCATGAGCGCTTTCATCTTTAATCTTCGAAGATTAAAGATGAAAGCGCTCATGCTTTGCTAGATCTACATGTTTCTAGTTTTAACTATTTTTATATACATACCGGACACTGAGAATTTGAAAACATTTTAGTATATATATATATATATATATCCGAAATTATTAGGACAACCGCAAAGTTACACTACTTTGTTTCACGGTAAATGATAAAAAGATAAAAGGTATGCCGACACAAACTGATTTCAACACTGGTTTAATAACATTTTAGCATTTTAAAGTACTTTTCGTCCGTACTAATGTCATTGTATAAAGATGGACATTATAGTATATTTATACATATTTACATAGTAACACTGTGGTTTTAATTAGCTATAGTTACCATTGTCCATGGTTACATGTCGTTAACTAATACAAAACATGTACACACGTGTGTTAATACATGTATGTAGTATATGGGTTCAATTCGAGAACAATGAATGGAAGATTATCATGAGATAGATTAAAGAAAATTAATAAATAAATGAGGCTAATTGCCAATTGTTACTTATTGACTATTAAGTCGAGGAGTGTATTTTTTAATAAAATGATTTTCCATTAATTTCCTTTTCGTGATGTCATCGACTTTCATTTTATAAAAAGGGAAAATTTGAAATTTTATTTGTAGATGTTGCGCACATTTAAAGATATGTCTATTTACAAATAAGGGCCCATTTTCAATATTGCAATCCCGTCGATGGTTGCGTACTCTATCCCGTAGATGAGTACTTGTCTCACCTATGTAGAAAAAACCACAGCCCAGACACGTCAAGACATATATGAGATTTTTTGTGTCACAATTCATATTATGGGATGTAAAGGTCATTGCGAGATAAAAAAAATAATATTCAGTTCCGTTCAGTATTTTAACACATTATGAATGTTCGGCTCCCTCATTGTATTATATTTCCACTATAAATAAATAGAACAAAGGCCGTATACGGGGGCACTATCGGTAAACACCAGCGTTAGAAATTATTCGATAAGCCGGTTTTCAAACCGGGGCTAATCGTAAGTTAAACTGGTTTTTAGTTGTCAGCGGCACAGGACAGTAGTGGGCTCGGGAGGGGACACTTAAAACAACCCTTGGCAGTTTGAATTCTATGTAAGAGGCCCTAGCGCCGCTGTCCGGGCAAAATTTCCCACATTAGTGGGGCGGATATGTAACATTTGTTGATTGCGTTGTGTACTTCCAGAACGAACCATGAAAATTTGACCCAGGGGGTGGGGTGTTGGGTATGCTGATTCGACGTAACTCCAGTCGTTCCCGCCAAAAAATGACACCATAAAACACGCTCTCGTCCGTAAAGTTGCTGTATGTGCCGCGATTTCAATGATCTTGGTGTCTATGTTATTGAGGCCAAGGAATCCAGTGAAACACATACGGCATCGTGTTCTCTAACAATTGTCATAATTCTTAACGAACGGGTGTATTATTTGCACCTTCTCCTTTGCTAAACGGCTATTAAGAATCCATTATGTTTCATTTCAGTGGAAACTAACTATTACTCATCAAACACAAACAGTTCAATTTCATGTCAATCACCATGTTATATAAGCACCCGATAGTGTTGTAAAAATATTCAATGAACATCTGAACTTTATTCTTTAATCACCATGTTACAAATGCATACGATAGTGTTGTAACAATCTTCAATAAACGTCTGAACTTTCTTTAAAAATCCGATGTATTCAGTGAAAATACATTTAACAAGTTATCAGTATCATTCTATTTTCCAAAAACAAGTGATGGTCATCTAGTCTCCTTTCATCTACCATGTCCGAAAGACTTAAACTCGCTCCTCGGGCATGTGCTACATTTACATCTGTTCAACCGACATACTGGGGCATTTGTGCCCTGTATCAAGAACGTGGCGGGACACTCATAAAACAATCAGCAACAGTTAACGCGTCTCTGGCCACTAATTTATCTGCCTTTCATGAAATGAACAAGTTGCCTCTACATGGAAACATATCCCAACTAGATGATGGTGATAGCATGGTGGTGATAGCATGGAAACAAAGATGATAAAGCATAGAACTAGATGGCATAAAAGTTGTTACGTCCCGAAATATGCAGCAAAAGTGGAGAGAGACATAAAAACACCATCGTAGTTCAATCATTTCAGCTTCGTTATACGGTTATGTCAAGCACTTAAAGTGATACACAGCATCAATTGTGATCATCCCTCCTGTTGATAATTAGGCCTCGGGTATCATAGGACATTGTTTCAGCTTTCTAAAAAGCTCCCGTGGTTCCATCACATCACAGAAGGTAAAGCTGGCTATGTGGCTCGTCTGTATCCATGGGACAACATAGATGGGAGGAAGGAGTCAGTTACAGTACGACACAACTCTGACCGTGAGAATGTTCTCCGATTCTGCACAAGTCTGGTTGAATGGATGTTTTCAGTAGTGACACCACCTAACCTTTATAATCTTTGCAGTCTTTCATTATACAATGTCTTAAGATCAGTGAGTTTGAAAATATGACTCCGGTCCTCGCCTAATTAGCCATATCCCTTAAAATATGAAACCACCCCAGCAAATACAAGTGCGCCTGGATAAGGTTGGTGACGAATATTTTTGTTGAGATCTATGTTTGTTATAAAACGATGTCAAGCACTTCAAGTGATACACAGCATCGAATGCGATCATGTCTCCTACTGATAATTTGACCAGCACCTTTGTGTCTTGGAGTTCTGCAGCAATTGTTTCTGCGTTATGAAACTCTCCTGTGGTTCCATAACAGAAAAGACAAGCTTGCTGATGTTCCTCGGTGGTATCCATGGGGCATGCTGAAGTGGTTGAACTACGAAGGTGTTTTTGATGCGTTGATTGGGTCGTGTTCATACCAGCTCTCTCTACTTTTTCTGCATTACACGGGACGTAACAACTTTTATGCCATCTAGCTCTATGCTTTACCATCGTTGTTTCCATGCTATCACCATCATCTAGTCGGGATATGTTTATATGTAAGAGCAACTTGTTCAATTCATGAGATGCAGATAAATTAGTGGCCAGAGACGAGTAAACTGATTGTTTTATGAGTGTTCCGCCACGTTCTTGATACAGAGCACAAATGTCCCAGTAGCAAATGCCCGAGGAGCAAGTTTAAGTCGTTCGGACATGGTAGGTGAAAGACTAGATGACCATCACTTGTTTTTAGAAAATAGAATGATACTGATACCTTGTTAAATGTATTTTCACTTCGGATTTATGAAGAAAGTTCAGACGTTTATTGAATTTTATTACAACACTATCGTGTGCATATGTAACATTGTGATTACAGAATAAAGTTCAGATGTTCATTGAATATCGGGTGCTTATATAACATGGTGATGGACATGAAATTAAACTAGTTCCCACTGTAAATGTTTAAAAAAAAATAACTAAATAGGAGAACATTAGGAGTCTTCGTATGTGTTTTACTGGATTCTTTGGCCACAAAAACATAGGTATAGGCATCAAGATCATTGAAATCGGGGCATTTACAGAAATGTTATGGACGAGAACGTGTTTTATGGTGGTCAGTTTTTGGCAGGAACAGCTTGATTGACGCCGTGGTTCCCGCCATTTGTGAAATCCGCATACCCAAAACCCCCCTAGGCCAAATTTACATGCTTCTTTCCGGAAGTGCACACCCATTTCACATAGCACAATGTATGACGTTTATCCGTTTTCATTAGTCCAGTCGGTGCAAAGCAGCCAGACTTCAAATACCATTTCATTTATTTTATCTTATGTTACTATTTTGTTTTCTTTATCTTCTGTTACTATTTTGTTTTCTTAAGAACATTTTATTTAGATGATTATGGTATATTTAGCGTGGATTACATGAAAAAAGAAAAAGCAAATTGTTGACATTGAAATTAATACTCACGGATTTCCCAGAAACTTGTAGTAAATGGATATGAAGTTACCCATATCCGATTAGTGGAAGGAAACGGACTGTAATTGAAAATTTCATCAACATTTGCTAATTTCCCGAAACCAAAAATTATTTTTTTTGTCTGAAATCTTATCCAAAAAGATATCGCGGTAGCTTTAGACAGCGGACTATGGAATTTCGCGTTTAAAAAATGATTACAATTAAAGCAATTCCTGAGTGCTGTGAATTTATTCCCCCCTCCGCCGATCAACAATTCCGGATCATTGTTACTTGGTCTGTCTGTGTCGAGAGACAACAGTGCATTCCTCTCGGCTTGAATGCTGAATTTGAAATCTGTTCTGTTTATTACGTCCCATGACAGCTGGTAGTAATACACGGGGGGTAATTCTACCCTAACACAGGTGGCACCTAGAGATAAAACAAAATGAAACGTATATATAAGGTTGTAGAGACATTTTAAGCTTTGGCAGTCGTGGTGGTCAGTGTAAGATTTACCAAAGGCTTGACGGACTGAAGCCTATTGTCTCATACACGGTCGGTAATTTTTACTCTTAACACCGGCGACATCTAGTGATATAATTAAATATAATAATAACAGGTTGCAATCGTATTACCCAGGTGGTAGTTTTAACTTGCAATATGAGAGAGAGATGGGGTTTAACGTCCAATCGACCCAAACTAGATCATTTCGGCACTAACATATGGTTTAATTTTATTTCAATAATTCGCATGCGCTTAGGGGTCTTGAGCAGTGTCCACTCGACACAAACTAGGTCATTTCGGGACTGACATATGGTTTAATTTTATTTCAATAATTCGCATGCGCGTAGGGGTCTTTAGCAGTGGGTGGAAACTAGAGTGCCCGGAGGAACCCAATGGGGTTGAGAACGCGCCCCTATCTCTATGCCACATACGCTTACACCAGGGATCGAAACCACAGACGCAAGCCAGAGGTGACCGGCCAGCTAGAGGTCGAAGCGCGGCACTCTAGCCCACTAGCCCCCCCCCCCCCTTGGCTAGTAGATGAAATACAATGGGAACAATAGCCAATTTTACGGGAGTGTTTTCATCACGTCAGTGGTGCAGCAACGGGTGGGGGGAAGGCGAGTGTGTAGCCGTTCGGATGGGACACACGCACAAAAAAACAAAGTCTAGAATTACCACCTCTTCGTGACCTCGTTTCGGAATAGTTATAGTCGTCTAAACTTGTCATGTTTCCTGTCGATAAATAATTGTACTCCAATTGGCGGGTAATGAAACTATACACTAAGTTTTACTTTTATTGTGTTGTGAATATGTTCGTCTAAGAACAAAATTTCACCCAGGGAGAAAATAATCGGTCTCAAAATAAATGCAGTCACTGCAGTCGGTCTCACAATTATGCATCGACGACTTTGTGAATTAATGAGGCAAACAAACAATGCCAGAATAGATCCCCAATGCTATGTATTTGCGTGAATCCGTGAGCCTTAATTGTATAGTCACACAAAACTATAGTATATAACAACCACGTCTGTTTGTCATGTTGGCAAAAGGATTTGTCACTCCTATTCGGTTGTATGTTATTCTATGAAATGTCCCCCCCCCCCCATGACAAAAGAAAAGTAGTCTGTCTCAAAAATAGTAGTCACCGCAGTCGGTGTCCGACTAAATGAATTAAATAAGGTAAACAAACAATCACAAAACAGGCGAAATTGACAGATAAGCTTCAAGATATTGTTCCGTTTCTTATCTTCTCGTTAACGAGAATTTGGTTCCATTTGCAATGACATTGTGCATCGGTCGGTCGCATTTTGTCTACCCCCCCCCCCCAACAAAATCGTTATGTATGTCCCTGCCTGAACTGAAAATGCTCTAGTTACTATACAAGCAACCTTAAACTGTGTTAAGGTTACAATTGATACAATCTAAGAAACATTACAAAATTTTAAATATGTTCAAACACACAGTTGTCAACACATATCATTACAGTTTGTGTTGGAATAAGTAAATATATCACAAATAGTGAGGACTGGACCATTAAAATAGTTACCGAACAGTTTTTCGTTGCATAGCGTTGTTTATGTTGTAGGCCTAATGACACTGGCCAGTTGCAATTTCGCGTAGCAGTTGGGTTTCATCAAATCTTTAATTATGCGGTAAGGCTTCACCTTTATGTCAATGGGAATTGATTCATTATATGTTAAGCTATTGCAGTACAGTTTGGGATTAGTTTATGTGTATATTAAGGGAGCTATCGGCGAGCGAACTAAAAAAACTTGCGCAAAGGAACTCTGTAGGAAAATACACTACTGTTCCTGGAGTAAGACGGAAGACATCAGTAGTGGAATCATTTCTAAACATGCTCATGATCGAACTTAAGCAAGGTATGGAGATGAAACTATGCACCAAGTTTAATCAATATCAGATAATAATTAGAACCAAATACGCACCACCAATAACCCTTCTCAGACACACCCCTAAGAGTGTTCGCAGATACTCACCGATACATCCCCTGATCTGCTGGATATTCACCCAATGATGATCATTATCAGCGAAGGTACACCAGAGCTTTCCCGATCATCGGGAAACTATCCTTGATGATTTACGGTAAGTGTTCAGGTGCCATTGCCAGAAGATTTATGAACTTTTAACGTGCGACGTAGTAAGCCATTTCTATTGCGTTTTGAGTGCGAAAGTATAGGGAACATCGAGAACCAACGGGTGGAAATGTGAGGCTTAGACATTAGCTTAGTCGAAGCAGAACAGTATGACCTTCAACACCATTTCATTGCATTTTATTGAATAACATTCTTCAATTTATTTCATATATCAAGCACATTTCGCTATACAGTATAATATGCTCTTTCATATGCCCTTTGATCATTATGGGATGTTGTCATAGATGTACACGATCCCAAAAGGTAACAGTTTGCTTAAAGCCTATCAGTAACCCGTCGTACGGTAACAAACCTACTCATTTTCGGCACTAACGGGATAATGAAGACTGAGAGTAATTTCATCATGTCAGTGATGCATGACGAAGGGGGGGGGGGGGTATATAGCCGTTCGGACGGGCCATTAAAAACAAAGTTCTAGAAATATCACGTCTTCGTGATTTCGTTTCGGAGTAGTTTTAGTCGTCTAAACTTATGTTTCCTGTCGATAAATTGTACTCGAATTGGCGGCGCCTGGGCCTTTTCCCCTTCGGTTCATAAATAAAATAAAACCAGGTGCGGACAATCCAAATCATTAGACAAGGTTTGAAGTCCTAATAAAAACATAGTCAAAATAGTGTAATCAGCAAGTGGACACTTCATCGTGTACACAATACACGACAAACAGTGGTAGCAGGTGTCCGTAAGAGTAAGCTTACCCTGCCTGGCGCTACCCCGCCATAGCTGCATTCATCCGTAAAATAGCGTGAATGGCCAATGGACTATTGGTATGCAAAATGAGAGAGAGAAACGGGGTTTAACGTCCACTCAACACAAACTAGGTCATTTCGGGACTAACATATGGTTTAATTTTATTTCAATAATTCGCTTGCGCGTAGGGGTCTTTAGCAGTAGGAGGAAACCGGAGGAAACCCACGAGGTTGAGAAGGCGCCCCTATCTCCATGCCGCATACGCTCACATCAGGGCTCGAAACCACAGCCGCAAGAAGGAGGTAACCGGCCAGCTGGAGGTCGAAGCGCGACACTCTAGTGCACTAGGCCATCCCAACCCCCCGTATGCAAAATGCGCGTGATGAACAGCGTAAACGACGTAGTAGACATAATCAGGGAGATAGTAACAGTATAAGCGTCAATCAAATATATCTATAATAATAGCCGAGAGAGACGTGTTGTATTTACCAATCAAGTCTATATGACGGCCACAAAACTTCTTAAAGCTTTTAATGAGTTTAGTGCGCAAGTAGTTGAAGCTTAGGTGTCAAATGCCTCGATCTACTTAACAAAATCAGAATAAAAGGAACAAGCGCTCGCGTAACGAACTAGCTGAGACACAAATGTTACTACTAATAAAATGAAAGTTAACGATCGGAAAGTCAATGTCATCACATTTATCGTACAATTTAAAACTATGGCAACTGTCAAAATCGAGACACGGATCCAAGTAGGAAGCGTGATTGTCACTGTCAGTACTGTTTTTAATTTTGAGCTCATCAGGATATATGAATTCTACGTATTCACTAAATTTGGGATTGTTCAGTGATAGAACATCATCGATATATCGATAAGTGAAATTAAAATATAATAACGCCCATTAAAAGCACATCGTATTATATTTCAAACATCGTATTCGATCAATACCATTCAGTATTAATATATTTGTTTATGCTGCCAGCTAAATTGTCTTTTAAAAAACAGTATCATTCTAGACACTTAGAAGCCCTTAATATATATAACCGACTGTATCTAATTATACCAGGGAAACACAAAACGGTTGAACTTTTGTCCACGCGATTAAGTAGAAAAACTCAATACATTTTGAATAGCATGTTACTAATTAAATATTATCCATCAGTAGATCAGTTTCCTGGTTGATTGATTGAAATGTACAATGTCATTATTAATTAATATTAATATTCCGATTATGTTCAAGGATGGATTCATACTGGTGACCAGACATAGTAAGAGAAAGCCAATATACATTCCTAATGTTACCAAAGGGACACCGCTCTCATAAACTAAAGAAATATTATCACTGTTGCTAAACTCGAGACGTGTACTCTAATACATTATGCAAGAGAAAAACTGCCTATTGTAGGCCTTTCTTTGGCCTTGAAATTTTATAAAAACTATTAATTAAAGGGACAATCCCGATAAGAACAGAGTCTCAAAAATAAAAGTCCGAGCATTTATGAAATTTATGGACCAAAATATAGAGGCATGGTATATATATATACATTGGCTCAATGTTTCAGCTCAAAATATTGAGTCGTTTTGACGTTAACGTCAACACTGCTTATCCGGACACGTAACCCTTTTAAGATTTCGGGTCAATTTTTTGATTGGGTGACCTGATAATCGATTCTCGTTTCTTGAGAGGTCTATACAGTGAATGGCCCATGTACTGTACTGATAACAAAAGGTAAATTTCACCTACATATCATTTTTATAGGAAAAAAGTCTGGTTTTATCCAGATACTGTATAATACAACGGTCTCCATTTCCAGATAAAGACTGTCAGGTTTAAGTTATTTACAAGCGTATCACAAATATCGGGTTAGTTGGTCGGCCTTAGATAATGGGTTACAAGGGATTTTATTCCCCAAAAAGTTATCGGGATTGGCCCTTTAAACATTAAATAACTTATCCAGACCATAATCAGCTCACAATGTCCAGGCTAGCCTGTGATATTTGTTGGATTATAGTGCGATTTGCTTCAAAACGTTTCTTCGTGATTAACGATGAGATGGATAAATGACATGTTAGTTTTGTCTTGGCGACTTCAGTAACGATGATCCAGGCTAAGCGGAACTTTCATCTACTTAGTTCTCGGTTCATAGTGGATCAATTTGACTGACATTTTCAGCCAATTGCCTTTACATTATGTAGTTTTTAACTATTATAGTGAGAACTGCCAACTCGGTATCTAATCTATCTCCATAATGTATCTTTAATAAAGTAAATATGTGCCAGGACTAAAATGTGCTAATATAGGACACACAAAAATATGAGAGGCAGTCCAATAAAAGAGTTTAACATTTGTTTTAAATAGGCATCATCACACATCAAAGAAGTTAATTTTATACAATACGTATAGACTAAAATATGAATAATTATCGAAAATCCCAATAGTGGCAGGGGATATTTCATTGAATTACTGGTCGCCTTAAAATTCCAAAAGTGGCAGTGACAAAGTGAGATATCTTCATTGAATTACTATTCCCCACGTATATATTCGTTCGGACAGGACGAAACATGGAGATACCCGTCTACACATTGGCGTATACGTAAAGGATCCTTTGGCAGTTGGAATTCAATGCAAAAGTATGCCGTAGCACTGATGTTCCGGCAAAATAGTACACGGTATGGCTAAGTCCCACTGTGCGATTTAATGCCGTAGGGAACATCACCAGAGCTTTCCCGTGGACCTGGAAAACTCACCTGTCTATTTTCCCATATTTGTCAGTCCCGAGGCCTTCCGATGGTCCCACGTGCCCCCCCCCCCCCCGACACCTGTGCATCTGTATCCGACGTCTCCCGAGGCTAGTCGTTTTCCATCGGTAGTATATCACCGTGGGACCGCGGGAAATGTGCCGCGGATATGCCACCAAAGTTTTGACCAATTAAACTGCTTATCAGTTCTTATCATAAGCAGGAAATTATCATCAACGAAATTACTCAATGTAGTGATATAATGAATCTATGTACGGAGTTTCATCGCTCTCATCTAATTTAAACCAAAGTTGTCGTGTTCCAAAGTCTCAACCAATCAAATCGCTTACCTCTTCTTAGTTTTATTGGAAAATGCGTAAGCTCGCACTCTTGTCAATAAACACTACATTTCAACATTTTTAGCTCAATTAGAAGGAGAGTTTAGATCCAAATCCTCGACCAATCAAATTGGAGTTTCTACTTTGCCTAAGCAGAAATGATCACCGATCAGGTAATAATGTAATGAACCTATACACGAAGTTTCATAACTTTCACTCAATTAGAATTTAAGTTTTTGAGCTGCATAGTTTCGACCAATCAAATTGCTTTTCGCTCTACTTCCCCTGGACTAAAAATGTTCATGAGGTATGCACAAAGTTTCATCACTCTCAGATAATCTTAACCAAATACACCCCGTCCTGCACAACATCCTTTCCTAGAGACACCTAAGGTTGTTCGCAGGTACTCGCCGAAATATACTCTAATTTACGGGGATATTCACCCAATGATGATCATTATCAGCGAAGGTACACGGGTGCTTTCCCAAGCACTGGGAGGATTCACAATAACTGTTTGGGGACCTAATCAGCAGAGTTATGAACGTTAACCAGACCACGTCGCAAGTCATTTCTCATGGGACTGGTGCGTTTTGTAGGCTAAAGTATTGGGAACATCGAGAACCAACGAGAGGAAATGTGTTTACTTTCACATCGCCGATGATTTTTACCCAGCGGGGCTAAGGCATTGGCACAGCCGAAGCAGAACAGTAGGACGTTAAACACCATTTCATTACATTTTATTGAATCACAATCATCAATTTATTTCAAATATCAAGCATAAGGCTTTCGTTATACTTTGTATGCATTGTCATTTGGTCATTATGGGATCTTGTCAGTGATGCACAAGATACTTACTTCGACACCTCAACGGGTAACAGTTTGATTAAAGGGACAATAACATTCTTGCTGGCTTGGAAGCTCCAGAAAATAAATAATACACTTATTCTAAGTACTAGATGTTTAAGTGTCCTACCTGTTGTGTAAATTATCCATTACAACCTATTTTACTTGTCCAGAGGGTTCGAAAATATTTTAAAATCCAAGTCACATTTGAAAAGGTTTACGTTAAACTTTCAAATCAATTGGTTGAATTTTTCCAATTTTTTTAAAATAGGTGTGTTAAGATGAAATTTATATCATCAATTAATTGAAATATTGTAAAATAATACGATTTGTTGACCAGAATAAAGATTGGGACATATTATTCAGTTACAACAAGAGTGTTATTGGGGCTTTAAAACCAAGCCACAACCCGTCGTACGTGCTACTACGGGCAGTCTGTAGGGAAATGTTTTAATAAACCCGTGCGTGAGACGTACGCGACACCTGCGTTTGTTTGGCACCGTAGAATGACGTAGAGAATTGATCCAGGATTAACATATGGTTTAACTTTATTTGAATAGTTCGCTTGCGCGTGAGAAAACCCACGAGGTTGGACAGGCGATCCTACTTCTTGTCATGTACAACCCATATTCCTGAAGCAATGGCCCGAGAAATCCCTCTGTGACCATTGCTGGAATAGCGTCTGTTTCTTGAACTTATGCGGGAGTGTGTCTATTCTTTCCGTTCAATGAAAGCTATCGCTTGTACAGCAACATGACAGTCCTTCGTTTAATCTGGGTCTTCCCTAAAACTTTGGACAGTGATTTAAGGTATTCAAAACGGTGAAAGTATGTTCGTTTCCAAACAGTATTGTTAACATGTCATTCGACTTGATAGCCTCGTTTGTCACGCAATTAGTTTTACTGCAGTATTCTGCTATGCACAGGTTAATTAGGCATAATAAAATCGTGAGTCATGACGTAACGTTATGTAAACATATGTGGTCCAATATTGGCAGCTAGTGATTGGTTGGTAGACGGACTACTGACAAATCAAAATTTAAAACAACAATGTCCACTCATAATAGCTGTGTGTAGTTGGATTACCTCTAATCAAACGCAACACTGTGCGGAGTATGTGTACAACCGTGGATTCGTAACCACGTCAGTTGACCCAATGACAAGCTTTATTATACAGCAAGCACATGCTAACCATTCGGCCATCCCCCCTTCGTTGTAAGAATATCCTACTAAGATGTTAAACCCCATTACATCATATGCCATTTAAAACAGCATATCTAAAATTATATAAAGACTACGATAAAAACTATACTTACTTTTTAGAAATGTCAGAAAATATAAAACTTCAAAAATCATTATCGACTAAATGCGAATGTTCATCCTTCTGATGAATTTTAAAAAAAAGTCACAACTGAAATTCCACAAAGTCTCTTCAAGGCTGTCAATCAAGTAACGTTCCAGCCCACTCTTGTGCATCACTCGTTACACAGGGTACGTAGGCAAGTTTTGAACACTACTAATACTATCCCCAATGGCCTATGGAAATGTTCGCAGATGTAAAGGGGTCCATATTAGTTTATATCCCCTCCCGTTTTTGGATCTATATTACAGCTTATTCTTCTTATTAGGATAGAAGGCAGGAACCTCGTTAATGGTTAAGAATAAAAATAATAAAAATTATATAGCGCCACAATCAAGTTGAAACACCTATATAAGCTATGGCGCTTCCAAATGTACTCTCTATCACATTTGCAAAATCATGTGGCAGAAGAGTATAATCACTTTGGAGACTAATGAAAGATTCACAAAATACCTTGGTTGGTACATGACACTGGGGAGATCCCATCAGTTCCATAAACATCATATCAAAAATAATTCTTGGCTTCTGTGTTGAGAAGGCCACAATCAGAATTTTCAGAAAATCATTAGAATTTGTTTGGTTTTATAAAGTACTGCTCCATGCTAACGTTTAGTATACGAAACATTTAATATTATGGATTTAGCTGTTAAATTATCGATTTTCAAGAAATTCAAACTCAACCATCATTAATGTTTTTAATCGGATTAAAATTGTGACCTCCGAAGGGTCCACAAGGTAAAAAAACATGATTTTTCGTACAGTCAGGGGCCATAATTCAGGACGTTACATGTTCCAATGTGCCCGAATATCGAAAGGAACTGCGATCATTAGGTTAAAATTGTGTCCTCTACAGGGTCCACAACCTTGATATATCATATTTTTTCACTATTTGCGTATTAGAGGCTGCCATTTTGCCCGGCAGTTTTAGTCCGATTTTTACACAGGGATCTTCACAAATTAACCGTGCAGAAATGTTGATTTCCTACAAGAAAAACCTCAATGTGATCTTATCTAAATGTGCAACTTCAAACTTACGGTATATTATGTAAGATTTAGATAGAGAACTAGCTATTCTTGTAATAGTTTGAAAATAGAATATACAAAATGAATATATTGAAATTTTCATTCAAATTACTCTATTGCGAATGTATGTGTATTAATTGCAACCACTGTACTAGTTGTTTGAAGCAAAGCCTCGCTTCTCCATTTTAAATTTAATCACTAGATACCTGAATGGTTCTAATCTACTTTGAGGGAGCTAAATCGCTAATATTTGGCACCTATAAATTAACACAAATGGGTCGCAACCCCTTTAATAATGTAATGTGAATGTATTCATTCTTACTCGAATGGCAGTCCCTAGCGTTTGGTTATTACAATCTACACCAATCGCGTTTATTGTGCATATTCTCCAGAAAACTTGTCTGTTCTTTGAGTTCCTCGTTACAAATGGCAATGAAGCGCAGTTTACCAATGGTAAAATATTTATTTTGTAATAAATATTGGATATCAGAAGCCCATCTTGTGTAGAGGTCACAATTTTTTACCTGATTTTGATGAAACTTAAAATGCATGTTTATAATTCAAATATCATGGTTCCTTTCGATATTTGCTAATATCAGATTATAACTTCCTGAATTATGGCCCCTGATTGTGGTCCCTCTAGATTTCACAATTATTATCCGATTTAAAATACCGTTTGAATAAATAATCAAATATATAAACATTACACCGTTATAAAGGTTGTGGTCGAATTTCGTAAACATCAGACCAACCCTGCCCGGCTTAATGGTCGCCGCTTGTATATGAATAGTGTAAAAAAAATATGATGTATCAAAGCTGTGAACACTGTGGACGTCACAATTTTAATCCAATTTTGATGAAACATGTTAATAATCCAAAGATCATTGTCCGTTTCGATATTTGCGGATATCGGATTGTAACTTCCTGAATGTATGACAATTTTTTTGGCTTATGTCACAATATTATCCGATTTTTGTTTTATAAAAAAAAATGTTTATTATATTCATGGAGGTGTATATATTGACTAGAGTGTATGGTGGTCACGTGATCGCGTGCCGACTATGGGGGTTGGCAGCCATTTTACAACCGGGAAGATTTAGCCTGCGTTGGCATATACCAATATGTCGGAAAGTTGTTATTATTTTGGTAAATTCAATGTCAGGCGAAAAGGGAGTGGATTAACATTTCATAAATAGGCATCATAAGTTATAAGTGAAATAGTGAATTAATAGATACAGTAAAATCATGATAATTGTGTAAAATAATTATATAAACACGGCGAGAAGACGTCGAACACTCGAAGCTTGAGGCCGAAAACCCGACGGGTCCATTCACTTAATTTATTAGTACTGATACTTTTATTATGTAATGATTACAAGGTCCGTCTGTTTAGCAAACCTCCAAATTAATGTTTTATTTAATTATTCGAAAATTATATATTATACACACATGCGGCTTTGTACGAAAAATATCGCGGGGAGTAAGTCTGTTTATTGGAGTGGAGTGTTTAGTCACAGACATGCACTCACTGGCCAGTAGTTGCTTTGTTATCTTTTAGTTTCACTCCCTCGGATTTAATTAGGACGACATTGAATATAAAGCGAAAGTTTCTTGCAATATCAGTTTATGCTTCTTTTATTTTCTTCAGAAAACCCGCTTAAAACCTCCGAACTAATTTTTAAAAAATGGAAGGTTAATTATATTAAAGACAAATAAGTGCAAGTCTTGAAAACTTCATTCCCTAAACAAATTTTGTAAAAAAATAAATTTTTAATTAGGCATTTTTTAAAATCTGTGCTGCTAATACGAAAATCACATCAAGAAGTTTGTTTTTTTTTTGTTAAATTTAATATACCGCCGTATTTTTTAAGCAAAGAAAAATCAGACACCAGTTCATGGAAAGTGAAAACCCTTATATAGGCCTACTAAGGCCTTGCTAGTCCTGTTTATATTTTCGTTTTTTAAAAAAAAAAAAAACATCGGCATCAGATATTATTCCACTGGTAAATGATAGAAGTCCTAGATTATTTTTAAAATCTATTTTATTTCTTTATTTATCACCTGGATGACGCTATTTATAGTATAGTCACAGTTATCTCTGCCAATCAAGCAGAACATAATTTCAAATCATCCAACAAATTATTTAGAACTATCCAAAATAAAGTTTTATGTGAACTGAGGGGAGCGATGTTCAAAATTTTGCTGAACACTCTATAGATATCTGGACATTTGAGGACGTTCACTTAGCTCTATTAATAAAATTAACATGATTTCGTAGTTCTGCGCACAATTTCCACGGTGACTCTTAATAATAAAGCCCCCCCTCCCCCAAATATGCCAGTTGACCAAAGCGATTTTGTTTTTAGGACTGTAAGGTAAGCCCTTTCAATCATCTTTTTTTTTTGGTTGATATTGCTGAATTAGAACTGCTTTTTAAAGGACTTATCAACCCTTCGTCATTCTATTTCCATTTGTTTACATAGCGTTCATCCGGGCACTTCCGTCATTCTTTCCCGGTTGAAACATGGCGGCCGGTTTCCAGTGTCGGCCCACGGCGTTAACGTTACGTCAATGGGGATCACGTGACCACAATACACTCTAGTCAATATATACACCTCTATGATTATATCACGGTTACTCTGTAATGAAGGTCGAATTTCGAAACATTAGACCAAAACTGCCGGATAAAATGGCTGCCGTTTTTACACGAATAGTGTAAAAATATGATATATCAAGGTTGTGGACCCTGTAGAGGTCACAATTTTAATGCGATTTTGATGGAACTTGAAATTCATGTTTATAACCTAACGATCTTGGCTCCTGTCGGTATTTGCGGATATCAAATTGTAACTTCCTGAATTATTGCTCGATAAATCGCTTTCTGTTTAGCTTGGTATCTATCCATCTGTTGAAAATGTGGGCGTATCCCGCCTGGCAGCCGCTGGTTCGTACAATCAGTGGTCATAATCCACTAAATTACAGTCCGATACATGCCAATACCGACAGGAACCGGGAGATAAACCCGTATTTTAAGTTGTGGACAGACGTAAAGGAGGGGCGAAGGCATGAAAAGTACACATGAAAATGTGCAGGTATAAAAAGCAATTAATTTATTATGTAGGGGTATATTAATGTGTGTTATTTGTACACAGGCGTATGGTTCTACGTGCAATTCCTATTTTTTTCTTCTTTCATAAATTAATAACAGTTTGTTCTTCCACAACCATAGCAGTTGTAATGACTAAGGACCGATTTCAGCTACTCTTACCGGTTTCGAATTTCATTGACAATAGCCGTGATTTAGATTTAAGAGATATATAATGGATAGACAATAGACATGTTTCGAAATGTAATTCTATTGATGAAATGTGATTTCTTTGAAGTATCGGTATAGTCTTATCAGACATGATAAATAAAACATATCCATGGGGACTTACGGGTGTGACACGACTTACACGCACTGGGATATTATTTGATTTTGATACCTATCAAGGTAGTGGTGAAAGTAATCGGAGATCAAGAAAACAAGAGTGGAAAGTAATTAACGTATTAAGATTTTAATATGATAACAAAACTGTAACACAATAACTCCCAAGGTAGATTGAGTAGCGTTCATGGGGTGCATGCCTATATGGTGTTTAAAGGTGAGCATTTTCAGACTCATAGTAAGCAGAAATAAGCAATTCCATTGGTTGATCTTTCGGCACGATAATAATGGTTCTATTTAAGTGAGAGTGATGAAACTTGGTGTATAGTTTCATCACATCAATATATTGACAAAGTTAAATTATTAGAGCATTTTCGTTTTAGGATCTCAAAGCGATAAGCAATTTAATTGCTCGAGACTTTTGATTCTAAATTAATGATAGTAGTGAAACTTCGTGTATATTTTTATTACAACATCAATACCTTAAAGATATATTATGCAAGATTAAGTGCTACAATAGTTCGTAAATAGATAATTTAAAATGAATAATTTGAAAAATTCATTCAAATTACTCTCTTCCGAGCCAAGGTATTAGCCGTTAGAGGTTTAACAAGACGTGTATGGAGAAAAAAAAACCTCAGTCAGTAGGTAATTGGTAGTTGAAATATTGCTAGCCGAATGTGGACAGTGTGGTTGACACAGTGCATACTGGATGTGGTCGTGGCCTGCCTCTGCAAATTGAAAACAAGTATGGCGATTATGCATGGCAGTATTTTTTTGAATTTATTTATTTTTGTAGTTTTGTAATCGGAGTTCAGCTTTAAAGATACTTTAACCCACATACATTCAATAAATTAATGCTCAAGATCAGTCCTACGTTTACAGACAAGAGATTCTTTTACATATACAGTGCAGAAACACCAGAGAAACCGCCCAAACAATTATCTTTTCTGTATGGCTCGTGGAAGCCAGAAAGAAAACTTTACAGCATCGCATGGGATATTCACGTTTAAATGTGTCTCTGAACCCCAAAACATGAAAGTCATTAATAAGCAATTTCACCTTGTCTATTTTGTTGATCACATGGTGAATATTGATGTGACCGACATGTAAGCCTTTATGGAATAGAATGTATTATCAAACATAACACGACAGCACAATATCAAAATGTGAAAATTATAACCAGTATGTACAGTATAAACAAACAAAATGCAAGACAAAATAAGTTCTAGTTAAGTAGTGAGTTTTAATAAACAGAAATCTGTTTACCACTACTTATAGATAGAATACAAGGGATAAAAAGACCTATAAATAGTAAATGCTATGACCTATACTTAATTAGTTGTTAATTATGCAGTGTGAATACAGCCTGCAAGATATAACATTGTACTATTTTGTAATAAGAATTTCTAACATTATTAAAGTACAATTCTGGGCATTTTGTTTGGCTGTGACTTAAATTATTACCAAATTAGTATCAAACAATTATGTTTGTATGGTGGTACAGCACATATAAATCTAAAATGCCTGCTTTAAGCAAAGTACAGTTCAGAATTATTCAATAATATATTACAGCATTAAACACAGTTACTTGCGAACTATTGTTAATAACAATATAATAATATCATCAATTCAATACCAACACTTGACAGTTGGGTATACTAAAACATCAAATACTTAGTCATTTAACATTAGGCAGAAGTTGATTACAGTAACTGCTTGCTTCCCATTACTCAGGAAAAAAATGATATCAGTCTTCATACTTTACATAAGCCAATTTTAGCAACTCATGAGAAGTAGAAATAAACAATTATTATCAATTTACAAGCCTTGTATATTCAAGGAAAGACACAAAGAAATATGTATTCCTACAATTACCAAAACCCATTTGACTGATAGGGAAACCGATGAGGACTATGACTAAATGATTGAAACCTAGGACAGTTTGAAGCGTGCAGTAGGGATAGACTGTTGAATGCATAGGAAATAGGTTCATATCGATGCGGTAGTGGTAAAGTCCGTACCGGTGACCGCTTTGGAGTCTGAATGCCAAAAACGTGCTTTATAATGAAAGCCAGATAGCCCACACCTCTTGCATTTTTAACTGCTCCATTAGACTGGAAAAAAAATAATCATTAGTTTTAGTGAAATCACAATTATTAGAATTACAAACTCTGTTTAAAACTTTATTTACTTCTTTAACCCTATTGTTAAAAGCAATATCCTCTCTGGGTAATAGCTCCAAAAATCTAGGTAATAGCTCCAAAACGCTAATACGGGCAAGGGGAAACTTCACTTTTAAGATAGAAATTAGGTTATCGTACGACGAGTTGTGGTACTGGTATTCCTGGTGAACAAACGTCTTAGCTGATGAAATAACGATAAATACACAGCGTGAGTCATACGGAAAAGTGTGGAGCAATTGAACTATACATTAAGTTTCAATACTCTCTAGCAGATAGAATCAAGGCTATCTTGTCCCAAAGCATCGACCAATGAAATTGCTTAGATCTACATCAAGTTTATAGATTCTATCTCCATTAAAAACAGAGTGGTTATGTTCCAAATTCTTGACCAATCGAATTGCTTATCGCTCTGCTTACCCTGAGCAGAAAATGCTCGCTATCGAACTTAGTCAATACCCTGAGCAGAAAATGCTCACTATCGAACTTAGTCAAGGTATTGATGTAATGAAACTATACACCATGTTTAATTAGAACTAAAGTTGTCGTGTCCCAAAGTATTAACCAATCAAATTGCTTTTCACGGCTTACACAAAGCAAAGAATGCTCATCCGTCAATATATTAACCTAATAAACACCGACACCAAGTTTGGACATCCTAGCTCAATTAGAAAGAGTTATTGTGTCCCAAAAATTGTGACGGACGGACCCATTTCTATAGTCCCCTGCTCTTCGAAAGGCGAGGAAAATAAAATATGAGCCAGACAATCACAGATAATGTGCGTAACACGTTGGATATGGTGATTTTTCTTTGGAATTGCCAATTTCCACATTTAACCAGTGATGTATATTGCTACATTTGACATAGGGGCGCCTTCTCACCCAACGCACATAAAAAGACCCCTGTGTGTGCGCGCCGTGCAAAATAAAATAAGACCGGCATGCGTTGTCCCCGTCTTGATATTTAATTTACATTATTTGAATATGTTTAACATAACGCTAACCTACAATATACGTCCACATTCCCCGCTTTGATTTATATGGTACTTTGTCAAGAAGACTAGGCTTTGGTTTGTTCAGCGTCGTGCATCAACATCAATAGTTGCCGTCCTTCGAGTATAAGGAATAAGTATACCAAGAAAATCCATTCAGAATTGTGCCCTTCTGACGCTAAAGGCAAAAGGTGGGCGTGACTCTGCCCCTGGGGTCGGGACCAAGTGGTGGTTCATTCATAATTGCGGCCTGTAAACGACAAACTCAAAAATTTGGCGTGGCTTGTCTCTGGGGGTCGGGACATGCAATTGTCGTCCTTAGACTATAAGGAATATATATGCCATGATTAAAGACGATCTAGTAAGAATCGTGGCCTGTGGGCAACACACACAAACACGAAGTAAAAATGGGGGTTGGGAAATCACCAAAAAACAATAGGGGTCATCCTTAGGGTATACGGAATAGGTATGCAAAGGATCTGTTAAGAATTGCATCCTGAGGACGAACACAAGACACACAGACATTGGGTAAAAGGAATAAGTACGTAAAGTTAATTAAGAATTGAGGCCTGTAGGCGACACACTAAAAGAAAATGGGCGTGGCTCTGCCCCTGGGGGTTGGGCATGTACCCAAACAATAGGGATGTGCCGTCGGGTACAAAGAATAATTACGCAAAGTTTCAAAATGATACATCAAGAAATGTGTCCTGAGGACGACAAACAACAAATGCAAGAAATGGGCGTGGCTTAGCCCCCAGGGATCGTCCATAGCGTATAAGGAGTAAGTATACACACAGGCGACCCACAGATACGCACACACACACATGGGCGACGGCATAATACATTATGAATGTGGACGTATAAAAAGTTTTTGGATACAAGTTTCACGGCTATTTTCAATATGAATGTTTTGCTGAATTTAAAATATAATGTATGAAGATCGTGAAACGTTTGGTTCCAGTAAGAAGATATTTCAGTCACACAAAGTGCAGATCTCATTCCAACTGTCAATCGTAATGTTTTGTTTTTGTTTGCATGCACGTCAGCCTGTGCATGCGACTGGATCGAGTTGAAGTTTTGATTTCTCAATTTGCCCACCGTATCCGTTGACGTAGAGCTTTGCGCCCTCGGCATTTGCAGGCTAACGACCTCGCAGACCGCGTACTCTCCATGATAATTTATTCTTGTAATACTGTATTCCATAATTCTCTAAAATCGCGAATTCAGATGGGCATCTAGTGGAATTTCGATTGCAAAATCTCCGGCGTAGTTCCCACTTGTCGGTGATGTAGGAGGAGGGTGACAAGGACAGTTGTCTGGTGGGACGAAAAACCGAGGTCCCGTGTACACATTGTTGTTTGCGGGAATAGTTGGAATTCGATATAAGAGTAGGCCGACGCGCCGCTGTCAGGGCAAAATTTTTCTCATAGCACACTATATGGCGTATGTCCGTCTATATTGGCCAAGGTTATGTGCAGAACAGTTGGACGTTAAACTCTATTTCATTTCATTTTGGTTGCAAAATCACATAAATTGCTGTACCAACGGCCTGGAAGAGCAGTAAAAGGCGTTTAATACTCTTTTTTTTGCATTTCCTGAGAAAAGTAAAGCCGCTGTCTTGCAACATTTTCCTCATATGCCCGTCTTCTGTTTAGTCGGTGTAGGAAATGCAATGGGGTTTTATGTTTTGCTATTCTGCTCTGTGTGCAAAATTGATGGTTAAATGTCTGGATGATATTGAATTTTTTAAAGCGGGAATTTCATATTTTTTTAAGAAAATCAATACATAATTATTTATGTGTTTTGCTCAAAGGGTTGTCAACTCACTATTATACGATCTTGGGCATTATTTTACAGACATTAAAATGACTGACACAGGTAATAATAACACAATTAACTCCCTTGTTTTCTCATTCCCCTCCATGGGGTGGTGATCTTCAAATGTTTGAATTTGAAGTTGATAATGTTATTTTTGCCAATTTCTCAACTGGTAATAGTGAATTATAGGATTATTCTTTAACAAGGTAGGACTGTTTATAGATACCATCTATTTTAGGGCTTTATTTTGATATATTTTGAAACTATTACTTCAAAATAAGAAATTGGAACTTTAATCCATTCATCGCTTTATTTATCTGGCAAAGGAGCTTTCGCAGCGAACAGCATGCCATACTGTTGTTACAACGTTAATCATTTATTGTTTCTCTTTGAATAAACTCAAAATTTCAGTTAAAAATTATTAATCTAACCCCCGGGGACCAAAATAAAATTACCAAAGTAAACCTAGTTAAATTGTACATGTTATTTAATCGTCTCCCAAGATTATTGTTCGGTTTAAATCAAAGGCTTGTCTCGAATATAACATTTGTGTTGTTTACTGGCAAGAAATGCTGCGGGCATGTTTGGACAAATCGATATTGAGTTCTGGTTTGTATTCTTTGCTGCCATTAAACAGCAAATTACCGGGATAATAATTCGATTAGTTGGTGTGCTCTATAGTATAAATTAAACGATGTCAGACATTCCTTCTGCACCAAATGAACTAATGTATATTCCTTCTGCATCGAATTCTAACGGCCAAGGTTTACATCACATCCGAACCCCTAGACTGTTTCGTGATAGACCCTCCGCCTAATGAACAGCTATACCTCATTTAAGAGCAGCATTATTTTCCAAAGTTTTGACCAATGCAATTTGCTTATCGTTACTTAGCCTAAGCCAAACTGATCCCGCAGTGAATATTCGCTTGGCCGCTACAATCACTGATAAGCATGACATTGACGAGGCTTAATGAGTACGGCATATTAACTTTTTTACTCCGACAAATTAAATTCTCAAACATTTTTTTGAGGTAAAAGAAAAATAAATAAAGACGTTTGAAGTAATTGAAGTTAAAAAATATTTCCTATTAAGTGTAAATGGGTATTAAAATGAGTATAATGCGTCATTTTGCCCGAAGCAGTTAGGTGTTAAGTAAACATTGCACGGGAGAACGCTAGATCGGAGACGGTCCTACGCAAATTGTGACGTCATATGTGAATTGTGGGTTAGGGTAAGGGTTAGGCTTGATCATGGGTTAGGGCTAGCCCTGTTTATATCTCGGGACTTTGACCAAATCTACAGGTCCTAGCCCTTACCCTAACCCTAACCCACAATCTATATATGACGTCATATGTGCTAAAATGCGTAGGACCGTCGCCGATCTAGCGTTCTCCCATTGCACGAGCCGTTGAGCCAATGACTGCAGTCAACGCACGTGCTATGGACACTCATCTGTTACAGAGTTAATTCCTAAGTAATTCTCTGTGAAACAGATTGAGCCTAAGCAGAAAATTCTCATCATCGAACCAATAAAACTACACACTAAGTTTTACCACTATTCACTAAATTAGAATCAAAGTTGTCGAGCTTATGCTTTGCATGCCCGGAGCCGAAAATGCTCTAATAATTTAACTTAAGTCAGGGTATTGAAATGATGAAACCCCAATTTGAAGGGGAGTGTTTGTCTTCTAAAGGCGGGAAATAATAATTGCTCGAAATGTGATATATATATATATATATATATTATGTATGTATTATTCAAATGTGGTTAATTAGAAGGTAACTCTTATTAGCTCTTTGTTCCTTTAGTGTCCGCTAGAGGTCGGGACGAGTTCGGGGAAAAATGGCTTTTTGCCTCACATCGTTATTTTGATTTACATCATTTATTGTAAAGATAAGATGATTCATTAAAATTATAGACATACATCGTTTCCCCCTTCCTCTGGTCTCGTACCGCACAATAATCTTACATATACATGTTAAACTTAGACTAGAATTCACAACTCCACTACACTGCAAGGAATGAATTCAGAGGGAAAAAAGCATGGAAAGTTCTGTCAGCTGGTTTACAAAATATAAAGATATTCAATAAACTATAACACATACTTATGGAATAACAGTTACTGATTTATTAAGTACTTGCTTGAAAACGTTGAGAGAATACTCTTCGAAACGTCGCCTAAATATATCAGTAACTGTTATTCCATAAGTATGTGTTATAGTTTATTGCTATTTCCAGTTACTAAATGCCACTTAAAGATTAGAAAGATATTCCTTCATCTTAATCGCATGTGATATTTATACGTAGCTATACAGGTGTCATCAATCTGACATATCAAATAATATCCCAGTGAGTATAAGTCGTTCCCAAAGCTCTAGTACTGCCAAGGGATCTTTTACGTGGACACCAGTGTATATATTGGCGTGCACGTAAAAGATCCCTTGGCAGTTGGAATTCGATATAAGAATAGGCCGTAGCCTAGTCCAAATTTCCCTCATAGCACACTGTATGGCGGTTGCCCGTCTTCATTAGCCCAGTCGGAGCAGAACAGTACGACATTAAACCCCCTTTCATTTCATTTCCCATGGATGTAATTTATTCCTCATGTCTTAATATAACTATACCGCTCCTTCAAAGAAATCACATTTCGAAACATATCTATCCATGGACGTTTCATCCAATTTTTATCTGTTTAATCTAAATCAATGCTCTTGTTAACGAAATGCAAAACGGGTAACAGCAGCTGAAATCGGATGCCGAGTGGTAATCAGTCCGCCGTTGGGGCGTTTTGGAGATATTCGAGGTCAAAGGTCAAATGAGTTATATGCACTGAGAGTGAATGCACAGCTATTCTTGTGTCGTGAAAATATGCTAAAAATACTCACTCTTTCAATAAAAATGTAAACTTGCTAAATTCATCTTTACATATCTATATCTATGTTGTGGACCCTCAAGAGGTAACCATGTTCTTCTGATTTTGATGTAAGTTTATAACCCACGGATCTTATAGACATCACAATTATTATCCGTTTTAAGAAAACGTTCAAATATATCACCGTTCACAATTCAATCCGATTTTGATGACACTTGAAATGTAAGTTTATAACCCTAATATCTTGGTGCCCTTAGATATTCGCGCATATCGGATCTAACTTCCTGAATTATGTCCCCTGATTATACGAAAATCACGTTTTTAGCTTGGTCCCTTACGAAGTCACAATTATTTTTCAATTTAAAAAAAGGTTCCAATATATCACCATAATACCGTGATGTTTGTTCAGTTCGAATTTCGTGAAAATCGGGACAAAATGGCTGCCCCTCGGATACAAATAGTGTATAGCATCTGGTATATCAAGGTTATGGACCTCTAGATGTCACAATTTTTATCAGATTTTGATGAAAGTTAAAACATATCTTAATTCCCAAAGATCTCAGTCCCTTTTGATATTTGCGCATTTCAATCCAGGAATTATTGTCCCTGATTGTACAGAATAAAAAGGTTTGTTTTTAGCTTGTTCTCTATCCATCTCTTGCAAAATGTGGGCGTAACCTGCCTGCCAGCCGCTGCTTATATAATTATAATAATCGGTGCCCTGTGTACAGCTGCCTTTAAATTAAATGAAGGAATTGGATTTAACTTTACTGCACCAAGTAGACCTAAGGTCGCCATAACACGCTAGCATTATTTCGATTTCAATCTGTCAAGGCTTCTGGAGCTTTAACATGGTCAAACTACGTCTAATTGAGGCTACAATATTCAAACTGGGTGTAGGTGTTTATTATACACCCATATTTAAATATTTCCCCACCGATCCACAATTACATTCGATTTCCCCATGTCAGTGATGTAGAACGGAGGGCCTGAGAAGGCCAGCTGTCTAGTCGTTCGGTTGGGACGAAAAACAGGTCCCGTGTACATATTGGCGTGTACTTAAAAAGATCCCTTATCAGTTGTAATTCGATATAAGAGTAGGCCGTAGCCCGGGCAAAATTTCCCTGTATGGCGTATGCCCGTCTTCCATTAACCCATGTTAGGTGTAGGACGTTAAACCCCATTTCATTTCCATTTATACGACCATACTTTTATTGGAAATAACCACCCAATAAATACTTTTCAGGTCTAAATAAACAGGTGGTCTGAAATGATTGTCATCACTGCTTTTTTTTATAATTACTGCGAAACATTACATTTTCCCATGTTTGCTTACCCTGAATAACGACCGATGCACAAGAGTGGGCTGGAACGTTACTTGATTGACAGCCTTGAAGAGACTTTTGTTGGGTGCAGTCCTTGTGGCATTTCAGTTCAGCATTTAGTCAATAATGATATTTGAAGTTTTATATTTTTGGACATTTGTAAAAAGTAAGTTTAGTTTTATTTATGCAGTATTTATACCATTTTATTTGAGATGTACTGTTTTAAATTATTTGAGGTATACTGTTTTAAATGACATATGATGAAATGGGGTTTAACATCTTAGTAGGTAATTCTTACAGTAGTTCTAATAAATACAGACTTACGCTCAAGAGTATAAGGAGCCACGGTGGCTCAGTAAGTACTACATTGGCTCGTTTTCCGGAGTGGTTCCCCCTTGTCAGTGGCGTAGTACGGAGGACATGACAAGCCAACAGGTATAGTCGTTTGGATTAGCCGGATAGCTGAGGTACACATTGCCGTTCACGTATAATAATCTTTGACAGTTCGAATTCTAAATAAGAGTAGGTCACATTTCTCACATAGCACACTCTCTTCGTATGGGGGTTGGGATGGTCTAGAGTGCCGCGCTTCGACCTCTAGCTGGCCGGTCACCTCTGGCTTGTGACTTTGGTTTCGAGCCCTGGTGTGCGCGTATGTGGTATGGAGATAGGGGCGCCTTCTCAACCTCGTGGGTTTCCTCCGGGCACTCCGATATCCTCCCACTGCTAAAGACCCCTACGCGCAAGCGAATTATTGAAATAAAATTAAACCATGTTAGTCCAGAAATGACCTAGTTTGTGTTGAGTGGACGTTAAACCCCATTTCTCTCTCTCTCTCTGTCTTCGTATACATGATTTCTACAGATCCCAGGCGATCAGCATAGCTGATAGACCTTTATTGAGAACATGGAATAGACATATATCGGAAGGAGCTCTATTCAACTCTGATTTATAAAGCATACGACCATTAGGAGAAATAGATACTCTTTATTTGGTATTTTTTATTTATGAGATTATATTATCTGTAACTGCACTGCATATTTCCTTTGAAGTCACGAAGTTCTGCCGAATGTTAAACACATAGATCATGTGTAGCTTATAAAGAACATATTTAATAAATAAGATGTTTAATGAGATCGTGCCTTTTGTCAAAACGAGCAGAGATCATTCGTGTGTAGCCCGTAAGTTGTATATAGTTGAAAACGTCAAATATAATATAATATCAAATTTAGCAAAGTTTTATGTATAAATAACTTTATCACAATAGACATGATTTCTGTCAGTGGTCGACTGTCTTTATAGTGGTTGACATGATTTCTAACCGCATTAGTTCCATTACTGTAAATGTGGCGAGGCATTTTACTGCCCCCGCCTTTCGAAACTCTTCTTCTGATTGAGCTCGAATGCACAAACTTGGTGCGGGTGTTTATTAGTTGAAAGCCTTGATGTTGTATGCTGACCGACAAGCAATTTGTCGAGACTTTGGAACACAATAACACTCCTTCTAAATGGGGTAGAATGTTCAAACTTGGTGTAGGCGTTCCTTAGGTGACTGCCTTCATAGTTCGAAGAGGAGCATTTCATTTTCTGGCTTGGGGCAGGGTGGGGATGTTTTGGGCGTAGAGGTCTTTAGCAGTAGTAGGACCCTCAAAATCACGCGAGGCTAGACATGTGGGCCCACTCCTTTTCATGTACGGTACAACCAGAGAATCGAAATCACGCCAGTTGAACCAATTGCAGACTTTGTGGTATTCATGACAAATATTTACTCTTAAATATACATTATGGGAGATTAGATAGAGATGGCAGTTCTCACTATACTAGTTAAATACTAGATAATGTAAAGGGATATGCTGAAATTTTCAGTCAAATTGATCCACGCTGAACCGAGAATTTTCACCCTAGCCTCGATCATCATTTCTTAAGTCAGTGCGATTATCCATTTCATGATTACATCTTGAATGAAAGTTGAACAGAAAATCAGATTCTGATCCAACAAATATCCTAGACTATCGATAATATCGAGAGTTGATTATGGTGTTAATGCGTTAATTAATGTCTAAATTATAATTTAGATAACATTTCAGGCCTAAAGAAAGACTCGCGATAGACAGATTTAGCTCTCGCATGCTGTATATTTAAGTCTTGGGAGTGCTTGCATACGGAAAACCAAAGAAAATATGTGACAAACAAATGAGTTTGGATTCCAACACAGCTAATGTTTGAGGACTCTGTATCTCCAATGGTAACTCATTCCACAAACACGGTTCATATGAAATCTTTTTGTTTCTATTAAGATTATTATTTTATTTTTTGTGCGTAGTTTCTGCAAATCGTATTTTTCAGAATATAACCATAGGATCTTTCTGAAACTTCGACCCATCCCCAAAAAATGGGTGGCAGCTTTTAGCTTTTTTCCGGGTTGAAATGTTTACCCTGATAACCTAGTTAATTATTTTGTTCTCTTTAAATGAAATGAAATGGAGTTTAACGCCCCACTGTTCTGCTCCTAAAATACGCTATTGAAGACGGTCATACGCCATACAGTGTGCTATGTGGGAATTTTACGCGGGTAGCGGCGTTACGGCCTACTCTTATATCGAATTCCAACTGTCAAAATGATCCCCTTTTCTGAAACTTCCGAAACGGACGGGAAGTTATTCTGATTACAGCAATACAAGTTTCATTTATTTCCCTTTAGTTTTCACATTATTCTTTTGCCGGGGTGCAATGTTCTCACTATATTAAGACTTGTAACTTCGCGATTTTTTGACCCATTTTGATAAAAAAAAATCTTGTTCTTTTTTTTAAGATACTGGATATAATCATAGAAAGAGAATACTAATTATATGATATACATGTACTGGGTCTGTCATGGAGTCAACTGCCGTGGTTGCGATTCCCAAGTTGTACGTGACAAGGAGCAGGGTTGGTTGCCCAGCCTCGTGGGGTTTCTTCATGTCATCCGTTTACTCCCAATACTAAAGACCCTTACGCTCCAGCGAATTATTGAAACGACTGGTCAATTTCAGGTGATACGATCTGGGCCCTGTTTCACGAAATTTTAACTTAAGATAAAATCCAATTTTAGTAGATACTTCAATTTTGATTGGCTAAGCACTAAAATCAATCTAATATTAACCAATCAAATTACTAAAATTGGGATCTTATCTTAGTTAAAATTTCGTGAAATAGGCCCCTGGTCTCCCCTTCAAAAACGATTATCCCTATTGGTCATGTCAAATGCAAGTTCAGGTAGAATTTTGCGCCACAATGTCTCGGCCGTACTCAAACCCAATTGACCCTTTCCAGACCATTGGCCAAGCCGGAAAATCAAGATGAACAACACCGGAATCAAACATGGAACCCCCAGGTTAGTGTGCCAACATTTATGGTAGAAAAATAGGGACTATAAAACATTTATTTTAGAAGACTTTGAAAAAAAAAACTCAAACAAGATATAGGTCTGAATATAAATCAAAATATATTTCCAGCTTCGACAGTCGCGATAGAACAAATTTATATTAGACCAAAAAGATTAAACATGAAACTAGAAAAACCTAAATTTAATAATTTGTAAATTTGAATTCATTTTCGTTTTCATTGATTAAGCAGTATCGGTTTTAGGGACAATCTGGAACGTTAGCCAAATGATCACAGACATGTATATCTGGATTATAAGCTGTTCCAGCTGGACAAGAAACTGCGTCTCCAAGACGTTCTCCGTTTTTACAATAAAAGAATTTGGTACAATCGTCTGGGTCAGCTGTGTTAGGTTCGTCGTTGATGCAACCATTGTCTAGATCGCAGTCTAGATCTAGATCGAAGTCTAGATCTAGATCGAAGTCTAGAACGCTGTCAGAAACACAAGTAAGGTTTTCTTGAGCCCACGTAGTACCAGGTGCACATTCACGTAGCATGGCAACGTTGTTATCACATTGGTAATATTTCGTGTCCTCGAATGGGTAAACAAAATACTTTACTCCGTCGAGAGCACATGGATCTGGAAATGAAATATTAAAATTTTATGATCAATATCAACTAATTCGAAATAATGATGCCATTTCTCATCTTTACGCTATCACCTAATGTTGGATGTTCTGTGCTGTGGGAGGGAGTAAACGTATGCGCTTTAAATCATAAGATATGTCCACAGGAACAAGGTATGTGGTATTGATACAAAACGTGTAATGCAAAAATAGTAGGATCTGGTTTTCTCGGGTTTCCCAGGTGACCTCCGCCCACCACTGGCAACGAATCCTACCCAGAAGCGACTTACTGAAATACATCTGATCTCTGATGCAAGAAATTGTCAAATCTGTGTCAAGTTAAACCCCATTGCCCTCTCACTCAACTTCATTTTGTTGGCAATGTGACTAAGATGCTGTTATATTTGTCCCCCGCCTTTCGAAGAAAGTGTGGGACTATTAAAATGGGTTCGTCCGTCTGTCTGTCTGTCCGTCCGTCACACTTTTTGGGACACAATAACTCTCTTCCTAATTGAGCTAGAATGTTCAAACTTGGTGTATGTGTTTATTAGGTCAATGCCTTGATGGAGTTCGAAGATGAGCATTTTTCGCTTAGGGTAAGCAGAGATAAGCAATTTGATTGGTTGATGCTTTGGGACACGATAACTTTAGTTCTAATTAAATGAGAGTGATGAAACTTGGTGTATAGTTTCATTACAGTAATACCTTGACTAAGTTCGATAATAAGCATTTTTGGAACACAATAACTCTCATTCTAATTGAGTTAAAATGTTCAAAATTGGTGTGTATGCTTATTAGGTCAATGCCTTGATGGAGTTCGAAGATGAGCATTTTCTTCTTAGGGTAGGCAGAGAAAAGCAATTTGATTCTGCAATTTGATTGGTTGATACTTTTTATGCCAATACAATGACTGCATTCTCATTCAGTAATGGATTCGACAGTAACAGTGTATAGAAACGATTGACTCGGACACAAGGGCCCTTTCCCTTGGCCAGAGGGGCCCTTTTGTCAAGCGTGGGGGCCCTTTTGTCTGCCTTTAGGGTCCCCCTAACTAGGGTACATTTTCATTTTTCTCGTCGGTGTTAGCATTTTTCTTTATAAAACAATTTTGGGTGACACTTCGTGTACAGTGTGATTGCTCGATACGTTTGAAAAAAAATAAATGTGCGATTAATTAATATGTGTCATCTATTTTTTGGGATTTCGGCGGGGGACATCAGCATCACTGTTGGCTTGTTATAACAAGGGTGGTTTAATCAGTACGGGGTCAATTTCAAGGAGGGCTCAACCAGTAAGTTGATCGCTAACCAGGGGTTTCTCATTTCGTTCCGAGAAAGTTTCTCCGGAATTTCCGGCTTGGTCTCTCCGTGTCCGCATTGTCTTATAGTGACGTTCAATGTAAGACGACATGTTGGGAAATTATGTGAGTTCTATAACAACCAACAAGTGTGTTAAAATAAATATCGAAGTTCTGTAACGACCTAACAAGTTTGTTAGAATAAATACCGAAGTTCTATAACGATTAACGAACCAACAAGTGTATAATTATAATATAAACACATTGGCTTTCAGAATTATTCATAACATTGTATACACGGAAGATTACGAAAACGGAAGATAATCTCCATTCGTTATGTAAAATTGAAACAATTTGTCATATTATTTCAAGGGACATTATGGGAGATAAGATAAAGATTAATTGACGGGTCTAGCTGTGATAGTTAGGACATAATAGATAACGTAAATAAAATATGCTGAGAATTGCTCCATTCTGGACCGAGATATTAGCTTTTGAATCTTGGGCTAGCCTCGTTCATCATTACTAACGTCGGTACGATTATAAAAAAACAAAGTCTCGATTATCCATTTTTACGTTTAATCACCCTTCACAAAATGAATGCCAATCCCCTAAATATCCCAGACTAGCTATGGTATCAAGAGTTGATTATGGTCTAGAAAATTTAATTTTAATTGACTTATCTTGACCATTAGAATGTCTAATTAATAATGTAGGTAATATTTAAAGGCATAAAGAAAGACCAGCAATAGGCAGATTTAGCTCTTGCATAATGCATGTTTTAGTTTCAACATAATGATATTACTATACTGTCAGGGGGGGTGGGATGGTCTAGTGGTCTAGAGTGCCGCGCTTCGACCTCTAGCTGGCCGGTCACCTCTGCCTTGCGGCTGTGGTTTCGAGCCCTGGTGTGAGCGTAAGTGGCATGGAGATAGGGGCGCCTTCTCAACCTCGGGGGTTTCCTCCGGGCACACCGGTATCCTCCCACTGCTAAAGACACCTACGCGCAAGCGAATTATTAAAATAAAATTAAAACCATATGCTAGTCCCGAAATGACCTAGTTTGTGTCGAGTGGACGTTAAACCCTATTCTCTTTCTCTATACAGTCAGGGAACACTATCGTCAAAAAAAGTATTATTATAGTATTAATAAAATAAACCCAAGTACGAACAATCCAAACCATTAGACAAAATTAGAAGTCCTAAAAAACGTTATAGGCAAAATAGTTTAATTAGCAAATGGACTGTTCATCGTGTACAAAATACACAACAAACAGTGGTAACAGGTATCCGGAAGAGTAAGTTTACCCTGCCTGGCGCCACACCCGCCATAGCTGCATTCAAACTATTAGTCGAAATCTCGGTAAAATAGTTGAAACTTAGATGACAAATGTCTCGATCTACTTACAAAATCAGAATGAAAAGAACAAGCCCTTGCGTAAGAAATTAGCTGAGACACAAACACTCCGTAAGCTGGTGATACAGGAATGTTACTACTAATAAATGGAAAGTTAACAATCGGAAAGTCAAAGTCATCACGTTTATCGTACAATTTAAGAGAAAGGCAATTGTCAAAATCGAGACGCATTTATTATAAACAATATAATATGCTTGTTGCAATTTACGGTCGTGTACTCACTCCCAGTCATGCATGCGCTTCTAATAATTTTATACAATAAATATCCGGCCGTGTACATATTTTTGATAACCTTTGTACAATACCTATTTACAACGTCCGGTCGTGTACATACGTTTGATAACCTTTGTGCAAGATCTATTTACACTTTCCGGTCGTGTACTTACTTTTAATAACCTTTATACAATACCTATTTACAACTTCCGATCGTGTATTACTTTTGATAACCTTTATACAGTACCTATTTACAACTTCCGATCGTGTACTTACTTTTGATAACCTTTGTACAAGATCTATTTACAACTTCCGATCGTGTATTACTTTTGATAACCTTTATACAGTACCTATTTACAACTTCCGATCGTGTACTTACTTTTGATAACCTTTATATAGTACTTATTTACAACTTCCAATCGTGTACTTACTTTTGATAACCTTTCTACAATAGACTGTTGTATCCTCTCCTTCTTTATAACCACTTGTCCAAATCCAGTCAGCTCTACCATTCAGAGATTGCGGTTTGGTCTTTGTAATGTTGTAGTCAGGTACTATAGCATTTGCCCAGGCAGCATCATCAAATCTAGAAGAGAGAAGATGCAGCCCTGTTTTCTGTGTCTAGAAAGTTGCGACAACGTAACGAAGTACATGGAATTCTAGTGCATTGAATTTTTCTTACCATGACAGCTTCGCCACCTGCGGCCTAAAATAAGTTGGACTTGTACATCTTCCATTTTTGCACCAACCGGATGAATGAAGCATACGTGTGCATACCCGTCAGTGATATTTTACATGCACACTGACGTGAACAACGAACCTCAATTTTGGGTCCCACGTTATTCTTTGTCGTATTTTCCTTAGGGAATTCCTACACCAGACGGGGGGGTGGGGTGGACTAGAGTGCCGCGCTTCGACCTCTAGCTGGCCGGTCACCTCTGGCTTGCGACTGTGGTTTCGAGCCCTGGTGTGAGCGTATGTGGCATGGAGATAGCGGCGCCTTCTCAACCTCGTGGGTTTCCTCCGGGCACTCCGGTTCCCTCCCACTGCTAAAGACCCCTACGCGCAAGCGAATTATTGAAATAAAATTAAACCATATGTTAGTCCCGAAATGACCTACTTTGTGTTGAGTGGAGGTTAAACCCATTTCTCTCTCTCTCTCCCTACACCAGCCTTCTCCCCCCACGGAGAGTCGAAAACAAAACATAATGGAGAGAGAGAGAAATGGGGTTTAACGTCTACTCAACACAAACTAGGTCATTTCGGGACATGGTTTTTATTTTATTTCAATAATTCGCTTGCGCGTAGGGGTATGTAGCAGTGGGAGGAAACCCACGAGGTTCAGAAGGCGCCCCTATTTCCATGCCACATACGCTCACACCAGGGCTCGAAACCACAGCCGCAAGCCAGAGGTGATAGGCCACTAGGTTATCCCAACTCCACGTTATTCTATGGGGTAAGGCAGTTTTCCCTTGTTTGTAGAGCAAAAGTATTTCGTGGTTGACTTATTTCGTCTAATTAGTAAACTAATATGTACCTGATCACGCATAATAATTGTGTAGCAATGATATTTTCATCAACCTGATAGTGTAAACACGTCCCACAGTCAGTGTGGCTGACAAGAGACACACTGGATGTGGGCGTGGCCTGTCACTGTTTTCGTACGCCGCACAGTCGCCATACTTCTTCTACAAAATGAAAACAAGTATGGCGATTATGTACGGCGGTTTTTTTTTTATTTGGTTATTTCTGTTGTTTTGTAATCGGAGTTCAGCTTTAAGTTGGACTCATCTGCCTTGTGTTTTTTAAGTTGTACTCACCCTACTTTATTCCAATTATCGTCAAATGTAGCAGAACATTTCCATGTCACGTCCGTTTTAGTACCGTCATTCAATGCCAACTTGATGCCACCAACTCCCCTGCGATTTACACATTTAATGGCAACTACTTGGGTGTCAACAGGAATACTGACAGGTGACGATCTTCGCCATCTATTATCGGTTCGGCTGTTGGTATAGAGGAGTCCATCAGCATAGAAAAACATTCTATTGTCACATGTTGCATCCCCGGTGATCACTGATTGAACTGTAATAATAAGCATACGGTATGGGGTTTAACGTCCTACTCTTCTGCGCCTAACCTGGGCTAATGGAAGACGGGCATACGTCATACAGTGTGCTGTGAGGGAAATTTTGCCTGGGCAGCGGCGCTACAGCCTTCTCTTATATCGAATTCCAACGCCTATGTGTACACTGGACCTTGGTTTTTCCCATTCGAACGACTAGACAGCTGTCCTTTTCAGGCCCTCCGTTCTGCATCACTGACAAGCGGGAAACCACGCCGGAAAATCGAGATGAACTTTCTCGGCCAATGCAGGGATCGAACTCCCGACCTCCAGGCTAGCGAGCCAGCGTCCGACCCACTTAGCCACATTACCCCGGGGCTATTCAAGACAGACATACGTCACACAATTTGGCGGAACTGCTTACTCTTATTTCGAATTCCAACGGCCAGGGATTATTTTATGTATGGGCCAAGGTACACAAGGGACCTCAGTATTTCGTCTTGAACAATATGACCTTAACTACTCACCTTTTTGACAGGTCACTCTGTAAATAAATAAAAAAAATATACAGTATTTGAAGAGGGGCGACACTGTCCCTAAAACATACTCTATGTTTAGGTATTCAGCCCTTTATGTAGAAACTCTGTCTCTAAAGCATGCTCTATTTTTAGATATGTAGAGACATTGTCCCTAAAACATTCTCTAAAACAAGCAAAAATTAATGACAGAGAAATCTTTGGCACAAAAAATGGTGGAATCTTATAAACGCGTATACAAAGACACATGGTGCATCTTCAAACGAGCCCCCTCCACTAACAGTTGAGAACGATACACTATTTACGCTTACTGACAAAGCAAATGCTTTTAATAATTATTTCATACAGCAAACTGAACTACCAAGCACTAATAAATCTCTCCCGCCCCCCAAAAAGAATACTAACTGTCTAGACAAGATTATACCAACACCTAATGGAATTAAAGACGTAATTAATAGCCTAGATACAACTAAAGCCTCTGGCCCGGACGGAGTAAGCTCGAAATTTTTAAATTTTATTGTAAATGAAATTAGTAATCCTTTGTGCCAACGCTTTCGATTTTCACTTGAAACCCATACTGTTCCAAATATATGGAAATTTGCAAATGTTATGGCTATCTTCAAAAAAGGTCACCCAAATGAATGCAGCAATTACAGACCAATCTCGCTACTTAGTATTATTGTTAAAATATTTCAGAAAATAATATATAAACACGTCTTTAATTTCTTCAAGGACAATTCAATACTAACAACACTGCAAAGTGGTTTCCTACCAGGTGATTCTACTATCTTCCAATTAATAGATCTAAACCACTTTTTTTTGTCAAGCCATTGATCATAACAAATATACCAGGATCGTCTTTTGTGACATAAGCAAGGCTTTTGACAGAGTCTGGCATGCCGGACTCTGTCACAAGCTGGATGCTGCCCGGGTCTGAGGAGGGTCATTATTATGGTTCAAGAATTACTTAGAAAATCAACACCAATGCGTCGTAATACATAGAACCTCCTCGGACTCCAGGGGCATCCCCGCTGGTGTCCCACAGGGCAGTGTATTGGGACCGCTATTATTTCTATTATACATAAACGACATTGTGAATGATATACAATCAAACATTAGACTATTTGCAGATGACACCTCTCTGTATATAAAAATAGAAGATCCAGAGACATATGCAGTCACCCTTAACAAAGATCTACAAAAAATCAATGCATGGGCGGAAACGTGGCTAGTGACTTTTAACCCCCTAAAGACAGAAACCCTTTCCCTCACGACTAAACGCAACATTGTGAAACCTCCCCTATTAATGAAAACAATTAGAATAAAGGAAGTAACGGAACACAAACATCTTGGACTTATTTTTCAAACCAATTGTAAATGGAACAGCCACATTGATAGTATTATAAGTAAAGTATCAAAATTAGTAAACTGCTTACACTCCTTGAAATACCGCTTAAACAGACAATCGCTAAATACCTTATATTCTTCCTTCATTCTGCCACACTTTGATTATGCCGATGTTATCTGGGACGGGTGCACCGACTTTTTATCTAATAATCTCGAATCCCTTCAGCTTGATGCATTAAGCACCATTTGTGGGGCAGTTAAAGGTACAAGCCACGCTTCCCTCTACGCTGAAACTGGGTTTATTCCACTCAAAGATCGACGAAATCGACACAAACTAAGATTACTATACAAAATTATAAATGACTCCCTATCTTAAGAATCTCATAAATCTAGAACCAACAATTACATATTCATTTCGAAACGAAGATAAAATTAGAGAATTTCGATGTCGTACTGAAATATTTTCTAAATCATTTATACCATCCAGTATAAGAGAGTGGAATAAACTCAGTCTCCCTGCAAGAAACTCAAGAACTCTCAAAATATTCTCCGACCATCTCTCTAAATCAGATATAATAATTCCATCTTTTTACTACAATGGTCAGCGGAAACTCCAGATAATCCATAGTAAACTTAGACTACGATGTTCTGGCCTACAGAGCCGCCAATACCTCAGACATGTTGCTGACAGCCCTGCATGCCTCTGTGGTCACATTTTTGAAGATCCATATCACTATCTCTTGCAATGCTCTTTACATTCAAATGCACGAAAGGCAACCATAGACACATTACAATACGATCATAAAAACATAAACTGTCTCTTGTCCGGCTCCACAAACCACTGTACCGATGTAAACAACAACATTTTTAATCAAGTCCACAAGGTTATTGACATGTCAAACAGAATTGAATCATTAGCAGTTTTAATTAACAATTTTAGTTTTAAACTTACGTGATGATGTGACCATTAATATATACTGTACATTTCCATCCGTACAATCATATATGTATTTAAATATATTTATGTATGTGTTTGCCATTTTAACTGTGTATATACACCCATCTTGTTCCTTTGTTTTAATATTATGTATGTATACTATTTAGGGAGAGGGGTTTTACATAGACTAAGCCTGTTCCCCAATCCCATTCAGACATCCTGAATAAAATATTGTTAATATAAAAAAAAATATATACTCTATGTTTAGATATACAGTCCGTTATGTAGATACTCTGTCCTTAAAACATTATCTATGTTTAGGTATACAGCCCTTTATGTAGAAAACGAAACAAATGTGTCGAAACCCATATAATAATGGAATGTATATAAACTGATTTACATTCTACCGAATGGCAGTCTTGGCGTCTGGTTATTCCAGTCTACATTGGTAATGTTGGCCTGTGGATATGTGCAACCTCGTTCATTTAATCGATTCGTGCACCGTGTTTAAATGTTTATTTTTTATCTCATATATTGGATATCAGAGGTCCATCTTTTCACGGTAAGATAACAACTGTTGATTTAAATTGACCATTAAGTCGTGTTTACAATGTCGAAGACTGTGGATGATATTCAGTTTAAGAGTTGTTTCCTTTAAAACATCTCATATGTACTTTTAGTAATATAATACAGGCGCTTTCATTAGGAATACGCCGGGAGTGGGTTATGTATGAGTCTGCCTTACGTTTATATATACAATACAGCACTTTATGTAGAGACACTGTCCATAAAACATTCTCAATGTTTAGGTATACTTCCCTTTATGTAGAGACTCTGTCCCTAAAACATCCTCTATGTTTAGATATACAGACTCTGTCCCTAAAACATCCTCTATGTTTAGATATACAGCCCTTTATGTAGAGATACTGTCCCTAAAACATCCTCTATGTTTAGATATACAGCCCTTTATGTAGAGACTCTGTCCCTAAAACATCCTCTATGTTTAGATATACAGCCCTTTATGTAGAGACACTGTCCATAAAACATTCTCAATGTTTAGGTATACTTCCCTTTATGTAGAGACTCTGTCCCTAAAACATCCTCTATGTTTAGATATACAGCCCTTTATGTAGAGACTCTGTCCCTAAAACATCCTCTATGTTTAGATATACAGCCCTTTATGTAGAGACTCTGTCCCTAAAACATCCTCTATGTTTAGATATACAGCCCTTTATGTAGAGACACTGTCCATAAAACATTCTCAATGTTTAGGTATACAGCCCTTTATGTAGAGACTCTGTCCCTAAAACATCCTCTATGTTTAGATATACAGCCCTTTATGTAGAGATACTGTCCCTAAAACATCCTCTATGTTTAGATATACAGCCCTTTATGTAGAGACTCTGTCCCTAAAACATCCTCTATGTTTAGATATACAGACTCTGTCCCTAAAACATCCTCTATGTTTAGATATACAGCCCTTTATGTAGAGACTCTGTCCCTAAAACATCCTCTATGTTTAGATATACAGCCCTTTATGTAGAGACTCTGTCCCTAAAACATCCTCTATGTTTAGATTTAGATTGTGATGAAACTTGATATGCATGTTTATAACCCAAACCGTAATGAAGCCCGAGTTCGAATTTCATGAAAATCGGACCAAAATTGACGGACAAAATGACCGCCAATTGTACGCAAAAAGTGTAAAAAAAAATATGGTAAATCAAGGTTGTGGACCCTGTAGAGGTCACAATTTTATATCAATTTTGATGAAACTTGAAATACATGTTTATAACCTAAAGATCTTGGTTCCTTTCGATATTTGCGCTTATCGGATCGTTACTTCCTTAATTATGGTCCCTGATTGTACGAAAAACCGCCTTTATTAGGTTGTGCTCCCTCTGGAAGTCAAAATTATTACCCGATTTAAAAAAAACGTTTGATTGTATCACCGTAACATTGTAATAAATTTTGATTTCGAATTTCGTGAAAATCAGACCAAGACTGACGACAGACAATATGGCCCCCGCTTGGACGCGAAAACTATAAAAATATTGTATGTCAAGGTTGTGGACCCTGTAGAGGTCACAATTTTAATCTCATTTTCTGATAATTACTGCCACAGTTATGGCCCTTGATGACTTTGAAAAGTCTTGTGGACAGAGTTTATGTCTTGATACAAACAAGTATATTGATTTTCAATGAATTTTGACAATTGAACAGCTAAATCCATAATATTAAATGTTTCGAAATCTAAACGTTAACATGGGACAGAACTTTATAAAAACCAAACAAATAATAATGATTTTGTGATAATTACTCAATATGCGACAACTCTTGTTGACTGCCCGGACGATTTAGCTGCTGGTTGGCGTATGTTTCGTTGCCTGGCAACCTATTTTTAAAATTTTATTACTAATACCATATCTAGCGAATAACGAACAACAAACTAGCGCCTTGTTCGTTATTCTCCAATGTGGGCGTATGTTTCGTTGCCTGGCAACCTATTTTTTAAAATATTTTATTACTAATTCCATATCTAGCGAGTAACGAACAACAAACTGGCTCGTTGTTCTCCAATGTGAAACAGCTCGTTATTCGGGTAGAAAGAGAACGTGTCAGAATCTGTTTCCTGTGATTTTGAAGTTTTATAATACAATTAAGATAATAAAAACACACTCACGGTGTATTTCCGATAAAAGTGGCTTAATTGTAATACCCGATGAATAACGAACAACAAAACAAGCTCGTTTATATTTCTTCGCCAATATCGAAAAACAAAATAGCTAATTGTTCGTTATTCGTGACTTACAATCGCGCCTTTGTTTTGTGTTTTTGCCATCTCCCCCTAAGAAGGGGGCACCACACAGAAAAATCTTGATGTCGGTTAACGCAAGAGATGGAACACGTACAATGTATGATTATATTATAACACTTACATGGCAACCAGAGCTAGGAGAATTAAACCCAAATCCACATGCAGCTTCATTGTAGGCAGATTCGTTACTTATCTCTCTACGTCTCTTGGGATGAAATGCGTTATATAAGATTGTGAATTAAGAAATATAAATAAGACGCACAATAAAAGATGAAAGATAATTTTATCTGAACCTACAAAATAAACCCCGAGTACTATTCAGTTCAGTAAATATTTATGCTTGAATAGGTTTCTTCTTTAGAAATAACTATAAGATACACAACAAAAAACATAAACAATGTTATCTACAACAAGCATACCTAAGGTTATAAACAAATTGCATTGAGAAATTTAAAGCTCTAATAGGGAATAACGTGGTTTAGTGGGTAAGACGCTGGCTCGCTAGCCTGGAGGTCGGGTGTTCGATCTCTGCAGATTTTCCGGGGTGATTTCCCCTTATCAGTGATGCAGGGCGGAGGGCCTGACAAGGACAGCTGTCTAGTCGTTCGGATGGTACGAAAAACCGAGGTCCCGTGTACACATTGGCGTGCATGTAAAAGATCCCTTTGCAGTTGGAATTCGATGTAAGAGAAGGCCGTAGCGCCGCTGCCCAGCCAGAATTTCCCTCATTACACACTGTATGGCGTATGCCTGTCTTCATTAGCCTAGGTTAGGTGCAGAACAGTGGGACGTTAAACCCCATTTCATTTCTTTTTAATCTTTAATAACAGTTAGTTTCAAAATGTACAAAAACTTACTCAAATTCGAATATAGCCTAATTGGACCGTGTCCATACAAAAGGCGAAAATGCGCGCGGAAAGCGGACCTCGTTTTTGTGATTTTCGAACCGAAATCCGACTATGGCCCTACCCGATTCCTAGATTTGTTTGGTGGGGAGGCAGAAATTAAATGGCCGATTTGATTTCTCGGAGGGGATAGGGGAATCTCTCAGAGACAATAATGAAAATTAGGCGATCAAAAACACATTTTCCGTCTGTTTCAAACCATCAATAGAACACAAATTGGTCTATAATTTCGGTATAGTATGGGTCGCTCATTTACTTATAATTTGAACAATTTTACTTCCTGTGAAAGATTAAAGTGATGATATTAACGTTTGCTAATTAATGTCATCTGGGCCTGTAGGTGATTTGTGTACTCGGGTTGTGATTTTAATTAAAATTAATAACATATAAAAATAGGCTTTAGCCTTCTGATTAAACCACCGTACTGTGGACTGGCAACTGGGTTTTCCCCCAAAATGAAGTGGCTTTAGTCTTCTACTGTTCCGTACCATCTAGGCTAATAAAGGCGGGCATACTCCAGGACAGTGGCGCCATTGCCTGTTCATATATCGGATTCCATCTCTCAAGGGAAGGGTTCTTTTAAACCACGGTAATATGTACACATGACTTGTTTTCGGCCCATTCGAATGACTATAATATACATTTTCTTTTTCCGAAGAGTGTCGCTCCAAGACAAGTAGTCCCCGGCCGAAAGATGGGAGTGGTAGACATGGCCTGTCGATATCTTAAGTTTCATTACCCTCGTCTCATACCAGATATCAAATTTCATTTAGACTATGGCCGACCACTGCTCACTGTGGAAGCAGCGTAGCAGTCATGACGAAATGGGCTTCTCTCAGCTCACTGTCTACGCAGCGTCGCGGGCGTGTCTTATTTCGACCACAAACTCTGGAAATGGAGCCAAGATGGCCAATCCTATCGATGCACACAACGAATTTATTTCGCAAATTGATTCAAATGATGAGACACATATAGACCTCGATATGGAACTCGTGGGTTTTCGCCGGGTACTGTGGTTTCCTCCTACTGCTGAAGACCCCTACGCGTAAGCGAATTATTGAAATAAAATTAAAAAACACATGTTAGTCCCGAAATGATCTAGCTTTTTTGTCTCTAGAGGATAATTGGCGCCGCTGTATGTAAACCCGAAATTTTTTTTCGGGCATTTCGGGTTCTGCCCCCTAACTGTCATCGAGCCCGTACGCCTATTAATGCATTGTGAGCGCTTAACAGGCAAGACGGGGGTTGGGATGGCCTAGTGGACTAGAGAGCCGCGCTTCGACCTCTAACTGGCCGGTCACCTCTGGCTTGCGGCTGTGGTTTCGAGCCCTGGTGTGAGCGTATGTGGCATGGAGATAGGGGCGCCTTCTCAACCTCGTGGGTTTCCTCCGGGCACTCCGGCTTCCTCCCACTGCTAAAGGCCCCTACGCGCAAGCGAATTATTGAAATAAAATTAAAAACCATATGTTAGTCCCGAAATGACCTAGTTGTGTTGAGTGGACGTTAAACCCCATTTCTCTCTCTCTCTCTCTAACAGGCAAGACACAAAGTTTTTGGCTCTTCAGTTTTTGCAAATATTTAAAATATATTATTTGGATTTAGTTTTTGTGAATGGAAACAAACGGATTACTATGCTATTTTGGGTGATATTTATATTTTGTTTCTGGATAATTCTGAAAAGTTACAGTGAACTCGTATTTAACACCCAAGCTCTGATGATTTCCACCAAACAGATTAATCAATACAGTAAAAATGAGCTATTGAACATAAACTCATTAACAAAAGATGCCATTAAACTAGATCAATGTGCAGTGACTACTTTTCGACAGATTGGTATTTCTAACTCAAAACCAACAAGAAGGGGTAAAAGAGCTGGAATTCGTAAACAAAAACTTTCTGATGTCAACTCAGTTGTTGACAATTTAGTTAAAAATGATCAGTTCTAAAAGGTCACTTGTCCCAATAACCCCATTTCTCAACCTAAACACTCTGGTATTAAACTAGCACTTTGGAATGCAAGATCTGCTAGAAATAAAACTTTAGCAATATCGGACGAAATTGTTAAAATAAACTTGACAATGTGTTAATCACTGAATCATGGTTAAAGAAGACAGGGATGACTCTAAACTGAATGAATTAACCCCAAATGGTTACTCCCCAAAACGATTTCCTTGATTACATGGTACTGGTGGTAGCATTGTCATCATTTACAAAAGCTATATTAAACTTGTAGTGGTTGCATCATAACTTGAGCTTTTGAATCTGTAGAATTTCTAGTAACCCATGTGTCTCAGATAGATCTCCATCATGTTCCGTGTCTGACTTTTATCAAGAATTTTCCCAGTTATTAGGAATTGTTTGTATTAAACGTGGCCAGCTTATTCTCCTTGGGGACTTTAATGTTCATTTTGATTGCCCGACAAACCCGAAGTGAAGCGGATACTGAATTTATTATCTATTCATAATCTCACTTGTTCAAAGTTGTACACATAAAAGTGGGCATATTCTTGATTGGGTTGTAACTCGTTCTTTTGAGAAAACAGTGAAATCTTGTGATGTTGTCGACAATCAGATGTCCGATCATTTCTGGATATTTTTATCTCTTGATTTTGAAAGACCCATAGAACCACCCCAACTTGTCACCTGTAGGAATATCTGTCTTAAATTTTAGAAAAGATCTGACAGAATCCGAGCTGCTGAAAAATCCCCATGAAGACTTGGATCAACTTACAGTTGCATTCTTTACAACGTTGACCAACCGGATGGATATATATGCTCCAAAGGTCTTGAAGCGTGTCAGAATTAAACCTAGATCACCATGGTATTCCGAGGCCATCGCCCTAGCTAAAAGTATGCGAAGGAAAGCAGAGAGACATTGGCGAAAATCTTGTTTAGAGATCCATCGACAAATCTATGTCAGTCGCAGAAATGATGTTAATAATCTCCTCAAGTCTGCAAAAGCCGATTACTGTAGAGAACAGATCGAGTCAAACACTGGCAATTCTAAAGCCCTTTATTCTTTTATGTTTTCTTAAATGGGCAAGCATGATGAAGGAAAGCTCACTGTTGATGAGTCCCTTTCAACCAAATTCAGTAACTTTTTCCATAAGATTGTCACTATACACACAATATATTTTAAAGTGATCACAGGCCGTAACTATCGGAAATCAAAAACTATGTCAACATAGAATAATAAGGCTCTTCATATAATACATTTACTACTAGGGTGTGCCTATAACTCTATTATTCGTTAGATTTTTCAGCTTGACTTTTTGTTCACAGAGCAATAACATGTCGTTTTTTCACTTTGTAGACTTTATTCTTTTATGTTTTCTTAAATGGGCAAGCATGATGAACGAAAGCTCCCTGTTGTTGAGTCGATTTCAACCAAATTCAGTAACTTTTTCCATAAGTTTGTCACTATAATAGACACAATATAATTTAAAGTGATCACAGGCCGTAACTATCGGAAATCAAAAACTACGTCAACAGAGAATAATAAGGCTCTTCATATAATACATTTACTATTAGGGTGTGCCTATAACTCTTATTATTCATTAGATTTTTCAGCTTGACTTTCAGCAATAACCTGTTGTGTTGTCACTTTGTAGACTTTAAAAAACCCTCAACTAAAGGCAATTCAATGTATGTCACAAAATAAAGCAGACAATTTCTGCTTTTTTTGGTTCAAAATTCAAAAGAACACAAATTCAAAAGACATTTTTTTTTTCTGTTGCCGCGAAGATTTTTAAATAATTACTTACATCACATACAACTAACCGTGTTGGGTATCTTTTTAATTTGAATGTAAACGCCTGCCATGCTCATTCTAAAATAACTAAAGGGCTATTTTATTTAAAGCGAGAATTGTATATTTTGAAGTTATATTTTTAAAATGTATTAAAATAAAGCCTTAAAATAGATGGCATCTATAAACAGCCCTACCTTGTTAAAGAATAATCCTATTAATCCCATAATTCACGCTTGAAGATGGCTATTCCATGGGGGGAGGTAAAAAAACAAGGGAGGTAATTGTGTGAATGATACTTATGATCGTATAATAGGGAGTTGACAACCTATTGAGAAAAAGACATAGAAATAATTATGTTTTGACTTTCTTAGAAAATATAAAATTCTCGCTTTAATAGAAGTTTTTAATGTCAAGGTGACCCCGAAAGTGTTGATCTCCTAAATTTAACACCGTTTGACGGTTTAACATCTGACGTCAACTGGCAGACTATCGCCATTGAAGAGACGACCATTGTCAAGGTCGGTCGCATTATTTCTGTTACCTCTTTTTTTTTCAAATCATTTTAGTGAAGCCTGTACCATAACAGGCCCGGGACTCTACAGCGCAGTGGACGCTTACGGGTGACCCCCGGGATCCATTCACTTGAATTGATATTTTCCGAGGTTAATCTTATAGGTTTTTGTTTTTCGTGTAGTGCGGTCCTCCTGCACTTACTATTACAATAAGAGTGTAATATAATAACATTTATTATAAACAAACAGGATCTCCCTTTATTCATAGCCGAATGGTTAGCGAGACAGAGAGAGGAAGAAATGGGGTTTAACGTCTATTCGACACAAACTACGTCATTTGGGGACACACCCCCCCCCCCCTCTCTCTCTTGCATTTTCCCGTCCTTGACAGAAATGGGAAAACAGTTCGGGGGCTTTCCGGATCCGCGGGCAAGCTCCGGGGATGTTTCCATCGGCAGTAAATCACCCTGTGGGACCTAGCCCCAAATGCCTTACGGTGTGCTTTTAACAGTGTTACCACGACATACTCTTGCACTCAATTCCAACTGCCAAAGGAGCGTATACGTAAGACATAAATAAGACATTAATCCCATTACTAAACTGAATATTGAATTCGGTGGGTATTTCTCGCCGTCCTTTTTTTCTAACTTCAACCACGAAGTTTTTTAACCAAAAGTTTAAATCACTATCATTAACATTATGGTGACTGGTCCGCCAAATTGCCCATGCTTGAAATGTATTAAACGCCCACTTATTACACTTTAAAGCATTATTTTGGTACAGCGTTATTTGCAACGTTTGTTATTTTCAGATCGATTTTCCGAAACATCGGAATACAACACTGGATTTCCAGCATCCATATCGAAAATATACTTTAACTGTGCTACACGCTGAATTCCTGCAATTATTGCCTCGTCCGAATTTTCATATAAATTCAAATTGGCAATCTGGCTTGCTACCTTGAGTTCTTCGTCTGACTCAGTCATTGACAGCATTTTACTAGTGAACTGGTCAATGTATGACTTAAATAATTTTGAACATTGGTGGACAACAGTTTACTATTAGTATACTCATTCCAGCAGTGACGTAGCCCTCATGCTAAAACAACACGGGACGATATTATGTTTATGTTGCTATATAGGGGTATGCTGACCACTCTGTCATTGAAGTGATGTCAATGTGTATGTCAAATAATACCCCACTAACCCTCGGGACATTTCTAATATCAGTTTCGTAGTAAGGTATTATTTACTACTTAACACTACTTACAGTAGACTACTCGTAAATTTACAATTAGAAACATCACAAATCGTCAATGATTTGACAATTATTGTCTCAAATATCCCAATCGTCTGCAATGGTCAGATTTCGCTGTTGAAAAATGCAAGTTTCAACTGCCACACGAGTAATATTCTTACAATCTGCTATAATATATTTAATTTTACCGCCTGTGTTAGAGTAAAAATTACCCACCATGAGACAATAGGTTTCAGTCCGTCAAGCCTTTAGTAAATCCGACACTGACCACCACGACTAAAATGTCTCTACAACCTTCTATATATGTTTCATTTTGTTTTATCTCTAGGTGTCACCGGGGTTAAGGTAGAATTACCCGCAGTGTATTACTACCAGCTGTCATGGGACGTAAAAAACAGAACAGATTTCAAATTCAGCGTTCAAGCCGAGAGGGATGCACTGTTGTCTCTCGACACAGACAGACCAAGTAACAATGATCCGGAATTGGTGATCGGTGGAGGGAGAAATACTTTTACAGGACTTAGAGATTACCCTATGAGTAATGGGTATTTAAACAGCATACGCCATAATCCCCTGTCTAGTGCTACCAAGACGTCTTTTTGGATACGTTTTCAGACCAAAAATATGAGTTGTGGTTTTGCGAAATTAACAAAGGTTGATGCAATTTTAAATTACGACCCGTTTCCTACCACAAACCGGATATGGATAAGTTCATTTAAGTTCGCTACAGGTTCCTGGGAAATACGTGAGTATTGATTTGAAGATACAGTATGTAAGATTTGGATAAAGAACTAGCCGTTCTTGCTATAATAGTTCGAAAGTAGATAATGTAAAATAAATAATTTGAATGAAACAAATTACTCTGCAAGCGAAAGTATTAGCCTCTGAAGGTTTGACAGACGTGTGCAATAATTTCAACCACGGTACTGGTTGATCGAAGCTAAGGCATGGATCAGTTAATTGGTGTCTTAGAAAACATTTCAGGCCTTAAAATTTAGCTCTTGCACAATGCATGTTTAGATGTCAAAAATTTGCTCTTTCATTTTTTCTCTTATAATCCACGCTAAAATATAGTATAATTAATTAGATAAAATATTCTTGAGAAAACCAAATCAGGGCCCTGTTTCACGAAATTTTAACTTAAGATAAAATCCAATTTTAGTAGATACTTCAATTTTGATTGGCTAAGCACTAAAATCAATCTAATATTATCCAATCAAATTACTAAAATTGGGATCTTATCTTACTTAAAATTTCGTGAAATAGGCCCCAGAATAGTAACATTATACTAAAACACGATAAATAAATGAAATGAAATATGATTTAAAATCCGGCTGAATTAATAAAGACGGGTATACGTCATGCATTGTGCTATGGAGATAGTTTTGCCTGGACAGCGGCGCTGTAGCCTACTCTTATATCGAGTTCTAACTGTCAAGCGTTGTTTTACGTGTACCCTCTCAGGTCCTCTACCGTCTGTGCACACTTTGTTTGTGGTCACTCTACTGACACAATTTCATCGATTATGCCGATACTTGAAATATAGATTAAAGGGACAATAACACTCTTGGTGGCTTGGCAGCTCGAGAAAATAACTAATAGCCTTATTCTAAGTACTAGATGTTTAAGCGTCCTACCTGTTGTGTAAATTATCTATTACATCCTATTTTACTTGTCCAGAAGGTTCGAAAATATTTTAAAATCCAAGTCATATTTGAAAAGGTTTACGTTAGACTTTCCAAATCAATTAGTTCAATTTTTATACGCCCACATTTTCATGTGGACGTATATTGTCGTCACCCCTGTTCGTTCGTCCGTCCGTCCACAATTGTTTGTGAACAGTCTACAGGTCACAATTTTTATCCGATTTCAATGAAACTTAAAATATAGGTTTATCACCCTAAGATCTCGGTTCCTTTCGATATGGGCATGTATCGGACTGTAACTTCGTGAGTTATGGTCCCTGATTGTACGAAAAATCATGTTTTTTAGCTTGTGAACAGTGTAGAGGTCACAGTTTTAAACCGATTTGGATGAAACGTGAAATGCATGTTTATAACCCAAAGATCTTGGTTCCTTTCGATATTCGCGGCAATCGGATCGTAACTTCCTGAATTATGGCCCCTGATGTTTAGCTTGTAGTCCCTCTGGAGTTCAAAATTGTTATCCGATTTATAAAACCGTTGATTATATCACCGTTCCATGGTTATGAAGGTTTAGGTCGAATTTCGTGAAAATTGGACCAAAATTGACGGACAAAATGGCCGCCGTTTGTACGCAATAGTGTGAAAATATGTTATATCAAGGTTGTGGACCTTTTAGAGGTAACAATTTTGAACCGATTGCGATGAAACTTGACATGTATGTTTATAACCCAAAGATCTTGGTTCCTTTCGATATTTGCGCCCATCGGATCGTAACTTACTGAATTATGGCCCCTGATTGTCCGGAAAATCGCCCTTTTTAGCTTGTGGTCTCTCTGGAGGTCAAAATTGTTATCCGATTTAAAAAACCGTTTGATTATATCACCGTTCCATGGTTATGAAGGTTATTATGTGAAAATCGGACCAAAATTGACGGACAAAATGGCCGCCGTTTGTACGCGAATAGTGTGAAAATATGTTATATCAAGGTTGTGGACCTTATAGAGGTTACAATTTTGAACCGATTGCGATGAAACTTGACATGTATGTTTATAACCCAAAGGTCTTGGTTCCTTTCGATATTTGCGCCCATCGGAACATAACTTCCTGAATTGTGTCCCCTGATTGTCCGAAAAATCGCTTTTGTTAGCTTGTGGTCCCTCTGGAGGTCAAAATATGTTATATCAAGGTTGTGGACCCTATAGAGGTCACAATTTTGACTGATTTTGGTGAAACTTGAAATACAGGTTTATAACCTAATGATCTTGGTTCCATTGCATATTTGCCCATATCGGATCGTAACTTCCTGATTTATGGGCCCTGATTGTACGAAAAATCACCCTTTTTAGCTTGTGGTCCCTCTGGAGGTCACAATTATTATCTGATTTAAAAAAAAACATTTGATTATATCACAGTTACACCGTAGTGATGGGTGAGTTTGAATTATGATTTTCTGATGATTACTTAAAATGCAACAACTCGTGTTGACTGCCCGGACGATTTGGCTGCTGTGTGGGCGTAGGTTTCGTTGCCTGGCAACCTATTTTTTTAAAAATTAGGTGTGCTAAGATGAACTTTATATCATCAATTAATTGGAATAATGTAAAATAACGCAATTTGTTGACCAGAATGAAGATTGGGACATATTATTCAGTTTCAACAAGAGTGTTATTGGCGCTTTAATATCTCAAGGAATCGGACCCTGTCGTTATTGACTTGTCCCAGACAGTCACTTCATGCATTATGGCCACTCATTGTACTAATTAATCACTTTGAATTTTTCAATGTCAATGTTCTCGGTTCCTTTCGATATTGGTTCCTTTCGATATTGGCCAGTATTGGTGTAACAACCTGGATCACATTTTCAGCGAGTCAGAATTTGTGTCCCTTCTTTCGGTTCTTGTCGTTCATTGGTAGGACAGTTATTTGACCCCTCGGATCCCGGAGGAAACCCACGAGGGCGCCTTCTCAACCTCGTGGATTGCCTCCGGGCACTCCGGTTTCCTCCCACTGCTAAAGACCCCTACGCGCAAGTGAATTATTGAAATACAATTAAACCATATGTTAGTCCCGAAATGACCTGGTTTGTGTTGAGTGGACGTTAAACCCCATTTCTCTCTCTCTCATTCACTTGATTTGATATCTGCTGGCTGTTTGTCCTGTCCACAGATTCGTCTTGACAGCTTTGTTTTGCGTGTAGGATGGTCCTTGTGCCGTTATTATTACTATTATATCGAGGTCTTGTTACAGTTCTAATTCAATATAGAGTATGCGGAAACATTTGACGAAATATCGCGGTATCGGTACAGTTCTAATTCACAAAAGGAGTATGTGGAAACATGGGCGAACTATCGCGGCATCATGACAGTTCTAATTCAATAAATAGTAAAAACGTATGCGGAAACATGGGATGAAATATCGCGGTCTGTTGACAATTCAATAAAGAGTATGTGGAAACATCAGGCGAAATATCGCGGTATCGTGACAATTAAATAAAAGATATTCGGAAACACCGCGATAAGCAACATACGAAGAAATATCGAGGTCAAGGGACAATTTTAATTCAATAAAAAGTATCCGGAAACACCGTTATAAGCAACATGGGACGGAATATCGAGATAGTTCTAATTCAATACAAATAATAGTGCAGGAGGACCGCGCTACAGGCAACACAAAAATCTACAAGATAAATTGCGGACAAATATGAAATCAAGCGAATGAATACGAGGCCAGACGAAGCGTCCACTGCGCTACAGTCCCGGGTCAGTTCTAGTGCAATAAAGAGTACGCGGACACATCGCAATGAGCATATTGTCCCCAAAACAGACTGCTTCACGACTTTATTAACCCTGTTGCTGCAGACAAGTAGCACATGTCTTCTTTATTTCAGCCAACTACTTGACAATGAGAACTCCCGCAACTCTGCTACCCAATACAGCAGTTCACTGGGATGTTGCTGGTATCACATCAGTATTATTGTCCATAGAAACTTGTGGAAGTGTTGATCTAATCTTTACCACAACGTCATCTGGTGATTATTATCAAGTTGTTTTTGGATATTGTTCAAAAACGCCGTGTACAACAATAACGCAATTCATGTCGTCCTTTACTCCAACCTCTCTGACAGCTACAGTGAATCCTCTACAATGTTCCAGTTTTACAGACATATGGATAAGTTGGGAGAGTAGTACTAGAAAACTAAAAGTTGGAACGGGACGAAGTCTGAATCAGAATGTTTTGGTTGCTATGGGGAACCTTGATGATCTGAACACTATTGAAAAGATGGAACCAAACGCCACAAATATGGCACAGTGGAAAATAGGTAGGAACTCTTGTTGCAGTTCGTAGTCATAGTGGAGAATGCCCACTGTTCGCATCGGGTACCCAATGTTTAAATTGGATTTAGTAATTTTCAAGCATAAAATAAATAAATATAACTACCTGGAATAATCATTACTTAATTAGCTTTTGTTAAAGCTGTGTTTATCTGGTCTTTATTAGGCCATGTTTCCATTAGTAGACAAAAAAGCAACGTTTTAACTAGACTTCTTTAGGCATTGTTATAGACAGTAGAGAAAAGGGCCCGGGACCCTGTTATATATAGTTAGTTGGAAAGGGCTATATGGTTCCGCTGAAATTATTTACGGATTCTTTGTTTTCAAGGAGATTTCTATTTCCGGCAAATTTATATCTGTTGCTTCTCGTAACGGTTTAACCTCACTTTACCCACATTTGAATGTTTTGATAAAGGATTATGTGGTTAGTAGACCATGGGTGTAGGACTATAGTCTGTTTTAATTAATTAGTATCACTGGCGTAAATTTCTCACTCTAATAATTGTTACTGGTAATACTTACCACTATCAGTAGATAGGGAAAATAAGTGAAATCAGTTTACTAATAAATTAACATTGTCAGCTATTTTGATGAAATAATTAATTTGAAATAAAAACAAATAATCTACTGATATTTAATCACAGCTTATCAGTTGATATAATATATATATATATATATATATATATATATATATATATATATATATATATATAGCTCCTCTGAATTGCAAATGGTCATTCCAAAATGGCAAACGCTCTGGTTAATACATTGCTAATACACTAAAGGTGGTCAGAATTTAGTGCTAGAAGGTTTTAATTTCAGAGTAAATTCTAGACGTAATATTATCATATACTGGGAATTATATATATGTATATATTAACTAACTAAATAAATATTATTATATACCACTCAAAAGAAGTTAAGAGTCAACCAATTATTTGTATTTGACATTTTATTAGAGACAGGGAACATGTAAATCAAAACTTTTAAGCACACTTTTGGTCAGAATGAGTTCAATATGTCTCAATGTTGAGTCTGTTATGCAAAGCATATGCACTTTTTGTACACAACTATTCTGTGGATCTGATGAAAATTCGCCATTTTGAGCATATTGAGGTCCAACAAAACTGTATCAAATTTGATAACTTTGTTAATAACGAGCGAAACCACCACGTGCTCGTAAGCAATCGACACAACGACGAGGCATGTTGTCGATCAGACGTCGAAATTTCAGCCCACACCATTACCGTACCACCTCCAAAGCGATGGCGTTGTCTGACATTAACATCAGCAAATCTTACTCCTTGCCACCTATAGACGCGAAGTCTGCCATCATTGAACTGCAACGCAAATCGGGACTCATCAGTGAAGAGTACCATGTCCCCAATGTCGCCGTCTCCAGTCTCTATGCCGTGTGCACCAGCCACGACGTGCTGCCCTTAGACGTTGAAGAAGAGGTGGTCGAACCGCGTGTCGTCGAGATCGAATGTTGTGGGCTCCGATACCGGAACACCACTTGCATTTCGCAGTTCATCTCTCAGACATCTCGCTGTAAAAACACGCTGACGTAAGGCCATTTGAATGACATGCCGGTCTTGACGTTGATCTTGGCGAACCACACCGTGGGCGATTCTGAATTGAATTGGGTGTCTAGAGTCGCTGACATAGTTTCTCAATCACACTCTGGCTACAACGGATTCTCTGTGCCACATTCCTCTGTGTAAAACCCTGTTGAAGCCACGCAATGGCTCTTCCTCTATCAAGTTCACTCAGCTGACGTCTGACCATGTTGAAATTTCAACTGAGAGCAGCACGGTCATTTGAGTTTTTTTTATGCCAAAACGGTTCATGGAAAATGCATAGTGCACGTGCAAGGACATAATCAACTCAAAAAGTCGTACCCAACTGCGTTTGGGCGATGCAAATAGTTTTGTTGGGCCTTGTTTTGAGCTTCAGTGTATGGTTTCGAAGGAGACTGTCAAAATCGTTTTGTTTCTAAATGTCATATGCCTTGAACACAGGTTTTGTCGTCAGGATATCGTGAACCAATTTTGACACAATTTCCACCAAGAAAAAAAGGTTTGACCCTTAACTTCTTTTGAGTAGTATATATCAAACTGTTTATAAATATAATATTTATACTATAAAAATGTATTTATTTAGTCCTGCAAAATTTTTCCATGTCCCGCGTCCCGAATATCAGTCAAAATGTCCGGCAATTCCTCACATGGACGATTTCTATTACAGTAATATGCGTGAAGCTAGTCTTGCGATAGTCTATTTGAGTATTAGTTTAGTGAAAATACTGAAAGACCCACCACAAATTCCTTTAGAAGGTCTTTTGGTACCAACTTGCAATTTTAGATGACCTTTCCCTGTACATCATACTGAAAATCCACCGAAGGGCCTTGGATAACGTATACTCATTCGGATGAGACGTAAAAAAAATACTTGGCAGTTGGAATTCAATATATGAGTAGGCCGTAGCACCGGTCCCGGGCACAATTTCCTTCATAGGACACAATATGGCGTATGCACCTCTTCGTGAGCCCAATCGGGCGTTAAACCCCTATTTCATTTACATTTATATATGTAATAAACATAAGAATTGGAAAATATTGCACACAACCAAGACAGAAATTAACGAATATAATTTATATAACATTGACACCCCACCCCCTGTCTTGCATTACAACTACAACCACCAGCACAACCGACAACATCACGACTGACACCACACAAAGAAAATAAAATTAAATAAATATAATTAATCCCAGTTGTATAATTGAATAAATTTTGTAAAAACATACATCTTCTAAAACATCCAACTTGGAAAACGTGCTTTGTCCTACGCTAGACCTTTTCTATAGAATAAACAAAAAAAGTCAATCATTGTCAGTGGGCCATTTAAAACTCAAAACAGTCGAGGGAGAGAGAAAAAGAAAAATTGGATTTTAGGCCACTCGACCAGGAGAAAATCACAAGGTTAACCGACCCCCCCCCCACCCACACACACACACACACCTCTTACCTAAAGAACAATAAAAGTATATAAATAAATACTAGTATTTGTTACATGGTGAATAACATAAACCCAGAACAATAGCTGGGGCATTTGCCGTGCCCGAAGGGTATGCATTTCTATATTATATATATATATATATATATATAAATATTGGACGATGACGGATGTATCGAATTGCCTGTTTCTCTAGTTTACTCTGTATTATATACACTTAATCTAATTGAGTATCAATTGCATTCGCTTTCTTGTCTCTGAATTATTAAAATTCAAATAACCTATTGATGCATAACAGATGATGGTGTAAAGGTATCTTGTATTACTAATAATGCATGACATCGTGATCAATCAGGGAAAGTTATTAGATGTATTACGTAAGGTTTAGATAAAGAGCCGACAGTTCTGGCAATAATAGTTTAAAAATTGATAATGAAAAGGGAATACGTTGAAAATGTCAGTAAAATTACTTCAATCTGAGAGGAGTCGTTTACAGAACAGTGTAGTGTTGTCATTTTAAAATTAAATCAAACCCATCCGAAGTTCTAGAGAGTTGATTATGGGCCTGGTATGTAAATAAATGTTGCATAAATTATTTATATAACATTGAGGTCAAAAGAAAGATCTGCAGTAGGCTCATTTAGCTCTTAATTAATGCATCTTTAACCAGCATAACATCCTTAATACTCAGTTATTGTAAAATCTCAATAAGTTTCACAGCATTCAGCATGATTAAACATCAGCGATAAAATCTCAATACGATTCAATTACATTCGGCATGATTTAATTTTAGCGATAAACAATTAATGTACCTGGATGATAATTCGGCAGCCATTTGATTGTAACTTTCATTCAACGTCATGATAATTTATTTACACGCACCCTTTCAAACGGTTCTGTCGTGCAAATTAAAAATTTATTTATTTACAGCTACAGAAGAAATTATGTTTGCTTTTTTGAAATGCAAGATGATGCTGGCATACGATATGAATATTATACGAGTTGAATATATATTGTTGCTATGTATTATTATCCCCCTAAAATTGTGGTAATTATATAGGCCTATCATAACATACGAATACAAACCAAGCTTACGTGAATATTTCATAGTTTGATTTTCTATTGTTGGTATGTCGAAAAGTGAAGTAACTATATATCAACATTGTTATGCATATTGCGTCAGTCCTTTTTAAAAAGATAATGATGTCCCGCAATATGATCAAGCAAAGGTGGTCACCCTACCAACATCGGGGTGGAAACCTGGATCTCCTGGTTGGTGAACCAGCAACATTCGTAAATAATGTATGCCAAGATTTTCCAGTTTATTCTGCCTATTTTATGCTTGGGCTGTAAAGAGAATAACTTGTTTCAACAGCATTTCGACAAGGCTATCATCTGTGCTGGATAAAGACTACAGATACCGAATCTAATCGTCGCTCAGTAAAACAAAAACAATTGTTAATAGAATGTCCTGCGTAGGCAAACGAAAATTGGGTTGGGGAGGGGATATAAACTTGATTTCATGTGCAAATAGAAATACAAAAATATCCTGACCCCGATTTTATTTGATGTCGATTAAATTATCCTTGAATGTATTTGGTTTTTCAGATCTATATGACTGTGAGTTTTTGAACTGGCAAGATTGGGTTAGTTGGTCAGTATGTAACATAAAAGGCCAGGTCAGGTACAGATATCGTATCTGTCTGTGTGCGCATCCTCCATCAGATCCAAACTTTGATTCTCTCCTGCATTGTGATGGCGATTACAGAGACGAAATTAAAAGTATGATTATTCCTTTTTACCTATATGAGTATTCCTTCGTGTTGTAGAGTGTGGGGACTGTGTGCTCGTTAGAAATGGTTCCCCTACTGCTGTCTTCCGTCTTACTCCAGTCGCAGTAGTGGTTTTCCCTACCGAGTTCCTTTGCGCAAGTTTTTTAGTCAAATGACTACAAAAAGTTTACTGGCCTATAGCTCGCTTAATTTACAAATAAACTGTTCGGTAACTATTTTAATGGTCCAGTCTTCACTATTTGTGATAGAATTACTTATTTTAATACAAACTGTAATGATGTGTGTTGACAATTGTGCGTTTGAACCTATTTGAACTTGCGTAAGGGGTCTTAGACTGTACCAATTGTCAGTTTAAGGTAACAAAGTATAGTTACTATGTGCTCGTAGACCTATTTGCCGTGTCTGTATTTTTTGTTTTGTTTTGACGTCTTACGATACAGAAGTGTTCACTGAGATTTAGGCTGTGTTCACGCACCAAATTGAAAAAGGGATATTTATAGCGAAACAAAAGGAAATAAACGGTAACCCCTTTTACCGTTTGCTACATATATAACCTCCACCAGGGGAGCCACTGCGACGCAGTGGATAAGACATTGGTTCCCTAACCTGGAGGTCCCGGCTTCGATCCCGGTTCTGGCCGTGAAAGTTCATCGGCAAGGAACAACGTATAGTCGCTCTGATGGTCCAAAAACGTAAATGAACCGTTGGCAGTTTGGCGTAAGTATCGGTAGTAGCGCAGCTGCTTCCCTCGTAGCACCTTCGATAGCGTTTGCCCTTCTTTATTAGCTTTATTAGCCCAATCGGCCCTTTTTCATTTCCAAAAGGCCAAAGGAACCTAACCTATAAATGAACTGGACGATAAAAATGTCCTACTAAGCCGTAATGATATTTAATTCCATTGTTCATGTGGGGTTTGTATGGCCGAACGGTTAGCAAGTGCGTGCTCTATCATAAAGCCGGTCATCGAGTCAACTGGCGTGGTGTCGAATCCTCGGTTGTACGCGACAAGGAGTAGGGTCGTCTGTCCAACCTCGTGAGGTTTTTTCTCCTGGTCCTCCGGTTTCCACCCACTGCTAAAGACCCCTACGTACAAGCGAATTTTTGAAATAAAATGAAACCATATGTTAGTACCGAAATGACCTAGTTTGTGTCGAGTGGACGTCAAACCACATCTCTCTCCCTCTCCCTTAATAGTTGTCTTTCTATGCTATTAACATAATTCAACGAATACTCTGTGAAAATATACGGTCTCTTTGGTTCAGGAAATGGGTTTCCGTTGAAGATCACAACCCTAGCAATGGTCATCATCATCATCATAGCCACCACAATCATTATTAATATTATTTATTATTCGATAAAATATACCATTCTTGGTTTTTCAGGATACGATGTCATGTGCAGGCAATGGATATACAAGGGTAAACTTTATTCCACAACAATTGATAAATCAGTTATGACCGGAGTTTCCAAGGCAACCTGTATGGTAAATTGTAGACTATTAACGCCCCCTTGCTACTATATGTCATACAATAAGTTGGAGAAATTGTGCTGGATGCATAACACTGGTTTACCGATATTTAAGCGTGTATCGCATGAGTTCGTTCCCAATGAAAATTTTAAAACATACGCTTATTATAAGTAGATGATCATTTATTTATCTCACGACAGCAGATGATCACTTGAAGTAGCTAAGTCTCTAGCTCAGTACGTATCATCCAAAGTCTTCGAGATTGAAAACACCAATTATTTGTCAGTTTAAATCAACATTGATGCTGTGGTCTTACCGGGAAAGAACGGCTTCTGACATTAAAAAATCACAAAGAATTACTTGATGGTTTACAATCTAGATCACTTGCTTCAGTCTCATTTATACAAACATTTGATTTTTCTACTGAGTACACTAAAATTCTCCATAGTAATGTCATAGTGTATATTTTATTATATGATTTCTGTTAATGTACTAATTGACCAATGTTCGAATTGATATCTCACTAATCTTTCAAGTCTCTTAACTGTTTGAGTTTAAACTTAATGTAACGATATATATTACGTAATTATAGTTAACACGCATTCTTGCTATGTTCATATCTTCTGTATTTAAACATCTGTTTCATATGTTCAATTTAACATCTTATCAAATATCATTATATAATAATTTTAATCCTAAGCTTGTATATTTGTTCTATATTCTACTGTAACTTTAGTCTGGTGACCGGCTCGCCCTAGCGATACCTATATCTCGTTATTGTGACCGTTAGCCAGTTTTAAACATTCTTTTATTAGAAAAATACTCACTATAAAGCGAGGTTGATGTGGTATAAGACGGTGATTTTCCCTTTTTATACTACCACATTCAAATGTGGTCGTATATTGTCGTCTCCTCCGTCCGTCAACATTTGCTTTGGACGCTCCAGAGGCTAAAGTTATCGCCCGATACACAGTCGGATTAGCCCTAATAAAGCGAAACAATACGAGGAGTATGGTACGCCATCTAAGGTAGACTATACTATTGCAACACATTTAAGTTGCTGTATTCACGAGCTGGGATAGCAGGAAAACACGTTTGCGGCAGGCAACATATCCTCCGTGGAATATAAACGATTTATTTGAATTCGACTCAGTCACCCAAGTTAGGCTATATAAGACCGCCTACTGTATTCGGGGACTGGGATAGCGAGAACATGCGTTTGAGATCGTCAAACTTTCCTAATTTTCTTGGGTTGGGGGGGGGGCGTCCTTAGACGTCTATAGGCCTAACCCGAAATTTATTTCTATATCTAGGATATAAAGTATATAATATTCTTGATTTATATATTCAAATCACCCTAATATCGTTTTTTATGGAAATTAATTAAAAAAATACTCTACAATCCTTTAAATATAAGAAAAAAAACTCGCTATAAAGTGAAGCCGATTGGGTTCAATGTATGGTATAAGGCAACGATTTTCTCCATTTCCAGGATTTATAGGGTAATATTCCTCATTTATATAATAAAATCACGCTAATATCGTTTTTTTTTAATGGAAATTACTCCAAAATCCTCAAAACAGACACATTATACAGCGAGGCCGACGAACAAAATTACAGGAAGATACAATATCTGATTTTAGCCTCTACTGAATTGTCAATCAATGATTTTCTCTGTTTCTAGGATATGTAGCGAGACACGACGAAATCCCAATATCAACGGCATCCCAAGCGAAGTGATTCATGACATTGTGAGATTTTATACATGTTAATTTTCTCGAACTCCTCCCCAGATTTTACGATATTCCTATACTTACACGTGATAAATATTTCTATCTGGTTGCGACGAATTTCTCCAGTTTAAAACTTTGAAATTTCCAAATGCAGCAGTTGAAAATTGTAAAATGATCGATTTCAGTAGTATCGTAACTTTTGCAAGCATTTTGGTTTTGCTTAATAATCCAAATTCCCGTATGTATGAAGGATTTTAAAATTATGAAAATAAAGTTCAGGTATAATACTGTCGTCCGGAATGATGATTAATAGTGCAGATGTAAAAAAAAAAAATTAAGCGTGTTTTAGTGGATGATACATTTACACCTCAATCATCAGTAGTCTGTGTATGGGTTGAACAAAAAAAGAATAGCAAGATTAAAAAAATATATATTATCAATTGATGTCTCTTTTTGCTTTTAAACTTAATACTGCATATTTTTATTTTAATCGGCTTTTTGCCACGGCACAGAATTCTGATAATTGCATATTTTTATTTCAATCACGATTGTTAGGTCTTTTTTTTTTGCCGCGGCACAGAATCCTAAAGGCTTTGTGGACGTTGCCTGTCCATCTATACACGGCCATAGTAGAAGTATTAATTTTCATAACTGTTCTATACAATGCTTTTCTTGGATAATATTAAGTCTATATGTTTGAAACCCCGTCTACTGGGTGTGTAGCTATTCTACCTTTTCCCCGTTTGGTGTATTGATCTGTACCGCATGTAACATCGTCGCAGCTATAAATTGAACATGAGTCTGGTCAGTGGGAAGGTTTTGATGTATGTCAGAAGGCACTTTTTCACCACTTCAATTGACATAGGACTTGACACATTTTCTACGCCTATGGCATACATTTCGTTTCCAGTTTTCTGTACCCCTCTTCTGTTCCCTGATCGAGAAATTGTCGAATGTAGATGTCTGAACTTGTAGATTTATACTGCGGAGATGTTTGGTCTTCAGGTTCATCGTCTTCCCTACTTTCACCACTATTAGAACTGGTGGGAATGTACTCCTCTGGGGACTCTCCGGTGTTGATAGGACTGAGATTATACTACAGAACGCGATTCAGCCTCAATTTCTTTACAAACTTCGGGTGTTTTACTTATTGTCCCATTATTAATGTTTACACTGTCGTCTTAGGTACGAGTATCATTGTCGTAAATAATACGCAGAGCACTATCTAATCCAAAGTGTTCAGACATAATTGAATGTGCAATTTGGGAAAACACATCTGATATATTTTGATCGAAAAAGTACAAAATTACTTATGTCCGTGCGTACTGGCCAGCGTGAATGCACAAAACATTTATGTCCGATCATGTAATATGTGCATTGCAAAGAAATATGTCGTGGTTATTGTGCCCTTTAGGCCGTCCTTGATCTTGATATGAGTGCACCCACTCTTGCAACAACTACATATTACACCATTTCTTGCAGAATCACAATTACGGGAGAGAAGTCTAGCAGAATTCGCCAAATAAAGCAATAACCAATTGGCGAATTTTCAATGTCCTCGAGTAGTTTTCTATGCTATGCTTGGATTTAATATTGACCAAAGTCAGCGGCAGATTACCGTGTAGGCAGCTGCCTAGGGTCCAAGAAAAAAATAGGGCCCATAGAATTTCGGACCACCTTTTTAAATTTTATTTATTACATTATTTAATTCACTGGACTACGCTTACGACGAACCTCATTCGGCTGTATCAGCTGTCCATTATGAAGAAAGAAGTACTTTACTACAAGTGACAAAAAATACAGCTTGAAGATAGTAGGAAAAGAAAAGTATGGACGTATATCCTCGGAAATTTCGTTTCTTTTACAGCTGTCATAGTCTTATTACGTCAAATGAGTCCCAAAAAGGGCCCAGCTCGTCGGGCTGCCTAGGGCCATCAGAGCCTTGGTCCGCCTCTGACCAAAGTGCATCTATTTTAGTTGTATTTATAGTGAATAGAGGAACAGTGGGCAAACAATTTCGTTCTTTCAAAAGCTGAATCATGCTTTACAACTGAAAATGTCATGGCCGTGAAAAACCAGTCTTTAAGGGTAGCATTCTATATATTCGTCCCATTGTCGTCTGTGTGACCTTTACTATGCAAGGCTTCCAACAAATCCTACAAACGTGTTGAAAAGAATACTTTTGATGGGCTAATGTTAGCAACTGTTCTTATTTCTAGATTTTTATAAGGAGTTGGCCCTTCTTGCTAAAACAGTTCAAAAATAGATGACGAAAGAAGAATATATTGAAAATTTCACTCAAACTACTTTATTCTGAACAAAGTATCGCCACTGTAATTTTTGACAAGAAATGGTATTTAACTCCATCTTCGCCGATTCTTAGTATGGCCGCTCGTTTGATTGACAGGCGTTAACTCCACTTATTACATAATCTCTGCTGTCATCATATCCGAATTTGTGTTTAACCTTTTTGGATTTTTATATAACAAAGCGACAAATGAGTGAAAGGGTAAATTTTCTTTCCTACTTGCATTCTGGGCATGCATTAAATCAGTTAGATATAGGACATAATATTATAATACAATTATGATAAATCTTTAGGTGTGCACCAGTGGAGTCGTTCCTATTGGAGAAATAAAAATATTTTTATTGATATTATTAAGACAGAAGACCTGTCCGTCTGTGTTAGTCATCACACGGTCTCCAGGAAAAATCCCTCTCTGGCATTGCTGGATTAGCTTCTGATTCTTGAACTTTTGCGGGAGTGTGTCTAATCTTTCCGTTCAATCAAAGCTATCACTTGAGTACAGCAACATGACAGTCCTTCGTTTAATCTGGGTCGTCCCTAAAACTTTGGACAATGATTTAAGGTATTAAAAACGGCGAAAGTATGTTCGTTTCCAAACAGTATTGTTTACATTTTTATTGAGTTGATCGCCTCGTTTGTCACGCAATTAGTTTTACTGCAATAATCTGCTATGCACTGGTTAATTGGGCATAATAAAATCGCGAGACATGACATAACGTTATGTAAACATATTTGGTCCATTTGGCGCTTTGTTTTAAAGGTAAGTCCTTTGTAACGCTGTCAGCTACTGATTGGTAATGGGACTACTGACCAATCATAATTAAGCACAGCAAATATGTCAAGAATGTTCGCTCTCTACAGCAGTGAGTAGTGGGATTAGCTCTATTCAAACGAAACACTGCGCGGAGTATGTTCTTTATATATTATCTCCTTTAATTTCTGTCTAATCTTCCATAACTGAATCTTAAGACGTGTTGTTCCATTTATCTTCGCATGTTGCAAGGATTCCTTTTTGATGCTAATTGGGGGTTGGGATAGCCTAGTGGACTAGAGTGCCGCGCTTCGACCTCTAGCTGGCCGGTCACCTCTGACTTGCGGCTGTGGTTTCGAGCCCTGGTGTGAGCGTATGTGGCATGGAGATAAGGGCGCCTTCTCAACCTCGTGGGTTTCCTCCTGGCACTCCGGTTTCCTCCCACTGCTAAAGACCCCTACGCGCAAGCGATTTACTGAAATAAAATTAAACCATATGTTAGTCCCGAAATGACCTAGTTTGTGTTGAGTGGACGTTAAACCCCATTTCTCTCTCTCTCTTTTGATGCTAATTACTTCAAATGTTTTTTTACCTGTGACGCCATTGCGTATCCAAATAAATGATCTTATCTTACAGTTGTGTTGCAGCGATGTTTCATTTTATTATTCCATGGTATCCATTAGAACATACAATGCTCTTCCTTGGTCTCGGAAAAGTAATTACTTCCCTATCGTGTTTCGAATTGTAGTTCCTTCAAAGATAGAAATTCTGCCCCGACCCTTGGATGGCAAATGCCACTCTTTGGTCCGAGGCAAGTTACTACTTCCCATATCGTTTTTCGTTTTGTAGTTCCTCCATATATAGACCGCTCCCCACCCTCCTTCCAATCCTTTGCATGACAAGTTTTATGAAATGGTTGGCCTACAATCTAAATAAGAGGTTTCACATTTCTATTTTTGCCATAATTTTCGGACAGAAGGCTCATGAAATTAACACACGTGAATTAGGGTGTCGTCACTGCTTCAAGATTCCTTTGACCAAGTCTGGCAAAAAATCAAAATGATAAATCCTTTTTGATATTGTTTATCAGATTATTGTGCCATATTGAGCTCTTCTGGGTTACACCATTAAGATCATCGGATTACTAAACGAAAATATTATAGGCCACTGAGAGAAAAATGGGGTTTGACGTCCACTCGACACAAACTAAGTCATTTCGGGAGGACCCAGAGAAAACCCACGAGGATGGACAGGCGACCCTTCTTCTTGTCATGTACAACCGGGGATTCGAAAACACGCCAGTTGACTCATTGACAGGCTTTATGATACAGCGCACACGTGCTAATCATTCGGCCATACAACCCCCCAAATGCCACGGATTTAACATTGGAGTCAATGGGAGAGAATAACTAGTCTGATATCTTTGTGTTTGGAGTTACCTCCCTTAATCTGACCGTTATTCAGATCCATTCACTTGATTTGAGAGTACATTGAGTCCACTTGCTGTCGTTTGTGCCAGTAGGAAGTTTATTTAAATTTGAGACACAAAAGGTTCCAAATAAAATGAAATGGAATTTAACGTCTTAGTGTTCTGCTCCGATTGGGGTAATGAAGACGGCGATTTGGAAGATGTAGCTGTCTATGGGGTTTTCACCTCTTGTGTACTGAAAACCATTATAAAAACACCCCAGTCAAATGTTCACCTTCATCACACTATTCAAGAAATATTTAATTGACTTGTATGTTATCTCCCTAATTACGTCTGTCTACTGCATCGTTAACACTGTTATGTGCATTTTGCATACCGATAGTCCATTGGCCAATCTTGCTATTTTACTAAAATTTCCTCTAACAGGGTAGGCTTACTCTTCCTGGCACCTGTTACTACTGTTTGTCGTGTATTGTACGTGTACACGGTGAACAGTCCATTTGCTGATTACACTATTTTGCCTCGACAGTTTTTTTTTAGGACTTCGAATTTTGACTAATGGTTTGGATTGTTCTTACTTGGTTTTATTACTACAATGAACGAAGTAACATTCTGAAATCTTCACAACATTGACCGTGACCTAAACCAAGGCACAGGCTCTCCGGGACTGGAATACATCATCATCTTACACTTTAGTAGCAACATAATTTAGATTTATAACCGCTTATCAGAATCATTGGCAGTCCAAATAAACGTTTAAAATCGATTCTGAAAGAGACGAACCATTGTAAAGTACCCCTGGTGAGTTTCTCGCTTGTCCGAAGAAAATACTTGGTTTATCAGTAGTTTTATTTTCAGAAATATGTTAATATTTGGTATCAACCAACGAACTATTTTCATCATTTAGATACATCAAGATTATAAACGATTGGCAAACTTCGAGTAATTTAGATTCTACATTTGATGGCGATTTCCACTGTGATGAAGAATTCGATAGACACAATATGAAAATGAAATGAAATGGGGTTTAACGTCCGACTCTTCTGCGCCTAATCTAGGCTAATGGAAGCCGGGCATACGCAATGAAGTGTGCTATGAGGGAAATTTCGCGCGGGCAGCGGTGCTACAGCCTACTCTTATATCGAATGCCAACTGCCAAGGGATATTGTACGTATTCGCCAATGTGTACATGGGACCTCGGTTTTCCGTACCATCCGAATGACTAGACATCTGTCATTGACAGACCCACCATCCTGTATCACTGACAAGGGGAAACCACGCCGGAAAATTCGATTTCCAGATAAACGCACATAAACTTATTCCATGACGCAACATATAGGGAAATACCGAACACCCGGTCTCCAGGCAAGCGAGCCATTGTCTTAATTGTCCACTTAGCCACCGCAACCTCTCAATGACAAAGAAATTCAGCTATTTTAAGTTGAAATAATATTGAAATACGTGCATTACATTGTAGCCTATTCAAAATATCATTCATTCATACATTCTACATCACCCACCATCATTTCACTCATTCAAGTATTTCAAAGTCTTAATTAATTCCCGTCTTGATTAGGACGTTAAACCTCAATTAACTGTAACCGATGATTAATATATATGTGGTTATATAAGCAGGTAGGGCTATATTTCGTAATGTTACCTTAATATACCGGATGTTTAGTAATTAGATGGTTTAATTGATATTTAATTATCTTGTTGTGGGTATTTATACCACGACAAACGATGACCGTATCATCAGTCGTTCTCTACTTGATCTAACCCCAACTAACAAGGTGAGTTTGTACGATTTTATTCAGGTTTATGTGAAGTTAGGTCGTATAAGGATACTAAGTTGAACATTCAGAAATGGATTTTTCTCACTTTTGCGAAAGGTGTCAGACGTATTATTGTGGGTGCTAAGGTGCTATATCACGGTCATTGACTATACCGGGAACTGGCTGATTGAAATCCGTAGCAATATGTATGGAGTACATATACCGGTCTTCATTCACCCGGTTGGTGGAGAAAGAGAGAAATGGGGTTTAACGTCAACTCGACATACACCAGGTCATTTCGGGACTAACATGGTTAAATTTTATTTCATAAATTCGCTTGCGTGTAGGGGTCTTTAGCAGTGGGAGGAAACCACAGGACCAAGAGAAAATCCACGAGGTTGGACATGCGACCCTATTCCTGGTCACTTACTACCGGGGAATCGAAACCACACCAGCTGACGCAATAACAGACCTTATGATACATTGCGCACGTGCTGACCATCCCCGGATGGGGGAGAAAGTGAACTCTTAAAACCCACTCAATGTATTGTTTTATACGTTAAAAACCTCACGTTATTAAACAAAAGATATTAATGTGCTTTATGGTGCTTTACATACTTATGTGTATCTTCATTATGGATGTTGCACGTTGTTTAAATATATCTTCATCACTCATCTCCTTTATTTCAGATGATGAAACTCGTTGTTGCCACCTTTGCTTGTTTATTGGCCGTCTCTATGGCTGTTCCCTATGGAGGTGTGGGGATGTACGGAGCTGGTCTAGGGATGTACGGAGGCCTTGGGGGCCTAGGGATGTATGGCGCTGGTCTAGGGATGTACGGAGGCCTTGGGGGCCTGGGGATGTATGGCGCTGGTTTAGGAATGTATGGAGGTCTCGGAATGTATGGCGGACTTGGAATGGGAATGTACGGCGGTCTCGGTGGTCTAGGAATGCACGGAGCTGGACTTGGCATGTATGGAGGTATGGGAGGTCTGGGAATGTACGGAGCTGGAGGCCTAGGAATGATGGCTGGTTTGAACCCTTATGCTGCTGGATTTGGTGGTGCTAATATTGGCAACGAAAATGGTATGCTTACTTATAGTTTATCTGAATTAAAATACTAGTATTTTCAAAACACAATTATAACAATCCAATTTTCCAGACCTCTTTGCTTTTGAGTCAAATTAAAATTGTCGATTTCAATATTTTAGGCTAAATTTCCCTCATAGCACACTGTATGAAATATGTCTGTCTTCGTTGGTCCAGTCGTAGCAGGGAATTGCGATGGCTACGTGGATAAGGCGCTGGTTCGCTAGCCTGGAGGTCGGGTGTTCGATCCTTGCATTGGCCGAGAAAGTTCATCTCGATTTTCCGGCGTTACTTCTGCTTATCAGTGATGATAAGGGCCTGGGACGAAAAACTAAGGTCCCGTGTACACATTGGAGTGCACCTAAAATATCCCTTGGCAACAGGAATTCGATATACATGTAAGGGTCGCTGCCCGGGCAAAATGTCCCTCCTAGCACACTGTATGGCGTATGCCCGTCTTCCATTAGCCCGGGTTAGTTGCAAAAGAGTAGGACGTTAAACCCCATTTCATTTCCACTCGTAGCAGAAAGTAGGACGTTAAACCCCATTTCATTTCAGATTTTTCAGAAATCCGATAATATAATTTTTCAAAAAATGTCATTAAGTGTTAAATAATCAGTGCATACTAATTACTAAGTCATGGTTTAATTAATATACTCCGAAAAATGCGAAATATGCGTCGTTACTTTAATATAAAAGCATAATGCGTACAATTCTAATTGTTCTTGTTCTTTTATTTCAGTAAATACAGTAGTTTAAGAAGATTCTGTGAAGCTGATTTGGAATATGGTTGAACTCCTGTGCACTCATTTATACAATTTTCGAATTCAATAAATATTTCATGATGTTGTATGTTACAATGTTATAGAATCTGTATAAATTTGATGCAGTTTTAAAGTTCAATTGGTGAATTATATTACTAAGAAATATAACTGTAATAATAGTGAAGTATATCACTAAGAGTGTCAACATATTGAAACGTGCCCAACACGATTAATCAATATTTTCAGAATATATATTGTTCAGCACAAAAATTAAATTATTTAGCTGGAGTCAGCGTATTCCCCTTTTCCTTCTTTAATATTGTAAACAATCGTTTGGATTACGGAGTGGTCGTTTTGAAATAAATTATAAATATTATAAAGTGTATTTGAGTTTTTTTCTGTTGTGGTACGCTGAATGCGTGGTTATAGATTTTTTTTCCGGGCGAGGGGGGGGGTGTAGCCAAATGGTTAGCATGTGCGCACAGTAATTAGGTCTGTCATTGAGTCAATTGACGTGGTTCCGATTCACTGGATGCACGAGGGTTTCCCCTGAGTCCTCCGGCTTTTTCCCACTGCTAACGAGAACCCGGCATGTAAAGCGGAATATTGAAATAAAATTGAACCACGTGTTCGTACCGAAATGACCTGGCGAAAGGAAACTGTTTTGAATTTTGTCTTAGGATATGACGTAGGATTTATTCGCAATGTTCTGGTCAATTTGAGCCACCCGCAATCTTATGCGTTGCTGAATTTATGAATAAAATGACACGGGTAACGAAGATAGTAATGTACTATGCAATACGCTATGAATGAAACTTTGACTAGATAGCAACATTTTAACAGCCAATATCGGGATTAATATCGGGATCGAACCCGTGGCCACTTGGATCCCTAGCGTTAGATTTAGACGATAATACTGTCTGTTTGAGCTTTATCTACACAAGAGTCATACATTAAAGGGTGAGACCAAGGATTTTCAACAAAGGTCTCCATAAATCTGAAACATAGAAAGGGGATGGATGACCGAATGGTGCGAGTGTGCGCTGTATGACAAGGTCTGTCATTGAGTCAAATGGCGTGGTTTCGATCCTCCCATTGCTTAATATCCCAACGCGCATGCGAATTATTTAAATGAAATTGAACCGAAAAGTTGCGTGCACCTTTAGGGAAGTATATGTGCACTAAAGAAGACCAATATCATAGCAGGCACCGCAAGTTGTTTCCCATTGTGTTTAGATAAGCTTAATAATGATAGGGAATATTCCAGGTTATCTCAGTGACCTTTTAGTTTCATCACTGATAAAGCATGTCATGTCTACTATACACAGTAAAAAAAAATTCTAATTTACCCTCTAATGTTCGCATATTTGTTTGTGATCAACTGGCACCACACAGGCTCAGTGAGAAAACCTCTCACAAATACTAGGTCAGTGGTGTAGGAAGGAACAGGCTAGCAAGAAAGAACATTTTGTAAGTACCCTGGACAATTTCGTAACACTCGTCATTCTCTGCAGACGGTATAAACAAGGGGGTTCTTTTTAATTCAAAATTCTAACAGTGCATCCCTACCAGTAAAGTACCATCCATAATTTTAACAGTGCATTCCTACCAGTCCCGAACGGGTGTATTAATCATACTGGAATAGATGTATAGCATAATATAGCCATGTTATATGTTTGGCACTGCATGATCAAACTATTATGAAGTGATGATCGAGAATCAAAATCTGCCAGTATCAGAAACCGTGTGTTCTAAAGAGATGATGGCGTTTAAGGTCCACTCGACATAAACTAGGTTATTTCGGAACTAACATAATAATATGGTTCAATTTTATTTCAATAATTCCCTTGCGCGCAGAATTCTTTAGTACTGGGAGGAACCCAGAGGACCGAGAGATAGGCTACGAGGTTGGATATGCGATCTTACTCCTGGTCAAGTATAACTGCAACCACGCCAGTTGACTCAATGACACACTTTATGACACAACGCGCACCTGCTGACAATTCGGCCATCCATCCCCCATGTGATCGAGCAAGGTCTATCCACAATCAATTTTATCACTGTAAAACCTTCAATGAGGTATGGCAAGAAATTTCCGCGATACTTCTCCAAAATGTAGATCAAATCTTATCTTTCTAAGGCCAAATAACCCATATAAAAACTTATCTATTTTCCTAGATATGCCATATAGCTGGTCAGTCATGAATACAGAAGTACTTCTGACCTGTGTGTTCCTTACTCTCGTGGTTGGTGATTACCAGCCTAGACCAACTTATATTCCACATGATGGATATGGAGAATTTACTTTAACAGGTTACTGAAATTTGAATCATTCAAAAGGATACTGTTGATGATTTTTTGTGTTATATTTTAGAAAGTCTGATGAATAACACTAAATAGTTCAACAAGGCTAATTAACGCCATTAATCGCATTTTCGTCCATTCGTTTTATTGTACTCTGTTAGAATCAAGACTCACAGTTTATAATTTATATTTTTGGACCAGTTCAGGAACTCGTACCTTAAACGCTACTCATCTTGTTTTTTTTTCTTGGTGTTACGCTCTTCAAAAAAGCTTAAAGCTGCAATTTCATATTTTTAAGTTATATTTTTAAAATATATTAAAATAAAGCCTTAAAATAGATGGTATCTATAAACAGTCCTACCTTGTTGAAGAATAATCCTATTAATCCTATAATTCACTATTGCCAGTTTAGAATTGACAAAACATTTTCAAATTCAAACGTTTGAAGATAACTATCGCATGGGGAAATGGAAAACAAGGGGGGTAATTGTGTTATTATATACTATGTGAAGGATTTATAAGTGCGGAAAATAAGACCTATGATTGTATAATAGTGAGTTGACAACATATTAAGTAAAAGACATAGAAATAAATATGTTTTGACTTTCTTGGAAAATATGAAATTCCCGTTACATCTTTCAACATGGCCAGTTCCTGGATCAAAATACGATCGTACTTGTTTTGTTATAGTTTGATTTAGATGAGCCTTTTGTGCTCGTACGAGAAAATATTTAGTTTGGTTTTCTTTTGGACCTTTTACAAGAACATCGTGTATATATAGATTTATTTTTTTCTTTATTTAGATGAAGCCGGTATAAGTAGAGTTACGTTCATCCATCAGCCTGGGTTTAAAGAGGTCATTTTTACCAATGATGCTGTTAAAGGAGGTGACTAGATTTTGATCTCTTGAAACCATAATGATATATTACATGTATTTGGTGTCCTTCTCAGATACAGATGACCAGGAAATCCGGCTTGAGGCCCTGTATTTGGTTGATAAGATTGTCAGTGGGGATCGAGGGTCAGGTTAGGAAATATCCCATAGTCGTTCGGGTTCGAAATCTAAAAAAACGTAAGCTCGCTCGTCGCTGTCCCACGTATGGCAGATCACTTTCAAGGGGATTGTCTTCCCTGATTGTCAGTGAGGCTGGACGGAGGGCATGGCAACGAAACCCGTCTAGAAGTCTGCATGTGACAACAAAACCGACTTCCGGTGTCTACCAATGCCAGTACGTCAAAGATACTTCACTAAAGGTCGGTACTCGAACGGCAGCTCAGCATCGCATTGAGAAAGTAAGATTTTTCGTATTTGATCGGTGGGTTTAACGTCTTCATCTCTTTGGGTCCATTGTATTAAGTACTAGTCTGGTGTATGTACAGTTCCCATTCCTAAATGCCATTGACACAATTTATCAGACAATTACCAACGGACCTACTATACATATTCTTTTTCCCCAGATCCCACGGTTTCCAGCCACTGCTCTAGACCATAAATTGACACACTCGCTCCCCCTCTCGCTCGTTAACTTGATTATTGTAATTTTGTTATTTGTTACAGTTGATGGTATGTGGAGGGCTCGAATTGATGAACATCAGACGTCGACTAAAATAATGTACTGGGTCTCTGTAGTAATGAATGGTGCAACATACACAAATACACCCTACACATGGATTAAAGGTACATTGTAACTAACATAGCCCTATCTTAACACGTGGAATCAAGGTACTAACACGTGGTTAGTAACTTTTGTGGATTGCGGGTCAAGAAGGGGTTCATTTGCAAACTAAAGGGTTATTATATTTAGTAGCTTGTGACAAGGTTCTTTTGTGGAGAGAGGGCGCACCCCTCAAACCGAATGCCATTTCGTAGTATAGAACAATTCACCTCTACTTATAAACACGGGCGTGTTTAATTATGAGTTATTAAACACTGGCTTATTCTGCTTTCTGGGTAAATTTAAGATCCACTACCAAGCCTGCCTGGTAGACGAACCAGAGGTGCTGTGATATTTAGAGATGACTTTAATGGACACCATGTAGACACAAACCACTGGCGAATTGAAGTTTCAGCAACAGGAGACTGGGTAAGAAAACTTTTATTTTAACACCATTTCGTTAAATAATATGTTTATGTGGATGATAACATTCAACCAATGCAGTAAACATGTTAAAACCATTAATTATTATATTTTAGCATAACGAATTCCAGATCTACACGAACGACAAAAACAATGTTTACGTTAAGAATGGACATCTTTATCTCAGACCGGTAAAGTGTTTTATTTTCTTTAACATTTCTCATAGAATTGTAATAAAAAATAGCATCAAAGTTCTAATAAAAACAGGCGCTATTAATGCCCCCAATGAAAATCCAGTTGGGTTTTCGGGAAGTTATAATCATTTCTTAAATGATACAGGCAATATATAAAACGTCAACTAATCTGGTAGTTTTAGGTGATTGTGATCACCGAGTCAATCGAGAAGGTTGTTCATGATTGTCCCGGTAGTCTCGTGTATACCATCGGCAGCATTGGAAACCGAAATAATAGTAGCCCCTCATAGCACACTGTATAGCGTTTGTCCGATTTCATCCCGTTGGTACAGAAAAGCATTAAACATGTTAATTGTTTCTGAATCTTTGTATGCCTTACTCTTACTTCATTATCCCGGTTGGAGAGGGAGGAAAATGGGGTTTAAAGTCCACTCGACACAAACTAGGTCATTTAAGGACTAACACGTGGTTCAAAATTATTTCAATAATTCGCTTGCGTGTAGAAGTGTTTAGCAGTGGGAGGAAACCGAAGGACCCAGAGAAACCCCACGAGGTTGGACAGGCGACCCTACTCCTTGTCATGTACAGCCGGGGAATCGCAACCACGCCAATTGACTCAGTGAAAAACCTCATGGTACAGAGCGCACATGCTAACCATTCGGCCACCGAATCCCCTATCCCGTTTGGTGCAGAAGCCCTATTTGAATTGTTTCTGTAACATGGTGTTGTGTTCAATCTGTAAAGTCGTTCAAATTCGTGATCTCAAAACGTATCGTTTAAATTTTAAAATAATCCTCTGCTGCAACGATATCTCCAATAATATATTTGTCAGTATATCAATAGTTTCAACATTAATTTTAGACTCTTACCGTCGATCATCCAGCCTTCACAGAACATCAGCTACACAATGGTGTTATGGATCTTAAAAGTATGTTATCTTATTTAATTTGATTAATTTAATATAGTATTAAAGATACATCATGAAAGATTTAGGTAAATAGATATCCGTTTTTGATTTAGTAGTTCCAAAATAAATAATTCAAAAGTTTTGACATCTTCATCGTAGGTACGTTACTTGTTAATCAAGCCTCAGCTTCGCTTATCCCTTCTCCATTTTTAAACTAAATCATTAAATGGCGATCGTATTGAAATTTGTTTCAGAGTTGCGCCATCATATTGTCTATGTGGCGGTGTTGATTTTGTGGATATATTTCTAACTAATCATCTGAAGGCGAGGTAAAACCCCGGAATAGGCAGATTTAGCTCTCGTATAATGCATCTTAATTAAATTCGTCTCTTTATCGCCAGTCCTTTATAAAATTAATTATATCACAGGTAGTTTCGGCCATTTTGCGAATCCTACAACACCCCCCAACACACACACACACACACACACACTCCTTCGTACCCCCCACAACAAGAAATTCACTAGGAAGCCAACAATATTTTTCCTCAATTTTCAGAGGTGTTCGGAAAGTGCACAAATAATGGTTATCATGGTTGCTATAGAGATGCGAAAAAGATGGGACAATTACTGCCACCTATTCTGTCTGGGCGTCTCGAAAGTTTGGTTTCGTATAAATTTGGTATTTTAGAAGTCCGTGCAAAGTTGCCTAGAGGTGATTGGCTCTGGCCAGGTAAGTATTTGTTACCCCACTTACTGTCCAGAAAACCGCGTTGTCTCAACGATGAGTAAGGCGCTGACTAGCTAGCCTGGTTGGATCCATGTATTGACTACGAAAGTTGCGTCAGATATTGGATGGTCCTGGCAAGGACATTGTGTAGTCCTTCGAAAGGTATGAAAAAGTGCAAGGTCGTATGTATACAAAAGTACGGTAAAGTATACAAATTGTAGATACATAGCCTACGGTGGTGCAGTTGTCTAGAGAGTAACGCCTAAAGCTCTAGCTGGCCGGTCGCTTTTGTTTTCGATCCCTGTGACTTGGAAATAGGTGCGCCGTCTCAACCTCGTATGTTTACTTGGAGTACTTCCCCCCCCACCACACCGACAGGAAAGATCCCGGCGTGTATGCCAAGCATGATAAAATAAGACAACTTGTCTGCGATATCACCATCGGTGGAAGCGGAAGCTATACATTAATAGAAGCAGAAGTAGATTATTGATCTGACTCTCGATTCCCATTTTAATCACGAAGGTTTCTCATTATCACCATCAGCATTACCACCTACCACCATCAGCATCATCACCATTATCACCATCAGCATTACCACCTACACCATCATCACCATTATCACCATCAGCATTACAACCTACCACTGAAGAGGGATTTCTCTGACCATTGCTTCAGGAATATGACCTACCATCAGCATCTTCATCACCATTATCAATCTTTTTTTTGTTATTAAAGCTATCTGGACCTTGCCAACTCATGGGTCATATGGAAGTAATTCTGTTTCCTGGGCTGAAGTCGATTTATTGGAAGCAACAAGTAATTATTTTTTTTAGTTTCACCTAGTAATAATTAAAGTCACATTCAATCATGGGAACTCGGTCAATATAGTCATATTCAATCATATTGGAATAGCCACCCCTGCAACTCGATGAATATAGATAGTTACATTCAATCAGAGGGTAGCAGCTTCGAGATTTTCCAAACTCAGTTCTCTCTTGTCAGCTATGGTGTATGCAAGACTGACAAAGCTAATATATATAATGGTTCAAGTTGTATGAAAACCCTACGTGTAGACAAAAACTGCTATCCTGTCGAATATCCGCTGGCGGTCAGTGTGTATGAAAAATGTAGGTGTAGAACCGAAAACTGTTGTCCGGTCACATTCGTCCCCCTCGTACTGGCGACATAACCAGGGGGGGGGGGGGTCTATAGTTTAACCACACTCTTTTCATTTTTTATGAAAACTATAATCCTGTGGGATCTTTGCACGTGTCATGGAATCACGTAGTTTTATTTATTTACATTACACAGTTAAACCGCCGAACCTCAAAAAAAAATCTTAAAAAAAGGAAACAGCCTGCTAATGTTGATTAAAATTGTCTCCCTTTTTTTCACCCCAGGCAACGAGGTCTTCCGATGTAGAAATACACCAAACTGTAATAACGGTGCAAACAGAATCACCTCTAATTTCCATTTCGGACCCCGAGCACAGACACACCACTTACCAACACAGAGGTATGCTTTATTACGATAGGGGTGTGATATTCAATAATAACAATATTTATATTTACGGTCATAGGGAGGTGGAGCATGACAGTCAATAATAACAAGACTTATATTCACGATCATAGGGAGGTGGAGTATAGTTTGGATGCAGCTATGGCGGGTATGGCGCCAGGCAAGGTAAGCTTACTCTTCCGGACACCTGTTACCACTGTTTGTTGTGAATCTTGTACACGATGAACACTCCATTTGCTGATTACACTATTTTGCCTGTTACGTTTTTTAGGACTTCGAATTTTGTCTAATGGTTTGGATTGTTCGTACTTGGTTTTTTTTTATGATATCCAATAATAACAAGACTTACATTTACGACCATAGGGAGGCAGGGTGTGCTATCCAATATAACAAGACTTATATTTACGACCATTGGGTGTAGGGGTGATATTCAATACTAACAATATTTATATTTACGATCATAGGGAGGTGGAGCATGATATTCAATAATAACAAGACTTATATTTACGATCATAGGGAGGTGGAGTATGATATTCAATAATAACAAGACTTATATTTACGACCATGGGGCGGTGGAGTATGCTATCCAATAATAACAAGACTCATATTTACGACCATTGGGTGTAGGGGTGATATTCAATAATAACAATACTTATATTCACGATCATAGGCGGGGGGGGGGGTTATTCAATTACAACAAGACTTTTATTCAACAACAGCTAGGTGGTGTGTCATTTTCAATAATAAACAATGTATGTATTTTAATACAATAATACATATACATAATAACTTCACTTAATAATAAGCAGTAACCGTGATCAATAGTTATTGAACCAATGAATATTTTAATAAAAAAGCAAGTTGGTTGGTTGTTATTATAGTAAATCGTCATGTGTCAAGGGAGACAACCCTTGTGTTGCCATTTAACATGCATTGTACACGAATTAAATGTCTATTGCAGGCCTTTCTTTAGGTCTGAAATGTTATCTGAATTATTAATTACACATTAAATAACTTATCCAGGCTATAATCAACTCTCGATGCCATCCTTAGCCAGTGATATTTACTGAATACATTTCGTGATGGATAACTTAATGTAAAAATGGAAAATCGAGACTTTGTTTATTACCGTTCCAACGTTAGTAATGCCGATCGAGGCTGGTCTGAAATTTGATTGCTAATATCTCTGTTTAAAGTGAAGCAATTTGACAGACATTTTCAGCATATTCCCTTTTTCTGTCAGCTCTGTATTTAACCTTTTAAACGTTATGTCCCTTTAAATCACACGTTCATTGATATTTTATCTTTGTAGACGCTTGGATCATGGTGATTATCAACAAGCTTTCCATTTGATCTCTAATATCTCTGTTTAAAGTGAAGCAATTTGACAGAAATTTTTGCATATTCTGTTTTTCTTGTCTATATTTTAACTATTATAACTAGAACTGCTCGTCCTTTATCTAATCTTTAAATCACGTATTTATTCCTATTTTATCTTTGTAGACGCTTGGATCATGGTGATTATCAACAAGCTTTCCATACTTGGAAATTGGAATGGACTCCCGAACACATGATGTAAGTATACCCTGTAGCAGTTTTCCACCTATGTCTTTTATTTCTGAAATAACTTTTACAGAAACAGGAAATCACTTGGGGGTAGAACATCAATAACATATCCTTGAATCCCTGACAACCAGAAGCAATTCCGGATATTTCTGTACTTATAAGCGCAAAAAGAAAAGATCCTACATCCAATCGATGGGTGTTTACAAAATCAATCGTTATATGCATACAATGGCGGCTACCCTTTAGTCATGAATTAAAGGGGAAGGCCCAGGATTTCAGGATTTCAAGGTTTCCATAAATCTGAAATATACAAGGGGGTTGAATGACGGAATTGTCAGCGGGTGCGCGATGTATCATAAGTTGTGCCATTGAGTGAACTGGCGTGGTTTCGATTCCCTGGTTGTACGTGGCTAGGAGTAGGGTTGCATGTTCAACATGGTGGTGCTCTAGTTTCCTACCACTGCTAAAGACTCCCACGAAGAAGCAAATTATTGAAATAAAATTAAACCATATGTTAGTCCCGAAATGACCTAGTTTGTGTCGAGTGGACGTCTCTCTCTCTCTAAAATATATACAGACATCATCTCTCCTGTAACACAAGCCCAAAAAACCGTCTCGGTAGTAAGCGCTCTAGTGTGTCCACACACTGTCATTTGAAAGAAAATCCGACCAATGGGAGTGTTTCTTGGGATATTAGGAATTAAGAGGGGATTATTTCCGAATATATTTAGAATTTATGGAAACCTTGTTGGAAATCATTGGTCTTATTTGAAATTGAATTAATATAAAATGGGTTTTTACGTCATAGTGTTCTGCATCCGCTGGGCTAATGGCGACGGACATACGCAAAGCAATGCGCTATAAGAGACCTTTCGCTAGAACAGAGTTCTATTACGTGTATACCATTGTATAAACGGGGCCTGTTTTTCTTTCCACTCGAACGACTATACGTTGTACATGCCATTTGCCCTGAACCACTGATAAGAAGGAATCGCGCCACAAATTCCTGGTGAACATTCTAGTCCAACGCTCCGCCAACGACGTACTGAGCCACTGCGACGCCCGGTTTATGATGATATAGCTCTGACCAACGCTATCAAATTATTCACTGGTCAAGTAGTTTATTGCATGTGCGTTAGAACGTAAGGTCTTTTATTGTTTCTCCGTTGGTATGCGACAAGGAATTGGGTTGCATGGCAAACACCTTCAAATAAAACCGAATACGTCAAACCAGATTTGTTTGGTGATGGTTGCAAACAAATGTCTGATGGTGTAGACTGGGCTTAAAGGGTTGCAACCAGGAAGAACCATTTCTGGAAATACAAGCTTTAATGGGAGGTCGTGGTAAGCAAGACTATTTGGATGCCTCACAGACAACACAAAGCGATGAGTAAACAATAGTAGTCATAGTTTGCCACAACAAGAATCGCTAGCCAATTTGTTTATTTCCGCACCATGAAACATGTATTCATGGTTGTATAATAGGTAGACTAATATTGTTCTGCAAAATATCAAAACAAAAAGATATCTTGTGGCGTTTTTCTATTATTGGCGAATACTTATAAATTGCATATACGAACTATAGAAACGCATCTACAATACTTTATTTAGAAATACATCCAAGAATATTTTGATAGTAAACATAAGTAGCAAGGGTGGGATTAAAAATTATTTCAAAAAGCAAAAGATGAAAAGCGAAAATCGAGAAACGAAAACTCTTGACACGTCGATAACACTCGACCATCTACTTCCTACTACCCTACATTCCCGTCATAAGAAAGCTGATAATGTCCATGTTCTAATTTTCGAATTTGTCGGTATTCCAGCCAACTGGTCGACGAGAAATACAATGAAATGGGGTTAATCGAATTATTACTTTCTGCACCGTTGCGTCGCTGCCCGGGCAACATTTCCCTCACAGCCCAAGACAATCGAAATAAGCTCAGGCCATTGCGTCGCCTTCATTTACTCGTCTGCTACTGACATATTAGAGGTTAAAGGAGCTAAATCGCTAACATTTGGACCTAGAAATGGACACATGTGGATCGCAACGCATATAATACTCTAATGCGATGTATATAAACAGATTTACATTCAATGGTTTCTGTTTTTACTCTAATGTCAAATCAGTTATGTTCGGCGAAATTTGCCAACAGTGTCAAATCGAATGCAAATTTCTAGCGTCTAGTTATTCCAGTCTACATGCGCCGTTTGAATAAAAAAAGCCCATCTTTTCCCGATAAGAAGACATCATCAATTTTGATTTAAATTGACAAATAATTCGTGTTTTCAATGTTGAAGATTTTGGATGATATTGAGTTAGAGACTTAGCTACTTTAAAATACATCATATTGTCACGAATTGTTATTAGTCGTGGCGTTTGGAGATCTTTAAGTATTAAAGCAACTGTTGGTCTTAAGAGAATACTCCGTTCTTAATTTTCAGAAAACAAATATTCGAATCATATTATATGTTAAACATACAGCTACAAATTTATATTATTTACAGTTTGTATGTTGATAACAAGGTAATGAACAGAATCGACGTACCTGGTACCACCATCTTTAAAAAATATGGCTTCCATGGACCAGATATATATGCTCATGGTTCCGGGATGGCGCCATTCGATGACCCGGTAGGCCTAATTAGCAATTGTAACACCAGTATCGCCATTATCGTAATCGTAACCAGTTGATTATCATAATGGTTGTCCTGGCAACGGCTGTAATGGTCAGTTTGGCTGAATTAAAAAATGGCACCGACCAATTCCGAAAAGTTCGGGTCATAGCAAACATTTTGATATACGGTGCCAAGCGGTTGCCAATAAAAAAATTCAATATACATAACCCTACAGACTAATACCTGTAGCGTCATCTCCACCAGTTGATTATCAACCATAGCAGTATTATTGTCACTATAATATTATCATCCTAATCGTAATTAGTTTATTATTGATCAACAGATTTAAATCTGCATCGGTTGAAGAAACTTTATGCAAGATCTAGATAAATAACCCCCAATTATTTCGCCAACAATAATGATTTCTTAGGAGTATTCTTAGCCGGCAACATCTTCAGTCCCTCCAAAAAATTATGTAGTCCCCCCCCCCCCCCCAACCAAAATTTTATGAGCTGGCCACGGGCCCGAATAGCTGACCGTTTCTGTTATATTAGTTCAGAAATTTATATTGAAAATGGATACTTTGAAAATTTCACCTTATATTCAGAGTGAAGTTGTGTTCTTATTTCTATTCTCTTGGTGTGTTATTTAATTTATCTTGCTATATCTTTTGTTTGAAATATTCTACGAAGGGCGGGATGTTAGAAAGGATATTAAAGCCAAATCCTAAACTATTCTTAAGTAAAGTCATTATTATTTTCATTATAATTATTATAATATTATATTTGTTTTAGATGTTCCTCATATTGAACAATGCCGTGGGCGGAACTGGTGGCATATTTCCTGATTGGAACGTTTATGCTTATCCTAAACCATGGGGAAACCATGACAAAGATCCAATCGGTGAATTCTGGTCAAAGAGACACAACTGGTTGCCAACCTGGAAGGGTGAAGATACAGCTTTGATTATCGATTATGTTGAATTTAGACATTTGTAATAAACTGTTTCTCTGTGTGTCTGTTTTATTTCTGTTATACCCAGCTAATACCGCAGTCATTACACCACCAGGGCTCACATATCAGCATTGACCGAAAAAAAAACCTTCGTGACATTTCCAACCTGTTCGTTCATATGGGACCGTTCATATGGGACGAAAAACCAATCATCACCGGAAAACAAACAGGACCTCTCCCAGGAGACTGACCCCATCATCATCGCAGCAAACTCCGTTTGTCATTAAGTTTGTTTATTTCTTTCATTTCCAAGGCGAGAGACCAACAGAACATACATACAATGTGTACAACTGTCATAAACTTTGATATAATGAGTTACTATACTTGGAATGTCTTAATAAAATATCAGTCAATTCATCGCGGTAACGTGAAAATATGAATGGAAACGTGCGATATAATAAGTATTTGTAGTAATTCAGGTCTGGGGTGTAAACTACACCGGGGTAATGTGACTACATCTGGTGGCCATATCTTTCTGAAGGCAAAATAGGTAAACTTTGCAACATCTCTCAAACCTGTCATGGATTTAGTTGACATGAGAATCTCGAGGTTGCTTATAGATGTTTGTTGATAAAAGTAAATCTAAGGTTACTGTATAGGGAACAGCTGAACATAATATGTGATTCATTTTTAATTTAGTTCACGTCACATGACTTACATATCATATCTATTTGCTGTTAAATTCAACATTATATTTTATTGACATGTAAACAGGTGTACCATCAACGTATTAAACTGAGAGAGAGAGAGGGAGAAAATAGGGTTTAACGTCCACTGGACACAAACTAGGTCATTTCGGGACTAACATATGGATTAATTTTATTTAAATAATCCGCTTGCGCGTAGGGGTCTTTAGCAGTAGGAGGAAACCGGGGTGCCCGGATAAAACCCACCAGGTCGGACAGGCAAATTGAGAAAGTGTCTAACCCTGTCCAATTCCACTTCATTCGGGAATCCTTTTTAAGTGTAATTGAGGCAAAAAGCTCCCTTAGGGAACCCAGGCATAAATGCTTTACAAGTGGAAGATGTCATGAGTAGGTCTATTTATCGTGAATAAAGCTTAAAAGACTGGACTAGCCAACAAAATAACATGTTTGAAATGCAACGCCTTCCACCGACATCCCCAACCCCACCCCCAACCCAGGCCATTCTTGCAAATACTATAATTATCATTAGGATTGGAAAGCTAATTTTAATCCATTAATATTCCCGGTTCATCTCATAAAGGCCTCGAAGGTTAACAAAAACAAAAAATATAAATAGTATCCACAAGCTAGCGATCGAAGTTTATTCTATACAATATTATTACAGATGTCTAAATTCAACATAGTCGATAACCAAGGCTGTATCTTCACCCTTCCATGTCGGCAACCAATTGTGTCTGTTTGACCAGAATTCTCCCAGAGGATCTTTAGCATGATTTCCCCACGGTTTAGGATAAGCATATAAATCTTTATCAGGAAATATACCAGCAGTTCCTCCCACGGCATTGTTCAGTATCAGGAACATCTTAAATGAAAGAAACATCTTGGTATTATAAAGTTTAACTTTGTTCAAAATGAAGAGATTTACGTAAAGATGTCCTTGCTTGGGTTGCTTCTGCTAGTATTCTTATGGATGTTGATGCTGATATTACTGGTCACACAGTGAGTATGACGCTGGCTAGCTAATCACAAGATCGTGGTTTATTCGGCATTTTCCCGCCTGCAGTTACTTCGAACTGGCAAGGGAAAGCGTCTTGTTGAAAAACGTCCCAAGTTAAAGGGAATCGAAATAAAAACATAACATAAAGTAATTTGAGCGACATGTATCTACTTTTAACTGTTAGAACAAAACCGTCAATCAGCTCTTTATCTCAATCTGGCATAAATGCTATATTGGTCGAAAATCAACTGGTGGAGATGGTGCTACTGGGATTATGTTAATCAAATGGTAAAGGTTGCGGTGAAGACGATGCCGGTGTTACAGATAGTAATTATGCCTACCGGATCATCCAATGGCATCGGTGTTATACGTGTTAATTATACCTACCGGGTCATCGAATGGCGCAATCTTCGAACCATGAGAATATATGTTTGGACCATGGAAGCCATATTTTTTAAAGATGGTGGTACCACTAGGCACATCGAGTCTGTTCATTACTTGATTATCAACATACAAACTGTAAATAATAAAATTGTATCTGTACACGTATAACATGTTCCTAATTAAGATGTCGATATTTTTTTCAAGAGGTTAAGAAATGAGTAATCGGTTCAGTGTAAAATAATATAATTGAATAAACTACAATATTTGATTCTACAAAATTATTTACAAATTACCATATCTGCTTTTGGACCACCACACGTTTGTTTATCTATCTCACGAGGGGATCAGTCAAGTGTCGGCCTGCTACTCCTCAAATAACAATTCTTTTTTTATTATTATTTTTCAAGCGTTAACGTTTTTATGGGCGGTCCCCAACTAAAATGTACCCCTAGGCACCAATTTTAATCAGTGAAGCCCGTGTTTTCCTGACTATTCTGAACCTGGCTTGAAATATATTACGATTATTTTTTTCTGCCCATAATGAAACTGATGCTGACAGATATCCAGCAGTCGATATCGGTATCCCAAAAATTGAAATGAAATGGGGTTTAAGGCCCTGCTATTCTCTCCGGACTTGACTATAATGAAGACAGACACGTTTCATACAGTGTGTCATAGGGGACATTTTGCCTGGACAATAGCGCTATGGCATACTCCTGAATTCCAACTGCCAACAGTTGTTTTACATGCACGCCATCTGACTGACTATACATTCCCCCTGCCAAGCCCTCTGTGATTTAGCACTATGCTAAATACTATGAAATTCTGATCTCAACGAAATACTTACATCAGATGATCTGGGTTCCATTCCAATCTCCAAGTATGGAAATCTTGATGATAATCGCCATGATCCATTCGTCTGCATGAGAGAGTAATTTTGAAACCATTTTATTCAATGGGCGTAAGATCGGTTACTTCATATAATCTCGACAAATAGATAATAAATGAAATGTAATGGGTTTTAACGCCCTGCTGTTCTGCTCTGATTGGGCTAATTAATAGGTAAATATGCCATACGGTGTGCTATGAGAGACATTTTACCCGGGCAACGGCATTTTTGCCTACTCTTATAACGGATCTGCAAATGAATTTTTTAAGTGCATGTCAGTGGACACACGGGAACTCGTTTTTCATCCCATCCGAACGACTAGACGACTGTCATTATCAGACCCTTCCTCTTGCGCTTCTGACAAGGCAAAACAAGTCGGAAAATCTCAATGAACTTTCTCGACCAATGCAGGTATCAGGACTAGACCTCCAGGCTAGCGATACAGCACCTTACCCACTTAGCCACCGTGGCTCCCAAATGGCTGATAGACCGACATGGATTCCATATAATCTCAACAAGAACCTTATAAGAACGTAACTCTGTGCCTGGTAACATTGTTCGGGTATTCACAATATTTAAAAGTATACCTCTCTGTTGGTAAAGGGTGTGACTGTGCTCGGGGTCCAAAATGAAAATTGGATGTGATTCTGTTCGCACCGGCATTTTTACAATGAGATCCAGTTTTACATCTGAAGAATTCGTTACCTGTTTGGTCGAAGGAGAAATACATTCATTCACAAATAGGTCATGGCTTTGTCAGCTTCCGATAAATTATTTATTTTTATGTTCTGCTATCTAATAATTAATAGTAATTATGACAATATAGAAAACCAGTCGCTTCCCTTCTCACAAGCATCTGTTGCAAAGAACCCACAAGATCTAAAGCACATTTCTATAGATACCATTACAGTATAATTTTCATTCCTGGCTTCCACGCGTGTGCTACAAAAGCTACTACAATAAGAATGCGTAAGAAACAAATAAGAATCAATCGTGAGTTATCTATGAACCGGAAAAACTTTCCACTCGGGTGATTCGTGGCGCATGTGAACACTGGCCATAACAACAGATGTTGTTTCGAAAAATCTCTTACGAACTTCAAGAACCGTGTACGACTCTCTATGAGTCGAAAAATAGTTTGGATTGGGGGCGATTCGTGGCATTCGTAGCCCACGTGGAAAGGGCTTAAGAGTAGAACAAGATTCTCTCTTCTCTCTGGTAAGATGATCTTTAACTAAAAACATAATTACTTGTTGCTTCCAATAAATCGACTTCCGCCCAGGAAACAGAGCTACCTCCATAGGAACTGTGAGTTGGTAACGTCCACATAGCTTTAAAAACAAGGGAGGATAAATATAAACAGCCTTTGGACACATGGATGTTTGTGGATGGTTGATTCCGGGTTGTTACTTGTTTCACTGATACTAATAACGAGAATGTCTGAACCGTTCTGTAGACTTTATTCCCGAACGACAGACAACCACGGTGGTTCACTAACAAGTATTGGTCGGGAAATTTGCAAGAAGGACCGCCTGGGAAGGAGCAGTGACTAGTCCTTCGTAAACCCGAGTATACATTCGTAGGTCGCTACTGTAGCACAGTGCATGACGTACACCCGTCTGGTTATGGGGTCAAAACTGTAGGACACGGAGAGAATAAACGTGCGTGTATGTTAACGGACCGTTTCCATTAAATATTGCAGACTCATGGAGAATAGACAAGGACACGTTGCAGTTCCGGTACAATCTGTGAATAGAATATGGATGTAACAATATGTGATATTTTGTTTCGGTCCCCGGCAATAGTAAAACGGGCGCTTACCTGGCCACAGCCAGTCACCTCTAGGCATTTTTGCACGAATTTCCAAAACGCCAAATTTATAAGAAACTAAACTCTCTATACGTCCAGACATAATAGGTGGCAGCAGCTGGCCCATCTTACTAGCATCTCTATAGCAACCATTAAAACCTTTATTTGTGCAAATTCCAAACACCTCTTAAAAATAAAATATATTAAAACATTAAAAATAATATATATAATATAATTCAACATTAAAAAATAATATATACAATATAATTCAACATTCAAAAAATGGTAAGGAATAAAGGGCAATTCCGGTTTTCACTGGGTTGCTGAAACCCGTTTAAATGTGCACAAATAGCTATAGCCTATTGACCTTGATTAAAAATTTCAGCTCAAAATAAGGCAATTAAATGCAGCAGCAAATCTAAGTATTGAAAAATGTCGCCAAAACTGTATCAAGGAGTGGCGTTTTTATTTTCGATTTCTGTAGGGTTGGTTAGTTGAATGGTTCAGCGCGTCAAGTCGATTACAAAGCCTGTCCAATCTCGTGGGTATTCTCCAGATCCCCCAGTACAAACGGATTATTAGAATAAAATCGAATCATGAGTAAATCCCGAAATGATCTGTTTTTGTCGAGTGGACGTTAATCCCCCTTTCCCTATCACACTTCGAATTCTAATGCCAAGGGTTCTTTCTACCCCTCAGTGTGTGTACGGTTGACTATGTAAGACCCGCTAGTGAGAAAGCCTAGTTTGGAAAGGTATTGAAGCTTCTTCTCGACTGACGACGGCATTCATACAAGGGGCGTCTGTAGCGATGTTGGAGCCACGGTGGCTAAGTAAGTAAGATGCTGGCTCGATAGTCTGGAGATATCGGGTTCATTGTCGTTAGGAATTTGATGTAAGAGTAGGTTGTAGTGCTGCTGTCCGTGCAATATGTCCCTAATGACACACTGTGTGGCGTATGCCCACCTTTATTTGCCCAGTCGGAGCACAACAGAAAGATGTTAATCCCGCATTTTATTTCAACTCCGTAGCGATTTAAATAAGGTTTTAATTGAGCTATGTAACATACTCTTAAGATCCATAACACCACTGTGTAGCTGTTGTTCAGTGAAGCCTGGATGGTCGACGGTAAGAGTCTAAAATTAATTTAGATGAAATTATAAGACTGACAAATACTAAAAACGTACTCAATTTTGGGGATTACAATCAAATACTGACCACCTTAAAAAGAAAACTTCCAAGAACCGTTGATGGTATAACCTGGCCAAAATATAAACTGATTGAATTTAATAATTTTTAACCGATTCATTCAAATTTCAAAATACCAGAAGACTCAAGTGGCTTTTAATTTTGAATATCAGTCGCATACACAGTTGGCCTTAATTCTGAGTGTAGGTCCTTTTGTCGAGGGTAGATCTTATGGAACTGAAACACAAATAATTTAACCTGGCCGTATGTTAAATTGAACCAATTTGTGCATAATCAGTATTACTGGCGTTGATCCCCACTCCCCCGGTAATTTTGCAACTAGGGGAGAGTCATTTTACAAGAATCTGTTTCAAAATCCCATTCAGTTTCCAAGCATGAAAAACGATAAGTGCGATTCAGTTTTGAGCATTGATAACAACCATATTTATATTTTCCATATTTTAAAGGGCACTAAATTCAATTTGGAGCATTATTAGCTGCCTGTTGTATTGGAGCAGTGATACGTATTTGTCTTAAAATATTGCCAATTCTTTGCGAAAAAATGATATAAATGGAATACTTTACCGGTCTGAGATAAAGGTGTCCATTCTTGACGTAAACATTGTTTTTGTCGTTCGTGTAGATCTGGAATTCGTTATGCTAAAATATAATAATTAATGGTTTACAACATATATTGAGGTTAGTTGCATTATTTTAAAGACAAGTCTTCAAATTTAATATATTGAGCAAAACTGGATTTTTTTTTATGAATAAAGGTTTCTTACCCAGTCTCCTGTTGCCGAAACTTCAACTCTCCAGTGTTTTGTGTCTACGTTGTGTCCATTAAAGTCATCTCTAAATATAACAGCACCTCTAGTTCGTCTACCAGGTAGGCTTGGTAGTGGATCTTAAATTTACCCAAAAAGCAGAATTAGCAGATGGTCAATGAAACATAGTTGAATACGCCCGTGTCTTAATACAATTAGAGATGAACTTTTTCACATTACGAAATATGCCATTTGGTCTGACGAGTGCGCCTCCTGTACAAAAAAACTTGGCAAATGCTACTGAATGAACTGAACAATTTTCTAGATTGCAAATTGCCATTGACTGGGGAATGTATCAATGATTTGAAATTAGTTACCTTTGATCCATGTGTAGGGTGTATTTGTGTATGTTGCACCATTCATTACTACAGAGACCCAGTACATTATTTTAGTTGACGTCTGATGTTCATCAATTCGGACCCTCCACATACCATCGACTGTGAAGAATGATAACAGAAGAAATTTGCAACATAATAACATACCAACGAAGAAAATACTATTATCCACTAATAACAAGTCGTTTTCCGGTGTGATTTCCCCTTGTCAGTGATGCAGAAGGACTCGGAGGGCCTGACAAGGACAGCTGCCTAGTCGTTCGAATGGGATGATAAACCGAGGTCCCGAGTACACATTGGGGTGCACGTAAAAGATCCCTTGGCAGTTGGAATTCGATGTAAGAGTAGGCCGTAGCGCCGCTGCCCGGGCAAAATTTCCCTCATAGCACACTGTATGGGGTATTCCCGTCTTCCATTAGCCAAGGTTAGGTGCAGAAGAGTAGGACGTTAAACCCCATTTCATTTCATTTCATTTCAATAACAAGTCGAAACACGTCCAAACTACAAAACACTCAATTACATTATAATGTGTAGCTGAAGTCCATTAACTAGGATGACAAAGGTTCGATCCAGGTGTTGGCCAAGAAAGTTCTCAGGGATTCTTCAACGTGCTTTCCCATGGGTATTTGCGTAGAACATATGGCCTGTCCAGCCGATCGCATGGAGCGGTCAACCTGCTTTTCTAGAAGTCAAAATCTAGTTACCTCCTTTAACAGCATCGTTGTTAAAAATGACTTCTTTAAATCCAGGCTGATGGCTGAACGTAACTTTATTTATACCGGGTTCATCTAAATAAAACATATAAACATACTTTATTTATTCCAGGATTATCTAACTCAAAATAGGGGGAGGCACGCTAGCTACGTGGGCAAGACGCTGGTTCGCTCCCTGCATTTGCCGAGAAAGTTCATCCAGATTTTCCAACTTGGTTTCTCCTTGTCAGTGATGCAGGTCGGACAAGGACAGCGGTCTTGTCGTTTGGATGGGACCGAAAACCGAGGTCCCGCGTATACGTTGGCGTGCACGTAAAAGATCCCCTAGCAGTTGGAATTCGATTTAGAAGCGTTATGACGTCAAACTACATTTCAACAATGTATGTATAAATACATTATATTGTGTAATTTTTGAAAAAAACACAAACACAACTTTATGGATAACAATCACTAGCAACTTTATCAATAAATTTGTGTTTGTGTTTATTTCAATGTTAGTCCTATCAATACATTAATTATATTGTGTAATTACATTGTAAGTTAACACGGATGTCATTACAAGTGTCAGGGGCGGATCCAGAGGAGGGGTGGAGGTCCAACCCGCAACCCCCCCTGCTCAGCTACATAAAAAAAATAATGCCTTGCATCAATGAAATTACATCACAAAGTGATCCTACATCAGTATAGAACGATTTCTCTGTTTAAAAAGCTCAATTTGTATGTATGCCTATTTAATTTAGAGACGATTATGGCAGATTTCCCTAACCGAAAGCTGGCAAACCCCCTCCTGCAAAAATTCCTGGATCCGCACCTGAGTGTCCTAAACATATTAATGATATGTGAATTTCTGACATAAGCTTTGTCATATGTAGTCTTTCTAAAGAGAATGATTGCCGCGTTGCTCAATAAGTAATAATGGTTGTACCTCCCAAAAAAACCCACTGTGTGTAGTAAATGGAACAAACCTTTGAAAGTCAATTATTTATGTCCATCATGGGAAATAAAAGTTGGCTCATTTAAAGAAGGTCGTGGGTGTAGACATATTGCGTTGACAATATGTTTTTATTTTCAAGAACCCGATCAAATAGACAAATGTTTATCTGGCCATGTGAATGATAAGATTTATCTACATTCTGGGGTTGTTTTTTGCATATTGTTATTTACCGACAGAGAGTTCGTCTCCTTACAGTGGTCGAGCTATAGGACACATCCGCACTAAAACATCCTTTGTTTTGATCCCACTGTGAAAAGAGTAAGGTGTACTAGTCGTCCGGATTTGAAAACAAAAAAAAAAAATAACTAGTCCCACAGTCCACACATTTATGCGAATGTCAAAGAACACTCCCCTGATTTATATCCCTAAATTGACAAAATGAATATTATGTAGCAAAGCCCTGTATATGGAAAGTTACAACCTCATTTACAGGCGCCATTTTGAGTCCAACCTGTGACGTCATGGCGTCATATAGTTTTTTTTTCTTGGTATAACGTTTTACGGGCTGCAGTTTATCCTAAACAAATTGCAAAAGAAACTAATGCAGTTTGATTCAATGATACATACTCAAAATCAGCCGAATTAGGCTAGGGCAAAATGATGTAAATAACATAACATAATTAAATACCGCCTTCTTCAGGAATTATCTGAGAATGATATCTCATAATCAGTGACTTTCAGTAGTAGGGGAATAAGTAATTTATTTTTATATTCCTAAAACACAGAGTGGTTATGCAAGTGAAATGTACCAAACATTAAAATTTGACAAATATTAATTTAAAATGTGTTTTTCATTTGGTAGCGGGTATTTCCTTCGAAATGTTGGATATTACTTGTAACATCTCATTTACACGGTGTTTGATGTCGGCTGATTCATTTCGGGTCCGAATCTGAATGCATGATGACAGAAATTCAAAATGGCCGACAAAATTTAATCCAAAATTGCGGAATTTTTTTTAATATGTCCTATATATGTGTTTTGAGGTTATAGGGTTCACTTCTGATCTCAAAAATAAATTTCGAGCATTCTTGATAGTAGAAATGCAAAATGGCCGTCATATTGAAATCCAAATTGGTCCCACCGGAACCCAATTGAGTGGGGACCCCTCGTTGGGCCAAGTTCGGGGCCCCTCATTTCCATAGTGTCTTTTGCTTGAGAAAAACTATGGCAATCACAAAAGCCTGTCGTGAAATGAATAATAGTCAGGCATGAACTCGTGGTAACTTTCGGCCGTGATGCTACCAGAGACAGAACATGGGTCGAGATTATCTAAACCATAATGCACCGTGTAGTTCGGATAGAGTCTTTAAACCATGATGTACCCTGTAGTTCGACGTACTCCGATAGCGTCTTCAACCATGATGTATTAACCATGTAGTCTCTAAACCTGTAGCTCAGATAGAGTCCCTAACCCACGTTTACACTGTGGTGTGAAATAAACTTTGAGTTTTGTAAAAACAAGGGCGGTCTTTAAATGAGTATGAATTTACGGTATGTTAATCCCGAAATGACATCGTCTCTCTTAAAGCGGGAATTTCATATTTTCTAAGAAAGTCAAAACATTCTATGTCTTTTGCTCAAAAGGTTGTTAACTCACTATTATACGATCATGAACAATATCTCAGAGGCATTAAAATCACTGACACGGGCTGTCAAAGGAAATAATAACACAATTACCTTATTTTCCCATTCCCCTCCATGCAATGGCGATCTTCAAACGTTTGAATTTGAAGTTGACAATGATATTTTTGCCAATTTCTAAACTGGCAATAGTGAATTATAGGATTAATAGGATTATTCTTTAACAAGGTAGGACTGTTTATAGATACAATCTATTTTAGTGCTTTATTTTAATACATTTTAAAAATATTACTTAAAAATATGAAATTGGAACTTTAAATAAATATATTGTTAACGCACTTTAAATATCTGTATGCCGTAAACTTGGTGTAAAAATTCCTAGGTACACACAGTTAACCACCCATAGATGTTTTATTCATACTTATTCAGATGAATGTACCCCCCCCCCCCCCGCATAGTTAAGAATTTCCTTGTTTCACTAGAATGCCCAACCTTTTTTTGCCCACGGCACACCTTGGAACAGATGACGAAAAAAGATGGCTTTATATGAAAAATATTTGAATTTTGAAAAGTAAAAACATGGCAATTCATAGACGACATAGAACCGTGGACACAGACTAGTCATAGACACACAGAATGGCAAACGAAATAAAGAAAAACACAGCAAATTTTATTGCAGTTTTTTTCGAATTTAATCAGTCAAATAGTTTGCTTTCTTAGTGATAAATTTTCTTAGTGTGTCGTTCAAAATTTCGCGGTACACTTAGATCGATCTCACACTGGTTGAGAATCGCTGTACTAGACAAACAAAACATTTTGTATTAATGTAGGCTTTTATAGATTGAACATTGAACAATAGCCGATAAACGTCGCGTTGTGTAAAAGATGCTCTAAGCGATTTTAATTTTGGTTTGTTTTTTTTTACAATTTTCCCGTCTGCATGAAAATTCTGATTTTTAAAAGCATATGCAAGTTAAATATCTCAACCAATCATGATAGCTGAAACATATTTTTTACTAGGAATACGTCACGATTCTACTAACTCCACCTTAGCTGTCGGGACTGGCAGAACTTGTGACAGGACTGAATTCCGCGATTCTACTAACTCCACCTCAGCTGTCGGGACTGGCAGAGCTGTGAGAGGACTGAATTCCGCGTCACTCGATTGTAATTCTGTCGATTCCGGACGTTCTGGACTGTGAATCGAGCATCCCCAATGAGTATGTCTACAGTTAGTGCCGCTTGAGAACAGACACCAAGCTATTTTAAGTCTTAAATCGAAGATTTTCGTCGAAAACACTAAACAAACTTCGAGAATTTTATTATTCTGCGCCCATTTAACAAAGATATTTTATAGCTGAGGCACTGGAGGCGCCAGCCTCCTCGCGAAAAAAAATCAAAGAAGTTGAACAAATAAAACGGGAGAAAAATGCTAAAGCCGATGAGAAAAATGAAATGTAACCTAGTTAGGGAGGGCCCCTCGTCTGACAAAAGGGCCCCTCTGGCCAAGGGAAAGGGCCCCTAAGTCCGAGTTAATCTTTACACTGTTATTGTCGAACCCACTACTGAATGAGAATGCAGTCATTGCACTGGTATGAAAATCATCAATCGAGACCCCATACCCCCCCCCCCCCGGATCCCCGCGAAAGAGGGCCCTCAAAATAGTATCGCCTCCACTATGATAAACCTTAAAACGCCCCTGCCATTTAATAAAATTGAAAATGTTTATTTATAGTCTTCGCCTTGTGACCAGATGCGAAGTGGGGTGGGTACAGCGGCGTTATAAAACGGTATACTATTTTTTGATATGGTGGGCATTTAAGACAGAGATCAATGTATGATGTGGCTGAGCTCTGTGTGTGAAAGGGCCTTGAGGTTTGAAAGTAACCGAAAGTGCTGCTAAACTTATTCCGGTATTTCAACCCGATATATTGTATTAGCACAATCGAGCGAACACTCAAATTGTTATTATGTTTTTGAAAATTTAAAAAAAATAAATAGTCAATTAACCTGTTAAAGTAAATTCTCCATATCCATCATGTGGAATATAAGTTGGTCTGGGCTGGTAATCACCAACCACGAGAGTAAGAAACACGCAGGTTAAAAGTACTTCAGTATTCATGACTGACCAGCTACATGTATATGGCATATCTAGGAAAATAGATAAGTTTATATATGGGTTATTTGGCCTTCTAAAGATAAGATGTTGATCTACATGTTACGATTTTCTATTGTTCATGATTCACTAAGTAAAGAAGGGAACCACTCTATTAAATAATAATTAAACATGCCACATTACCGACCTAACTAAACTGTACCCCCCCCCCCATTTTGGATTTGACTGTTTATTTTTTTTATTTTTCCCCTTTTAAAGCCATTTTAGAACTTCGGACGATTTTGTTTAAATTTAGGCTAGCAATTTAAACAACACCCCATCCCCACACGTTTTGTCTGTTTGTATTTAATGGACGTGTATATTGTGTTTGTGTGTATGTAGTTATAAGGATTTGAAGCAAAATTGTGATAAATTAAACAGTTTGAATATGTTTTTAGTCCTAGTATATCACATACTCCGCGCAGCGTTTCGTTTTATTAGGGGGGTTAGGATGGCCTAGTGGTCTAGAGTGCCGCGCTTCGACCTCTAGCTGGCCGGTCACCTCTGGCTTGCGGCTGTGGTTTCGATCCCTGGTGTGAGCGTATGTTGCATGGAGATAGGGGCGCCTTCTCAACCTCGTGGGTTTCCTCCGGGCATTCCGGTTTCCTCCCACTGCTAAAGACCTCTATGCGCAAGCGAATTATTGAAATAAAATTAAAAAAAACATATGTTGGTCCCGGAATGACCTAGTTTGTGTCGAGCGGACGTTAAACCCCATTTCTCTCTCTCGTTTGATTAGAGGTAATCCCACTACACACTGCTATTATGAGTGGATATTGTTGTTTTAAATTTTGATTGGTCAGTAGTCCGACTACCAACCAATCACTAGCTGCCCTACAAAAGCTTTACATTTAAAACGAGTGCCAATATTGGACCAAATATGTTTACATAACGTTACGTCATGGCTCACGATTTTATTATGCCTAATTAACCCGTGCATAGCAAAATACTGCAGTAAAACTAATTGCGTGACAAACGAGGCTACGTCATGGCTCACGATTATATTATGCCTAATTAACCCGTGCATAGCAAAATACTGCAGTAAAACTAATTGCGTGACAATTGAGGCTATAAGTCGAATGAAATGTAAACAATACTGTTTGGAAACGAACATACTTTAATACCTTAAATCACTGTCCAAAGTTTTTGGGAAGACCCAGATTGTATTGTTGCTGTACTTTAGTGATAGCTTTCATTGAACGGAAAGAATAGCCACACTCCCGCATAAGTTCAAGAAACAGCAATGGCCAGAGAGGGATTTCTCGGGCCATTGCTTCAGGAATATGAGTATATCATCAAATCACCCGGTTTGTACCCGGAAATGTAACTTTAAACAGCAGCCTACTGTAGTGTCGAATTTCAACTACCTAGAGAACGTTTTTGCGCAAGACCGCCTGTAAGCGGCGGACTCTTAATGTATTTTTTTCTGTTCAAATTTGGCGACCTTCCGAAGAACCGTAAAGGTAACAATTCATCTTAAAGTAATGAACTACAAAATATACCAAATCGTAGACTCGGTTTGCTTAAAAAAAAATCATCATGTTAATTTTTTGGTCTATGTTTACCAATCGATTAAAGATTGCAACTGCATTCATGTCATTAAAATATGTCTGGGTGCTTGATCTGGTAAGTGCACTTTTAAACGAGTGGAACACGTTACACGAGCACGTATTTATGTTACTAGGGTTAAAAGTTGTCGAGTTTGCTCGAGACCTATAGGCAATAGACATGAAAAAGAAACTAAGACTTAATAGATAATGGCTATTATCGTCGTTGAAGAATATGATAAAGCGGTTTTCTTCATTTACAGGTGCTTGTATGACGACAAGCAAATCACGTTACATGAAACATACTACTGGTTAAAGGTAATCAAGTTTGCTTTCGAATATGTCGACCATTGAAGGCGAAACCAGTGTCAAGTGTTTGACTCAGAAATCTCTTGGCGTAATTTGCAATTTTCGGAAACATCCATTTTTCCACGACTTAAACAACGATAATTTTAATTGAAAATTAACTGTAGATAAGCTTTCGGTTGGCTTGTATTCAACCAGATAAAAAAGGGCCCTTGCTGTTCACGTAAACTAAACCTTGACATTTGGGATTCGATATAATTGTCAAGACACTGCAATTTACCAACTAGCACAACGTATGGCTTACAACCGTCTTCATTAGTCCAGTCGGTGTAGCAAAGTCCAAATGCATTTCTATTACTGATACTTCACCATTTTCCCCGTGGCCATTAGCCCAGTCGGAGCACAACAGTAGGACGTTAAACCCCTAGTATGCATAGAACAACTGATAATTTTTCCAATCCATTTCCAACGACCCACTGTCTACTAGTTGAAGTTCAGTCATAATGTGTGGAGTTAGTTGTCTAACATAGCTTCTGTCACCAATTCAAGAGATGTTGAAGTCTATCGCTTGATCTCAACTAAATCATGTCAGATGTTCGAATCCTATTGAGTGGAAAGAGTCAATACGTTTCATGTCTGCAAATCTGATTAACATATAGATCTACATTTCGCTTCGTTTCTTTATACTTTCGAATGCCTCCAGTATATGAAGATATGTCCGGTTTTAGTGTGGAAGGTCGAGTAAGGGATCATACGATCGGCATTGGACTGTAAACACAACGGTTGCATCGTCGTCGCTACGAATGTCAACCCATAGTTCACCGCACACAAAGAAATCGCCACAACAGACCGTTTCATCCGAGAATCCCCCAGGTCTTTGAAAGGAACCAAGATCTGTAACTGTTGGATATAAACATATATTTTAGGTTTCATCAAGATGGGATGAAAATTGTCGGCTCTAAAGGGTCCACAGTCTTGATATTACAAACTTTTTACACTATTTGCGTAAAAGAAGCGACCATTTTGTCCGATGGTCCGATGTTCACGAAATTAGAACTCGACCGGCATCATGGTGTAACGCTGATATATTTAAATGTGTGATTATATCGGATTAAATTGGTGGTCTCAAGATGGACCACAAGCTAGAAACATGATTTGTCGTTCCATCGGGCCATAATCCAGGAAGTTGCGATCTAATATGCATGAATATGGACAGGAACTAAGGTCTTTGGGTTATTAAGCATACAATTCAAGTTTCATTGGATAAAAATTGTGACATCTATAAACGTCATTCATCGAACATTCCGAGCTCATAATCCACGAAGTTTCGATCCGCTACAAGCCAATGTGGCCAGGAACCTGATATTTCAAGTTTCATCAGAATCGGATAAAAATTGTGACCTGTAGATTGCACACAAACAAGTTATGGATGGACAGACGGACGGACAGGGGCGACGACAATGCAAGTCCACATAAAAATACACTCTTCGGCTGAATTTGTGGAATTATTTCATCACCACGTAGTAATTAAATGGGGCACTCGGTTTTATTGGAAAGAAATCATCGAGAACCGACAAGTATAGATATTTTATTGGCCGAAGGTTTTCAAATTGGATAAACTATGGAGTGAGTGTGAAGCGGTTTCAGGCGAGTTATTTACCCCTGAATTTGATTATCTCCCTTTATGTTAAACTTGTATCTGTGTATCAAGCGCCTGCAATAAAACTAGCACCACCACTAATGGACGTAACACATAGGATCAAAGGAATTCAATACTGTATTTTAATATAAATCTCTCAGTTGCCATTTATATTGTGCAACCAGGAAAGCCATTGTCAACCATCAAAAAGTGTCTTGAGTTAACGTTATTGACTGGATGCTAATATGAATACCAACAATCAGATTTAATTGAATGATATATTTGGAAGTGTATTGAAGCGAAAGGTTGGAGAAATGTGGAATGATTTTATCAATAACATGATGAAAAATCGATTTTATAATTGGTAATCGATATCGTGCTTACTAATATTATTACTGTAGTATTTTCAGAATACGTATTTCATGTTTTTAAAAAGGAAAATCACAGGGGCGGATAGAGAGGAAAGTTGCACGGTCGTGTTGTTTATGCTTGATCATCTGGGCTCAAGTTCAGAAAGCATTCCCAGACTTAAGATAAGAATTAACTCAAAATACAGCTCTTTTTTCATATAAAACTGTTGTTGTTTTAATGTATCAAATACATCAATAAGAAACTGTGTACAAATGCTTCTTTTACTAGATCAAAGATATTTCTTCTAAACAGTGACTGGAAGTTGGTGGAGTTGGAATTGAATGCATCAGATAATGATATCGATATAATACGTGATCTCACAATTAATGCTTTCGATCAATGAAATTGAATCACCATGTCATCAAATCAATTCATAATAAACATTGAAGGCAAACGTGGTGCTAGATTTCTATCTTTAAAAGGTTCAGTGCGAGTATATGCCCACGTACCATGGAGACTTTGACTCTGTTGTTTATTTCTTGAAGTGTTCATGTAGTTTGTTGGTTTTGTTTTGAAATGGGGTTTAACGAATGCTCCGACTGGTTTCGTCGTATCCCAACGACCGCGACTTTGCGTTGTTCCTTGTCACCACCACCACCCCACCCCACCCCCTCGTCAAGCACCAATGACAAACGGGAACCACGCCGGAAAACCCGATGAACTCTCTCAGCCATTTCAGGTTAAGGAGCCAACGTCTTATTCACTGGGCGACTGTGAATAATGCGTCTCTTTAAAGATCATTCGATATGATTTATTGGGATTATTGAGTGTTGTGTACTTTTGTGTCTTATCACATGTAAATGCGGCATGGATATCTTTGGATGGGAGACGACCTGAAACCTCACTTATGATATAATCAAACTTTTCCATTAAATCATTTCGCTTATCAATCAACGAGACCTAACGGAGCGTAATGATTTTGCTTCGTTAACGGTAATTGGAAAGTCTGGTAATAGGACAAGGAGAGAGTGGGATGGGGTTCAACGTCCCCTCAACACAAACTGGGTTATTTCGGAAATAACATATGGTTCAATTTTATTTCAATCATTCCCTTGCGCGCAGGGGTCTTTAGCAGTAGGAGGGCCAGAAGACAACACGAACACGAGGTTGGACATGCGGCCCTACACCTGGTCACATACAACTGGGGAATCGGAGTGAGTGTGAAGCGGTTTCAGGCGAGTTATTTACCCCTGAATTTGATTATCTCCCTTTATGTTAAACTTTAACGCGTTTTCTGTGTATCAAGCGCCTGCAATAAAACTAGCACCACCACTAATGGACGTAACACATAGGATCAAAGGAATTCAATACTGTATTTTGAAATAAATCTCTCAGTTGCCATTTATATTGTGTAACCAGGAAAGCCATTGTCAACCATCAAAAAGTGTCTTGAGTTAACGTTATTGACTGGATGCTAATATGAATACCAACAATCAGATTTAATTGAATGATATATTTGGAAGTGTATTGACGCGAAAAGTTGGAGAAATGTGGAATGATTTTATCAATAACATGATTGAAAAATCGATTTTATAACTGGTAATCGATATCGTGCTTACTATTATTATTACTGTAGTATTTGCAGCCTACCTCTCATTTCTTGTCGCTGGTTTATTTCAGAATACGTATTTCATGTTTTTAAAAAGGAAAATCACAGAGGCGGATAGAGAGGGAACTGGGGAATCGAAACCACAACAGTTGACTCAATGACGGGCTTTATGAGAATGTATACACGCGTGATAACCATCCAGCGACCGCTTGTAATAGGCCTGACTTTGATCTCTGGTAGATTTTATGCAGGATGTCAGATTATAAACCTCTTTTTGAACCAGATACGAGTCTCTGACCCTTGGTAATCTTCTCCTTCCTGCAATTGGTAGATTAACGTCTACTTCCATCCCAGACAACCTTCTATGGATAAAGTTAATAAAATGTGGACGTGAATCTTCGCACGTTTGTTTCGGTAGCAATTGTCAATCGATTGATGTCGCAATACTAAAATAGCTGCGATGACGTCATGGTTACTTTCGGGTTTATATCGTGAATCTTCGCACGTTTGTTTCGGTAGCAATTGCCAATCGATTGATGTCGCAATCCTAAAATAGCTGCGATGACGTCATGGTTACTTCCGGGTTTATATCGTACAGCTATATTCGTTTTAAATGATGGTGGTAGATATGTAAATAGAACATCTTTAATTAATATGTCATGTTAAAGCGTTAATTTCATATTTTCAAAGAAAATCAAAATATAATTATTTCTGTCTTTTGCTCAATAGGTTGTTATAGGCCTTATTTCCCACTCTTATAACTCATTAACAGAAATAAATAACACAATTACCTCCCTTCCCCCCCCCCCCAATGCAATAGCTATCATCAAACGTTTGAAGTTGAGAATGACATTTTTGCCTATATCTCAACTGGAAATAGTGAATTAAAGTCATAGTAAATTTTCTTTTCAAATCTACTTTATAGTCCATTTATTGTTATCAGCTTGGAATTCGTTATCTATAAATCATTTATTTTTGCTTATAACCAGATTTAAACCCTAGCGATGTGAAGCTGCATCTGAACGGGTAACTGGTTCAAAGTCTGTCCATCCTAGCAGGATTCTCATGGTCCTCCGGATTCCACTGCTGCAGTGTAACATTGTCTTATTGATAAAAGAGATCACTTTCGTAAATATACTCAAAGCCATTATAACGCATTGCCTAATTCGTGAAATATTTCTTGTAAACGGTTTTTTTTTGGGGGGGGGGGGGCTTTCCTATTTTTTGGCACAAAGGTGAAACTTTTGACGGGTCTCTTTTTGTTGAGTTCTGGGTTGGAACCCAATATCAGTTCCGTTTATGAACTTCGTTCGTTTAAACGCAGTCCCATGTGACATGTTTTGCACGTGTATTCAAAATCTAAACATCCATCACTTCGGAAAACTGCCACGCCTTACACAAGTTAACAGGAACAGAGCTATTGGCATGCTGGGTCAGAGGTAGCCGTCGTCAGACTCTTTAATGTCCACCCATCGAAGATTGTTCGCCTCGGACAACGCTTCCACGACACTGGAGGAGTTGCCGATCGACCCCAACCTGTAGTGAATTGTTTTATGAAATTATTCACAATTGCTTGTATCTCGATTTTGTCCAGATTTTATGTACATTTGTTTAAAACTTTTGCGTTTTTAGTGGCTTTGTTTGTATATGGTTTATTTACATCGGAGCAGAATATAACACATCTACATACAAAACAATACAGGAACTTAAACTAACTTACAGGAACTAAACTAAATCGGGAACTAGACTACAACAGGAACACATATAACATTATTACATCCACCATTCCGCCCCTCGACAAAGCAGCGGCTGAAATCTGGTGAGTCCATACGCCGGTCTCTCTGTTTTCATCTGCTCTTGTCGTCGTCTAACTGCGTATTTCCTCGGCTGCATGACGAATTCCGCCATATTGGAACTACTTTCAAGTTCCGAGTTACCCCTAAGTTAATCAAAGGGGCCAGTCTAAAAAAAAAACCGTTGAGGGCAAATTAAAGTTAAAGAAAATGTATAAATGAAATGAAACAGGGTTTATCGTATTTATTGCTTTACTCCGACCGGGATAATAAAGATAGAAACAGGTCACACAGTGTGTTATAAGGAAGGGACGATCCGATATAAGCGAATGTCGAAAGAACCTGAGATCGTTGTGAGATAAACCTATACCGCAAGTTTGGTTAAAATTGGATAGAAACTTTGAACTGTTGTAACAGCATTTTAGTTATTACAGAGTCAGCTTCGTAAATATATGGTTTATTTACATCGGGAACAGGATATCAAATAGATACATAAAGAAGTCTACATCTACACTACATAAACTATAAGTACTATTACTATACTGGAACACATCTAACTGTATTGTATCAACCATTCTACACCACTGCCCATGCAGAAATCTGATATCTGTAACACTACATACAGATAACAGAATATCAGCATAGTTGATAGACCTTTATTGAGAGCATGAAATAGGCATACTCCGGGAGGAGCGCCATTCCAAGTCTTCTGAAACTAACAGTAAACTCTGGCTTATAAAGCATACAATTAATTAAGAAAAGTGATACACAAGCGATGTACATATTTGGCATTGTTTATTTATGAGATTATAGTATCTGTAACTGCACTGCATATTTAATTAGATCGTGCCTTTTGTCAAAACGAGCAGAGGCCATTCGTGTGTAGTCCGTAAATAACATATTGAACACATTAGATGTTTTTTATAAGTCCGTGCCTTGAAGAAGTTGTGTCGAGTTGAACACGTCAATATCATTAATGATCAAAAATCAGCAGAGGTCAGAAAGTTCTATCTGTATATTTATATTTCAATATGATGTAGAGATCACTTTGTCACACTGTTGAATGTTTACAAACAAAATATGAACGAACGGACAGGGACGACGGCAATATATGTTCACAATGTCCACATGACACTGTGATCGCATAAAAAGATGCGGATGTTGACGCCTGTGTCTTATTCTTTAATTATTTTGTAGGAATTTATTTGTGTAATCTTTAAAAGGAGTGGGGGTAATGTCTACTCGACACAAACTAGGTCATTTCAGGACTAACATATGGTTTAATTTTATTTCAATAATTCGCTTGTGCGTAGGGGTCTTTAGCAATGACTTCGTCTGTGAGTAGGGCTCTTTAGCAGTTGGAGGAAACCGGAATACCCAGAGAAATCCACGAGGTTGGACTGGCAACCCTACTCCTTGTCACACCAGTCTGGGAATCGAAACAATGCCAATTGACTTCATGACAGGCTTTCTACAGCGCCTACGCGCTAACCTTTCGACAATGCGATACTTATTAGGGTTTCACACTGCGAAGCTTGTGTGAAACACTATTGTTTTTGTTAAAATTATTATTCTTATTATTAGGCTTTCAGACTTTCGTCTGAAAGCCTATTGAGATTACTAAAATTATTATTATTATTATTATTTACCGCGGGGGCCAAGTTCTCCATGATCGAAAGCAGATATCGATCTGAAATCAACTTTTCTTTCGGGAAACCATGTGGTGGCTACTTGATAAAGTATTTTCGAAAATTCTGCGCATACCGGAAGTGGCAGATCTTTGTACGTTGTCAAAAAATTGAAAATTGGCCATAGTTTCGTCAATTATTTACCCATTTTCAAACAAATGACATTTTCGGAAACCCTGAATCTTTTCCGAGCCAATAGCAATCTAAGATTTTGTAATTTCGAAACTTCGTCGCTGACTTCTAGCGTTCGAAAATTAAAAAAATTTGTTTAAGAGACAATTTTTTTCATTTTTCAAAATTTTCAAATTTGACTTATATTTTTGGATACCTTAAGTCCATCCGATTCCAGTAATATAAGTTTCATTCAGAGTTATCGCCCTTTATTTTTCGATTTTTTTCGAATTTTCTACCTATTTTGTGAGCTCGGGTTTCGTTATATGGCTGAATTGGCGAATCTGAAACTTCTAAGGCATGAAGCCAAATGACCATTGCAAGGAATAAAGCAATTTCAACAATGATCCGTAGACCGGAAGTAGTCGAAATAATGTGCAATATTTTGAAAAAATGCAAAAAATGGATAGTTTTGGGGAAAACGCGATTTCTCCGTTCGATGTCAATGGATTAAACAAATTAGGGTACCATTGGACTGCACTAGGATTGTACTATCGTATGATACCCAATTCATACGGATATTATGACCAGGCAGCAAAATATGGCACGCTGAAAATCAAGTATTTTCTGATTTGGAGCGTTTTTGGACGCCTATATCTCGAAAACTTAACCGTAACTTTTTCTTAAATTTTTTCTATCGAGAGTCCTTTCGGAGTTAATTTGCATGAAACCACCCAATAAGCCTTTGAAATATCTGGAATGGGTGAAATAACGGACTGAAAATCGAAAAAAGTCGAAAAATCGTGAAATTTTGGAAAATGCTCTACTATTTTTTTATTTGAAGAGATTTTTTAAAAAAGGTTGTATATTCAGATAGCTGACCTAATTAAGAATCTAACGATGTATAATATGTATGTAGTTATTGAAATTTAATTTTCGATATTTTAAATTTTTTTCATTTTTAGCACTTTTGAACACAGGATTTCTCAGGGGCATTTTATCTGATCAGATAATGTAATATATCATTACAGAGCCCTGTGGCTATTTTAGTGCCCAAACCGGCTATTAAAAATATTCCGAAAATAATAACCATACCGGAAGTATTCAAAAAATGAAAAAAAAAGGTTAAAAACATTGTCTCACTTGAGAAAAACTTGATTGCTCCCTTAGGTAATAGCGGACCAAAAGAACTAAAGTGTCGTTGGATAGCCCTATTAATGGACCATCATATGGTATCTAAATAATACGATTTCAATGGTAAGGAAATAAATTATTGTATGCCAAAAATCAAGTATTTTCCGCTTTTTTAACATTCCGAGACGCCCTTTTCTCGAAAACGACGCCTACGATTTTTCTTAAACTTTTCTTACTCAACGTCCTATCGGTTGTCTATATAGTGAATCCAAAATGAAAAGCATTGAAATAATATAGGTGGTCCAAAAATGGCCTCAAACTTTGAAAAAAATTGAAAAATCGTTAAAGTTTTGGAAACGCTCTTTAATTTTATCTTTTTTTCCAAAACTACTCAATGGATGTTTCTGACACTTCTGGTACAGAAAGTTAAGTATCCAAAGAACTTCGTAAAGCTATCACTACAATGATCGTAAAACCGGAAGTAGTCGAAAAAATGTCCGATATTTTGAAAAAAAAAATTTTTTTTTCCGAAAACTTTTTTATTTATGAATATTTTTTGATGGTATTTTACACAGGGTTAAAATATCATCCTACTTGAACAGAAATGAGAAAAAAAATTGTCTCGGTAATTTGCGTTAGCCGCCATCGGCTAATTTAGTTTTTCGTACCCAGAACAATTATTTATTGTTCGATTTGTATAAAACAAAGTTCATATGCTCCGTGGTCCCAATTGTAATATTTTTTGTTACGGTGAAATTTTTCTGTCGGCAACGGAAGTGACGTAATATTAACAAAAACTACAATTTTGACAGTTCTGTACCACTTTTTGAAAGCAAATGTTATTTTTTTCAAAACTGATATAACTAAAAGGATGCACCCTGCAAAGGTGCACAAAATCTTTAGCTCAGATTTTTTAATTCCAATTTCATTTTCGGGCAATTTCGAATAAAATGTAAAATAAAGTGTAAAATTCAGTTATTTACAACTCATTCAGCATCTTCATATTTTGAAATATTTATTTGTTATTTTCATAAACTCGTAGCATTAATCCAGACAAATAGAATGTATGGGAAAATTAGTTTGTAATATGAGCAGTTGCTGAGAAATATGCAATTTTGCATGCATCACTTTTCACGTTATTTTGCCTATAAAGGAGGGAATTATTATTCGATTTGCAATATTTTTTTTCCATTTGATGCCTAATGCCATTTTGGACTAGGTCAAGCCAATTTTACATTTTCACTGTGACCGGAAATGACGTCTTTTGGGCAAAAGCTGTATTTTTAACCTAAAAAACAAATATTTTATTAAAATGAGTCTGCCTTATAATATTTTTAGAATTGTGATATTTGATTCCCATCAACGAATAGAATGAAGCCATACGACCATACAGATACCACAAAATGGTTTCTAACTTGTACGGTTACAGAGAAATAGGCGATCTTCTATAAGTCACTTTTCAAGGGTTTTCGTCTATAAAAGTGTCAATTATTATACGATTTTAATAATTTTTTTACCATTTGATGCCTTATGCCATTTATGACTTCTATGAACTAAATTAACATTTTCAATATCACCGGAAGTAATGTAATTTTTGCAAAAAAACGTATTTTTAGCCTTCAAAACAAACATTTTTTTGAAGGGATTTATATTTATCATTCGTTTAACTTTATAATGTTTGATTCCAATAGGCAGTAAGATTGAATCAATACCATCATATTGATATCAAGAAAAGGCTTCTAGCATGTTCCCTTGTCGAATAATAGCCAATTTTCCCAGGGTCACTTTTAAGTTTTTTACCTTCTTAATTTCAGTTTATGGATTATAGGTTAATTATTTATTGCCCGATATGATAAAACAAAGTTTGTATTTTGTATGTTGCGAATTTACGACTTATTTTTCACCTATAAAAATGTCTTTCGGCACCGGAAGTGACGTATTTTGCCATAATTTACCATTTTGACCGGTCTTTTCGCCAGGAAATATTACTTTAACATATGGTAGAGGGTGTCACTGAAGCAAAACAACTAAAGTATAGTTTGGTAGCTCAATGGATCGGCTATGGTATAATAAACTTTCTGTATGATTCCTGAAAGCCGGTTCAGTGCTACTTGCAGGTCTAGTTATTATTATTCTTCTTTTGTTTTGAGTAGATCTCAGCAACTGCTTGTCGCATCGTTACGATTTCTTCGGTTTTACTGGGAAAGTGGGTGTGACTTAGAGGATAAAGCTATTTTGAACGTTCTGCGACAATGTGAAATGTCCGAAATCACCGAAGTTATTGTTTTTGAAAATATTGCAGTAATTTTAAAAATAATCATTGGATTTTAACTTTCGATACATTTTGGCATAGCCTGAGACAGGGCACATAGCTACGCTACTTTCGATTTTTGATTTTCGGCAAATCTTCGAAGATATTAGGCGCCAAATTTCGAAAATTTAAAATTTTACAAAAAACTTTTTTATTTATGAATATTTTTTAGTCGTATTGTGCACAGAATTAAAGAGTCATCTGCCTAGTGCAAAAATGTTAAAAAATTTTGTCTCAGTAATTTTCCTTGGCCGCTATTGGCTAATTCAGTTTTTCAGTCCTAGATTAATTTTTTATTGTTCGATTTGTATAAAACAAAGTTCATATGCTTCGTTGTCTCAATTGTCATTTTTTTTATTACCGGAAGTGTTTTCTGTCGGCACCGAAAGTGGCATAATTTTACCAAAAACTACAATTTTGACAGTTAGGTACCACTTTTCGAAAACAAATATTATTTTTTGGAAAAATTATTTGACTCAAAGAGTGTGCCCTTTCAAGGCGCAAAAAATGGCGGAAGCAGTTTTTTTAATTTCGATTTCATTTTCGAGCAAATTCGATTAAATGGCTAAAAATGGTGTAAAATTGACCCATTTACAACCTATTCAGGCTTTTCAGATTTTAAAATATTTCTTCGTAACTTTTATAAACTTGTAGCTATAATCCATACGAAGAAAATGTATGTTAAAATTAGTTTGTAATATAAGCAGTTACCAAGAAATGGACAGTTCTGTACAAGTCACTGTTTTCGTTATTTTGCTTGTAAAATAGTCAATTATGATTGGATTTTTATAAAAGTGACATCATTTGATTCAAAAAGCATGTAGCGTCATATCAAGTTGATAACAATTTAAAATTGACACCGGAAGTGACGTCATTTTGTCAAAAACTGCATTTTAAACTTTTTAAATCAATGTTTTATTCAACCAAGAATTACTTAATATGTATTAATAATTTTAACTTTTGGTTTAAATTCACATATAAACACAACTCATATGGTCATATACATATCATAAAATTGTTTCTAACTTGTTCGGTTGCCGAGAAATAGACGGTTTTCTACAGGCCACTTTTGAAGGTTTTTGGGCCATAAAAGTGTCAATTATTATTCGATTTTCATAAACGTTACACCATGTTATACCTAATGCCATTTAGGATTTCATACAAGTAATTTAAGATTTTCATTATCACCGGAAGTAACATCATTTTGGCAAAAACTGTATTTTTAGCCTTCAAAACAGATATTTTATTCAAATGAGTCTGTTTTGAAATGTTTTTCAAATTATGGTATTTGATGCCAATCAACAAATAAAATGAACCCATACGATCATACAGATACCACAAAATGGTTTCTAACTTGTACGGTTGCAGAGAAATAGTCGATTTTCTACAAGTCACATTTCAAGTTTTTTGGTCTTTAAAAGTGGCAATTATTATTCGATTTACATAAAATTTTCACTATATGATATCGTATGCCATTTCTGATTTCATAAAACTAATTGAACATTTTCATTAACACCGGAAGAAATGTAATTTTGTCAAGATCATTTACAAGTAACAAATGTATAAAATGAATTGATATTGCTGGATTTGGTTGATTCTGCATCCATTTTATTTGTGTGCAATGTTAATTTGGAAACCTGTTTAATGGTTTCGTTGGTACCGGAAGTGACATATGTTCAAGGGTAACTTGGCACCGGAAGTGACATGTTTAAGGGTAACGTGGCACCAGTGAAACCCGTCATTCCTGCATGCAGGTCTAGTCCTGAACTTGTTTTTATTTCTGTAGACAACTACACATGTTATTGTCATAATATGTAGTATGTCTCGCATTCATCATCATGTTATGTTTGGCGCATGCTTATATGATATTAAACGGCGTGTCACTCATATTCATTCATTCATTCTTTCACTTTGGCAATTTAAAGAATTGTTATTCAGGTGCTCCGGTTATCTCTGGCACATTGGGGGTGCTTTTATGTCAGGGGAAATAATATAAGTTGACAATATTATCTTTGGAGTTTTCTAATTCAGAAGTTTGAATCAAACTAATAGTCGCAGTTTAAAATCAAAATACGTTAAATTGATGAATCATATATATAATGGGATTTACAATGTTTTATTTATGTCTGGAGAAATAATGTCGTGCTCTTTTGAGTTTTCGATTTCGATGTGTATAAAATAAATAGTCATGTTTAAAAGCAAAATACGTTAAATTTATCATTCAATTGAGATTACAATGCATCGATCTTTATGTTCTATAGTGGAAGAAAGGTGGGGGTTTAACGCACACTAAACGTTACTTCTTGAAAAGGCTGGGGTGGAAACTACGCTTTAGAAATGGGGTCTATCGTCCTACTGTTCTGCTCCAAACCTGGGCTAATGAAGACAGGCATACGCCATACAGTGTGCTATGAGGGAAATTTTGCCCGGGCAACGGCGCTACGACCTACTCTTATATCGAATTCTAACTGCCAAGGGGTCTTATACGTGTACGCCAATGTGTACACGAGACCTTAGTTTTTCGTCCCATCCTGACGACTAGACAGCTGTTCTTGTCAGGCCCTCCGTCCTGCATCATTGACAAAAGGAAATCACACCGGAAAGTGTGGATGGACTTTCTCGGCCAATGCAGGGATCGAACCCTCGACCTCCAGGCTAGCGAGTCAGTGTCTTACCCACTACGCTTTATATCCCCCCTACTTCTAATGGCCTATACAAACGTCTTATTGGGAATGTATATTGTGGCCACTCCTCTTCGTCGTAAAAATACTTCAAATTCTCTCTTTTATTTATGGTTTTGTAGATTGACGTTTTGTTGAATAATATTGTGGTCATCTTGTAACAATTGGCATTCAAGAAAAACACCTATAACGAGTAATTGCTCATCTGGGCCAGACATTACATACGCCATGCAGTGTGTCATGAGGGACATTTTGTCCGGACAACGGCGCTACGACCTACTTTTATATCGAAATCCATCTGTCAGGGGATCTATACGTGCATGCCAGTGTGTACAGGGAGCTCATTTTATTGTCCTGGAAAAATCGATGAACTTCGGATCGAAGCCGTAATCCCAGGTGCGGATCCAGGAATTTTTGCAGGAGGGGGTTTGCCAGGTTTCTATTACGGAAATCTGCCATTATCGTCCCTAAATTACATAGGCATACATACAAATTGAGCTTTTTAAACAGAGAAATCATTTTTATACTGATGTAGGATCACTTTGTGATGTAATTTCATTGATGCAAGGCATTATTTTTTTTTATATAGCTGAGCAGGGGGGGGTTTGGACCCCCCCCCCCTCTGGATCCGCGCCTGAATCCCCAGTCTAGCGAGGCAGCGTCTTACTCACTAAGCCACCGTGGCTCACTCTTAATGAAGTTCTTTATTTGTAATCTGGTGAAAATGAAATCTGTAGTTATCATACTAATTGTCTAGACCGTATAATCTGCACTAATGGCAATGGGTTAAACCCTATCGGACAACACTTGGCTAAATCTATTTGTTAAGGTCGGCTGTATTTTCTTCAATGTCGTTTAGGGCACGTGGTTGTTGGCGATATTGTAGGTTAGGTTTGAGAATTTGGGGGACCTCTGACCAAGCTCGAGAGAGGGAGAGAGAGAGAGAAATGGGGTTTAACGTCCAATCGACACAAACTAGGTCATTTCGGGACTAAAATATGGTTTAATTTTATTTCAATAATTCGCTTGCGCGTAGGGATGATTAGCAGTGGGAGAAAACCGGAGGACCCAGAGAAAACCCACGAGGTTGGACAGGCGAACCTACCCCTTGCCACGTACAACCGGGGATTCGATACCACGCCCGCTGACTCAATGGCAGGCCGTATGATACAGCGAGCGCACGTTACCCCCCTCCCCCCGACCAAACTTGAAGTTGACCAAATAGATCTAACCGGCAACATGTAATGGGATCTCAGCTCAGCGTGACGGCGCCGTACTCACAAAGCCACGGTTGCTCCATAGTGTTAGAACAATTTAAACGTTTTATTGCCTTTTATATAAATGTTAAACTTTTAAATTCCATAGCCTTTTTAAATACATTTTCATTTAACGATTTCTGTTGTTCTGTTCTATTTGGTTAGAGATTCTAAACAATTGTCTAGTAGCAATGTGTAACTAACTAAAGATACATTATGCAAGAGCTAAATCTGAGACATTTATTAACCATTATCAACTCTCGGTTTCATCGCATGCTCGCAATTTTGCATCGGATTTAAACACGATTGGCGGATAATCGAGACTCCGCTATTTTCCAAATAGTCCTACAACGTCGCTGAAAATTGAATAAATTGAATGAAAGTTATGATATTCCGTTTCATGTAGGTGCCGGGGGGGGGGGGCACTCGGATTTAGTGTACCTTTCATTATACGGGCGATATTTTTCCTTTTTTCCGGCACTAACATTATAGAATGCGAACTTATATCATATAAAATTTCTGGAAAAATCATTTTCGTTATTGGTTGATTCATTCGGAAAAGTTGGAGTTGACGTGACAAACTCCATAACCTGCTATTCCGAAAATTCGGGCGACAAAGAAATTGTTTCGGACAAATAGCCTTATGTCCCCGCCCTTTAACTGAGAATGTCCCACTACGCCTTTCAGATCTGTACCTAAATTTTAAATAATGTATCTTTGGTTGCAATGACAATCCTCTAAACTAACAGTTAAGGTATTCCCTTTTCATATCTACTTTTTAAACCTTTAATCCGTCAAGGGGCACTACGATTTAGGGAATCGTTCATTATTCGGGCAATGTATTTCCGTTCTTTTGGCACCAACATGAAGGAATGCGAAAATATATCATATAACTATACTTGTATAATGCATAGGACATCGCGCAATTACATTTATGGAAAAATCATTTACGTTATTGATTGATTCGTTCCATTCTGAAAAGTTGGGGCTGGCATGCCATAAACCCCATTCCATTCTATTCCGGAACTTCGGGGGACAAAATGGACAAATGGCCTCAGCTCAAAACTTTAGGTAGCAATTTTGGCGGCCATCTTGAAAAATGGCGGCCATCTTGGATTTTCAATTGGCCAATCGGGCAGATTTGATTAGTATCCCTTGGAGAACAATTGTGCTAAATTTGATGCTTGTATCATCATTTGCACGATTCGTCCCAAATATTGCTCTTATCTGCTCCACTACAATGCCTTTCAACTCTGTATCTAAATTTTACATCATGCATCTTTAACTTGTTTTAATTATCAAAACAACCCTAGATTTAGTTCTACAATTAATAGTATTGATCTGTTTTCCTTTGTTTCTCTTGGAATTAACTCAAGTAATTTTAATTGCAATAGAAAATAATTAATCGTTAGACCGAATAATCGATTACTTTACATCACCGCGAACCATTTTTATTTTGTAAGATTGGCATCACAAATAAAAAAAACCCACACAATTAAGTATTTGTTTAATATGTATCCATATTTTGTACAACAGAATATGGTTATGGTTGCAAAGTAAGTATAGGCAGTGGCGTAAAGGCTGGCATAACCGAGAAAGTTCTTCGGGATTTTCCGATGTGTTTACCAAATGACGAACCGCCTGACAAGGACAGCTGTATATTTTTTCGGATGGGACGAAACTCGAGGTCCCGTGTACGTTGACAGTTGGAATTCGAGTAGGCCGAAGTGCCGTTGCCCGGACAAAAGTTTCCTCGTAGCACACTGTACTACGTATGTCCGTCTTCAATAGCCCAGTCGGAGTAGAACAATAGGACGTTAAACCCCATTTCATGTTATTTTCCCATCCACCGTCTATATTAGCCCGGTCAGACAAGAACAACGTTCAACCCTCTTTCATTTCATTTCGTAACGCTTGGAGTGGTCCGTGGCAAGGCTGGTGCAGAAAGATGGAGCGTTAAACCATGTTTCACCTGTATTTGAACAAACGAATTTTAGAGACTTGTTTTATGTGGAAGAATACATGAATTTAAAAGATATTGTTGTCCCAATCCACCATATGGTTTATTTAGACAGGCAGCACAGAGGATGGTGATCAAACGAATAACGTACTTATATCCGAGTGTCGAACGTTTACTGTATACCCTAATATATTCAGCAATGGGTGTCTGTCAGGATGATCCATGGGGTCCCAACGAAGTTGCCCCCCAAAATAGACTGGATCAAACGTTTTCAGATTGTAAATCGGATTGTGCCCATATATTTGTTTGACAATGACTGGAAACTCATAAACTCATTTCCCTCCATCCACTCGCTTGTATAAATATATGTCACAATTGGTATGTTCAATTGGTATCTAAAATTGTGACATGGTTAATTTCGATGATTTAGGGTACATAATTTATTTAGTAGATGACTAAAGGGAATATTTATTTCTTTTAGAAAGATGTATTTATGATTGTACAGGTTTTGGTTAATAAAGTTTGTTTTTTTTTCAATGTTTATTGTGTTGTTTTTTTACAGAATGATTGTGGGTATGTTTTAACAAGTTAGGTAATAAGGGTGTAAAGTAATGAATGTGTCTGGGTTGAGGTGCAAGTTATGCATGGGTTTGATTGGATGTTGGACTGACTAAAAGTTTCTTGGTGTAGGAATTATAAAAGTTTGTTGGAGAGGTTACAGGGTATGGCTGTTTTCTCGATTTAGATCAAAGAGATTTTTAAAGAACCAGACATGACTGTTTCAATATCTATGCAGTAACACCATTAACTGGCGTTAGATGAATAAAACCTGGTAACGTAAATAAGATGTATTTAAAGGTACCGAATCCGTTTCTTGATGAAATAACATTTAATCGATAATGTCTAAGTGACAGATATTTTAATCCAGGGGTAACCTTGTGAATCATATTAGTAGTTTAATCTTGGTGAACTTTGTGAAATAAAACTCATATGTAGTCTTGGTTAAGTATATTTGAATCTTGGTGAAGAATATTTAAATCTTGGTGAATTTTTAACACAACTAGTGAGTCTAGGTGAATCCGGGAAATTATGTGGATCTGTGACAAGTGAAGGTTGTGTGAATTTCCGAGAATCAATTGTGTTCGGGTTTAAATTGTTTTTAAAAAAAAACCTACGCGATTGGGATGGCGGAAGTAAGATAGAGAATCAATCTGAATAAACAGGAGGATTGATTGAATTAAAGGAGCAGATTATGCGATGTTGAAATGAACTGTAACTTTAACAATTCAATATTTTTGTAAAAACCTCCAAAATTGTATATGTAAAATTTGTTACAATAATATACATATATGGAAAATTAGTTGTGTTGTTTGTTGGTAATTGGGGAAAGGGGAAATTAAGTTAAAGAACCTGAGGTCACTTTGTGACAATATATCTTTAACGGAGCAACTATATACAATAATAAAACACAACAGAATTTATATAGAGAACAATCGCCGGGTTATACACATATAGCACGACGCTTTGACAAGTATTCTCGTAACGCAAGTCTGGATTCACGATTTTGTCGAGGGGCGGGGGCATAGATTTCAGCAAATAGTAATACGTTGTAACCTTGGATTGCTTGGGCGGAGACAATGCGAATATCATGTTTATATCATCTTTTAAAGAGCAGATATGTGAACCACACAAAATAAACAAAAATGAAAATCAACTATGTCACTAGGACTGCGCCTGTAACGTTCTTGGAAACTGTAAGTGAATACGTCATGCTATATGTGTATAAAACAGTGATTGTTTTCCATATAAATTGTGTTGTGTTTCAAATGAGCTCAATCGCTAAATGCCACTCAGTACATACCATACTCAAACTCGGAGCTGGTTCCTTATGTAAGGACCTCGCTCATTCACTCGTAGGCCTTGGGGTCGAGTCTCAGTCAGTTGTGCGAAATGGAGGGCCTTCCAAAGGTGCCGTGTTTGGCGTACCCCATTTATTTTCCAAACTCAAAATGGCCGAAATATACATATGGTTAAATTCTATTTCAATAAAGGTCTTTTAGCAGTATGAGTAAATCGGAGTACCCGGAGAAAACCCACGAGGTTGGACAGGAGACCCTACTCCTTCAAATAAGCCGATTACTATTTCTCGTAATACTGTACTTTGTCAACTTCCAAGAAGAGACCCTTGGCAGTTGGAATTCGATAAAAATTTCCCTCATAGCACACTGGGGCACTCCGGTTTCCTCCCACTGCTAAAGACCCCTACGCACAAGCGAATTATTGAAATAAAATTGAACCATATGTTAGTCCCGAAATGACCTAGTTTGTGTTGAGTGGACGTTAAACCCCATTTCTCTCTCTCTCTCATAGCACACTGCATGGCGTATGCCCGTCTTCCATTGGCCCAGGTTAGGTGCAAAAGAGTAAAACGTTAAACCCCATTTCATTTCCAAGAAGAGAAGATACTCTTGATTCGCTTCATCAGGGTTCAAAATATTTGTCTTCATTGGATTTAAAAAGTGATTACTGACAAATAGAAATGACTGGTGCTATGCCATTCGGATTAACCAATGCACCTAGTTCTTTTCGGCGTTGTTTAGTGCGTTGTATGTCAGATATTCATTTATATCATTGTTTGATTTATATTGATGATATTGTAATTTCACAAACATTTTTCGTCTTCGTTCAGTATTCACCAAACTATGGAAGCATAACCTGAAATTAAAACCATCTTAAGTACGATTTTCTACAGTCGTCATTACAATATTTAGGACACATCAGCTGACTCTGATAAAATTTATAAACTTAAATACTGGCCGATTCATTCAAGTGCTTCTGAAATACGTAGGGTTTTTTTTTTGATATATTCAAGGATAGCTTAACTTTTAACTAATTAACTATTTTAGTGAGCCCATTTCCAAGAAGTATTAAAATTCAAAGTCAGCCACAAATTCTTTTCAGTGGTTCCAGAGCACCAGGAAGCTTCGAACTTTTCACGTATGTCAGTTCTCATGGTTTAGGTACAATATCATAAATTCAAGGCGGAAAAGGGCGTGTAATTGCCCAATGCCTATGCTTTATCTAAGTCTGAAAGACATTATACTGCTCATAAACTTAAATTCCTGGCATTAATATGGGCAGTTACCAAGAAATTTCATGATTAATTATATGGCATCAAATTCACAGTTTGACAGGCAACAACCCATTAACATAGGTTATTGCTTCAGCTAAATTGGATGATACCGGGCACAGATGGTGTACTGATCTTTCATCGTATGATTTTGCATTAGAGTATTTACCAGGTATACATAATGTTGCAGCTGACGCTTTATCATGACTTCCAACTTCAATGCTTGATAATACTTTTGTATCTGCTATAACTAATTTTGCCGATGTTGAGCTTTGTAAAATTGGGACTTTTCTTTTAATCAGGATGTAATTGATTGCTTTATGTCTCCAATCTTTGGAAGTCCTGTTGAATGCACAAATTTAATTGACAATTCTAAGATTCGAAAAGTTCAGCAAGACTGTTTAGGAATACGGAATATCATCTATTTTGTCAAAACTAGTCGTAAGCCGTCTGATAAAGACCCCCGAGTTATATTTCGTCATTGTAATAATTTAATTGTAAAGGATGATATGATATGTAAGAAATACCATCTCGATTCTCCAGATTATGTTCTAAAAAAATTGTTTGTTTTACCCCATTCACTGCATTTTCTTGATTTATCACTACTATATGACAAGATAGGTCATATGGGTCGTGATCGCACATTGGACTTAGCCAAATCACGGTTCTTCTGGCCTTCAGTGTCGACGTATGTAGATGAGTATGTCACATCCTGCGACAGATGTATTCGCCGAAAGTCTCCTAAGCAGAATATTAGAGCTCCTTTAGTCAGTATTCAACCTTCGGAACCATAACAGCTTGTTAGTACAGATTTTTTGAGTTTAGCGCCTTCTAAGGGTGGTATTGAAAACATTTTTACTGACCACTTCACAAAATCTGATGCTGCTGTTCCAACTAAAAACCAGACTGCTAAAACCACCACCAGAGCATTAATTCATAATTTCTTTATACCATATGGAATTTCTGCAGTATTTTAGGTACATGTATACACAAATCACGTACTACTCCATATCACCCTATGGGATACAGTTAATGTGGATTGGTTCGTTATTTTTTGTATTATATGCATATGTTTGTTTGTATTAAGGTGGGCCATAGACTGGCAAAATCTGTTCGTGTCGGGACGCCACTTTTTGTGCCGGGGGAGGGGGGATAGTGCAGTAGGGTGTTATATTCTCTTTAAATATTTTAGCCAGTTTCTGTTCCGCAGGGAGTCGCAGTGACTAAATGGGGAATCTTGATCTTCCCAGCGTGGTGTCCCCCTATTGTCGGTGATGCAGAATGGGACGAAAACCAAGGTCCCGTAGCCCGTACTGACACTGTCTGGGCAAAATGTCCCTCATAGCAACACTGTATGGCGTATGCCTGTCGTTATTAGCCAAGTTCGGGGCAGAACAGTAGGACAATAAACCCCATTCATTTAATGAAATCTGTCTGTATTGAGCATTAGTTGGTAATAAGAAACAACAAGGAATACAAAAGAAAACAAAACAGTTCAGTTAATATGTGGTAGTTGATCTTAATACTAAGTTGGTCCTTAAGTGGAATTTGTCTGTACCAATTAAGTTTCATAGAATTGTTTACAAACAGCTATTGTATTCCATATAATTTTGCCCTGTGTCATCGTTTGACTAATTATCAATATTTCTGTTTGAAAAAAAGATAAAGAGCTTCAGCATTTGTCTTTGGTTATTTTCAAAAATAACTTGACATGATTATCGAATGTCTGAAATGGAAAACAATATATACTTCTGTATCAAGTGTTCCTGTGATCACATTATCGTTAAAATGGGTCAGATTAAAGTATTAAACAAAACTGATCAAATTCCATTAGTGATTGGATCATCTCTTTAACTACATTGAGATAGGGGCGCCTTCTCAACTTCGTGGGTTTCCTCCGGGCACTCCGGTTTCCTCCCACTGCTAAAGACCCCTACGCGCAAGACCCCATATGTTAGTCCCGAAATGACCTAGTTCGGTAGAAGAAGCTGAGAACTGATAATCCCTCTACAAACTCGGATATAGTGATCAAGGTTGAATCTCTGAAGAAAAATAATTTAAAAAATCCATTCAGTATCAGAAAACGATATAAATTGAATATTTCAAGTCCAGCACTAAATTAAAAGGTTTCGACGTGCCTCTCTTAAAAGGACTATGCCGATTTGAAAGTCCAAGTACGTATGCAATTTAAGTGCCAAAACATAGCGAAATGGTGTATCTACGCCGTCTCAAAATTCCAGCACAAAATATTGAGTCGTTCGGAAGTGAACTTCAAAAATGCTTATCCGAACACGTAACCTTTTTAAGATTTCGCGTCAAATTTTTCGTTAGGGGCCCCGATAATCGATTCTCGTTTCTTTGGAGGTCTATTGAGTGCTGTACTTGATAATGAAGGGTGAATTGCACCTACACATTATTTTTGTAAAAAAAACGTCTGGTTTTATTTATCCCAACACCGCATAATACAGCTTGGTAGCTTAATGCGAGGCCAGAGAACCGCGTGTACAAACACACGACACGCTTAAATCAAAGACGAGATGCGTGCATGCGATTTAAAGGAAACCCCACCACGGAAAAGAAAATGTTAGGCACGAATATGAAGAGATAAAATCAACATTATTTATTGACGATAAAATAAACACAGTGATTACGTATGCCCAAAGCTTTCGACCGTTCCTTACCTGCTTGATTGCCTCGCCAAACACAATATATGCTACGCCCATAATTTACAGTTAGTAGTCAAGAATGGCCTAACAGAATCAATATTAGCCAAAGCTGCAGCTATAGTGAAATTTGTGTGGTGCTTTCGTTATGTCCATGGGTTAGAGTAATAGTAGTCAAGAATGGCCTAACAGAATCTAGTAAAGTTAGTGCTTGTTGTACTTCTCTTGATGAAAATGTCAGGTTTTGGGGTTTGTTTTTGTTTTAAGAATACTTTTATAATGACCTAATCAGTGCTTGTGGGTATAATACAGGTTTGAAATTGTCCTTTAAATGGGTTTTTTTTTTTGGGGGGGGGGGCTGTCAATGTAATGATACTTACTACAAAAAGTAGTTGTAAAGTAATTGATTACATTTGCAGTGTAACAGGGAAAAGAGCACTGTTATGTCGATATCCTATCCATTGTAATATTATTCGACCAAATAAATCAGAAAGTACTCGTTTGATTGTTAACGAAGCCTTCGGCCATTTTGTTTTTTTGCAAAACGAACCCACCAAGTGTTTGTTTATAGTTAGCTCAGGTAATGTTTAGTGAAGTCAGTTTATTGATTAAAGCGTGCAGTCGAACGGTGCTCTGAAGAATGTGTCTCGGTCATACAGATGAGACAAGACTGAAGCAACCCAACGAAAGAAATCCATAAAGAATAAAAGGTCAGTAGTAAAACTCAATCTCGTTCCCAGAGGCAGCCGCGGAGCCCAAGGCCTCTGGCACATTAGACCATCCATTTTTTCCAAACCTAAGCCCCGCCCATTCTGACCTCTGATTGGTCAAACTTTTTGGGTCGATTTCTCGAAAACTAGAGGTCGGATCGTCGTTTCATTTGTTGTAAAATGATCCTTGAGTCAAAGCCAACTCGCTGACTTAAAAAATTTGATCCTAAACGAACAAATTCAAGTTTTTGTAAAGATCTGTTTTTCTACGCGTGGGTATATTTTTAAGTGATTCGGTTATCCAGGCACGTAAAATCAGGGGCGTACGACGCAAATAAACGAGAAATTTCGCGCGTAGGAATTACATGTCACCTTCCGGGAAAATGGCAACCCCGATTCACCAGAGAAATTTCTTCAAAAATTTTTTCTGGTTTCGAGATTGAGTAAAACTGTTAAAAATGTAAACAGTCGCCTTAGGTTACATCTTATAAGATTGCCATAATAATTCAAAAATGGATACTGAACATTTAACTGAAAGATTGACGTTTTGGCAAATTAGTCCTGATTGTCAACTCTTATTTTTACGTTATTAAATTTTAAAATGGCGAGGCTATTCAATATCTAAGTCATCCGGTGACCTAGAAAGTTGATTCATGTGCTTATCGGACTAAATAATGATTTATTTAACATTTGAATCTCGAAAGAGGCCTGCACTGGTCCGATTATGTGAAACCTGATTTTTCCACCTCCGCTCTCATATCGAAGGGGGCAGCTCATACCCTGGTCAATCATAACTAGACTATTGCCATAGCTTGTTATTTGCAATATGCAAAAGGTTCAGCTCGAATCATTAGTCGCTTACCCAAAAACTCGCTCATTACACCAGCACTCGAAGAAATCCATTGGCTGCCAATTACATTGGGAATAGACTTGTAGCTCCTGTGCCTTCGGTAAAGGTTGTTACAAGCAAACGGATCTTCCTATCTAGCAGAGCTTGTATAACCATATTTTCCTGGGAATGCACTCAGTTCTCAACAAGACCACTCTCTTATAATTCCTAAAAAAAGTATCATCTCAAATCAATTGGATACAGATTGTTTGTTCACATAGTGCCCGTTCTTTGGAAGTCATTAAGCCTGAATATTAACCTCTCATCCAGTATAGAAACTAATTTAAAAACTCACTATTTACGCCCTACTATTGCACCAAGACTGTGTAGGGCCTTAAACATGCATACTAGCATGGCACTGGTCGAGTTATAACTGTACGGAGGGGAGGGGTTATGGTTACCGTGAGCGCTTATTCATAAGGTCTGTCGCAAATGGTGTGGTTTCCAGTCCCCCGGTTGTACATGACAAGGAGTTGGGGTTTCTCCGGTTTCCTCCCATTGCTAAAGACCCCTTAAAGCCCCAATAACACTCTTGTTGTAACTGAAAAATATGTCCCAATCTTCATTCTGGTCAACAAATCGTATTATTTTAGAATATTCCAATTAAATGATGATATAAATTTCATCTTAACACACCTAATTTAAAAAATTGGAAAAATTCAACCAATTGATTTGAAAAGTCTAACGTAAACCTTTTCAAATGTGACTTGGATTTTAAAATATTTTCGAACCCTCTGGACAAGTAAAATAGGTTGTAATGGATAATTTACACAACAGGTAGGACACTTAAACATCTAGTACTTAGAATGAGAGTATTATTTATTTTCTGGCGCTACCAAGCCAGCAAGAATGTTATTGTCCCTTTAAGCGCAAGCTAATTAATGGAAACAAATTAAACCACGTGCAAGACCTAGTATAGTCTAGTGGACGTAAACCCATATTTCTTACTCTCTAAATGTACATTTTGTTATTATTTAGCTCTATCACGATGCATCGATATGTGCGCTACTAATGAATTATGATTAATTAAGGATAAGATTTATTTCTTATGTCATTTTGCTAATCACCCATCGTACAATTAAAATAATCAGCTTTATACGTATTTGTTCGTGCGACATTTGTTATATTTGTAAACCAATTTTAAAGTTTTTCTGTCATACACAAACACGCATAAATACGGATTCTGACTGATTGTCAAAATCAAACATTTTTTTTTATTAATTTATTAAAGACTTTGAACAATTTTACCTCAATTAGTCGACCATTTTCTTGAGAGAAAAAACACCTGTTCTAGTTGTACTTCTTTTTTTATTACTTAGAAGTTATTCCAACCAACAACGTAAAGATCAACATGTTGACTTCATTGAAAGGAATTGTTATTTCCAATTAATTGACGCAATAAATATATCACTATTCAATCACAAATTTCATATTACAAAGCCCGTCGCAATTACCAACTCGTAAAGAACATTAATGACAAAATAAGCCAATGGTGATTTAATCACAAAAAAATTGATAACATATATTAATTAATTTAACACTTATCTTATTGAAAAGCATCAAGCGTTTTGAAATAGTAAGGGTGTCGACCAAGTACACGTTCAGTCCCCCGGACCGCTGTGGGAAGTGATTTTCTCCGAGATGGTAGAGTAGAAGGTTCTTCCGATAAAAACCAAATAAGGAACTGCATATTTACCTTACTCTATAACACGCCGTTTAATAATTGGTGCAGATATTTGCCGAAATTAATTAAACATTTAGGTTTTATGTAAAATATTTTTGAATTTATGTAACGAAGGAAAGGAACAAAATCTACGATGAAAGAACTTGCGTCATAAATTTATGTATGCTGGCAACAGAGGAGAAAGTGGTATTCGCATTGTGTAGCATGTATACGTTCTTTTACCACAACCCTAAACATTCAATTGAACCTAATCTAGTTGTTGACCCACACAAATCAAACGGCCTGACTGGTCTTTCGAGAGAGATAAATGGGGTTTAGCGTCCACGTAAACTCGACCGGAAACCAGAGGACCCCGAGAAATCCCAATCATCAAATCATTTCCCCATTCATCGTCATTCGCTGTTCTTAGTTGTCGCAGGATGAAAGACGTCTGGATAAAAAATATTCCATATTTAACATAAATATGTATAGAAAATAGTACGCGGAGGCGTAAAATGGGTACAAAAATATAATTCTGCCTTCGATGTAAACAACGCACGTGTGACCATCAATTTGACGGGTTTCTTTTCAGTTTGTTTGCTTTTGAAACATTTAGATTATATTCATGTTGAACTGAATACCGTTTATAGTTGATAAAGGATTCTTCATATATATTGTGGCATTTTTACTGCGCTGCTACGGGGACGGAAAATGGCCCCAGACCACATCAAGATCGCCCAAAGCGTTGTGGAAACGCCAGATATCGTGCTATGGTCGGCAATGATTGACGAGTCACGGCATGCAAATGCAAAGGTTCAGCGATCTGTCCCTGGGCTTTTTTCCCGTTTGTAATTTTTCGGGACATTTTCTCGCGTTGTGTTTGTCGGCGACCATGTATATCTTGTTTTCCCATGATTAAATCATATTTCTTCTCCATGTTGAGGCCGCTCATTCAAATTATAACACATCTCCGGGCTAACCTAACAGGTACTGGCCGTTTATTCAGCCTGCAGATCTCCCCGAAAAGCGGCCGATGACTTGGGTCTAAATTGACTGTCTACGGGAAGCCAGTGCCCATCTTTACTCTGTTCACATTTCAATCATCCGACACAGCGCTTTAATAGAGTTAGATTGCCGGGAAATGTTATTTACATGAGTTTGTCTCCTGCCATGTGTTTGGGCATGTGATAAGTAAAACACTGGTAGTGCGGTGGAGGGGGGGGGGTCGCCACCCGTGCTGTGAATTTATGAGACCAAGTTTTTCTATACCAGTTTTTTTGTGTTGGTTCCGAATATGGGTGGTGATCAACACAGACCTCTCCAAACTAAGAGATTAAAATATGAGGTGTCACGACCTCCATGGGATCCTGACAACCCCAACCTGTAAGGCGTGAAGAACTGTCGATGCGATTTTGCAAACCTGTCATCCATAATTGTAGCTGAAAGAATAAAAAATAAGCTAGCACTCTGTTTTTCGTAAAAATCGCCAAAGCCTGTAACTAAATCTACGCCTTTCCTGCTCCGCCCTAACAACGGAACGAAAACAGTATTCCGAACAATTAGGACAAATGTTGCTGATCGTCCCAATCGGATTCTAGAGCTATATTTTTAACACAACGGAAGTGGAGTCAGTCACAGCAAATCGGCATGTTTATTGCTTGATATGACAGCACGAAGACAAAAGTAGGCGTATCTTTCTCAACATGAATCCGCGTTCATATTTATTTATAAATGTCTGATGTTTGAACTCGCACGCAATATATATCATATCATGAACCCTGTATCGCGATACGAGGTGTATCATGTCTATTGATTAGCAAGTGTGACTTATTTTGATTGGAGTACTACTAACAATTGGTTACGGGAGACAGACGATGTTATTTGTGGCAATTTAGTGCTGATTGCTTTAATTCTAGCGGACGGATGAGCAGTGGCATGTTGTCAAAATAATATTTGGGACAGACGATATTGGTGCTGATTTGTTAAATGCTAGAGGACGGTTGAACATTGGCAGGTTATCAAACATGATTTGTGAAATTTTATATGTGATGACATTTTTAAAAAGTAAGTTTGTTTTACATTTACATTGTATGTCCTGTTTAAATAAAATGGAATGACCATCTTCGTTTTCTGCACCAACTCGTCCAGGACTGCCATGATTCCATTACTTTCGTTGCTCAAAAAGGCCACGAAGAATGTACCAATGTCAAAAATGATTTATGGGGGTTTATATTTGATGGCATTGTTAACGAGTAAGTGTAAATTTTATTAGGTAGTACATGTATATAAACCATGTATATCATGTTTTAAGTAACATAGCATCTTTGTTTTCTGCACCATTTATGGCAAGGTTTGTGTGGAATATATTATTTCACCACAAGAATTCCACAAGATATTAGAACAGGAAAAATAAATGAAAAAAGGTTTGATTAATTACTTACCGCAACATTTTTACAGTGTGCTGGTTAGGCGTTTTTTTCACCACAAATGATCCACACAGGGCCTTGTCTAGCAGCCCCGAAAATAATGCGCCCGGAGAAATAGCGCTCCCACCCAATCCAAAAAATAAATAATTTGTCAATCTTTTATTTATAAAATAATACACTTGATTCGATTACACAGTGGTGATCCTAAGGCATTTATCAGTCGATCGGTATTAAGGGCGTCCACACGCCAATAGGTTCGTTTGCCCTGATCCAAACTTTCTTATATCACTTACGTAGAGGCTATGGCTCCCATCGACTCTGTTGCATCTCCACTTTTAAAATGCTACATGCGGCCCTGGTTCCACATGATATTGAATTTAATCACTTTTTTATACGTCCACATTCATAATGTGAACGTATTATGCCGTCGCCCCTGTCTGTGTGTGTGTGTGTGTGTGTGTGTGTATGTGTGTGTGTGTGTGTGTGTGTGTGTCTGTGGTTCGCCTACAGGGCGCAATTCTTCATGGATTTTCTTCAAACTTGGTATACTTATTCCTTATACCCCAAGGAAGATCCCTATTGTTTTTGGGGCATGCCCGACCCCCAGGGGCCGAGCCACGCCCATTTCAAGTATTTGTTTGTTTGTCGTCTACAGGCCACATTTCTTAACTTATAATCTTGAAACTTTGCATACACATTCTTTATACCCTAAGGAACATCCCTATCGTTTGGGGTGTATGCCCCACCCCCAGGGGCAGAGCCACGCCCATTTTCTTTCCGTGTGTCTTTGTGTCGCCTACAGGGCGCAATTCTTACTGGATTTTCTTCAAACTTGGTATACGTATAACTTATACCCTAAGGAAGATCTCTATTGTTTTTGGTGCATGCCCGACCCCCAGGGACAGAGCCACGCCCATTTCTAGTATGTATTTGTTTGTCGTCTACAGGCCACATTTCTTAACTTATAATTTTGAAACTTAGCATACACATTCTGTGTACCCTAAGGAACATCCCTGTCATTTGGGGTGCATGCCCAACCCCCTGGGGCAGAGCCACACCCATTTTCTTATCGTGTGTCTTTGTGTCGCCTACAGGGTGCAATTCTTACTGGATTTTCTTCAAACTTGGTATACGTATTCCTTATACCCTAAGGAAGATCTCTGTTGTTTTTGGTGCATGCCCAACCCCCCAGGGGCAGAGCCACGCCCATTTTCTTTTTGTGTGTCTCTGTGTCGCCTAGAAGCCGCAATTCTAACTGTATTTTCTTAAAACTTTGTATACTTACCCTAAGGATGATCCGTATTGTTTTTTGGTGCATGCCCGACCCCCAATGGCAGAGCCACGCCCATGCCTTGTATTTATTTGTTTGTCGTCTACAAGCCACATTTCTTAACGTATCATCTTGAAACTTTGAATGATTATTCTTTGTACCCTAAGGAACATTTCTATCATTTGGGGTGCATGCCCAACCCCCAGGGGCAGAGTCACGCCCATTTTCTTTTTGTGTATCGCCTACAGGCTACAATTCTTAATCGGTCATCTTGAAACTTAAAATACTTATTCCTTATACCCTAAGGATGACCCCTTTTGTTTTGGGTGCATGCCCGACCCCCATGGGACAGCAACACCCATTTCGTGTATTTGTTTGTCTGTCGTCTACAGGCTGCATTTCTTAATGTATCATCTTGAAACTTTGAATACTTATTCTTTTTACCTTAAGGAAGATCCCTATTGTTTTTGGTGCATGCCCAACCCCAAGGGACAGTGTCACGCCCATTTTTTTTTGTCTGTCTGTGTGTCACCTACAGCCCACAATTCTTAATCGATCGTCTTGAAAACTTTTTTTATACTTATTCCTTATACCCTAAGGCTGACCACTATTATTTTTGGTGCATGACGGACCCCCTGGGACAGAGCCACGCCCAATGCTTTTGTGTCTTGTGTTCGCCTACAGGATGCAATTCTTAACAGATCCTTTTAAAACTTTACAAACCTATTCCTTATACCCTAAAGATGACCCCTATTGTTTTTGGTGATTTCCTAACCCCCAGGGGCAGAGCCATGCCCATTTTTACTTCGTGTCTATGTGTGTTGTCTACAGGCCACGATTCTTAATGGATCGTCTTTAAACTTGGGATATGTATTCCATATAGCCTAAGGACGTCAACTGCATGCCACGACTCACACAGGCAAGACACGACCAATTTTTGTGTTTGTCGGTTACAGGCCGCAATTCTGAATGAATCAGCTTGGTACTTGGTTTATGTATTCCTTATAGCCTGAGGGCGTCCACTATTGATTTTGATGAATGTCCCGACCCCCAGGGGCAGAGCCACGCCCACTTTTTGCCTTTAGTGTTAGGAAGGCACAATTCTGAATGGATTATCTTGGTATAGTTATTCCTTATACTCTAAGGACGGCAACTATTAATGTTGGTGCACGACCCTCAACGCTAAACAAACCAAACGCCTAGCGTTCTTGACAAAGTACCATATCAATCAAAGCAGGAATGTGGACGTATATTGTAGCGTTAGCGTTATGTTTTAGATAAATAATTCTTCTCAGTTCCCTTATATCTCTGTATGGTACCACAATCAACAATTTTTTTGACTTAATTTGCAAAGAGCATGTTTGTTTGTAGTGTATTTTACTACAAGAATTCCACACGACCACAAAAAAACCCAACCAAATTTGTGGAATTTGTTACCACATGGGGCCGAGAATAATTTTTGATTTTTTTTTCTATGTTAAATATCTTGTGGTAAAAATGGTACAGAATAAAATCTGGCGGTCCAGTATACTTACAAGACGATAGAATAATCTATAATGTTTCAGAAAATTAAAAACACAAATTTCATAAATGGTTTATGGATAAAACAAAAACCAAGTACGAACAATCCAAACTATTAGTCAAAATTCGAAGTCATAAAAAACGGTCGAGGCAAAATCGTGTAACCAGCCAAAGGACTGTTCAACGTGTACACAATACACGACAAACAGTGGTATCAGGTGTCTTGAAGAGTAAGCTTACCCTGCCTAGCGCCACACCCGCCATAGCTGCACCAAACTATTAGACGAAATTTAAATACCAATTTACCAAACGCCACTGAAACTTGCCATGTCGTCTAACCGTGATAAGATTAGAAATGGTTCCATACCACTGGTTTCTTCCGTCTTGCTCCAACCACAGTATTGGACCGTTCCCACATAACAACATGACGTTACTTTTACGTAAAATTTACGTAAAAATGGTCAGTCAGTTTACCATCAGTTTGCTCATCTTCTTAACGAAAATGTAACGTCAGGAAATTGGACCGTTGTAATTAAGGAACCCACATTGAGCAAAAAACATGAGTGTATTAATTGCTGCGGTGTTGGAGCTAAGATAAAACGTCTTTTTCGCCTTCCCCCACCTCTTCTTTTCTTTTGTGGAATTCATTGCCTTACAGCATTGAAACCAATGACTCCTTTAATGCTAAAAGCTTTCCTGTGTATATCGGCGTTTAGCATAGTTGAATAGGGATGGTGCTATATGAAAAGAAACTTCTGCTTTAGTATTATGATTATTATACTGAATGATTATTATTTAACAAATCAACTATTCAATATTAGTAGTAAGTAACCTTTGACGTATATTTCATATTCACATAATTTATATCCACTTTATAGTAAACGAGTACTTTATTAAAGCCCCTTTTTTGTTAATGGTGGGTTTGGTTTGGTTTTTGGTATTGTGGAAGGGGGGTGCTAAAAAGATTCCATTAATGCGTTGCGGCAATAGTTTGCTTCATTCTGCACGGAGTTACCTGTCTATTTGGAATGAGAGAAAGAAGTGGGGATTAACGTCCACTTGAGACAAAATAGGTCATTTTGGGACTAACATGGTTTAAATTTATTTCAATAATTCGCTTGAGCGTAGGGGTCTTTAGCGGTGGGGGTTGTAAAATGTTGACAACGCATCCTGATTGATATTCGAAGGATATTTTTCTGGATGATAGAGACTACGTACATCTGGCTATCCCACCAATCCTTAGGTAAATCTAAAACTGATCACTACGACCAACAAAGCACTGTTGGTAATATAATCCCTACAGCCTTCTACAATAAGTTTAATTTTATCTCTAGGTGTAAACTGTGTTAGGGTAGAATTACCCGCCGTATTGAACTACCAGCTATCATGGGACGTAAAAAACAGAACAGATTTCAAATTCACCGTTCAAGCCGAGATGAATGCAATGTTGTCTCTCGATACAGACAGACCAAGTAACAATGATCTGGAATTGGAGATCGGTGGAGGGGGGAATACTTACACATTGCTCAGAAATTGCTCTCCGTGTGTGACATTGGCTTACTGGTTCCATAATCCCCTGTCTGCTGTTGCCGAGACTTCTTTTTGGATAAGAACTACGGCAAATGGTTTTAAATGTGGTATCGGGAAATTAGCATTAAGTAATGATGGTATAATACTCGGTTACCCACACTTACCTGCCATAAATCGGATATGGATAAGTTCATTTCAAAGCGCTACAGGTTCCTGGGAAATACGTGAGTATTGATTTGAATGTCTAAAATTTGGTACTTCCTTTTTTTACGTCCACATTTCACGGGTACCTGTTATGTCGTTGTCCGTGTCCGTCACATTTGCTTGAGGACTAACTACACGGCAAGTTGTGTCATATTTTGACGGAAATTGAAATACAGGTTTATATCCCGAAGATCTCGCTTCCTGTCGATTATGGCCCTGGGTTGTATATGTTTACATTCAAAAGAGCATAGTTGATTTCGAATTTCACGCCACAGTGGCCCCGTTATGCAAATAGTGGAAAACATATAATACGTACACCGAAGTTGTGGACCCAGCAGAGGTCACAATATTTGTTGGATTTAGATGAAACTTTGCATCTAAACCTCTTGGATGTGTTGATGCGCACCATAATTATCGTCTCACCCTACGTCTGTCCACAGGTGTATAGGTTTATTACATCAGTACCTTGACTAAGTTCCATAATGAACATTCTCCGCTGAGGGTAAGCAGGGCGATAAGCAATTTGATTGGTTTAGACGTTGAAACACAATAACCCTCCGCCTAATTGAGATCGAATGTTTAAACTTATAGGCGTCCATTAGGTGAATGCCTTGACGGAATTCGATAATGAGCATCGTCTGCTTACAGTAAGCAAAGATAATCAATCTGAGTGGTTGATGCTTTGCGACACAATAACTTTGGTTTTAATGAAGTGAGAGCGATGGAGAGATATTCATTGTATCATTACCTTGACTAATTAGGTAGAATGTTTAAACTTGATGTAAATGTTCATTAGATGAATGTCTTGACTGAGTTCAATGTTTAACACTTCCAGCTGAAGGTAAGTCGAGATAATCAATTTCATTTGGTGAGGCTTTGGGACAGGATAATCTTGATTCTATCTGATAGAGAGTGTTGAAAATTAGTGTATAGTTTGATTTTCGGTACTGTTGAAAAAAAATGTGCGATTAATTAATATGTGTCACCTATTTATTTGGGGATTTCAACAGGGGACATCTACTCACTGTTGTCAAAATTGGTATTCAATTTATTTAAAACACCGTTTGAATATATCAATGAAGGTTGAGTTCGAATTTTGTAAAATCTGATCGACAAAATGGCCACTCCTTGCACGCAAATAGTGTAAAAGTATGTAATACCATGGTTTTGGACCCACAATATGTATCCGATTTTGATTAAACTTGATATTTTTGTTCACAACACACGGCTCGTGGTCCCTGTCGATATGCGCGCATATATAAGACTGTAACTTTCTGGATTATGACCCCCGACTGTACGTTACTGCACGTGATAAGTTGCGTTAATGTAGTTTTGGCAGATTATTGTTCTGCGTTAGTATGGGTAGCTGAGCTTTGTTCTATTACAGCATTAATGATGGCAGTAATACGAACCTTTTCTGTATCCGTGTGCCGTATCACGTATGAGAAATACACACACATTGATCACGGTCAAAATCGATTCGGATACGTGATACGGACCAGGATTTTACGCTTTCCAAAACTTTCTATGAACTATCCCTGTCCTATATGTCTTATCCCAACTTGGCGAACATTGGCTGCGGATACCTACCCTGTCCATAGGACCAGGAATTTACGCTTTCCAAAAGTCTCTATTAACTAACCCTATATTCTTATCCCAACTTGGCGAAAATTGGCTGCGGGTACCTACCTTGTCCATATTTCATATCCCTTTCCGTGATAGTACCGGTTGTTTCTATTTCGATTGCAAATTACCCAAATTTTAGAGCTTAAGCATGATCATTGAGCTCCGCGGATAGAACCAGGTCGCACTACAGGACGTGTGCTCATCTTTATTAAACCCCATTTCATCTTTATTAAACCTCATTTCTTAATTTCAGCCAACTACTTGACAATGAGAACTCCCCCAACTCTGCTACCCAATACAGCAATTCACTGGGGTGTTGCTGGTATCACATCAGTATTATTGTCCATAGAAACTTGTGGAAGTGTCGATCTGATCTTAGACACAACGTCATCTGAGGATTACTATCAAGTTGGTTTTGGAGATTGTTCTAATACGCCGTGTACAAAAATAACGAAATTTCTGCCGTCCTCTACTCCAACCACCATGACAGCTACAGTGAATCCTCTACAATGTTCCAGTTTTACGGATATATGGATAAGTTGGGAGAGTAGTGCTAGAAAACTAGAAGTTGGAACGGGACGCAGTCTGAATCAGAATGTTTTGGTTGCTATGGGGAACCTTGATGATCTGAACACTATTGAAAAGATGGAACCAAGAGGCACAAATACGACACAGTGGAAAATAGGTAAGAACTCGTTTGCGTTTTGTAGTCAAGTGGAGAATGCCGGATGTTCGCATCAGGTGCCCTTAAAATTGCAACAATAATTGACACAAATGGGTTGCAACGTATATAATAATGTAATATGAATGTATATAAACTGATTTACTATAATTCCTAATCAATTATGCCCCGCGAAATACACCAGAAATCTCAATCGAATGGCAATTTCTAGCGCCTGGTTATTCCAGTCTACACTGATAGTATTTAGCTTTTACTAAACTAGTTTTTATTAAAGCAACTTTTCAATAAGGCTTCTCTAGGCTAACGAGAAGCTGTGACATCCGTCTTCTACCACTCGCATGAGGAAACCGGTACCACTTGGTTAGCAACATTCGTGGATATTGCTGTATAAAGAAAGACTACATATTCCGAATCTAAATGTCGCATAATTGTCCATAGATTATGGCCTGCGTAGACATTTTTAAATGTCCATAGAATTATTGCAAAATTTATCCTGACCCCGATTTTATTTGTTTTCGATTAAATTATCCTTGAATGTATTTCGTTTTTCAGATCTATATGACTGTGAGTTTTTAAACTGGCAAGATTGGGTTGGTTGGTCAGTTTGTGACAGAATAGGTCAGGTCCTATACAGATATCGTATCTGTCAGTGTGCGCATCCTCCATCAGATCCAAACTTTGATTCTATCCTGCATTGCGATGGCGATTACAGAGACGAAATTCGAAGTATGATTATTCCTTTATATTTTTGGGTGTGGGCGCGGGGGTTGTGTGTTCATGGGGTTATTTTTGTGGCAGGGTTTTTTATTTTAAACCTTGCTATCAAGAAGTGTTCCCTGATATTTTGGCTGTGTTCACGCATATTGTGGCGGTGGCTCAGTGCGTTAGATGTCGGTTCCCTAGCCTAAGGTATTAAGTTCAATCTCGGTGTTTGCCGAAAAAGTTCATCGGCAAGGGACAGCGTGCTGATCGGTGGAAAAAACCATTGGTGTGCTCTTTACGAAATCTTTGGCGGTTGGAATGTGATCTAAGAGTAGGTCGTAGCGCCGCCATAGCACGTCGTCATTAACTAAGTCGACCCAGACCAGTTGGGCATTTCATTTAGCCCATAAATGAACTGGAAGGTAGAAACTTTTATTTTCGGCCGATTTATCTCCTACTCAGTTCTTGGTGAAGCTATTTGTTGTGTGTCACTTACAACCTTCAAACTACGCCGCTGAGCTAATATCTGAACAAGCTTAACGTCAGGAAACATTCTAAGAGATGGTGTTAATTATTAACATTATTTCAGTTGCATGCCTAGGCATTCAATGCGTGCATCTTTTGAATTATTTGTTACGTTTAGGTTTCTTTTTATTTTGATTATTTATTATAATATAGTGCTGCATTGGTTGTATCCCTCTTTAATATCCCAGCCTTCCTCATCAGCCCAGTTGAGGAGCAGAATGGTAGGACGTTAAACTCATTTCAGTTATTATCCGGGTTATTTCAGAAAAGTATGGAAGAGAGGGACAGAGCTGGGGTTTAACGTTGACTCGATACAAACTAGGTCGTTTCGCGTAGTCAGAGGTGCTACCCCCTGTCACGAACAAGTGGAAAATAGAATAATTTATTCGTTCCATGTGGAATTGTCAAGTGGGCATTAATAACTTCTCGAAATCTTAGCTAAATATAAAATCCAAATTTTAGTAGATACTTCAATTTTGATTGGCTAAGCACTTAAATCAACCTAATATTACGCAATCAAATTAATAAAATTTAGATTTTATCTTAGTTAAAATTACGTGAAACATGCCCCTGGAAGTGAAAGCGATGAGAAAAGCAACCACATGTTTCCTCAAATAATAAGGACGCTAAATTATTCATATATTGGCGTGGCCTGTAGGATGGGGTTTAATTTTCTACTGTTCTGGGTCACCTCTGGCTTGCGGCTGTGGTTTCGATCCCTGGTGTGAGCGTATGTGGCATGGAGATAGAGGCATCTGCTCAACATTGTGGGTTTCCTTCAGGTACTCCGGTTTCCTCCCACTGCTACAGACCCCTACACGCAAGCGAATTATTGAAATAAAATTAAACCATATGTTAGTCCCGAAATGACCTATTTTGTGTCGAGTGGACGTTAAACCCCATCTCTCTCTCCCTCTCTCTCTCCTGTTCTGCACCGAATGGGCTACTGACGACAAGTTAGCGTGCGCGCGCTGTTTTATACAACCTGCCATTGAGTCAACTGGTGTGGTTTCGAATCCCCAGTTGTAGGGTTGCCTTTCCAACCTCGTAAGTTTTCTCTAGGTACACCGGTTTTCTCCCACTGCTAAAGAGTCCTACGCGCAAGCGAATTGTTGAAATAAAATTGACATAAAAACCCATTTCTCTCTCTCTCTCTCTCCCTCTCTCTCTCAGGAAGTTGGTAAAGAGAAGTAACTCTCGTCGAACACGGTTAGGAGAGAAGTTTAAAATATTCTAAATGTGTATATAATATTAAATTAATGAAGACCGGGCGTTTATGGAGGCTCAAGCGGTTTATTGAAAATCGTTCGTTCCCTCGCTCGCTGAGTATTACGTCTACCACTCGACAAACCTCGACAGATTCCGGAACCTACATCTAGTCACACATTATAAATGGAAACATATATAGTTTAGTTATTATTTATAATCTTGATTAATCAAATTTCTAAGTTTAAAAAATGCCGTAGTGATGAAAGTCAAATGAAAGTTTTGCCTTACTGTACATAAAAACTGCCGAAGTGTAGAAGGGACTACTGTGACATTTTTTGAAAATAATGCCTTGGTTCCAATTCAGGGGCGGATTGGGCCATCGGGTGATAGGGCCGGTCTGAAAAAAAATGAAAAAAATAAATTTTGTTCAATTCGTTTACTATTTGACAGAGATTATAATCAGATATGCCACCAAATCGCATATCTGGGGTTCATTTTTCAAAATTTTCACGGGGGGGGGGAGCCACCGGACCCCCGTCCGGGCTCGGCGTTGATTAAAAGGGGCCGCTCCGACACGGGAGCCCGGGACGGTTCTCGGCCCCAATCCGCCCTGTTCCAACTTCACGAATTTTGACCTCTGCATAGCCTAAATATTGACTCAAGTTTGATGACCTTGATGTCTGTCCCCAGGTTTTAGGGGACAACGAACACATTAAGAGAACTTTAGATATCATGTAACACAGAGGCTTAAACAACAACAACATGTTCTTCTGATATTTAGAGATACAGCCTTTTATTGTATACAAAGTAATACAACAGACAGACACCGAAGTTTAAGTTGTCTGCAGGTGAGAACCTTGGTAGCAGTCCGGTACTCACTCATCTTATGATACAATCTCGGCTCTTATAAAGGGAACAGAGACATTCCAATGCAATCAACATCCTTTAATCTTAATCACTCTAATTAAGTTAATGGGTTCCTATCTAACTCAGTTAATAGGTTAGTCATTAATCAGCGACATTGCCTTGATATCCAAGGCTACTGTTTCGCAGGAATGGTCAACAGTTATTTGGTCACTATCCGAGATTCAAATATGTGGACCAAGCCACTATATTACAATCATTGAGCTGTAGAATCATTAAGAAATTGAATTCATGACCTTCAACTGTCCACTATCATAGAATAAGTTTCAGGGCGTTCAGTTTTGAGTGGCATCCTTCTCCTCAGTATCGACCTCTTGCGTGTTGTTTGAATTTTTACATATTTGCTGACCATGAGGTCATCTACTTCTGTACATATCTACTCAGGCTGTGATTCAACTTCAAGGATTTTAAGTATCACCAAGAAAGTGGCAACTGCTGAAACACCTGTCATTCCTTAACGATTCCCGCCCAACAGCACCTGCAACACGATTTCGTAGCCACCGTGTGTACTTTCAAATTATAGTAGGGTATGGAAAATAAAATGGACCCAACCGAATAGAGATGGAAGCAGGAAAATGATCAGTTAATTTCAATAATGACACAAAACAATGCTGCGCTTGGCGAACTCTTGAAAATTATCCTATGCAACTGTTCGAGAAGTGGGTGAAGTCCTCTCCTCTCGATTAAGCTGCAGACGCTATGGATTCCCCTACACTGCTGTATGTGGCCCCTGTCAAACTGAAAACTGTGACAATTCAACAGAATACCCAATAGGTCGATACTGAAGTGGAGGATGAAACTCAAAAGTGCGCGCTCCGAATAGGTGATAGGGACCAGCTAAAGGCCATGTATTCAATTTCGTAATGATTGAACAACTCAGTGACATGCCCCCCCCCCCACCAACCTTGGGATACACATCAAGCTCGTTAAATGTGAGTCAATAGTTATCATATTCCTGAAGCAATGGCCCGAGAAATCCCTCTCTGGCCATTGCTGGATTAGCTTCTGATTTTTTATACGCCCACATTTTCATGTGGACGTATATTGTCGTCGCCCCTGTTCGTCCGTCCGGACGTCCGGGTTTGTGAACAGTCTACAGGTCACAATTTTTATCCGATTTCAATGAAACTTAAAATATAGGTTTATCACCCTAAGATCTCAGTTCCTTTCGATATTGGCATGTATCGGACCGTAACTTCATGGGTTATGGCTCCTGATTGTACGAAAAATCACGTTTTTTAGCTTGTGAACAGTGTAGAGGTCACAATTTTGAACCGATTTGGATGAAACTTGAAATGCATGTCCATAAACCAAAGATCTTGGTTCCTTTCGATATTTGCGCCAATTGGATCGTAACTTCCTGAATTATGGCCCCTGATTGTCCGAAAAATCGCCCTTTTTAGCTTGTGGTCCCTCTGGAGGTCAAAATTGTTATCCGATTTAAAAAAAAACGTTTGAATATATCACCGTTCTATGGTTATGAAGGTTGAGTTCGAATTTCGTGAAAATCGGACCAAAATTGATGGACAAAATGGCCGCCATTTGTACGCGAATAGTGTGAAAATATGTTATATCAAGGTTGTGAACAGTGTAGAGGTCACAATTTTGAACCGATTTGGATGAAACTTGAAATGCATGTTTATAACCCAAAGATCTTGGTTCCTTTCGATATTTGCGCCAATCGGATCGTAACTTCCTGAATTATGGCCCCTGATTGTCCGAAAAATCGCCCTTTTTAGCTTGTGGTACCTCTGGAGGTCAAAATTGTTATCCGATTTAAAAAAACGTTTGATTATATCACCGTTCTATGGTTATGAAGGTTGAATTCGAATTTCGTGAAAATCGGACCAAAATTGACGGACAAAATGGCTGCCATTTGTACGCGAATAGTGTGAAAATATGTTATATCAAGGTTGTGGACCTTATAGAGGTCACAATTTTGAACCGATTTGGATGAAACTTGACATGTATGTTTATAACCGAAAGATCTTGGTTCCTTTCGATATTTGCGCCCATCGGTTCATAACTTCCTGAATTATGGCCCCTGATTGTCCGAAAAATCGCCCTTTTTAGCTTGTGATCCCTCTGGAAGTCAAAATTGTTATCCGATTTAAAAAAACGTTTGATGATATTACCGTTCCATAGTTATGAAGGTTGAATTCGAATTTCGTGAAAATCGGACCAAAATTGACGGACAAAATGGCCGCCGTTTGTACGCGAATAGTGTGAAAATATGTTATATCAATGTTGTGGACCTTATAGAGGTCACAATTTTGATGAAACTTGACATGTATGTTTATAACCCAAAGATCTTGGTTCCTTTCGATATTTGCGCCCATCGGATCGTAACTTCCTGAATTATGGCCCCTGATTGTCCAAAAAATCGCCCTTTTTAGCTTGTGGTCCCTCTGGAGGTCAAAATTGTTATCCGATTTAAAAAAAAACGTTTGATTATATCACCGTTCCATGGTTATGAAGGTTGAATTCGAATTTCGTGAAAATCGGACCAAAATTGACGGACAAAATGGCCGCCGTTTGTACGCGAATAGTGTGAAAATATGTTATATCAAGGTTGTGGACCTTATAGAGGTCACAATTTTGAACCAATTTTGATGAAACTTGACATGTATGTTTATAACCCAAAGATCGTGGTTCCTTTCGATATTTGCGCCCATCGGATCGTAACTTCCTGAATTATGGCCCCTGATTGTCCAAAAAAATCGCCCTTTTCAGCTTGTTGTGCCTCTGGAGGTCACAATTATTATCTGATTTATAAAAAAAATGTTTGATTATAAAAACCAAACAAATTCTAATGATTTTCTGATAATTCCTTAATATGCGACAACTCTTGTTGACTGCCCGGACGATTTGGCTGCTGTGTGGGCGTATGTTTCGTTGCCCGGCAACCTATTTTTAACTTTTGTGGGAGTATGTCTATTCTTCTCGTTCAATCAGAGCTATCACTTAAGTACAGTCCTTCGTTTAATCTGGGTCTTCCCTAAAACTTTGGACAGTGATTTAAGGTATTAAAAACGGTGAAAGTATTTCGTTTCCAAACAGTATTGTTTACATTTCATTCGACTTGATAGCCTCGTTTGTCACGCAATTAGTTTTACTGTAGTATTCTGTTATGCACGAGTTAATTGGTCATAATAAAATCGTGAGCCATGACGTAACGTTATGAAAAAATATTTGGTCCAATATTGGCACTCGTTTTAAATGTAAATCTTTTGTAGAGCAGCTAGTAATTGGTTGGTAGTCGGACTACTGACCAATCAAATTTTAAAACAACAATATCCACTCATTACAGCAGTGAGTAGTGGGATTAGCTCTAATCAAACGAAACACTGCGCGGAGTATGATAGTTATGGACATGCGGTTATTTTGGGGGTGTTTGCTGCCATGCTTTGACGTAATTTTTAACGATCTTAATGGGTTAGTTCCTCCCCAACCTAGGAACAGACCCAAGATCATCCAATTTGAGTTGGTGGTTATATAATTATTATCATTAAAACGTTGGGTTTTTTGCCCCCCCCCCCAACCTAGGAACAGACCCAAGATCATCCAATTTGAGTTGGTGGTTATATAATTATTATCATTAAAACGTTGGGGTATTTGCCCCCCCCCCCCCCCAACCTAGGAACAGACCCAAGATCATCCAATTTGAGTTGGTGGTTATATAATTATTATCATTAAAACGTTGGGGTATTTGCCCCCCCCCCCCCCCAACCTAGGAACAGACCCAAGATTATCCAATTTTAGTTGGTGGTTATATAATTATTATCATTAAAACGTTGGGTTATTTGCCCCCCCCCCCCTAACCTAGGAACAGACCCAAGATCATCCAATTTGAGTTGGTGGTTATATAATTATTATCATTAAAACGTTTCGGTAGCCATCTTTGAGGACATCTTGAAAAAAAAAACTTTGTTGATACACCATGCGTGGTCATTTTGTGGGGGCCAAACTGTATTTAGACCTGACTATATGGATTAACCCAAGGTATAATGGAGTAGAGTGGTGTGAGTACAATGGGGAATCCAAAATATTATCGAGATTGACCCTTTAAATCGGTCTTTTTGGTTATTTGTTCAAATTTTTGTTTCAGGATCCGATGTCATGTGCAAGAAATGGATATACAAGGGTAAACTTTATTCCACAACAATTGATAAATCAGTTATGACCGGAGTTTCCAAGGCAACCTGTATGGTAAATTGTAGACTATTAACGCCCCCTTGCTTCTATATGTCATACAATAAGTTGGAGAAATTGTGCTGGATGCATAACACTGGTATACCAGTATATTCGGTTGTATCAGATAAGTTCATTCCCAATCCCAATTTTAAAACATATTCTTTTTTTTAAGTAGGTGATCATTTATTTATAACACGACAGCAGATGCTCAGTTAAAACAAAGTATAAGTTATTTGTAACACCGCACAAGGCCCCGAGTTCACAAAACATTCTCAGACTTAAGTTAAAATTTACTCAAAATTGTTTGTCTTATTTTAACTAAAATATTGTCATTTATAAAACTTTTGTTCTTTTAATGTGTCAAATACACCAATAAGAAACTATGTGCAAAGTTTTGTGTTTCTGGATCAAAGATATTTCTCATAAACAGTGATTGAAAGTTGAGTAAATTCTCAACTTAAGAGTCTGAGAATGCTTTGTTAACTCGGGACCAGATGTACGGTTATAACACTTCATTAAATGATCAGTTATAACGCGACACCAGTTGATCAGTTATAACAGGACGCTAGATATTTTTTTGCTATAACCCAGTACCCAATTTAGTTAAAGCACGACAGCCGATGATCATTTATTTATAACACGACACTAAATGATCTGTTATAACACGGCACCAGATGATAGGTTATAACACGGTACCAAATGTTCAGTTATAACACGGCACCAGATGATCTGTTATAACACGGCACCGGGTGAGGGGGTTGGTGGCCGAATGGTTAGCATGCGCACGCTGTATCATACGGCCTTCCATTGAGTCAACTGGCGTGGCTTCGAATCCCCGGTTTTACGTGGCAAGGAGTAGTTTCACCTGTTCACCCTCGTGGGTTTGCTTCGGTTTCCTCCCACTGCCAAAGACCCCTGCGCGCAGGCGAATTATTGAAATAAAAGTGAACCATGGTAGTCCCGAAATGACCTAGTTTGTGTCGAATGGACGTTAACCCCCCCCCTCTCTCTCTCTCTCTCTCTCTCTCCCTCTCTCTCTCTCTGTGTGTCAGCACGGCAGCAATTGACTATTTATTTATAACACATCAGTTGATCAGTTATAACACGACACCTGATCATCAGTTATAACATGGCACTGGGATGATCAGTTATAACACGGCACCAGATGACCAGTTATAATATGGCACCAGATGATCTCTTATAACACGGCACCAGATGTCCATTAATAACACGACACTAGGTGATCAGTTATAACACGAAACCAGATGATTAGTTGTAACAAGGCTTTGATTATAACAAGGTACCGGGTGATCAGTTATAACGCAGCTCTAGATGATCGGTTAAAACACGGCACCAAATGTGGTATGCACATAATCAAGGATTTGGAACAGTGTTATTAATAACCTTATTAATATCTACCTTATCATTGATAAACTTTAATAAATATATAGTACGCCCCGTGATAAATACGATGTATCATCAAATTATATGACGAGATATCTGATAACTAAATTAATTAGTGTGCAAGCATCTCAAAGATACAAGATTACGGTATTACCGTTGTTAATTTCTACATCAATTGTTTGCCCAACCGGGTCTATATTGTAAAGCGCTAGACTTTGTAAAAAAGGGACACATTTTTATCGAAAATTTTAATTGTATGTAACTGATTTTGCCTTTCATGTTTTAAAGATATAAACATAAAGTTTATATTTATTTTTATTTGATATTTACTGTGATATTTGTTTTATACGCCCACATTTTCATGTGGAAGTATATTGCCATCGCCCCTGTTTGTCCGTCCGTCCGGACGTCCGTCCACAATTTTTATCCGATTTCAACGAAACCGGAAGTATAGGTTTATCTCCCAAAGATCTCGGTTCCTTTCGATATTGGCATGTATCGGAACGTAACTTCGTGGATTATTGCCCCTGATTGTGCGAAAAAACGCGGTTTGAGCTGTGGACACTCTAATAAAGGTTACAATTTTGATCCGATTTTAATGAAACTTGAAATACTTGTTTATAACCCAAAGATCTTGGTTCCCTTCAATATTCGCGCATATCGGATCGGAACTTCCTGGTTTATTGCCACTGATTGTCCGAAAAATCGCCTTTTTAGCTTGTGGTCCCTCTGGAGGTCACAATTATTATCCGATTTAAAAAAATCACCGTAAAGAAGGTTGAATTCAATCTTCGTGAAAATCAGCCCCAAACTGCCGGACATAGTGGCTGCCGCTTGTACGCGAATAGTGTAAAAAATATGGTATATCAAGGTTGTTGGCACAGTAGAGGTCACAATTTTAATCCGATTTTGATGAAACGTGAAATACATGTTGATAACCCAAAGATCTTGGTTCCTTTCGATATTTGCGCATATCTAATTGTAATTATGATTCTTGATTGTAGGAAAAATCACTTTCTTTTTAGCTTGTTCTCTATCCATCTCTCGAAAATGTGGGCGTATAGATAATATTGTGTATATTTGTTTCTAGTTTGTCTCAAGAAACCACGTCATATGTTTGGCGCAATATAACCCAGTTGGGGCTGACGTGCCATTAAATAACATTTCATTCATTTTTTAAAATTATTTAGTGTATGTATAGCGAATTATTGAATCCAATGTAGATTATTGTAATGAATAGATTTACAAGTCAATCCTGCCAAACTTATTTACAAATGATAAGAATTGAAGATATTTTAAATGTATTGTTTTGTTTTGTTTTTCATTACTTTTTTGTCGTTAACCTATACATTACAATTTTTTTCCATAGACACGTTAACCTATTTTCCATAACCTATAAACTGCTGTACGGTTCACTTTAACCTATACACTACAGTACGGTTTACGAACACGGTAAACAATAAACTACAGTTTCGTCCATAGACACGTTAACCTATGAACTGCAGTGCGATTCACGTTAACCTATAGACGACAGTACAGTTTACGGACACGGTAATATATACACTACATTACGGTTCACGGACAAGGTATATACTACATTACGAACACGTTAACATATTATAAACTGCAGTGCGGTTCACGGACACGTTAACCTATAAACTGCAGTGCCGTTTACGGACACGTTAACATATAAACTACAGTACGGTTTACGGCCACGTTAACCTATAAACTACAGTACAGTTTACAGACACGTAACATATAGACTACAGTACGGTTTACGGACACGTTAACATATACACTACAGTACGGTTTACGGACACGTTAACATATACACGACAGTACGGTTCGACACGCTAACCTATACACGACGGACACGTTAATCTATAGATTACAGTACAGTTTACGGACACGTTAACAAAAACACTACAGTACAGTTCACGGACACGTTAACCTATAAACTATAGTGCGGTTCACGGACACGTTAACATATACACTACAGTACAGTTCACGGACACGTAACATTTAAACTACAGTACGGTCCACGGACGTTAACCTATAAACTACAGTACGGTTTACGGACACGTTAACATATAAACTATAGTACGGTTTACGACCACGTTAACATATAAACTACAGTACGGTTTAGAGACACGTAACATATAGACTACAGTACGGTCCACGGCCGTTAAGCTATAAACTACAGTACTGTCCACGAACAAGTTAACCCATGGATGTCAAACATGCGGCCCGTAGGACAGATCCGGCTCGCCCAGGGTTTTAATGTTGCCTGTAATACAATTTCCAACGTGTCTATATTTCTTAGAAACTTATAACTATTTAAGTTTCGTAGTTTCAGTTAAACTCCGAATTCTGTACAGCATGTCATAGATATGTATTGCATAATAATATGTAACGATTTTAGTCAATAAATCGATACAATTTTCTTTATCTTGAATTTCTGTATGTCTGGAGCTCACAATTTTAATTCATGTCACCCCTGAATCAATATGGGATTGCTACCCTATCAACTACAGTCATAGGCATAGGCGTACGGGGAAATTTTTGACTTGGTTAGTCGTGGCTTACTGTACTCCATTTATTTGCCTAACTATAAAGGTTCTGAATTTAAGTTTGCTGTTAAATTGGACACATTCAAGAACACAATATTTTTTATACAACTTTTACAAAGTACAATTGTCTGCCCAAATTTTCCCAGCATTTGGTGCCCCCCCCCCCCCAGCTCGTACGCCTATGACTACAGTACGGTCCACGGACGCGGTAACCTATCAAGTACATTACTGACTGTTCCAATCACTAGCCTGGAGGTCGGGTGTTCGATCCCTGTTAAATTTCCAGGCTGGTTGAGGCGAACATTTTTTTCTGCGGAAATTTTATCTTTTGGAAAATCTGGGGAGGGTTTCAATCTCTACATTAGTGCTGGCCTAGGTGGCGGAGACTAAGTTTGTGGTGTTCTTAATATATTTAGAAAAAGACTATGGAATGAAATGGAATGGTGTTTAACGTCCTACTGCTCTGCTCCGAACTGGGGTAATGAAGACAACGTGCTATAAGGGAACTTTTGTTATAAGGGAAATTTTGCCCGGACAGCGGCACTACAGCCTACTCTTATATAAAATTAAAACTGTCAAGGGATATTTTACGTGCACTCCCATGTGTACATGGGTCCCAGGTTTTTCTTCCCATCCGAACCATCGGTCCTGCAACACTGACAATTAGGGGGAAGCACGCCGTGAATTTAACAGGGATCGAACACCCGACCTCCAAGCTAGCAAGCCAGCGCTTTACCCACTTAGCCGCGGGAACCCCCTTCCAGAAAAATACTACATTATTCACATTCTACAAACAGATACTACCCTTTCAAACACCTTTCCGATTAACTCAGGGTTTGAGACAGGGCGATAGTTCTCAAGGATCTCACAATCAAGCGCTGGTTTCTTCAATAGTGGAATCACAAGGGCAGTCTTTAATGAAGTCGACACACAGCTTTTGGCAATTGAAGAATTTATGATAGCAATGATGATACCACTTAGCTACTATAATTTAATATGATATCACTTGGCTACTATAATTTATGATATCACTTAGCTACTATGTGAATACTTTATGATATCACTTAGCTACTATGTGAATAATTTTCTTCGGTGGAAGCGGACAATAACAATTATCTCACACAGCAGTACGTCGTGGAAACATTCGTTGCCTTTTCTTCAAAACTACACAATGCATGATAACGAGTATGTTCAGGATACTAGTAATAAAAACATCTGAAAATAGCATTTTGTATCGCCGTTGTATGATCGTCAAATAAAATAGAGTGTATTTAAAGATACATTAAGGTAGATTAGATAACGAGTTGGCAGATCCACTATGAACGTAGAACTAAGCGAATGAAAGTTCCACTAGTCTCGGTCATCATTACTAGTAGTCTCGGTTATCCATTTTATCCATTTTATAGCAAATCGAACTACAATCCAACAAAAATCTCATGCTAGCCTCGACATCGAGAGATGACTATGGTTTGGGTAAGTTAATTAATGTCTAATTAATAGTTTTTATAACATTTCAGGCCTAAGTAAAAACCTACAATGGGCTGGTTTTGCTCTTTCGTAATGTATGTTTAAGTTTGTTTTTTTTTTGTTATGTTTTTTTTAAATTTGAACGTTTCTAAGTACTTTGCCCTATACTCGATCAGATCTAGATTTACAGAGTTATGCAAGCTATTGTCTCTAGAAGATCTTCTATATAGAAGAATCCACTGGTGTGAGATGGGGGGGGTGTCTCACACACACACACTCTCTCTCTCTCTCCCTCTCTCTCTCACACACACACACTCTCTCTCACACACACTCTCTCTATCCCTCTCTCTCTCACACACACACTCTCTCTCTCCCTCTCTCTCTCTCACACACACACTCTCTCGCACACACACTCTCTCTCTTCCTCTCTCTCACACACACACACACACACTCTCTCTCTCTCTCCTACGCGGTATAAGGAAGGGTGTATTTAAAACAAGAATATGTCTGCCAGAGAAGCAAACCAAACCAGAGGTTTGGAACGACTAGATCGATTGATCCATTGATTGACAGCATTGACTGCATTTGATTGGAGTATCACTGGCAACATTTACCTTGGCTTCGGAATATACGATATTATTAGTGATATTTCAGTACTGATTGCTTTAATGCTAGAGGACGGATGAACAGTGACAAGTTGTCAAAAAGGATTTGGGATAGTTATCAGTGACACTTTAGCGCTGATTGTTTAAATGCTTGAGGACGGTTGAATATTGGCAGGTTGTCAAACATGATTTGTGAAGTTTTATATTTTATAACATTTGTAAACAGTAAGTTTTAAATTTTATTAGGTAGTATAAATATAAACCCTGTATGCCCTGTTATAAATAAAATGGGGTTACCATCTTTGTGTCTGCACCAACTGGGCTCAGGCTGCACATGATTACACTACGTCTGTTGCGCAAAAAGCCTCGAATAAAGTATCAATGGCTACGGCGCCTTCACAATGGAGCTATGATAAGACAGGTCTCTTCGCATTCTCTCCTCGCCTTTTATGAAGTTGCTGCCCTATAACATTAGAAATGGTTCCACTATTGACGCCTTCCGTCTCGCTCCACTCACTCCATGGTGGCCAATGATGACCGCCTTGTCACGGCATTTGTTTTGAGCATGTTCAAAAGGAACGCAAGGTTCTGCGATCTGACCTACAAAGCTGCAAGAACGCGACTTGTTTGCAAGTATGTAATTTTCGGGGAACTTTTCTCGCATTGTGTCCACGTTTGCCGGTGACCTTATGCATTTTCAGGTCGCCGTACGGTCGCAGCTGTTCCCTAAGGACGACACCCGGTCTGGCGGGGGCCTTACGGGTCTCTCGCTTTCTCTGCGCCTCATTTCTTACAGTATTCGAATCATTGACTCCTTAAAAGCAATTAAAGCTAAAGACTGTCCAGTGTACAGAGGACTTTTTCATAATTCAACAGAGAAAACGTGAAAAAAAAAACGGAATAGAAACTTCTGTTTTACTATGATGGCGATTAGTATGCTAATTTATAATTTTACAGCCCAACTGTTAGATATTAGTAGTAGCCTTTCATGTATCCCCCCCCCCCTTTATTAGCCCAGTGGGTGCAGAATAGTCGGACGTTAAACCCCTTTTCATTTCATATTTATTTGCATAATTATTTCATAATTATCCACTTTATAGCCTACGAGTACTTTGTTGTATATCAGGCGCGGATCCAGAGGGGGGTCCAAGGAGTCCGGACCCCCCCCCCCCCTGCTCAGGCTTGAAATTTTTTTATGCGATTTTATTGGCGATTTAGACCAGTAATTTTGGAATTTACCTTCCGGATATACGTCAGAATGAACCAAATTGAATCTAATTTACTAATTTAATCGGTTGAGCACAATTAGTTATGCAATTATCAAACCTGGACCCCCCCCCCCCCTGCAAAAAATCCTGGATCCGCGCCTGGTATATACGGGGAATGGTTTTTAGAGTTCACTGTGGGTCATAACATCTGCCATTCAGTCAAACGGTGTGGTTTTCATCCCCACATTTGTATGTGACAAGGAATTCAGTCGCTTTTCCAACATCGTGGGTTTTGTCCGTGTTTCCACTCGGTTATAGTGATATATTGAACTTAACATGAAGTACCATAATGTTAATTCCGAAATGACCTAGTTTGCGTCTAGGGGACGTTAAACCCCATTCCACATTTAGTATATTATACAATTTTATAACAACAAATGGCAAGGCTCGGGCCCCTTTTGGTTGGGGGGTGTCGCCAAAAATCCGTTAATGAGTGGTGTCGCCAGCTATATCGGTTTCAAAGAGAGAGAGAGAGAGAGGGGGAGAGAGTGAGAGAGAGAGATATATGGGGTTTAACGTCCACTCGACACAAACTAGGTCATTTCAGGACTAACGTATGGTTTAATTTTATTTCAATAATTCGCTTGCACGTAGGGGTCTTTAGCAGTGGGAGGAAACAGGAGTACTTGGACAAAACCCACGAGGTTGAACAGGCGACCCTACTCCTTGTCACGTACAACCGAGGATTCGAGACCACGCCAGTGGACTTAATGTCAGGCTTTATGATTACCGAGGTTAGATGTAGAAGGTAACGTAAGCGCTATATTATGGTTCATTATATTTTATCTCTAGGTGTCGCCTGTGTTAAGATAGAATTACCCGCCGTATTTGACTACCAGCTGTCATGGGACGTAAGAAACAGAACAGATTTCAAATTCAACGTTGAAGCCGAGATGGAAGTATGGTTGTCTTTAGATTCCGATAGTAACGATGATCCGGACCTAGTGATCGGTGGAGGAGAAAATACTTTCACAAGACTCAGAAATTGCTCTCAGTGTAATCAGATATTAAGAGAAAAATTCCATAATCCCTTGTCTAATGATACGGTGAAGTCTTTTTGGGTAGGGTTGGTCATAGATGATCTAATTCGTTTTGGTTCCGGGTCAATAACAACGGATTATCAAATTTTGCAACACAGGGTCGTTCCTGCAACAAAGCGGATATGGATAAGCTCATTTCCGACCTCTGCAGGTTCCTGGGAAATGCGTGAGTATTGATTTAAATTTGCAATTTCATTTTTTCGTCCCATATATACTGTCGCCCATGTGCGTCACATTTGGTGGTGGACTACCTGGCTAAATAATCTATCCTGTATAGACGTAAATTGAAATATAGGTTTATATCCCAACGATCTGGATTCCTTTCGATATTGGTAAGTTCGAACAGTCACTTCATGGGTTATTACCCCTGATTGAACAAAAACTTGATTTTTTTAGCTTTGATGTTTTATTTCTAAAATCTTTATGTATGAGTTCGAATTGAACAGACATTTGCCGTCGCAATAGCCACCCGCTTTATGTAAATAGCGGAAATACGTATACCTGTGTTGTGGACCCTCTGGAAGCCACATTATCTGATCGATTTAGATGAAACATGACATATACGTTAAGATCTTGGATATGCATCATAATATCTGTTCCAGAGTTATGTTCCTTGTCTTTTACGCAAATTGTGAAATATGCACAAAGTTAGTTGACCCTATAGTGGCCACAATATTTACGTTTGTGTGTCAAGAGAAACTTGAAATATATGTTAAGTATCAAATGATACTGGACCTTCCGAACCAAAGTTATGCCCATTTTCCAAAAACCCTGTGCACGCGCTAAACGGAATATTTTGTTAACAGATTTGTCTCAAATTTGGTTTGAACACTGGGATCATTGGAGGTCCAACTATATCGATAATAACTGTTCGGCAACCTTTTGTTCCAGAGTTTAGGGGATCACGGTGGCTCAGTTAGTCTGGACGTTGTGTGTTCGGGATTTTCCGATGTGTTTTCCCCTTGTCAGGGGTGCAGGGTGGGGTTCCTGACAAGGACAGATGTCTAGTCGTTCGGATGGTACGAAAAGCCGTGGTGTTGTGTACATATTGGCATGCAAGTAAACGAGCCCTTGGCAAGTGGAATTCGATATATGACGTATGTTCATCTTTATTAAAGGGACAATAACACTCTTGCTGGCTTGGCAGTTCCAAAATGTTTGGGTGTCCTACCAGTTTTGTAAATTATCCATTACATCCTATTTTACTTTTCTAGAGAGTTCGAAAATATTTTAAAATCCAAGTCACATTTGAAAAGATTTACGTTAGGCTTTTCAAATCATTTAGTTGAATTGTTCCAATTTGTTTTAAATAAGGTGTCTTAAGATGAAATGTGTATCATCAATTAAACAGGAATATGATAAAATAATAATTTGTTGACCAGAATAAAGATTGGGACATATTATTCAGTTACAACAAGAGTAGTATTGAGCCTTTAACACGGGAAGACGTTAAACACCATGCATTTGATTCTTTTAAAATTTCAGCTGATTACTTGTTAATGAAGATTCCCCCAACTCTGCTACCTAATACAACAGTTCACTGGGACGTTGCTGGTATCACATCAGCATTATTGTCCATAGAAACTTGTGAAAGTGTTGATCTAATCTTCACCACAGCGTCATCTGGGAATTACTATCAAGTTGGTTTTGGAGATTGTTCTAATACGCCGTGTACAAAAATAACGAAATTTCTGCCGTCCTCTACTCCAACCACCATGACAGCTACAGTGAATCCTCTACAATGTTCCAGTTTTACAGATATATGGATAAGTTGGGAGAGTAGTGCTAGAAAACTAGAAGTTGGAACGGGACACGTTCTGAATCAAAATGGTTTTGTTGCTATGGAGAACCTCGAAGATCTGAATACTATTGAAAAGATGGAACCAAGCGCCACAAATACGACACAGTGGAAACTAGGTAAGGACTCTGTTGCGTTTCGTGGTTACAATGGAGAAAGCCGGATGTTCGCATCGGGTATCCTATGTTAATATTGCTGAAACGACAATAGATCTATGTTATTTAAATGCCATTTAGTACTTGACAAGCATAAAATAAATAAACATAGCGATTAGTTAATTAGATTTCGTTAACGCTAGGCTTCTCTGGTCTTCTTCAGGCCCGAGTTCACAAAGCATTCTCAGAATTAAGTTAAGAATTTACTCAAAATTGTTCGCCTTATTGCAACTAAAATATAGTTCTTTATAAAGTTGTTATTGCTTTAATTTATCAAATACCCTAATAAGAAACTATGTGCAAAGTTTTGTGTTTCTGGGTCAAAGATATTTCTTATAGACAGCAGTGATTGAAAGTTGAGTAAGTTCTCAACTTAAGTCTGAGAATGCTTTGTGAACTTGGGGCCTGGCCATGTTTCCAACAGTAGAGAAAAAGCAAAGTTTTACCTTGGCTTCTCTGGGCATTGAAGAACCACCGCGTCCGCTTTATGCTAGAGCCACTATTAGAATACATAAAGATCCGATCAAAGCTCGCTTACTAGTCTGCTCACGAGATTCTGTCCACTACAACACAACCCAGTACCTCTCAAAACTCATGGTCAAGTCCGCCAAATCCTTCACCCGTGACACTTCAGAATTGTATGACGAAATTAGAAATATACAAAACCCGGGTAAAATTGTGTCATATGATGTAGTGGACATATTTACAAGGACGAACAGCGCCTGGGACCCTGTTATATGTACATGTAGTTAGTTGGAAAGGACTAGGGTTTCGTTGAAATCATTCACGGAATCTTAGTTTTCATCGAATGCCGACTGTCAACGAATTCTGTTTTACTTACACTCCAACGATTACTCGGCTTTTCGTACTAACCGAACAACTAGACGCCTTAAACTTTCTCGGCCAACATCAAGATCGAAACCTGTACCTCTTGGATAATGTACGCCCTATATGTTCCATTTAATCCTGACCTTTTCATTCTTGGGTAACGTACGCCCTATATTCCATGTAAACATGACCCCATCATGCTTTGATGATGTACGCCCAATGTTCCATTTAAAGATGACATTTTCATGCTTGGATAATGTACGCCCAATATTCCATTAAAGATGACCCCATCATGCTTGGCTGATGTACGCCCAATGTTCCATTTAAACATGACCCCATCATGCTTGGATAATGTACGCCCAGTGTTCCATTTAAACATGGCCTTTTCATGTTTGGGCTGAAAAGAGGATAGCGTGTTTCAAAAGCATTTGGTAATTGAACTGAAATCCACGTTTCGAATAAGTCTTCTCCTCAGTGCTGGATAAAGACTGCAAATGTCTATTGAATTATAGCAAAGAAAAAATAAAAAAAAACATCCTGACCCCGATTTTTTTTTTTTTTTTTTTGATATCGTTAAATTTATCCTTGAATTTATTTCGTTTTTCAGATCTATATGGCTGCGAGTTGTTGAGCTGGCAAGAATGGGGTAGTTGGGAAACCTGTACGCTGATTGGTCAGATCAGGTACAGATATCGTGAATGCCAGTGTGCGCATCCCCCATCAGATCCAAACTTTGATTCTTTCCTCTATTGTGATGGCGATCACAGAGACCCAAATAGAAGTACGATTTTTCATTTATATTTTAAGAGTGTGGGCGTTGTGTGTCCATGGAGTTAATTGGGTGCACCCTGTGATCGTGGCTTTGTTCGCGTACTCGATTGGGGGATCACGTGGCTAAGTGGGGAAGACGCTGGCTCGCTAGCCTAGCGGTCGGGTGTTCGATCCCTGCATTGGCCTATTTTCACCCATATTTTCCGGCGCGTTTTCCCCTTGCCAGTGATGCAGGACGGAGGGCCTAACAAGGACAGCTGTCTAGTCATTGATACCTAGGTCCCGTGTACACATTGGCTTGCACGTAAAAGATCCCTTGGTAGTTGGAATTCGATATGAGAGTAGATTGTAGCGCCGCTGCCCGGGCAAAATTTCCCTCATAGCACACTGTATGGCGCATGCCCGTCTTCATTAGCCCAGGTTAGGAACAGAAAGTAGGACGTTAAACCCCATTTCATTTCGCGTACCCGATTGAATATTATTATGGCCTACAAGGGATATTTATAACGAAATAAACCCGTTCCACCGTGGAACATCAAAGTCAATGGGGGGTTGGGATGGCCTAGTGGACTAGAGTGCCGCACTTCGACCTCTAGCTGGCCGGTCACCTCTGGCTTGCGGCTGTGGTTTCGAGCCCTGGTGTGAGCGTATGTGGCATGGAGATAGGGGCGCCTTCTCAACCTCGTGGGTTTCCTCCGGGCACTCCGGTTTCCTCCCACTGCTAAAGACCCCTACGCGCAAGCGAATTATTGAAATAAAATTAAACCATATGTTAGTCCCGAAATGACCTAGTTTGTGTTGAGTGGACGTTAAACCCCATTTCTCTCTCTCTCTCAAAGTCAATGGGGAGCCGCGGTGACTCAGTGAGTAAGACATCATCATCATCAATATCATTCGATGAAAGATACCATTCTTGGTTTTTCAGGTTTCCTTGTTAAATGCGGGAAATGGAGATACGTTGGTAAACTTTATTCCACAACCAAGGCGAAATCAGTTATCACCGGGGTTACAAAAATAGTCTGTATGATAAATTGTAGACAGTTAACGCCCCCTTGCTACTATATGTCATACAATAAGTTGGAGAAATTATGTTGGATGCATAACACTGGTTTACCATTTTTTATGTACGTAAGGCATGAGTTCATTCCCAATGAAAATTTTAAAACATACGCTTATTATAGATAAAAACAGGAACCAGATGATCATTATTTAAAACACGGCACCAGATGTACAGTTGTAACACGGTACCAAATGATAAGTTGTAACGCGGCCCCAGATGGCCATTTATTTATATTACGACACCAGATGATCAGTTAAAGCTGCAATTTCATATTTTAAGTTATATTTTTTTTTATTGAAATAAAGCCTTAAAATAGATGGTTTCTATAAACAGTCCTACATTGTTAAAGAAAAATCCTATTAATCCAATAATTCACTATTGCCAGTTGAGAAATTTACAAATATATAATTTTCAACTTCAACATATGATCAGTTATAACACGGCACCATATGATCAGTTATAACACAGCACCATATAGTCAGTTATAACACGGCACCATATAGTCAGTTATAACACGTCACCATATGATCAGTTATAACACGGCACCATTATAGTCAGTTATAATGCGGCACCTCGGCTTTCGTACCATCTGAAGCACTATCCGTTGTCCATTGTCGCCCCACCCCTCCTGCATCACTGCCAATGGAAATCATGTCGAACTTGAATAACGAAAGACGTATCCAACAAGAAAAGTTGTCTAATTTTATGAAATATAAGTGAAAATATTTTTTACTGCTTAGGCATCCTTCTTATAAGGCAATTAAATGAGAAAATAAAGTTTTTACTTGGGAAATGAACGATAAAGATATGAGAAAAATTTAATAATTCTTTTTATATATCGACTAACGAAACACGTTCTGTCTCGTTATTCGTTATTCAAGCTCGAACGGCAAAATGGAGTTGTTTTATGGTATAGCCGTTGCAAAAAAAGGATATTTACTGCCAAGGCATCGTCCTTAGAAGACAATTAAAAGCCATGGTGACTCGATGAGTAAAACTAACCAAGAGGTCCTTAGTGGGGGGTATTCTGAAGCTGAATCTCACCATAAAATAATGTATTTAGGAATCAACTTCTCAAGCAGATTAAGATGGACGCCTCGGATCCATTCACTTTACACGTATTTGTACAAACTGATCCCGCAGTGAATATTCGCTTGGCCGCTACAATCACTGATAAGCATGACATCGACGAGGCTTAATGAGTACGGCATATTAACTTTTTTACTCCGACAAATTAAATTCTGAAACATTTTTTTGAGGTAAAAGAAAAATAAATAAAGACGTTTGAAGTATTTGTAGTTAAAAAATATTTCCTATTTAGTGTAAATGGGTATTAAAATGAGTAAAATGCATCATTTTGCCCGAAGCAGTTAGGTGTTAAGTAAACATTGCACGAGCCGTTGAGCCAATGACTACCGGCGCGTGCAGTCATCGCACGTGCTATGGACAGGCATCTGTTACAGAGATAATTCGTAAGTAATTCTTTGTGAAACAGATTGGTATTTGTATTGTTCGTTTGTTTGTGATTTCTAAGTGTGATGTATTGTCCATGGGCTATATTTGTTTTTTTGTGTAAATTATTTGTGGTGCAGACCCCATGTACATACTATTAAATATTAATCTACCCTAATAACTAAGATTTTATTTAACAAATTTTAGATTTTCAAAGAATAAACTTAACTTTGAATTGAGCCGTAGAAATTTGTAATTTGAAATGTTGTGAAAACGAGCACCATTTCAGTCTTTCTGTCCATTCCTACAAATATTAGAATGGACTTCCTGCCGAAATATTGCCACATATCACCAAACGAAATGTCGTTAATCCAATGTAAAAACGAAAATAATATTAAGAATCTTTGTATCTTTGTGTATCATAAAAAAGGTTTGAAAATAAGGGAAGAAATACTGTCTTTATTACCAATATGCGTTGTCTGATTTCTTCATTTATATTTATCAAAATTATAACCAACATAAATATAAAATTGTATATTTTTTCTGTGATGTGTGCTGTTTCATTTGTCCGTTTATATTCTTTAGCTATGTCAGGCGCGGATCCAGAGGGAGGGTTTCGGGGGTCCCCCCCCCCCTGCTCAGCTACATAAAAAAAATGATGCCTTGCATCAATGAAATTACATCACAAAGTGATGCTACATCAGTATAAAAATGATTTCTTTGTTTAAAAAGCTCGATTTGTATGTATGCCTATGTAATTTAGAGACGATGATGGCAGATTTCCGTAACAGAAACCTGGCAAACCCCCTGCAAAAATTCCTGGATCCGCCCTTGTGTGTTGTTTTTTTTTCTTTGTATGTTGTATACATTATGTACCATTGGCTCATGGCCACAAAGCACTTGAATAAAGATATTATTGAGTCAACTGGCGTGGTGTCGATGCCAAATGTAGGGTCTCCTCTCCTCCTTCGCGGGTTTGTCTCTGGGACAGGGACGAATTAGGGCCGGGAACCGGCCCGGGCTCCCGTGTCGGAGCGGCGCCTTTTACTGACCGCTGACTCTCCACCGCGAAAATTTCGAAAAATGAACCTCAAATATGCGATTTGGTGGCATACCTGATTATAATCTTTGTCAAATAATATATTTCACAAATCGATTAATTTAGGCCAAAACCCCGACCTGCAAGTAATTTACGGCCATCAACCTGTGAAATTATCATATCGTCCTATTATTAATTAACGTATTATCATTGTATCGTTAAGAGTCAAGATAATGTAACTGGTTAAAAAAAATGTAACATGTTTAGAAAATTGTGACCATTTGATTAACCAGTTATTGAATAAGTAGGACTATTTTCATTGAAAAATGTTCCATTTGTGTTGCCGGAAGCGCTAGTTGATTCCTCCTGTGATGGAAGGCCACGAAACAGAGTGGTACAGAGTACAGCCCCCCCCCCCCCTGCCAAATAATGTTCAACAGAACAGCTTTTTTTAGACGAATTGGACAAAATTATTTTTTTCATTTTTTGTCAGATCGGCCCCATGTCCCAATCCGTCCCTGCTCTGGGACCTCCGGTATCTTCCCGCTACCAAAGACTATAAAACGGGAATTGAAACCATGCCTCTATAGACTCAGTGCATAGACTCATGATTTCAAGCACGCGCGTTAAACCACTAGATCAACCCCCACCTAACAAAAAGAAGTGCAATATGGGATTTAATGTCTCCCACATTTCTACACCAGCCGTTCGTTTTATAATTAAATTACTGCGGATCATTAAACTCACATGTATTAAAAGTCGAACCACGATGTCGATAGTTCAACCATAGCAATATTAATAATTTATAAGCGGGCGTTATATAAAGCTTTCTCATTAAGCAGGTTACCGGAAACCTATGTGTTTTTCTTCAAAATTAAATTTACCCCCCCCCCCCCCCAAACAAAAACCAAAAAAAAACAAAAAAAAAAACGCGTCACCACTGTGTTAAGAGTAAGATTAGACCATAGATCGACAGTTCTATGATTAGACTCATATCCTATTTCAGGGAGCTCCAACTCTATTTCTAAAATGTATTGTTTGACAATCGAGACTACATTAGAGCTCTTCTGTCAAGGAAGTCAAGAATCGCCTGGCTGCTAAATGTTTACAAAACATTATTAATCAACAGTTGACGTTATTGTTTCAGCTTGTATGGAGACAGCCGACTTAATTTGGATAATGGTTTTTGTTGCGGTGATAGGGGGGTATATAATAACATCGTTGTTGTTATTTAGATTCCCCGGACTTCTCCACAAGAAGAAAAACCTTAAATTTCGTGCTCATCACATTAGTCATCGCGGAGGTAAAGCTCATTACATTTTTTAAAGGGTCAATTTATTGTCTGCATTGATTCATTGAATGAAAACATAATAGTTTGAAATTGAATTATGGTTGAAACCAGAGATACAAAAATCAGTGTATTAATTTGACTGTGATGTACATGACATGTACACTGTACTTTATATAGGTGTGGGTCATTTTCTCCCATAGATAATGTCTGTTTCATCATGTTGATGTTATGTTGTAGGTGATTATGTCAACCCATATTGCTTAGTCATGCCATTCAACCCTTAAAACATACCCCTCCACCCTAATTCACTCCACTAAACCCAATCCCACTGTTCAATAACATTCTAGTCCATCATTACTGTAAATAATCTTGTGTATGTAACATGTAGGCCTAATTTCTTTCACATTTATTCAATATCAAATTATCTAATTTGTACTTGTGCCCAGTTTGAAGCTGACCATTCACTTTTGATAATAATGGGTGTCCAATTTACCAGCGTTTGATAATTGCGATCTACTAAAAATATAAAAATGATTAATGATTTACAGAACAGACATACATGTATGCTAGTACTACTACATACATGTTTTAATACATGGATAGCATAATTTACTCTAATCCAGTATTGTTTCAACTCATATCAGCCTAGCTACCCGTACCGTTCTTTATGCCAAATTGTCAATTTTAATTTGAAATTATAGGTAATGATTTTTTCTCAATGTGTGATTTTAAAGTATTTTAGATGTCGTAACCAAGGACGTAACTCGTATAATACACAAATCTACACAAAACCACCATTATTTCAACGTATTAATTACTATAAATGATAAACCAATCGTTATATCGTTTATTAATGTACGACCAATAGCTTGCACGCTTTGTTATACAAGGGGAAATGACTGTAAATACCGAAATCTTCCATTTTGTAAACTATCACTCACGACTTTTAAACACTATACTACTTCTAATTGAGCCAAGGTAAACGTTTTTTGCTGAGACTAAACTGAAAACAGATATTTGATTTCTCGATGCCTAGGAAAAATATTTCTGATTGTCCCACGCCTCTTGAAGAAAAAAGGAGACCATTAAAGTTCCTCTATCTGTCCTTCTATCTGTCTGTCCGTCACACTTTTTGGGACACAATAACTCTCTTTCTAATTAAGCTAGAATGTTCAAACAGAGTTCTTTTGCGTAAGTTTTTCAGTGAAATGAGTACAAAAAGATTACTCGCCTATACCTCCTTTAATTTACACATAAACTGACCCAAAACAGTACTGCACATAGCTCACTGTTGGCTTGTTCTAATTTCAACAATAGGCCTACCTTCATTATTTCCAATAATTTGCACTTAATGTCAAAGTTAAAGATGTATTGTGTAACACTCAAGAGCTGAATCTGCCTGATGCAGGTCTTTCTTTTGTGACATGACAAACCCATAACCAACTCTCTAGAACACCGGAGGGTCGCAATTTTTATTACATGTAATAATTTCAATTTAAATGCAGCTAAGAGGGTTGCTGAGTAGGCCTAACCAAGCTGGACCTGTTCTCAGGTTCTTTTGGGCAAAATTAAATGGGGTTTTTGCACCCTAATTTTCTGCACCACGCAGGCTTATGAAGCAAGATATTGCATGACATATGCGCCCGTCTTCCTTAGCCAGGTTGAAGCTAAATAGTTGTAAAACCTCATTTCATTTCTTTTGCATGTATCGTCAGAAAAGTTTTCTCCAAACTGTTTTTAATTATAGGTACATGTACATACATGTAATTAACAGCTTAAATGCTTGATAACCAATTAGTTTTTCTCTTTCAAATATTTTTTGTGGAATATCTTTAGTTGGGGTCAACAGAGGCCAGAATTCTATCATTGACAGCTTCCCAAAATAGGGTTAATATTTGCAATTCACTTTAATAGAGATACATTGCCAATCACTTTAAACTAACATTATGCAAGAGCAAAATCACCCAATTGCGGGTCTTTCTTTAGGTCTGAAATGTTATAAAAACTATTAATTAGACATTAATTAACCTATACAGACCTTAATCAACTCTCGATGTCGAGGCTAGCATGAGATTTTTGTTGGATTGTAGTTCAACTTGCTATAAAATTTCCCTTCATGATTTACCGATTAAATGGATAACCAAGACTACTAGTTTTGTCTTACCGACTTTAGTAATGATTACCAAGGCTAAGCCGAACTTTCATTCGCTTACATGTAGTTCTATAGTTCTATGTTCATAGTGGATCAATTTGACTGAAATTTTCAGCAAATTGCCTTTACATCAGTTAGTTTTTAACTATTGTAGTGAGAATTGCCAACTCGTTATCTAATCTCCCATAACGTATCTTTATGTAGACTTTTATTAGAATGGTTCAGCCATATTTTGAATTTTATTAATGGTAAAGCGAGGCTAAGCTATGTTATGAAATGTTATATTCTGAATAAAAAAGCAAGTAAAAAATAGTCGCACGTAGATATTTTCCATATTTAAATGGTATATAAATTATCAATTGGACATTAAATAGTTCATGACGAGACCATAATCAACTCTCAATGCCATCAGATGTTCAAGATATTAACTGGATTAGAACGGTTTGGCCAATTAATGATTCCAATTAAAGGTGGAAACTTAAAGATGCTAAGACTTGAATATACCAGTACCATGGTTACATATCTCCCGTAATCTGGAAAAACCTAGCAAGTCAAATTTTGGTGAAAATTGAGTTAGACCCATATTTGGATTTAGTACACATGTATATAATAATAGGGTTTTTTGTCCTGCACTGAAAGGTCTTCTAATTATCTTCTAAAAGGACAACATGAAATTGTTTTTAAATTCAGTAGCTTAATTCTGAAACAAAACAGTTTTCCTTTGTTTTCTCAAATCTACATTCAAGAATGTTGTTACTAGGTTTTTCCAGATTACGGATGATATACTGATATACAAAATGTGATAACATTGCTCAGAATAAAATAATTTGAATTAGATTTTCAATATATTCGTTTTGGAAAGTAGCTCGAGCGGCCAGCTCTTTATTTAAACCTTACGCTTTGTATCTTTAATTCCGGTACCTGATTCCTGTTCATGTCTATAATATTATTCCGAAAAAAATTAATTTATACAAAACAATATAAAAAGAAAGCAAAATGTCTGTGATAAGATTAGAATAGTTCATCATGTCTAGACATTGTTTAATCTTCTTTATGGAATGTTTACGTGACTGCTAAAGACCCCCTATACACAAGCAAATTATTGAAATAAAATTGAACCATTTTTTAATCCTGAAATGACGTAGTTCGTGTCAAGTGGACTTTAAACATCGAAAGTACTTACATGTATATGGTTTGGATAAGTTGATAAATGTCTAATTAATAATTTAGATAACATTTAATGCCTAAATAAAGGTTTGTAATACGCAGATTTAGCTCTTGTATAATGCATGTTTAATTGTTTACATTACATTTCAGGCCTTAAACATGCAAGAGCTAAATTTGCCAATTACAAATCTTTCTTTAGGCCTGAAATGTTATCTAAATTATTAATTAGACATTAATTAACTGATCCAGACCATAATAAACTCTTGATGTCTAGGCTAGCCTTCGATGTTGGCTGGATTAGATTCTTATATGCTGCTTATTGGTCATTGATAATTAAATTTAAAACATGGATAATCAAGACTATGCTGTTTATATTAATGATTTTAGTTATGATGATCGAGGCTAGGTGAAAATTTCACTGGCTTTGCTCTCAGCTCATAGTGGATCAATTTGACTGAAATTTTCAGCAAATTCCCTTTACACTAGCTAGTTTTTAACTATTATAGTGAGAACTGCCAACTCTTTATCTTACCTCACATAATGTATCTTTAAGAAAGACCTGCAATTGGCATATTTGGCTCTTGCTTAATGTATGTTTAAATAAAGTAATCAACCCTCTACATGTATGTATGATAATCTTTATTTTTTTAAAAAAAAAAACCTTTATTTCAGGCGCGGTTGGATGAACGTGACAAGGAGTTGGGTCGCCTGTCCAACCACATGGGTTTTCTCCAGGTCCCCTTTTTACTTCCCACTGCTAAAGACCCCTATGCACAAACGAATTGTTGAAATAAAATTGAACCATATGTTAGTCCTGAAATGACCTACAGTTAGTTTGTGTTGAGTGAACGTTAAACCCCATATCTCTCTCTTTATTTATAACAATCTTTATTTATAACAATCTTCATTTGTTAATATCATTATTTGTTAACACTCTTTGTAATTTTATAATAAATTTATTGATAAAAGAGTATTTCAAACCGAATCATTTGAATAAACCACCATGACCAAACAAATTTTAAGTCTGGCTCGACTTTAATTAAGTCTGTTCAATATTTTTAAATGTGTTTTGCTGATGTCTACAATAAAACTGTATTGATTTCCGTATTCCGTTCCCTGGGGCTCCCTCTTCCCCACCTTTTGCTTTAATCTAGCTTATGAAAGAGAGACACTTTCAAAGAGATCTGAAGTCCTTCACACACTTTAAAAGCTGAAATTTCAAACGCTGACTTCAATACTTGTTTGGTAGAAGCAAACTAACTGGTACCGGTACTTATTGATATTTTTAATATAAGGAAACATGAAGTACTTGGTGTTTTTATATTTCTGCTCTTAAGATTTAAGGCGAGACATTTTAAAGAATCGAGACGTTTCTGCTCTTAAGATTTCATCAGTCAAGACATCTGCATCTGGTGTTTGTGGTTCTTTGCAAGGCTTCCACTTCAAAATTTTCACTACCGGTCATTTTTGATAACACACGAAAAAACTTTGCAAAGTAAATCCATATATCATGATTTTTATTCGTGGTAGGGTATTTATTGTGAATTCACGTTTCTATACCACTTTGTCAGCATGGGATACACAAAAAATTATATATTAGACTTAAAAATGAAATATTAGTAAGGCTAATGATAATTACAGTATGTATTTATTAAATATTCGCTTTTGGCTACTTAATTAATCGAAAAAGCTGAATTGGCCATAGAAAAACCATTCCAGTGGCTGACACGTACATGTAATTACATGTACCACATGCTCTATCGAAAACAGCAATAGGCAGAATTAACTCTTGCGTAATGTTTGTTTAATCGACGCTAAAATATGCTCAAGTTGTTTATTTAACTTTTTACATAGGAAAACAAAATCAAAATATCAATTATTGATTATTGACAGGCTTGGATTCAATTGAATAAGAAAAAAAGCAGATCGCAAAAATCATAAACGCTGCAGGCTTGTATTAATTTTGACCTGCATGTATATATTCCCTGTGAGTTAGAAATTAACCCAGGGGAATAAACAGGCCAAATGTTGAGAAATGTTCAATTCATGGTACTTATAGTACTATGTATCTTTGTAATCACGCTAAAAAGTTTATTGGTTTTTGGATTGGTATTGTTTTGAGAGATTCAACTTTTGTGATATTGTAGTTTGAAAGGCATTAACGATCCTTGAAATCAGACAATTTAAGGGTACTTATAAATCATTCCATAGGTAAATCCAATTACATTTTAAACATGTTAAACTTTATTAAACATATTTGTTTATCTAACATGGTGGTTCTCAACCATTTTGTGCCAATGGCACACCATGGAACACATACAAAAGTATCGGCACACCTGGCTAAATATACATGAAAAAGATTTTGATTTTGCTAAATAAAAACATGGCAAGTCATAGACGACATACATGTACAGCCGTAGACACAGAATATATGTATAGAACGACTACAACTAAATAGAGAGAGAGAGAGAAATTGGGTTTAACGTCCACTAAACACAAACTGGGTCATTTGGGGACTAACATATGGTTTAATTTTATTTCAATAATTCGCTTGCATAGGGGTCTTTAGTAATGGGAGGAAACCGGAGTACCCGGAGAAAATCCACGAGGTTGGGCAGGCAACCCTACTCCTTGCCAGGTCCAACCAGGGAATCGAAACCATGCCAGTTGACTTAATGGCAGGCCTCATGATACAGCGCACACACGCTAACCATTCACCATGAACCGAGATTTAAGCGATTGAAATTTCCACTTAGCCTCGATCATCATAACTAAAATGCGTAAGCAGCATATAGGATTCTAAATAATCCTTTCAATATTGAAGGCTAGTGTTGACATTAAGATTTCATTATGATCTGATAAGTTAATTATAAAATTTCAGGCCCAAAGAAAGACTTGTAATACGCACAGAGAGAGAGAGAGCGGGGGAGAGAGAGAGAGAGGTCCACTCAACACAACCTAGGTCATTTTGGGACAAAAATTTGGTTTCATTTTATTTCAATAATTCGCTCGTGCGTAGGCGTATTTAGCAGTGAGAGGAAACCGAAGGAGTCCCGAAGGACCCAGAGAAAACCCACGAGGTTGGACAGGCGACCCTACTCCTTGTCACAACTGGATAGAGCAATAATCTGTAACACACATACTTGTGGAAGAACAGCTTCTTATTTATTTAAGCCACGTTTCTCGAAGCATATTTTTGTTCATATAACTTGTTTTGACAAATTTCTGTCACTAGTTTATGTAGAATTTTAAACTGATATGTTACGTCAGAATGTCCTACATACGAGGTTTCATCACAATAGTTCTTGCATAGATCTTGTACTGATGTTGGGGGTAAGCGTCATGCATGTTATGACAGCCAGCCAAATGATAAAAGAACAATATTTCAAATATAAATGAAATGGTGATCCTTGTACATGTAGTATATACAGAGTTCATGAACCAGTACTAGCAATTCCCTCTAACCCTTTAAAAATGTACTTTATTGGTACATGTAAATAGGGATTACCTTGAACCCTTTATTACTTCTTACATGTACATGTAAATAAGGATTTCCTAAATTTCAGACAAGTGAACCTTATTCTGTCAATATCTAGACCAATTAAAACCACTTGAGTCAAAGAAATAGAACAGTTTTTTAAAAAATTCAAAGCTCTTCATATTGTTGAAATCTTGTCAAAGCAATACAAATACAAGAGTTCTCAATAGAATTTGTAAAAGAAAGTTCGAGTACCAGTTAGAATTTCAAAATATTGAAATCTTTTTGAACATGTTTTGCATAGTCATTACTGGTATTCCATTAACTTTTTTAGTTTAAGCATATATTTTGTGAGAGCTAAATCGGCCAATTGCAGCTCTTTCTTTAGGCCTAAAACGTTATATAAACTATTAATTCAACATTAATTAACAACCAGCTCTCTATGGCATTGGACACTCAAGATTTTATCTAGATGACATCGCGCCTGGTACGTTCGTGCATTTTTATGCGCGAACTCTTAGTTTTCCTATTACTGGCACGCGCACGGGCACTATTTCTTTTTCTTTTGCATGTACCAAAATCTGTGTTTTTGCGCGGAGTTACTTTTGAGGTATTAGCCTGAGAAGCATAACACTTGCCACTGTGCCTCTGTATCGCTAATTATAAATCGAGTGTGTGAAGACAGTTTATATAGATCACGCAAAAATTTTTCAGTACAGAGTTTATTCCCGTTCTATTTGCCGCTAAGCAAACCAATGGGACTATTTTCTCAACAGTGTATGACGTTATCCATAAGCGATAATATCCTTACACCGAGAGAAATTATCTAGTCTCGGTGAAAAACCATGATCATCTGGTAAAAAATTACTTTTCTATTTTTTGGAACGAAAAACAGTGTTTTTAAAAACAAACGAACCTGCCGCACATGAGGAAGTCATTATACTAATAATAACAGACGAGAACTCTTTTTGGGCACAGGCTTTCTTACTGAGTAATAAATCGTCCACAAACAATCATGAAGGAACTATAATAAGACTAGCGACGACTGTAGACAATAAGTAGGTTATACACTATACTTTTGAGTCGAGATTACTCGCTTTGAGTCGCGATTACCAGCTTTCAGGTCACCGATAACCAATTATGTCAGAAATACCATACTGACATTCGGTTTTTTCAAGTTGTACGCGAACTAACAATCGGCACCCTAACTGTCTTCGTCAGCTACTTTCAGTTTCACAATAGCGTACGACATTCGGTTTTTCAAGTTGTACGCGAACTAACAATCGACGCCCTAGCTGTTTCGTCAGCTATTTTCAGTTGCTGGCGTACGGCCAGTGCCGGTGGGAAAAGACAACATTAAAATCAGAAATAGTTTATTTATTATTGTCGGACTTACGGTATCAATCCTGTCTAACAAATCATTAAGCCGTGGTGTTACGGTAGCGGCATAGTATTTCACCGTAACACCACAGCCACTCTAACCATTCATAATACATCTAACTATCACTCCCTACACATTTCCCCTCGACCTACTTTCCCAAACGTCAACAACACATCTCATACATCCAGTTCACTGATTAACCCTTGTACCACGTCTACTGGATTAGAACGGTTTGCCATTTAAAAATTTAATTTAGAAATGCATGAGAAAGCGAGTCTTAAGACTAAGTCTTGAATACATCAGTGCCCTGGTATATAACCACTATACACACATCTTGTCAAAACTACAAACAGTGATAACTTGGCTCAGACTGAAGTAATTTGAATGAAAGTTTCAACATATTCATTTACTTTTATTTTTGAGCTAACCCTAACCCTGGTCAGCTCTTTATCTAAATCTTACATTATATATCTTTAACATTTTTATAGCCTAGTACATAATAAATTTTTTGATGTTGAATTTACGATGTACATGTATGCGTTAGCTGCTGGTGGCCTTAATAAGAAGGCTCGACTATACCCCCCTCCCCAACTCTTATCACCCCCCCCCTTTTCCCCATCCCCTCATCAACCTCCTTTCCTCCCACCTCCTCATCACCACATTTCTATCACCTCCTCCTCACCGCCACCTCCCTATCTATGTTTATTTTCTATTGTAGGTGCTGGAGAAAACTTAGAAAATACCATGACAGCATTCCGACAGTAAATATAACTTTTTTGATTTTTAAATAAATGTTAACATTAGGAACTAGACACCAATAATCAAATTTTAATTCTTTCCGATAATTGATTACTCTTGAAAATATGCGCTTGAAATCACCAGGTTTGTCTTTGAATCAAGTGGTGTGGTTTCGACTCCCGCCTTGTACAGGACAAGGAGTAGGGTCACGATTCCAATCTCATGAGTTTTCTCAGGGTCCTCATGAGTTTTCCCAGGGTCCTCATGTTTTTTCCCCACTGCTAAAGACCCTGAAGCTCAAGCAAATTACATGTAATGACGTACAATTGAATCATATGTTAGTCTTGAAATGATTAATGATATTTGAAATTAACGTAAGTAATAGTGTAGGTAATTAAAGATGGGTTCCCAGCAAAGTATTTATCGGGTGGTTATTGCCAATAAAAGTATAGCAATTTTGGTATATATGGAAAGTAGAGATATCCAATCATACTAGAAAAATACTGGATTCCCTGAAAAACACTCATTGAGCGTATACAGGACAAAAATGTTTCCCTAATCGACAGCCTGACGATTAGGGCTATCCCCAAGCGTGACGACGAAGGCTGCACGAGTACATTGAGCGCTTTGTGTCCATGTTGATAAACTCTATAAAGAGTTAGACCTACAACACTTTCTGAGATAAAAATCACGGAAAAAGACGCAGGCAGTGGATAATCCGAGAATTTAATAAGGATTCGATATTTGTAATAAAAAGTCAGCGATTACAGACAACATCATCTTGTGTATGCAATGAATTCTCACCCATCTACGCCCGCAGTTGCCATAGGGTCTGGAGAAGGGTAATCCCCTGACGCAAACAGGGCCTCTTTTGATCAATTTTCAAAGTGGGGTATTCTTGGCAATTACAGTGTTTTGAGAAGGATTTGAAGTAAAATTTTGATAAATTAATTAGTTTGAATATGTTTTTAGTCCTAATATATCATCAAATCACCCAGTTTGTAACCGGGAATACAACTTTAACAGATTATATGATAATTATCAAATATTTAACATACATGTACCATAACTATTCAACAAATTAGACATTGATTAATCAATCAGTGTTGTCGTTTCTGGTGGTTTACCCACAGTTCCATGCATCCCACTCCAAGAGCTCACCATAACAGACCATTTCATTGGTTAATCTCTCACCTCAACCAGAATGATGGTAATATAACAATTCTTCCAGATCCTAGTGTAACCTGTTTCACAGAGAATTACTAACGAATTATCCCTGTAACGGATGGCTGTCTAAAACACGTGCGTTGACTTGCACGCCTCGTAGTCATTGGCTCAACGGCTCGTGCAATGTTTACTTAACACCTAACTGCTTCGGGCAAAATGATGCATTTTACTCATTTTAATACCCATTTACACTAAATAGGAAATATTTTTTAACTACAAATACTTCAAACGTCTTTATTTATTTTTCTTTTAACTCAAAAAAATGTTTGAGAATTTAATTTGTCGGAGTAAAAATGTTAATATGCCGTACTCATTAAGCCTCGTCAATGTCATGCTTATCAGTGATTGTAGCGGCCAAGCGAATATTCACTGCGGGATCAGTTTGATCCTAGTGTAGTAAAGACAAGTAAAATGAAATATATAATTCAACATTGTACATACATGTATATAATACACCCAAACCAGAAGGAACCAAATTGATATATTATAAGCCTACTTGGCTTGTTTTTGTATGCTATTACTTATGCTTTATATATTGTATAATATTCTCGAAATAGATACTGTTTAAACCAAGTAAAACGAAATATTGAACTATAAAAAACAAAACGAAATAGTATCTGTGTTTTAATGAGATTGTTTATAAATATACCTTTTAAGAAAATGTTGTTCAACATAATGCATTTATGTCCAGTGGTAAATTAATGATTTTGCATGTTTATAAATGTAATACCACAGCAGTTTGAGATTTTTTCGAAAAAAAAATATACAGTACTTCAGTTTGTCTTTCACTTTAATATTTCGAACCTTTCCAGATTTTCCATTTATTACAAATCAATCTGCACTAAACTATATGCACTCAATTAACTTTAAGATTGTCAATCAGACTTTTTATTTATACTTTCTTTGTGTTTGTAGAACTAAGAAGGGATTTGTTTACAAACCAATGCACAGTCAAAAAAAGTAGAAATTTTAAATGAATGTTCTTTAATCTTTGTGGCGGATCTAGTAATAATGGATTTCAATGCTTAAAGAATTCTTTTGTAATGCAGGAGGAAAAAAAACAAAACACGCCTTTATTTATTATTATTTATGAAGGGATATCAGATAGACCTGAGAATCCTGAGATGATTAATAAGTCAGGAACAAAAGAATAACAATAGTAGCATTTGAATAAACAGTCGCCATGAAATAAGGGAGGTCATTTATATGTCATTTAAGTCCATGTCGGTCATTTGAGTGATTGGCCTCATCAAAGTAATTGGTCTCATTAAAGTAGCTGTAGGTCATTTGAGTAATTGGTCTCATTAAAGTTTATATGAGTCATTTGAGTAATTGGTTTCCTTAAAGCGATACAGTGTGCTATGAGGGAAATTTTTCCTGTACAGCGGCGCTATGGCCGACTCATCTCTGTTTTTCATCCCATCCAAATGACTAAACAGCTGTCCTTGTCAGGCCCTGCGTCCTGCATCAATGACAAGGAGAAACCACACTGGAAAATCTGGATGAACTTTCTCGGCTAATGCAAGAATCAAACTCCTGACCTCCAGGCTAGCGAGCCAGTGTCTTACCCACTTAGCCAGGTGATCCCCTGTCGAAATCAAACATACCTGTTGCATGTATTAGACAAGAACTAAATCTACCTGTTGCGTCCATTTCTTTTGGCCTGAAAATGGCTGATATGTTACATGCATTTGAATTATTAATTAGACATTAATTAACTTGACAAGACCATAATCAGCTGATTTATTCAGCTCTTGATGCCATCATAATCCATCAGGGGGGTTGGGATGGCCTAGTGGTATAAATTGCCGGGCTTAGACCTCTATCTGGCCGGTCACCTCTGGCTTGCGGGCTGCGGCTGTGTTTTTCAATCCCTGGTGTGAGCCTATGTGGCATGGAGATAGGGGCACCTTCTTAACCTTGTGGGTTTCCTCCGAACACTCCGGTTTCCTCCCACTGGCAAAGACCCCTATGTGCAAGCGAATTATTCAAATAAAATTTTTAAAAAAACATATGTTAGCCCCGAAATGACCTAGTTTGTATCAAGTGGACGTTAAACCCCATTTCTCTCTCTCGCTCATTAGCCATCATTTAGCGAATTGAAATACATTTTTTGAAAAATATACATAAACCTGGTTAATCAAGACTTTGTTTATTAATAACAACAGTAGTAATGACAATTAAGGCTAGTCTAAAACTGAACCTGGAATATCTAGGTTCACATCAAAATCATTTGATTGAAAATTTCAGTTCAGTATATTCTCATTTCATTATCTATATTTTAACTATTATAGCGAGAACTGTCAACCCTTTATCGAATCTTACATGATGCCCCTAGGTTCACATTGAAGTCATTTGACTGACATTTTCAGCATATTCTCATTTCATTATCTATATTTGAACTATTATAGCGAGAACTGTCAGCACTTTATTACCTAGCGCTGCTTTAAAACTATTATTGATTAGTTCAAAGTAAAAGAAGCAAATTTGATTAAAATATAAAACAAACTTGAATCTATTGTAGCGCCTATTGATTTCAAAATAAAAAAATTAATATTAGGTTATAATTGTAAATCTGTAACGTCATTACTTTATTGTAAGCTGCTTATAATAAAGTATAATGATGTTACAGATTATAATAAAGTAATGATTTTACAGATTTACAATTATATTGTCTTATGAATAAGGGGGAGTTGGGTGGCTGAATGGTTAGCGTGTGCGCGCTGTATGATACGGCCTGCTACTGAGTCAACTGGTGTGGTTTCGAATCCCTGGTCGTACGTGGCAAGGAGTAGGGTCGCTTGTCCAACCTCCTGGGTTTTCTCTGTGTACTCCGGTTTCCTCCCTCTGCTATAAAATAAAATTAAACCATATGTTAGTCCCAAAATGAACTAGTTTGTGTCGAGTGGATGTTTAACCCCATTTCTCTCTCTCTCTCTCTTTCTTATAAATATACTCGAGTATTTGATAATATAACAAGTATAACTGTCTGTTACACTTACAGCCACACCACATATTGTCCGGGGGGTTGGGTGGTCCATCGGTTTAACTCAGTGGTTCGCAACCTTTTTTTGCCAACGGCACACCTTAGAACACATGATAGAATAATGGCACACCTGGCTAAATGTATATGAAATATATGGCAAGTCATACAGTCTATGACATAGATGACATACAACCATAGAAACATACTAGTCATAGACACATAGAATGACTCCAACTAAATGAAGAAAAACACAGCTATGAACTTATTTCATTGCAGTGTTTAGAATAGCTGGCTTCTTTAGTGAGAAATTTTCTTAGTGTGCCGTTCAAAATTTCACGGCACACTTAGGGAGAATTTGTGGCACACTGGTTGAAAATCACTGGTTTTACTCATTGACTAGGAGTAGGAGTAGGGTCGCCCATTGTACCTAGTAGGTTTTCTCCAGATTTTCTGGATTCCGTCCACGGATTATTCAAATCTAATTGAACCGTTAGTCTCGAAATGACATAGTTTGTGTCTAATGGACATTAATCCCTTTTTTATACGCCCACATGGAAATGTGGTCGTATATTGCCGTCACCCCCGTCCGTCCGTCTGTCGGTCCGTCCGTCCGTCCGTCCATCGTCCACAAATTCTTGAGAACGCTCTAGTGGCTAAAGTTAATATCCGTTTGACTTGAAATTTATACACGGTGTTTAAGGTCGTGAGACGAAGAAGCCTATTGATTTTCAGCGATATCCGATAATTATGTACTACCAGAGTTATGACCCTTGATCACTTGGAAAAATCTTGTGAACGCTCTAGAGGCTATAGTTAATATCCGATTGACTTTAAATTTATACACAGTGTTTAAGGTCAGGAGACGAAGAAGCCTATTGATTTTCGGTGATATCTGATAATTACTGCCAGAGTTATGACCCTTGATCACTTTGAAAAATCTTGTGAACGCTTTAGAGGCTAAAGTTAATATCCGATTGACTTTAAATTTATACACAGTGTTTAAGGTCATGAGACGAAGAAGCCTATTGATTTTCGGTGATATCCGTTAATTACTACCAGAGTTATGATCCTTGATCACTTTGAAAAATCTTGTGAACACTCTAGAGGCTATAGTTAATATCCGATTGACTTTAAATTTATACACAGTGTTTAAGGTCATGAGACGAAGAAGCCTTTTGATTTTCGGTGATATCTGATAATTACTGCCAGAGTTATGACCCTTGATCACTTTGAAAAATCTTGTGAACGCTTTAGAGGCTAAAGTTAATATCCGATTGACTTTAAATTTATACACAGTGTTTAAGGTCATGAGATGAAGAAGCCTATTGATTTTCGGTGATATCCGATAATTAGGCCTACTACCAGAGTTATGACCCTTGATCACTTTGAAAAATCTTGTGAACGCTCTAGAGGCAAAAGTTAATATCCGATTGACTTTAAATTTCTACACAGTGTGTAAGGTCATGATAGGAAGAAGCCTGTTGATTTTCAGCAATATCCGATAATTCCTGCCCGAGTTATGACCCTTGATCACTTTGAAAAATCTTGTGAATGCTCTAGAGGCTAAAGTTAATATCCGATTGAATTTAAATTTATACACGGTGTTTAAAGTCATGATACAAAGAAGCCTAATGATTTTCAGCATATCCGATAATTACTGCCAGAGTTATGACCCTTGATCACTTTGAAAAATCTAAAGTTAATATCCGATTGACTTTAAATTTATACACACTATTTACAGTCATGATACGAAGAATCCTATTTGATTTTCAGTGATAATTTCTGATAATTTCTGGCAGTTGATCACTTTGACAAAGGCCTTGAGACAAACCATCAAAACTATTCTAATCATTTCTGATAATTATTTAATGGGCTATTACTCGTAATAAGATTATCATGTGTTGTAAATGTTCTCCTTACTGATAAAAGAAACAATATGCGACAACCCTTGTTGACTGCCCGGACGACTTAGCTGTTGTGGGCGTATGTTTCGTTGCCTGGCAACCTATCTTATCTCTCTCTCTCATTCACATATTTTAATTATGGGAATTATAACTAATCCACCACACACTACAGTATTGTTAACAGTGTGTGAGTGTCGTCTCATCCAAAGGACTATACACAGTTTCTTACCGGGCCCTTCTTCTCGCACAACTAAAAAGGAATCATGCCAGAAAATCACAATTCCAAAATCTGCAATTGCCCTGTTGATTTTCTTGGAGATTGATAGGGGTGTTGAACATTTTATTTATGTTGTTTATTTGTTGTTGACAGTGCAGCTCGGCTTGGTACACAGATGTTAGAAATCGACTGCCATATTTCAAGAGATGGTCAGGTTGTGGTTGCCCATGACAACAACCTTGAGAGGTCATGTGGACAGACGATCAAAATAACAGAAACAGATTCTTGTGTAAGTATATATATACATGTATATATATTATACAGGCCTAATGAATTAGTACGTCATATATATTATACAGGCCTAATGAGATAGTATGTCATATTTTGTGCTGAACAAGTGAACAACTGATTACAGAAACCAAATCTGCGCATTGACTAAATGACAGACATGACATTTTCTGTTTTGTTGATTTAGGAAGTTGGATGTCATAAGGTGTCACTGAGTCAACAAGCATTTTGATTCCCCAGTTTTACGTGACAGTTGATGCCTGTCCAACCTCGTGGGTTTCCTCCATCCCCTCCAGTTTCCTCCCTCTGTTAAAAACCCCTACGCCCAAGTGGATTATTGAAATAAAATTAAACTATGTGTTAGTCACGAAATGACCTAGTTTGTGCTGAACATTGGGTTTAACGTCCTACTGTTCTGCTCCAACTGAGCTTATGCAAACAGACATATGCCATACAGTGTGATATGAGGAAAAACTGCCCGAACAGCTGCGCTACGGCCAACTTTTATATCGAATACAACCTGCCAGGGGATCTTTTACATGCACACCAATGTTGGCTGAGAAAGTTTGAGATTTTCTGATGTGATTCCCTCTTGTCAGTGATGCAGGACAGAGGGCACATAAAAGATCCCTTGGCAGTTGGAATTCGATATTAGAGTAGGCCATACATGTAGCACCTGGGCATACTTTCCCTCAAGGCATACTGTATGGCGTATGCCTGTCTTCATAAGCGCAGTTTAAAAGCAGAACACAAGGACATAAAACCCCATTTCATTTCATTTTTTTTAAACTCTATATTTTATTTGATGTTATAATGTTTGTTTGATAACAGGATTTACCCAAGATGAAAGGTAGAATGAAAGTTGATTTTGAACCAAGTAAGTACCCTGGACTATTATCACAATAAATAACTTAGGGTTTTACAATATACTGTAACTGTAATTCCACTTAGTGATTAATTAAAATCTGTAGGATCTCTTTCCTTCACCTATTCATAGTGTGTAGAAGCGATCTGTAAGTGTTGACTAGCTGACCTCTTGTGTTAGAATATCTATTATCAGGTAGAAAGGGTTTATAGAGGTTACTATTCATGGAAACTTGTGAGAAATATATGTGTTGTCAATTGTTGCTTAAACCAGTCAGTACTTTCACTGTACGGTAGTATTCCTATAAAAGGTCAGTAATAATCATAAGGTGAGTATTTTAGTCAATTGGTTAGTATTCCTTACTTGTGTCAGTGACTCAGTATGTAAAAATAACATGAGTAATTAAACAAACGTGACGTGTATATTTCTCACAAATTTCTGTGAATAGTAACCAAAATTAATTCATTCTGCATGATATCGACATATGTTGGCTAAATATAATTATTGTGATATTTTTTTTTTATTTTTAGATTTTATATTAGAGGCGGGCGAGGATCGATCTCTACCATTGTTAAAACATGTATTCGATGAATTCCCTGATTTACCTATAAATATAGACATAAAAATAGATAATAACGAACTTATAGCTAAGGTAAGTTTACACAGTCTGTCGTACGTTAAATAGATAATAACAAACTTATAGCTAAGGTAAGTTTACACAGTCTGTCGGACGTTAAATAGATAATAACAAACTTATATAAGGTAAATTTACACAGTCTGTCGTACGTTAAATAGATAATAACAAACTTATAGCTAATGTAAGTTTACACAGTCTGTCGGACGTTAAATAGATAATAACAAACTTATAGCTAAGGTAAGTTTACACAGTGGATCTCAGTGTGAAACATCAAATAGATAATAATGAACTTATAGCTAAGGTAAGTTTACACAGTCTGTCTCAGTCATACTAAACTTAGGCCCCCTCTACTATTAGCTCTGCTTGAGAACATGCACTAAGTCCTAAATCGACGATTTTAGTCAATATTTTTGTTAAGTATTTATTCTGCTTTCATTTAATAAAATTGAAAAAGTTTATTTAGTCTTTGTGTGTACGACCGATGTGAAACAGAGTAGAACCAAATTACAAAACGCTATGCTATTTTTGGATATGGCGGCCATTTAGGGCAGAGATTCATTCTCGAAGTATGACGTATGTGGTTATTTTTGAGGTAAATTAGATAATAACGAACGATATATACTCTCTCAAAAAAGAAACGCAAAGTTACATTTCGTCGTCGGTATATCCACGTTCTACCATCGCCTTGTTGCAACAAGAACCGCGACACGTCGCTGAACCAAACTGCTCTCCAGTGTTGCTGTGTCCATACCGTCAGTGTCTGATCCATTAAAGTTGGATTTCAAGGTGTTGGCGTATTTCAAAACAGAAGCTCTAACGGCTACGTCTGCCTCGTTATTCGGTTTCACGTAGGCGTTTACCTACTGTCTGGTGCGAGATTCTACGCCGTCCTGGAATTGCTGCTGCAGTAGAGGTCGCTGTTGAAAACCATTTACGCAAATGACGTAACCGGAAGTGACGATCCAGGACAGGTGGGGTCACTCTTGTTTGGCCTGAGCTAGGGCGGTAACTTGTTGAACTTTGTTGTCGTTACCCACCCCAAAGGCGAGAAATGGAACCAAGAGAAACATTCAGCAGCCTGGATACATCTGTCTTGGATTCACCCGCTTGTAATCGTCCAATAGCGTTGTTGTGTTGGTCTTCGTTCAGATGTGGCATCATTTGGTTCGCTGAGTGTTTACATGTGCAACTGATTTGGAAACCGAGAACCCCAGGATTTTAAAGACCTTAGATCTAGGTTCCATGCGAAAATCTCGCGAAGTTGTTAAATTCATGTTTCTTGGTGCAATCAAGCGATAACAAATTTCGACAAAAAGGATGACCCGTCACAATTTTGACCCTACCTTTAAAATCAATAATGAATTTCTTTTATCCTTGCATAATGGCATTGAAAATAAGTAAGATTTACCAAAACAACGACCTCGTTCAAATAAAAAATTGATAAAAAATGGGTTGTGCGTTTCTTTTTTTGAAGAATATATATAAGGTAATTTTGTCTTGGTGCGAGAGGCAAAATAGATAATAATGAACTTATAGCGAAGATAAGTTAACAGAGTCTGTCTCGATGTCGGACGTTGAATAGATAATAACAAACTTATAGTTAAGGTAAGTTTAGAGATTGTCGAAGTGTGAGAGGTAAAATAGATAGTAATAAGCTAAGCTAAGTTTACAGAGTTTGTCTAAGTAAGTGTGAAACATCAAAAAGATAATAACAAACTTATAGCGAATCGAGTGTTTGCCTTTTTTTGCGCGGAATTGTGGGTAGGCATTATCAGCGATAGAAATCAAAACAAAGCAACAACAATTCTGATTGGTTAATCAATCGAATTACTGAGGTTATAGGGTCAAATGTCGCGTGCTTGACATCTGAACTGGCTGAACGTGACCTCCCGCTATAACTTGTTAGATCTACATGTAGTGTAGGCCATCGAAATTATAAAAACTGAAACGAAATATAGATCTGAATTTCAATTAGTTTGTACAATAGGCAGATTTTGCTCTTGCATAATGCATGGTTATTTTGTTGTTTTGTTCCAGGTGTCTGACCTAGTCAAACTGTACAATAGAGAAGATATTACAGCATGGGGTAATAGAAGTGATACAATCTGTAAAAAAATATATAAAGAGGTAAGTGATTAAATTGGACACAACATTATGCTATATTCATAGACATTTTAATACTAATTCTGCGCGTTGTATCATAAGGTCTGTCATTGAGTCAACTGGGCTGGTTTCGATTCCCTGGTTGTGCGTCACAAGGAGTATGGTGGCTTGTCCAACCTCTTGGGTTTTGTCTGAGACCCCTACGTGCTAGCAAATTATTGAAATAAAGATTGAACCATATATCTGTATTCCTGAAATGACCTAGTTTATGTCAAGTGTATGTAAAACCCCCTTTCTCTCTATTTTTTATTTCATGATTGTTTTATAATGGGTTGTGGGACCTGAAATATTATGATTAAACAACCACACTATTCTCCATAAAGTGGGAATTATTCTACTATCAAAAAAAAAAAAGCATAATCCTAATACAGTATCCGTTATAGAATCCTAATATTCCATTCTTTTTTATATGTTATAGAATCTTGATATACCACTGTTGTTTATCGGTTATAGAATCCTAATGTGTACCACTGTTGTTATCAGTTATAAAATCCTTTTAAACAATGGCTGTTTTCGGTTATAGAATCCTAATATTCCATTGTTGTGTATCAGTTATAGAATCCTAATGTGTACCGCTGTTGTTTAAATGTTTAATAAAATCCTAATATACCATGGTTGTTTATCTGTTATAAAATCCTTTTAAACAATAGCTGTTTTGTATTATGGAATCCTAATATACCATTGTTGTTTACAGTTATAAAATCCTAATATATCACGGTTGTTTTCAGTTATAGAATCCTAATATACCACGGTTTATCTGGTATAAAATCCTAATATACCATGGTTGTTTTCCGTTATAGAATCCTAATATATCACGGTTGTTTTGTATTATAGAATCCAAATATACCACAGACTACAGTTGTTTTGTAAATCCTTTTGAACAATGGCGGTTTTTGGTTATAGAATCCTAATATACCATTGTTGTTTATCTATTATAGAATCCTAATATACCACGATTGTTTATCTGTTATAAAATCCTAATCTACCACTGTTGTTTAACTGTTATAGAATCAGCTAATATACCACGGTTGTTTTGTATTGTAGAATCCTAATCTACCACTGTTGTTTTGTATTATAGAATCCTAATATACCACTGTTGTTCTCCATGAAAAGAGTGATTGTGCTGATTCTTCTGTTCTATTCTGGACTTTTACCGTTTGTACCATTAAAAGAATCCTTACTGGAAATCATTATGCCAAGTATAATATTAGAGTAAGTATATTATGTCTATATATATGATATATCTTGTCCAATCGATTATTAAATGTTTCTCGAATAAAATACCATTTCTAGTTTGGTCACGTACAAATAGTCTGGGATGTTAATTACATTGATGAGTCATTCCAATACATGGTCCTTAATTAATTTGGGGGGTTGGTTGCCGAATGATAAGCATGCAAGCGCTGTATCATACGGCCTGGCGGGGTTTCAAATCCCTGGTTATACTTGGCAAGGAGTAGGGTCGCCTGTCCAGTCTTGTGGGTTTTCTCTGGGTACTCCGGTTTCCTCCCATTGCTAAAGACTTCTACACACAAGCGAATTATTGAAATAATATTAAACCATTTGTTAGTCCCAAAATGACCTAGTTTGTGTTGAATGGACGTTAAACCCCATTTCTCTCTCTCTCTCTCTCTCTCTCTCTTAATTAATTCATGACAGTTTGAGGCACAAAAAGGAGCAGTAAATTCAGGTTAAAGCGCAAAAGATTTAATGTAATAATAACATCCAAGTGTAAAAGATTTAATGTAATAATAACATTGAAGTGTAAAAGATTTAATGTAATAATAATATCCAAGTGTAAAAGATTTAATGTAATAATAACATCAAAGTGCAAAAGATTTAATGTAATAATAACATATAAGTGTAAAAGAATTAATGTAATAATAACATCCAAGTGCTAAAGATTTAATGTAATAATAACATTGAAACATTAATGATGTTATTTCTTACAGTGAGAATAAGTTTCCAATGAGTTTGAGTAGAAAACAGAGATTTTTGGTGAAATTTATAGATATGTTGTTAATGAGGCCGGCTTTATTTAATCATTTGAACAGACGAGGAATACAGGTATGTAACATACTCCATCTATATATCTCCCGTAATCTGGAAAAAGTCAAATTTTGGTGAAAATTGAGTTAGTACACATGTATATAATAATAGGGTTTTTTTCTCCTTCACTGAAAGGGTTTCTAATTATCTTCATCTAAAAAGACAAAATAAAATTGGTTATATATTCAGTAGCTTAACAAAACAGTTTTCCTTTGTTTACTCAAAACTACATTCAACAGAGTTACTAGGTTTTTCCAGATAATGGGAGATATGTATATATAGAGATTTAGTAAACTGGTTGTTCGGATGGGACGAAAAATGGAGGTCCAGTGTACTAATTGGTGTGCACGTAAAAGATCCCTTGACTGTTGGAATTTGATATAAGAATAGGCCGGGCAAAATGTCCCGCATAGCTCACTGTATGGCGTAGGCCCTTCTTGATTAGCCCAGGTTAGGAGCAGAAAGTAGGACGTTAAACACTGTGTTATTTTTTTAAACTGGATATCAGATCGAAGTAACCATGGTTGATTTTTTTAACTTGTGGGGGGGGCGGGGATGGCTGTATGGTTAGCATGTGTGCACTGTATCATAAAGTCTGTCATTGAGTCAACTGGAGTGGTTTCAAATCCCTGGTTGTACGTGGATGATAATTTGTATGTTTATTTTTTTTTCCCCGCCAACTTGAATATTTTATCTGCCAAAAATATGTGATAAAGACGAATACAATATCTAACAATTTTATGTCTCGGCTAGGCTTATTATAAAACAATTACCGTTATATACAATGCAATATACAACAACTTTTAAAATCTGTCTTTATTTTTGGTGACATTAGACTATGTCATTTCCTCAAATGAGAAGTGACATTAGTTGTTCTACAAGGTCCCTACTTGTCAGTGGTGCAGGACTGAGTTCCTGACCAGGGACTATGTGTAGCCATTTGGATGTGACAAAAAAAAACCGTCCTGTGTACACATTGGTGTGCACGTTAAAATCCCTTGGCTGTTGGAATTTGATATAAGATTAGGCTATAGCGCAGCTGTCTGGGCGAAATTTCACTCATAGCACACTGTATGGCGTATTCTCGTTTTCATTAGCCCATTTCGTAACATGTAACAGAACAGCCAGTTGGACGTTAAACCCCATTTAAGGCGTGAAAATATTAATTAATTGGTATTGTTTTCTCAAGGCGTGAAAATATTAATTAATTGGTATTGTTTTCTCATTTTGAACAGACGTACATATGGGTGCTGAATTCAGAAGAAGATTTTGAGAAAGCGTTTAAGTGTAATTCAACCGGAGTCATGACAGATTTTCCTACAAAACTAAAAGCTTATTTAGATGAGCATCCTGAGTTCATGAATATATGAAAATCGTATTTTATTTTAATTGTTTTAATTCAGTGATGTGGATGTGTATGAAACTCGTATCAGAGGCCCCATTTCCGTTCTTTTCTCAAAACATTTGACTCCTTGTAAAGATACATTATGTAAACTTTATATAAAGAGTTGACAGTTCCCGCTATAATAGTTCAAAAATTAATATATTGAAAATTGCATTTAGATTACTTTATTCTTAGTGAAGTTTTCGGTGTTGGAAGATATAGAATAGATTGTTTATTATCGTAGAAGCTACTTTTTAATCAAGACTTGCTTCTCCATTTTTTAAATTAAATCGTTAAATGGCAGTCATATTTTAATTTGTTTAAATCTCCATCATCTATGGGCTTGAGCAGTCGTTTTTGCCAACGGTACAATTTGAAACACATGAAAAAATAGCGGCCCACATGGCTTAATATGACAAATATTTGGATGTTAACGCTAGCCTTCGATGTTAGCTGGATTAGATACTTATATGCCGCTGAACGGCCATTGAAATTAAATTCAAGATCTAGATAATCGAGACTATCCTGTTTATATTAATGATTTTAGTAATGATGACCGAGGCTAGGGGGAATTTCACACGCTTCATTCTCGGCTCATAGTGGATCAATTTGACTGATATTTTCAGCAAATTACCTTTACACTATCTAGTTTTTCACTATTATAGTGAGAACTGCCAACTCTTTATCTTATCTCCAATAATGTATCTGTAAGTAATCAAGGATTAATAAATATATATAAAAATATAGCCCTTACATAATGCATTTTTAAGTAGCTTGTATTCCATATAATTCGTCGGTAGGTAGACAAAGTGACTTATCGTCAGTTACTATGGTATGAAGATACGTCAGTTCATCTACCTACCAACGAATTGTGCTGATCTCAATTTATTCCATGATGAGACAAGTATGGTACTTCACTAACGCATTGATGCATGTACATGTAAATATTGACAGGATATTGAAACTTAGTGTGTATATAGTTTCTCTACCAGGTACTTCCATCTAAACCATGCACTGTCACCCGGGCATCGTTTGATCTTGGGTAGCTAGCACTAATTTCTTTCACGTTCATTCAATATCAAATCTTTGTTTAAAAACTTGTAAAAAAAACTCAAAATCACCAAAAATCCATTTTAAAGCTGACCATTCAATTTTGATAATGAGTGTCCAATTTGCAAGTGTTTAATTTCTCTATCACTGTTAAAAAATAAACAACCCAATTTATTATTGATGTATAATGATTAATTTTTGAACAGTGGTCTGGAAATTAAATACGGGACACTCATTATAAAAATTAATCAGTCAGTACATTTGAGATGATTTTTGGTGATTTTTACGAATTTGTAAAAGAAATAAGTGCTAAATTCACAAGATTAAACGATATCCAGGTTGGCTGTGTTTGATCACAGCATTTTCTGCTTAGACTAAATTTAGATAATCAGTTTAATTGCTCGATACTTTTCAAAAAGATAATTAATGTGCAATTAATTAATATGTGTCAGTAGTCATCTATTTATTTTAAAATTCGTGCGAGGCATACAAGATTCATTAAATAACATCCAGTTTGTGCTACTGTTTAGTTTAAGAAACATTGTTAAGTTTTGACAATCGGTCATCTAGTTTATGACCATTTAGTTTAGTTTTGATATTGGTCATCCAGTTTATGACCATTTAGTTTCATAAACTAGACAACCGATGTCAAACTAAACTATAGCACAAACTGGGTGTTATTTGATGAATCTTGATGGTATTTAACACTTTCTGGACAGCAATCTATTAACTGAATATGTGTATTAGATTACAGATGGTAAGCTCAGTTTCTTTCCGTTTTTATACGCCCACATTTTTATGTGGACGTATTATGTCGTCGCCCCTGTCCGTCCGGACGTCGGTCCGTCCGTCCGTCCACAATTTGTTTGTGGACTCTCTACAGGTCACAATTCTTATCCGATTTTAACGAAACTTGAAATATAGGTTTAACCCCAAAAGATCTCGGCTGCTTTCGATATTGGCATTTATCGGATCAAAACTTCATGGATTATGGCCCCTGATTGTACGAAAAATCACGTTTTTAGCTTGTGGACCCTATAGAGGTCACAATTTTGAACCGATTTTGATGAAACTTGACATGCATGTTTGTAACCCAAAGATCTTGGTTCCTTTCGATATTTGCGGCTATCGGAATTTAATTTCCTGAATTATGGCCCCTGATTGTCGGAAAAATCACCCTTTTTAGCTTGTGGTCCCTCTGGAGGTCACAATTATTATTCGATTTAAAAAACCGTTTGATTATATCACCGTTACACCCTAAGGAAGGTTGAGTTTGAATTTCGGGAAAATCGGACGAAAATTGCCATACAAAATGGCCGCTGTTTGTACGCGAATACTGTTAAAAAATGGTATATCAAGGTTGTGGACCCTGTGGAGGTCACAATTTTGATTCGATTTTGATGAAACTTGAAATTCATGGTTATAACCCAAAGATCTTGCTTCCTTTCGATATTTGCGCATATCGGATCGTAACTTCCTGAATTATGGCCCCTGATTATACGCAAAATCGCCTTTTTTTTTAGCTTGGAGGTCACAATTATTATTCGATTTAAAAAACCGTTTGATTATATCACCGTTACACCCTAAGGAAGGTTGAGTTCGAATTTCGGGAAAATCGGACGAAAATTGCCATACAAAATGGCCGCCGTTTGTACGCAAATACTGTTAAAAAATGGTATATCAAGGTTGTGGACCCTGTGGAGGTCACAATTTTGATTCGATTTTGATGAAACTTGAAATTCATGGTTATAACCCAAAGATCTTGCTTCCGTTCGATATTTGCGCATATCGGATCGTAACTTCCTGAATTATGGCCCCTGATTATACGCAAAATCGCCTTTTTTTTTAGCTTGGAGGTCACAATTATTACCTGATTTAAAAAAACGTTTGATTATATTACCGTTACACCGTAAGGAAGGTTGAGTTCGAATTTCGGGAAAATCAGACCAAAATTGCCATACAAAATGGCCGCCGTTTGTACGCGAATACTGTTAAAAAATGGTATATCAAGGTTGTGGATCCTGTAAAGGTCACAATTTTAATTTAATTTTGATGAAACTTGAAATTCATGGTTATAACCCAAAGATCTTGTTTTTTTTCGATATTTGCGCATATCGGATCGTAACTTCCTGAATTTTGGCCCCTGGTTATACGTAAAATCCCCCTTTCTTTAGCTTGTGGTCCCTCTGGAGGTCACAATTATTATCCAATTTAAAAAAACGTTTGATTATATCACCGTTACACTGTAAGAAAGGTTGAGTTTGAATTTCTGGAAAATCGGACCAAAATTGACAGACAAAATGGCCGCCGTTTGTACGCGAATACTGTTAAAAAAATGATATATCATGGTTGTGGACCCTGTATAGGTCACAATTTTAATTCGATTTTGATAAGGAAGGTTGAGTTCTAATTTCGTGAAAATCGTACCAAAATTGCCGGACGAAATGGTCGCCGTAGTGTAAAAATATGGTATATCATGGTTGTGGACTCTCTACAGGTCACAATTCTTATCCGATTTTGATGAAAAGTCACATTTCTAGGTTGTGTACCGTCACACCATAATCATTGTCGGTTTCGAATTTCATTAATATCAGACTGCAATTGACCAACTAAATGGCTGCTCCCAATACAGTATGAAATACAGGAATTAAAGATGTAGGAAAAATCACTTTCGGTATTGCTTGTTCTCTGTCCATCTCTCGAAAATGTGGGCGTATCCTGCCTGGCAGTGCCAGCCTATCTTTCATCAAGGTGGTGAAAGGTGTTACACGAAATAGTGACGCACTCGTCGGAGCCAGGCTTTAGGTTTCTAAGTCTGTTTGAATTAATGATATTCATTCCGTGCATTTATTATTTAATATTTTGAAATGTGTGTTTGCTTTGTCTACTTTAAATGGTTAGCATGTGTGCACTGCATCATAAAGTCTGTCATTGTGTCAACTGGCATAGTTTTGATTGTCTGGTTGTAGGCATGTCTCCGATTTCCTTTCTCTGCTATAGACCCCTACGCACTAGCAAATTATTGAAATAAAATTGAACCATGTTTTATTCCCGAAATGACCTAGTTTGTGTCGAGTGGCCGTTAAACCCCATCCGTTCGATTAAACAATCAGCGTTGATGATCCAAGTGGCTATTTGGAAATACAAAATTTGGTGTTTCTACCCACAATAAGAACTTGTGGCAAAAGAACATTTGATTGGCTAATCTCTTTTATCATTCAAAATACGGGTTATCTGGTGTGATGAAGACAAGTAAAATGAAATTTTGAACTAATAAATATAAAAAGGAATAGGATTTGTGTTTGATTAAGATTGAATATATGTATGTGAGCATGCCCATGCTTGGATATAGCGCAATATTAATAGACTATTGTTATTATCATTATTATTGTATTCTATTGTATTTTTATTTTTAATTTATTATTAGATATTTATTTATATAGAATAGAACAAGTCTCAAAATATTGCTTTATCTTGTATGTAATTTATTCAATTTGTTTTAGCTGTTGCATTATTTTAAATATAGTTGTTACATTGGGTATTATTACCAAACCAGGTGCATTTGATGAGTTGATTATCTCAGGTGTATCTCTCCTGCAGCCTCAGGTGTCAGATTACTCTATGGAGGATATATATATTATATATATAGGATGCAGAAGAGTTGCATTAGAGGTAATCAACTTGACGTATGTGGTTGTGTTGTTCTTTTTAAAAATTGACTGTTTATTATTTAAGAAATGAAATCAAACAAGAACACCATCTACTCATTCGGATTAGACCCCCCCCCCCCTTCAAATAAAACGGATGTCATGTACATGCTGGCAGGTACATAAAAGAACCCTTTACAGTTGCAAAATTTACTGAATTTAATAGGGGCAACGTTTTAGCAAGGATTTTCTAGTCGTTAGCAAGCACAATATGGATGTGTATATACACAATAAGGGTACAATAAGGATGTATATATACACATTACAAACATATAATCACATTACGGATGTATAAAAACATTACGGATGTATATGCACATTACGGACGTATATACACATTACAGACGTATAAACACATTACGGACGTATAAACACATTACGGACGTATATACACGTACAGACGTATATATAAGTACAGTATAAGTTTTGAGTTGTGTTTAGGGTGACCAATAACTATAATGCTGCTTGACTAATTGTTTAATACAGGTCAGTGTAATATTGATATTTCACATATACCGATACTCTTTTTCATAATTCACATGATACTCTTCTTGATACTTCCTCTTTACATATATAGATACTCTTCTTGATACTTCCCAATGCTCTTCTTGCCGATATGCTTCTTGATACTTTCTCTCCACAGGTTCAGTACGTAGTTCAGGGTTTCGTTGGTCAACCGATATTTATTATTAGGGTTGGGTTAGGGTAAGGGTTAGATTTATTGACATCTATATTTATAGCACTTCTTATATATCGGCAGACTAGTGAACCTGCGAACTAGTGAACCCCTCTCACTGCAGTACTCTTCTTATAAAGTAACGTAACACGAATGGAAAAATATATAAAACGACAATCTATTAAGAAATATCACCACAAACTAAATGCTGCATAATTTTATATGATTTAATGTTTTAAAATATCTATATTTAATATTATTATTGTCATGCACATGTATGTATTGATGGTTACGCCATGACATCGTATAGTTGTTGTTTATCTCAATATAAAAATGCCTGATGGGTTAGACCGCTAACTAAGATGGAATTAGTTTTTTTTTCTTTCTAGCACTTCATATTTCTATACACACATTACATTACATCAGCTGTCATAATAACTGTGCTTCTTTGGGCATTTATTGTAGTGAATATGGTAATTTTAAAACCTGTTGTTATTTCATTATGGTGCAATTTTTTGTACAAATATTCTATAGTGTATATTTATTTCCGTAAGTCTTAAAGCATTTATTTATAATTATATATGTATATATATATACTATGGAACAGTTGCTGGAATCCAAAGAGAATAGACTAATAGAATTATTCTCTCTGAAACTCAATGGTGAAGATGAACATTCATTTTATAAATAATTAATTCCATTTTTGACATGCTGTAGGTATGTTCCTATTTATACGCGGTGTTATTGTCTTTTGTATTAGCCCCGGCCTGTAGACGCCGATAGGTCTTGGCACTAATGTAAAAATTATTTAAATATAGATTATTTCATCCAAATATTAGTATTTTTTGGAATATGGTATATATATATATTTCTGTTAGTCATAAACCATGAATGCTGCTTCCTTCTTATATACATAACATGTCCTTGAAATGTAGTTTAGTGTCCAACGTTCTAGCAAAGACTGGCATATGTCATACAATGTCCTTTTCCGGAATTACGCCGAAACTTTAGACTGGTTGGATGACCGAATGGTTTATAATGTGTGAATGCTGTATCATAAGGTCTGTCATTGAATCCCAGGTTGTAGAAGGAGTAGGGTCACCTGTCAAACCTCGTGGTTTTTCTTCTGGTCCTCCAGTTTCCTCTTACTGCAAGTGAATTGTTGAAGTAAAATAGCATGTATGTTTGTCCCAAATTGACGTCGTTTGTGTTGAGTGGATGTTAAACCCCATTTCTCTCTTTATATTTTTGGTTGATGTGGTAAAGTACAAACCTGTATAAATATCTTTTAAATGTATATATATCCAATTGTATATAGCATTGGATTTTCTAGTTTGACTTGAAAATGGAATTTACAATGACTCAGTAAGTAAGTTGCTGGCTCAAGAACTAGGCAGTCATAGGTTCGAGCGTGGTATTGGCCAAGACAGTTCCCCAAGATTTTTTCAGGGAACCCATGATATTTAGAATTGAATGAAAGTCAGACACACATGCCACTGTCCAAGCAAAATACCCCTCATGAGCACAATGAGTGAAATTAAACCTAATATCTTTTCATGACCTGAAAGGTATTTAAACGTGTTTAATAATTATATGTGTCCCATGTTGTATGCTGGCATTGAAATGTGTTTAATAATTATACATGTCCCTTGTTATATGCCGTCATGGAAATGTAGTTGTCTATGCTGACATTGAAATTTGGTTGTCTATGTTGACATTGAAATGCAGTTGTGTATGCCGACATTGGAATTTGGTTGTCTATGTTGACATTGAAATGCAGTTGTCTATGCCGACATTGAAATTTGGTTGTCTATGTTGACATTGAAATGCAGTTGTCTATGCCGACATTGAAATTTGGTTGTCCATGGCAACATTAAAATGTGGTTGTCTTTGTCGTCAGCCATGCATGTCTATCTGTTAACTCAAAATGATGGATGCTTTGACAACTGATGATATTATCTGAATTATTTGAAATTCATAGTGTTAGTTAATGCCAAGAAGATTTTTTAAATAACTAAAATGGCGTGTATATAATGTATCTATTTTATGGCTTCTTGACCCGTGTGATATTATAATGGTCTGTATAGTTTTAATTAGATGTATATCGCAGGGTAATATTTTCAAAATGGCTCCTAAAACTTCATATAATCAAAGCAAGTGATCGCTGTTGGCAGAGAAAAATCTAACAGCAATCATTTCCAACAATTAGTCCCATTTTACATTTCCTGTCCTTTCCAGTGAGCGTTTTCAGTGTCAACGCTTAGGTTGTCATATTTTTCTAGTTGTTGCCTGGCAACCCATTTTTTTTAAGATTCTAATATGTACATTAATAGATTTGTACTGAGACCAAACCAATTTTAGTTATTGGTTCTTCGGGATCACGATTATGTAGGGTTTCTTTTTTCTAAAAATTTTAAAATATTGAGTGAAGATTTTAGAAGAAAAAAAATTGGAAGCAAAACTTTAAATACAGATCTATATTTCATTCGGTTTTTTTTGGGTTTTTTTACACATTAAACGGCCTCCACAACATGAAGATTTTACCGGTTGTATTGGAAGGTCGGGCCAGGGGTCATACGAACAGCTCTTGACCCGATTGATTAACCAATCAGATTTGAAGTTTCTAGTGGGATATCCACATTTCCATAGAACGCGCGCCAAAAACTTGCCATAACGTGCTGTTTCATTTGGCTAATCCAACCTCGTGGGTTTTCTCCTTGTTCTCCGGTTTCCTCTCACTGCTAAAGACCCCTACGCGCAAGCGAATAATTGAAATAAAATTAAACCATGTTTGTCCCGAGGTGACCTAGTTTGTTTCGAGTGGACGTTAAGCCCCATTTCGCTCTCTCTCTCTCTCTCATTTGGCTAATCCCTCCCATGCGGGATATACTCTTCCAGATCCTAGTGTAGTAAAGACAAGTAAAATGAAATTTTAAATTATAAAAAACGAAATAGTGTCTGTGTTTTAATCAGATTGAATTGATCCCTGAGGAATTAAATGTGAAATTGGTGTGGCCTGTATTGTGAATGTGTCAGTTTAAAACAGTGGTTCCCAACCTGTAGTGGTGACAAAGTCATGTCCCACACTGACCAGCTGGTGGGGAAGAAGCAGTTACAGCCCTCGATTGAGTTGAGTTTTTTTAAAGTTCATTTGCGTGTTCTATTTGTAAAATAAAGTGATATTTGATCGAATTGAGTTACTCTGGAACCAGGTGGTACGCGGCGACTGTACGGGACCACCAGGTGGTACTCTATCACAAAAGGGTTGGGAATCACTGGTTTAAAACCTTTCCATGCTTTGTTGATATTAGACCGTTATCTATTTTTATATATTATGAATATTGTTTGATATAAATGACTATTAAATGCTTAGTTATCTTTCTATTGTTGTTGGTTTTTTATCGAGATAATCATTTGACTGAAACACATTTTGAAATTGTCCAAACACCATATATATAAATAATTGTGCTTGGCCTTGTCTTTATAGTGAAGGGGGTTGAGTGGCTGAATGGTTAACACGTGCACGCTGTATCATAAAGTCTACCATCGAGTCAAATGGCGGGGTTTCGATTCCCCAGTTGTATGCAACAAGGAGTAGGTTCGCCTGTCCAACCTCGTGGGTTTTCTCTGGATCCTCCCACTGCTATAGACCCCTACGCACAGGCAAATTATTGAAATAAAATTGAACTATATGATCTAGTATGTATCGAATGGATGTTACAACCCTATATATATATATAGTGAACATCACCATGTTTTGGGCAATATTTTACTGGTAAGATCTGCCAAAAAAAAATTGCATTCATTCATTGAATTGGCCTTGTCAGTTACAACAACAGAAATGGCTCTAGTACCTTGCCTTATGTTCTGTACCTCTGACAATGGGGGAAACCCTGACAGAAAATCTTGATGAACTTTCTCAGCTAATACCAAGATCGAATACGAGACGCCAACGTTAATCAGCCAATGTCGGACTTATTGAGCCATACCATACGATGTAAAGTCCCATTACAGAAACAAACCTTGCATCAATATCCACAAAATATTGCAGAAATGGTGATAAAAATCTGATTCAACCGAGTGCAAAAATAAAACTATGAAAAAATTAGGGGCAACCTGTCCGATATACAGCCCAATACTAATTAAAGCAGATACTTGATGATCGAAAGAATTGAACTCTGTGGTATTATGCAAAGAAATGAAATGGGGTTTAACGACCTACTCTTTTGCACCTAACCCGGGCTAATGGAAGACGGGCATACGCCATACAGAGTGCTATGAGGGAAATTTTGCACCGGCAGTGGCGCTACGGCCTACTCTTATATCGAATTCCAACTGCCAAGGGATCTTTTACGTGCACTCAAATGTGTACCCGGGACCTCGTTTTTTCGTCCCATCCGGACGACTAGACAAAGGGGATATCACACCGGAAAATCGAAATGAACTTTCTCGGCCAATGGAGGGATCGAACACCCGACCTCCAGGTTAGCGAACCAGTATTATGCAAAGACAAATGTTTTAAGATCGTCTGGTTGAAAAATCAAAAAATTGCAATCAACTAATAAAATGATTTTATTTTGATATCATGATTACATGAAGTGACTGATAGTTTTTCAAACTTTTAATGACAAAAACACCAATATTATTAATCAAACAGCCGAGTACAAAACAGTTACAAAACAGTTTTGTAATATTATTAAACAGCCAAGTACAAAACAATTTTGCAATATTAAACAGTCAAGTACGAAACAGTTTTATAATATTATTTAAACAGCCAAGTACAAAACAGTTTTGTAATATTATCAAACAGACAAGTACAAAACAGTTTTGTAATATTATCTAAACAGTCAAGTTCAAAACAGTTTTGTCATATTATTTCAACAGCAGAGTACAAAACAGTTTTTAATATTATTTCAACAGCTGAGTACAAAACAGTTTTGTAATATTTCATCATACAATTCTCGAATTCTGATCTTCAGGGTATATCTTATTAACACTTTCACTGGTGTGTGCCAAGATCTCTGTCTATACGCCAGTCAAAGTACTGCAATCACATGGTCTCAATGAATAGACGTTTTTTCTTATAACTATAGAAATTAACATGGGGAATACCATTGTTACTATAAATAGAGACAGTTGTTACCTATATGCATACCACATAACCTGTTTGTATTTACTATGACAACAGGGAATAGGATGAATTTACTAATGGAAGCAGCTGGGTTAATAAAGTATAAATAAACAACATTATCAAATCTTAGTATTTTGAGCACGCATAGCCGTCAGGGGACATAATCAGTCTGCTTATAGTTCTGCAGATTTAATAATGGTTAAACACATTATTTTGGGTAAAAAAACAGCCAACAGCAAAGACCTAAACCAGAATTGTCTAAGCTCAGCAGCGCAAGTGTTAATAATACCTAAAGATTTTAACACATACCATCAAGAGATTTTAAGTATCGTTGACTCTAATCAATCAAAGATTTAAAATAATATTGAACAGTTTTAACATGTGATATAATATATTATAAAATAAATGGTGAACATTTAAAAATTTTCATGTCGAAAGCACAAAACGGAAGATTAGCATGAAACAATGAAGAGTACATTTAGCATGGAATAAAGGATGGACAATTTGATTTTTTCCGCAAAAATGACCAGTGACCGTTAATCAGATAACAAACGTGAAGAACAGATCCTGATATCTAATCTTTTATATTCCACAAGCAAAGAAATATGGTGAAAAATATACATGTTCCTTTTGGCAATCTTTAGCACAAATTGAGAAATTGAGTTAGTCAAAAACATTCGAACAAGGATTTCATTTTACAATTTTGCCAGCCCAGTCTATTTCTGATATTTGGTTTAGCTGGGATGAGCAAAATATTTTTTTCCAAAGAATAAGACTATTCTTCACGTTACCCAAATTTATATTTATATATTTAAAAAGGCATTATGTAAAAGCTAAATCTGCCGATTCCAGATCTTTCTTTGGGAGTTAAATGTTATATAAATAATCAATTAGACATTAATTAACATGACAAGACCATAACCAACTCTTGATGCCATTGGATGACCCCAGTTTTAACTAGATTAGAATGGTTCAGTCATTTAATGATTTAAAGCAAGGCTATGATCAATGCAAACATCTTGTGAAAACTAAAACTATTGATAACTTCACTCAAGATAAATTCATTTAAATGAAATTTTCAATATATTCGTTTTGCATTATCTACTATAGCGAGCACAGCCAACTCTTTATCTTACTTAATGCCTCTTTCAGTATTTTTACACATAACTTTATTTTATTTTGCTTAAAGTTAAATTCTTTGAAAAAAAATTATAACCTGTAAATTGACTGACAAGTAAAGTTGTGCACCTGGTCAATTTCACTGCTAGTCAGTCAAGACAGGCAGATATAGCTGAAACACCAGTCCTGACTCAGACCATCTATGGTTTTAATGTACATGTCATTGACTAAAATAAATCAAGTGCCCAAACATCCTTTTAAATCTGGATCCTAATTCAATTCTCCAAAAATTGTCAAACATCATTATAGATGCATTCTGTCAGAGCTAAATCTGCCTACTGCAGGTTTTTATTAGAAGCTCTTTAAATAAATTACCAATTAAGCATTTATTCGGATGGCCATGATATCAAATGGATCAAAACAGTAACATGATTTAAAAACGCTAAAATGGATAATTGATTTTTTTTAATTATCTTAGCAGTAGTACTTGACAGTTAAGGCTATCGACAATCATAACTTTGTTTCGAATGAAGTAATTTCACCCAAATTTTCAATATATCCATTTTTCTATTTTGTGAACTATAATATCCAGAAAGGCCAGTCATTTATATCTAAATCCTGCACAATGCATCCTTAAGAAAAACATTTAGTTAATTGAATTTGAAATGATTTAAACAGTTTTGGACATATTGAATTACATCGGTTCAGTAAATGTTTTTTATCTATGGCAGTCCAAAGAATTTGAGTGATCTGTCCATACTAGCTGACGAAACGTAGGTGGCGTTAGTTCCGAACTGTACACCAGTTGCTGTAGCTGTATGATCGTTAAATATAGCCAACTCGTTCCATTGTTTACATAAATACACCCTGAAATAAAATATCAAATATTTAAATATCACTATGTAGTAAGGGAGACAAATCTGGATGAACATGAAATGGATCTCTATGGGGATGCTCGATTCACAGTTCTGGAATTAAATTCCAAAACTGGTGTCAATCGAATGAAAAGGAGAATTTCGGAGTACAACGCATGTGTCGACTGTATAAAAAATATCTCAGCCAATCATGACAGCTGAAACATATTTTAACCTAAGAATACGTCACGATTCTACTCCACCTCAGCTGTCGGGACTGGCAGAACTGTGACAGGACTGAATCCTGCGTCACTCGATTGTAATTCTGTCGATTCGTGACGTTCTGGACTGTGAATCGAGCATCCCCAATTAATGCATCCTACAGAAAGTCAAGATAAGTTTGTATGGTCCGTTATAACTCTTTGTTATAACCTTTTGTCTACCATAGTTGAAGTGGAGAGAGAGGGAGAAATGGGGTTTAACGTCCACTCGACACAAACTAGGTCATTTTGGGACTAACATATGGTTTCAATTTTATTTCAATAATTCGCTTGCGCGTAGGGGTCTTTAGCAGTGGGAGGAAACCCACGAGGTTGAGAAGGCGCCCCTATCTCCATGCCACATACGCTCACAACAGGGATCGAAACCACAGCCGCAAGCCAGAGGTGACCTGCCAGCTAGAGGTCGAAGCGCGACACTCTAGACCACTAGGCCATCCCAACCCCCCTAGTTGAAGTGGACCTAAAACTCCAGGAAAGAGAGAGAGAAACTTAACCTCCACTCACACAAACTAGGTCATGATTCGAGAGAGAGACAGAGAGGGAGAGAGAGATTTTAATGTCCACTAAACCACACTACTTGATTCAATAAGAGAGAAGTGAGGTTTAACGTCTTCCAGAAATTGTAAGGAGTAATTTTGTTTTTCCAGTACATGGAATAATGCAATGGGTTGGAAACGAGAAGAATCATTTGTATGAACTTACCTAACATCAGATCCAGCTACAGCCAAATATGTACCACTTTGGTCAAAACACAAGGATCGTACCTAGAATGAAATAAAACATAATTTCTAATATACTATCGATAAATAAATGGAAACATTAAAGTTCCAATTTCACTTTTTCTAAGAAAGTCAAAATATAATTATTTCTATGTTTTTTGCTCAAAAAGTTGTCAACTCACTATTATACGATCATGGACAAAATTTTGGGGGGGTTAGAAAGGGCGACACTGGTTGATTGAGGAAATAGTTACTCAATTACCTCCCTTGTTTTCCCATTCTTCTCCATGGACGGCCATCTTCAAACGTTTGAATTTGAAGTTGAAAATGATATTTTTGCCAATTTCTCAACTGGCAATAGTGAATTATAGGATTAATAGGATTATTCTTTAACAAGGTAGGACTGTTTATAGGTTCAATCTATTTTGGGGCTTTATTTTAATAAATTTTAAAAATACAACTTAAAAAAATGCTATTGGAACTTTAACGTAGCTAACTCTGTAACTCAATATCATCCAACGTCTTTGACATTGAAAACACAAATTATTTGTCATATAGATATTTCCCACAAGTCATGTCAAAAAATACAATCTGTGTAGACTGGAATAATGGATAAGTTATTTAACGTCAAATTAATAATTTAGATAACATTTCTTGCCTAAAGAAAGACCTTCAATAAGCAGATTTAGCTCTTGCATAATGTATGTTGAATAAACCATGCAGCAGTGTGCTATGAGAGAAATTTTTCCCATCCAGCGGAACTACGCCCTACTCTTATATCAATTTTCAATTGCCAGTGGATCTGTTTAGTGCATGCAAATGTGTACACAAAAACTCAGGTTATTCGATGAACTTTCTTGGCCAATTCCGATAGTGAACCCATGACATCAAGGCTAGCAAACCAGCGTCTTCCTCACTTAGCAACCATGGCTCCCATTAATTAGAACATTCGACCATCAAATCTTCATTCTCAAACACGTACCTCATATTTATCTGTTAGTTGTATCGTCTTAAAATTCTTCAACTTTCTCAAATCCCAGAGTTTAACAACAGAATCTTCAGCAGACGTAGCTAAATAATAACCTGAAGAAAAAAACATAGCTTGTTATTTCTCTGAATTTTACAATTTTTATGGTTTTTAAATCGTTTGATGGCAATCATCTTTTATAAACCTATAACGGTATATCTCTTTGATCTTTGGGGTATATTCTACCCCCGGAATAAGTTTTTTTCTTACAAGAATTCTGGTCTACACTGTATTCTCATTTTACATACATGTAAACATGGACGGTTTATAAGCAAGATAAAGTCCTCGACTTCGATTAATGTTGGGGAAGAAAGAGAGAGAGAGAGAGAGAGAGAAAGAGAGAGAAATGGGGTCATTTTGGGACTAACATATGGTTTAATTTTATTTCAATAATTCGCTTGTGCGTAGGGGTCTTTAGCAATGGGAGGAAACGGGAGTACCCGGGGGAAAACCCACGAGGTTGGACAGGCGACCCTACTCCTTGCCACGTACAACTGAGGATTCGAAACCACACCAGTTGACTCAATAGCAGGCCGTATGTTACAGCGCACCCACGCCAACCATTCGGCCACCCAACCCCCACAGGCAATATGATCTAGATGTAATAATTAAAGACAACACTAACCATTTTCCGAGAAAGCAATACTAGTAACAGGTCCCTGATGACCAGGGAAATTAGCAACATTGGTTCTTTCTTTTAAATCCCAAATCTTGATGACAGAATCTTCTGTTCCAGTTCCAAAAATCAAACCATCGGGATGAAACTGGGCACACGTCAAGGCAGGTGCTGTAAAAACAAGTCAAACATTTATTTACTTTTCTATTAATTAAAAAAAAAAGTTTTAGAATATAATTTGCAGAAGAAAATAAGTTAATATTGAGTGCCTTTTAATGACATTGTCACGTACAACCCTAAATCATAACCAAGAAAGAGGACTCAATGACACCCTTATGATACAACGCAAACATGATAACGATTCTACCATCCAAACTGCCTAAAATGACAGCAGCAGTCAAGTGAAATGAAATGGAGTTTAACATCCTACTGTTCTGCTCCAAACTATAGGCGAAAGAAGACGGGCATACGCCAAACAGTGTGCTATGAGGGACATTTTACCCGGATAGCGGCCTACTCTTACATCAAATTCCAACTGTCAAGGAATCTTTTACGTGCACCCCAATGTGTTCACAAGACCTTACCTTTTTGTCCCATTCAAACGACTAGATAGTTGTCCTTGTCCGGCCTGCCATCCTGCATTGATGACAAGGCGAACCACACCGAAAATTCTGGATGCAATTTCTCAGCCAATGCAGGGATCGAAAACCGGACCTCCAGGCTAGCGAGCCAGTGTCTTACCCAGTGTCTTAGGCTGTAATTTAGGAAAATAACTCACCGGCTTGTGTAGAAGTATCGCTGACCTTAGTTAAAACACGACCAGTTCTAATATCAGAGAACGCCCAGTGCTGTGTTAATATAATAATACAGGGTAATAATTATCTTATTGTATGATTTAAGAGAATGAATATAATCGTACACTATTCCGTCACAGGTCCTTGTTAAAGGGACAATAACATCCTTGCTGGCTTGGTAGCTCCAGAAAAAAAATAATACCCTTATTCTAAGTACTAGATGTTTAAATGTCCTACCTGTTGTGTAAATTATCCATTACAACCTATTTTATTTGTCCAGAGGGTCGAAAATATTTTAAAATCCAAGTCACATTTGAAAAGGTTTACGTTAGACTTTTCAAATCAATTGGTTGAATTTTTCCAATTTTTTAAATTAGGTGTGTTAAGATGAAATTTATATCATCATTTAATTGGAATATTCTAAAATAATACGATTTGTTGACCAGAATGAAGATTGGACATATTTTTCAGTTACAACAAGAGTGTTATTGGGGCTTTAAGTATGCAAGGATGGTTACAAAAAAACCCCACATTATTTCAGTTTGAGGGAGGGATAAAACTTTAAATTTGCTAAGTTTGGGGGAAGGGATATGGATTAAACTCCAGATTTGCTAAGCATGGGGTAAAGATAAAACACATTTGTTCAGTTTGGGATTAGGGATAAAGAGAGAAATGTGATTTAACGTCGACTCCACACAAACTAGGTCATTTCGGGACTAACATATGGTTTAATCTTAATTTCAATATTTCACTGGCGTGTAGGGGTCTTTAGCGGTGGGAGGAAACCGGAGTACATGGGGAAAACCCACGAGGTTAGATAGGGGACCCTACTCCTTGTCACGTACAATCGGTGATTTGAAACCGTTGGCCTTTTGGTCATCCACCCCCCATCTCCCCCCCCCCCAGATTAGGGATAAAACTCCACATTCGCTTAGTTTGCGGTAGGGGTAAGACTCCACATTAACGCTTACCTAAGATGGTGAGGACTTTGTTCAAGATAAATTGTTTAGTAATTGAACAATAAATAAATTATGTAACAATTCTATAGAATACAATTACTTCTTATTACTGAGCGATATTTAGACTGGGCTACTCTAGTCAGAATCAAGTAATGTATACAATTAGTGCTTATTACCAAAACAGGTTTCCATTAAGCTTCTCAAGTCATCATCAAGCAATGGATATAATTACGAGTTTATTACTGACTGACGTTTCACTCAAGTCAACATCAAGCAATGAATATAATTACCGACCGATGTTTGAGTTAGGCTTCTCAAGTTTTTATCAAGCAATCGATACAATTATTGGTTATTACTGACCGACATTTCAATTAGTCTTCACAAGTCATCATCAAGCAATGGATACAATTATTGTTTATTGCCAAGCAACGTTTCGACTAGGCTTCTCTAATATTTACCAATCAATGGATACAATCGTATAGGCATCTCTAGTTTTTAATCAATCAATAATAAGATATAAAACGTACCATATCTGTAGAACAACTGAGTAAATAATCTCCTGTAGCGTGTAAACTGATTCCAGTTACTGGTGCATCATGGGCACGAATCAACTGAGCACACTGGGCCGTCTGTACACCCCATACTCTTATACTACAATCTGGTGAGGCTGATATAACAAGTTCCTATATAAACAATAACAAGTTCCTGTATAAACAATAACAAGTTTCTATATAAACAATAACAAGTTCCTGTATAAATAGTAACAGATATACACTGTAACAAGTTCCTGTATAAACAATAACAGATATAATGAATTCCTGTATAAACAATAACAAGTTCCTATATAAACAATAATAGATATAACAAATTCCTGTATAAACAATAACAGATATAACACATTCCTGTATAAACTGTATAAACCACCGCAACCCCCTACTAACAAGCAGGAATGGCAATAAGCTTTCTGTCACCACAGATTGAAAACGGGACATCCAGGTTAGTGCATATTCCTGAAGCAATGGCCCGAGAAATCCCTCTCTGACCATTGCTGGAATAGCGTCTGTTTCTTGAACTTATGCGGGAGTGTGTCTATTCTTTCCGTTCAATGACAGCTATCCACTTAAGTACAGCAACATGACAGTCCTTCGTTTAATCTGGCTCTTCCCTAAAACTTTGGACAGTGATTTAAGGTATTCAAAACGGTGAAAGTATGTTCGTTTCCAAACAGTATTGTTTACATTTCATTCGACTTGATAGCCTCGTTTGTCACGCAATTAGTTTTACTGCAGTATTCTGCTATGCACGGGTTAATTAGGCATAATAAAATCGTGAGTCATGAAGTAATGTAAACATATTTGGTCCAATATTGGCAGCTAGTGATTGGTTGGTAGACAGACTACTGACAAATCAAAATTTAAAACAACAATATCCACTCAGAATAGCAGTGTGTAGTTTGATTACCTCTAATCAAACGCAACACTGCGCGGGAGTATGAGGTTAGTGAGTCACAGTCGTACTCACTGAGCCACAGTGATTCTCTGAGAACTATTTCTGGCATAAACAATCAGAGTTAACTATTTCCTGCATAAATCATAGCTAAATAGGTCACTGAGATCTGAGAGTAAATTATTGTTAGATGTACCAGTTTATAAGATGAAGAAATTTGGTTCAAGGACTTTTCAGTATAATGCTTCAACTCTGTGGAATTGGCTACCACCTTCAATTCGAAAATGTGAAACATTGTCCATCTTCAAATCAAGCGTGAAAACCTGGCTGTTTATAGTCACTATAATTAATCCCATGTGAACACGTTCATGCGTCTAGAGCAACCCCAAGTGGGATGAATTGTTGCGTAATATAAATTTCGTTATTATTATTATCATTAAATAGTCTGATTAATCTTCACCGAACAAAAGAAAAAGAAACTAACAACTTTCATTTTAAAATATAGAACGAAAAATCATTGACCAGATTAAATGAAATTGATTAGGCCGTAACGAAACTTACATCTTCAGGATGATAGATAACACTAGAAACTTTTTTAGAATGTCCTTTTAATATAGCCATAACTTGTTCTGTATCTTTATTAAACACGACCACATTCTTATCATTACCACCTGTAAATACATACATAAACATCATTACCACATGTAAATATATACATAAACATCATTACCACTTGTAAATATATATACATAAACATCATTACCACCTGTAAATATAAACATCATTACCACCTGTAAATATAAACATCATTACCACCTGTAAATATATACATAAACATCATTACCACCTGCAAATATATACATAAACATCGATACCACCTGTAAATTTAAACATCATTACCACCTGTAAATACATACATAAACATCATTACCACTGGAACTTGGGATCCAAAACCACACCAGTTGACTCAATGGCAGGCTTTATGATACAACCCCCCGATTTCAGCACTAGACTATCTACCCTGCTATTGTGCTATAAATACAGAAGGATTAACCTTCCATATATATCATCAATATATATATACAATTTTTTGTCTACGTTGATGTGATTTATTCCAAGATCTTTTCTCTTTGACAGTGGTCAACTTTTTTGATCAATATATGGGATCGAACCCGAAACCGCCTTGTTAGCATGCCAGTGCCTTACTCAGTCAAGGCACCTTATATATAATTGAGACAGGTTGGCTATTTTGAATTGATTATACATTGGACTCTGTCAATTCCAACATCATATGTGATCACTAAAATATACCAGATTACACAGTATGTCGGAATACTCAATTGCTTCAATTATATCGGATGTATTATTGTACCTTCGAATACAGGAAGTTTTATTTTAAGGCACTCTCGAAATCCCCAAATTCTAAAATATGATGTCATAACTCAGAAAATATTTAGAATTCTGATTACACAAATAGTTGACGTAATACGGAAATAAATCGGGACATGAAAATAGTGATGGATTTTACAGAATTCGAATGTCGGAAGTGACAGAGTCCATTGTATTCTGATGATATGATTACCTGTAACAATTTTTGATGTATCTTTGAGGCACATGTCTAAACACAATATACCTGGAACACTAGCACTATGTAAACCCTGAAATAATATAAATAGTTTTTAATAGATCTTATCATCTGCCAACATAACAACAAACCAACATTCATACTAAACTTGCGCTTGTCAACAATTACATTCTAAGGTAATTAACTGACATTTTAGGTCCTAAATCGAAAAATTTAGATGAAAACATTAAGTATACTTCAATAATTTTGAAAATTATTTATCAACTTTTTATTTCACAAAATTGAAAATGTTTATGTAATTGTTGTGTGCATTACAGATGTGAAATTGAGCAGAACAGCATCAGAAAGTAGAGTTTTATAACATCTGGACGTTGCTAGATTAACTCAAAATTCCCGAACTTATAGCTATGTTATCTACAGACACATTAACAGTAGGCCTCAAATCAGAAGTTGTGAAATGGCGTCCTTCACGCAAACCTTGACATCGAACGAACCTTTGCAGACACATGAACAGTAAGTATGTCCCATCAAAAGTTGTGAAATAGCGACCATCAAGCAAACCTTGACATTGAACGAACATTAAACTTTGCAGCTCGATTATCACAGGTAGACATGTTAGCAACGATAGAGGAATCTGATAGCCGCAAAAACACACCAAGTTGGACAAGCGACCTTACACCTTGTCACGTACAACCCGAGAATGGAAACCATGCCAGTTGACTCAATGGCAGACCTTATGATACAGCGTGTGCACACCATTTGTCCACCCAACAACCCCAAACAAAAATGTGAGAGAGAGAGAGAAATGGGGTTTAACATCCACTCAACACAAACTATGTCATTTCGGGACTAACATATGGTTTAATTTTATTTCAATAATTCGCTTGTGCGTAGGGGTCTTTAGCAGTGGGAGGAAACCGGAGTGCCCGGAATAAACCCACGAGGTTGAGAAGGCGCCCCTATCTCCATGCCACATACGCTCACACCAGGGCTAAACAAAAATGTACTTACCGTGTGAGAGGCCAGCTGTCTGTAAGAACGAATATCTTCTATAGTAGCTAATCCTTCAGGCACTTGTTTTCCTCTCTAAATATAAAAATAAAAACAAAATCATTATGGTTATTCAAAAAATAAATGTTCAAATATGGACACTACTATGTATTTCTGAAATGAAATGGGCTTAAACATCTTACTTTACTCCACAAACTGGCTTAATAAAGATAGGCATATGTCATACAGAATACTATGAGTTTGACTGGACAGCGACATTTCTGCCTTCTCTTATATATCGAATTCTAGTTGTCTGGACACTGACTCAATTTGCCTACCGGAAGATCTGTACAGCCTACTAGACTTGAACACTTCCAGACTTAGATGAGATAGAAGACAAAAATGGCAAACTGCAACAAATGTAGATAACAATAATAGAAAAACTGAGCCTATCAGGCATATTTGTTTCTACTGTTCTCTCCATTCGCATGTCTGGAAATTGCAAATTGAATCAGCCTCTATCCCCTTTTAGGGGAACACAAAAGTCGACAATAAATTTGTTAGCTAGTTCCAAAAGTTTTGTTATGACGATAAATTTCTTAGCTAGTTTCAAAAGTTTTGTTTTGGTTCGATTTCTATTTGTTAAAGCTGAAAATAAAGTATGAAAGTGATAAACATACCTTTTTACGTTCTGCTGTCAACAGTGTAGCTTTGTCTTGTAACTGTAATAAATCAAATTCATTAAACTTATTGGCATATCAAACTTTACGCGATAACAAAATCTATTCATAATTTAATAATTGATGCAAAATGACTGTGTGCCATGAGGGAAATTTTGCCTACTCTTATATCGGATTCCTACTGCCAAGGAATCTGTTACAAACCAATGTATAGATCAGACCAAATTTTACATCCCATCCAAATGACTAGACAGCTGTCCTTGTCAGGCTCTCTTGTCCTATGCCACTGATAAGAGTAAACCACATTGGACAATTTTGATGAACTGTCCTGTCCAATGCATGGATCGAAAATGCGACCTTCAGACTAGCGAGCCAGCGTCTTATCCAAGGTGGCTCCAATAGAGTTAATAAAAAAAAAAAAAGACTTACTTTCTGAATGACCTCTTCACTCATTCCTGCCTCTTCCATTGGTTGTGCAGCCTCGGCTCCAGCTTCTGCAGCATAGGCCTGAAAATATAATTTAAAAAAACAAATTAACACAGGGGGAAAGTTCGCATTGTGGGCATATAATGAATCAGCCATATATATCAATCAATGCAATCGTTAACTTAAAAAAAGACATCTAAGGCAAGAGGTATAAAGACGAGTTATAAAATGCAAAATAATAATTTGAAAAAAGAATTTTAAATCCCCAGTGAATAAAAGGCAAGAGGTATAAGGACGAGTTAAGCGAACTAATAATTTGAAGAAAGAATTTTAAATCATCAGTGAACAAAAGTCCTTCCAATCACAGTCAAAAACTGGGCTACTGAAGATGGGTATGTACCATACAGTGTGCTATCTTATATCTAATTACAACTTTCAAAAGATCATTTAGACACACGCTAATGTGTACAAAGGAGACCTTGATAATTTGGCCGATCCGAAGGACTATACACTGCCCCTTTTCCTGACCACTGTGGCTCCTCTAAATAAATATAGAGTTTGTAATAATTTACTTACCGGAGCTTGAGCAGGAGGAGCATACCCAACACCCCCAGCAGTAATACCAGCTTGTGGTTTCAATGTAGCTAAAGCTTCACGAGCAGCTGTTACTTCTTTAGTTAATCTAGCAATAACACGACAAGCAGCATCGTGTTGATATAAAGCATGGGATAACTCTAAAATACAGAAAAATAACCATGGGATTGAGGAAATTTGACGATTCAGCATCATGTTGATGGGTGATACTTGAGAATAACTAGGCTATAGGCTAGATTATCAGGCCTTTGAGAGAGCTTAATAAGAGAGGGGGTCCATTTCAGAAAAATCTATTTCTTTTTCCCTTTCAACATCCAACATTAGGCTCTTAAACAAAAGGCCCATATATCTATGGTTTTTATTAATCCCAATCTGTCGTCAGAATTCAGGTTGGTTAATAATAATGCATGAATTATAGGATTTATCACGAGAAGGGGCGCAACTCTACTTTTTCCTGGTGGACCAATTTGAAGAGAAGAAATTTAGTAAATTAAAGGATATAATATCCCATCTTACCTTGTCTAGCCGTCTGCAGTTGTTGTCGTAATGTAAAACTATGTAACATAACAGCATCCTATAAAACATGATCAAACCTTTACATCCATTCAACAAACTAGGTCATTTCGGGACTAACACACAATACAATTTTTATTTCAATAATTCATTTGTCACGTACAGCCAAAGAATCAAAACCACACCCGGCAGACCTTATTATCCAATGCACAAGCCCTAACCATTCGGCCATCCAACAACCTTAAAATGACAGTAGCAGTCAAGTGAAATGGAATGGGGTTTAACGTCCTACTGTTCTGCTCCAACTGGGCTAATGAAGACGGGCATACATACGCCATTACTGTGCTAAGAGGCAAATTTTGAGCCAACAGCAGCACTACAGCCTCTTCTTATATCAAATTCAAAAGTGTTAAGGGGTCTTTTACGTGAATAACTATGTCTCACTGGACTTTGGTTTCTTGTCCCTTTCGAACGACTAAACAGCTGTCCTTGCCATACCCTTAGTCCTGCATCATTAAGGAAGCATGTCAGAAAACCTCAGACTTTCATGGTAAACACAGGAAGCAAACCTGTGACAACCAGACTAGCAAGCCAGCATCTCACTTGCTTAGCCACCTTGGCTCTTAATCCCAATCTAATCAAGACTAAAATGGACTTCAGTTTGTCAACCCATCCAGAGAACCAGGCACACTTTCCTTGTCAGCGCACTGCTGGTGTTACCAATGACTAGTTGGAATCCAGTTTGAAAGATTCTGAGATTTTTCTCAGTCCATAAAAAGCTAAATGAATTAATATTTACCCATTCATCTTGTAATGATTTTAATATAGCAGGAACACTGGTAGCTGATGGTGGCCGTGGCTTCACTAAAGCAGTTGCTGGAAAATACAAAGAAATTGTTTCAATGGCCTTTAAACTTTAGTAATTGAACTGGAATACATGTACACATGTACAGTTCTGACATGTCCAGCAAAGTAAACGTTTCTTTCTGTTGACGATTTATATTTTGAGGGGAAAAGGAGACGGGTACTAAAGTAGTTTGAAAAGTTAGTGAGAATCCATTAGAACTTTTAAATGCCTGATAGTATCACAGTTACAATGATAACTTACTTTTTATTTCAATCAGTCCATCTGCGGAGAGATCAGCACCATTCATAGGATCCGTTCCATTTTCTAAAATATATTTTTCTATTAATCGTTTCTCGAACACATGACCAGATGCTGGGGAAATTACAGGATGTTCCGGAACCTCGTTACTGACTGAAAATAAACAAAGAATAAAATAGTTAATGAAATAAATATAATATGGAATACAACTTCTGGTGACGTTTCAGTGAGGGTTGTCTTGTCTTTATCTCCCCGTTCTCAAATTCAGTTACCGGTACTAAATATTTGACGAAGAGAGAGATAGAAATGTGGTGCAATGTCCACTTGACACAAAATAGGTCATTTCCAGATTGAATGGTTTAATTTTATTTAGAAAATTTGTTTATGCGTAGGGTTCTTCAGCTGTGGGAGGAAACCGGATAACACAGAAAAAACCCATGAGGTTGGATTCTAAATATTGGAAACAAGTGGCTGTGATATAGCTTAGTGTGAAGTATTTATGCAAATCAAAACAACATGATTGAAGGAAAACATATCTAGGTAAATAGTCATGTTCGATTGACTGACATTCCGAATTATTGAGAAAAACAAGCAGCTGCAAAAGCAAGTAAAATAAAGGGTTCAACAGGCATTAATTGCATTCCTGTTCTTTTTTTATATAATTTATTGTCAAGTTGGGTATATATGGTGTATACATAGATATATGTGTACTGATAGAAGTTCAGACTCCTGTGATGAGAAATAAAAAAAAACCATCCACTTGTCTCTGCTGCATCATTTTGTTGACCAGGGCTAAGCAGTCCTTTTACGAACAAATTCCAAACTGGTCATTTTACGGCACTATGTGATATATATACTTTGTTAGTTTGTAAAATAATGCAAATGTGTACTGTTTATTCGTTTCGTTTCTTTGTATAACGGATCTAAAATCTAAACAACCGTTGAGAAAACACCGGCAATTTTTCACGAAATAAAAGAAATATAACGACATAACCTGAACTTATTCGGATTTAAATCATATTAATAATCAATACATCCAAATACAAAACTAATACACAGCGCCACAGACATAACAATAAAATAATAATGCACTCGACACACGTGGTATAACAAAAACAAACTGAAAAATAAAAAACGTGGGCTCATGTTTTGAACTGAAAAACAAAAACAAATTCAATCAATTTCAAATAATGCCACGAGTAATTTCCTTGGGCAGTTGAAACACGTTCTGAACTACGTGATTATCTGAATAAATAGATCGTAAATTGATCTTAAACGCTTATGTAAAGGGAAAATTAGTAAATATCCACATACTTGCACAGCAAAGCGCCATTTTCCTTTCGTTGGTTGAATGTTAACGGTTGCGTCCAAATATTTGTCATTTCGACGAAAGATATGAAACGAAATAGGATATAAAGAAAATAGCCCAAGGGCGGTGGCAAAGTCGAAATTTGTCGGTGGTGGTAATAAAGGTATCATCGGCTTTACAAAACTTTCTGAGAGTAATATGCTTTGTTAGCAACATTTTAAGAATATCCAATAGAAAAAAAGACCTGCAATAGGCTGGATAGCTCTTATGCATCTTTATATCATCCCACGAATTTCACCTTTAAGTTTAAAAGGTGCGATCTAGGGTTTAATTATGGGCATACAATTGGAAATAATCTTTTTTCTTTCAAAAATTTCATTTGCCCATTTTTTTTTTTTCACAAATTTCGATATGCCCACTTTTTTTGCATATTTCAATATTTCTATCTACGATTTTAATCACAGGGTCAGGGTTTTAAAGGAAATGAATCGGATTTAAGATGTCGCTAACTCAGTGCGTCGATCACTATGATATTATGATTCAATTATTTTGTTTCCTTTGTTCATGTAATTCTACAAGAGTGTGTGTGTGTGTGTGTGGGGGGGGGGGGGGGTAGTTGTGTTTTTTCTTTAGTTAGTTTGAGTCATTGTATGTGTACTAGTCTGTGTCTACGGTTGTATGTCGCCTATGACTGGTCATGGTTTTCTGTTGCAAAATTCAAATATTTTTCATATATTTAGCCAGATGTGTCGCTACTTTTTCATATCTTCCATGGGGTGCCATTGTCAAAAAAAGTTGAGAACCACTGGGTGCGGGTTGCATCATAAGGTATTGAGTCAAGTGGCGTGACAAGTAGTTGGGTCGCTTGCCTCCGTTCAAGCGAATTAATGAAACAAAATTAAAACCATATGTTGGTTCTGAAATGACCTTGTGTGTGTCGAGTCGACGTTAACACCCCTCTCCCTCTCTCTCTCCCTCTCTCTCTCTCTCTCTCTCTCGCGTTGTGAGCCAAGTGGATAAGTGGGCTAAACGCTGACTCGCAAGCCTGGAGGTAGTGTGTTAGATCCCTGCATTGGCCAAGAAAGATCATTTGATTTTCCGACAAGGTTTCCCCTTGTTATAGTGATGCAGAACGGAGGGCCTGACAAGGACAGCTGTCTAGTCGTTCGGGTGACAGGAAAATGGAGGTCTCGTGCGCTTAACAGATCCATTGGTAGTTGGAATTCGATATAAAGATAGGCCATAGTGCAGCTGCCCGAACAAGATTTCCCTTGTAGCACACTGTATGGCGAATGCCCGCCTTCATTAGCTCAGCCAGAACAGAACAATAGGACGTTAAACCCCATTTCATTTCATTTTAATGTCTGTCTTGCGTTTGCCAACTTTCATTTTTTGTCCCACCCGGGCGACTAGGAAAAACATTGATATCAGTTTGTAAAACGAATTTGATTATGTCAATCATGAAATATTTATTTCTAATTTAAAGTATTTAATACACAGGAAAATATAGTTACTATCGCAAATTCATTTTACGAAATCATAATCAAGTCCCATTGATCCATTGATCCGCACTGCGCACGGCTTCTTTTCTTAAGTCGTCCTTTGTTCTGAATCCGAAAGCTGTGCCAAAGTCGATTGGCCGACAAAAATGTATCCCATACGTGGTGAAATTGAGTGAATAAAATGAAATAATACAATTATTGAATATATAAAGCTTTTATGCGAAATTTATACTATTTTCATATACTCTGTGGCCAAGCGATATTGAAAATGGAGGCCGTGTCCATATCATATGCATATAAATTGTTCATCGCCATTTTAGTTATTATAGACTCAAGTTATACACGCGAACCAATAATAGATAAACCAGTGCGAGATCGCGATATTATGAGCGCCAGAGTAGAGGTAAACAGTTAGTTTTTGTTTTTAATTTATTCATTTTTTAAGATGCTGGTCGGGTCGTCATTTTGAGGGGTTTTGAGTCCCTTGCGAACTATGATATTGTAAATGTTAAAATCTTAAAGGGACAATAACACTCTCGCTGGCTTGGCAGCTCCAGAAAATAAATCATGTGTAAGTGTCCTACCTGTTGTGTACATTATCCATTACGTCATATTTTACTTGTACAGAGGGTTCGAAAATATTTTAAAATCTAAGTCAGGTTTACATTAGACTTTTCAAATCATTTAGTGAATTTTTCAAAATTTTTTAAATGAGGTGTGTTAAGATGAAATTTGTATCATCAATTAATTGGAATATTGTAAAATAATACAATTTGTTGACCGGAATAAAGATTGGGGCATATTATTCAGTTACAAAACACGAGTCAGTTGATGTGTCTATCACTAGTCTGTGCCTACGATTGTATACCGTCTATGACTTGTGCTATGTTTTTATTTTGCAAAATTAGCCAGGTGTGCCGCTATATTTTCACGTGGCCCAAAGTGTGCCGTTGGCAAAAAAGTTTACTCGCTGTCAATACCGGATTAACCATGGTGGGGGCCCTGGGGCCTGGAACATGTGGAGGCCCCTAATCACTGACCGCGAGCGCCGAAGGCGCGAAGCCCCGCATAGGGGGTCTGGGGGTTTTCTCTCCACACACCCCCACCCGAAATTTTCAGAAAATGGAGGCCAGAAACATTATTTCCTGGCATTTCAGGCACTTGTGTTGGAGCCATTTAGAAGTACCTCCCCAGAAAAAATACAATTCTGCCACCAAATTAGCGCATTCTGACGGTATTTCAGTGGACCATTCCATGCGAGTGCTATGAAATGATGGCATTTCTAGAGGAGGAGACTGTAAGAGGGCAGAGCGACATCAAACCTAATTTTGAAGTCGCTCAGTGATAAATAACGGGGTTACTTGATTTGGAATCGTATTATACCCCCAAGATGATTTGATGAATGGAGGCCGTAACGTTACGAGATTTAATCAAGAAATATGAATATTTCGTGTGATCATGGTGTGCATCTCATCAAATTCAGCTTATACCCACAACAAATATCAACAACAACAACAGCAACAGCTTATATACAATCGTACGTCAATCTGAGGCAAAATTCGCGCTACTCGAAATGATGGGGACGTGTAAGGTGTTGGAGTTATACGATAATTGAGTTAGATGATGGTCGGTCCGATAGGAGATCTCACGACAATAAAAAAAACATGTGTTACACCCATCACCGGATTACACCGAATTCTCGGATGTCGATCGCAACACAACATGGATTGAGGGGGCCCAAGGGACTTCCGATGGAGGGCCCTCGAAGCATCGGAGGGGCCCCGTCACTAGGTCACCGGCCGTTGGAATCCTCGGTCCGACCATGCTCGAGGCGCGCAACTGAGATTTTTGTGGGGGGCCCCCTAATGTGGTGGGCCCTGGGGCCTGTGCCCCATGGTGCCCCATGGTTAATCCGGCGTTGCTCGCTGTACCATGCAGTGGTGCCGTAGTGTTCATGACTTTGTCGTCTGATTTTTTCAATCTCTATGGTCTTTGTTTTGACATTTCTTTGATTTGTTTTTCAGAGTTGTGGTGGATGTAAAGTGAACCGTTTAAAACACGTCAAAAGATTTATAGAGAATGACGTGGCTCTATTGTATCCTTTTACATCATTTAATTTCAATAACGGGGATTGTGTGTGTGTGTCTGGAGGGTGGGTGAGTGGGTGTCATACAGAGAGGGGGGGGGGGGGGTAACGTCCACTGGACAAAAACTAGGTCATTTCGGAACTGAAGTTTCCATTGAATTTCTCTCCAGATAATCGATAAAAGGTATAACATGTATAGCCAAATAAAATGGGGCTTAACGTCCTACATTTCAGTGAGTCACCCCCTTACTCACTGAGCCAGCGTGGTTTATCTATATATCAAAATCGAAATAAAATGGGGTTTAATGTACGTACGACTGTTCTGCTCCGACTGGGATAATGGAGACGGACAGACGCCTTACAGTGTGCTATGAGGGAAATTTTGCCCGGTCAGTGGCTCTGTGGCATACTCTTATATCGAATTCCAACTGCTAAGGGATATTTTACGTGCACGCTAATGTATACACGGAACTATACTGTTTGAAGGCCATTTAGTAATTAAACTCATTAAAATAAACACAACAATAAATCTATGGATAACAATTACTATATTTATATTAAAGCTACATCGCTTGTGCTTGATAACGACAAGAGAATCATTGTTGAAACGTAGTTTTAACAGAAATATAGTAATTGTTATCCATAAATTTGTTGTGTTTATATTATACACGGAACCTTGTGTTTTCGTCCCATCCGAACGACTACATAACTGTCTTTTTCAGGTCATCCGCGCTGCATCACTGACAAAAGGAAACCACCTTCTCGGTCAATGCAGGGATCGAACACCTGAGCCCCAGGGTAGTGAGCCAGCGTCTTACCCACTTAGTCACCGTGTCTCCCTATCTGTATGTATATAGATAAAATCAAAGATGTCTGTGTGTGTATTTACCCTTCACGTTTCGTCGCCGCCACAATCTATAGCCAAATATGCGGTATAAAATTAACCAACATGATCCCGTGAATGTTTAAGGCCATGAAGGTCAATGTCACGGATCTTGGGGGCCCCTTGTAGATTTCGGACGAGTTTCCAGCTAGTATTCTATAATACTAGCCATCTTGTTGGGTTTTTATTTTATTTATGTATAAAACTTCCTTGATTACAAAAAGTCATAATGTTAAGATGAACCGAATTCATGGCGTCAATCCAGACTTGGTTTTCTTAAACAGAGATGGTGAAGTAGTGGAGGTAAGATATAATGCAATCTGATTAAAATACAGAAAGAAAGAGGAATGGGGTTTAACGGCCACTCGACACAAACTAGGGGTCTTTAGCAGTAGGAAACCGGAGTACCCGGAGAAAACCCACGAGGTTGGACAGGCGACCCTACTCCTTGTCACGTACAACCGACAGGCTTTATGATACAGCGCGCACGTGCTAACCATTCGCCCCCCCCCCCGATTAAAATACAGATATATTTCGTTTCGTTTGTTTTACACTTTCTATGGCCTATATGCAGATCTGGGAGAACGCTACATCGGAGACGGTCCTGCGCATTTTATGACGTCACATGTGGATTGTTGGTTAAGGTAAGGGTTCGGCTTGGCCCAGGGTTAGGGTTAGGGCTAGTCCTATTTACGTCTCGAGACTTTGACGAAATCTACAGGTCCTAGCCCTTACCCAAACCCTAACCCACAATCTATATATGACGTCATATGTGCTAAAATGCGTAGGGCCGTCTTCGATCTAGCGTTCTCCGCAGATCTGACCAGTTGTAGTGGGGTCCTATGACGTCAGCCATTTAATTAACGAGTCAACGATGTTTCTAGCAGGATATCCACAGTCCCGTGCATCGCACGCCAAGAACTCGCAGCAACAGACCGTTTCATTGGCTAAGCCCTCACATCAACCAAAACGCGGGTTATATAACAACTCTTCCAGACTCTAGTGTAGTAAAGAAGGGTAAAACGAAATTTTGAAATACATGTATCTAAAACGAAACGAAAGAGGATCTGTGTTTTGGGTAAAATTGATTTTAGCGTCCTTATTTTGTGCACCGACTGACTAATGAAGGTCGTCATACGTCATAATGTGCCATGAGGGAACAGCGGTATATTACCGTATTTTCATATTGCAGCTATATATAAGGCCCGATAGGAACTGTCAGTGGACATCGTCCGCTCCGAGACAGTTCCTAAAGGGAAATGATATGAAATGGGGTTTAACGGCCCACTGTTCTGCTCCGCGACAGTTCATAAATTGAAATGAAATGGGGTTTAATGTCCTACTGTTCTGGGCTAATAAAGACGGGCACAAGCCATACAGTGTGCTAAAGGGACATTTTGACGGGTGGGTGGCAATATGGCCTACTATTCATTATATCGAATTAAATGTGTACACGGGACCTCGGGTTTTTGTCCATCCGAACGACCAGACAGTCGCCTTTTCCGAGAGAGATAGAGAATGTGAGACAGAGAGAGAGAGTAAGAGAGAGAGAGAGAGATTTGAAGTCGACTCTATACAAAGTTCATTTAGGGACTAACAGATATCTTTCAATTTTTATTTCAATGATTGGCTTATGCGTTGGGCTCTTTAGCAGTGGGAGGACAGTGGAGGATCTAGCGAAAACCTGGAGAAAAAAACATACCATTTGACTCAATAATAGCCCTTACGATACAATGCATACGCAATGATGTCTGGATGTCGCCTTAAAGAGGGCGACAACCCGATATTACGACATGATACCAATCAGCTACCATAAAAAAAAACAAATTCTCTGTGCATTCATTAAATGTGAATAATTCTTTTGTTTTCTTTCTTCAGCGAATAGACCTAACGCCATATAATCAAAAAGAGCTGAATCTACTACTGGTTCGTCGGGGATTTTATAAACGCACATATTTAGATGAAGAAGTACCAGAAAGGTTTCAGACAGGGCCGTACGGAGTCAGGCGAACGCCCAAATTTCAGATTGATATTGACGATGACCAGGAGATATACGTTGGGCAAGCTAAAGATGCGACACCCCGCCGTGATGAGTTATAAGACAAGGAAACGACAATTAAAAACATCGTTTCTGGTGTAGAGTCTGGTCAAGGTTGCTGTTTGGAAATGGACACAAACAAAACTATTCAATCTGCATACGTCCTTGTTTTAGTATCCAATTTTGTTATTAATTATTATTTAGACATTTATGCACATGGGAAGCGCAAATTTAACGTGCTGTTGAATGGGTTAAAACAGCTATTGACCGGATAATCGAGACATTGTTTATTATCATAACAATGGTACTTGACAATAGTGGCTATATTGTCAAAAAGTCAACCACCCATAACTTCGCTCTGAATAAAATAATGTGATGAAAATTTTTAAAACGGTTGTTTTTTATTGTCTATTTTTATACAATTAGAGCGAGAGCCACCAGCATTTTTTTCTTATAGAATTCTTACATAGTGCCAGATATGAAACTTTTGGTAAAACCATCGTTGTTCCTGTTATACTTATTTATTTCGGTATTGTGAGAAAACTTACTTGGTGAAATCTCGGGGCGAACATAACGATTTCGGTGGGGAATTTTTTGAGGGGGGGGGGGGGGGGGGTAGCAAAAATGCGACCGACTGATGCACATACCTCCCTATGTAAGAGTGACGTAGTCAGGATCCATGCACCACGCGAGTTTTCTAGAGACCATGTACAATCCCACCCCAATGGATTTAAGCAGTTTTATTTAAGTTGACGTAAAGTTTGTGTCATATATGATAATTGTGCCTATAACACTGAGTCGATATCCTAGTTTTTGAGGTGATTGCTGGGAGAAAGTCTTGTGGACGAGAGGACCAGAAATGTGAGCCAATGGGACAGAATCTCGAGATCTGCCCCTGTCAATTCCGCCTGTTTTACAAGAGTTGACATAACATTTGAATAGTCTGACGACCCACGACCCACGCACCAGTTAGTATAACTGGGTAGTTTACTATAATCGTGAATGATATAGTGCCGAGACAGTATAAGACAATCGAGGAGTAGAAGAATGATTTTAAATTGGAATCGAGTGCCGCAGGCGCGAAAATATTTCAGATATGTAACCAAGCTTTTAATTTATTGGGACTGCGCCGGAAAACTTTAGTCCATGTCATGGCAAATGGAACCAAATTTTCATTAACAAGAGGATAGGAAATGGGGTACAATGTGATCTATCTGTCAATTTCGCCTGTTTTGTAATTTGTATATCAGAGTTTCCCCAGATTTCACAACCATGTAACATAACAGGGGCGGATCTAGTAATTTTGAAAGGGGGGGGGGGCGGCGCCGCAAAATTAGGGCACTGACCGCGAAGACGAGACACGCCGCTGAGGGGGGGGGGGGGAATCCCCCAAGAAAATTATACGTCATTTCCTTGCATCTGTAGCCATTCCAAGAGCTATTTGGCTGATATTTAGGTCGAAATAAACGTTCATAACGGACATTTGGGTCTGGGAAAAGACACTTTTAGCAGTAAAAAAGGGCAATGTCGAAAATTAGGGGGGGGGCGCCCCTCGCGCCCCCATTGAATCCGCCTCTGCATAATAGGTGTCAAAAAATCCACCCCAAACGCCGTGGTATATGGGGAGTTATGCGTTTCTCATTTATTATTGCTAAATGTAAAATGATATCCTACTGGCATAAGATTAGTTCTGGTAATCCAAATAAATTGTCATGTAGGCCTATATTGTATAAGTTAATAGTTAAATTAGCAAACGCTACAAAGTGGATAAAATATGTTAAATGTATTTTGAACAAAACTGGTGTCTCATCGATATAATTATGTCTCTAACAACAATATTAACCCCAAGTGGCTTAAGGAAAGTATTTAGTTAAAACTAATGGACCAATATGTACAAGAATGGAGGTCTAAAGTAAACAACAAGTGTCTTTACTATAGAATATTTAAAGAAGGTCTTACATTTGATGAATACCTAGGAAACCTGGGGCCTGTTTCACGAAATTTTAACTAAGATACAATCCAAATTTTAGTAATTTCATTGGATAATATTTGATTGATTTTAGCGTTTAGCCAATCAAAATTAAAGAATCTACTAAAATTTGGATTTTATCTTTAGTTAAAATTTCATGAAACTGGCCCTGCCTAGAAAATACCGCGTTAGTTTCACACGAATTCGATACTACCAATATGAACTGGGTCTTTTACAAACATTCCTAAAGAAAATAGAATCTGGACCCTGTTTCACGAAATTTTAACTAAAGATAAAATCCAATTTTTAGTAGATACTTCAATTTTGATTGGCTAAGAACTAAAATCAATCTAATATTGTCCAATCAAATAACTAAAATTCAGATCTTATCTTAGTTAAAATTTTGTGAAATAGGCCCCAGTACATTATGTAATAATAATGAAGTTGGTGACAAATATCATTATATATTCAAATGTTCTTTTATTCTCAAAGACAGGGTTGAATATTTAACTCGTTTTTATAACCGATCTCCCTCAACCTAAAATGTAGGATTTATTTAATGTTAAATTATGTAAATTTATATCAATTATATTTTGTAAATAGTTTTTATTCACAATACATGTAATTATATGTAAATAGCTGTACGTAAATGTTTAAAATATTGATTGTCATGTATATATTATATATATTCATGTATCTTCTGATGAAGATTTGCAATAGAGATTAGGGAGAGAGAGAAATGGGGTTTAACGTCCACTCGACACAAACAAGGTCATTTTGGGACTAACATTTGGTTTAATTTTATTTCAATATAATTCGCTTGTGCGTAGGGGTCTTTAGCAGTGGGAGGAAACCGGAGTGCCCGGAGGAAACCCACGAGGTTGAGAAGGCGTCCCTATCACCACGCCACATACGCTCACACCAGGGCTCGAAACCACAGCCGCAAGCCAGAGGTGACCGGCCAGCTAGAGGTCGAAGCGCGGCACTCTAGACCACAGTAGAACGTTCAACTCCATTTAGTTTCGGGGGGTTGGATGGCCGAATGGTTAGCGTGTGCGCGCTGTATCATACGGCCTGTCATTGAGTCAACTGGCGTGTTTTCGAATCTCCGGTTGTACGTGGCAAGGGGTAGGGTCGCCTGTTCAGCCTCGTGGGTTTTCTCCGGGTACTCCAGTTTCCTTCAACTGCAAGCGAATTATTGAAATAAAATTTAAAAACATATGTTAGTCCTGAAATGACCTATTTTGTGTAGAGTGGATATTAACCCCCCCCCCCCTCCCCTCGCTCTCTCCATTTCATTTCATATCATTTCAATGATTCTCAACCAATGCGTCACGAAACTGTGTTTTTCTTTACTTATTCTTTCTATGTGTATATGACCTTTAGCCAGGTGTACCGCTATTTTTTGTTATGTATCCCAAGGCGTGTCGTTGGCAAAAAAAAGGTTGATAATCGCTATACGTATTTCATCTTTAAAAACATATTTTAGGTAATGGATAACAGGATCCGCCCTTGGATAGGTGGGCGTACAACAGTCACTGTTTTAAGTGATACATTTTTATAAGGTCACGACGATCAGTACATAATCTACAACTATTGATAGAGATTCAGGTCAGACGGTGGAGTCCACACTCGCTAATTTGGTAAGTTCAGGTATATTATATATAGATACATTAGTTAGGAGTTCAATCGAACGACTTCATTTTTAGCCAAATCATCACAGTTTGTTAATACGTGTCTAATTAATAGGCCTAAAGAAAGACCTGCAATAGACAGATTTGGCTCTTGTATTATGTTTGTTTAGTGAAAACGAGAGAAGTTAACATTGGTATGTATATAGCTACACGTGGTTATTTCTTGGTCGAATGGTTAGCACGTGTGTGCTGTATCATAAACCCTGTCATTGGCATGGTTTCCAATCCCCGGTGCTACCTGACAAGGGTCGTCTGTCCAACATCGTGGGTTTTCTCCGGCTCCTCCGGTTTCCTCCCACTGCCAAAAACCCTTACGCACAAGGCAATTATTGATAAAGAATTGAACCTCATGTTAGTCCCGAAATGACCCAGTTTGTGGCGAATGGACGTTAAACCCCATCTCTCTCTCTCTCTCTGTTTTCTATGTTGACCTTTTTATTTACAAGTTGTTGATCTCTTTTTACGAATAGATAGAATACTTGATACTTGCTTTATATAGATGTCTCACTCTATCATTAGCCCGATCAGAGTAGGTTCATTTGTTATATGGTGATCACATGGCTAAGTGGGTAAGACGCTGGATCGCTATCCTGGAGGTTGGGTGTTCGATCCCTGCATTGTGCCGAGAAAATTCATTCAGATTTCCGGCGTGGTTTCTCCTTGTAAGTGATGTAGGGCCTGACAAGGACAGCTGTCTAGTCGTTCATGTGTACACATTGGCGTGCGCGTAAAAGATCCCTAGGTAGTTGGAATACGATATAAGAGTAGGAGTAGCGACGCTGCCCGGGCAAAATTTCCCATATAGCAGACTGTATGGCGTATGTTCATCTTCATTAGTCCAGGTTAGGAGCAGAACATTTGTTATACACCGACCTCACTATATATTTCTTAACATAAATATAAATTGTAGGTTATATGCTTCATCAGTCAAGCTATTAAGCATGTCATCAACTAATAAAGCCCATCCTTATTTCCAAGTTCATCAGACCATGGACGGGAAACGTTCTACGTAAAGTAGCTAAATTATTAGCAAGTCCATGTTACTGTATCAAAGAGAGAGAGAGAGAGAGAGAGAGAGAGAGAGAGAGAGAGAGAGAGAGGGGGGGAGTCATTTTGCCTTGGCCGAATTCAGCCGATTTTGAGTATGATATTGTATGACATATTTATCACTGAACCAAACTGCATTAGTGCAGTTTGTTTAAAGGGACAATAACACTCATGCTGGCTTGGTAGCTCCAGAAAATAAATAATAGCCTTATTCTAAGTACTAGATGTTTTAATGTCTTACCTGTTGTGTAAATTATCCATTACATCGTGTTATTGCTTTTCCAAAGGGTTCGAAAATGTTTTAAAATCCATGTCACATTTCAAAAGGTTTACGTAAGACTTTTCAAATCAATAAGTTGAATTTTTCCAATTTTTTAAATTAGGTGTGTTAAAATGAAATTTATATCATCAATTAATGGGAATATTGTAAAATAATACAATTTGTTGACCAGAATGAAGATTGGGACATATTATTCAGTTACAACAAGAGTGGTATTGGGGCTTTAAGGTAGAACGTTAACTCTCCCACCTACATAATACTGCATGAAGTAAATAAAACGTTTTGTAATGTTAAGTAAAGCTGTAGGGATGACGCCATTGTTTTTGTGCGTCATAGTTGGGAGCCAAAATGGCGCCTGGAAACGAGTTGTCGTAACTTTCCCTATATAGGACTTTGGTTACGATAAGGTCGTAGGAAAATAATGTCGGCATTTTTGAACTCGTGAGTATATATTTAGCTGAACTAAAGCCAACCGTTTCGGAGACTTAGTCGACTTTCTGGTCCACTGACAGCCATCTTAGAATGGTGTTGATTATGCAAATTTCTCCAAGACCGATAATGGCCGCTTTAGTTATGGGAGTACTAGAGACCACACCCGAACAGTTCCCAAAGAAATGATTTCTGTTGCAGTTTGTTCTAGGTCAGCCCTCTCATATTGATATCTCTACCCACCTATTAGTAGTTTGTAGATATTCCTTTGCCGATGTCTTCTCGGCGTTGACGTAATAATTCCTATTTTGCTAGAATTAACAGGCCCGGATCCAGGATTTTGTCGAGGGGGGGGGGGGATACACACAAACCCTAAACAGAAATTAAAATCTTGGAATCCCATTGCTGGCTGCAGTGCTAGTCTGAACAGTGATGATCAAGTCTGACCGAGCCTGAGGGGTGGGGGGCTGGGTCCGTGCCTTATTACATAGGATCTTGTTGATCCAAAAACTTGATAAAGAATCCTTGAGTCAGTATATTCCGACGTTGTAATAACCCACAATGTTTTAGGAACAGCAAACATGGAATATTATGTAGGGTTCGTTTGGGGAGGACGTTTCATCAAGTGTTCTTTTATCGTTTTCCAACACCGCCCCTCCCCCTCTCTCTCTCTTATCAATAGTGTGCATTAAGTAATTTGTTTCAGTTTCTCAGTTTACGTTAAACTCTCTCTCTCTCTCTCCCACTCTCTCCCTCCCTTCCTCCATCTCAACTTATCAATTTTTTTTCTGTTTACAGATGTTCCTTCTGGTTTTTTAGTCTGATTTGTGATGCTGATATCCAGGATTGTTTTAAGATGGAGAAAAGCCATATTTGCATGTCTTTCACTTTTCATGGGAATCGGGATTATTATAAATCTCCGCTATTTAGTTTGGGATTTCATTGAATGTGGCTTCAACCCATATTTATCTGAAAAGTGCTTTTCGGGGTCCAGAACCCACAACTTCAAGTATCTCATTAACAAACCAAACTTATGTAATGGGAGTGTTTTTCTGTTGATTGCTGTTGCGTCAGCACCATTGGAATTTGATAAAAGAGGGACAATACGAGAGACCTGGGGATCCATTGTTATGAATGACGCAGAAGTGCGACTGTTTTTTATTTTGGGTTATAGGTCAAATGTTGATCAGAGCAAAACTCAAGAAGAAAGTGACCGATATGGAGACATTGTTCAAGAGGATTTTGTAGACAGTTATAAAAACCTGAGTATCAAGTCAGAAGCAATCCTTCGTTTTGCGTTCAGTTTTTGTCCGGAGGCGAAATACATTTTAAAAACGGACACTGACATGTTTATAAATGTACCAGTTCTAGTGGAAACTTTGCGAAAAAATACACAAACTAATATGATAATGGGTTTCGTCCACAGTGGTGCCACTCCATATAGTAACAGAAAATCAAAGTGGTTTATTGAAAGGCGTTACTTCCCTTTAACATACTACCCAGACTATGCTAGTGGCACAGCCTACGTTTTAACGCAAGATGTAACAAAGAATTTATTTATTGCGGCCTTAAATACCAAGTATTTTAGTTTAGAGGATGTCTTCATTACGGGTATTTTGAGGACACGCATTAAGGCCAATTTAATTCATCATGAGGCCTTTCATTCTACAAAGCTTCCCGTGGATATTTGTTCTTTTAAAGATAATATTTCAGCACATCGTTTTTCAGCGGCAGAAATAAGAAAAATATGGTCCCAAAAACACTTGAACAAATCGTGTGAATCCTTATCGGGGGGGGGGGGGGGGTGAGTAACCGAATGTTCTAAATTAGGGTTTCCTCCTATCTGTACATATCTCAATATCGTTTACATTGCTAAAATAAAACACAGAGAGAATCATCCTGGAAATGTGTGAAGTGAATAGTACCCGTGTTCCACAAAATTGTGTCTAGTTAGCCTGACTTAAACATGATAAACATTTTATTGGTGTGATGTTTTCGTTTAACCCCGTAAAATATGTCAACACCAGGCGCGGATACAGAGGGGGGCGCACCCGGCGCACGCCCCCTCTATTTTTTTGCGGCGAACAATTTTTAGCTCCATATATTCTCGCGGGAAAGGAGAACAAAAACAGTTTAGGTTGGAAATCGTAATTTACAGTACTAGTTTGAAATTAGTCCTTGTGGGCATTTTTGTCTACTCAAAAATCATGGGTCGTGCTTCGCACTCCCTACTTGGTGCAGCACGCCCCCCCCCCCTTTCTGAAAATCCTGGATCCGCCCCTGAACACAGTGTTTACAGAAGACTGGAACTTTAAGGTTTTATACAGTATGTTCAGTTTATTCAAAGAGAGAGAGAGAGAGAGAGAGAGAGAGAGAGCCATACTTTTTAGCTAGTTCACCCACTCTTCTCAAGAAGCTCAACTCGATCTTAATCCCCCTTAATGAAATGTATTAACCAACTAATAATGACATTTTGAACACACTATATTAATATAAATAGATGGCCTAACTGTGTTAAATCTTTTATAAACAACAACGTGTCGAAATTTTGAAGTGGCAAACGTTATAATGGTTAATGTTCGCTTTATCTCCAATAACCGAGTTGGCCGAAATTTAATACACAATGGATACAAGTACCGAATAAAGTCAAGCAGATCAAATGCTCCCCCAAAAAAACAGTTATGAAAATAACTAACCAAATGCCATCCATTGTTTAATGTTATTTAATAAATGTTAAATTCAGTACAGTTTTATACATATAAATTAAAGATATGGACTTTACACACTGGACCCTTTGTTCCCACTCGGGTGTTCAAGTTACTGATCAACCTGTATTGTGTTGTTTTAGCACGTACACAGGTGATCATTTCTTTTAATATTTAATGACATATAAAAATTACCGATAAAACGCCGAAAATGAAACATAAATTCAATTTTTTGTTTGAAATGTTGATTTTGTGCATGAAATGTTGACATAAGAATGTAGAAACAAGAATCATTAATTTAGAATGTTGCGTTCGTGTCTAAAATGTTCAAACTAGAATGTAGAAACAAGAATAATGAATATTGTCCCATTTGGTCTTCTATACATACTAACCCAGTGATTGTCAAAACAGACAACCGCGCATTTTCGTGCGTGCACTGTGTATTAGCAATAACAAGAAACATCGTGTTAATTTTAACCCTTACGTGCCCAATCTCGCAATTTTGCGAGAGGCCCAAAGTGACTGAGAATTCCCAATCTTGCAATTTTGCGAGAGGTAAAAATGGCCGAAAATTCCCAATCTCGCATTTTTGCGAGCGATGAAAGATGGCTGAGTATTCCCAATCTCGCATGTTTGCGAGCGATGTACATGCCTCAGATCTTCTTTCCGTGTAAAAAAGCCGTTCCGCATTGTAGTCTGACACCACTATGACTGCCTTCGTCTGTTCGCGCACTTTCCAATGATATATAAATAACCCAGTGTTTCTACAGTACATTTATGAGTAAACACGTGATGAAATTCTACTTTCGATTTTCTGCGTCTTTAGATATCAGGGTGGCTAAAACATTAACTGAAGATGAAATTAGGGAAATGTTTATAGATAACGGTTCAGGGGACTCATATCTCGACACAAATGACGATGAATTTGGACTACGAACTAATTTTGGACAGCTGAAATGAGAGTTACAGTGATCGTCAAAACCCCGAGGACAATGACAATGCCAATGTACGTAGGATGGACGGACTTGCTCGCTTTATGGAGAAGTCACCAGATAAACAAAGGCCCTACGATACAGTTTGTACTATTCGAGTAAATAACAAGTACATGCCCCGAATACAGACCCAGTCTGTACAAAACTTGCGTGCCAAACATCCGGCTTTGCGATATTACTTTCTTTGAATTGACGTTTATCGATCATTCAAAAGTAGACTATAAAGGGACAATATATACAGTATATATTTCTATGGTAGGCTATAAGTAAGACAAAAGTAGCACATAAGTAATATTGCAAATTCTTCACATTAATTCGTGAAATTTCCAGGAAAAAAAAATGTTTAGGGGATAAAAATCATCAAAATCTGGTGGTTTTCGTGAAAAAAACACATTTTTTCGCAAAAACATTTCACATGTTTGAAAATTAACAATTGTCAATGTATAGTTCAACCAATACGCTAGATAAGTTTCAATTATTCTAAAACTGTATCTCCATAAATAAAGGAGTCACGGGCATTCAAAATGTTGTAGCTCATTATCATATTTTAAAAAAAAAAATGGCGGGCAGGCTGGTGACTATCTTTAACAAAATGGCGGGCATACTCAAATTTTTTTGCACCAAAATGGTGGACCGCCTCAGTTGTTTTAGGGAAAGTTTGGTGGGCATGTAAGGGTTAAAAAGATAAATACATGTACATGTAGTTAAAACAATAAATAAATATTTTTCACAATAGATTGTGAAATAATATCATTAGCTAGAAAACGCAACCAACAGTATAAGAAACAAATACACAAAACTTACCGAATTGGGACAGGGGCGGATCCAGGAATTTTTGCAGGGGGTTTGCCAGGTTTCTGTTATGGAAATCTGCCATCATCGTCTCTAAATTACATAGGCATAGATACAAATTGAGCATTTTAAACAGAGAAATCATTTGTAACTGATGTAGGATCACCTTGTGATGTAATTTCATTGATGCAAGGCATTATTTATTTTTATGTAGCTGAGCAGGCCCCCCCCCCCTCTGGATCCGCCCCTGTGGGATAAATTTCTCATTGAACATTTTTTTTTTATATAATTGTCATCTTGTAAAATACCAATCCTACATCATCACACATGATAATTTTTTTTCGCACATAGATAGTTTTTTCTGTGGCTGACAATTCGCGAATGTAAAACGTATTCCAGCCAATGCAGCATACCCCGTTCGCACCAAATAAATATTACATCAGGCAACGAAACATACGCCCACAGCAGCTAAGTAGTCCGGGCAGTCAATAAGGGGTGTCGCATATTTTTTCTTTTGGGTGACCGAATGGTTAGCACGTGCGCATTGTTGATTCCCCGATGTGACAAAGAGTATATAATTGTCGCCTGTCCTACCCCGTGGGTTTTCTCTGGGGCTTCCGGTTTCCCCACTGCTAAACACCCTCACGCGCAAGCGAATTATTGAAATGAAATTCAACCATGTGTTAGTCACGAAATGACCAAGTTTGTGTCGAGTGGAAGTTAAACCCCATTTTTCCCGCTCCAATTTAATTTCTTGCAATCAATCAAAATATTTACTATACTGGAAAACGTGCACGGCATGTGGCAGTGGCTATATATGTTTTTTTATCCTTTGATACGAGAGCGAAATCAGGGGCGGATCCAGGGGGTTGACCAGGGTGACTAGTCACCCCCCTCGACCCACCGGTGTTTAGGAATCCCGGGTCCTACATGCCGGGACATGCACGCATGGTCGTATATATTATATAACACACAGTGCGCATCTTATCAGACACAAAATCAGCATCTATGTTACTAGCGGCAGAAATTAGCTCCGTAAACCGTGGTCGGAGAGACAAAACGTGGAGTTGTCACCCCCCTCAAAAAAATCCTGGATCCGCCACTGGAAATTAAATTTGGTGGCAACTTCATCGAACTGAAACGCCCTAGATTTACATGTAGTATTTTGTTTATATGAATGTATTGTGTATGTGCATGTATTATTAAATGTATGACTATGTATAAATGTATGCTGTCCATAATGGACGTTTTGATGCAATAAACTACTTATCTTCTTATCTTCTTGTGGATTCCATTATTTCGATAGTTCAAGGGGCATAACTCATACTGTCCTGTCGCAACAATTTGTCGGTTGGAACAACGTGCAGTGTGAAGACAATATGAAGGAGATTCGAGATATTCAAAGGGCGCTGCTGAAACGTGAAAGTGTTTATTCGTTTGGCACCGGTAATATCCGTTAATTCAAATAAACAGTATTAAATAAGGGTGACCTGGTTTATTTTTACAGTGCGTCGTTTCAATAAGATTTCACAAGTCGCTACACCATGTTATCCATCCAACACAAAATATGCTTGATAACGACTTGAAAGTGTTTTATTTGATTATGTTCCGTTTACTAAAATGTTCATTCACTCATTCATTTATTCATGCCGGGGGCTGTTTTTGCACATTTAAAAAATTTCCCAGTTTTGGGACACACACTTAAAACAAAATAAGGGGCCCTACAGCTCACCAACTTAAAAAAGAATTTCCAGGCAATCTTGCAGCAGGTCTAGATCTGGTAGGTGCGGCTATTTTCAGTTATTTATCAATTACTAAATACATGAACTAATCCATAGTTGGCCTTAAATTAGATAAAAAACCTCATCTTTCAACCCTCTGTGTTTCGAGATAAGACATAGTCCTATTTAGTTCCACGTAGTAAAGCCGAACGCGAATCACACTCGCAATAAGTAAGCAAAATTGACAATATTTTTCATCAAATCAAAGATTGATTATTGTTATTTATAACATTTCTGCCGCATCCAACTAAAATTAAGCAGATAATCCTACCAGACACGGGTACAAAACCCCTTTTTTTAAATCATAGCGTTAGTAGATTGCTTTTTCTGACATTTTAAATTTACGTTATTAACACATAAAAACAACGCCAGATTTACTTAATTGTCAATATTTGCTGATAAATGATTGCTGTTTCAGTAGACTCGACTGCGTATGTGTAATAAGTACTAATAGTATAAAACTAACTTATTTTAAAGATGGTATTATACATACATTAATAAAGAAATTGAGTTTGCTACTTGGAACTGAAGGCATCCAATCGTTGCTAAAAGCAAGCACATCAGTATATCTCAACGTAGCTAGCCTTAAATATGAATGAATATAGGCCTAGTTAAAGTTATTCATATCCCGTAGCTTATTTCAGGTTTTCCAAATGGAGCTCCATATTTTCTACAACCAGCCCTGCCACTCATGACCCCTATTATTGTCCTCAATTTGTTTAATAATTACCCAAGAAACAATTTTAGATCCCAATCTCATTTTCTAAACAATGTCTTTGAGATTTGCTGACGTGGTTTCCCCTCGTCAGTGATGCAGGATGGAGGGCCTGATAAGAACAGCTGTCTAGTCATTTAGATGGAATAAAAAACTAAGGTCTTGTGTACACATTGGCGTGCACGTAAAAGATCCCTTGCAGTTGGAATTTGATATAAGAGTAGGCCATAGTGCCTCTGTCCTGGCAAAATTTCCCTCATAGCACACTGTATGGCGTATACTTGTCTTCATTAATCAAATCCCCGGTTGTACGTGGCAAAGAGTAGAGTCGCCTGTACAACCTCGTGAGTTTTCTCTGGGTACTCAGGTTCCTCCCACTGCTAAAGATCCCTATGTGCAAGCAATTTAGGTTGAAATAAAATTAAAACCATATTAGTCCCGAAATGACCTAGTTTGTGTCGAGTGGACGTTAAACCCCATTTCTCTCTCTCTCTGTCTTCGTTAGGCCCGTCAGGCCCGTCAGAGCAATTAAGGAGAACGTTAAAGCCCCATTTCTGTTGATTTCATTTAAACAATGTGGGTGTTTCACTAGTAATTTACAAATTGCTTATTGATTACTCTCGTTATTGAACGCATGGTTTTTATTTATTTACAGCGGTTGTTCCCTTTTAGCTTCTACGACGGGAAACCAATATTCAATACTCAGGGTTGAATTAACGACAGTACACACATGGTGGATTGTAGGTAATATGAGATGGTGGATTGTAGGCAAGATGAGATGGCGTGTAAAGTTGTACTAATAAAAACCAATCAGCTTTTGAATCTCTATAACAAGGGTTGCCCGTCCAACCTTGGAGAAAGGGTGCCGGGGGGGGGGGGGGATGGCATATGATGAAGGAGTTGACCCTGCCATCATCAAACCAGTCACTCGATCCTATTTCGTTTCCAAAATTTTGTTTTACTCGTCTCTACTACTACACTTGAATCTGGAAGAGTTGTTATTGATGCGTTCTGGATGATGTGAAGATTTAGCCAATGAAACAGTCCGTTACGTTGAGCTTTTGGCGTGAGGTGCATGGAACTGTGGGTAATCAATTAGAAACATGTGGATCGGTAAATCAGACTGATCGGTCACTATGACAACCAGTCAGTCAAGTCGACTGGTAAATCAAAGTGAAACCAGAGCCTTGCTTCAATGTTTCGATGACAAGTTCAAGATACAAACCGAGGTTGTCTGATGAATTACGGTATATTAGTTGATACATTATATCTGTGGTTTGTATCAATATAGAATGTCTAATGACAAATTGCTTTTATGTTAACCAACTATGATATATTACTCATGCTGAATGGTTGTCGATAACCAGCCATGATATATATTACTGATTCTCATTGGTTGTCAGGACTTAATTTGACGACTAATCAGGTTTTGATTAGAAACATAAATGTCATTGGTAGATCACCAGGGTTTGTTCGTTGAGGCTGGATAATGGGAGATTACTAGATTGTTATCTCTGTCATCCAGTTGATTGATTTATTTTAGAGAAGATTCAGTGTGTTTTTGTGGAGAAATGATTTTATTTCTGTCCTTTGAAAGCAGACTGGAGTAATTAGGAGTTTGCTCAGGCAGCGGTGCCCTTGGGAGTGGGGAGAGGCTGCAATTGGGGTGTGGTGATTCAATTTCCAACTAGAATTCTGAGTTTGATTAGATGTCTTGTTCGCAAACTCTAACTCTGCTATGTGCTGCTCACTGTTATTTTTAAAGATTTTATTATGGTTATTGTTCGTTTTTCGTGCACTGCCACCATATGATATAACCGTTTTTAGGAAAATCGTCCCATACACCTTTGTGCTCACAGGACCTCAGTTTGTTCTTTCCATTCAAATGACTGAACAGATTTCCGTTTCAGCAAACTCCAGAGAAACTTGGACAGTCAACACTGGGAGCAAACTCATGGACTTCTGTTTAGCGAACAAAATGTCTTACTCACTGAATCACAGTATCATCTTTAGATATTGAGAAGTTGAAGTGGGGGGGGGGGGAGTTTGGGAGAAATGGGATTTAATGTTCACTCGACAGGAGGACCCAGAAAAAACCTATATGATTGGACAGGTCAATCCTTCCCATGTCACATACAATTAAACAGGGATGGTTGAATGGTTAACACATACACGCTGTATCAGAAGGTTTATTATTGGGTCAACTGGCATGGCTTTGATTCTCCGGGTCGTCCGGTTTCTTCCCACTGCTGAAGACTCCTACGCACAATCAAATTATTGAAATAAAATTGAACCATGTGTTAGTCCTGAAATGACTTAGTTTGTAGGGTGTGGACGTTACTCCTCCCCCCTCTCTCTCTCAGGTCTTATTAGCAGATCCTATATTTGAGTCAAGTCATGTGTACTGTTTGAATGGCATTTAGTAGTTGGACACATTAAAAATAAACACAAAAGTTATATGGATAACAATTACTATATTTTTATTAAAGCTACGTTTCAACAATGATTCTCTTGTCGTTGTCAAGCACAGCTACGTTTCAAGTAGTTTCAACAATGATTCTCTTGTCGTTGTCAAGCACAATTGTGCTTGACAACGACAAGAGAATCATTGTTGAAACGTAGCTTTAATAGAAATATAGTAATTGTTATCCATATAACTTTTGTGTTTATTTTCAAGTCATGTGGTTTAGATTCTCAAGAGTAGATTAGAATCTCTCTCTCTCTCTCTCTCTCTCTCTCTCTCTCTCTCTCTCTCTCTCTTCTTTCTCTCTCTCTCTCTGAATACATGTAGGATTAATGATGAGACAAGTCATGTGACAACTTTAATAAATGGGTTGTGTTGACCAATCACAGTGATTGATTTAAACAATATCCCCAGATTTAACCAGTCTTTATCTTTAACATAATAACAAGTCATCTGATTGGCTATAGTCAAATTTGATTGATATCACATGACTTTTACAACCTGGAGCGTTTTATAGACCCTTTTTTCCATGTGGACATATTTTGTTGTCACCCCTGTCCGTCCATCCATTTGAACACAATTTGCTCGTTGACAATCAACAGGTCAAAATTTTTGTCCTATTGAATGGACGTTAGAGCCCATTTCTCTCTCACTCTTTCTGAATTTCTGTTACATGTAAACATGATTGTCTGATTGAAGAAAATTAGATTTTAAATTTGTTTTTATACTTTATGAAATTAAAGCTGTGATCTATTATTGTACCGTATGCTCTGTTTCCATCCGTTTGAAATGTCATTTCCATCAAAGAAAACATCTGTACATTAAAATGTCACCTCAATCGAAAGTTTTATTTACCACAGAGTTTATCGGCATGGTATATGTTTAAAATGAAAACTGTAAAGGTCATCGGTCTTCAAGCAATATTTTTGGTGTATAATTTATAAAAATGGTCTATTGAATAAGTTTTAGGAAATGGGGTTTAACATCCACTCAACAGAAACTCAATTATTTCGGGACTAACACATGAAACTAAAAAGGTTACCTATCTTCAAGCAATATATCTGTTATATGATTATATATGAAAATAGTTTATTCTGTAATTTGGGGGAATTTAGAGAGAGAAATGGAATTTAAAATAGCATTATGCAAGAGCAAAATCTGCTTATTATAGGTCTTTCTTTAGGCCAGAAATGTTATCAATTAGACATTAATTATACTTATCCAGACCATAATAAACTCTTGATGTCGAGGCTAGCCTTCTATGTTGGCGGATTAAATTCCTATATGCCGCTTAACGGCCATTGATAATTAAATCAATCAAGTGGATAATCGAGACTATGCTGTTTATATTAATGATTTTAGTAATGATGACCAAGTCAATGTGAATATTTTACTTGCTTCGTTCTCGGCTAATAGTGGATGAATTTGACTGAAAATTTCAGCAAATTACCTTTACACTACCTAGTTTTTACCTATTATAGTTAACTGCCAACTTTTTATCTTATCTCCCATAATGTATCTTTAACATCCACTCAACATATCTAGATCATTTTGGAACTAACACACGATTCATTACTTTTTCAATCATTTGCTTGTCCGTTGGGTATCATTAGTTGTGGGAGGAAACCCTTCTCTTTGTCATGTACAAGCTGTGAATTAAGACCACGCCACTTGACTGATCATTACAGATCAGTGCCTGTATTAATCGATTTGGAGAGAGAGAGTGGTTAGAGTAAAGATTAAAGCCATATATTTGTAGCTATTGCCACTATCCATATCTACACATTGGCGTGCACGTAAAAAATCCCTTGACAAATAGAATTCAATATAAGAGTAGACAATAGTGCCGCTGCCCGGGCAAAATTTTCCTCATAGCACACTGTGTTGAACTCCATTTTATTTCATTTCACTATCCATATCCAAATGCTAGTATTACAGGTGAAAAGGTGTTGAAGATCCATTAACACTATGATATATTGATACATTTAGATGTATTATCAACATGTGTAATCAATAACCATACAGCTATATATATATATATATACTCATTGGTTTATTGATCTTCCATCTTTATATTACCAACAACTTTTAATAGTTACTATAACATATTATATATCTACTGTGTCAATTATATTGACCACAGGGGGTCACAGAGGCTACATGTAAGTGGGTAAGACTCTGGCTTGCTAGCCTGGAGGCTGGGTATTCGAGCACTGCAACTGATTGCAAATGACTGAAACTAGTTGTAAGAGGCACTTAGGTCGACTTTTTTTCAGTTGCATTCAGTTGCTTTCAGTTGCTCCCAGTTGCCGAAACGCCAGTTGCTTTCAGTTGCAAGGTCGACATAAGACCTCCTTTATATATTGACCACAGGGGATCACAGAGGCTAAGATGCTGGTTCGCTAGCCTGCATTGGCCGAAAAGGTCATCCAATCCAGATTTTTAATTATTAGTATATACTCTGTACTAACACATATATCTACAGCTGTGTCTTGACTACTTCTACATGCTAACAGAATTATCTTTTCTCTTATATATTGACCATCGGGGCGGGGGGTGGGGGTCATGGTGGCTAAGTGGGTAAGACGTCCATCCATGCATTGCCCGAGAAAGTTCATCCAGATTCTCAGGCATGGTGTCCACCTTGTCAGTGATGCAGGACAGAGAGCAAGACAAGGACAGCTGTCTAGTCATTTGGATGGGACGAAAAGAAAAAATGAAATGAAATGGGGTTCAGCATCCTACTGTTCTGCTCCTAAACGTCATACAGTGTGCTATGAGGAAAATTTTGCCTTGGTAGCCCCTATAATGACCTACTCTTATATCGAATTCCAACTGCCAAGGGATATTTTTACATGTACGCCAATGTGTTTGCGGCACTTCATTTTTTCATGCAAGACATTGTGCAATACATAGATATAGCCATCGTGCTAAATGCACTCATGCAATATCAATATATTATTTAATGTCAGGCACTCCACCATTATACTACCTATAGTGTACTTACTATCAGATTATCTGACTTATATAGATTATGATATATATATTTATATTGTACCTATTAACACAGTTTCTATATTGTTATATCTACAATATCTCAGCCAGTGTCTCTCTCTATATCTACTAACTACCATAGTCTATATATCTATATATTGTTATAATATATACACTGTATCTACATACTAACAGAATCTACTACTATATTCTCATATTGTTATATAGTAACTCAATCTACTATTGTCATATTGTGTATACACTGTATCTACCAGAGGGAGATAGCGCAAGAAATGGGGTTTAATGTCCATTCGATACAAACTAGGTCATTTCGGGACTAACATATGGTTTAATTTTATTTCAATAATTTGCGTGCACGTAGGGGTCTTATAGCAGTGGGAGGAAACCGGAGTACCCGAAGAAGACCCTCGAGGTTGGACAGGCGACTGTATCAACACTACTATTCATTGTCATATATCCACTGTGTCTCAACTCAACCATTTCATCTGTCTCCAGATTCTGTTTCAAATTGGAATAAGAATTTCAAATATTTAAATTATGACTTTTTTTTTCTGTTCAGGAATGTATGGATGGTTTTTGTTTTTGTTCCTGCGTACGTAGAAGAGTTTAATTATTCCAGGTAACAAATAATCTATTGTCCTGAAGTTTAATCAGTGCCAGCCACATTGGATAAAACATTTCAAATATCTCATATCTACGCTAGAACAACTGTTTTCATTAGCCTAGTCGGATGTTAAACTCATTTCATTTCACATTCGAACAACTGACAGTAAGTGCTTGAGTCTGTATTAAAGATAGGTTCCCAGCAAAGTATTTATCGGGTGGTTATTGCCAAAAAAAGTATGGCAATTTTGATATATATGGAAAGTAGAGATATCCAATCTAACTAGAAAAATATTGGATTCCCTGAAAAACACTCGTATACAGGACAAAAATGTAAAGGTTCCCCTAATCGACAGCCCGACGATTAGGGCTATACCCACGCGTGACGTCGAAGGCTGCACGAGCACATTGGGCGCTTTGTGTACATGTTGATAAACTCTATAAAGAGTTAGACCTATAACACTTTCTGAGATAAAGATAACGGAAAAAGACGCAGGCAGTGGATAATCCGAGAATCGGGATTCGATATTTGTCATAAACAGTCATCGATTACAGACAGCAACGTCTTGTGTATGCAATGAATTCTCATCTATCTCCGCCCGCGGTTGCCATAGGGACGGAGAGGGGTAATCCCCTGACGCAAACATGACCTCTTTTGATCGATTTTCATAGCGGGATATACTTGGCAATTACAGTGTTTTGAGAAGGATTTGAAGCAAAATTATGATAAATTAATTAGTTTGAATAAGTTTTTAGTCCTAATATATCATCAAATCACCCAGTTTGTACCCAGGAAACCAACTTTAAAACTAGCTAAGTCTCTAACTCAATATCATCCAAAGTTGTTCACATTGTAAACATGATTTATTTGTCAATTTAATTCAACATTGATGTTGTGATTTAAGCAAGAAAAGATGGGGCTGATATCCAATATTTAAGACCTAATAACCATTTTATCATCACATGAATAGTGTTGCGTAATGTGTTTAAGCGCCATTCGTAGACATATTCCAAAAGTCATGTAATTCGGTTGCGGGTGATTAGAAATTACAGTAAAACAGGAATGATTGAAAGTAAATCAGTTTATATATATTCATACTACATTATTATATGTCCTGTGTCAATTTCTTGGTCCCAAATACTAGCCATTGAGCTTCTTTAAATGTGTATTACACCCAATTATTCTTTGCTCGATAGCGGGGTTGGGACCTCTAGCTGGCCGGTCACCTCTGACTTGCGACTGGTGTGAACGTATGTGGTATGGAGATAGGAGCGTCTTCTCAACCTCGTGGGTTTCTTCCGGGCACTCAGTTTTCCTCCCACTGCTAAAAGACCCCTACGCGCAAGGGAATTATTGAAATAAAATTAAACCATATGCTAGTCTTGAAATGACCTAGTGTCGAGTGGACGTTAAACCCCATTTCTCTCTCTCTCTCTCGTTGCTTGATAAAGACGAGAGAACCCTTGTCATAAATCTTTTATTCCATATAAATGTGTTATACTTTATCCTGTGATTTAACGGATCTAAATCGCTAACATTTGGAACTTAGAAATTGACACAAATGGGTTGCAGGGCATATAATACTGTAATATGAATATATATAAACCGATTTACCTTCAATCTTTTCCGGTTTTACTCTATTTTCTAATCAGTTATATTTGACGAAATACGCCAGAAGTCTCAGTAGAATGGCAATCTCTAAACAGAGAGTATTTATTACGCATGCTATTCAGATAAGAATACGGTGTCACGGTTTGACATGACTTGTGGAATAAATCTAGCCTCATTCTTTGAGTCCCTGGTTACAAATTGCGCTGAAACGCATTATGGTACACGATTCATGTACCAATCGTAAAATGTTTATTTTGTCTAAAATATTGGATATCAGAAGGCCATCTTTACACGGTAATGTTAATCTAAAGAGATAAATAATTTATGTTTCCAATGTCGAAGATTTTGGATGATATTGAGTTAGAGACTTAATAGCTACTTTAAAATGTGTGTAAAATACTGTAGAAACCTTCTACATAATACATTCCTATACCCTGTCTGTTGCTGCCACGTATGATGGAACAGTTCACACCTCAATCAAGAATTACTGCAGCACCCATTTGTTCATAGAATGTCCTGTCGTTAATCATTGAAATAATAAGCCTTTGTACTAATAACAAACTCACAGAATTTTGACTGAAATATTTATTAAGTGTAGTCAAGCGACACTTTTACCTTTGTGCAGTCATTGGAATGTTGTCATAATATATTACATTTTTAACACACGGAAAATGAATTGAACAGGCTGTAAGTCATAAAATTAGATATTTGAAAACAATTCAACATTTCTATTGTTTGATGTTGTAAAAATGTTATTATTTTTATTTTATGATTAAGGAGGAGGGGTGAGGGGTGGTAGGTGAATGAAAAGTTATAATATATCATGTGCACTATAGATGAAAAGCTCTGTCATCATTACACAAAAACAGGCGCGGGTCCAGAGGGGGGGTTTGGGGGGTCCACCACCCCCCCCTGCTCAGCTACATAAAAAAAAAATAATGCCTTGCATCAATGAAATTACATCACAAAGTGATCCTACATCAGTATAAAAATGATTTCTCTGTTTAAAAAGCTCAATTTGTATGTATGCCTATGTAATTTAGAGACGATGATGGCAGATTTCCGTAACAGAAACCTGGCAAACCCCCTCCTGCAAAAATTCCTGGATCCGCCCCTGAAAAACACATACTTATGCAATAACAGCTACATAATTTATTTGGGCGACGTTTCAAAGAGTATTCTCTTAACGTTATATCAAGCTAATAATACAGTAAAACAAGAATTGTAAGTCATAAAATTATATATTAGATAGTTATAAACAATTCAACGTTTGTATTTTTTTATGTTGTAAAAATGTTATTATTTTAGATTAAGGATGGGGGGGGGGGGTATGTCAATGAATAATGAACCTGTGCGATCGAGATCAAAAGCACTGTCATTGTGTCACTTGGCATGGTTTACTTTGCCCACTTGTTCAACGCATGCTTTGAAATATGTTTATTTCTTGCAATGTCTATTTTCTGTCTCATCCGCAAGTTTATCTTGTAGATGTTTGTTTTGTGTGTAGTGCGGTCCTCCAGAATTTACTATTATGATTGAATAACAATTACTGGTTAAAGGACAATATTGGTGCCAGTCATTATCACATATGTGATAGAACTGATTAAACACTTCCCAAATATAATATTAACACAGAGATCATCGCTACCATAGAGGAGTAATAAAGGATTCATGAATCGGAAGTGACGAACGCCAAAGGAAAACACGAGTTATTCCTCTATATAACTAACTGAAGTGACTAGTGATAACAGATACATGGGCGAATATCTGCTCACTAATAATTCCCTCGAAGACCTACAGTTGCTGTGTGACACTGTGAGAGAATATCTTACAATTCATAAAAAGAATTGACTGCCACTAGATAAGAGAACAGGAAAGAAAAACAGATTAAAGGTCCGTGCATTACCATGTTTTTATAAGGTAGGGGAGACCGGGGCACATTGAACCACCATGGATATATCCTTTATAAATAATACTATACAACCCAACACTATACAGAAGTGAGATAACTTCTTAGACCCATTTTTCAATCAATAAGCCACATGCTGTCAATTATTTTCTTAGGCAGTGAATTTTTCAAAAAAGCACTTTAAAGAGAAAAATTTTCCATACATGTTAACTTCTTAGCCTAGGAAATTCTTGTACTAAAGTTCATATATGTCTAATCTATACAATCCAGATAAACCGGGGTTTGATCCATATAAGGGGGCATATTGATTTTTTTTTAAAATTTTGATCATGAAATAAAGAGATCTTCTAATAAAAACATTTGGGATGGGATGGCCTATTGGTCAAGGGTGCCGCGCTTCGACCACTAGCAGGCCGGTCACCTCTGGCTTGCGGCTGTGGTTTCGATCCCTGGTGTGAGAATATGTGGCATGGAGATAGGGGCACCTTCTCAACCTCGTGGGTTTCCTCCAGGCACTCTGGATTCCTCCCACGGCTAAAGACCCCTACGCGCAAGCCCGGAGGAAACCCACAAGGTTGAGAAGACACCCCTATCTCCATGCCACATAGACTAGGATCTGGAAATAACCCATAGATAAGTAATATAAAGATTAAATATATGATTATGGGGGATTTTTTAACATCCACTCAACACAGACTAGGTCATTTCGGGACTAACATATGGTTTAATTTATGATACAGCACACACATGCCATCCCCACCCCCTACTTCTCTGCAACAATTGGCCTGATAAAGCTGGAAAGTACACATGTCACCAAATTACATAAATGTCATCTCCATGCCACATACGCTAGGATCTGAAAATAACATACGCTAGGATCTGAAAATAAACCATAGATAAGTACCTGGACATCTGTGATTGATATATTACGTACAGGTGTTAATCCGACAGGATTAATTAAAGGTAGAGGGATTAATGACATGTGTAAAGGAATTAATTAAATACAGGTATTTATTCTGTTTATAACACTCTCCCTTCCTCATTAGACTGATTAAAGCAGAAAAGTACGATTTTAAACCCTATTTCATTTCATTTGCTTCTGGAAGTTAATTTGGTGACATACATACTTGCCATCTTCATTAGCCCAGGTATGTATTTGATCTTTACTATACTCAATAATGCATGGTGTAAATTGATTGTTGACGGGAAAAGGCGTGACTTGGTGTGAAAGTTAATTTGGTGACATATGTACTTTCCAGCTTTATAAGGCCAATTGGTGCAGAAAAGTTCGGGTTGGGTGGCTGAATGGTTAGCATGTGCGTGCTGTATCATAAAGCCTGTCATTGAGTCAACTGACTTGGTTTTGAATCTCGGTTGTACGCGACAAGGAGTAGGATCGCCTGTCCGACCTCGTGGGTTTTCTCTGGGTCCTCCGGTTTCCTCCCACTGATAAAGACCCCTACGAGCAAACGAATTATTGAAATGAAATTAAAAACCATATGTCAATCCCAAATGACCTAGTTTGTTTGAAGTGGACATTGGTTTTCTTTGGGTAATCCGGTTTCCTCCCGATGCTAAAGACCCCTACGCAGAAGAGAATGATTGAAATAAAATTAAACCATATGTTAGTCCCAAAATGACCTAGTTTGTGTCAAGTGGAGTTAAACCCATTTCTCTCTCTCTCTCTCTCTCTCTCTCTCTCTCTCTCTCTCTCTCTCTCATTCTCTCATTCTCTCATTGAATCAAGTTGTGCAATTTAGATTCCCAGAAATGACTGATTAGTTGTTGTGGAGTGGGCATTAAAATACTTCTTTCTCTCTCTATCTTTCTCCCACTCTCTATCTCTCTGTCTCTCTCTCCTAAAAGTAAAATAGATAATCTAGCATTGACAGCCGATCAACATTTTATGTCACATTGCACAGAGATTTTGAATATTTATAGATCAATCGAATATTGTTTTATGCTGTAGTCTCTCTCTCAGCTGGTGTTTAATTGTGTGAATTGAACTCATCAAACTTTGCTTGTAAAGGTTAAAAAAGGTTCTTCAATAATCTGCATCCATTAAAAGCCTTCATTGTACGCCTACATTGTTTGTCGTCCTGGGCATATTAATTATTAATAAAAGTACAAATTCCTCTGCTGTCTCCATTAAAAACATCTATTCTTAGACCCTCACAAAATAAAATATTTCAAGATCTTTCATCGACTCAACCGGCATGGTGTTGATTCCCCGGTTGTACGTGACAAGGAGCTGGGTCGCCTGTTCAACCTCATGGATTTATCCGGTTTTCTCCCACAGCTAAAGACCGCTACACCCAGCAAATTATTGAAAATAAAGATTTAACCATAATGTTAATCTCGAAATGACCTAGTTTGTGTTAAACTAGATGTTAAACCATTCTCTCTCTCTCTCTCTCTCTCCCTCTCTCTCTCTCTCTCTCTCTCTCTCCCTCCCTCTCTCTCTCTCTCTCTCTCTCTCTCTCTCTGTATTTTGATGAGCCTCTTCTAAGTCCTATTCAATTGAAGCTTAGAAATTGTGATTTTGCTTTCGGATATAGTAGATTTTATTGTGGGTGAATTGCATATTGTCCGAAAATTGCACAATTACGATCAACGATAGAATGTTTTAATACCAAAATGAGCCACGTGTGTTAGTCTCAAAATGGCCTACTTTGAGTGATTAAGTCGAGCTACTTTTAGTTTATTGGGGCCTTGCTCAATAAATAACACGCAAATATTGTTAGATCTTCAAAATTGATCAGAAATTTCAATAAAAACAGAAAATGATTGAATCTAAATCAGGTTATATACATTCATATTACATCATTATATGCTTTGTGACATATTTGTGTGAATTTCTAGGTGCCAATTATTAGCGATTTAGCTCCTTTAGATATTTGAAATATTGATAAGAGCAAGTGAGTACTCTTCTTTATTTTATATAAAAGAATCGGTTGTTTTAGAATGAATGGCAGAATTTTTAACAGATTATGTGTGGTTTAATGGTTGAGAGCGAGATATTTCACTGGTATAAATAATATGCGATTGGCCAGTTGTCCGTACGATTATTTGAAATAATGGTACGCCAACACCAAAGGGTGACGTTATATCTGTATTTTATACCTAAATAACAGTCAGTTTGTTTCAAGCTGACTGATAATTTTAATATTTACAAATATTTCATTTCCTGACCACTGTTCAAAAAATAATCATTATAAATAAAAAATCAATAATCAGTTAATGGGTTGTTTATTTTTAAACAGTGATCGAGAAATTAAACGCTTGTAAATTAGACACTCATTATGAAAACTGAATGGTCAGCTTTGAATAAAGATTTGATATTAAACCAATGTGAAAGAAATTAGTGCCAGATAAACAAGATTAAATGATAGCTGGGTTACAGTGACTGTGGCTTATGGATTAGATATTATTATCATACATAAGGGATAAAGTTTTAACGAATTTTTAAATTAAGAATGCCAATTGAATGTGAAAGAAATAAGTGCTAGGTACACAAGATCATAGGCGTACGAGCTGGGGGAGCTGTGGGGGGGTGGGGGTGGCCACCCCCACCCCCATTTTGGGCACCCAAAGCTGGGAAAATTTGGGCACACAATTGTACTTTTTAATAGTTGTATAAAAGAAATATTATGTTCTTGAATGTGTTCAATTTAACAGGGAATTTAAATTCAGAGTGTCTATAGCTAGGCAATTAAACAGAAATCTTAAGACTCAAACCCTCTATTGTTTGGAGTACAGTAAGCCAAGACTAAAATACTAAGAACCTAACTACATTTTTTGGGCACCACCCCAAAGTCAAAAATTTCCCTGTACGCCTATACACCAGATTAAATGATAGCTGGGTTACAGTGATAGTTTGTTAGGGATAAAGTTTTAATATTGGTTTATATCAACAGTAGTATAGTGAGCTATCATAATGTATTCTCTCATCTACTACTAGATGATCGTTAACACTGTGAACATTCATACTACAGTACCACCAGTATAATATTGACAGTTCTTTCAACATACTATGGATGGCAGGCAGTGTTTGTATGACTGGAATCATTGTACGAGTGACTCTCAGCTGACTGGCTTGTAACTTTACAATTCACTCTTAATGACAATCTCTAGGAATCCAAACCTTTATCTGCAGACCACTGTCAACTAGTGTCGTTGTCATTCCTTTACGTTACTTGCCATCTCCGGTGAAAATAATATTATCTGGATTTGATCAGAAATGTATTAGGTATACCATAACCTACAGTGATTCAATATTCTCCAAGAAAAATTTACAAAAAGGAGGAATTGTTTGTTTAAAACGACTTTTATTACCAAAACAAAAGTTGCAGAAGTACAGAAAAATATATAAATAGTGTTTCAAATAGTTTCCTTAGAAATTATGTGAAAATTTTGTATTTTTTAGAAGTCAGGTTGACGAATCAAGTTACAAGCCACAGATACTTGTTTGATAGTTTTGGACACAATCACGAAAGAACTAGGAATTGTATAATTATACTTTTAACTTGGATTAAACTCGAATGAAACAACTTTAGATTATGTTTTTAGTAGAAATTTGTAGAAAGAAATAGGATAAACAGGTCGTTCGTTTCTTGTGATATTTTTTGATGAAATCTAGAAAAAGGAGATAAATATATAAGAGGTGAATTATTTGGATTTTATCATTTTATCAGGTTTTCAAAGAAGAAGAGAGACATAAGTTACAGGTAAGTGTTTGTTCCTTTGACACATGTTGGGTGAAGCAGAGAGAGAGAGAGAGAGAGAGAGAGGGAGCGGGGTAAAGAGGGAGTGAGAGAGGGAAGGAGAGAGAGGAAAGAGAGAGAGATGGTGTTTTAACATTCAGTACTAACACATGGTTCAATTTTATTTCAATAATTCAGGTGGGGTAGGGTTTTTCAGGAGTGGGAAGATACTGGAGGACCCAGTGAAAGCCCAAAGGGTTGAACAGGCAACCCTACTCCTGTTACGTACTGGGCAATCGACGCCAATCAATGCTAATGACAGACCTTATGATACAGTGTGCATTTTCTAACCATTGGGCCATCCACCCCCCGCCCTCTATTTATGGGGCGTTATATAAAAAGAGAGAGAGGGAGAGATGGGGTTTAACGTCCACTGAACACAAACTAGGTCATTTCGGGACTAACATATGGTTTTGATTTTATTTCAACAATTCGCTTGCGCGTAGGGGTCTTTAGCAGTGGGAGGAAACCGAAGTGCCCGAAGGAAACCCACGAGGTTGAGAAGGCGCCCCTATCTCCATGCCACATACGCTCACACAGGGCTCGAAACCACAGCCGCAAGCCAGAGGTGACCGGCCAGCTAGAGGTCGAAGCGCGGCACTCTAGACCACTAGGCCATCCCAACCCCTCTATATAAAAAGAGCTGACAGTTCTTACTGTAATAGTTAAAAGATAGATAATAAAAACAAAATGTGCTGAAAATTTACTCAAAAGATATTATGCAAATTGGGGGGGTTGGATGGCCGAATGGTAAGCGAGTGCACGCTGTATCATACGGCCTTCTATTGAGTCGACTGGCATGGTTTCAAATCCTGACTGTACGTGGCAAGGAGTAGGGTCGCCTGTCCAACCTCGTGGGTTTTCTCTGGGTACTCCAGTTTATTCCCAATGCTAAAGACCCCTACGCGTGAGCGAATTATTCAAATAAAATTAAGCCATATGATAGTCCCGAAATGGCCTAGTTTGTGTCGAGTGGACATTAAACCCCATTTCTCTCTCTCTATATATATACTCTTCAAAAAAAGAAACGCACAACCCATTTTTCATCAATTTTTTATTTAAACGAGGTCGTTGTTTCGGTAAATCTTACTTGTTTTCAATGCCATTATGCAAGGATAAAAGAAATTCATTATTGATTTTAAAGGTAGGGTCACTAATTGTGACTGGTCATCCTTTTGTCGAAATTTGTTATCGCTTGATTGCACCAAGAAACATGAATTTAACAACTTCGCGAGATTTTCGCATGGAACCTAGATCTAAGGTCTTTAAAATCCCGGGGTTCTCGGTTTCCAAATCAGTTGCACATGTAGACACTCAACGAACCAAATGATGCCACATCTGAACGAAGACCAACACAACAACGCTATTGGACGATTACAAGCAGGTGAATCCAAGACAGATATAGCCAGGCTGCTGAATGTTTCTCTTGGTTCCATTTCTCGCCTTTGGGATGGGTACCGACAACAAAGTTCAACACGTTACCGCCCTAGCTCAGGCCAAACAAGAGTGACCCCACCTGTCCTGGATCGTCACTTCCGGTTACGTCATTGGCGTAAATGGTTTTCAACAGCTACCTCTACTGCAGAAGCAATTCCCGGACGGCGTAGAATCTCGTACCAGACAGTAGGTAAACGCCTACGTGAAACCGAATAACGAGACAGACGTCACCGTTAGAGCTTCTGTTTTGAAATACGCCAACACCTTGAAATCCAACTTTAATGGATCAGGCACTGACGGTATGGACACAGCAACACTGGAGAGCAGTTTGGTTCAGCGACGTGTCGCGGTTCTTGTTGCAACAAGGCGATGGTAGAGCGAGGATATACCGACGACGAAATGTAACTTTGCGTTTCTTTTTTGGGAGAGTATATAACAACTCTTCCAGATCTTAGTGCAGTAAAGACAGTATAGTGCTTGGTAACGACAAGAGAATCATTGTTGAAACGTAGCTTTAATAAAAATACAATAATTATCCATAGAACTGTGGGGTTTATTTAAAGGGACAATCCCGATAAGAACAGAGTCTCAAAAATTAAAGTCCGAGAGTTTATGAAATTTATTGATCAAAATATAGAGGCATGGTGTATTTATCTTGTCTCAAAATTTCAGCTTAAAATATTGAGTCGTTTTGACGTGAACGTCAACACTGCTTATCCGGACACGTAACCCTTTTAAGATTTCGGGTCAATTTTTTCATTGGGTGACCTACTGACCTGATAATCGATTCACATTTCTTGAGAGGTCTATACAGTGAATGACCCATGTACTGTAAATTTCACCTACATATTATTTTTATAGAAAAAAGTCTGGTTTTATCCAGATACTGTATAATACAACGGTCTCCATTTCCAGATGAAGACTGTCAGATTTAAGTTATTTACAAGCGTATCACAAATATCGTGTTAGTTGGTCGGCCTTAGGTAATGGGTTTTAAGGGATTTTAACACAAAATTAAGCAGTTTTATTCCTCAGAAAGTTATCGGGATTGGCCCTTTAAATAAAGACAAGTAATACGAAATTTTGAACTATAAAAATCGCGACAATAGGATCTGTGTTTTAATCAGAAATCTGTTGTCCTAATTTCGATAAATGTTATTTTGGTCTTAAATTGGACAAAATCGGAAATAGAAATTTAAACAGTGTCTGGTTTTGATCTAATTGTTTAATTTTTTCTTCAAGTAATATGGCACAAAATACTTATACATATAATTTAAACAGAAATTGATGTGATGCCTGTTTTTTTTTTTCACTGATTTTGTATTACAGGTATTTTTTTATAATTACCTGTGTAGGATATCTATGACAGGTAGGGCAGGTGTTCGTTTATTAATTATATCCGCTGATTACATTATGTATGAACTCTATGTCTGGTGTTCCAATAATTTGTGTAAAATTACCATTAGTCTGGTTTTAAACGGATTGTTTTAATTGATCTAAAAATACCTGTAATACACGACAGATAAAGGCAGGTGTTTTCCTTTGATAATTATATATCAGTATATTACTGTGATTACATCATACATTAATTACAGTATCTTACTCGCGTGGGTGTTATTGGGTATGGTTTATATCCTGAAAGAAATGTTCTATAAGAACTAAATCTACCTATTGTAACAAGGTCTTTTTTTAGGCTTCAGGGGGTTTAATGTGCCAATAGTTATGAGTGCTGTCTTATAAGGTCTGTTACTGAGTCAACTGGCGCGGTTTTGATTCTCCAGTTGTACATGACAAGGAGTAGAATCACCTGTCCAATTTCATGGGTTTTTTCAGGGCCCTCCACTTTCCTCCTGTTGTTAAATACACCTTCAAGCAAGAGTAATATATTGAAATAAAATGAAACCTTATGTTAGTCCCAAAATGACATAGTAAATGTTGAGTGGACTTTAAACCCCATTTCTCTCTCATTGAATCAAGTGGTGTGGTTTAGATTCCTAGAAATGACTTAGTGGAAATTAAAATCTCTCTCTCTCTCTCTCTCTCTCTCTCTCTCTCTCTCTCTCTCTCTCTCTCTCTCTCTAATCCCCGGTTGCACTGGCAAGGAGTAGGGTCATCTGTTCAGCCTCGTGGGTTTCCTCCCACTGCTTCAGACCCCTACGCGCAAGCGAATTATTGTAATAAAATTAAACCATATGTTAGTCCCGAAATGACCTAGTTTGTGTCAGTGGAGGTTAAATCCTCTCCTCCTCTCCCCCCTCCCTCTCTCTCTCTCTGGTGTTTTTATTTGTGAAGGCTTAAAAAATAGGCTATGATAGCCTTACTATCATCCATCCCTTAGTAGAAAATAAAATACAACATGAAGAATAACATATGGCAATAATAATAATAAAAACAAAGCCAAGTTTAAACAAAGTATGTTACATGTGATCATACAACATTGCAGTATACAGGTCTTTGTATATACAAGGTCGTGGTATAACCAATTAATAATAATATGTATGGTTTAAGTGCATGCATATGTGTTGATAATCACTAACTAAAATAGAACGACTACCTTCATCAGGGTCGTCAGAAATAAACTTTCTTTGATCTTCGTTCAAATCTGGGGATGAGTGGTCGTGTTGTATACCGTTGGTTTTTCGATTCCCCAGTTGTACTTGACAAGGAGTAGGGTCGCCTGTCCAACCTCGTGGGTTTTCTCCAGGACATGTGATTTCCCTCCACTGCTAAAGACCTGTACGTGCAATCTAATTATTGAAATAAAATGGAACCATGTGTTAGTACCAAAATGACCTAGTTTGTGTTGAGTGGACATTAAACCCCATTTCCCTTTTTCCCTAACAGTCATGCATGACAAAGAGTCATGGTTATCAGCCAAAATATATGGTTTTTCTTCTGGATCCTCAGGTGTTCGTCCACGAGTAAAAAACGTATCTATAAGCAAATTATTGAAATAAAATTTAAAACCCTTTCTTCAAATTTGGGGAGTGAATGTGGAATTGAAAGCTAAAGCAGGCCTGGAAATAACGGTTTTAGATGTACCTGACAAATTTTCAGACACTAATGAAAAAGTACCTGACATTTTCAATTTAGTGACAGACGTGTATTAATAAATCATTGAAATAGACAAATCAGGGCCCGACAAAATGACAGGCATCAAAAGTTTTGTACCTGACAAAGTGTGAACCTGTGCCTGGCACTGAGGAAAGAGTTGAAAAGAATTCAATAGTTTTAGAGAATACCATTCTACGGTCGTCGGACACAGGCTTTTATTTTTGAGACTGTGTTCAAATCAGGACAGTCCCTTAAAAGTGCTAATTTCATATTTTCTAAGAAAGTCAAAACATAATTATCTCTATGTCTTTTGCTCAAAAGGTTGTCAACTCACTATTATACGATCATGGGCAAAATTTCACAGGCATTAAAATGGCTGACACAGGCATTAAAATGGCTGACACAGGCTGATTGAGGAAATAGTAACACAATTACCTCCCTTGTTTTCCCATTCCTCTCCATGGACGGCCATCTTCAAACGTTTGAATTTGAAGTTGAAAATGATATTTTTGCCAATTTCTCAGCTGGCAATAGTGAATTATAGGATTATTCTTTAACAAGGTAGGACTGTTTATAGGTACAATCTTTAGGGCTTTATTTTAATACATTTTAAAAATATAACTTAAAAATATGCTATTGGAACTTTAATCTGTTATCTTCTCCATCTATACATGTGGTTTTTCATCTGATATCCCTTTTAATACTTAAAGATACATTATGCAGTCAAATTGATCCACTATGAACTTAGAACTAAGCAAATGAATGTTCCACTTAGATTCGGTCATCATTACTAAAGTCGGTAAGACAAAACTAGTTATCTTGGTTATCCATTTAATTGGTAAATCACGAAGGAAAAATATTCTAGCAAATGGAACTACAATCCAACAAAAATCTCATGCTAGGCTCGACATCGGGAGTTGATTATAGTCTGGATAAGTTATGTAATGTCTAATAGTTTTTATAACATTCCAGGCCTAAAGAAAGACCTACAATAGGCAGGTTACATAATATGTTTAACCAAATAATAACCAACAAAAAATATGAATAAAGAAAACTAATTTTAGTATTATCTATATGACATGCTAGACTGATATTAATAGTATAGTTATTGAAGTTACCATGGTATTATATATAGGATAGATTAGATTATATGAATTATCATGGTATATAGGATAGATTAGTATAGTATATGAGTTATACTGATTAGTGGTATATGATATTATCAGATTTTTATGTAAAACTGATACAATCTAACATAACATAACATCTTTCTTACTTCAACACAGTATATATATATATATATATATACAGACATTGTGTGTTTTAACTTCCAAGCTCATTGGTTTTCTTGGATTCTTCCCACTGCTAAAGACCCTTACGTGCAAGCAGATTAGTGAACAAAATTGATCCATATGTTAGTCCCAAAATGACTTAGTTTGTGTGTGGATGTTAACTCTCTCTCTCTCTCTCTCTCTCTCTCTCTCTCTCTCTCTCTCTCGCATTTTGAGACCAAGAGATAGCTGTGTTATCAGTGTCAGTTTACGCTGCTTTTTCAGCAACTGTGGATCAAATTCTAATGGTCAAGCCATTTGTTACAAATAGACTCCATAGTGGACAAAATTGGACGAGAGTTCACTGGATACAATTTATTGTCAGCCCTGAAGGGTCTATCACTTATCCCGGCATTTCACTTGTCAGTGGTGAACCTGTCAAGTGATATTGTATAGTCGGTCAGATGGAAGACAAAAAACAAGGTCCTTTGTATGCACGCTGAATAGAATTCTTGGCAGTTGGAATTCGATACGAGAGTAGGCTGTAGTGCCGCTGTCCGGGCTAAATTCCCCTCATAGCACTCTGTATGGCATATGCCAGTCTTCATTAACCCTGTAGGAGAACAGTAGGCTGTTAAACCCCATTTATTATTCGGGGGGTTGGGATGGCCTAGTGGTATAGAGTGCCGCGATTTGACCTCTGACTTGCGGCTGTGGTTTCGAACCCTGGTGTGAGCGTATGTGGAATGGAGATAGGGGCGCCTTCTCAACCTCGTGGGTTTCCTCCAGGCACTCCCGTTTTCTCGCACTGCTAAAGACCCTTACGCGCAAGCGAATTATTGAAATAAAATTAAAACCATATGTTAGTCCCGAAATGACCTAGATTGTGTTGAATGGAGGTTAAACCCCATTTCTCTCTCGCTCTCTCTCCATTTATTAGTCATTATCAAATTAATCTAACCTATGTCTGTGGTAGACTGAAGTTTCCATACTCATCGACAGAAAATTATCTAAAACGTGATCAACCTTGGTGTTCATCTGATTTGAAAACAATTTATGAATGATCAGGGGCTGATCCATATGAGGGGTTTGCGGGGTCCACCACCCCCCACCCCCTTGCTCAGCTACATGAAAAAAAATAATGCCTTTGCATCAATGAAATTACATCACAAAGTGATCCTACATCAGAATAAAAATGATTTCTTTTTTTAAAAGCTCAATTTGTATGTATGCCTATGTAATTTAGAGACGATGATGGCAGATTTTCGTAACAGAAACCTGGCAAACCGCCTCCTGCAAAAATTCCTGGATCCGTCCCTGATGATATTGACCATGTTCCAGCTTAATCAAATCATCATTTCACCTATTTTTCCGCCTTCTCAAGGGAAATTTGGGCGATGCTATCAGTCGTTAATGCGTTGAATATTTTAGTTGGCTATGAAATTTACAAATTGTTTTGTCACCCCTTCCAACAGACTTGATTATTATATCCATGTTTTTGAGCCCAGTCTGTTCACATTATGGTATTTTCTTTTTTAAAGTTAAAGTCATCCAAAGTTTTTGAGATTGCAAACGACTTATTTGTCAATGTAAATCAACATTGATCATTTAAGTTAATGATCATTTGTCGACAATTTCTTATGAACACTCTACAGACTACATTTATCATCTGATTGTTTCGTAATTGATACATGTTGTTTACGTACGTTATATAAAGACGCCTTGTGATTTTCAGCCAGAGTTATAGCCCTTGATCACTTTGAAATGTCTTGTGGACGCTCTAGAGGCTAAAGTTAATATCCCATTAACTTTAGATTTATACACAGTGTTTACAGTCAGAGACAAAGAAGTCTATTGATTTTCAACGATATCATAAAATTACTACCTGAAGTGTGCTTTCAGGTTACTGGTATATTCGAGAATTAGCCTTGCTTTCCCATTTTTAAATTGAATTTTTAAGTGGCGAACCATTTTAATCTATTTAAAATCGCAAGCGTCTGATGCCATAGAGAGTTGATTATGATCTGGATAAGTTAAGTAATGTCTAATTAATAGTTTTTGTAACATTTCAGGTCTAAAGAAAGACCTACAATATGCAGATTTAGCTCTTGCATAATGCATGTTTAAACAAACAAGTGCCACATTGCTGTAGGGGTAATTTAGACCATGTGGCATTAACATGTCATCTGCAGTTGGAATTCGTTTAACAATTCGTGTCATTTGACATCAGCAACTTACAAGTTACGCACATGCACAGAATATGAATTGAAAAAAAAAAAATAATTTTCAAAATAACAATAACTGCCAAACTTTATTGTACTGTATTTTATGGTAAATAAAGAGTAAAGTGTTACTTTTAATTAATATTGAGTATTCGTGATAGATTGTAACTGCACCTGAAATGATAAAACTTGTTAATCAAATTAAACCTGTTTCACACTGCTATCCAATTGTCAATAGTTATTTCATTTCCTTGTTGTTGTATTGTTGTACAGAAACAGCTTGTGGGATTGTTTTTACCATATTTAATGATCTGTTCTTACAATTGTCTTTTGTTCTGTCCTGCATAACGGACAAGGGGGAACATACAAGAATTCTAGCTCGCTCGCCTGGAAGTCACAGGTTCTATGTACACGTTGGCGTGCATGTTAAAGATCCCTTGGCAGTTGGAATTCGATGTAGAGAGAGAGAGAAAATGGATTTAACATCCACTCGACACAAACCAGGTCATTTTGGGACTAACATATGGTTTCATTTTATTTCAATAATTCGCTTGCGCGTAGGGGTCTTTAGCAGTGGGAGGAAACCGGAGTGCCCGGAGGAACGAATTCGATATAAGAGTAGACTGTAGCACAAATTTTCTCTCATAGGACACTGTATAACATATGCAGAACAGTAGGACTTTAAACCCCATTTCATTTCGTCTGATTTTTTATTGTCTCATGTGTACAAGTGGAGAATTGTTACCATGCCTATTGACACAGGCAAACCTTAGTAGTAAAGATGATGACTATATTTTGGAAATGAAATAAAATGGGGTTTAACGTCATACTCTTCTGCACCTTACCTGGGCTAATAGAAGATGGGCATACGCCATACAGTGTGCTATGAGTGAAATTTTTGCCGGGGCAGCGGCGCTATACGGCCTACTCTTATATCGAATTCCAACTGCCAAGGGATCTTTTAAGTGCACATCAAGGTGTACATGGGACCTCGGTTTTTTGTCCCATTCGAACGACTAGGCAGCTGTCCTTGTCAGGCCCTCCTTCTGCATCACTGACAAGGGGAAAACACGCCAGAAAATCGAGATGAACTTTCTCGGCAAATTCAGGGATCGAATACCCGACGACTATATTTTGGGTACGATGATATAATGTTTGATATATGACAGGAAGAAAGGTATATTTATTTTGGGTATTAGTTTGGTGTAGATAAACAGATATGTTTATTTATATAATGTCGAGTATACAATAATTGTTCTCACAGTTAGTATGAAAAACTTTGTTATAACACATTGTATATACTACAGATTATTTAAAGAGAAGGATCAGCACAAAAGATAATCATAGTAATTTATGTAACTGCTTAAATAACAACGGAGGGTCTGACAAGGACAACTGTCTAGTTGTTTGGATGGGATAAAAACCTGAGGTCCCGTGTACACATTGGGGTGCACAAAAATGATCCCTTGTCAGTTGCCCAAACAAAATTTCCCTCATAGCACACTGTATGGCGTATGCCCGTATTCCATTAGTCCAGGTTAGGTGCAGAAGAGTAGGACGTTAAAGGGACAATCCCGATAAGAACAGAGTCTCAAAAATTAAAGTCCGAGCATTTATGAAATTTAAGGACCAAAATATAGAGGCATGGTATATATACCTTGGCTCAATGTTTCAGCTCAAAATATTGAGTCGTTTTGACGTTAACGTCAACACTGCTTATCCGGACACGTAACCCTTTTAAGATTTCGGGTTAATTTTTTGATTGGGTGACCTGATAATCGATTCCCATTTCTTGAGAGGTCTATACAGTGAATGACCCATGTACTGTACTGATAACAAAAGGTAAATTTCACCTACATATCATTTTTATAGAAAAAAGTCTGGTTTTATCCAGATACTGTATAATACAACGGTCTCCATTTCCAGATGAAGACTGTCAGGTTTAAGTTATTTACAAGCGTATCACAAATATCGGGTTAGTTGGTCGGCCTTAGATAATGGGTTATAAGGGATTTTAACACAAAATTAAGCAGTTTTATTCCCCAAAAAGTTATCGGGATTGGCCCTTTAAACCCCATTTCATTTATTATATTTCATTTTGTTTATTTATACATTCGATGACCTACACTACAAAGGGGGTTGGGATGGCCTAGTGGTCTAGACTGATGCGCTTCGACCTCTAACTGGCCGGTCACCTCTGGCTTGCGGCTGTGGTTTCGAGCCCTGGTGTGAGCGTATGTGGCATGGAGATAGGGGCGCCTTCACAACCTCGTGGGTTTCCTCCGGGCACTCTGGTTTCCTCCCACTGCTAAAGACCCCTACGCGCAAGCAAATTATTGAAATAAAATTAAACCATATGTTAGTCCCGAAATGACCTAGTTGTGTTGAGTGGACATTAAACCCCATTTCTCTCTCTCTCTCTCTCTCTCCTACACTACATGAAGATCTGACCAGTTGTCCTGCGAGGTCGCATCGCAGGTCATACAAACGACTTTTGACCCTACGATGCCGGACATAAGAGAGAGAGATGGGGTTTAACGTCCATTTGACACAAACTAGGTCATTTCGGGACTAACATATGGTTTTAATTTTATTTCAATGATTCGCTTGCGCGTTGGGGTCTTTAGCAGTGGGAGGAAACCGGATTGCCCGGAGGAAACCCACGAGGTTGAGAAGGCGCCCCTATCTCCATGCCACATACGCTCACACCAGGGCTCGAAACCACAGCCGCAAGTCAGAGGTGACCGGCCAGCTAGAGGTCAAAGCGTGGACATTTCTAAGGGTTTACCCACAGAGCATGCCAAGAACATGATGTTTCTTTGGCTAATTCCTAATATCAACTAGAAGGCTTGTTATATATTATAACTTTTCCAGTTCCTAGTGTAGTAAAGACAAGTAAAATGAAATTTTGAACTATAAAAAAACAAAACGAAATAGGATCTGTGTTTTAATCCGATTGACTTTGTTATGGACAGCTTAGTAAGATTACACTGGTTTATTATCCAAGAGAACCACATCTTCAATAGACGGCTAGCAGGCTTGATCTCGCTTTAACTACATATATCTTATCAAGCCCTTCATGTAATACCTTGCATATTTCGCCACTAAGTTGGATTGGCACAAGCCCAGCTTGGGAACCTATCAGATTCATCGGTCGTCGTGAATACCAAGTCTCGTGCTTTTAGCTAAAATGCCTACATGTGACAATCGAGTTGCAAAGTTCAAAGATCGATCAATGTCACTGTTGCTGTTTTTCCACGAGTTTCTCAATTTAAAAAACCCTGTTTGTTTATAGTGTGTTATGTGCCACGAACTCTGATTGGACAATGCTAATTGGTCACTTGTAAAAGCAACGAGTGCAAAGTTCGGGAATTGCTGAGTATTCAAGCAACGGTTAGATGTTGTAAAACTCGCGAACGTTGCTTAAGGAACATGAGAGAACCTTAGTTGTTTTGCTGTATCCAATTTGGCAACCCATGTTTAATTCATGTGGGTTTTCTTCAGGTCCTCGTTTTCCTCCCACTTCTAAAGACCCTTATGCAATCAAGTTATTGAAATAAAATTTTGCCATGTGTTAACCCCCAAAATGACCTAGTTTCAGTTGACTGAATGTTAATCTCTCTCTCTCTATACTGGCTATTGTAGTGTTTATTTTTCCTCTCTCTCTCTTTCTCTCTCTCTCTCTCTCTCTCTCTCTCACTCTCTCTCTCTCTCATCAGACTTTAAATCACTATTTTATTTTATTTTCCTTCAAGTGGTTCATTGTGTGATCCCTTTAACATTATGTCAAGTTGTTGCTCTTGGCACCAGAAAAAAAACTAACAGCTCAATAAAACATATGAAGCACCAATAAATGCTGATAATTCCACCAGCATATTGTGTAAGGATTCCTGATTTACTGCAATCATTTCTCTCTAATGGGATCCTGAAACGGAATTAATCGGTGATAATAAATAGTTACGGTCACAACTGGCAAATAATCCCAGATTTAGAAAATCCACGCTGCTTAACGGTAATATAACAATCTAGTGCTGACGTCAGTTGTTAGAACACGTCTAATTATACAGATTTATACAGGGTTCATTTCGTTAATTAATATTCTATTTCATCCTGTATAAATAATTGATGTGTCCTCTGTTGGTGATATCAGTTTGACGTGTCATACAATTAAATATTTACAATGTGCAATATGGTCATTTTCTCTACTTTATTACATAACCCACTGTGTTCATTAGCCTAGTCAGCACAAACAAATAGCTTGTTAAACCATATTTCATTTCTATGGCGATGGGCTACGTCAATTGAGATTCTAAGAATCAAAGACTGTTTGACATGTATGCCAGTTAGGAACACCTGTAGATCTTGGAACTTTTTCCACCCACACCTGGATTTTGTGATTGTTTGATGTGTATGCCAGTTAGGAACCTGTAGATCTTGGAACTTTCTCAGCCAACACTTGGATTTCATGATTGGTTGACATGCATGCCAGTTAGGCATACCTGTAGGACTCGGAACATTTCTCTGCCAGCACCCATTTTTCATGATTGGTTGACACGCAGGCCAATACCTGTAGACTTCGGCACTTTCTTTTCCAACACCTGGATTTGATGATTGTTTGACCTGCATGCCATTTAGGCACACCTGTGAACTTGACCTAGACCTCGGCACTTTCTTTTCCAACACCTGGATTTGATGATTGTTAGACCTGCATGCCATTTAGGCACACCTGTGAACTTGACACTTTCAGGTTTCATGATTGTGATTTAAGGATAAAGAGTTGATTAGGGTCTAGGATCTGGCTAAGTTAATTAATTAATATCTAATTAATAATTAAGATAATATTTCAGACCTAATCAAAGACCTGCAAGCGGCAGATTTAGTTCTAGCATAATGTATGTTTAACTATCTGTCACCACATCCTGGATTTCTTGATGTATAAGGATAAATTGTTGAAATTTTGTGTTTTATGTCCTGAGATTGACGGAGAGGTAAGTTCTTCAGTGGCAATACTATATACCGGAAAACAACAAAAAAAACTGGAAAACAACCGGAAAACACCATGTTATACTGAATACCGGAAAACACACTAAATAGGTAGCCCGAGCTCCATCCTCTGTGTGCGTGGGTTAAGGTTAGAGTTAGGTTTTTCCGTTGTGGGTTAGGGTTAGGTTTAGTTTTTTTGTGTGTTTTCCGCAGGACCAGGCTCCGAGTTGCCTATTTAGTGTGTTTTCCGGTATTTAGTGTGTTTTCCTGTATTTAGTGTTTTTCCGGTGTTTTCCGGTATTTAGTATAACATGGTGTTTTCCGTTTGTTTTCCAGTGTTTTTTGGTGTTTTCCGGTATATAGTATAGTCGTTCTTCAGCCAGTCAGTGATGTCTGGTAATTATGAAATGAAATGGGGTTTAACTCCCCATTGTTCTGCCCCGACTGGGCTAATGAAGATGGGAATATGTTATACATATTTTTCCCAGATATTAGCATTATGAACTACTCGTGTGTTGAATTCAAACTGTCATGCGGTCTTTTACATGTATGCCAATTGTGTACACAGGATGTCTGTTTTTCATACCATCTAAACGATTTAATGTTGTTCTTTGCCAGGCCCTCAGTCCTCAAACTGACGAGCCAACATTTTACTCAGTGGGGAGAGTGGATGACCAAATGGTTAGAGTGTGCGCGCTGTATCATAAGGCCTGTCATTAAGTCAATTTGTGTGGTTTTGAATCCCTGGTTGTATGTGACAAGGGGTAGGATCGCTTGTTCAACCTTGTTTTTTGGTGTTTTCCGGTATATAGTATAGTCGTTCTTCAGCCAGTCAGTGATGTCTGGTAATTATGAAATGAAATGGGGTTTAACTCCCCATTGTTCTGCCCCGACTGGGCTAATGAAGATGGGAATATGTTATACATATTTTTCCCAGATATTAGCATTATGAACTACTCGTGTGTTGAATTCAAACTGTCATGCGGTCTTTTACATGTATGCCAATTGTGTACACAGGATGTCTGTTTTTCATACCATCTAAACGATTTAATGTTGTTCTTTGCCAGGCCCTCAGTCCTCAAACTGACGAGCCAACATTTTACTCAGTGGGGAGAGTGGATGACCAAATGGTTAGAGTGTGCGCGCTGTATCATAAGGCCTGTCATTAAGTCAATTTGTGTGGTTTTGAATCCCTGGTTGTATGTGACAAGGGGTAGGATCGCTTGTTCAACCTTGTGGGTTTTCTCTGGGTACTCCAGTATACTCCCACTGCTAAAGACATATGTGCAATCGCATTAATGAAATAATATAAAACCATACATTAGTCTCAAAATGACCTAGTTTGTGTGCAGTGGTTGTTAAATAGGGGAAGAAATGCCCAGTGAAGGTTACCCGCTCTCCTCCTATACTGGTTATATTGTTGTGTTTATTTTACTCTCTCTCTCCCTTTCTCTCTCTCTCTCTCTCAGTGAGTCACCATATCTCCTCATAGATATATAGATTTAAGAAGCAATAAGACTGATTAGTTAGATCTATAGATATATATATATATTTATTTATTGTTGATACAATGAGTGAAGTAGGTGGACAATCAATCAATCAATCAGACTATTGATTTAACACAAACACCCTTTTATTTATATGATACAGATCTCTCCAGATTGTCTCTACATCTATGTCAAATATTTCTCTGTCTGTCTCTGTCTGTCTGTCTCTCTCTCCTGCATGAGATTAATATCTCTCTCTCTCTCTCCTGCATGAGATTCCTCTCTCTCTCTCTCTCTCCTGCATGAGATTACTCTCTCTCTCTCTCTCTCTCTCTCCCCCTCTCTCTCCCCCTCTCTCTCTCTCTCCCTCCCTCCCTCCCTCTCATATTTACAGCGCACATTGTATAGCTAATATGACCATGTGTTACTGGTGTTTTTAACTCAATTTCTAAATTATTCGTACAAATCTACCATCTGATCCTCGGTTTTATTATCTTGTTTCATTTCCAGTAAACTTCTCAAAGTGTTAATCCACTTTCCAAATGACATTTATCATCTTTGTCACTATATGGGAATCAAGTCTGGAAAAACTCAATTATTTATATTGTTAAACAATAGATGTATCTATGTTTCATACAAAAACAAAAAGCAAAACAACTTCAAACAGATTTATTGTAGATAAGAATGTTTTAGAAAATTACCGGTAGCATGGAACAAGACGAAGATGGTTATTTATAATTTACATGTTGACGAGAAAAAAGATTAAATCAATTTGATAAGAATTAGCCGTTGATATTACCAGTCAATGTATCGTCTAATTTTTTCACCTAGTGATTGTTTGTAATTATGATAATATGCGCAGAGTGTCTTTTCCAATATTTGTGTTTTTTATAGGCCACAATATGTTAAAAGTTATGTTCTTTGGGAAAAGAGAGAGAAAGAGAGAAATGGGGTTTAACGTCTACTTGACACAAACTAGGTCATTTCGGGATTAACATGTGGTTTGATTTTTATTTCAATAATTCGCTTGTGCGTAGGGGTCTTTAGCAGTGGGAGGAAACCGGAGTGCCCGGAGCAAACGGGAAAAGGGAGAGGGATTGGATGGCTGAATTGTTAGGACAACGCGCACTGTATCATAAGGTCTGTCATTGAGTCAACTGGCATGGTTTCAATTCTACGGTTGTACGCCACGTTATGAAATCATTAAATTTGGCTTTTGATTCCCCGATGGTACATGTGACAAGGAGTATGGTGACATGGATTTTCGTCGCTTGTCCAATCTTGTGAGTTTTCTCTCTGAGTCCTGCGGTTTCCTTCCACTTCTAAAGACTCCTACTTGCAAGCATACTCTGCGTAGTGTTGCGTTTGATTAGAGGTAATCCAACTACACACTGCTAGTATAAGTGTATATTATTGTTTTAAAATTTGATCGGTCAGTAATCCGACTACCAACCAATCACTAGCTGCCCTACAAAAGGTTTACATTTAAAACGAGTGCCAATATTGGACTAAATATGTTTACATAACGTTACGTCATGACTCACGATTTTATCATGCCTAATTAACCCATGCATAGCAGAATACTGCAGTAAAATAATTGTGTGACAAACGAGGCTATCAAGTCGAATGAAATGTAAACAATACTGTTTGGAAATGAACATACTTTCACCGTTTTTAATACCTTAAATCACTGTCCAAAGTTTTAGGGAAGACCCAGATTAAACGAAGGACTGTCATGTTGCTGTACTTAAGTGATAGCTTTCATTGAATGGAAAGAATAGACACACTCTCGCTTAAGTTCAAGAAACAGACGCTATTCCAGCAATGGTCAGATAGGGATTTCTCAGGCCATTGCTTCAGGAATATGACGTACAAGGAGATTATTGAAATAAAATTGAACCATTTCCCTATATGACCTAGTTAGTGTTGAGTGGACTTTAAACTCCATTTCTTTCTATCATTCTTCAGGGAAAGAGTTGTAGAGGTGGCCCATTGAATAAAACACTGACGAGGGGGTCCAGGGTTCGATCCCGATATTGGCTGAGAAAGTTTCTCAGGATTTTACAGCCTGGTTTCCGTTTATCATTAGGATCTGTGGACAAATTGACCCTTATAACACTCTGTGATATATTATACCCTTCTTCATTATCACAGTCGGTGCAAAAAAGTAGGATGTTAAACCCTATTTTATTTCATCTTTTTCAGGGAACAAGCAATAAGTTACTCATCTTAGTTTCAAATGGTTAGTTTTGAAATTTTAACAAACATCATTCACATTAACATTGTTGAGATTATTCCCCATTAAGCGAGTTTGGATACCCTGTTTGTACGTGACAAGAACTAGGGTCATCTGTCTAATTTCTGTGGGTTTTTCCTGCGTCCTTCTGTGTTTCCTCCAACTTGCAAAATGAAATGAATTGATCCATGTTATTCACAAAATGACCCCTCTCTCTCTCTCTCTCTCTCACTCTCTCTCTCTCACACACTTTTCTGGGTCCTTCTGTGTTTCCTCCAACTGCTAAAATGAAATGAGTTGATCCATGTTATTCACAAAATGGGTGTCAAGCTGATGTTAAACCCCTCTCTCTCTCTCTCTCTCTCTCTCTCTCTCTCTCTCTCTCTCTCTCTCTCTCTCTCTCTCTCTCTCTCTCTCTCCCTCTCTCTCTTTTTCTCTCTCTCTCTTTCTCTCTCTCTCTCTCTCTCTCTCTCTCTCTCTCTCTCTCTCTCTCTCTCTTTTTCTAACTCTCTCTGAAAAACTAAAAATTTATATTGGTTTGGCTTAATTGAAGTCATTAATATCTCAAGCCAATCAGACTCATTAATAGATTAATAAAAACTCGATTTTATTTTATCTAATGGAACCATCCTTTAGTTCGATCATTATTCCTGATTATGGGCCTTGATAACCTTTCATTGGATATATCTTTACTTGACTTTGAATCTAATTAAGCGATAAGTCTACTGCGTCTGCCGCGGTCTAATCACTTAGCTGATTACTTAACGGGATTTCAGGAATTTCTTAAAAAAACCTTAATGAGCATCTTGTGAAAATTATCTGTAAGAGAAAGTTTGAGATATTAAAAGATAAAAAGGAGAGAAGTTGTCGATAAAAATCGAATGTTGCACTGTTAAGTTGTATATCATTGATTTTTTTTATGCCCACATTTATGACTACAAGTTCTCAACAAATAGCAGATCGCTTTCTCAACTTGTTTTGTTAGGCATTATATGTTTTCAAAAATTTTAACATATTGCCAAAAAAAAAAAAAAAGAAAAAGAAGTTGGAAATAAAAAATGATTTCTATCATCATTTTTCTGTGCACCAATCTAATTAAAATACAGATCTATATTTCCTTTCGTGTTTTATACTTTCGATGGTCTGACCTGTTGTACTGGGAGGTTGCGTCAAGGGTCATACGAGCAGCTTTTGACCCTATGAAATCAGACATTGATTAATCAATCAGCATTGAATAATATGTAGGGGTTTATCCACAGTTCCCGAGCCCTGCTGTGAGCGTATGTGGCATGGAGATAGGGGCGCCTTCTCAACCTTGTGGGTTTCCTCAGGACAATCCGGTTTCCTCACACTGCTAAAGACCCCTACGCGCAAGCGAATTATTGAAATAAAATGAAACCATATGTTAGTCCCGAAATGACCTAGTTTGTGTTGAGTGGACATTAAACCCCATTTCTCTCTCTTTATCCACAGTTCCACGCACCTCACAACTAAAACTCACCTTAACAGATCGTTTCATTGGCTAATTCCTCACATCAACTAGAACGTCTGTTAGATAACAACTCTTCCAGATCCTAGTGTTGTGAAGACAGGTAAAACAAAATTTTGAACTATAATGAACGAAATAGGATCAGTGTTTTAATCCATTGACTGTGCAAATGAAGATGGGCAGTATTTGAGAGTGGCACTACAGACTACGTGTAGCAGATCTTTTGCTCGGACAAGAGTATTACAATCTACCATTAGATCTTTTGCATGGACAGTGGCGCTACAAGTTGGACAAGCGAATAGTTAGTGTGTGCATTTGTACCTTCTGTCATTGAGCCACAAGGAGTAGGATCACCTGTCCAAACTCGTGGGTTTACTCCAGGCCCTCACAATGCTAAAGACATACTATTGAAATAAAATTGAATCATATGCTAGTCTCAGAATGACTTGGTTTTACCGAGATTTCATCTAATAGTTTGGATGCAGCTACGGTGTTGCACCAGGCAAGGTGAGCTTACTATTCAGGACACCTGTTACCACTGTTTGTCGTGTATTTTGTACACGATGAACAGTCCATTTGCTGATTACACTATTTTGTATGGTGGCTGAAAGCGTCCATTCAGATCAGCGTGTTTCTAGATACAATGCGAGAGTCGCCGTTAAGCCAGCACAACGAAAAGGGTGCCAAATTTAGATTTTGCCTATAACATGTTTTTAGGACTTCAAATTTTGTCTAATGGTTGGGATTGTTGGTACTTGGTTTTATTTTATTTTATCTCTCTCGGTACAGATAAGTAAGGAATTATTTCCGGGACACCTGAGGCTCCTTGCTGAATTATTTATAAAGTTCAGACAGCCTACAATTTATTAAATACCCTCATTATTGACCCAATCTGACCACAGTACAAACTCATCTTGTTGTCTTCACCTAAAAATAAGAATAATTATGTTTCTTACCATGTCTAACAACTAGTAGGGGACTTGACATTTCTCGCCAGACAGATTAGACACTCTCATCCAATCGTAAAACATGGGTTATTCATAATTAAATACACATAGTTAGGGTTAGTAGTCTTTCTCTTACATTTGATTAATCTCTCTCTCTCTCTCTCTCTCTCTCTCTCTCTCTCTCTCTCTCTCACCTCTCTCACCTCTCCCTGTCTTACATTTTCTTTGTCTCTTCTAACTATTTTGCCTCTCTCCTCTCCTTTTCTTTAAGATTTTACTAAAAAAAAAGCAGCAGTTACCATACAATATCTACCATATAAAATGAAATAAGCCACTGTAATTGACATTTGCAATATCTACCTTTTAAAATAAAATTGATAAGCAACTGTTGCCATTTCCAATATTTACCGTGTACAATGTAACAAAGTAACAAAGAAATAAAATAAAATTAAAGATACATTATTAGAGATTAGATAAAGAGTTGTCAGTTCTCACTAAAATAGTTAAAAACTAGAAAATGTAAAACGTATATGCTGACAATTTCCACTCAGAACCAAGATATTACCAATTGAATTTTAGGCATAGTCTCGATCATCATTACTTAAGTTTGTACGATATAAAACAAAGTCTTGATCGATTATCCATTTTGACGTCAAATCATCCATTCAAATCATCCAATCAAATCCAGTAAATATTGCAGGCTAGCGATGGCATCAGGAGTTGATTGTGGTCGGGATAAGTTAATTAATGTCTAATTAATAATTTAGAGAACATTTCAGGCCTTGATTTAGCGCTTGCATAATGTATGTTTAAATATAATTTTCATTTTTTAAATTTACTGGTTAGCAATGCGAAAAACTGAGTTCCCGTGTACACATTGGTGTGCACGTTAAAGATCCATTGGCAGTTGGAATTCGATATAAGAGTAGGCCGTAGCGCCACTGCATGGGAAAAATTTCCCTCATAGCACACTGTATGGTGTATGCCAGTCTTCATTAGCCCAGTTTAAGAGCAGAACAGTAGGATGTTAAACCCCATTTCATTTCATTTATGGTGTCAGTCATTATCACATGTGAGCCCTGCTGATAGAACTGGTTAAACACTTTCCATATATAATTTAACATAGAGATCATTGATATAATAGATGCGTAATCAAGATTTCAACAAACGAAAGTGACGAACAGGCAAATTTCTGTTCAATAATGATTCCTTCGAAGACCAAAAGTTATTATACAAGACTTTGAGAGGATATCTGACAATTCAAAACAGATATTGACAGTCACTATAAAAGATAAAATGGAAAAATATAGAATAAGTCTGTGCATTACCGTACCATGATTTTATTAAAGGGACTATCCCTATTAGAACAGAGTCTCAATAATTAAAGTCTGAGTATTTGTGAAATTCATGGCGTATTTACCTTGTCTCAGAATTTCAGCTCAAAATATGGAGTCGTTTGGACATGAACGTCAAAACTGCCTATCCGGACACATAACCCTTTTAAGATTTCGGGTAAATATTGTCATTGGGTGACCTAATAAACGATTCCGTTTCTTGAAAGGTCTATACAGTGAATGACCCATGTGCTGTTCTTGATAGCAACAGCAATTTCACCTACACATTATTTTAATAGAAAAAGTCTGGTTTTATCCCGACAGTGTATAATACAACGGTCTCGATTTCCAGATGAAGACTGTCAGGTTTAAGTTATTTGCAAGCGTATCACAAATATCAAGTTACTTGTTTGGCCCTTAGGTAATGGGTTTTAAGGGATTTTAAAGCAAAATTAAGCAGTTTTATTCCCCCCAAAAATAAATATTGGGATTGACCCTTTAAGTATAGAATGAATAAAAACAACTTTTGGTTCTTTAATAAGTAGAGGTTACATCTAGTTGTGTCAGTTATTCCCAGTAGAAGAATACCCAAGTATGACAATTAGGCAAATTACTGTACTGTGTGATTAGCCTTTTCAGATATACCATGAATTTATATGAAGAACAATTACACGACATGACAATCTTATTAGTATTGATTCCCCCCATGTTAAATCAATCAAACCAGTCCTCACGATTTGTATGGCCGACCACTCTCTCGAAAGGCTTTTTACTCTGACCTTGATATGAGTGCAAACAAAAAGAAGTCAGCTGAATAGAGAAACAAATTTATTTCAATTCTTTGATGTGTTTTTTTAGGAGTAAGCAGACATGTTGACAGTCTTGATTAACCAGTTTTCTGGATTCAACTATAAGAAACGGAGAGAGAGAAAAATAGGGTTTAACACCCACTCGACACAAACTAGAACAAACTAGGTCATTTCGGGACTTGTGTATGGTTCCTTCTAATTTCAATAATTCGCTTGCATGTAGGGGTCTTGAGGAAATCAGAGAGCCTGGAGAAAACCCATGGGATTGGACAAGTGACCCTACTCCTTGTCACGTACAACCGAAGAATCAAAACCACACCATATATTAATTATGGACCTTTAACTGAACGCTGAGAATTGTTTTCACTGAGTAGGAGTTTCGAATGATATTTTGTTTAAACCCTGTCAAGTGAGGCTTGTATATGTGACAAAGGATCTTTTATTTCACAAGCTCTGAAACTGTGGAATTTACGCAATAGCCAGTCATTCTATGGTATTTACAAGATTAAACTGACAACGTATTTATTTTTACAGGCTTTCAATAAATATTTGTTTACCCTGGTGTATATTTAAATAAAATACAGTTTGTACTTATCATTCCTCTTTTAAAACATATTTGCGAGAGAGAGAGAGAGAGAAATGGGGTTTAACGTCCACTCAACACAAACTAGGTCGTTTCGGGACTAACATATGGTTTAATTTTATTTAAATAATAATCGCTTGCACGTAGGGGTCTTTAGCAGTGGGAGGAAACCGGAGTGCCCGGAGGAAACCCACGGGGTTGAAAAGGCGCCCCTATCTCCATGCCACATACGCTAACACCAGGGCTCAAAACCACAGCCACAAGCCAGAGGTGACCGGCCAGCTAGAGGTCGAAGCGCGGCACTCTAGACCACTAGGCCATCCCAACCCCCCACATATTTGCGAAGCTAAGAGGGTAAGATGTTGGCTGTTGGCTCTCTAGTCCAGAAGAGGGGTTGGGTGGCGGAATGGTTAGCATGTGCGCGCTGTATCATACGGTCTGCCATTAAGTCAACTGACATGCTTTCAAATCCCTTGTTTTACGTGGCAAGGAGTAGGGTCGCTTGTCCAACCTCCTGGGTTTTCTCCGGGTCCTCCGGTTTCCTCCCACTGCTAAAGACCCCTATGCGCAAGCGAATTATTGAAATAAAATTAAACCATATGTTAGTCCCGAAAGGACCTAGTTTTTGTGGAGTGGACGTTAAACCCCATTTCTCTAAATCTCTCTAGTCCGGAGGTTCTACTTTTCTTTTCCAAACTGGGCTAATGAAGACTAGCATACACCATACTGTGTGTTATGAGGGCAATTTTGCGCTGATAGCGGCACTACGGCTACTCTTATATCGAATTCCAACTTCAAGAGATCTTTTACATGCACACCAATGTGTACACGGGACCTTGGGTTATCATCCCATCGCAACGTCTAGACCAGCAGTGTCAGGCCCTCCTTCCTGCATCATTGACAAGGAGAACCACACCAGAAAATCTGGATGAGCTTTATCGGCCAATGCAGGGATTGAACACCTCACCTGCAGGCTAGCGAGCCAGTGTCTTATCCACTTTAAATCGTGGGTTTTCTTTGGGTCCTCTGGTTTCCTCCCACTGTTAAAGACGGATACACACAGGTGTTGATCCCGAAATGACCTAGTTTGTGTCGAGTTGGTGTTAAACACCCTTTCTCTCTCTCTCTCCCTCCCTCTCTCTCCCTCCCTCTCTCTCTCTGGTTATATCTGACTATTACAGGTCATTTTTCTGACTTTAGACATTGATTCACAGATTGCTGGAATTATTAGTGGATTTTAGCTGATAACTGCTATGTCTTCTTTCAAATTTAAAATGGAAAGTTGAAACTTTGTTTATTATCACAGCAACAGTACTTGGCAATGGAGACCATCTTATCAAAACTGCAACCACTCATAACTTAAGACAAGGTACAATTTTATGGATACACAATTACTGAGTTTAATGCTAATGAAATTGTACCTTGTGTTAATATGTTCAATATCTAAATGCCAATCAAAGACGACATTCATAAGTTAAGTACGAATAAAGTAATTTCAAATTTTCAATGTATCATATTCAATTTTCATTTTCTATTTTTAAAGCGCAAATTTCATATTTTCTAAGAAAGTCAAAACATTATTATTTATATGTCTTTTGCTCAATAGGTTGTCAACTCACTATTATACGACCATAGGCATTATTTCCCACACTTATACATCTGTCACACAGGAAATAATAACACAATTACCTCCCTTATTCCCCCCCCCCCCGCCATGCAATAGCTATTTTCAAACGTTTGAATTTGAAGTTGAAAATGATTTGCCAATTTCTCAACTGGAAATAGTGAATTGTAGGATTAATAGGATTATTCTTTAAGGTAGGACTGATTATAGATGCCATCTATTTTAGGGTTTTATTTTAAAAATATAACTTAAAAATATGAAATTGCAACTTTAAACTATTATAGCAAGAATGTCATTCAACTCTTTATGTAAATCTTATATAATACCTATTTAAGAAATATGTGTAACACAGATTGAACATTAGTTTTAAGTCTTATATGCAGGATTTATTACACCACCTACGTCATATTTCTTTTAGATAAAAAATAAAAAAATGTTTTAGAAAAAAGGAAATCACGCTTGGGAAATATTCTTAGAGCAGATTTAAACTCACAAAAAGACGAAAGATTAAAAATGGTTACGATGGATGATTTAAAGCAAGATATTAACGTAGGCCATTAAACTGTTTTATAGCCACTGGTAATGCTTCTTGCATTCAATTAGACAAAATAGAATTGTGTGACAGACAGATTTAAAATTAACCAAAGATAGAACTTTTACAACTAGATGCACTCAGAACTATATGCGGTGCTGTGAAAGGTACAAGTCACCAAGTGTTATATAAGGAAACCGGGTTTATTACACTGCAGGAGAGAAGAAGGCGACATAAACTAATTTTATTTTACAAAATCATAAACCATATCACTCCCGAATACTTATTTCAACTGATACCACCCAATATCAATTCCTATCGCCTACGAAACCAAAGTAACATCCCGACATACCTCTGCAGAACTTCTTTATTTTCTTCTTCTTTTATACCATCTACAATTCGAGAATGGAATCTACTCGACCTTTCTACTAGAAACTTACCTACTCTATCTTCTTTTAAATCGAAACTAGGCTGCCTTGATCGAATTATACCTTCATCATATTACTCTGGCAACAGGAAAAATCAAATTCAACACTCTCGCCTTCGACTCTCTTGCAGCGATTTAAACGGACATCGTTTTCTCAGGCATATTTCTGACAGCCCTATATGCGATTGTGGTCACCCCTTTGAAGATTCCGAACATTTTCTTTTAATCTGTCCCTTACGTTCAGATGCACGATCTGCGACTATATCAAAACTTCCAAAACTTTTTCAAAATTCTTATAATTTATTATTCGGAACTGAAAACAAAAACACTTCTGAAGAAATTTTTTCTTCAGTACATAATTTCCTCGAGATCTCCAAACGCTTTTAAAAATTTCCTTATGAAACTGTTTGAAATATAGTCATTTTGATTGTGGTTTGTACATATCGTGTATATAGTGTATATAGCCATCTTATAATTTACTTGTTTACTTTAGTTTTCCTTACTTTACTTTTCAATATATATTTATGTTTGTACTTTTATGGAGAGGGGGTCTATAGGCTTCTGCCTGTTCTCCAATTCAGCTTCTGTGAATAAATATTGTTTAAAAAAAAAAAAGTAGTTTTGTGATCATTGTATATTTTTGGAAACGGGTAGGTTTAATGTCATAATCTTCTCAGGAGGGTTGGATGGCGGAATGGTTAACACGTGCGCACTGTACTATAAGGTCTGTCATTGAGTCAACTGGCATGGTTTCGATTCCCCAGTTGTACGTCCAAACTTGTCAGTTTTCTCATGGTCTCCGGTTTTCTAGGGGGGTTGGGATGGCTTAGTGATCTAGAGTGCCGCACTTCGACCTCTAGCTGGCCGATCAACTCTGGCTTGCGGCTGTGGTTTCGAGCCCTGGTGTGAGCGTATGTGGCATGGAGATACGAGCGCCTTTTCAACCCCGTGGGTTTTACTCCGGGCACTCCGGTTTCCTCCCACTGCTAAAGACCCCTACGCGCAAGCGAATTATTGAAATAAAATGAAACCATATGTTAGTCCCAAAATGACCTGGTTTGTGTGTCGAGTGGACGTTAAACCCCATTTCTCTCTCTCTCTCTCTCTCCGGTTTTCTTCCACTGCTAAAGACCCCTACGTGCAAGTGAATTATTGAAATAAAACTAAACCATGTGTTATTCCCTTAATGCCCTAGTTTGTGTTGAGTGGACATTAAACGCCATTTCCCTATCTCTATAATCAACTCTATAGATGGTCAAATGACCAAGATGTAATGGAAAATCAAGACTTTGTTTATTATCGTAGCAATGTTACTTGACAATCAATATTATTACACTATTTCTTGTCAAAATGTCAGACACTCATAAATTTGCTTAGAATAAAAGTAATTTGAATGAAAATTTCAATTTATTCATTTTGCATTATCTTTTTTTTAACTATTGTAGCAGTCCAGTGGGTAAGACGCTGGCTAGCTAGTCCGGAGGTCACATGCTCAATCCCTGTATTGGCTGAGAAAGTTTATTGTAATTTTCCGACCCGTGTATACATAGGCGTACACATAAAAGATTCCTTGGCAGTTTGAATTCGGGATAAGAGTAGGCCATAGAGTCGATGCCTGGGAAAAATTTCCCTTATACCACACTGTATGTCCTGCGCCCGTCTTCATTAACCTGGTTCGGAGCAGAACAGTCGGGCGTTAAACCCCATTTCATTTCATTTCCATCATGGACAAATAGCCAGTGTTTTGCAACAAGCCAAGCAGAAGGTTACATTAATCTGTCTCGTATTGTTAATGTTTTATATATCTACTTTTAGGAAATTACTTGGCAATAAATAACACCAGGACAAGTTCCAATGAGTTCCAGTCAGGATGGGGGAAACTACTAAAACTTCAAACTAATTAAGTCAAGTGTCACCAGGAATATTGACCATTTCTCCGCGGGTACTCGAGACACACAGATTGCTGACAACACAGAGTTCAAGATGGCCAATCGGAAATATTGCTATTCGTCCCTTACTCATCCGTCGATGAAAGATGCCATTAATTTACACAACTATTCTACACTTAAACTGGCAGTTCTTGGTAAGTGTTTTATTTTTATTGTCAATTACCATATTATTGGGGGATCGTTAGCCTGGAGGTAGGTGTTCGATCTTGTAAAAGTCAATGTGTATATGTATATAGTATTGTACGTAGTTAACAAGGTGATTGTCAAATATGCATCCTCATAAACTAAAGTCATGTGATCAAGTTTTGTTTCATTTGGATCCTCCTCATAAAAATTACCCTACTAAACTCTCTCTGTCGTGTTGTTCATAACTCAAGTGTAACATTCAATATATAAAAGTCATGAAAAAAATATGAATAAGGCACCCTGAGATGTTTTAGTTTAATATGCCAAAACAGTGTTTACAGAAGACTGAAACTTTAAAGAAAATTTTGTAGGGGTGGGCCCCACACTCTCCTTATCGTGCTACATCAGCATCACAGATTGTCAACATTTTATATAATTTCATTTGCGCCCCCCCCCCCCCCCACCAAATATATTTTTCACAGCTACGCCTCTGCATCCAGGTAGTCAAGAATTGATTCAGTCCATCCCTACTATCCTCAAGGTAATCAAAGAATCTTCTTTGCGACTTGAGCCATTAAATATTTAAGGACCTTTTATACCGTGAACAATCAGAAAGTCTGTTGACCATTCATTATATATTTAAAGGAACTTTGATACACTTATTGACCTTCTCGCTATGATCATCAGATAAAAGTCAGCCAACTAACTGCTTAACAATCTATGCATTTTCCTTATTGGATGTTTCCTTCGTATAAATAAATAATAATAATAATAAATTGTCTTATATAGCGCTAAATTATGTCCGCTGGTCATTTCTAAGTGTTTTTGCACAAATATTTGGTAAACAGATGCGTCTTTAGTGTTGTCTTAAAACTTGAAAATAGAATTGTTGAGCGTATCTGTTGAGGAAGCTCATTCCATAGATATGCACCATGAACTGGTAAAGAGTATGGGCACTCTATATCATAAAGTCTGTCAGTGAGACAGGTGGCGTGGTTTCGATTCCCCTGATGTACGTGACAAGGGTTAGGATTGCCTTCCAACTCTCCCGTAATCTGGAAAATCCTAGCAAGTCAAATTTTGGTGAAATTGACTTAGTACACATGTATATAATTATAGGTTTTTTTCTCCTTCACCGAAAGGGCTTCTAATTATATATCTTCATCTAAAAAGACAAAATAAAATTGGTTATATATTCAGTAGCTTAATTCTGAAACAAAACTGTTTTCCTTTGTTTACTCAAAACTACATTCAACAGTGGAACTATGTTTTTCCAGATTACGGGAGAACTTCGTGTGTTTTCTCCTGGTCCTTCGATTTTCCCTCACTGCTAAAGAACGTACATGTATGTGGATTATTGAAATAAATTAAAAGATATGTTAATCCTGAAATTACCTTGTTTGTGTTGAGTGGTCGTTAAACCCCATTTCTTTTTCGCCCACACATAAATGTGGACAAAAGAGTAGGGTTTGTTGAGTTCAAGTTACCCCCTCCTCTCTCTCTCTCTCTCTCTCTCTCTCTCTCTCCTTCTCTCTCTCTCTCTCTCTCTCTCTCTCTCTCTCTCCCCCTCTCTCTCTGTCCTTGTAATTTATATTTTTAGAGATATGTTATTAATTATCCATCTCTCTTTCTTTTGTCAAGATGATTATCTTCAAATATGGGTTTTTTTTGTTTTTTTTTAAAAATACTTGATTATTTACTGTTAAAAAATTTGAATAACTAATCTGGTTTGTATTCCCCGGTACCATTATCATGTCTTATCGCGCTATTCCCAGGCGTATTGATTCTTGTATATCACCACGGAAACACACGTACATGCGTGTTTGTTTATCGCACAAATTAATCAGAATATGATTGTATTTATTCGCGGAACGTTTAATGAAGGTTGGAGAGTGCTCGTTAAGTTAATTATTTATGGAATCTTGGGTGTAATTCTATTGTTCATGTTGATTTGATCACTGCCGTATAATTTTCTTTTGATTGTCGCGGGAGGTGGACGCACCGAGTGGCAGATGAAAAGAAATGTATCAGATATAATTTGAAGTGTCCATGTTTTCTCCGACAAAAAGTGTCAGACTTGATTACCCTGTCTGCTTTATTTCCATCTAAAGATGTTTGATTTGAGTCAATGTAACATCCTGTATTAGTTTGTTCTGATCGGCTTATTATTATTAATGATAGCGTAAGCGTTTTTGTCTGCAAAACAAGTTTTCAGGTCTGGTTCACAATTGTCAAGGGGACGTCTGTGGGAGTGAGGGTCGAATGGTTATTTTGGGACTAACACATAATTAAATTTTATTTCAGTGATTTGCTTGTACTGAGGGGTCTTGTACTGTGGGAGGAAACTAGACCCCCCCCCCCCCCACACACACACACAAACCCAATCGCTCTGTGAGGGTTAACAGGGTAAATGTGCCTTGTTGTTCATTTTAATTTTATTTCAATAATTTGCTTGTGCTTAGAGGTCTTTAGCTGTCGGAGGAAACCGGAGAAAACACATTGGTGTGCACTCAAAAGAACCCTTGACAGTTGGCATTCAAAATAAGAGAATGTTGTAGCACTGCTTTAAACAATCAGCCCACCTTTAATAAACCTGGATAGAGCAAGATAAGTAGAAAGTAAAACCACATTTCTCAATAATTCATCTCAATTCATCGAAGTATGAAATAGCGATGACGAGACATTATCACTTTAATCACCAGGTTATCTTATTCTTCGATGAACTCTCGTCCATTTTATATACAGTTAAATTACTAAATGTTCCCGCTTCCGGCCATTTTACGCCGTTATTTACAGATAGTCTAATGATACATGACATGGTCTCACCAGACTTGATCAGATTCCGCACACAACTTAAAGGTTTTTATTAGCGGTATGACCTTGACCGACCTTCATATTTCTTTGTAGTTGTTCGTAGATGAAGCATGAAACGCATGTTAATCAAGGTAAAAATTGACGTTAATTAACGGAAGTGTGTTATATTAGTCTCGTTCACCAGGTATTCAAGTCATCGCTTTTATAATTTTATGGATTCGTTTCCTTCTTTGATGTGATTTGCAGTACCGTTCAAAGAGACATCAATGACTGCTTTCCACATGCACTGAACAAACGGACAAAGTTAGTGACAAATAGTGAAATTATATGTTCAGATTTTATTTTAGCGTAATTCTATCCGTGACTTGATTTTGTATGCTTTTATGCATTGTATTTGAAGACTTCATTGTGGAATCTGCAGTAGATAAATCAATATGTATCGAAGAGAATTATGTTTGCTTGCTTGAGGGTTCACCATAGGAAACCAAACAGTTGTTTATATGACATTGTTTATTTTGCTTTCATACTGTTACTATATATTGGAAAACTTTACCATGGAATGTCCAAACTCATGGGTTTCCTCACACCACTAAGACCAATATATACAAGCGAATTATTGAAATAAAAGTAAACCATATGTTAGTCCCGAAATGACCTAGTTTGTGTAGAGTGGACGTTAAACCTTATTTCTCTCTCTCTCTCTTTATCATGGACTCGGCACTACACCATGAATTCCTTAAGGGCATGATAATTAAAATAACACACATGATGTAGTGCAGTTTTAATGATAAACCATATATACCCTTCAGGAATTTGCCCTGTATTATTTATATAGTAATAAATCGTCGTATATTTAAGAGAAATAGTTGTTTGTGGGTTTTCTATGGAAAACAAACAGTTGGAATTTATGATTCTTTAAATTTCCTGGCGTGGTCCCCCCTTGTCACTGGTGCAGGACGGAGGGCCCGACAAGGACAGCTGTTTGGATGAAATAAAAAACTGAGGTCCCGTGTATACATTGGCGTGCACGTGAAAGATCCCTTGGCAGTTGGAATTTAATAAAAGAATAGTCTATAGTGCCGCTACCCGGGCAAAATTTCCAGTCGAAGTAGAACAGTAGGACGTTAAACCCTATTTCATTTCATTTACAATTTGAGTTAACTTTCTCCAATACCAAATGATTCCCCACTGACAACGAGTATTGTCGTCTGTCCAGCCTTGTGGGTTTTCTCCTGGTCCTCCGGTTTCCTCCCACTGCTAAAGACCTTTAGGCACAAGCAAATTATTGAAATAAAATGGAACCATGTGAAGAGTGCTGATACTTAGTGTATAGTAGTTTCACTACAAGGTGCTTCAAAACCTTGACTGAGTTAGATTGTGAACATGTTCTGCTTAGACAAGTATTGATAATGAGTTTTGATTCATCAATGCTTTTCAAAAAGATAAATGTGCACTTAATTAATTAATATGTGTCATCTATTTATTTTGGGATTGTGGCACAGGTACATCAAAACCTTGACTGAGTTCGATTGTGAACATGTTCTGCTTAGACTAAGTATAGATAATAAATTTCGATTGCTCAATGCTTTTCAAAAAGATAAATGTGGACTTAATTAATATATGTCATCTATTTATTTTGGGACTGTGGCGGGGGACATCAGCCTCACTGTTGGTTAGTTAATATTTTAAAAGCCTGCTGTCAAGTTTGATGTGTAGTTTTGTGTTCATCAGATAAAAACCCTTTCTGTGTCTTCCTGCTCCAACAATCTGATAAACAATCATTTACTGCAGAATTAATTGTTACCATGGCAATTTGTAGCCTAATAATATTTACATGCTGGTTATTGTTAACTGAGTGAATTTTTTTTTTTTTTTTTTAGTGACATGTTTTTTTTCCGCTTGTTATTTCTTCCGTTATTTGAGCAAGCTGATTGTATTGTTTTTATCTGTAGAGCCATCATTTTCGTCTGTTATAGCAAGTCGTACACAATGCATAGTGAATTTAGATAGAGTAAAAATTGTATTATCTTACTGTTGTTTATAATGTAGATTGACACAGAAAAGACAGAGAGAGAGAGAGAGAGAGAGGGGAATGGGGTTTAACATCCACTGACACAGGTCATTTCTGGACCTACATATGTCTGAGAATGCTCTGTGAAAACGTATGATTCAATTTTATTTCATGAATTCGCTAGTGCGCAGGGGCCTTTAACAGTATGGACCCAGAGAAAACCCTTGGGGACTCTACTCCTTGTCAAGTACAACTGGGCAATTGAAACCACGCCAGTTTACTGGATGACAGACCTTATAATACAACTCGCACGCGCTCTTCGACTTAGACCTTCAATACGATTGAATGGGGTTTATTTTGTTTAAATGAAATGAAATGAAATGGGGTTTAAAGTCCTACTCTTCTGCACCTTACCTGGGCTAATGGAAGACGGGCATACGCCATGCAGTGTGCTATGAGGGAAAATTTGCCCAGGTAGCGGCCCTACGGCCTACTATCGAATTCCAACTGCCAAGGGATCTTTTATGTGCACAGCAATGTGTATTTTGTTTAAAATGTACCCGTAAGTTGTATCTGTTTTAGAAAAAAAGATCTTTCAAATATGTATACATATTTGAAAGATCTTTTTTTCTAAAACAGATACAACTTACGGGTATACAGGAGAAGAAATAAAATGGGACGCAGGATGTTAGGGTCCTATCACATGTTTTGTCTTTATAAGCCCAGTAGGTGCTGAATGGTCCAACATTAAACCCTGTTTCAGCTGACACGGTACAGCTTTAAAAACCTTTCAGTTGTCTGTGGTCCTTTAAAGTGGATAACGACGTTTGATATGCTGGAAATGTTCGTCGTCATTAGCCCAATTGGTGCAGAATGACACAATGTTAAACTGAAGCATAACAGCGTTAAAAGCCATAGAAATTGTTTTGTTTCAACGATGTGGATAACAATGTTTGATATATTTAGAGCCTTTTGTCACAATTTTTATTGAGGTGAGACGGACGTCATACACGACACTAAATATAGAATAATATTGGTAGGAATTACGATCGACATGTGTTCATTTCTATTGCCGGTGATAATAATAGCATCATGTGGATCAACTATTGGTTCCTGATAATGATGTTTGGAATCCGTCATCGGCACAGACATACAGTGATCATGATTAAACATGTATATAACAAGAATAGCATATCTCTCTCTCTCTCTCTCTGTCGCTCTTGTAGCTGAAATGAAAATGTTTAAATAACAAAGTTGACCGATGACGTACTGTCACAGTGCTGGTGAATTATTTAACAACCTTGCTGCTTTTGATTGAAGGTTCGATTACACTCTTAGCAGACGGACGGGTTCCTAAAATATCTTTTACATTTCTTGTAACGTGCGTCATAATCCTCAAGTTTCTCCGTTTGGATCAATTGACTTAACTCCGTAATTATTTGGGGGATTTTTTTCTTTTTTTTTACTTGAATTGTTTTGCAATGACATTTGAAGAGCGACATATGACTGTGAAGATTGAGTAATTTAGATATTTTTTTGGTTAAAATGCCAATTGTTAATTTATGTACATGCTATTACATACATGGCGCCTTGATTTCTTGTTCCATCTGAATAACTAGACACTGATTCTTACGAGACCAATCGTCCTGCATCACTGACAAGGAGAGAGAGAGAGAGAGAGATGGTGTTTAATATCCAACGAGTTTAACGTCCACTCGACACAAACTAGCTCATTTTGAGACTAACACATGGTTCAATTTTGTTTTAATAATTCACTTGCACATAGGGGTCTTTAGCAGTGGGGGGAAACCAGAGGACCCAGAGAAATCCCACGAGCTGGCGCAGGTTACCCGACTCCTTGTCATGTACGTGTGAAGGATAAGAGATAAGAGTGGCTATGAAGACCTAGTTATCCAGGGTGTTGGTGACTACTTTCGTTCATTTTCTTTAAATTTATATTATTTCGAACTACTGGTGGGGTTTCCATGGCTATTAATTGGCATATACTACTCGCTTCCCACTTTCGATTTTAAAGACATAGACCAAACCTTGACTCTCATATAAATAAACTATGTGGTACTTATTCCCACTTTCGATTTCCAAGACATAGTCCAAGCCTTGACTCTGATTTAAATATACTTATGTAGTACTTATTGGTACCTGTATAATATCAAACCACTCGGGCACCATGTTGAATTCTAAGTATTCAACGTTTGAAAACCCAGCTATTTTATGGAATCAACGACAAATCTAAACTTGGCACCCGAACCATTTTTATTTATGTGTTATACATATAGGGAAACGTAGTTTATGATTAACTAATGTTAGACACCGTTCACAGTGTAGATGAAATTAAATCAAGTAGAAAAAGTTGATTACCGTCGCATTATTTCTACAGATGGATGCCTCGGTCACGTTGACTTCCTGCGATTAACTTTGTTTTATCTTCTCGTTTTATGCGGTGCTATTTCTATTTCTATTTTCTATACCTCAGAAACTGTCTTCTTCTTACGAATTTGAATAAAATGATCGGATGGAATAGTTTGATGGATCAGTTTAGATCAATATGGATATTTTTTGATGTCCGTATCAGCATATTTTGTACGAGTTTTATCGTGGCGTGGTTAATGATTATTATTATTCATAGAATGAACTTTGAGATTCTCCCTAGATTATTCGTAATAAGGATAAAATTAGTATCGTATTTCCTTCTGTGCATTTCTGTCAAAACATAATTCACTGCTTTTTTAAATAATTTTGTTTTTGTGTATTTGCAAGTTATTTTCAGCAATCCTTTTATTTTCAATTTCAGCCAATAAAAAGAATTTGTTCCATTTCTGTTGTTAATCCCATACTCACATTGTTTTTTTTTTTAAACTTTATTTATTTGCGAGTTATTTTCTTTTCCAACCAATCAAATTATCAGTTCAATTTCTCATTTCCATTTCATGTGGTTTCGGTGACGAGGACTAGGCTCAATAATTCCACCTCGTGCTAATAACAGGCCAATTATTAAAATAGGATTAAACCATATGTTAGTCCTGAAATGACCTAGTTTGTGTCGAGTGGACGTTAAAACTCCATGTCTCTCGCTCTCTCTCTATCATCCAGTATAAGTTCATAGAAGAGTCATCAATTTAGGAAAATTATTTCAGTTGAATGGTGAAAGGTTCTGTGCTTCTAAAACTTTGGGGGTGGTCTGGAGTGCCGCGTTTCGACCTCTAGCTGGCGGGCTCCCTCTGGCTTGTGGATGTGGTTTCGATCCCTGGTGTGAGCGTATGTGGCATGGAGATAGGGGGGTGCCTTCTCAACCTAGTTGGTTTCCTCCGGACACTCCGGTTTTCTCCCACTGCTAAAGACACCTACCTGCATGCAAATTATTGAAATAAAATTAAACCATATGTTAGTCCCGAATTGACATTGTTTGTGTTGAGTGGGCGTTAAATCCAATTACTCTCTCTCTAAAACTTTGAACACTATACTGAATAATAATTATCGCAAAACATTACACATATGGAATACACAAGGGCAGATCAAGGATTTGTATCAGAATGGGGTTAACCAGCTGGTTCATGAGACAATGAACCCTTTGCTGGAGGTGGGGGGCGTGCCCTTGGCTTTCTGTTATCTTGTTACCATACTAATGTATATGACTTTTAAACAGCTCTGATTGGTTTTACTGTTCAGATTGTGTAGAAATAATACCCCCTGTTGAATGTTTAGAAGACTATCTGATGATACATGGTTCAATTGTATTTCAATTGTGCGTAGGGGTCTTTAACAGTGGGAGGAAACGGGAGGACCCAGAGAAAACCCCTCGCCACATACAACTTGCGAATCAAAATCACGAAAAAATGGCTCAACGACAAACCTTATATAATAAATAACACAAATATATATGGAAAACAATCACTGAGTTTATTTCACACTACGTTTCAACAAGTTCCTCTTGTCGTTCTCAAGTGAGTAATGACCGTGTAGTTATTGTTTTTGTTATCTTGTTGTATAAATTTGATTCCTTGCCATTACACTGTCATTACTCACTTGATTGTTTTCCATATAAATTTGTGTTATTTATTATATGTCCAGTTACTAAATGCTGTATAAGGATTAAACCTTATATAGCGTGCATGTGTTAAACATTTGGCCATCCAATCCCGCTAATGATAAAGGATAAAGCATACTTTTCTGTTTTCATACCTGATACAAGTTACCTGATGGTAACAATATACCAAACGGTTCTGAGATTGTGTAACCTTGACCCCCATTATCTGTGAAATGTCAGTTGTTGATAAGAGAAGAGCCTGGTCTCCATGTTACATATAGGCTTGTATATATGTTAAAGCCTTGTATTGTCAACTTGTTTGACTTGAGGCCAGTAGTTACAAACAGCTAATCAAAATAATAGTTGATATAAAGAAAGTACTTTGTCCTCCCCACGTTTTACATCTAATCATGGCCTTGGGACAGAGACAATTATCGACACATCTCCTCTTAAGATGATCTAAAGAAACTTGAAAAACATAATGGTGTCAACTAAAGTGGCTATCAATTGTTTGCTGGGAGGATGGTTGGATGGCTGCATGGCTTTAGATCATAAGGTCTGTCATTGAGCCAAATGGTATGGTTTCGATTCTTAGATTGTACATGCTAAGAGTAGAGTCGTGAGTCCAAACTTGTAAAAAACCCTAAGTGCAAGTGATTTAATGAATAACAATTCAATCATATGTTTGTACCGATATGACCAGAGTTCTGGTTGAAGTGAGGATTAGCCAATGAAATTGTCTGTTATGGCAAGTTCTTGGCATTTGATGCACGAAACTGTTGGTAAAGCACTAAAAACATCATCAAAGCCATTTGTACGACCCCCCCGACACAACCTTCAAGTACAATCGGTTAGATCTTCATGTAATGTAGGCCATCGAAAGTATAAAAAAAAACTAATTGAAATATAGATCTGTATTTTAATCTGATTGTTTGACAATTCATTCATTCATTCATTCATTCATTCATTCATTCATTCATTCATTCATTCATTCATTCATTCAAATCATTTTCTCATTCATTCATTCATTTAAAGATAATGTCAATAAATTTGTTAGTTTACAAACTGAAGTCTACCAAAGGATGATTTAGATGAATAACTAACAGTTTAAAGTAGCTAATTCTCTAACTCAATATCATCCAAAATCTTCAAGATTTTAAACACGAATTATTTGTCAATTTAAATCAACATTGATGATGTGATCTTACCTGGAAAAAGGTGGGCTTCTGATATCCAATATTTAAGACAAAATAAATATTTTACTATTGGTACACGAATCATGTACCATAATGCGTTTCAGCCCCAGTTCTAGCAAGAGATTCGAGGAACGAGGCTAGAAACATTGCACCAAATCAAACGGCGCATGTAGACTGGAATAACTAGACGCTAGAAATTTGATTGACACTGCTGGCTTATTTCGCCGAACAACTGATTTGCAATTAGAGTAACGAGGCTAGAAACATTGCACCAAATCAAACGGCGCATGTAGACTGGAATAACTAGACACTAGAAATTTGATTGACACTGCTGGCTTATTTCGCCGAACAACTGATTTGCAATTAGAGTAAAAATGGAAACCATTGAATGTAAATCAGTTTTTATATACTTTCATATTAGTTTATTATATTCGTTGAGACCTACTTGTGTCAATTTCTAGGTCCCAAATGTTAGCGATTTAGCTCCTTTAACATAAACCACCGAAGGATGATTTAGATGAATAACTAATATAAACCACATTGCCTTTTGATTATATTTTCGTGTCACCTTTCATTTTATTTTATTGAGGCAAAGTCTCTTAATCCACTTTGAAACAACCCAGCCAGAATTGGATTACTAGAGGGCATTGTCAACTTCAGAAAATTAGTATAAATACACTGCCATTCACTGTAATAATAACAGGCTTGAAACCATACAGAGATCTATCTACCTCATACTGTCCTGAATCAATCTCTGTCCTGAATCAATCTCTGTCCTGAATCAATCTCTGTCCTGAATAGTTGCCATATACAACAATTGGTATATGAAGAGTCCAGGCCCCGAGTTCACAAAGCATTCTCAAACTTTCAATCACTGTTTATAAGAAATCAAAGATATTTCTCATAAACAGTGATTGAAAGTTGAGCAAATTGTCAACTTAAGTCTGAGAATGTTTTGTGAACTCGGGTTCCCTGGAGAAAAACGATCTAAGTCGAATCTTATTTTTGTCTTTTCGCATAAAAGACAAAACAGACTTTTGGACGAGAATGCTTGTCGTGAACAGAGCAACGAGTGGGTGTAATTACTACTTCAAAACGGAGGGTCTGACAAGGACAGCTGTCTAGTCATTTGGATGGGATTAAAAACCGAGGTCCCGTGTATACATTAGTGTGCATGTAAAAGATCCCTTGGTAGTTGGAATTCAATATAAGAGTGGGCCATAATTTCCCTCATAGTACACTGTATGGCATATGTCGTCTTCATTAGCAGTATATAGGAGTAGAACTACCAGGCACGGATCCAGGGGGGGGCCCAGGGGGCCGTGCCCATCTCCCCACCCCACCCACCCCTCAGCCCAGTGACAAAGTTGATTTTCATTTTCGTTTGCTTTAAATTTGTTACTGTTAAAGTTCACATATCTGCTCTTTGATAGAAGATATAAACATGATTTACGCATTGTCTCCACCCAAGAAATCCAAGGTTGTAACATATTACCCTTTGCTCCAATGTGTGCCCCCCTCGATAAAATCCTGGATCCGGGCCTGATTACGTTAAACCCCATTTCATTTCAATTCATTTTCCGAGCAAAATTTCCCTCATAGCCACTGTGCAGAAAAGTAGGATGTTAAAGCCCATTTCACTTCCATTTATCTCGGGGTGCGGGGGGTGTTGGGATGGCCTAGTGGTCTAGAGTGCCGCGCTTCGACCTCTAGCTGGCCAGTCACCTCTGGCTTGCGGCTGAGGTTTCGATTCCTGGTGTGAGCGTATGTGGCATGGAGATAGGGGCGCCTTCTCAACCTCGTGGGTTTCCTCCGGGCACTCCGGTTTCCTCCCACCGCTAAAGACCCCTACGCGCAAGCGAATTATTGAAATAAAATTAAACCATATGTTAGTCCCGAAGTGACCTAGTTTGTGTTGAGTGGACATTAAACCCCATTTCTCTCCTTCTCTCCATTTATCTCGACCTGATTTTCTGTTGACCTTCTTTCCTTTAAGGTTAACGTTTCATTTCACTGACGACAGCCTATTAACAAATCCATACTAATATTTTTACTTGACAAATATTTGAACAAAGTATCACTTAATGATTTTACTGCACGGAGGCCATTTTCCCATTTCTTGATAAAATATTTACCCATAATTCATTTCAAGACCAGACTTGCTTTTTAACCTGAAGCAATTTACTTTCTTGTTTATAAATCAAAGGAAAAGAGGGGGGTTGGATAGCCGAATGGTTAACACGCGCGCTGTATTATACGGTCTGTTATTGAGTCAACCGGTGCAGATACGATTCCTTGGTTGTACTAACAAGAAGTAGGGTTGCCTGTCCAACCTCGTGGTTTTCTCAGAGTCCTTCAGTTTACTCCCATTGTTAAAGATCCCTACGTGCAAGCTTATGTTAGTCCCGAAATGACCGAGTTTGTGTTGAGTGGACTTTAAACCCCATTTCTCTCTTCATCTTGATTTTCCGGTGTGGTTTTCCCTTGTCAGAGGGCCTGACAAGCATAGATGTCTAGTCATTCAGATGGGACGAAAAACTGAGGTCCCTTGGCAGTTGGAATTCAATATAAGAGTAGGCTGTAGTGCCGCTCCTCGAGCAAAATTTTACGCCTAGCACACTGTATGGCGTATGTCCGTCTTCCATTAGCCCAGGTTAGGTGCAGAAGAGTAGGACGTTAAACCCCATTTCTCTCCTTTCTTTAAATGTACATTATGGGAGATTACATTAAGAGCTGGCAGTTCACACTGTAATGGATAATGTAAAGGGAATTTGCTGAAAGTTTCAATAAAATTGATCCACTCTGAACCGAGAATTTAGCAATTGAATTTTCGGCCTAGCCTCAATCATCATTACTAAAGTTGGTAAGATAAAAAACATAGTCTCGATTATCCATTTCATGATCTTAATCCAGTAAATATCACAGACTAGCAATGACATCAAGAGTGGATTATGGTCTGGATAAGTTTATTAATTTCTAATTAATAATTTAGATAACATTTCAGGCCTAAATAAAGACCTACAATAGGCAGATTTAACTCTTGCATAATGTATATGTTTAATCAAAACTGGATTTTTATATGGCTTGACTGCCACGACCCACATGTCAGACGATACTCATTTAAGCAGTTTATATCCATACTCGTAGACCCGTTATCTTTTGCAATGAACGACCAGTTTTCTTTCTACCATCATTAAAACTGCGGTCATGTGTACAATGATTTATTTCTTGAACGACCAGTAATCTGCTGATGACCATTTAACCTAGTAGTATATATACTCGTAAAATCAATGATTTCTTGAACGACCAGTGGTATAAACACCTATTGTTCGACCCGATGTTTACGATGTAGTAAATGTTTTATAGTCCCTGACTGGCTAATTAACGCGGAATATATGAACTCGTAGAGTGGCAACATGAGGCGTTAATTATCTTCAGTCACATAATTCTTTGGAATTGTCCTGAAGAAATTTTATAGAAATACTAGATGGCCACCATCAGTACTGACTGTATTATGTTTATTCATGATTGGCATCTGGATCCATTCAGTTGAGGGAGATCACGGTGGCTAAGTGGGTAAGACCCTGGCTCGCTAGCATGGAGGTAGGGTGTTCGATCCCTGCATGGGCCAAGAATGTTCATCCATGTTTTCTGGCATGGTTTGCCCTTATCAGTGATGCTGGACAGAGGGCTGACAAGATCAGCTGTTTATTTGTTTGGATGGGAAGAAAAACTGAAATCCCGTGTACACATTGGCGTGTATGTAAAAGATAGAATTCGATAAAAGAGTAAGCTGTAGCGCAGCTGCCATTGCCATATTTCCCTCATAGCACATTGTATGATGCCCGTCTTCATTAGCCCAGTAGGAGTGAAACAGTAGGACGTTAAACCCCATTTTATTTCATTTTCGGGGGTTGGGATGGCCGCGCTTCGACGTCTAGCTGGCCGGTCACCTCTGGCTTGCAGCTGTGGTTTCGAGCCCTGGTGTGAGCGTATGTGGGATGGAGATAGGGGCGCCTTCTCAACCTCGTGGGTTTCCTCCGGGCACTCTGGTTTGCTCCCACTGCTAAAGACCCCTACGCGCAAGCGAATTATTGAAATAAAATTAAACCATATGTTAGTCCCGAAATGACCTAGTTTGTGTTGAGTGGACGCTAAACCCCATTTCTCTCTCTCTCTCTCTCTTATTTCATTTTCATTCACTTGAGGGGGGGGGGGCAAGCAAATTATTGAAATAAAATTGAACCATATGTTAGTCCCAAAATGACTTATTTTGTGTTGTGGACACTAATCTCTCTCTCACACTGTATGGCATATGACCGTCTTCATTAGCCCATTCGGAGCAGCGCCGTAAGATATAACCCCATTAAATTTTGTGTCCAGGATTACGCTGAGCCACAAACTACAGTTTCTGATTAAAAGCCGAAAATGACGAAATAAAAACACTTATTATGGCAGGTGTTTGTTTTTGCAGGAGAGCTGACGCACTGTGAGTGATTGGATATCAGATTCTGTCGCATTGACGAGCCGTTTAATTACTAATGGTGGTTTAAGTGAGTGAAAATGGCGTCAATGATCGAAGATAAAACGATCTGGCCCCACGTGAACGATACATCAAGTATTTACACTATCGTCTAATAAAAATATTTTTCAGCCTGATTTATTTGAACAGTATTTAGCCGAGCCGGTTGTGAATTACGCTGGAAATGACTGAACAAGAGGGGACGATTGATTTTTTTCGTATAGTGTTATCAACAACAGAAATTGAATCTCGTGAATAAATACTGTTTTATTCTTTGTCTAATTGGTTAAATATTGATACATGATTTAAAATTGGTTTTATCAGTGTGGTGACACTAAGTGCAGGAGGACAGCTCTACACACAAATAAAAACTCAGTATGACAAACCAGCAGATAAGACGTGTAATATACGAACAATGCAAACAATAAAAGCCTTAAAGGGACGATAACATTCTTGCTGGCCTGGTAGCTCCAGAAAATAAATAATACCCTTATTCTAAGTACTAAATGTTTAAATGTCCTACCTGTTGTGTAAATTATCCATTACAACCTATTTTACTTGTCCAGAGGGTTCGAAAATATTTTAAAATCCAAGTCACATTTGAAAAGGTTTACGTTAGACTTTTCAAATCAATTGGTTGAATTTTTCCAATTTTTTTAAATAGGTGTGTTAAGATGAAATTTATATCACCATTTAATTGGAATATTCTAAAATAATACGATTTGTTGACCAGAATGAAGATTGTGACATATTATTCAGTTACAACAAAAGTGTTATTGGAAAGTAATATGAAATCAAGAAACAGGCAATCTGATTAAAACACAGATCCTATTTTATTTTATTTTTTATTGTTCAAAATTTCATTTTACTTGTCTTCACTACACTAGGACCTGGAAGAGGTTTTATATTGCCCACCTTATGATTAACTTGAAAATGTGACCTGTATGTGTTACGAAACGTCGCTAGAGAAGTAGTTTTTCCATGTAGTTTATAATAAATAATATAATATAATACACGATACAACATAGTTTATAATAAATAATATAATACACATGATAATGATATAAGATAATTATAACAATTGTTATAAATATAATCCAACATAGTTTATAATAATTCTTATTCTATAATATAATACACATGATATGACATAGTTTATAACAAATGATATAATACAATAAACATGATATAACATAGTTCATAACAATTGTTATATTATAATACATGCGATATAATAAACATGATATAACATAGTTTATAACAGATAAACAAATGATATAACATAGTTTATAACAATACAATACACATGAAATGACATAGTTTATAACAATTGTTACAATATTATAAAAATGATATTACATGTCTATAATTTTTTGTGGTGAGAATGCCACTAGTGTCAGAGTAATTTGTGACCCTTCATTGTAATTTGAAAAGGTGATTTGGATGTCAGTGTGTGCCCTACACGATGAAAAATTTCACTAACAAATTAAAGATATTATATATTATATAATATAACCATAGTCCAGATTATTTGACGGCCATTCAATATACATAAAAATTTATTATGTTGTAGCAACAAGTAGCAGGATGTTAAACTCATTTCATTTGGTAATAAAAAAAGCCGTAACACACTGATCTTGACAGTGGTTAAATTGTATCTTCAATTGCGAAAGTCTGCCGGATGACATAGCGAATTGGAAAGTCAGAGAGAGAAATGATATTTATCATCCACTCGACAGAAACTATAGCATTTCAGGACTAACATATGGTTCAATTTTATTTCAATTATTTGCTTGCGCGTAGGGGTTTTGGTTTTGAGTAGTGGGAGGAATCCAGAAGACCCGGGTAAAACCCACAAAGTTTGGGTAATGTCAAACAAGTTTAAAAATAAAGTCAATAATCCAATACAATCTCTGGAAAAAAGTTAAATTAATAGAGAATCAAGTGTAGTGAACAAAGCCCAGTTACTCACAACAGTATTTTTATTAAAATGAAATGAAATGAATGGAGTTTAAAGTCCTACTGTTCTGCTCCTAATATAACTTGGGCTAATAAAGATGGGCGTACACCATACAGTGTCCTACGAAGGAAATTTTGCCTGGGCAGCGGCACTACAGCCTACACTTATATCGAATTCCAACTGCCAAGGGATCTTTAACATGCACACCAATGGTACACAGGACCTCAGTTTTTTGTCCCATCCAAACAACTAGACAGCTGTCCTTGTCAGGCCCTCTGTCCTGCGTCTCTGATGACTCTGGCTCGCTAACCTGGTAGTCGAGTGTTTTATCCCTGCATTGGCCGAGAAAGTTGATCAGGAAATTCCGGTGTGGTTTCCTCTTGTCAGTGGACAAAGACAGAAACCCAGTGGCAGTTGAGCAGTCGGATATTAAACCACATTTTATTTCATTTTCCGAATGTGTATCTTTTAAATCAATATATTTTATTTTATCTGTTTGTTTATTTTTCAATATCAGAATCTTATTGATTTAATATTAATAAATATTTCATAGGATCAAAAACTGAACAAAATCCAGTATTTTAATTGAAATGAAATGAAATGAAATGGGATTTAACGTCCTATTGTTCTGCTCCTAACCTGGGGCTAATGAAGATGAACAAATGCCATACAGTTTGATGTGAAAGAAAGAGAGAGAGGAATGGAGTTTAACGTCCACTCGACACAAACTAAGTCATTTTAACATATGGTTTAATTTTATTTCAATAATTCGTAGGGGTCTTTAGCTGAGGGTTTTATTTCAATAATTCGCTTGCGTGTAGGGGTCTTTAGCAGTGAGAGGAAACTGGAGTGTTGAGAAGGCGCCCCTATCTCCATGCCACATAAGCTCACACCAGGGATCGAAACCATAGCCGCAAGCCAGAGGTGACCGGCCAGCTAGAGGTCGAAGCGCTGCACTCTAGACCACTAAGCCATCCCACCCCCCCTAATAGGTTAGAATAATCTGACGTTGATAGAACCCACTTACCTTATCTACTCACAAGTGACTTAAGTAATAAAATTAAGAAAGTTAGTATCTACTGCCATTTGTCCGTGTAAATGTCCATAAATATTTGTAATTATGTGATTATCTTGATGCTAAATGGCTGCTACGTGCTGGTTAATGGACCATTAAGAGTTTTCATATTTTTATAGTTATTCCACACACTGTGTATTGTTGGTCATGGTTGATCATATAGAATATTGGATAAAATAAACCAGTCGTTAAGTACATAGCTCCATCAGTTTGTATGAGGAGTAGGCTCTCTCCCTCTCTCTCCCCCCCCCCCTCTCGATCGTTTCAAATAGATATGCAGATAGGTTAAGAAGAATATTGGATAAATATAAAGTATACCAGTAGTTACCGCAATAGGTCTTTAAGTACATATAGCTTGTATGAGGAGTAGGCGCTCTCTCTCTCCTCCCCCTCTCTCTCACCCCCTCTCTCCTCTCTCTCTCGTTTTAAATAGATATGCAGATAGGTTAAGAATCTACAGTGAGTTACATGACTATGAGTTTATCCATTAATGATATTTATGTAGAACGCCTATGGTTATTGGTGGTTAGCATGTGTGCGCTGTATCATAAGGTCTGTCATTAAGTCAACGGACGTGGTTTCGATTCCCTGGTTGTATGTGACAAGGAGTAGGGTTGCCTGTCCCCAAATGACCTAGTTAGTATGGAGTTGAGGTTAAACCTCATTTCTCTCTTTATCTGTCTCCATTAAAGTATATGAACTTGTGTTCTAATTGTATAAGCATCCAGGACATCCTGTTGTATTGTTGATTGGGTTGATCAATTTTTTTAAGTAATGAAAATCACCTATAGAGTGGTGTTAAAACATCAATCCCTTGCAATTGTTCCAAGAGAGAGAAAGAAATGGGGTTTAACCCCCACTTGACACAAACTAGGTAATTTTGGGACTAACATATAGTTTAATTTTATTTCTACAATTTGTATCATCTATAGAATGGTGTTCAAACATCAATCCCTTACAATCGATTCAGAGAGAGAGAAAAAAATGGGGTTTAACACCCATTCGACACAAGTAGGTAATTTTGGAACTAACATATAGTTTAATTTTATTTCAATAATTCGTATCCGCTTTATGGTCATTAGCAGTGGGAGGACCCAAAGAAAACCCATGAGCTGGGACAGGCGATCCTACTCCTTGTTACATACAACTGGGGAATCAATAACCACACCAGTTGACTCAAAGATAGACCTTATGAAACAAAGCACACCATACGGCCATTGAATCCCTTACAATATTGATTCAATTTAAATCCTGATTACAATTGTTCACAATTTGAGATGATTGTACTGTCGTCATGGTGATTTAAAGCAATAATTTCATATTTTCAAAGAAAGTCAAACATAATTATTTCTATGTCTTTTGCTCAATAGGTTGTCAACTCACTACTATACGATATTATAGGCATTATTTTCCACTCTTTTAACTCATTAACACAGGAAATGATAACACAATTACCTCCCTTGTTTTTCTATTGCCCCCATGCAATAGCTATCTTCAAACGTTTGAAGATGAAAATGATATTTTTGTTAATTTCTCAACTGGCAATAGTGAATTATAGGATTAATAGGATTATTCTTTAACAAGGTAGGGTTGTTTATAGATACCATCTATTTTAAGGCTTTAATTTAATATATTTTAAAAATATAACTTAAAAATATGAAATTGCAGCTTTAAGGTTTAGTCTCTCAAAAGACCAGGCATGTAAATTCAATGACTGGAAAAACTTGTTTGATTGGTTGTAAAGATCAAAACTTTGAATGAGATAAAATGGAGATGAGGTGCAATGTCTAAAAACCACCATTATCACTCTCCTTCCAGACCATATGTTAGTCCCAAAACCACCATTATCACTTTCCTTTCACACCACATGTTAGTCCCAAAACCACCATTATCACTCTCCTTCCATTATACCATGATGGAGGGTTGGATAGCTGAATAGTTGGCATGTGCATACTGTATCATAAGGTCTGTCATTGAGTCAACTGGTGTGGTTTTAATCCCCAGGTTGTATGTGACAAGGATGTTTGTTTGTTGCAAGGATTAGGGTCGCCTGTCCAACCTCGTGGGTTTTCTCTGGGTACTCCGGTTTCATCCCACTGCTAAAGACCCCTACGCGCAAGCGAATTATTGAAATAAAATTAAACCATGTGTTAGTCCCAAAATGACCTGGTTTATGTTGAGTGGATGTTGAACCCCATTTCTCTATCATGCCATACTTTAACAACACATACTGTCTGTTGCCATTGTTTTGTAAAAACAGGAATTGTTTCGAGAGTACAGGATGCAACGTACATTACGGTCGTCCTGATTTAAACTAATCCAACGCTGACATTTAACAAGTGAGAGTGAACCGATGACATTCAAAAACAACACAAATCTCAATAGATTAAAACAAATATTTATGCTGAAGTAACTGGGACGTGTTTCAATTATTGTAAAGAAACATTTTGTAGTTGATGATGTTGCTACTTCATCATTTGTTCTGGAGGTGAAGTGGCATCGTTCTATAGTTTCACATCTATTTCATCAATATATAGAAAACTAATATTAATATCAATACAGATTTTATCTTCAAGAGAAAAAAGCGGAAGGGTTTTTTGTTAATTTTTTACATTAATTTTTATCTTAAAGAGAAAGAAGTAGATTTGTTTTAAAGAGGTCTTTTTTTTTTAGTTTTCATATTAGTTTTTTTTTCTTAAAGAGCAAAAGTAGAGGGTTTGTTTTAAAGTTTTGTTTTTAGTTTTTATATTAGTTTTTAACTTAAAAACTAATACATAAAGTAGAGGGTTTGTTTTGAAGGTTTTTTTTAGTTTTTATATTAGTTTTTAACATAAGAACTTAAAACATAAAGTAGAGGGTTTGTTTTGAAGGTTTTTTTAGTTTTTATATTAGTTTTTAACATAAAAACTTAAAGACAAAAAGTAGAGAGTTTGTTTTAAAGGGTTTTCATTTTGAAGAGTAAAAGAAGTTTCTAATCTTTAGTATGTTTTAATATTTTTTCCTGTTAAAGGGTGGGGGGGTAAATGAAATTTTATATGTTATATTGAGAATGGCTTCAGATTTTTTTTTAAATTAAAAAAACTTGAGTATCTATAAATGTTTTATTATATGTTGTATTGAGAATGGCTTCAGATTTGTTTTAAAAATTAAAAACTTGAGTATTTATAAATGTTTCATTAGTACATTTCCATCCAATTCCATGCCAACCAAATCAAAGATTCTACTAGGTCTACACCAGATTTGGACATAAATAGGGTTTAATGTTTACTCATGACTTGAAACAAACTAGGTCATTTCAGAACTAACATATGGTTCAATTTTATTGCAATGATTCACATGCGTGTAGGGGTCTTTTGCAGTGGAAGGGAACCGGGGGATCTGTAAATAACCCACAGCTCTGAACAAAATCCAAATATCAACACTAGGTTGTCTTCCGGCTTGGATTCAAAACAGGCTCATCAATTTTCTGTGTACCTCTGACCTTTTGAAGAACCCCAACCCCATACCAAAGTCAAATATTGATATCCAAAAATAAAATATATTAGTCCCGAAATAACCTATAGTTCCCAATTAAAATTGAGTGCATGCTCTCTCTCTGCTCCCAGGACCCAGGGTCAACAAAAACCCCTAAAATCCTTAAATATTTCAAAGCTATTCTCCACAATTTTCGGTGAGTTGAGGTAAGGTCCCCTCTCTCTCTCTCTCTCTCTCTCTCTGTCTCTCTCTCTCTCTTATTCCACCCCTTCCACCACTCTCTCAAATTGGACATGATTAGTTTGAGTTAAGTCCCTAGAAGGAACAAATAATTACACAAATGATCGAATCAATCACAAAAATACATGATCCCTCCCTCCCCCCTGCCTGATTGGAACCGACAATTCTTACTTAAATCAAATTATGGTTTTGTTGTAAGAGTAGGTGTCGATGATAAATAATTAAATCTAATTCCATCAACTTGTCCGATGTACTCGATGGTCAGATGAAATATTGACACAGAGAAATACAAGTAGTAGGACAAAACGACTGTCTGCAGCAGGAATTCCAATAATGTTCCAACGTTCTTCAGACGGACGTTGCCGGAAGCTCACATAATTCCCCTACTAATCCAAGATCTACTTTAACTTTTTTAATTTCCTGCCTTGAGTTAATCAACGCCAATTAGATTTAGTTTGAAGCCTCTCTTTTGACAGGGAGTCAGTAAATACATGGATAGCTGCGGGTTTTACATCAAGTCGTTTATGTCGCCCATTAAGAGGAAATGATGTTCAAACTATTTCTTTCTAACGCTCACTCAATGATTTGCACACAGCTTAAGAGGAAGAGTTTGTTGAAATGATTTCTTTATTTTATGTGATCAAACGACAGGTCATCAGATGTATGTTACGGATTAAAACACACAGGGGATCCACTATAACGAGAACCTTGCATACGGTTCAGATGGCAAAATATGTGGTATCTTAAAATCACAGATAATTTCATCCTAGGAGAATTTTTATTATTATTAATGAATTTATATAGGCATTCACATCAAATAACTAAGGGGGTTTAACATCCTGTTGTTCTGCTCCTAACCTGGGCTAATGAAGACGGGCATACGCAATATAGTGTGCTATGAGGGAAATTTTGCCATGTCAGCGACTGTATCGAATTCCAACTGCCAAGGGATAGTTTATATGCATGTCAATGTGTACACAAGATCTTGTTTTTTTGTCCCATCCAAATGACTAGACAGCTGTCCTTGTCAGGTCCTTGTTCCTGCATCACTGACAAGGGGAAACCATGTCGGAAAATGTGAATGAACTTTCTCAGCCATTGCAGTGATCAAAGACCCGAACTCCAGGCTAGCAAGACAGCGTCTTACCGAGTTAGCCACCATGGCCCCAAGAAAGAGAAGGCCAGATTTATTTGGCCAAGCGTATTTAAACTGCCTTATGAGTAGGAGAATTGTGTTTTTCTAATGGGGGGGGGGATGGCGGGTGTCAATCTATAGGTGAGTGATAAGCTGAAGCGCGAGTTAGAATGTCACCAGTCCATATTTTGGTGTATCAGAGGTCTGTCGATCCATGAACTAGATGTCCGGCTTTCAATCGCAAGATATATAAAGTTACCTGTCGAACTGTGTGAGTACTCTTCTTCATGCGTATTACCAAAGACCCTAGGTGCAAGGGAGCGAACACTACATTATGCCTATTGCCAAGGCCCTAGGTGCATGTGAGTGTTCTTGGTTTTACACCTAAGGCGAAAAGTGTATGTGTTGGTCCCAAAATTAGTTATTGCAATAAAGTGTACGTGTTATTCCAAAAATGAATTATTGCAATAAAAATGTACACACAAGTCCCTAAATGAATTATTGCAAAATCCCAAAATAAAATATTGCAATGATAAGTGTGTGTATTAGTCCCAAAGTGAATTATTGCAATAAAAGTTTATTTGTTAGTACCAAAATGAACTATTGCAATAAAAGTTTACGTGTTAGTCCCAAAATAAAATATTGCAATGAAAAGTGTATATGTATATGTTAGTCCCAAAATTAACTATTGCTTGAAAATGCCCATTTTAGTTGCCAAATAAATTACTGCAATAAAAGTGTATATGTTAGTCCCAAAACAAATTATTGCATTAAAAGTTTATATGTTAGTCCCTAAATGAATTATTGCAATAAGTAAAGATAAGATAGTACCAAAACAACTCAGTTAGTGTACTTGAGTGGACGTTAAGCTTATCTTAAATTCCTTCTCTTTTAGTTTAAGTGGCATGGTTTTGATTCCAAACTTGTATGAACAAGGAGAAGAGTCGTCTGTCCAACCTCAGAGATTTTCTCAGGGTCCTCCGGTTTCCTCCCACTACTAAACATCCCTATGCACTAGTGAATTGGGGGGTTGGATAGCCGAATGGTTAGCACATGCGTGCTGTATCATAGAGCCTGTTATTGTGCAACTGGCGTGGTTTCGAATGCACACTTGTACGTGACATGGAGAAGGGTTGCCTGTCCAACTTCACAGGTTTTCTCAGGGTCCTTTGGTTTCCCCCCACAGTTAGTCCCAAAAGGAACTAGTTTGTGTCAAGTTGACATTAAACCCCATCTCTCTCTCTCTCTCTCTCTATCTCTCTCTCTCTCTCTCTCTCTCTCTCTCTCTCTCTCTCTCATCTCTTTTTGATATATGGTTGAGTTAATGTATCTATATTTTATACATTATGTTGTTTAAAACGGTTTTCAGCTTTTGTTAGTCCAGATATATGGTTGATGCAGGATTTTAGATTGCTTCAAAAAGTCACTATAACTAAAGCCTTTTAAAAACTCTTCAGATTTTTGTGAATCTAGATTTACGGTTGACAAAGGATTTGAAATTGGTTGGCAAACGTTTTAATAATTTGATGTTTCCGTTTTATTTCTTTATCCAAATTTTTTCACCATTTAATGTGATGTTGTTGATTTTTCAGCTTTAAATTTCAAATTATCGTAAAACAGGAACTATTTAATGATAAAGCTGTCATTGAAGTGTATTTGAGTAATTGAATCCATATTTTTATTTTTTTTTTCAGTGGCAGAGTTCGCTCAGCAAATGGCCGCAGCTCACGAACACTTCTCAAAAGAAATCCAGTCCGTGATCGCATCATTTCGAAGACGTAATTACGAATTGAAAAAAGAAAGGTGATTAATTTTATGTTAGATTAGGGAACAAAACGTAAATAGCTTGGGTTTGTCAATGATAATAAGATTTCATCCAAGAAAGATAAATCGGTTCATGCTGCTCTCTAGTCTGTAATCAATTTCCATTCCTGAAGAAAATAACCAAGAATAGGTTTTCAAGACGTCATCTAATACAGTCTTTACTGTGAGTGAAAATGGAGACGATCTTCGAGTATTCACCATCCTAATTGCTGTCTTTATGTCATAGAAAGTATAAAAAGCAGTCCCACATATCGACAGTTTGATTAAGATAGAAAGTTGAAAATTGTATTTAAAGTAGCTAAGTCTCTTCGAAATGAAAATACAAATTATTTGTCAATTTAAATCAACATTGATGTTGTGATCTTACCAGGAAAACATTTAAGACAAAATAAACATGTATCATAATGCATTTCAGCGCCATTTGTAACAAGGGACTCGAAGAACGAGACTAGACATATTCCTCAAGTCGTGAAGCAACGTTATGTACAGCAGTTTGAGATTTTTTAATGTAAATCGCTATATGAAAAATTAATTATTAAGCTTACACATTGCATATGAAAGCTTATTGTTTCTGTTAAGATTATTATGTCTTTTTGTGTTTGTCTTTTCTGTAAATCGAATTTCTCAGAATCTAACCATATGATCTTTCTGAAACTTTAACACTCCCCACAAAATTGGTGGCAGCTTTTGATTAAATTTATTTTCAAAACGTTTTACGATTCCGAAATCACCTAATTTTATGAACGAAAAAACTTACAATGCATAGTCGTTAATTTGTGTTTTTTTGACGAACCGAACGTGGCATCATCTTGACTCTTGAAAAATCACTGGGGTTTTTGCGATATTTTACCTACAGACATGGGAGCTACATTTTCTGAATGGTTGAAGGAATGGATAAAAAAAACTTTTAGAGCTGAATTTTGATTTCAGTCAATTGATGGTCACCATTTTGAATTGGATATGCAAAACAGTAAAAAATCTGATTACAGCAATACAACTTTCAATTATTTTTTTTGCCCAGTTTAAATATTTCACACTATATTGAGTCTGATAGCTTCACGATTTTTAATAATTATTTCTTCTTGTTGAGATTCTTCATGACACTTGACATGTGACAGGAAGTGGCTGTGAATATGTAAAAACAGGAAATTTTGTCTGATTGAAATGTTTAGTACCGTGATACTTTCATCTGTTTGACGAATCGCCTGTTAAGCCTCGTGGGTTTTCTCCCGGTACTCCGGTTACCTCCCACTGCTAAAGACCCCTGCGCGCAAGCGAATTATTGAATTAAATTAAACCATATGTTAGTCCTGAAATGACCTAGTTTGTGTCGAGTGGACGTTAAACCCCATTTCTCTCTCTCTCTTTTTGACGAAGTCAGTAACACCTGACGTGAAGTGATGTCTGGTTGAAACATTTCCCTTTTTAACTCATTCAGATTTTGGACAATTTTGTTTTTATTAAAGTCACGTTATTTTATTTAATTTTTTCTAAAACTGCAAAAAAATTGAAATCAGGTCAAATGTTGATGATGAGCATGGTCTGGATATGTTAATTAATGTCTAATTGATAGTTTATATAACATTTCAGGCCTAAAGAAAGACGTGCAATAGGCAGATTTACCTCATGAATGTTTAAAGTGACACCATTCAATTATTTTTTTAAAAAATGTGCAGAACTTTCAATTAAGGTCAAATGTTCATCACAAACGATTAAGCTGGTCAGTGGGAGCTTATTTTTCAAGTTTTGTAAAAATCGGTTGGTAATCAAACGTACTGTGCAACTTAAACAGAAAATTTTGCACCTTTGAAATGTTTACCCTGATAACCTAGTTAATAATTCTGTTCTCTTTAAGATTGTTGACAAAATCAATAACATCTGAAGTGCCTGGCTGTTTTTTCTTTGGCACTTTTTGACTGATATAATTTGTAACTAATAATGATGAATTTTGCCCGGTTGAAATGTTCCTCGTTATAACTCAATAATTCGTTTTCTTTTTGAGATTCTTTATATAACCCCATGGTATTGACGACACTGATCAGCAGTGAAAATTCACTAGGCCGCTACAATCACCGATGAGGATGACATCAACGCGACTTAATGAGTCCCCAGTATTAACTTTTTTCCTCTGACAAATAAATTCTAAAACATTTTTTTGAAGTAAATAAAGACGTTTGAAGTATTTGTAGTTAAAAAATATTTCCTATTTAGTGTAAAATAGGTAAAAGTCATCATTTTGCTCAAAGCAGTTACGTGTTATGCCCAAAGCAGTTACGTGTTATGTAAACAACGCACGCACCATTGAGCCAATGACTGATGCCATGTGATGTCATTGCACGTGTTGAAGACAGTCATCTGTGACAGAGATATTATTAGTAATTCTCTGTGAAACAGATTGGCATTTGACAGGAAGTGACCATGAATATGAACGCTTTATATCTGCTGTGCAGATCTAGTTATCATTATTATTAATTAAATGATGACACCATATTCTTATTTGAAAAACATGTGCTATAAATACTAACGATGTAGACTGGAAAAACCAGACGCTGGAGATTGTATTGCTGTATCTTTAGTGGTGAGAATTTCAATAAAATTTACATATTGTGATAAATTGAACGATTTATTTCAGACCTGTTGATACAGAAAGTACGATATTTACGGCCTGGGAAAGTTTATTACATGAGTCAGAGATGGATGCTCAGGTAAGTTATCCTTATCGCATCCACTCGGCAAATCTTGACAGATTCCGGAACCTCCAGAACCAACATCTAGTCTCAGCTGTATGACGTATTCTGCCATATTGGAACTACTTTAAAGGTCCCGGATGAAACATGACTGCAACCATGGTGTCTTGGAACTACTTTAAAGGTCCCAGATGTAACATGGCTGCACCCATGGTGTCTTGTTTGTTTGTAATTTCCTGTTAAAGTAAACTGGTAACCGCATCGCAAATGTATGGGCGTAGGTACATGTCACTTACTGTCATATAGCCGAGACTATATATAGGTTCCGAAATCTGTCGAGAATAGCCGAGTGCATCTCGGCCACATGTAAATTATCATCATGTCATCCAGTACAGGTAAACTATCAACATGTCGATCATCCAGTACAGGTAAACTATCCTCATGTCATCCAGTACAGGTAGACTATACTAATGTCATTCTGAACAGGTGATCTATACTCAAATCATCCCATACAGGTAGGCTATCCATATGTCATCCTGTAGCCTACAGGTATGCTATGGAATGGATAATCAAGACTCTGTTGTTTATTGTAACGATTTTAGTCATGATGATCGAGGCTAATCTAAAATTCAAAAGCTATAATCTTAACAGAGTAGAGCAATTTAACTGATATTTTCAGCATATTTTATTTATTGTTTAACTATTATCTAATTTCCCATGATGCTCCTTTAAGCAACTTTCATTCATTTGTAACTTGGGTTGTTGAGTAGACAATTGGGATAAGGCGTGGTATTGTTCCTTTACCCAGCTTGAACATGGAATTTATCCGGTTTCCTCCCACTGGTAAGGACCGCTACACACAATCGATTTATTGAAATGAAATTCAACCACATGTTAGTGTTGAAATGACTAGTTTGTGTTGAGTGGATGTTAAACCTCATTTCTCTATTTGTATCTAACTGTAAATGCCAATATTTTTCAGGCTCATCTGGATGCAGCGAGTTTACTTATAAAGAATGTATACACACCTCTAGAAGAAGTAGCAGAACATAAACGAAGCCAAGCTCAGCGTCTTTGTTCATTTCGCGAAAATTTCGAGACAATTTTACAGAAGTCTGAAAACAAAATGAATTTAGTAAGTTCCTATTGAGATACTCTGGATGCGAGGAATTGGCCTATGAAATGATCTGTTGCAGGAGTTCTGGGTGTCCTCTGCAAGGAACTGTGGGTAAATCCCTAAAAGCATCAACGCTGATTGATTAATCAATGTCTGACATCATACGCTCAAAAGTTGCCCGTAAACCCCTGACACGACCTCCCACTTGACCTTAATTCTAACGAGACCAAGCCTTACCCTTACCCACTTCACCAACCTGGGTACATTTTATTGTGGCTTAATTGGTGTGGAAAATTATTTATTTTCTCAAAAATGCAAATGACGCTTGTTTACGTCCTGCTTTTCTGAAGATACTGGGCTAATGTTGATGAAAACCACATAAAATGCAAATGATATACAAAGACTTCAGTTGAACCACAGATTTATTTCAGTGTGTGTTTAAAGCTGTATTTAGTCTAAGAGAAACCTCCGGGATGTTTCAAGCACCGAGTTAATTACTGGTTTTTGAGTGTAATATCTGTTTGCTTAATTATATGTCATGCATACTAGCATAGAACTGTGCGCGATATAAATTATTATTATTATTTATTCTTCTGTCCTTCCTCGAGGGCCATAGACGGTTAGATTATAGTCAATATCAAAGTTGATGTCTGGATGGAGATGGGGCCTTGGGCTCAAAAATTATTAATGTAGATAAATAATTGTATAGAATTTAAAGAATGCATGAATTGATGTTACAAGAAGATTACCCCCTTTCCTTGTTTTTTTTATTATTGAACTTGATTTGATTATTGTACTTGTATTGATTGTTGTACTTGTATTGATTATTGTTCTTGTATTGATTATTGTACTTGTATTGATTATTGTTCTTGTCTATCAAGAAGCTTTAGTGATGTGGAGGCGGCATGACGTCATTTTGGTGAAGCCATAGACGCAATATTGGTTAATCAAAAACAGCGTCTTTCTGATTCTGTTAATGATAATGTTGGGCTGATCCAGGTACCCGTCTAAAGTGAAAAAAAAAATATATTCTTGGAGAGAAAATCATTTTGCCTGCTAGTCAACAAAATAAAGTGCCCCAATCTGCATTTAATTAATTGTTCGCAAATTGATATCTTTAAATTGACTATAAAGGATAAAAAAATGTTAAATTCAGTGTGATAAATAATGTCTAGCGCCACTGTAAGACTAGTCACTGTGCTTTAGGGATATTCCCCCCCCCAAAAAAAATCCCCCAAAACAAAATGCAAGATATTTTCGAGCCGTAAAGGATGCATGTTCCTGAAGCAACAACCAGGATTTTACACACCTTGGTATGATATAGTCTACGGAAAAAGCCAGCCTTGTCTTGTTTGTGACTGACACCCCCCCCCCCCCCCCAACAATCCTCGCTACGCACGCATTGAGGACAACATATTTGGTGACACTTTTAAGCGATTGTGTAGCGAAAAAACGCAAGGCAAAATCAACTAGAAATGACATTTGTTGCATTAAAAGAGTTTGTTACATTCTTTGTTGCAGTTTCATATGTTCATATATATAATATTTCCAACAAAGAGATGTAAAAAATGAAAAACAGCCAAGTTCAAAGCGGAGCGAACTCAATAATTGTATATTAGATCTTTGAAGCTTTATAATTACAAATATACTGTTTATGTTTTTATATAATAAATGATATTATATTTAATACACTCAGTTGTTTGCATAAAAATTGCAGAAGTAGTATCTAAACGGCAAATTTAATTTCACCAAAACATGAAATAGACACAATTTATGTTGATATAATATGACATACCAAGCGGGGCGATGCGAACAATTTTATTAAAAATGATAATTACAGTTGTGTTTAAAGGGCCCATCTCAACTTAATTTTGGAGAATAAAACTGCTTAATTTTGTGTGTGTAAAGCCCTTAAAATCCTTTACCTTTGGGCAGAGAAAGTAACTAAATGTATGTGATACGTTTTCAAACCACTTAAACCCATCCATCTTTATCTGGAAACGGAGACCGATGTCCCAAGCAGTATTATACGGTCTCTGGATAAAACCAGACTTTTATATTATAGAAAATAACGTGAAGGTGAAATTTACCGTTCATTATCAAAAACATCACATAGGTCATGCACTACATGTATGTATAGATCCACAAAGGAACGGCATAGATTATCAGGTCACCAAACGAAAAAAAAATTAATCGATAAGCCGTTGACATCAAAATGACGCAATATTTTGAACTGAAACTTTGAGACAAGGGAAATACACCATTCTTCTATGTTTTGGCGCTTAAATTTCATATACACACACTTTTGTTTCTGAGACTGTTATAATCCTGGATGTTCCCTTTAAATTGAAATATCGGAAGTTTATACAAAATTGACAAAAAGGGTAAATTTGGATATTAATCTGAGAGAATTTTCTACTGTAGTTAAGGCAATAAAACCACCGCACATCCACATTGTGAACTCAACTAGGTTGCTTGTGGGAAATGTCCCAATACTGAAAACCGAAATAATGTAACAAAAAAAAAAGTTAACGCCCTGAAGCCGCCATACTTGTTTCCAATTTGTGAAATAAGTATGGCGGACATGGAGGCTTATGACCTGGAAAGGTTAGCCGATCTCACTTCCAATTTGTTTCTTATGAGCCAGCTATACACATCCAGCTATATTCTCTTCACACAGTTCACTGATTGCTGTATTTTTCCCCAACAGTATACCAATATACTGGCATCAATCGTCATAATGATAAAATAATGTCATGTCGTCTCCAGTTCATTAAAGCTTCTTCTTGTCTATATTATTTTACTTGTTTATATTATTGTACTTGTTTATTGTATTGTAATTGTTTATTGTATTGCATTTGTACTTTGATTATTGTACTTGTTTATATTACTGTACTTGTTTATTGTATTGCAATTGTTTATTGCATTGCATTTGTACTGGTTTTGATTATTGTACTTGTTTATATTATTGTACTTGTTTATTGTATTGCAGTTGTACTTGTTTATATTGTTGCAATTATTTATTATTATTTATATTATTGTGCTTGTTTATATTGTAGGCTCAAGTTGCTTATAAAGAAGCCTATCAAACCTATTCCAGTGACTCAAACCCATCAAAAGAGGAGGCTAGAATGTGTTTATTTAATGCTCATAACGATTATGTTCTACAACTACGCTCATCTAATAGATTAGTACAAGAATTCCAGGAAGCGGTGCCACAAGTTTTAGAGGTAAAGTTAATCTGATTAAATCACAGATCCTATTTCGTTTCGTTTTGTTTTTATCGTTCAGGGGGTGTTGGATGGCCGAATGGTTAGCGTGCACACGCTGTATCATATGGCCTGTCATTCAGTCGACTGGCATGGTTTCGAATCCCCGGTTGTACGTGGCCAGGAGTAGGGTTGCCTGTCCAGCCTCGTGGGTTTTCTCCAGGTACTTCGGTTTCCTCCCACTGCTAAAGACCCCTACGGGCAAGTGAATTATTGAAATAAAATGAAACCATATGTTAGTCCCAAAATGACCTAGTTTATGTCAGTAGAGGTTAAACCCCATCTCTCTCACTCTCTGCACGTAAAAGGTCCCTTGACAGTTGGAAGTCGATATAAGAGGAGGCCATAGCGCTGCTGCCCAGGCAAAATTTCCCTCATAGCACACTGTATGGTGTATGCCCATCTTCCATTAGTCCAGGTTAGGTGCAGAAGAGTAGGACGTTAAACCCCATTTCTCTCTCTCTCATTAGCCTAGTTGAAGCAGACAAGTAGGACATTAAACCCCAATTCATTTATTCAGATTAGGGATGCAATATTTTTAAATCAATCATGGAATAAACAAGGGAATTCAGATATAGATTTTTTGACAGTAATGATAAATTCCTGAAATTAATATTAACCTTTTAACACCTAGCTGCTGCATGTTAATATATTCACTTCCTTACTTCCTTGAAATTTATTAGAACAGTCTGAAACTTCTGCTCCCAGGACCCAGGGTCAACAAAACCCCCTAAAATCCTTAAATATTTCAGAGCTATTCTCCACAATTTTTGGGGAGTTGAGAGAACAGCAGTTTCGGAGAGTCCAAGTGCTAAAGGGTAAAACTCTTGGGTTTCTGTCCAGTCCTCAAGTTTCTTTCCACTGCTAAAGAACCCTTTGGGGCCAGCCATTTGTTGAAATGAAATTGTACCATGTGTTAATTCCAAAATGATCTGTTTTGTTGAGTGCATGTTAAACCCCATTTCTCTCTCTTTCTTCTTTCTCTCTCTCTCTCTCTCTCTCTCTCTCTCTCTCTCTCTCTCTCTCTAACTTTATATGTTATATACACACCTCTCTCTCTCTCTCTCTCTCTCTCTCCCTCTCTCTTTTCTCTCTGTTCCTCTCACACCATGTGTTTGCTGGCAACCTATATTTTTGTTGTATTGTTTTTCAGGAACTAGAAGAGATTTATATAGATACGAGTAATACCATTAATGTAGCTATTGAAAGTCTAGCTTTACTACTTCTCACAAAGGTAAGTGTCGGGGGAATAAGATCAATCTCCTTAAAATACAGATCTATATTACGTTTTGTTGCATCGGGTTGTTGGCGTGTGATACACAACTGTGGGTATCCTACTAGAGACAATGAACAATGCTGATTGGTGAATCAAATGTCTGATGTAATAGGATCAAAAGCCACTTGTATGACTACTGACAACACCTCTCACTATAACTGGTCTGATTTTCATATAGTAGAGGACATCAAAAGTATAAAAAAGCGGAACGATTTATAGATCTGTATTTTAATAAGTTTGATCTTTGCTAGGATGCCTCCCCCTCATCCTACAATGTATGTCCACGCGATCAACCCCTCAGCCCCCTCCCAGTATGCCACTATAGATTTTACTTCTTTATTACCAGTACTGTATTGAACGTGATCAGAGGGTTGTGTGGCCGAATGGTTTAATGCGTGTGCATTCTATCACAAGGTCTGTCGTTAAATCCAGTTGTGAGGTTTTGTAAGTGACAAGGAGTGAGTCACCTGTATGGCCGCAGCACCACTGTCTGGGCAAATATCACTCATAGAACACTGTATGGCGTATTCCCGTCTTCATTAATTAAATCAGTTGGAGCAAAAATGTAAGATGTTAAACCATATTTCGTTGCATGTTTCTGGACTCCATTTCATTGAGAGTTGTCTCCCATTAAACATAATATATACAAGTAAATTTGTTTTCTTCAATTCTCTTTTGTATCGCCAGGCTAATGAACAACATCGAAGATTTGAAGATTTACTACAGATATGTCGTCAAGTGAATCCTCAGTTAGATATTTCATTCTTTGTTAAAGTTGTTACCCCTGATGCTCCACCATATCAGTTGTCTTTCCATAATTATCAACCCGCAGATTTGACTGTTACGTCACTAACTAACTCAGAGGTAAGAAAAATAATTTTGTTCTTATTGATGAGGGGAGTTTGTGTGATCACTTGCTTAACCTCGTGGGTTTTCTCCGGGTCCTCTAGTTTTCTCCCACTGCTAAAGATCAATACATGCAAGCAAATTATTGAAAGTGTACCAGATGTTAGTGCTGAAAGGTGTCCTGTTCACCTTTTAATCCCATCTCTCTCTGGGTGGTTGGGATGGCCTAGTGGTCTAGAATGCCGCGCTTCGACCTCTAGCTGGCCGGTCACCTCTGGCTTGCGGCTGTGGTTTCGAGCCCTGGTGTGAGCGTATGTGGTAACCGCCTCAAAACTCTGGGGGTAAATGGGTTGGTTGAGAATTCATTTAGGGGTGAGCGGTGAGAAAAGGTTGAGAAACGTGGGAGTAGGGTCTTCTGTCCAGCCTCTTGGGTTTTCTCCAAGTCCTCCGTCTCCCACTACTGCAAATGAATAATTGAAAGTTGTTCCATATGTTAGTCCCGAAATGACCTAGTTTGTGTCAAGTGGACATGAAACACCAAATTCTTAACTTAAGTCTGGAAATGCTTATTTGAGAACTCTGGTCAGGATATTTTCAGGCCCAGATCCAGGATTTTGTCAAGGGGGGGGGGCACACATTGGAGCAAAGGGTAATATGTTGCAACCTTGGATGGCTTGGGCGGAGACAATGCGAAAATCATGTTTATATCATCTATTAAAAAGAGCAGATATGTGAACTACAACAGTAACAAAGCAAACGAAAATGAAAATAAACTCTGTCACTGGGGCTGAGGGGGGGGGGCACGGCCCCCTGGGCCCCCTCCTGGATCTGCGGTTGATTTGAGCAAAACTGCCCTTACATACAGAACGATAAACGAGATAATACTGGAAGGGTATGTGAAACTAATGAGATTAAGCTCACCTGTCAGGAAGGAAATCATGGATCGAATTTCATTCTTTCAAATCAGTGGGACTATTTAGATGCCTGTTTCTCTTCACAGCAAAATAATAAGTTTTCTAATGATAACATTTTTCTAATGGATAATTACTAATTGGTCGTCGTTCGCAGAAACCCATCTACTCATGCTAACAAATTGACGCTTAGATTAAAATGAGATTTTTTGTCTAAATTCATAGTTTGTACTAAAAGACCTGGCTATATGAGTTCACAAATCAATATTCTCAGATTTAAGTTAAGAATTTACTCAAAATTGTTCGCCTTATTTGAACTATAGTATAGCCCTTTATAAAACGTTTGTTGTTTTAATGTATACATGGATAAGAAACGTTATGCAAATTTTTGTGTTTCTGGATCAAAGCTATTTCCTAACAATGATTGAAAGATGAGTGAATTCCTAACTTAAGTGGTTAGCAAGCATGCGCTGTATCATTGAGTCAACTGGCGTGGTTTCGAATCCCCGGTTGTAATATGTGGCAAGAAGTGGGGTTGCCTTTCTCTGGGTACTCCGGTTTCCTCCTACTGCTAAAGACCCCTACGCGCAAGCGAATTATTGAAATAAAATCAAACCATGTGTTAGTCCCGGAATGACCTAAATTGTGTTGAGTGGAAGTTAAACCCCATTTCTCTCTCTCTCTCCTAACTTAAGTCTGAAAATGATTTGTGAACTTAGGGCCTGTTGCCGTAACTATGATATAGGCCTACAGATTTTACTTCCACTGGACCATATCGAATTGCAACTGGTAAGGGATTTAGTTTTTATACTATACGAACAACTAGACCTTTGTCAGTCAAACCATCCTGCACAAATGCAATGGGCAAACCATGTCGGAAAGTCCTGGTAAACTTTCTTAGCCAATGCCTAGGGATTTACATTCAATGGTTTCTGTTTTTACTGTAATTTCTAATCAGTTATGTTCAGCAAAATATGCGAATCCAAACTGAATGGCAGTCATTGGCAGTCTGTTTATTCCGGACTGTGGGGTGTTTTGCCTCATTCATCAAGTCGCTTCATTACAAATGGCACTTGAAAGCATTCTGGTGGGCAATTCAAAATTTTCATTTTATCATAAATATTTGATATCGGCATCCCATCTTTTCACGGTAAGATAAAAACATCAATGTCAGTGTCAACCTATCATTGTATTATTACAGGAACTTGTGTTTCTATGGTTACAGGAACCTGTGTTTCTATGGTTACAGGAACTTGTGTTTCTATGGTTACAGGACTACATGTATGTGTTTGTACTATTACAGGAACCTATGCAGAATCAGATAATATATGATCGTTATACGGAGAACACGTTAAAGGAGAGACGTATGGTATTACAGAGAGAAGGAATCGAACTCGCATCATACATGAAGCAAAACCAAGATATAACTAATACATTGATTAACGTCTGTCAGAGGTAATTATATTTTATACGTCATGTCTTTCCTCATGTAGGTCCGTTCGTCAGTTTACATTAATTATCGTCTATCAGAGGTAATTATATGTCACGTCCTTTCTCGTGTAGGTTTGTCAGTTCACATTAATTAACGACTGTCAGAAGTAATTGTATACCTAGATTATTTTTATACTAATCTGCTTGTAAAAAAAAGCCGAACTCGTGGGTTTTCTCTGGGTACTCTGGTTTCCTCCCACTGCTAAAGACCCCTATGCGGAAGCGAAATATTGAAATAAAATTACAAACCATATGATAGTCCCAAAATGACGTTAAACCCCATTTCTCTCTCTCTTTCTTTGTAAAAAAAACTTGTCCGGCCTGTAAATATTCTCTCAGTGTCCTTTTTATTCCAATCTTTGGATTTCGAAATTATTGCAGTTAGAAACTTTTCTGTACAAGTTGTGGTACTCAGTTTGAATAAAATGGTTTCCTTTCTCATATTTCCAAGTAGGCCTACTAAAATTTGAATTATAAGAATAATGTGAACATTTGTTTAGCGCTGGTCTTTTGTGAGAGCAGAGGAGCAGAGCTTACTGTGTAGATACATCCAAAGAAATCTTTAGACAATTTCATGGAGCAAACTTGTTTTCCTGTTATTAATATGGCTGATTTAAATTCCAATAAACCAATCAGTGGTTTGCATTCCACACAGAGACTGGAAGGTTGGGAGAAAATTCTGAAAATTTAACTGAAACAGACCCATTTTCCAGCTATTCTCGGCTGTAAATTAAGCAACTTGTGGCTTTGTAACCAAAATCCCATTTTATGGCGACCTGAATTTCAATCATCCAATCAGACGTTTTATGCTGCATTCACAAATGATAATCGATGCCCAAAAAATTTTGCACAATGTAGAATGGCTCCAGATAAAATGTTGCATTCCATAGTCAATTCAGTACAAATTTGTGGTGTTTAATTTTTTTTCCACTTGCAACTGTCTCCTGGTTCGTATTCCTACAACACCACTATTTTTATATGTCAGTTAAACAGTTGTCCAAGTCAAATTCAAAAGCGTTCTCTTTTGTTCTGTTTTAATTATGCCTGATTTGATGCCTGTCATTGTCCATGACAGATGCCCTATTCCCAAACAGCAGCAGATGGGAAAAATTTCACTATATAAAGGGAGACAACTAACACCTACCTGTGAATCATATGTATCTTGTTATATAACAGTGTCGTTAGCAATATCCTTGTGACCTGTGTTTCCCATTTTGAGAGTTTTTGTTAATATTGTTTCATGAAAACAAGATGATTGGTGTAGTAATTCTTCTCTCTCTCTCTCTCTCTCTAGCCTACTCTTATATCGAATTCCAACTGCCAAGGAATCTTTTAAGTGCATGTCAGTGTATACACAGGTCCTTGTGTCCTTATCAGACCTGGGACCTGTTTCACAAAATTTTAACTAAGATAAAATCGAAATCTGTCTCTCTCTATCTCTTTCTCTCTCTCTCTTTCTCTCTCTCTCCCCCACTCTCTCTCTCTCTCTTGGGGTTTATGGTCTGTTATTACATATCTGTCTACTGCACTCTTTTAGGTTTGGCACTGAATTTGTTTTCCAATCCTGAACACTTGAGATAGAATGTTTTCTCTGCTATAATTCAATTCGATATTAATTAGTAATTGAGCTTTTGGCAAAGAACGCTGTATATTATATAATGTGTTATTATTATATTAATCAGCAAGTTATGATGGATTTAACAGCGAGGAACCAGATAATCGCTTCTTCGTCTGTTTTATTATAAATGGTGTTTGTTTTCTTTTAGTTTGAATGAAATGTGGCTTTATTTACATTTAAAGATAATATCTTTTCTTTTTTTTTGCGAAAGAATTGGCAGTGAATTGAATTATTAAAGATGAGATTTGATACTGAACATAGAGAGACAGAGAGAGAAATGGGGTTTAACGTCCACTCGACACAAACTAGGTCATTTTGGGACTAACACATGGTTTAATTATATTTCAATAATTCGCTTGCGCGTAGGGGTCTTTAGCAGTGGGAGGAAACCGGAATACCCAGAGAAAACCCACGAGGTTAGACAGGCGACCCTACTCCTTGCCGCGTACAACTGGGGATTCAAGATACTGAACATAGAATAAACAATATATGCATACTGTGATTCAATTTATCAGTGGGCGATTGGATGGCTGAACAGTTAGCATGTGTGCATTGTACGTGATGAGGAGTAGGGTCAACTGTCCAACCTCATGAGTTTTCTCCAGGTCCTCCGGTTTCAGACAATTGCTTAAGACCTCTACGCACAAGCGAATTATTGAAATAAAATTGAACCATATGTTAGTCCCGAAATGACCTAGTTTGTGTCAAATGGATGTTAAACCCCATTTCTCTCCCACTCTCTTTATGGAATTATCTGATTTAACCACACATCCCACTTTGTTCCTATTTTACAGTTCAAAATTTTGTTTTGCTTGTCTTCACTACACTAGGATCATGAAGAGTTGCTATATAACCGCCATGAGGGATTAGCCAATTAAACGGCGTGCCATGCACTGAACTGTGGTTAAACAACAAGAAACGTCATAGCTGATTGATTAATCAATGTCTGACGTGACCTTCCAGTACAACTTATCAGATCTTCATGCAGTGTAGGCCATCAAAAATACAAAAACATAAAACAAATTATAGATCTGTATTTTAATCAGGTTGAGAAGAATTGGTTTAGTTGCAGGTTGCAAAATTCCCAGGAATTTTGGGAATTTTCCGTGAATTTGGGGAATTTTAAATTTGGTGTCATAAATTGAAACCTGTGTCACTATTAATGAGTTGCAAGTGACAGTAATATTTTAATAACTAAAAAATACAAAACATATTATCTGATATGTCATATATACCAAGATAGTTTGTTGAATTCTTCATACACAAGTTACACACTCCTTAATTAATGCTCAAAGTTAGGTAACTCCGACATTTCATCATCTTCAAAATCTGAAATTTCTGTGCTGGAAGGATCGTTGTCAGCTTCGAAGAGTTTCCAGTTAGATATATGTTATATTTTTTTGTATACCTTTGAGAGCAGAATTTACATAAATTTATCTCTTTAGTTTTACCATCTGGAACACAACTAACATGGTTAAATAAGTTTTAATAGTTTATATAGATGAAAGTAAAAGAGAAAAATGAAATTCCAGTAAATAATTATAATTTCAGCATTTTTCAGACTCAGAAACAAAGCAGAGACTTAATAAAGATGATATATAGGCCTACATGTGTTTGAATATCGGTATTAATTGAGTTGAATCTACATCTATAACATATTGCAAGTAAGAAACAAAGACCTCTTTGTTAAACATGTTTCTCAACCCTCGACAGAATATTCACACTCGTGTGTATTTATTTATTTAACCTTTATGAGTAGACGGTCGTAAAACTATCACCAATTTATCTATACAGATTATTAAAGCTCCTACACATGTTCCGAGTTTCGAGACCTGGTTCCCTGATCTTGTACATGTGTTCTAATTCTTTGGTTAGTGAATTGAAACCTGATCGTTGTCTGTGGGGATGGAGAGAGATTATATGGTAAATGATGCCCAGGTGTTGGTGTATACCTGAAATTAAAGGTAGATAGATCGTTAACAGGTGTGTTTATCTCAGGTGACATGATGATACTTAAAGGTGTAACAACGAGATAAATAGAAGGCGTTATCAGTTAATAAAACATAATAAATAAGAGTATTATAAAACAGTAATATGGGCCCTGTTTCTCGAAATTTTAACTAAAGATAAAATCCAAATTTTAGTAGATACTTCAATTTTAATTGGCTATGGCGGCTAAGCACTAAAGTCAATTTAATATCATCCAATCAAATAACGAAAATTTGGATTATATCTTAGTTAAAATTTTATGAAACAGGCCCCACGTCTGAAACAACACAGAAATCATACCACCTGTTAAAATGGCTGATTAAACATGATTCATATTTCAAACATTATTTATTTTATGGTTGTCAGACCTCACTCCTGCTTGTTCATCAGGAATTAATGATGTGGTTTCCCCTTGTCAGTGGTGCAGGACACAGGGCCTGATAAGGACACAAGGTCTGGTGTATTCATTGACATGCACGTAAAAGATCCCTTGGCAGTTTGAATTCGATATAGGAGGAGGCCAGAGAGAGAGAGAGAGAGAGGAAGACACAAACTAGGTCATTAGGGGTTTCACAGGCGACCCGAAACCATGCCAGATGACTCAAGGACATCCTTTATGATACACCATGCACATGCTAACCATTCGACCATCCAAGCCCCCTTGTTATTACAGACAAATGAAATTAAATGGGGTTTAACGTCCTACTCTTTTGCACCTAACCTGGGCTAATGGAAGACGGGCATACGCCATACAGTGAGCTATGAGAGAAATTTTGACTGGGCAGCGGCGCTATGGCCTACTCTTATATCGAATTCCAACTGCCAAGGGATCTTTTACGTGCACTCCAGTGTGTACACAGGACCATCTCATTGAGCATCCCAAATATTTCACAATTCAGCATCCTCTCAAGATTATCTTTATCTAAATCTTTAAACATACATTATGCAAGAGCTAAATCTGCCTATTGCAGGTCTTTCTTTGGGTCTGAAATGTTTTCTAAAGTATTAATTAAACATTATAATTAACTGATCCAGGCCTTAATCAAATCTGGATGGCATCAGATTTCTCCGATATTAGATAGATTAAAACGGTTCAGCGATACTTTGATTTAATCAAATATGGAGTAGCGAGACATAGCTTCGATCAACCAGTACAGTAGTTGAAGTTATTGCACAGGTCTTTCAAACCTTCAAAGGCTAATAATCTTGGCTTGCAGTAGAGTAATTTGAATGAAATTTTCAAATTATTCATTTATCTACTTTCGAACTATTATAGCAAGAATTTCTAGTTCCTTATCTGTATCTTTAAATGCTAATCATTTTCTAATCGGCGTGAATAATTACACAATTTTTTATAGTTGTATCTCTATAGACTCAAAAAAAAAACATTTGCGAGAATTTGTTAAAGTTATTTCTCTTAGAGATAATTCCATTTGAACGATCTTGTTAAGCAAGTAAATCTTTAGAGAATATCATTCAAATTTTGTACGTATGACAACAGGTCATGCCTGACAAAAAAAAAGAGATACATCATTTATTTATGAAGAAATTATTTCTTATAGATTAAGTGTGGAAAAGTTAGACCTTCAAGCCAGGAACCAGCAATGATAATAAATAAATAATTTGATATCTGGATTTCATATTGTATCAAGAACAGATTATCGCATCGTCAGGTTATATGTCAGTAATCTTCTTGTATTAAAAACAGATCATCCTATTCATGGCTGCCACAAAGGCTTTCATTTCATCGTTTTACTAGCCAGTCAATTTTTGATGTTTTTAATTTACTTGGGAACCACAGTGGAGTTCTGGTGTTCGATCCCTGGATTGGACCGAGAAAGTTTATCCAGATTTTCCGTCATGGTTCCCCCATATCAGTGGTGCAGCAAGCGGGCCTGGAAAGGATATAGCTGTTTAGTCATTCAGACTGGACAGAAAACTGAAGTCCTGTGTACCCATTGCTGTACACGTAAGATCCCTTGGCAGTTGGAAATTGATATAAGAGTAGGCTGTTAGTGCTGCTGTCTGGGCAAAATTCCCCTCGCAGCACACTGTATGACATATGCTTGTCTTCATTTGCCCAGTTCAGAGCAGAACAGTAACATGTTAAACCCCATTTCATGTCATTTTTAATTCAATTTCAGGTTGTTAAGACAAGAATGAAACTATTTTTAGGCATTATTCCCATATACAACATAAGAACCATTAACTCCCTTGATGCATTTAAATCTCAACTAAAGATGCTCTTGTTTACAGAGGCGTTTCCGTAGTTCAATTGAGAAAACTTGAAAAGCGCAATAGAAACTTCAATTTTAGTATTATCGCGCTATATAAATAGAGGATTATTATTATTATCATTTTTATATGTATAAATAAATTAAACTGTTTTTTATTTTGTCTTGAAAGAGTAGACCTCTAACTCTATATCTTCCATAAAATCATAGAATTTGAAATTAAAATCACAAATTAGAATTCAGTATTGGTCAATTTCAATCCTTATTGATGTTGTTATTTTACCGAGAAAATATGGGATCTTATCTTAATATCCGTCAAAATCATGTATATATATGTTTTCGGCCACCATTTGTAGTGAACGAAGATAAAATGTCCTACAAGAGAATGCCAGGGGCAGATCCAAGATTTTCAGAAAGGGGGGCGTGCTGCACCTACTTGGGAGTGCGAAAACCTGGCTGGTGATTTTTGAGTGGACAAAAAGGCCACAAGGACTAATTTCATACTAGTATTGTAAATTATGATTTCCAACCTAAACTATTTTTGTTCTCCTTTCCCGCAAGAATATATGGAGCTATAAATTGTTTGCCACCACAAAAAATAGAGAGGGCGTGTGCCGGGTGTGCCCCCCTCTGGATCTGTGCCTGAATGCAGAAGTAATTAGTACTTACTAATCACAAACGATAAAAGAATATTTGTTGAAATGTCGTGCTAATTGTGTATATAAACAATGATTGTTTTCCATATAAATTGTGATATGTTTTTTAATGTGCTCAATAATGGCTAAATTCCGCTCAAGGATTACAAAGAGCTGTAATTAATTAAAAAGACCCACTGTATATACAGTGAAAGCCTTGTTACATGCAAACCAAGAGATTGTAAAAAGGTCTTACATTCATTTCATTGTGGAATTTCTATATTATTATATATGGGTTACGGCAGCTGCTATACACAGTGAAATATTTTATAGTTTTTGTTGTGGTGGTCTTTTATATATTCTTATCTTCACTGTTTGATGCTGGTTGAATTCCATTAAATTTACTTTATCATTATTAGTTTATATATCAGTAATGGCATCCCTTGTGTTTCTGCTGTCTCTGACGAGCCTTTTATCTTGGGAAGCCTTACCATATCTTACATCTCCCAGGAATGAATAATAACCAGGTATTAATGTATATTTATATTGTTCTGTAGGAGATAGTGTTCTCGGCAAGCAGACTGTAAAGTTAATATCTATTTCATTAGAAAATAAATTTCAACAATTTCCTTTTTTTTAGGGGGTTGGGTGGCCGAATGGTTAGCGTGTGTGCCATTCAGTCAGCTGGCGTGGTTTCGAATCCCTGGTTGTATGTGACAAGGAGTAGGGTCGTCTGTCCAACCTCTTGGGTTTTCTCCGAGTACTCCGGTTTCCTCCCACTGCTAAAGACCCCTACGCGCAAGCGAATTATTAGAATAAAATTAAACCATATGTTAGTCCCGAAATGACCTAGTTTGTGTCGAGTTTACGTTAAACCCCATTTCTCTCTCTCTCTCTCTCTGGATGGCTGAATGTTTAGCATTTGCACGCTGTATTATAAAGTCTGTCATTGAGTAAACTATCCTGATTTTGATTGCCCGGTTGTACTTGCCAATGAGTATATAGGGTCGCCTGTCCAACCTTGCGGATTTTCTCCAGGTCCTCCCACTGCTAAATACCTCTATGCACAAGAGAAATAATGAAATAAAATTGAACCATGTGTTAGTACTGAGCTCTTTCTCTCTTGGAGTCAAGTTGGTAGTTTTGATTCAGCTCTGGTACATGGGTTTTCTACAATTTCCTCCCACAGCTAAAGTCCACTATGGGCAAATTAATCCCAAAATGATTTAATTTGTGACCCCCATCTCTCTCTCTCTCTCTCTCTCTCTCTCTCTGCTGTAACCTGACTGTGATGGCAGATTTCAGATTACAATATTACATCATAGGTTAATTAATCAAAGGTTAATTAAAGTAACGGTTATCAGAAACCTCCCTTAATTATCCAGTAATTAAATACATATAATCACCTGGTTCAAGAATTTCATATATCACTATAATTTATAGTTCTCATTCATCAAGTCGTTGATAGAGATGGCTGGTATACAGGTGCTTGAAAATGGCAAGGAATTTAACCTCCTACAGTTTGCCACTGACTATAGGCTAATGAAGATGGGCATACACCAGACAGTCGAATTTGCCTCTGCATGTGGGAAATTTTTCCTAAACAGTAACACTATAGGCCTCGAATTCCAACTGTCAAGTGGGGGGGGGGGGATGGCCGATTGGTTAGCATGCACGCGCTGTATGAGGGAAATTTTTGCCTAAACAGTGGCACTATAGGCTCCGAATTCCAACTGTAATGGGGGGGGGGGATGGCCAATTGGTTAGCATGCATGCGCTGTATGAGGAAAATTTTTCCTAAACAGTTGCACTATAGGCTCTGAATTCCAACTGTCAAGGGGGGGTTGGATGGCCGATTGGTTAATGTGCGCGCTGTATCATACGGCCTACCATTGAGTCAACTGGTGTGGTTTCAAATCCCCGATTGTAAGTGACAAGGAGTAGGGTCGTCTGTCCAGCCTCGTGGGTTTTCTACGGTTACTCTGGTTCCCCCCACTGCTAAAGACCCCTAGACGCAAGCGAATTATTGAAATAAAATTAAACCATATGTTAGTCCCGAAATGACCTAGCTTGTGTCGAGTGGACGTTTAACCCCATTTCTCTCTATCTCTCAACTGTCAAGGTTTTATGCACGCACGTCAATGTGTACATGGGACCTCTGTTTTTCTTACACACCAAACGACTATGTACAATGTCTTTGCACGGTTCTCCATCCTGTATCACTGACAAGGGTGAAGTTATATCAGGAATGTTCACATTAAAGAGTGTATAAAATCTGACACAAATCCACTTAACCATTGTAATATATAAATTTTGTAACTTTCAATTTACTAGTCTTATGTTGCGTTCACATGTACTATAAACCAAACCAGATTAACTATTCTGACCTCTTCGGTCGGGGGCTATAGTTAATTATGCATGGACAGTTTCACATTCTTTTATCCACTCTCGCACGCTTTCTGGCACTGTCTCACCCCGATATTTTCACAGGAATGTAATATAGGCGTACTGCGCATGCTCAAAGCATGTTGGAGCTAGGGTTTTTAAGCCAACCCGTTCAGGGGCCTATTTCACAAAATTTTGATTGGACAATATTTGATTAATTTTAGTTCTTAGCCAATCAAAATTGAAGTATCTGCTAAAATTTGGATTTTATCTTTAGTTAAAATTTTGTGAAACAGGGCCCAGGCGGCTAAGATGAACCAGTTTAAAATAAAGAGCCTTCTTGAAGACAGGTCGCGAGCTGGGTTTTTTAAACTGGTTTATTTGCCCCACGTTTTTAAACCAGTTCAAAATGAGTGTCTGAATGGACAATTAGAATCTATAGACTCTACAAAGATCAGACCTAGAGTTTACAAAGCATTCTTAGTTAAGAATTTACTCAACTTTCAATCACTGTTCATGTGAAATATCTATGATCCAGAAACACAAAACTTTGTACATAATTTCATATTGATGTATTTTTCGATACATTATAACAACAAAAGTTTTATAATGACTATATTTTGAGTAAATTGTTATTTTTTTTATTATTTTTTTTTTTGTAAATTCCTAATTATTATTATTTTTTTATTTTTTTTAATAGTAAATTCTTTATTTTATATTATTTTTTTTTATTATAGTAAATTCTTAATTTTGAGTAAATTCTTAATTTTGAGTAAATTCTTAATTTAAGTCTGATAATGTTTTGTGAACTTGGGGCCTGATGAATTGCGAACATCAGCTTTAATGCATTAAGTCTCTTGTTTTACAAATACGCACTCTTTGTTTTCTTTTTATAACCGACGTCAAGTAAAATGGATGATTGTTGTACACATGAATTAGACGAGACTATTTATATCTTTGTGTAGGTCTGTTAATTCTTAGCAGATGTCTAATGCAGCTACGAACGAAATTAGACGCAAAAATAAACCCAATATATACATCCATCTAGAGTACATGTTCATTAGTAACCTGTGCCAGTAGATATGACGTCAGACAATTGGCAATTTATTGTCAGTGTCTCATAAAAAAAGCGAATTACATTATCAAAAACACCTTGAAGTTATCACCTTTTTGTATCTGTACCTCATTTGAAGAAAAAAACAACAATATGATTTAGTTCCGTGGGTAGGAGTCTATGTATGTTTTATGTTGACAAGTTGTAACACGATCATGATCATTATAACAATTTATTCACATAGTATCTTTTGAAATTTGGGGGGGGGGGGGGGTGGGTGGGTGGGATTTTCTAGTGGTCTAGAGTACCGCGCTTCGACCTCTAGCTGGCCGGTCACCTCTGGCTTGTGGCTGTGGTTTCGAGCCCTGGTGTGAGCGTATGTAGGGGCGCCTTCTCAGTCTCGTGGGTTTCCTCCGGGCACTCCGGTTTCCTCCACTGCTAAAGACCCCTACACGCAAGCGAATTATTGAAATAAAATTAAAACCATAAGTTAGTCCCGAAATGCCCTAGTTTGTGTTGAGTGGACGTTAAACCCCATTTCTTTCTTTCTCTTTCTTTTGAAACTGGGGTGTTGGGTGGTCGCAGGTTACATGTGTTCACTTTACATCATAAGGTCTGCCATTGAGTCAAGTACAGTGGTTCTGATTCCCTGATTGTATGTGATAAGCAGTAGAGTCCTGTTTAACCTCCTTATTCATCCCCAATGAGCTGGGAGTAGCCCCAATATGATCTAAGTTGTGTTAAGTGGATGTTAAACACCTTCTTTCTGTGGAGAGGTTGGATGGCCGATAGGTTGACACCTGGGCGTTGGATCAGAAGATCTGTCCTTAAGTCAAGTGGTGTGGTTTTGATTCCCCACTTGTACGTGACAAGGGAAAGGGTCGTATGTCCAACCTCGTTGGGGGGGTTGGATGGCTGAATGGTTAGCATGTGCGTGCTGTATCACAATGCCTGTCATTGAGTCAACTGGCGTGGTTTAGAATCCCCGGTTGTACGTGACAAGGAGTAGGGACGCCTACTCTCCAGCTCCTCTGGTTTCCTCCCACTGCTAAAGACTCCTATGTGCAAGCGAATTAATGAAATAAAATTAAACCATATGTTAGTCCCAAAATGACCTAGTTTGTGACGAGTGGACGTTAAACTCCATTTCTCTCTCTCTGTAGGTCCTCTGGTTTCCTCTCACTGCTAAAGACATCTACACGTAAGCAAATTATTGAGCTAAATTGAACCATGTGTTAGTCCATAAATAACCTAGATTGTGGATGCTAAACCCCCTCTCTCCCTCTCTCAAACCTGCAGAAAGAGAAAATCTTGACATGATGCCACCATAGAGAATTGTGATATATTATCTTACACTCATACTGAAGAAAGTCTTGGCATTTGAGATTTATCTTTCATTGTTGGTAAAATATAGGGTAATAATCTTATACACTACTGTTGGTAAAATATAGGGTAATTATCTTATAATTTTTATAGACCATAATAGTTTTATTAAGAGCGGAGGGAATCTGCTTTAGGGTAGCAGGGGTGGTACAATACAGCTTTACAATAGGATGGCTATATGATGTGCATGTTTTAGTGATTGGGTGTGGGGGAAGGACGAGGAGGCGTAGCGTGAAGGCAGCAGAGGTGGGGTAGTACAGTTTTACAGTAGGGGTGGGGGGAAGGGGCAAGCTTTAGAGTAAAAGGTCTGGGGTGGATAGCTTTAGCAGAGAGGGATATAGAGGGAAGAGCTTTACATTGGAAGGTTGGATTAAGGAGGGAGTTTAAGCATTAAATTCTGTGTCTTTTTTTTAGACATATCCAATAAATTTCAAGAAACAAATCAGATCAGTTGTCATTTAAGATGACTAAATTTCGATTTCGTTTGAATATAAAATAGTTTTCCATGGCTAATGGTTGTATCGTAAAAATGTAGGATGTCGAATTCATGGAAATATAAATCAGGACTGCTATAGTGACAATGTCCCGTCTCTAACTTCCTGCTCCGTGACATTTAAAAACCTTTTTTTTTTTATGTTTGCGTTGGTTCATCAGTTTCTGACTTGACACACGTCCGACTCTTTTCTTTCATGGCTCACACAAGACTTAATTACACCATATTTCTTTGTGTCAGAGAGACGTGGATTAGAAATAGATCAAGGCTGATTTAACGCATGATATTGTCTTCAGTCATTCCGAAAAGCAGGAAACATACAATTACGTTGTTTTTGTGGAAGTTGAAAAGGATATGGAGGAAGTTGTGTTATACTATAGTCTTGGTGTATAGATAATACGTTACTTTATCCAGTAACGTTAAATACATGGAAACATAATAAATAAAAAGGTGAGCTTTGTGGATAATGAAATGAAATAGGGGTTTAACGTCCTACTTTTTGGGGAGCCCTGGTGTGAGCGTATGAGGCATGGAGATAGGGGCGCCTTCTCAACCTCGTGGGTTTTCTCCGGGCACTCCAGTTTCCTCCCACTGCTAAAGACCCCTACACGCAGGCGAATTATTGAAATAAAATTAAACCATATGTTAGTCCCGAAATGACCTAGTTTGTGTTGAGTGGACGTTAAACCCCATTTCTCTCTCTCTCTCCCTCCCTGACAAAAGGGAACCACGACAGTAAATCCTGAGGCAACAACTGGATCAAACACACCAATGTGTCGATGGGACCCTGATTTTTTCATCCTATCCGAATGAATATACATTGTCCCTTGCCAGGCCCTACGTCCTACACCCCTAACAAGGGAGGGAACCACATTCAAAAATTAAGATGGACTATCTTCATCAATGCGTGGATCAAACACTGGATTCCAGGTTATATAGCTGTGGGAGGAAACCCGAGTACCCGGAGAAAACCCAAGATGTTGAACAGAAAACCCTACTCCTTGTCATGTACAAGCAAGGAATCGAAACCACATCACATGACTTAGTAAGACCTTATGATCAAACGCACATGCATTAACCATGCAGACCCCCACCCCAACAAAAGGAGGTTTATACACCTTGGACCAGCTGTCCTTTAAGAGAGAGAGAGAGAGAAAGATAGAAATGGGGTTTAACGTCCCCTCCACACAAACTAGGTTATTTCGGGACTAACATATGGTTCAAGGGGTCTTTTAGCAGTAGAAGGAAACCTGGCCCCGAGTTCACAAAACATTCTCAGACTTAAGTCAAGAATTTACTCAAAATTGTTCGCCTTATTGTAACTAAAATATAGATCTTTATAAAACTTTTGTTGGTTTAATGTATCTAATACCCTAATAAGAAACTGTATGCAAAGTTTTGTGTTTCTTGATCAAAGATATTTCTTATAAACAGTGATTTAAAGTTGAGTAAATTCTCAACTTAAGTCTGAGAATGCTTTGTGAACTTGGGGCCTGATGTGCTATAAGAACTGTGAGATATTCTATTCAGTCATTTAGTACAGTGAGGAATATATCAGGGATATTGTTAAGACGTTTTAAATGATGAACATGTACAATATGTATTCCTATCTCGACACATGGCTATGATTAAATATTACCAAATTACCATATGATAACCCATGTTGTTTGTTACTCGGCCAAATTTCTGACAATTCATGCACCAACTGCTAATTAATTTCCTACTCTCTTCCACGTACCACATTTTCCAATCTCGAATATTTTTGAAGATTGACAATTTCTGTGTGTATAATTAGTCTATTTATGGATGCGAAACTAATCGCGGTAGAATCTATTAACCCTTTAAAACTCGGTACATGTAAATATTGACTAGGCTACCCCAGTAAATATTGACTATATATTTAAACAGAATATTATTTCTTGTCTTTGTAGCTTCTTCTACATTTTTATACTTAAAAGCTTACTCCCAGGTTTTTGTATCATTTATCGTTTACCTGTGCTTGATAACGACAAGAGGACACTTGTTGAAACGTTGCACTATTAAAGTTGCTACTGATTGTTATCCATAAAGTTATGTTTGTGTTTTTTCATTGTTAGTCCTATCACTAAATGCCTTATAAACAATATGTTGACTACCCCAGTAAACCGTTTATCACTTGGTACAAGTACTATCCCAGTTAACCCTTTAAGCTACTTAAATATAGACTAACCCCAGTTAACCCTTTAGCACTGGATACATGTAAATATAGACTAACCTCAGTTTACAATTTAGCATTAGATTACTCCAGTTAACCCTTTAACACTTGTAAATAATTGACTACCCCCAGTTAACCCTTGGTACATGTAAATATAGACTACCCCAGTTAACCGTTTAAGCTACTTAAATATAGACTAACCCCAGTTAACCCTTTAATACCAGGTTCATGTAGATATAGACTAACCCTTTAGTACTTAGCCGTATATGTTGATATAATGACTGATTCACTTCCGTGAAATAATTGGACGAATTAAGTGATCTTCTGTATCTCATTTTTGACACTGCCCAAAACTCCTACTCCCTGGGCTTTCTTAGCCCACTTGACTCGCAGTACTAGGAAACAGCCCTTAAAGTGGTTTGGTAGTGCCAGGGATGCCTTGATTGAGCCAAGAAGAATCTGGCTGGTTTGCACTAGTTAGAGATGGTGTCTGGGAGGTTGGAAAGCAATGTGCTGCCTTTACAGTGGAAAGGGACAAAAATAAACAGCCTTTTACAGAACCAAGGTTAGTCTGAAAGAGACCAAAATGTACAATATGTTTATCCTGAAATGACCTAATTTGTGAGGAAGGGAAATAAAATGGGGTTCTTTTCCGAACTGGGCTAATGAAGACGGACATACACCATACAGTGTGCTATGAGGGGAATTTTGCCTGTACAGCGACACTATGGCCTACTCTTATGTCGAATGCTGACTGTCAAGGGTGTGTGTACATAGGACCTCGCATTTTAGTCCCATCCGAATGACTAGACAGCTGTCCTTTTCAGGACCTCCATCCTGACAAGGGGGAACCACACTGGAAAACATTTGTGAGGTACCTTTTTTGTGTATCTGTTTTAATTGGTTTGTTAGGAGAAATAATGACTCTGTTGTAGCAATTAAACCTTCATTACAATCTCAAGATATTCACCACCTGCTGGCTGTAAACAATCTCATCAAACTCATGAGCTTCTAACCTTAAAGCATAATTCTTTAGATAGGCACTAACATAGGGTCTCTTTACCTCAGTCTTCTGGCTTCCTCCCTCTGCTATAGACTCCCAAGTCTTCTGGTTCCTCCCTCTGCTATAGACTATCAAATTTTCTGGCTTCTTCCTCTGCTATTATAGACCCCTTACACTTTTTCTAGTCACCCATTTTTCAACAATCTGAAATTGAATCTATGTAATAGAAGTTAGTGCTAAATACACAAGATAGCTTTAGCCTGTCCAACCTCGTGGGTCTTTCAGTTGCATCCAAGTACTATAAAGACCATACACGTAAGCAAATTATTAAGATGAAATTGAACCATATGTTAGTCCCGAAATGACTTAGTTTATGTTGAGCGGATTTAAACCCTCTCTCTCTCTCTCTCTCTCTCTCTCTCTCTCTCTCTCTCCACCTGTCTTCCCTGATCCCTAGATCTACTTTAAACCCTAGTATCGGTACAGAAAGGGCAACTCATTAACAACAAAACAGATGGAAATTAACTTATTTTCTTGACCTTTGAAGAAAACAAAGAAACTTTAAAAATAATTAAGACTTGTTTGAGATTTTTTTTAAAGTGAAGTGCTTTTCGTTTATGTGTACTATTATTTAAAATGTAAGAAATAAATTCCATAGATTTTGCCAAGGTGGTGGTACATCTTTCTTACAGCATGTTCTGTTACTGAACATTTTACTAAAAATCTAGATATTTGTCAAGATTTTTATAAATGGGTTTCATTCTGAAGTTGACTGATGAAGTTTCTTAAGAATTTACTGTCAGGTGTCCCCTTGTAAAGATTCAAGATGGACTGGTGTGTCATTGGTAATGGTGCAGGAGTAGTGTCCTATGACACTGAGGGGCCAGGCCCAGGGCCTCACGGTTTATGGGGCCCCGCAGTTCATGGCAAAAAGAGAAAAAATTCGAATTCCAGATGAAAGTTACACGGTAATCGATTTAGCAGCACAAGGGCGGAGACTGGACTATCCCTCAACCTGCTCTGTTAAGTTCCACTCGGTGATCGTCTAGTCTAGGCTTCCCCGACATAATACGACATTTCTGTGCATTGTTTGCCATTAGAAAGTCAATAGATTTGGTATGTGATCAGACATTATGTAAGTATTCTTCTATTTCAGAACGTTTAATTGCGTGTAACGCATGTGTGCCATTCTAGAGGATACGAAACAATCTTTTCATCGTGTTACGGACCCTGCGAATCTAGTAAGGCCAAGGGCCCCGCTCCGGTTAAGCTGGGCTTTGCCTATGACATCAGATGTTTGATTAACCAATCAGCATTGATGTTTCAAGTGGATTACCCACAATTCCTTGCATCTCATACCAAAAACTCGCTGTAACAGATCGTTTCGTTGCCTATTCTCTCAAATCACCAGGAATGTGTCAATGATATATATAAGATCCTAATGTAGTAAAGACAAGTACAACAAAGATTTAAACTATAAAAATCAGATTTGTTTTTGTCTTGAATGGGTTAATGTTTTATTCACGTAGTATTCTAATTTCAGGATCTTCAAAACATTTTGTTGTCCCCCGCCTTTCGAAGAAAGTTGGGGGACTATTAAAATGGGTTCGTCCGTCTGTCTGTCTGTCTGTCTGTCTGTCTGTCTGTCCTTCTGTCTGTCTGTCCGTCTGTCTGTCCGTCACACTTTTTGGGACACAATGACTCTCTTCCTAATTGAGCTAGAATGTTCAAACTTGGTGTATGTGTTTATTAGGTCAATGCCTTGATGGAGTTCGAAGATGAGCATTTTCCGCTTAGGGTAAGCAGAGATAAGCAATTTGATTGGTTGATGCTTTGGGACACGATAACTTTAGTTCTAATTAAGTGAGATTGATGAAACTTGGTGTATAGTTTCATTATAGTAATACCTTGACTAAGTTCAATAATGAGCATTTTCTGCTCAGGGTAAGCAGAGCTATACGCAATTTGATTGGTCGAGAATTTGGAACACAATAACTCTCCTAATTTAGTTAAAATGTTCAAACTTGGTGTATATGCTTATTAGGTCAATGCCTTGATGGAGTTCGAAGATGAGCACTTTCCGCTTAGGGTAAGCAGAGATAAGCAATTTGATTGGTTGATGCTTTGGGACACGATAACTTTAGTTCTAATTAAGTGAGAGTGATGAAACTTGGTGTATAGTTTCATTACAGTAATACCTAGACTAAGTTCGATAATGAGCATTTTCTGCTCAGGGTAAGCAGAGCGATACGCAATTTGATTGGTCGAGACTTTGGAACACAATAACTCTCCTTCCAATTGAGTTAAAATGTTCAAACTTGGTGTATATGCTTATTAGGTCAATGCCTTGATGGAGTTCGAAGATGAGCATTTTCCGCTTAGGGTAGGCAGAGATAAACAATTTGATTGGTTGATGCTTTGAGACACGATAACTTTAGTTCTAATTAAGTGAGAGTGATGAAACTTGGTGTATAGTTTCATTACAGTAATACCTTGACTATGATCGATAATGAGCATTTTCTGCTCAGGGTAAGCAGAGCGATAAGCAATAACTCTCCTTCGAATTGAGTTAAAATGTTCAAAATTGGTGTGTATGCTTATTCGGTCAATGCCTTGATGGAGTTCGAAGATGAGCATTTTCTTCTTACGGTGGGCAGAGATAAGCAATTTTTGGATGACACTTCGTGTTCAGTTTGATTGGTCGATACGTTTGAAAAAAATAAATGTGCGATTAATAAATATGTCATCTATTTATTTTGGGATTTCGGCGGGGGACGTCAGCCTCACTGTTGGCTTGTTAAACTTGTTTTGCACTTGTATGAGGCTGCCATGTTGAAATTGACTTTTGTCAGAAGGATATATTATTATCTCTTTCAAACTTCTTGCATTGTGGGGGGTTGGAGGGCCGTGCATGCTCTTTCTTAAAGCCTGTCATTGAGTCAACATGCGTTGTTTCGAATCCCTGGTTGTACATGACAAGGAGTAGGGTCAACTGTTGAACCTTGTGGGTTTTCTCTGGGTCTTTCGGTTTCTACCCACTGCTAAAGACCCCTACACAGAGGATTAAACCATATGTTAGTCCTGAAATGATCTAGTTTGTGTTGAGTGGACGCTCTCTCTCATTCTCTCTCTCTACTGCCTTGCATTGTATTTGTCTCTCACTGAATATTATAATTATCAAGTTTGTAAGACAGGTTGAAGAATGATTACCTTATCCACTGGGAAATTACATTTCACAAGTTTTTATCACATAAACAAATTAACAGACAGTATTTGACAGACATAATTTTATTATCTTAAATTTTCATTGTTTTATTAGAGTTAGTGCCTGCTCACCAAATTGTTTTCTTGCTGGGTTCTGTGGTTTTCTTTCAATAAGAAATGAAATGAAGGAAAATGATGTTTAGAGTCCTTATACTTTTCTCCACAATGCACTGTGTCATGAGGATATTTTTTCCCAGGCAGCAGAGTTACTGCCTACTCATCATGATATTCTGAGTGAAAGGTGATCTTAACTGTGCATCCAGTGATACTCACATGATCTTTGTATTTTGTCCCATCCGAATAGCTATTTGCTTTTCCTTGCCAGGCGTTTCCAGGGTGGCTAACCTGGAGGTTGTAGGTTCGATCTCTGTGTTGACCGAGAAAGTTCTGCCTTGTCATTGGTGCAGGATAGAGGGTGGCAAGGGACAGCTGTCTAGTCATTCAGATGGGACAAAAACCAAGGTCCTTAGTACACATTGGCATCCCCTGGAAGTTGGAATTCACTATAAGAATAGGCTGTAGCGTCACTGTCTCAACCAAATTCTCCTCACAGCAAACTGTATGTTATATGCTAGACTTGATTAATCCAGTCGGAGCAGAACAGTAGGATGTTATACCCCATTTTATTTACCTATAAATACAGGTGAGAAATAGATAATGTAGAAGAATTATAGTAGAGTTGCCGGTCTATGTTGTAGTTTTTCTAACATCTGTTTATAAGATTGGGTTTAATGTGTCTTTCTGTGTGGGTTGATGAGCTGTTTACGTATATCTTCAAAACACTGCAATCAATGAAGCGATTGTTGACAACATAAAGCACATTCCTGATCGTTTTCTCTTTCAATAACATTTAAATTTTAGTACTGTTCTGATTGCACTGTAAATTTTTTTGGTTTGGGACTGAAAAACCTGTCCCTCTATAATCCCCCCCCACATGGTTTCGATGGCCCTGTAGCGTATTTGTTATCGATAGAACTACATGTATGTTATATTATATTAAGTTTCAAGATACATGCAACTCTTTATATATTTGATCTTCACGCATAACATACATTAAGTGCTACACTTTTTACTACGGGATTTAAAAAACAAGCCATTAGTTGTTATTTTGACGTGTTGGGCCAATTTTTGAAACTTGGCAATTAGAAGTTGGCACCTAGTCTTCACGTATGGTGAACTGGAGTACTGTTTTTATTATTGCTGGAATCCTACAGAAAACTTAAGTGTGATTCAATCTACTACCAAACCTGTTCTCTTTGTAATCAGCAGGTGGCCATGACAACTCAAACAATTTCAACTCGGCAGAATTACTTTCACTTGTTTTTTGTTTTTCTCTGTCAGTAATTTTTTTTTTTTTGGGGTTTTATCAGTTTGCTCACCAAACACACGAGGTGTAAAATGAGCCGTCTTTACTCCGAGGCCTTTTTCTTTGTTACAGTTGAAATGAGTTTCAGTATGTCAGTTAGAAAAATGGATTAAAAAGTCAATGATCTTGACATCTTAGAAGACATACTGAAGTAAAAAGTCTGAAAGCAAATTAGAATCTAGAAAAAGGATATTGTATATATATAGAGACTTGAGATTTTGTATTGGAAAGTTTTTATTGGTAGCTCATGAGTTAAAGAACTAAAATCATAATACAACTAACTCTCTGTTAGTCTCATAATATAACCATATATGTTAGTACATAATATAACTATATGCCAAACAAAATATAACCATGTGTTAGTCTCACAATATAACTATATATTGTCTCACAATATAACTATATATTAGTCTCAAAATAAAACTATATGTTAGTCTCATAATATAACCATATGTAAGTCTCAAAATATAACCATATGTTAGTCTCAAAATGTAACCATATGTTAGTCTCAAAATATTAACATATTTAGTCTCATGATATAACCATATGTTAGTCTCAAAATATAAACATATGTTAGTCTCAAAATATAACCATATGTTAGTCTCAAAATATAACCATATGTTAGTCTCAAAATATAGCTATTTTGATACTATTAGTCTTAAAATGACTCTACTCGATTTGTTCTCAGTTTGGTTTAATAGTGTTATGATATTAATACACGTTCCTTAACCCTTAGAACCCGAAATGCCGCAAAACCGGCTTGACGTTGTATCGCATATACCCGAAATGTCGATTTTGCGGCTTGGGGCGTGTTCAAGCTCCAATTACGTTGACGTCATAATTTATATGACTTCCTGTAAATCCAGGGAGGGACGTGCAACACCCCATGTAAAGTCAGTGTTCAAAGGGTTAAACAACGTTCGCGAGTTTTACAACATCTAACCGTTGCTACAATACTCAGCCATTCCCGAACTTTTGCGTCCGCTGTGTTTACATAACGAATCAGCATTGTCAAATCAGAGGTCATGGCACATAACACACTGTAAGTGTAAACAAACTTAAGGAAAACCAGCAACCTTGACATTGATCGATCTTTGAACTCAATAGTCACATGTAAACATTTTAGCTAGAGGCGCGAGACTTGGTATTCACGACGACCGATGAATCTGATAGGCTCACAAGCTGGGCTTGTTACCCAATCGTACTCAGTGGCGAAATATGCAGGTTATTACGTGAAGGGCTTGATAAGATGTACGTAGTTAATATGGCCCCAATTCTACTTTGTAATAATAGTAGAATCATCTGTCAAGCCACTTGGTTTTTCTCTGGGTCCGCTGGTTGCCTCCCACTGTTACAGACCCCTTCATGCAAGCAAATTATTGAAATTAAACCATATTTTAGTCCTGAAATGACCTAATAAACTAGTGGAGGTTAAGCTCTCTCTCTCTCTCTCTCTCTCTCTCTCTTTCTCTCTCTCTCTCTCACACACTGTGTGTTGTAATAACCTTGTAATAACAATATTGAACTCATAAAAAATGCAGTGAGTAATAAAAGAGGAAAGACAAGAAAGTATGTCAATAGTTCGTACATCCATAATTACTCGTCAATAATTCATAACAAGCTTGAATCATTTGTAAAGGTAGCAAATTTATACCAGCTTCCGCTTGTTTATCTTTCTTAATTGATTTTTGTTTGTATTTGACAAGGGGAGACTGGATCGTAGATTGTGTAGAGAATTGGGCTTTGATGAGGGGTCTGTATCGTAGATAGTGTTGAGAATTGGGGTTGATGAGGGGTCTGTATCGTAGATTGTGTTGAGAATTGGGGTTTGATGAGGGGACTGGATCGTAGATAGTGTTGAGAATTGGGGTTGATGAGGGGACTGGATCATAGATAGTGTTGAGAATTGGGGTTGATAAGGGGACTGGATCATAGATAGTGTTGAGAATTGGGGTTGATGAGGGGTCTGGATCATAGATAGTGTTGAGAATTGGGGTTGATGAGGGGTCTGGATCATAGATAGTGTTGAGAATTGGGGTTGATGAGGAATCTGTGTCCCAGATAGTGTAGAGAATTAGGGTCTCGATCATAGATAGTTCGACGAATCAGGGTTTGATGAGGAGTCTGGTTCCTTGGTTTGATGAGGGATCTGTATTCTTGATAGTGCAGAGAATCAGGGTTTGATGAGGGGTCTGTATCCTCGAGTGTACAGAAAATTGGGATTTAATTTATAGGTAGGGAACTAGAAGCTACTCTGTGTGGATGATTAAAAGACCTTCTGGAACAATATCACCAATAACATATCCAGTACGAGGAGGATACCTGACTTCGTCTGGCACCAAATTTGTTAGCAGTCTGATTTATATCACATGTTGCCCATATTATTGATGGTCCTAAATTCACCTAGAGTCCAATTTGCCCAGGGCCAAAATTTGATGACCTAAAACATTGTTGGTCTCATACTGGTAAATTTGGTACTACAGATGATGGGGGTAGCACGCTGTGACAAACATACTCTCGCTCTCTCTCTCTCCCTCTTTGATTTTATTTACCCAAATTTTAATCAAATCATGTCAAGTGGTTATTTCACACATCCTTTCTGTAGTTCTGAATATTTTAGACAAATATAAAAAAAACCCACACGAATTTGATGAAATAAGAAATTTTATATTGTTTGATATTGATTGAGTGTATATACGACATATGACAATATGGTTATCAGCTGAACATATTCAACTCCAATACACCTTCTACACCTAATTAAATACACTTAAAGAGTCTATCTCTCTCTCTCTTTGTGATTGGAATCAGTTATTCATGTCTGCAACACTGACTGGAAACTACTGTGTAGTTCTAGAGAAATTTGAACTATAGATAATAGAAATGACATATGTACAAAATAAAAAAACAGGATGTAATTGGTAACTTGAATAGGAAAACAGAGAAATAAAGTTATCCTGTTACAGCCATCTAATAATCTCTCTCTCTCTCTATCTCTCTCTCTCTCTCTCTCTCTTAGCCTTTAGTTGTGGTCTGTTGGGGTGTTAATAATCGCTTACAATAGTCCCTGAGCAGACAAATACAGCTGCCTATTAGATATCCCCTCCCCCTTAAATTTTGTCATGTGCACACCTCAGTACTGTTTTTCAGTAAATCCAGTATTTTTCTAGTATGATTGGGTAAATCTGCTTTCAATAGATATATTGGAAATGACTACCCAATAAATACTTTTTGGGGAGAATGTGTCTTTAATATAAAATTGCTTAAAAGTAAACACAACCTGTCGCTTGCACAACAGCTAATCAAGAAACAGTGTGTGTACCTTTAATATCTAGAATTACCGACTGATTGCAGTGTACGTATCTATATAGAACTACTTATCTTGTGAAGATCTTGGTTTAACCAATGTGATACGGTGCATGACTATTCAATAATCAACCCAGAGGAGATGGAATTCCATACCTTGCCTTTCTGCTGAGTTAGAATTACCACAACAAGTTGTGTTGTGCTGCAGTTTAATCATTTAGCGTGTGTCTGTGATATACAGGGTATACCACGGTAAAGGAGAGATGTACAGTAGTGATATGTATTGGCTATTTTACTCTTAGATTCAGCTGTACTACCTAACACTTGGTTTATTTCTTCTAGGATATAGTATATATACCATATACACAAACAATTATTGCCTTTAATACAGCTTTTATCTATTGGATTAGGATTATCCAAATATATAACTAAATGTTCCCGTTTGTTTTCTATCATGAATTGATTATATCATTTACTGAAAAAGTATAAAAATCGTTTGAATCCATTTGTGATTTTTTTTTTGAACGAAGGATTTATCAAAAAGTGAAAGGTGTTTTGTTTTCTTTCACATTTTTAAAACCTATTGAAGTTTTTTTTTGTGTTTTGAAAAAAACTTGCCAATGCCGGTTAGTGGCTCGAATTCTGCGGTCGAAATGGGAGAAATTTCGGATCCTAGCGGCACTGAGCTTCCCAAACGACAGTCAAAAAGTGGGAGTGTGAAGTCGCGATCTGGAAGTGTTAAGGGGAAGTTAAAATCCTCAGGTAGCGTGAAACAAAAACAACGCACCAAAAGTTCTGGAGACGGAGGTGATGATTCTACACAGGTATGTGGTTTAATTTTTTTTGTTAAAATTCTTTTTTTTCAGAAATTTAGCAAATCACCAATATGCCAAAGTTTATGAAACTCAAGAGGATATGTGTCGGAAAAGAAATGAAATTCGGGTAGCGAGCATGCAATTAGCAGCCATTAGAACGCAGGTAAGCCTCATGATTTAATTAGCGGTCAGGTGCAACCAATCATTCAATTAGTAGGCCTAGCCATTTGGACACTGGTACTATTCATCAATAAATTGGTAGTCCTAGCCATTTTGACACTGGTTAATTAGTAGGCCTAGCCATTTGGACACCGATACAATCAGTTGTTTTTTGGGACACGCGCCTGTCCAACCTCGTGGGTTTTCTCCGGGTCCTCTGGTTTCCTCCCACTGCTAAAGACCCCTATGTGCCAACAAAAGATTCAAATAAAATAAAACCCATATGTTAGTCCCGAAATTACCTAGTTTGTGTTCAGTGGACGTTAAACCCCATTTCTCTCTCTCTATCTCTCATTTGGATACCGGTACAACTAATTGATTATTTGGACACAGGTACATTTAAATAAATTATTAGGCCTATAGTCATTTGGTTACCGGTAGCCTGCAACTAATTGATTAATTAGTAGGCTTAGCCATTTTGATAACGGTACATCTAATTGATTAATTAGAAGGCCTAGTCATTTGGATACTGGTACAACTTATTGATTGATTAAAAGGCTAGCCATTTGTGCATCTGTACAATTAATCGATGAATTAATTTGGACACTGGTACAATCAATGATGTATTTTTAAATGGATACACTTACATTATTGAGATAATTATCATATAGTTTATTAATACCACCCAGATAACACAAGAAAAAAACAAATAAAATATGGCACTCACACATATGCTCATATATAGCTAATGGATATTTTTTCCTTTTTTTGGCGGAAAAAATATTTGGCTTATAAATTCAGATGAAAAACTGGTGAAAGAAAAATGGAACCCAGAGTGAGCACTTCCTCACAGAAAAAATATACAGTATGGCACTCATACATGCTATGAAAATATGGGTTTATTACTTTCAAAATATTTGTGGATTTAAGTCACACTGTGCAGCCAAAACTGTGCATGGTGCTAATGCAAATATTGTTGGCATCTGTGGAATAATTTATTAGATATAAATTAGGGGATTTTTGACAAAATGGAAGTGTGTTATGGATGGGACAAAAAATAATCTGGTTATCTGTCATAGGATCTTTGTCAGATTTTCATTAAAAGATTGTTTTCTTCAGCATTTGTTCGACTCTCAAGATGGCGTTTCTTTGCTAGTATTTGAGGTGTCAAGTTGAACCGTGTTAGGAATAAGGAACACATTGATGCCTTCAAAATGGCACTTTAAAAGAATTTTGTGACAGCTTCCGAAAACTTCCAGACATTACTGAGACATTTCTGAAATGAGATTGAACAACTATTTGTTATTTTCTGTAACAACGATTAATAGACGTCATGAGGGACGTTCTTTGGAGGGAATGTTGTGGAACCACCAATGCTTCTTTTATTTGTATACGATAGGTGTAAACAGAACCTCAGTTTTTCCTCTTATCCGCACACATCCTTCTTCATTTGATATAAGGGGGAGGGGAGGGATGGCCGAGTGGTTAGCATGTGTGCACACATTATCATAAGTTAACTGATGTAGTTTCGATTCCCCGGTTGAACTTGACAAGGAGTAGGGTCGCCTGTCCAACCTCGTTGGTTTTCTCCGGTTCCTCTGATTTCCTCCCACTAGCACTAAAGTCCCCCTACACACAGTCGAATTACTGGAATAAAATTGAACCATATGTTAGTCCCGAAATGACCTACTTTGTGTTGAGAGGATGTGAAACCCCATTCCTCAATCTTTCTCTCATTTGATATATAAAAAAACAGGATTCATTATTAGTTGCATATTGTGTTGGATCTTTAAGGCTAGATTTCAGTTGTGTTACCTAGTCTCCAAGGAAAACTAACGACAGTGAAAGTAGATAATGTTAAGCTGGAAATTTAAATGTCAAAGTTGAAATAAAATCAATGAATTTATTAAATTTGATTGTAAACAGACTTCCAACAACTAGTTAGTGTAAAACAATCAATATTAATATCATCATCATATTTCATACTCAGATCTTGTCGTGATATTAGCATAGTTTGATATACTCAAACCATCCTATACCACATTCACCTTTCTCTTGTCATATTAACATAGTGTATATCATATACCTGGACCATCTTATACCACATCCTACTTTCTCTTGTCATATTAAAGGCCCAATACCACTCTTGTTGTAACTGAATAATATGTCCCAATCTTTATTCTGGTCAACAAATTGTATTATTTTACAATATTCCAATTAATTGATGATACAAATTTCATCTTAACACACCTAATTTAAAAAATTGGAAAAATTCAACTAAATGATTTGAAAAGCCTAATGTAAACCTGACTTAGATTTTAAAATATTTTTGAACCCTCTGGACAAGTAAAATAGGATGTAATGGATAATTTACATAACAGGTATAGGAAACTTAAACATCTAGTACTTAGAATGAGGCTATTATTAATTTTCTGGAGCTCCCAAGCCAGCAAGAGTGTTATTGTCCCTTTAACATAGTTTATATCATATACTTTGATATACTCGGACCATCTTATACCACATCCTCCTTTCTCTTGCGGTTGTACATGGCAAGGAGTAGGGTCGCCTGTTCAACCTCGTGGGTTTTCTCTGAATACTCGAGTTTCCTCCCACTGCTAAAAGACCTCTACGCTCAAGCGAATTATTGAAATAAAATTAATCCATATGTTAGTCCCGAAATGACCTAGTTTGTGTTGAGTGGATGTTAAACCCATCTCTCTCTCTCTCTCTCTCTCTCTCTCTCCCTCTCTCTCTCTCTCTCTCTCGACATTTTAAGATACTCAGACCATCTTATACCACATCCTGGAGGGGAGGTGGCCAAATTGTTTAATGCATGTCCTTTTGATCACAGGGTTTGTAATTGAGTCAAGTGGTACATGACAAGAAGTAGTGTTACATGTCTAACAACTATAGACGCAAGCAAATTATTGAAATAAAATGTATCAAATGTTTGTCTCATAATAAACTAGTTTGTGTCAAGTTGGACACTGGATTATGTAGCTAACGCCTGCTGCTTCTACCTTTCCTACTCCTTTCCTCTCCCTAACATGGGGGGTTGGGATGGCCTAGTGGTCTAGAGTGCCGCGCTTCGACCTCTAGCTGGCCGGTCACCTCTGGCTTGCGGCTGTGGTTTCGATCCCTGGTGTGAGCGTATGTGGCATGGAGATAGGAGGGGGGCGTCTCAACCTCGTGGGTTTTCTCCGGGCACTCCGGTTTTCCCCCACTGCTAAAGACCCCAACGCGCAAGCGAATTATTGGAATAAAATTAAACCATGTTAGTCCCGAAATGACCTAGTTTGTGTCGAGAGGAAGTTAAACCCCATTTCTCTCTCGCTGTCTCTTCTCCCTAACATAACTTGTGGGTTATAAGTCAACTGGTTTTGATCGCCTGTTTGTACGTGACAAGGAGTAGGGTCACCTGTCCAACCTCCAATTTCCTCCCACTGATAAAGACCCCTACACACAATTGAAATAAAATTGAACCATATGTTAGACCCGAAATGACCAAGTTTGTGTCAAGTCGATGTTAAACTCCTCTCCGTAACTTAATGTGGCTTGAAACTAGGACAATTCAACCATCCAAAGCCTTAATAGGTTGTAAGAAAAGCATTGAGTGGCTGAATGTTTGGTGTTGACACAACATGTATGTATAAATTATTTATATGCTATGGTATATGTACGTATATAATCGTTGAAATATTCGACTCTCCACCATTATTGTCTTCCAACAATTGATTTTTCTTGTGGAATATTAAACCGCCTATTGTTTAAGAATTACTCTGACAATTACCCTGTTATAAGTACTGTACTAATGATAAGAAAGTCAAATTACACGACATTGGAGGACGTTAGGATGAACGATTCGAGGGATTATAGTGTTTTACAACCGGTAATTCAGGTGAGTTTACTTATCATAGGTTGTCTGGTGCGTTAGAGAGGCCCAGGTAAATAAAAGTGTTTAATTGCTTGGATGGGACAAAAAACAAAACAATGTTCTGTGTATGTCATTAGCTAAATGTCAGGGCCATATTTTACGTACACCACACCGTGTGGTACATGTTCGTATTCATGAGCTCAGTAGGTAGGACGTTATTAGCATCATTTCATTTATGTTCCAATTTGAGTTTGTCCTACGGAGGGCCTGACAAGTACAGCTGTCTTGTAGTTCGGATGTGTACACATTGGCGTGAAATTAAGAGATCCCTTGGCAGTTGGAATTCGATATAAGAGTAGGTCATTGAGTTTGTTCTGCTGTTGTCGTGAGTCCTGCTATTGTCTTGAGTCCTGCTATTGTCTTGAGTATGTTCTGCTATTGTCTTGAGTCTGTCCTGCTATTGTCTTGAATTTGTCCTGCTATTGTCACGAGTTTGTTCTACTATTGTCTTGAGTTTGTCCTGCTATTGTCACGAGTTTGTCCTGCTATTGTCTTGAGTTTGTCCTGCTATTGTCTTGAGTTTGTCCTGCTATTGTCTTGAGTTTGTCCTGCTGTTGTCTTGAGTTTGTCCTGCTATTGTCTTGAGTTTGTCCTGCTGTTGTTGTGACTATATAACTAGGCGAGAATTAAATTTGACTGGGTAAAATTACATAAACAGAACATTATTAGTTCTAGGATTCTAGGCCAAATATTCAAAATGTCTTAGAAAAACCCTGATTTAATTCAACATTTACACACCCAAATCGCTAACCCTCCAAAAAACTAATATAATTCTAGTTTCATGAAATTGAAAATCTTTGGGAAAAAATCCTGATTTAATAACAATGATAATATATACATTTTACCGGGCTATGCTCAGAGAGCTACACGGTCTTGGTGCCATAATAGACTGTAAATAGATGGATTTTTAAATTAGTTTTGAAAGTTTCTAGGCTGAATGAGAGTTTAATGTTTACGAATTCCACAAAACAGGCACGATGTGAACAAATGATCTATATTCAGATGATTTGAGATTATATTTTAGAGCTATAAGAAGATGTTCTTGTTGAGAATAGAGTGCATATCCAGGAAAATATTGTGATATGAGATCTCTTCTGAAAAAGGGTGCCCGTTTCCATGTAAACACAATTCACAAGATTTTAAAATCTATTCTTGATTTAATTGGTAGCCGCTGCTGGTCTTCTAGTGTAATATGCGAGTTCCTTGGTAATGGACTGATGATTTGAACTGCAATATTTTTAACAGTTTACGAGTTTTGATATGTGGTATATGCATATTGAAAACAACCCTGATTTAAACACAAATTATGCACGAGATAAATCTCCTATTGCAAGTCTTTCTTTAGGCCAGAAATGTTATATAAATTATTAATGACATTAATTACAACTTGTCCAGACTATAATCAACACTCGATGTCATTTCTAGCCTGCAATATTTACTGGATTTGAATCCAATTTGCTGCTCAATGCTCATTGATGATTTAATACAAAAGCCGATAATCAGGACTATGTTTTTTATCATACAGATTTAAGTAATGATGACCGAGACTAGACCTAAAATTCAAAAGCTAATATCTCAGTTCAGCTAATTCCCTTTACATCATCTAGTTTTTAACTATTATACTGAGAATGCCAGTTTGTATCTAATTTCCGATAATGCCCCTTTAATTCAAGGATATTATATAGAATAATATTTGAACACTCAATTGATTACGCGTCTTTGAAGTTTTCGAAACCAATAATCAGCATATGTTTTTCTTGTCATCTGAGAATTATTGATGTTGATTCTATCTTAATTGGAATCGAAATTGAAAATTTTACCACTAATATGTTGAAATAGTGATGTAATTCGTTATAAATTTATCACTGATATGTTAAAATAGTGATGTAACTTGCTATGTATTGACGTTGTCTATCAGATGTAATCATGGTTGTTTAAGAGTATATTATTATAATAGAAAAGAAATCTCATCTCTCAACCCTACGTGTTTCGAGATAAGAGATGGTGCTATATAGTTTCTTCTTGCAAACCCCAACGCTAATCACATCTAGCTTCAAATAAGCAAAATTGACAATTTTTTCTTCAAAATAATGTTTGATTATTGTTATTTATGATATTTCTGAAATATGCAACTACAATTACGCATAAAATCTTACCTGACACACATAAAAATCCCCTCTTTATAAAATTTAAGTGATGAGGATAACTTTCTCTTACATTTTAGATTTTAAAAAATTATAAGCCCTTCCAGTGATCTTTGAAAAACTGTTTTCTTCATACAAGCTTTCAATATCGAAAACTGTTTTTCAAGTGTTTCCAATTTTCTACACACTCTTTGAAGGACTCGATTTTGATAACTTTTCTTTAAATATCCTAATGATAGCTGCATGTCACTTACCGTCATACAGAGGTTACATGTAGAATATCGGAGTCTGCCAAATGTAAAGTCTGTTTCATTCCATATTCAATTAATTGCACGATATGTTCCAAAGTTACCAATCTTGTTACAAAAAGACAACTGTGTAGTAGTATTTTTATCTTTTTCACAAAATCTAATAAATTTTCAACAGGTTCAATCAGTAACACAGAATATCCTACAAAAAGATAATAAGACAACTAATTTGATTGACAAAGTGAATGGTCTCACATTTCAAGTTAATTATATCCTCTTTGAACGTAAACCTTCTCACTTTTGGTGTCTCACCTTTGATTTGAACTCACAGTTCAAGTCAATTATCTTACCTTGAAGGGAACTGTCTAACCTTAAAATGAACACTCTAACCTTGAAGTGAACTGTCTAACCTTAAAATGAATACTCTAACCTTGAAGTGAACTGTCTAACCTTAAAATGAACACTCTAACCTTGGAAGTGAACTATCTTGCATTAATTTAATTTGTGGTGGATGGTAATGATGTAACCAACTAATTAATAGAAAGCGGATTTACTCTGTTGAAATATCCAATTTTAACTGGAATACAGGTGATGAGTAAACAGATTTCCATTTCTGTATTGAATGTTGAATAAGCAATTTCAGTACATTTTAAGGGAGGTTGGATGGCCGAATGGTTAGCACCTATACACTGTATCATAAGGTCAGGGGCGTGGTGAGAATGAGTTCATGAGTAGCCATACTCATGCGCCAAAAAGTTTTTGCGCCAAAATCACAATCAAATTACTCAAAAAATGAAAAACATTTGTAAGTGGAAAAATTGTTTCATCTGACCCAATTAAAAAAATTTTGAAAGAGTCAAGTTGGAAAATTTAATCATATTTTATTACCGTATTTCTTGTCTCGGATTGCTGGAGATTGCGTTTCTGGGCTTCTAATTTTCGAAATTTTCCCGGGGGAGGGCCCGCCGGACCCCCCGCCGCGGGCTCGCGCCTTCGGCGCTCGCAGTGGCCGGCTTCGCCAGACACAGCTCCGCGGTCAGTAAAAGGGTTTTTGTGCCAAAATCTTTTTTGTTACTCATAATTTCTTCTCAATAATTGCCCTCACCACGCCCTTGCATAAGGTCTGTCTTTGAGTCAACTGGTGTGGTTTCAATTCCCCAGTTGTAGGTGACAAGGAGTTGAGTTGCCTGTCCAGCCTCGTGGGTTTTCTCTGCTAAAGACCCCAAGTCCCCAATGCGCAATTAGATTATTGAAATAAAATTAAAAAACTATATGTTAGTCCCAAATTGATCTAGTTTGTGTCGAGTGGACATTAAACCCCATTTCTCTCCCTTTCTCTCTGAGTACATTTTAGCATATTACGATGTGAAAAACTGTTTGAAAAATGCAAAATGATTTGCTTTTTTGTCGACTTTTTTGTGTCTTTTGATAGGAATCAAAGGTTATTTATCTCATTGTACTTGTGTTGTGTGTAGATACATTGTGAATAATTGATGCATTGTGGGATTTGTTATTGTACATTAATTATTAACGTTGAAGTAACTAATTGTTATGCTGTGCATGGTTTAACGCATCAAGTGTTGTAGCATCATGTTATCTATATCATATAATATAGATGTTTGTATAGCTCCGGTTGGGTGGTCTAACAAGCATGCTTCAGATCTTGAGATCTGTCATTGGAGTCAAGTTGAATGGTTTATACATGGGTTTTCTCCAAATTCATATGTTAGTCCCATAATAATTTAATTTGTGTTGAATGGACATATTGTCTCTTCCACCAGTATGGTCTCCCTCTCCAGTATGGTCTCTTCCCCCAGAATGGTCTCCCTCTCCAGTATGGTCTCTTCCCCCAGCCTGGTCTCCCCAATGGGAGTCCCCATCCAGCTAGGTCTCTCCCTCCAGCATGGTCTGCCCTTACAGTATGATCTCTAACTCCAGCATGGTCTCCCTACACCAGCATGATGTTCCCCCCCTCCTCCAGCATGGTCTCCCCTTACAGTATGGTTTCCCACGCTAGCATGCTGTCCCGCTTCCAACATGCTTTCCCTCTTCTAACATGGTCTCTCTGACCAGCATGGTCTCCATCTCAGCATGGTTTCCTGCATGTTCCTTAAGCAACGTTCGCGAGTTTTACAACATCTAACTGTTGCTTGAATACTCAGCAATTCCCGAACTTTGCTCTCGTTGTTTTTAGATGTGACTTATTAGCATTGTCCATTCAGAGTTTGTGGCACATAACACACTATAAACAAACAGAGTTTTTTTAATTGATAAACTCGTGGAAAAACAGCAACCGTGACATTGATCGATCTTTGAACTTTGCAACTCGATTGTCACATGTAGGCATTTTAGCTTAAAGCATGAGACTTGGTATTCACAACGACCGATGAATCTGATAGGTTCCCAAGCTGGGCTTGTGCCAATCGAAGTCTAAGGCGAAATATGCAGGGTATTACGTGAAGGGCTTGATAAGATGTATGTAGTTAAGGCGAGATCAAGCCTTCTATTGAAGATGGGTTTCCTGTGAACAGGTCTAATTGTTTGACAAGTTGTGAAAGAATCCTTAGCAGTTGGAATCCTTAAAGTGAAGAATGGGCAGTTAGTGTTGAGTGGAGTTAAACCCCTCTCTCTCTCTCTCTCTCTCTCTCTCTCTCTCCCCCTCTTTCTTAAACCCTCTCTCTCTCTCTCTCTCTCCCTCTACATTTCCGATAATTGGATATCATTGTCTACAATTCTGATAACTGGATATCGGTTACTAAAGAGAAGTTTTTAAACAGTTTCATGCCAAACTATGATAATGATTTGATCGGGGTTCTGGCGTTTTACTCGACAACGTATGAACAAGTGTTTAGTAATCTAAACCTTGATGTTTATATCGACATAACTTGTTCTAAGTAGCAGGTCCTGTCTGCTTTATAAAAACACATGAAAACAAACACGCTCATGTAACTAGCAGGCGGCAGATTTGTATAGCAGACACGATAAACTGATGGATTTTAATGTAAATTTGACAGCACAACACATAAACCATGGATGTACTTCTTCATGATAGACTCCATGAAGTAAAACACAATATCTGTACATAATGCAGAGGTTTCTAGCTTATTTACCAGACTTTACTGATTGACATTGAACATGAGAGAGAGAAAGAGAGAGAGACACACAACCCCATTTCTCTCTCTCTCTCTCTCTCTCTCTCCTCCTAGGAGGGATTGTTTACAAACCAGAAACATGTTAATTTTTCCCCTTAGCCATCATATATAATCACGGCTACTTGTTTTATTTAATGACATTATGCTACCATCACTTGCCGTCAGAAAACTAAGGATATAGCCACTGGGTACTGAACTAACATTTTTATGCATTATAAAAAGTCGTTGACTCGACATAAAAACCATCCCTTGAGTCTTAATGGTTAGTTCTGAAGGAGATTCTGAACAAAAGGAACTGAAGCGAGAAATGACATTGTGAAATCAGAAACAAAATGGCTATATTGACGTTGTTTTTAGAATGGTACTAATTGCCCTGTTCAAGTTGCCTCTCTTTTCCAGATCATTACCAGTTTATTAGACATCGTGTGTTTTAAACGCTCATAAATAATTCCAGCGTGGATTATCTTGTCTACAGTTATGTGAGCATGGTCTGGTTTCTATTCATTAGTTCATTATAACCTGTGTCTGAGAGAGAGAGGTGGGGGATAGGGGGAGAGCAGGGATCTTAATCGTCTGTTTTTTGCCGACTTTAGCCGCTTGAAGTTCAATCAAACCGATTGGTAAAACAATGAACTGGCCACTGTGGTATCATAAATCAATCTACTTTCTGCTAAATTACAATGGGTTAATGATTACTTGTTGATTAAGTAGTCAATCAACTTTCTTGTCGGCAACAGCAACTGTCATCCTTAGTGAGAATCGGCCATTGTTTCTTTATATAAGTAATTAGCACATATGTAACGTAATTATGATAATCCGGAAGAGAGAGAAAGGCAATCTGTTTCACAGAGAATTACTTACGAATTAACTCTGTAACAGATGAGTGTCCATAGCACGTGCGTTGACTGCAGACGGCGCCAGTCATTGGCTCAACGGCTCGTGCAATGTTTACTTATCACCTAACTGCTTCGGGCAAAATGATGCATTTTACTCATTTTAATAACCATTTACATTAAATAGGAAATATTTTTTAACTCCAAATACTTCAAACGTCTTTATTTATTTTTCTTTTACCTCAAAAAAATGTTTGAGAATTTAATTTGTCGGAGTAAAAAAGTTAATATGCCGTACTTATTAAGCCTCGTCGATGTCATGCTTATCATTGATTGTAGCGGCCAAGCGAATATTCACTGCGGGATCAGTTTGAGAGAAATGGTGATGGAGAAAGAGAGAGTTAGAGTGGTTTATGGTCCACTAATCTTACACCAGAATGCTTGAGAAACCGTGCTGGAAATTCTTTGATAACTTTCAGTAAAACTATCCCTTGCCAGGCCTTCATTGCTTCCTTCCTTCCTTGAGAAACCATCAGAAATTTTCTTGGAGGATTTAAGTAAGTGTTTCCTTGCCAGGCCACCCTTTTTACACCAGCCACACTGGGGAAACCACGCTGAAGAACCCACACTGAATAACCCTTGGGAACTTTCAGTAAAATTGTCTCTTGCCACTAGTACTGGAGAAGCCACACAGGAATGTCTCTGGGGCGTTTAATTGTTCCCTTGCTAGGCTGCCCTTCTTACACCAGTAATGCTTGGGGAACCACACGAGAAAATCCTTGGGAACTTTCAGTAAAACTGTCGTTTATGGGGTCCTCCTTCCTACAGCAATAACACTGGAGAAACCATGCTAGAAAATCCTGGTGAAAGTAAAAAAAATCATGAAATAAATGATTAAACCGATGTAATATTGTGACATTTTATCACATCTTGTTTTGAAATCAATTTACATCTGACATTTAAACGTGTCTACTATAATGTTATTCTTCTACTATTACAATACACCTACGCTTAAAATCAGACAATCATCTACACAGTCTGTAAGATATAAAAAAATTTTACTTGTAACTTAGAGGGGAATGGGGTTGGGTTGGGGGGATCAGAGGTGCAAATATCTACACAGTCTGCAAAATATCAAATAATATTTTACTTGCTACGGGGTAGGAGTGGGGGGGGGGGGGTGCACAGATACAAATATCTACACAGTTCAAGAGGGGAAGGAAGGAGATGGGGGTGGGGTGGGGGTGCAGAGAAACAAATATCTACACAATGCTCAAATGATATTTTACTTGTTAGTTAAAGAGGGGATGGGGAGAAGGGTAGGGGTGGAGGATCGGGTATGCGAAGAAAGAGATATCTACACACTGTGCAAAATATCTAATAATATTTAACTTGTTAGTTAAAGAGGGGATGGGTAGGTGGGTTGGGGGTATCAGGGGTACAAAGAAACAAACATCTACACAATCTGTAGAATATCAAATAATATTTTACTCGTTAGATAAAGAGGGTGGGGGAACCTTTTGAGTCGTGGAAGAATAATTTAAAGACCTGTAACACTAATCTTTCAATGAATTTAAACGCGATGAAATTCGGCATTTCAAAGAAATTAACGCAACAGTTACATTTAGATTTATAATTTTTTTCGGTGCAAATTCTTCGTAATGTCGTTTAAAAAATACCTGAAAAAAATATTTTATTAATGTGAGATCAGCAGAACAGGAAGTAGAGTGTGTCTAGTTGTCCGAATGGGACAAAAAGAAAGTTTCTCACATGAACACAATGAGGTGCACATGTAACGAAAGAATTGATCATATCTTGGTCAAGAAATGACCGGCGTATTATTGTAGTGATCAATCACTATCGGATTGTAAAATTGGTTTTATATTCAGTAGCTTAATTCTGAAACAAAACAGTTTTCCTTTGTTTTCTCAAATCTACATTTAACAGTGTTACTAGGTTTTTCCAGATTACGGGAGATAATCCATGTTAAGTTTTTCAGACTTTTTCAGATGACCTCACAAATATCCCCATTTTTAGAGCTTGGTCTGATTGTAAATGGAGATATCTTCGATGCATACCAATCGCTGTTTGATTGTAAAATTGGGGTTTGGATGGCCAAATGGTTAGCATGTGCGCACTGTATCATAAGGTCTATCATTGAGTCAACTGTTAGAAATAATGACTATAGCCTATATTATCATAGAAATGATGTTTACCATGAAGAAACTTTAAACCTTGCATTCTATTCATCATGAACATGTGACAATATTGGCAGTGATATTGATTATTGCGACAAGCCGACGACAGATCATTCTTGTCACTTGATCAGTGGTTACCGTGGGATTAATTATCCCTTGATCATATCAAACAATTAGTAACAAATAAAGGGACATTATGTAAGAATTAGATGTGGGGTTTAATGTCCACTCGACACAAACTAGGTCATTTTGGGACAATTAAAGGGACATTAGTATGATTTAGATAACAACTGGCTATTCTCTCTAACATATTTCAAAAATAGATAATACAAATTGAATATATTGAAAATTTCATCAAGATTACTACTGTATTCTGAGCAAAGTTATCAATGGTTGTAGATTTGACAAGATGTGTTCATTGATCTTAACAACTGTACTGCATCTCCATTATTAAATTAAATCATTAAAAGGCCAAACAGTACTAATGCAATTAAAATCGGAGTCATTCGATGCCATCAACAGTTTTTATGAGCCCAAATCCATGAATGAACTAAAGCATCTCATTATGGTGTTGGCGGAATGGTTAGCATGTGGGTGCTGTATCATTATTGAGTCAATTGCAGTGGTTGCGATTCCGTGGTTGTACACGAGTAGGGTTGAATAACCATCTTTGTGGGGTTTTCCGGGACCCTGTGCTTTCCTCCCACTGCTAAAGACCCTTATGTGCAAGCAATTTATTGAAATAAAATTAAACCATGTGTTAGTCCCAAAATTACCAAGTTTGTGTCAATTGAATGTTAATCTCTATTTCTCACTCTCTCTCTCTCTCCCTTTCTCTCTCTCTCTCTCTCCTTCTCTCTCAAAGCACATATCTTTTTCTCATGTATTCTTAATAACCCTGAGTATTTCCCAAACTACTTTAACACTGACCTACAGGTCAAATACAATCAGTAGTGAAGTGTGTTAGAAAGATGGCAAGCTATAGAATCGGTATTAGAAAGATGGCGAGGTATATAGAATCAGTGTTTATTATCAGATAATCTGTTAGCAGTATGGTCTAGGTATCAGTAACATGTCTGGTGTTACACCTGAGTTTACTTACTACAATAATAGATCACACATGAACATGCATGTGTTGAATATTACAGGGAGAGAGAGAAGTGGGGTTTAACGTCCACTCGACACAAACTAGGTCATTTTGGGACTAACATATGGTTTAATTGTATTTCTATAATTCACTTGCGCATAGGGGTCTTTAGCAGTGGGTGGAAACCGGAGTACCTGGATAAAACCCACGAGGTTGGACATGCGACCCTACTCCTTGTCACGTACAACCGGAATATTACAGGTGCTTGACCCTTACATAATATACTTGTATATATGAGATATACCTAATACAGATAGTTCACCTTATGGTGGTAATTCTTTTAGATTTAAAGTTCATATTCTATGCCCGGAAAAACTTGCATGGTTTGAATATATAGAGAGGAATTTGGAGGTATTTTTCTGCAAGTTTTTCTTTGAACAGGTTATTCTGCCGGGATAGTATGTGGTTTTTTTTCCATAAGTTAGTTTTTCTTATTGAAATTCTGGGATATTCTCATGTTATGTGCATGTAAGCAAGATAAAATTCATGACTTCAGTTATGCTGAGGAAAAAATAACGTTGAACGAAAAATCTTGGCCACCCATTCTAAGTTTTCCTATTTTCAGGTTATTTTCTTCAATTATTTTTTTCCCAGCATGACCTCATGTTTTATCCTACTCTTAATTACTTCACCCTAAAATACACCTAGTAATAAAGGTACTTTAATTACTTCACCCTCAGATACATCCAATGGTACTTTTATATGTCAATGTATGAGTTACCTACTACAGGTACTTGATTGTAATATGGACAATTTCTATCAAATATAACATCTCTCTCTCTCTCTCTCTCTCTCTCTCTCTCTCTCTCTCTCTCTCTCTCTCTCTCATAGCCAGATTATCAAATTTGGGTTCCTCACTTATCAAATTTGGGTTCAGCTTCATAAGCAAGATTATCAAATTCAGGGGAAGGAAATAACTGGTGTGAAACCAACTTTCTATCAGTAGATATGATATATATGGTACACACAGGTGAGAAACATACATACAGATATCTCTCTCTCTCTCTCTCTCTCTCTCTCTCTTTCTCTCTCTCCCTCCCTTGATAACTAACTCTTTCATGTCATAATAGATGAATATAGAAGAGAACATGTCTTATATCGAATTCCAACAAATCTTTTACGTGCACATCAATGTATACACATGGTTGCGGTTTTTCGTCCCATCTGAATGACTAGGACAGCTGTCCTTGTCAGGCCCTTGCAAGGGAAAACCATGCTGGAAAATCCTGCCTGTAATGAGATTAACTAATGATAGAAATATTCATAACAGCAAATAAACTAGTTTATTGTACTATTCGAGGGGCTATAAGCTAGTAACTCTGCTTAAATCTGTTTAATTACTTCAGCCAACGCCAATGTTTTCAGATAATGAAACCTGTATCTTGGCAACGGAACTCAGGAGAGAAAAACCATGACAATACGATACTTCATCATTACCTTAATTATTAGAAACGGAATTCTTATATTACACTTTTATCGCCTGAAAACTTTACAGACCACCCAGACATGTTACTTCTGGCCAAAATTATCGGATTTACAAACTTAGAAATATTCGACTAACGAGATAGATTAATTTTAATGGATGTTGTGATTCCACTTCGTAAGGGGATTTACAGATTTCCCACTAGGCAGATGGCAGACAAAACAATAAGATTTATCCGTTAATCAGTAATTTGAGTGGGAATTTTATCAAATCATTTGGAGAATTAAAAAAAAGAAATCGTAAGTGTGGTGAGTTATTAATGGAGTAATTATTCCACATGGAATTGTGTTTATGGTTAAGATATTGAAATGGTTGGCATCCATCCATCCATCTGTCTGTCCGTCTGTAGTTCTATCCTAGGGTAATGATGTCACATGCTGGGATATTGTCCATCTGTTCATCTGTCCATTCTCCTGTACTTCTGTCCTGGTGTAATTATAGCACATGGAATCGTGTTGATGGTTAAGATAATGAAATGGTTGGCATCCATCCATCCATCTGTCTGTCCGTCTGTAGTTCTATCCTAGGGTAATTATAATCTCACATGTTGGGATATTGTCCATCTGTCCATCTGTTCATCTGTCCATTCTCCTGTACTTCTGTCCAATTATCCCACATGGAATCATGTTTATAGTTGCGATGTTGAAATGAGCCAGCTCTGTCGCTGGAGGCCCCACTTCATTCTTTCCCTCCTAATAGTAAGTGCAGGAGGACCGCACTACACTAAAAACAAAAACCTATAAGATTAACCTGCGGAAAATATCAAATCAAGTGAATGGATCCGGGGGCCAGCCGCAGGTAAACCTAATCCGTTTAAAGTTTGTAATAGAAACCACGCCACTTTACTCAATAACAGACTTTACTCAATAACAGAACTTAATCTCCTTATATCTTTTAACACATCTCTGAAAACATTCCTATCATGATTATGATCATAAATAATCTTGTGATTTACGAATGTTTCTGTTTTGAGAGGTTATAATTAACTTGTTTCTTCCGTTAGAATTAATGGTTAGACCAATATTCTTCTCCTTTCCACGAAATTATCGGCAAAATTATCGACCTTATTTTATTAGAATTAGGTCACGGTGCTAATGACTTCTAGTGGCTCCACTAAAATTTCGTTGTAATTGAATTAACTCCCCAAAAATTGTTTGCTGTGTTTCAAGAATGTTAAACTAGTAATTGAAAGAGTTTCTGAGAGGTTTTAAAGATATTCTCGTATTAGCATCTTCTCTTGAAGAACATACTTATAAATCACAGCCCATAGTTTTAGTTGAATTACAAGTTTTTTCCTCTATAAATTTTAGTTTAGATTCTTTGAATTGTATTAGAAAATTGAATTATTTGTCTTAAAGTAGCCAAGTCTCCAACTCAGTATCATCCAACATTGCTGTTGTCATCTTACCAGGCTTCTGCTGATATTCAATATTTAAGATATGCCATTGGTACATGGATCGTGTACTAGCGTGTGTTTCAGTTCCATTTGTAACAAGGGACTCGAAGAACGAGGCTAGACATATTCCACAAATCATGTCAAATGCTGACCGCATATTCTTATCGAGAGCGCATGTGCAATAATACTGTTAGTGTAGACTGGAATAACCAGACACTAAATATTGCCATTCTTGAGTATTTCTCTGAATAACTGATTAGAAATTAGAGTAAAAACAGAAACAATTGAATGTAACCAGTTTATAAATGTGTTGCATCCTATATCTGTGTCAATTTCTAGGTCCCAAAGATTAGTGATTTAGCTCCTTTAAATGAGGGGGTTGGGATGGCCTAGTGGTATAGAGTGCCGCGCTTCGACCTCTAGCTGGCCGGTCACATCTGGCTTGCGGCTGTGGTTTTGAGCCCCAGTGTGAGCGTATGTGGCATGGAGATAGAGGCGCCTTCTCAATCTTGTGGGTTTCCTCCGGGCACTCCGGTTTCCTCCCACTGCTAAAGACCCCTACGCACAAGCGAATTATTGAAATAAAATTGAAACCATATGTTAGTCCCAAAATGACCTAGTTTGTGTCGAGTGGACTTAAACCCCATTTCTCTCTCTCTCCCTTTAAATGAAATGAAATGGGTTTAATGCTCTACGGTTCTACTCCAACTGTGTTTATTTGTGTTTAAATTTTTATTACTTTGTAATGGCATCCTGATATGAAGAACATTTTTCTCTTGAGGAACTTCGTATAAATCACTTCCCCTATAATTTTTTTTCTTTATTTTTTTTATGTATAAAAATTAGATTTTTTTTTAGAAAAACTCCTCTTTGAATCATATTATTTAAAAACTAAATTATTTGTGTTTAAACCTTAATACTTGGTAATGGCATATTGACATGAAGAACAGTTTTCACTTAAGAGCATTCATATGAATCACTACAAGGGCGGACCCAGGAATTTTTGCAGGAGGGGGTTTACAGGTTCATGTTAAGAAAATCAGTCTGTTGACAATGTATGATGCCACCATGGTCTCTAACTTACATGGGTATACATACAAATTCAGCTATATCCAATAGCATATATTTTTAAGTTATATTTTTAAAATGTATTAAAGTAAAGCCCTAAAATAGATTGTACCTATAAACAGTCCTACCTTGTTAAAGAATAATCCTATTAATCCTATAATTCACTATTGCCAGTTGAGAAATTGGCAAAAATATCATTTTCAACTTCAAATTCAAACGTTTGAAGATGGCCGTCCATGGAGAGGAATGGGAAAACAAGGGAGGTAATTGTGTTACTATTTCCTCAATCAGCCTGTGTCAACCATTTTAATGCTTGTGAAATTTTGCCCATGATCTTATAATAGTGAGTTGACGACCTTTTGAGCAAAAGACATAGAAATAATTATGTTTTGACTTTCTTAGAAAATATGAAATTGAGCTTTTTAAAGAAATAAAATCCAACATCCTGTTTGATGTCATAATGATTTAGGATCACATTGTGATTCAATTACATTGATGCAAGGCATTCACTTTTTTATGTAGCTGAGCAGGGTGGGGTTTGACCCCCAAACACCCACTCTGGACCCGCACCTGCACTACCGATAGTTTTTTTGTATAATGTTTTTTTACTGTCTATAAATTTTAGATTTTTCGAAAAGATTACTCTTTAAATCACATGAGAAAACTGAATTATTTATAAATTCTGTACTTGTTAATAGCATCTTGATATAAAGAACATCAGATTAAATATTTTTTTCCAGAATGAATAGTTTTTAAATCATGTTAGAACACTAAATATTATATCTGTGTGGTGAATGTATAAAGAGCTTGGCCAGAATTTGAAAATATGTAGTTTTATACATGGGGATCTTGAGAGAGAGATGGGGTTTAATGTCCACTTGACACAAAGTAGGTCATTTCGGGACTAACGCATGGCTCAATTTTATTTCATTAATTTTCTTGTGTGTAGGGGGTCTTTAGCAGTGTGAGGAAGCCGAAGGACCCAAAGAAAACCCACGATGTTGGAAGGCGAACCTACTCCTTGTCACATACAACAGGGAAATCAAAACCAAGCTACTTGACCATGCTAATGACAGACCTGATGATATAAAGCACACACATTGAACCATTCGACCCCTCCCCCTGTCATAAATTATTAATCCGAACCACAGTTGCTCAGTGAATTAGGGACTGTCCTCATAGCGCAGCACACTGCATGTTTTATGCCTATCTTCACAAGTCTAGAACAATAGGATGTTAAACTCCTATTGTTTCATTTATGTCTTGCATTAAGAAAGTAGAACGCCAACCAGTCATATTTTATTTCTTGTTGATAAACCAGAGAGAAGACGAGACTTTGATAAACCACAGAGAATTTGATAAACCAGAGAGACTATGATAAACCACAGAGACTATGATAAACCAGAGAGACTATGATAAACGAGAGAGACTATGATAAACCAGAGAGAAGATGAGACTATGATAAACCAGAGAGAAGATGATACTATGATAAACCACAGAGACTATGATAAACCAGAGAGACTATGATAAACCACAGAGACTATGATAAACCAGAGAGAAGATGAGACTATGATAAACCAGAGAGAAGATGATACTATGATATACCACAGAGACTATGGAGACTATGATAAACCACAGAGACTATGATAAACGAGAGAGACTATGATAAACCAGAGAGAAGACGAGGCTTTGATAAACCAGAGAGACTATGAGTCTATGATATTTTGAAATGTTAAAATCATTACCAATGTTAACAAACTTTCTGTCTGCAGACTTTACTCAAAAAAAAATGTTCTAAGTCATTAAAACTTACATTACTTTGAACTTGAATATTGCTCAACCCCATGAAGTAAATCAAAAGTTTTCATTATAAAGGTGAATTACGTAAGATATAGATAAACAACTGGCAGTTGATTTTAAAGATGCATCATGTAAAGTTTAGATAAAGAACAGACAGTTTTTGTTTAAAAATCAAAAATGGATAAATAAATATATTAGGTAATTTCAGTCAAATTAATATATTATAAGTGAAATTTTAAGTGTTTGATGTTTTGAATAATATTTGATTATCAAGTACCATTGCTATGATAGTAAACAAAGTCTTGATTGTCAAGTCTTGATCTATGAAGATATGGAAGACATTTTCTGATCCACTCAATATCTAAGCCATTGATGGTCTAGAGAGTCGATTATAGGTTTGTCATGTGTCTTAATAATTTACATAATATTTGAGAGAGAGAGAGAGAGAGAGAAATGGGGTTTAACGTCCACTCAACACAAACTAGGTCATTTTGGGACTAACATATGGTTTCATTTTTTAGGCGTCTTTAGCAGTGGGAGGAAACCGGAGTTCCCGGAGGAAACCCACGAGGTTGAGAAGGCACCCCTATCTCCATGCCACATACGCTCACACCAGGGCTCGAAAGAACAGCCGCAAGCCAGAAGTGACGGGCCATCTAGAGGTCGAAGTGCGGGCACTCTAGAGCACTAGACCATCCCAACCCCCCACATAATATCTGAACCCAGAAAAACAGTCTGATTAAAACATAGATCCTATTTTTATATCGTTTTTTTTTTATATTCAAAAATATGTTTTACTTTGCCTTTACTACACTAGGATCTGAAAGAGTTGGAATATTACCAGTGTTCTGGTTGAAGTGAGGAATTAGCCAATAAAATGATCTGTTACAGCGTGTTCTTAAAGCCCCAATAACACTCTAGTTGTAACTGAAAAATATATCCCAATCTTCATTGTGGTCAACAAATCGTATTATTTTAGAATATTCCAATTAAATAATGATATAAATTTCATCTTAACACACCTAATTTAAAAAATTGGAAAAATTCAACCAATTGATTTGAAAAGTCTAACGTAAACCTTTTCAAATGTGACTTGGATTTTAAAATATTTTTGAACCCTCTGGACAAATAAAATAGGTTGTAATGGATAATTTACACAACAGGTAGGGCATTTAAACATCTAGTACTTAGAATAGGGGTATTATTTATTTTCTGGAGCTACCAAGCCAGCAAGAATGTTATTGTCCCTTTAATGTGCAATGCATCGAACTGTGGGTAAACCACTAGAAACGTCAACGCTTATTGATTAATCAATGCCTGACATCATAAGGTCAAAAGTCGCCCGTACAACCCCTGACGCAACCTCCCTGTGCAACTTGTCAGATCTCCACATAGTGTAGGTCTTCGAAAGTATAAAAAGACAATATGATATATAGACCAGATAGCCAGAAAAATGACCGGCAACAAGCAAATATAACTCTTGAATAATAGATCTTTAACTTGAATTTTAGTTTGAAATGTGTAATTTGCGGCCTGGTGCGTATCAGAGAATTTCATCAACTTCTAACGAAACATAAAGTGGTTCTGTTCTGAAAGAATTGTGCGTCTGTCAGACGAGAACAACATAAACCATTGATGTTGTTAAAACATAAATTGTAAAAAAAATTAGCTTATGTGTTTTTTGTTTGTGTTAGAATCTATTTTCTGTCGACGTGCGTAACCACTGAGTTATTATTATTGAAGCATAAGGTCTAAAATTAGTTTTATTTTCTTAGTAACTTGAAAGGGTGGAAGTAGAAAAACATAATGAATTATGGGTTAATATCCTACTTTTATGCACCAGCAGAGCTAATAAGGATTAACAGTACTGTGCTATGATTGAATTAATACCCTATTGGATTTAAATACAGATTTATATTTTGTTTCGTTATTTTACATCTCCGATGGCCTATACTACATGAATATCTGACCAATTATACTGGGACGTCATCAAACTGATCCCGCAGTGAATTTTCGCTTGGCCGCTACAATCACTGATAAGCATGACATCGACGAGGCTTAATGAGTACGACATATTAACTTTTTTACTAAAACAAATTAAATTCTCAAACATTTTTTTGAGGTAAAAGAAAAATAAATAAAGACATTTGAAGTATTTGTAGTTAAAAAATATTTTGTATTTAGTGTAAATGGGTATTAAAATGAGTAAAATGCATCATTTTGCCCGAAGCAGTTAGGTGTTAAGTAAACATTGCACGAGCTGTTGAGCCAATGACTTACGCTGCGTGCAATCAATGCACGTGTTGTGGACAGTCATCTGTTACAGAGATAATTCGTAAGTAATTCTCTGTGAAACAGATTGAGACGTCGTGTCAAGGGTCATATGGTTGACTATTGACCCTATGACATCAGACATTGAGTAATTAATCAAGTGTCGACGTATCTAGGGATTTACCCACAGTTCTGTGCAGAGAACTTGCGCGTGACACACCATTTCATCAGCAAATAATTCCTCACATCATTGAGAACACGTCAATGTTAAAAACTCTTCCAGATCCTAGTGTTGTGAAGACAATTGAGACAAAATTTTGAACCACTCACATTTTCAAATATTTAATGTGCGCACAGGACCTATGTTTTTTTTTCCATCCGAACAGTTAGTTGCTTTTCCTGCCAGGTTCGGTATCTTCCACTTCTGGCAAGGGGAAACTTGACAGTGAATTCCTGAGGAACTTTCTGTACCACCGCCCTGATTGATAGCCCAACCCTCCATTGGTTGCCCCTCCCTCCATTAATTGCCCATTCCGCCATTGATTGACCCCCACCTCCTCATTTGATAGCCCCTCTCTCCATTAATAGCCCTTCCCTTCATTGATAGCCTCTACTTCCATCGATAGCCCCTCCTTCGATAGCGGTCCCACTATAAATCCCATCACCTGCCCACTGATATCCTCTCTCTCTCCATTAATTGCCCCTCCATCCATTGGTAGTCCCTCTCTCTATTTACTACCCTATTTTCCATTAATAGCTCTTCCCTCCATTAATAGCCCCTCCCTGTATTGATAGAATTGTTTGTACCGTAGTAGAATTGATAGAGTATGATCGGTAAAGTCATTAGTCGGTCATGTAACCTGTTATGATGACATCAGCAGATGGTACTACCTGTATCTTCTATTTCACCTCAAACCCCAGACACCCAATAAAAACACCAAACAGACAATACATTCAATCAGTTGGCTTCTGAACCTTACTCGTTAATGTTGGACTGTGAAAGTTTCTTTAGCTGTATGGTTAATCCTAGAACACCTAGTATAACTTCTAGACATCATTAGTTGAGGTTAAACACAAGGGTGACTGGACTGTGAAATAGTTGCATATTCTTAATCCTAGAACATCTTATACCACTTCTGGACCTCACTAGTTGATGTTTGGTGGCTGGACTGTGAAATAGTTCCATTAGTTGTTATGTTACAGTGTGGATATTCTTAATCCAAGAACATCTGATACCACTTCTCAACCTTGTTGTTGGATGACTGAACTGTAAAATATTTCATTAGTGGTTTTGTTACAACAAGGATATAGTTAATCCTAGAACATCTGGTACCACTGTTAAATAGTTCCATTAGGTAGTTGTTGTGTTACAGCAAGGATATAACACCTGATATCACTTCTGTTTGATTTTGGGTGAGTTTTCTATATCAGTTGATTTCTGAATCTTACTGGTTGATATATTGATAATTGTTAATATAAATAGCGCAGACAATTTAATTCAGCGAGCTGCTCTAATATAAACGAGGTCAGGTTTTCGATCCCTGCATTGGCCAAGAAAGTTCATCTTGATTTTCCGTTGTGGTTTCTCTTTGTCAGTGATTCAGAATGGAGGGCCTGGAGGAAACCCACAAGGTTGAGAAGGGCCCCTATCTCCATGCCACATACGCTCACACAAGTGCTTGAAACCACAGCCGCAAGCCAGAAGTGACCTAGAGGTCGAAGCGCGGCACTCTAGACCACCAGGCCATCTCAACTCCCCACATAAACAAAAACCGTGAACATTATTTAGTACATGGTAAAAGTCGGACACAAACAAAACTAGAACCGTATTCAATCAGTTATATCTTTGATTAAAAATTTCGGTTTTGAGATACTTTTTAAAAACCTATAACAGAATTTGCATAAAATATGTGGGTATACCATAAAATACCTATATGTACCGTGAATATGTGAATATACCATAGAATATGTGGCTGTACCCTAGAATACCTATATGTACCGTGAATACGTGGCTATACCGTTCAATATGTGGGTGTACCATAAAATATGTGGTTGTACCGCCAAAAACATGGCTGTACCATAAATACCTGGCTCTACTGTGAAATATAACATAGCTGTAAAGTTTAAATGATAGTAAAAATAATTGAACTGAGTTTGAACTTTTGGCTGAAGATAGGAACATGTGTCGATTCATCAAATAGCCTGTCTATTTTTACCTCTGACATGCTGGTCGGGTCTAGCTATAATAATCTACAGCAATTTAATATGCTAATATAATTACTATAAATAAACAGAGTAATGATTTATGCGATATGCTAATATAATTAATATAAATGAACTACTAACGATTCATGTGTACCTAACTCTTACAGTATATATATGACCTTGTAGGTGTAGTGACCCTACTATCCTTGAAGATTTTGTTATGATTGAAACATAAGTAGACATTTATTAGCATCAACTACAGATTATGGACGTCATGCATAGTAACGATTATAGCCACTTATGAAAATAACATCAAACGTTAATTTCCACCTGTGATGTTTCTTGGAGCAGAGAAAAGGGGGCGACCCTTCACTTTGAAAATAACATCAAACGTTGCTTATGATCAGTGATGTACGTAGCTTGGAGCAAAAAAAAAAAGGAGCCGACCTCTCTCTTTGAAAAATACATATAATGTTACTTTCAACCAGTGATGCAGCTAGGAGCAGAAAAAATGGAGCTAACCTCTCCCCAAAAGTGGAACAAGCTCCTTCTTAGAAGTGGAGAAAACCGCTCACTAAAAAGTACATTTTTCATCAATTTTAACTTTATTTTTGTCACATGTGCCGCCAATACATGTTGAATCTCATTCTTAGATTTTGTTGTTACATTTTTATTCTTTGACATTGTGGGTGGTTGGATGGTTGAATGATTAGCGTTTGCACATTGTATCATAAGGTCTGTCATTGAGTCAATTGGCGTGGAGTAGGGTCACATGTCCAACCGTATGGATTTTCTCCAGGTCCTCTGGTTTCCTGCCACTGGTAAAGACCCCTACACTCAAACGAATTATTGAATTAAAATTGAACCATGTGTTAGTCTCTCTCTTTCTGGGGTGGGTGGGATGGCCTAGTGGTCTAGAGTGCCGCGCTTCAACCTCTAGCTGGCCGGTCACCTCTGGCTTGCGGCTGTGGTTTCGAGCCCTGGTGAGCGTATGTGGCATGGAGATAGGGGCGCCTGCTCAACCTTGTGGGTTTCCTCAGGGCACTCCGGTTTCCTCCCATTGCTAAAGACCCCAACGCGCAAGCGAATTATTGAAATAAAATTAAACCATATGTTAGTTCCGAAATGACCTAGTTTGTGTCGAGTGGACATTAAACCCCATCTCTCTCTCTCTCTCTCTCTCTCTCTCTCTCTCTCTCTGACCTTGTAACACTTTTTTGGACTGGTAAGTTCCAGCTGGACTAAGTTGTACAGAATAAGACGTCTACTAAACCCATTTCCTTCTAACGACTAGTCGAAACATTAAAACATTTAAACACTAATATTGGCTGACCTTTTATTTCATTGAATATTTGAAATGTCGGGGACACGATAATTGCCGTAATTAATACCATAATTGGCAATTATAGATGCGATACAAATTGGCAGATTACCAACATCGACATAAAAAAAATGTCAAACAAAGAAAAAACAAAAGGTTTATCAATAAAATTAAGATGTGGATATTTCTAGCGCCGTGTTCATGGATTCTAATAGAGCAGTTTGTGCGTCCTTCTTGTTTGATACCTTGCCATTTTCAGGCTTTCTCGGAAAATTGATGTTATAACAGACCCAATGTTTTTCTCATTCCTTCAATAATAGGATTATATTGTGTGCATTGAGTGGATTCGGCTTTCACCATTTCTTTGAAAAATTTGAATTAGTGTGGATAATGTTATATTCTTTATAAATGCTTTGTGCAAAACGATGATGATTTAATATTTAAGGTACAGTTTATAATATTGACAAAATATTTTTTATAGAGTAATTTGTAATGGTATCTTGTATAATGATTTCTAACAGTCAATAGATCTTTAACATGCATGCTGCCATTGTTATATATGTGGGACATCAGTTGAGCGTCCCATCCAAACAGCTAGATGCTTTTAATTGAAAGGCCCTCCATAAAATGAAATAGTCTTTACGTCCAACTGTTCATCTCTACATCTCTGTGTGGGCTAATGAGATGATGGACATACGGTAACATGTATTATGAGGGGAATTTTTGTCTGGAAAGCAGAACTATGACCTACTCTTATATCAAATTTCAAATGTCGATGGATCTTTTGCGTATATGGACCGTGGTTTTCGGCCTTGCTAGGCCCTCCGTCTTTCACATCTGATCCTACAGGAGAAACAAGGTTATCAGTGAATCATTGAAATAAAACTGAACCATATGTTACTCCTGAAATGACCTGGTCTGTATCTAGGGGGTGGGATGGGATGGCCCAGTGGTCTAGAGTGCCGCGCTTCGACCTCTAGCTGGCCGGTCACCGCTGGCTTGCGGCTGTGGTTTCGAGCCCTGGTGTGAACGTATGTGACATGGAGATAGGGGCGCCTTCTCAAACTCGTGGCTTTCCACCGGGCACTCCGGTTTCCTCCCACTGCTAAAGACCCCTACGCGCAAGCGAATTATTGAAATAAAATGAAACCATATGTTAGTCCCAAAATGACCTAGTTTGTGTCGAGTGGATGTTAAACCCCATTTCTCTCTCTCTCTCTCTTTATCGAGGGGACGTTAAACCCCATTTCTCTCTGTCTCTCACTGCTAAAGACCTCTAGACACAACAGAATTATTAAGGTAAAATTTACCCAAAATGGCCTATTTTGTGTCAGTGGAAGTTAATCCTCCCTTTCCCCCCTCCCTCTCTCTTTGTGATTGGAATCACAACCCTGTGGGTTTTCTTCGGGTACTCCGGTTTCCTCCCACTGCTAAAGACCCCTACGCACATTCGAATTATTGAAATAAAATAGAACCATATGTTAGTCCCGAAATGACCTAGTTTGTGTCGAGTAGACGTTAAGCCCCATTTCTCTCTCTCTTTGTGATTGGAATTAGTTATTCATGTCTGCAACACTGACTGGAAACTGTGTAGTTCTAGAGGGATTCAAACTATAGATAATAGAAATAACATTTGTACAAAATAAAAAAACAGGATGTAATTGGTAACTTGAATAGGAAAACAGAGAAATAAAGTGATACAGTTTCAACCATTCAATATTATCGACAGAATTTATCAAAAACATTGTTGTTGTGTTTAATGTGATAAGAAACAAAGCTTCGTGTAAAGAGTGTTTTTATTCCTGTGTGAACAATACGGCAGCACGTCGATCAATGTTTCATTGTCCCTATTTATCAATATATGTATAACTGAATAATCGGTTATAATCCATGCATTTAACAAAGTTTAGGTCGGCCCTTTCAACAGGCAATTCAACGTATTCAATTCAAATATCGACTAGTACACAATAAAAGATAGTCCTTTTGAAAGCAATAGTAAAAATATCTTTCTGTATTTGTTGGACATTGCTAGGCTGGTGGGTCTTTTAACGATCCATCAGTCAGTTTGCTGTCCACACCTCTAGCACTTTAAATCTTAAGTTTTGTCATTGATTGAGTCAAGTGGAGACACAGTGGTTAAGGCACTGGCACGCTAGCCTGGATGTTGCGGGTTCGATCCTGGTGTCGGCCAAGAAAGTTTGTTGGGATTTTTCAAAGTGATTTCTCTTTGTTAGTGTTTTTCAAGGCTTCCCTTTGTCAGTGGTTTCCCTGTCTAGTCACACAGATTGAACGAAAAACCAAGGTCGCGTGTGCAAGTGCTTTCTCTTTGTGAGTGTTTTTCCAGACTTCCCTTTGTCAGTGGTTTCCCTGTCTACTCACACAGGTTGAGCGAAAAACCAAGGTCGCGTGTGCACGTAAAAGATCCCTTGGGAGTTGGTATTCGATATAAGAGTAGGGTGCAGCACTGCTCTCAGGGCAAAATTGTCCTGCTAGCACACGAAGGGAACAACATTTTATTTGATATCAGATTTAAATACAGCGAAGTCAGGCAGGCAAATTATTAAATAAGCTAGCTACCGCGTACCATTGACCAAATGTTTTTGGCATTTGTCTGTAGGATAAATAATTATTCTTGTCATATAACATATTTGATGTCATTGGGTAATAAATTGGAATTCTAAATGTCAAATATGAAGCCATGTCTAGATATCTCTGGAAATCATTATTTCAATATTTCTAGAATATTTGAAGTACATCCTGGTTCATGCAACCGATTATGAAGAGGTGTTTTAGATCGAGACAAATGTCATTCATCATAAAGTAATAAACAATGTATTATATATAAAATCACGAACTTGTCAACTAAGCTACAACTACAGGGATGTTTGCCCACCAAACTACCAAAAAAACATTTCAAAAGTTTTATGGCCGTCATATTGACTTGATTGGTAAATATAACGTCTCATTCGGCTATTATTCTAGTAGTATAAGTGCACAGGAACTGCACCACACACAATTCTACACAAAACAAATATATGGACAAGACATCATACTCAGAGAAAAACAAACAACACAATTCAAAAAGAGTGAATGGATCCGGGGACTAGCCCTAAGCGTCCACTGCGCTGTACAGTCCTGGGCCTGTGGTGGCCTTCACTCTTATCATACGTACTAAGAAATAAGTGCCCCTACTTATTTTTCATATTGAATTTTTCATATTTGATGTTTATTTTTGTAATAGTTTTGATGGCCTGTTATAACAAAAATAAACATCAGATTAAAATATAATAAATAGTTTGTGAGGACCATATGATAATAATATTTATAGTTTGGAACAGGGAAGTGAAAGCTGCTATCAGTACCTTCACTAAATAACATTTTATTATGTCGTCAATACACCTAACGGAAAACCTCCCAGCTGTGATGATTTACGTGGTTCATTGCCAGGATTCAATCACCCAGCTTGAGATAGCGGGCATAGAGGATGTTGGAACTATTCATTATGATAAATTAAAACTCGAGGAAGTGGATTTATTGTGAAACATATCGCCTCTTTAGATTTATTGCTTTACCAGAAATTTTTGATAATAAAAATATATTTGTTGAAGAAAAAACAAGATATGAAGTAGCTGATTAGAAGTATGAGCTGTTTTTTTGTGGATTTAATTTCCGTTTTATTATATCGGCACGTGTCACACTTTTATCAACTTTTAAAAATTACTTTTTTATATTCACTTATTCTTTTACGTTTATTTCCTAATTTATCTACTTTTTAAACTTTATTTTATCAGTTTTATTCGTTATTTACATGATGTTATTTCATGTTTACAACGTATTCCTAAACCTAGCGTGTATTCCAGCGTGTACGTGATATTTTTCAAACCTTGGCATATGGTAGTACGATACCTAATCCGAATATATACATAGCATGTTTGTCAGTGTATACTGATGTATGAGTGTTATTTTTTAAAATCGGGCATAGGCTAGCACGATACCTTTGCCTAACGTACACCTAGCACATCCTAGCGTACTATCAGTGATATTTTTCAAATGCTGGCATACACTAGCGTAAGATACCTATAGATGTTTTACATTACTGTATTTAGATTGTCTGATAAATAATTTGTATGTGACAAAGAGAAGGGTAGTCTGTCCAACCTTATGGGGTTTTTCCGGGTCCTCCAGTTTCCTCCCACGGCTAAAGACCCCTACACGCAAGCGAATTATTGAATATAATTGAACCATGTGTTAAAAACTAGATAGTGTAAAGGTAAATTTCAGAAAATTTAAGTCAAATTGATCCACTGTGAGCTGAGAACGAAGCGGGTGAAATTTCCCTCTAGCCTTGATCATCATTACTAAAATCATTAATATAAAACAGCATAGCCTTGATTATCTACATTTTAAATTTAATTATCAATGGCCGTTAACCCTTAGAACCCGAAATGCCGCAAAACCGGCTTGACGTTGTATCACATATACCCGAAATGTCGGTTTTGCGGCTTGGGGCGTGTTCAAGCTCCAATTACGTTGACGTCATAATTTATATGACGTCCTGTAAATCCAGGGAGGGACGTGCAACACCCCATGTAAAGTCAGTGTTCAAAGCATGGGTTCCATTTCGGCCGTATATGCCGGTCGGGACCTACGGCTTTGGAAAATGACCGAATCTGGATCAGACCCGTAGGTCATTTTGCACGCCGGAAAAATAGCATATTTTGTGCTAAATCATAAAATCCGGGAGACGACGAAACTCCGTGCGTGGCGTGATGTAAACTATCGGGGATAATAAAATTAACAGTGTTCAGTAGCCCACGAATGGAAACCACTGCCAATCAATTATCCTTGTGTATATTGCTCTAATCACAATTAACAAAGGCGCTACATCAAACAGATTAAAAGCTCAACATTTAATCAATTTACTTAGTTTTGTTTTGTTTTATAATTAGTAATACTGTGAGCGTAATCATTCTTGAGTTATTGTTACAGCATATTTACCGACTTTCATCATTCGTGCGGCAATTCACTGTTTGAACATCAAACAATTTAAAAACTTTTCTTTGATGTCTTCACTTGATCAGAAGAGTTAATCATGTCAATCTTGCAAATGATATAGATATATATACAAGAATGTTAGCATTCTATATATCATTTCAAAATGTTGAAATTCCTCACCTCCCAGAATAACAAAAGAAAGCGAGATGATGATATTGCTGTCAATGAATCCGATTCCCCTTCTTCAACATCGAACCACGAGGCTGACAGTTCCGCCCCGAAAAACAAAAGCAGCCGTAAATTCTCTACTAAATGGTTACAAGTATTCCCGTGGTTAAGATATGATATTCCCACACAAGAATATGTATTCCCAGGTGTTTTTAATCCATTTATTCCGTTTATATAACAATCGGTAGACGTCATTTGGTTAAAACAATGAGCTTTTACGATCGCCGCCATATTGAAATATGTGCAAATATCTTTACATGTTATAGAGTTAAAATACGAGCACGATATTATTTGAGCTCTTAAAATATCAATACGAGTTAATAAATTGATAAGTTTAAGAATTATGTTAATTATTGTACATGTGTATCACTTTGAATTATTTACGCGTGCTAATCATTCGGAACTACTTTTTCCCCCGTGTATGGAGAAAATAGTCAACCGCCGAATAATGTCACGTACGCGACTGAGAACCGGGATTCTAGCACCAAAACATAATTAAAACCAAGTTACGATGTTCCTTGAGCATGAAAAATCTTGACGAATTAATGAGAATTTCAACCGACACGTGCTTTACAGAAATGGAAATCCTGTAGAAACCGACGAGTATATACGGGTGATGTCGTAAACAAATAAAGAAAATACTGTACTTTCGATAAATGAATGCATCTTGTTATTGTTATACTTTATGAATGTATAAATAACTAAATGATAATAATTGATTACATGTGTTCTTTTATTTATTAGGGGGATAGGTGGGTGGGTATATAAATGTCGATGTGAGGTTGATTTTTTGTGTGACTGTCCTTGACCCAATTAAAGTCGATCGACATTCCGATAGCATGTATTTTTTGGCTTCTTATTATGTGCTTAAAATAGCACCACTTTTTCCGTGAGAAAAATGACCGGTTGGGAAAATTTTGAAGTGGAAGCCCTGGTTCAAAGAGTTAAGCGTCATATAGGAATCTAATCCAGCCAACATCGAAGGCTAGACTTGACATTGAGAGTTTATTATGGTCTGGATAAGTTAATTGATGTCAAATTGATAATTTAGATAACATTTCAGGCCCAAAGAAAGACTTGTAATAGGCAGATTTTGCTCTTGCATAATGCATGTTTAATTGAAATTGTTGTAAGTTCTCTATATAATATGCTAGTATTCCACCTGTTCTATTTAAATCATTGTATGTTTTATACATACTAAACTTACACCTGTTCAGTTTAAAATGATTAAAATTTCTCCTGTCAGTGAGTTTAAATCTATAAACATGATATAATAAAAACCCGTTCAATCAATACCTTGTCATATATTTCTAATTTACACTTAATATAACTTCTTGATATTGATTATATATTTTAAAGGGGCCATTGCCTGTCCAATCTCATGCATTTTCTCTGGGTCTTTCGGTTCCCTCCCACTGCTAAAGACCCCTCAGCGCAAGCGAATTATTGAAATAAAATTAAAACATTTGGTAGTCCCGAATTGAGCAATATTGTGTTGAGTGGATGTAAACCTCATTTCTTGCTCTCTCTTAAAGGTTAAAGGGGCCTTCCCGATTTGAACAATCTAAAAATAAAAGTCTGTGTAAGTATGAAATTTAAGTGTCAAAATAAAGAGGAATGGTGTATTTACCTTGTCTCAAAATATTGAGACATTTGGACTTCTAAGATTTCGGGTACATTTTTTCGTTGGGTGAACTGATAATCTATTTCCATTGCTTTGGAGGTCTATATATAGTGCATGACCCAAGTGATGTACTTGATAACGAAAGGTAAATTTCACCTACACGTTATTCTAATAAAATGAAAGTCTGTTTTCATCCAGACACCATAGAATACAGCCATATAAACGAGATAGGCTCTTTAAATTTCGCTGAGGTAGGTCTACTATGTCATGTTGATCATATAGTTTAAATATCGCTGAGGTACTTATGGATATATATGTCATATTGCTTTTTGATATGTTAGCATGTGCGCTATGTATCATAAAGCCTGTCACTAGGTCAAATGGCGTGTTTTCGAATCCCCGGTTGTACGAGACAAGGAATAGGGTCGCCGCTCCAACCTTCTTGGTTTTTTCTGGCTCCTCCAGTTTCCTCCATCTGCTAAAGACCCCTACAAGCAAGTGAATTATTGAAATAAAATTAAACCATATGTTAGTCCCGAAATGATCTAGTTTGTGTTGAGTGGATGTTAAACCCCATTTCTCTCTTTCTTTGATATTGTAAAGATACAATTTACCGGTATACTATATATACCTTTAATGTGTTTAATCAGAGAGAAATGAAATGAAATGAGGTTTAACATCCACTCAACACAAACTAGGTCATTTTGGGACTAACATATGGTTTAAAATTTATTTCAATAATTCACTTCGCGTAGGGGTCTTTAGCAGTGGGAGGGAAACCGGAATGTGTGGAGGAAACCCACGAGGTAGAGAAGGCACCCCTATCTCCATGCCACTTATGCTCACACCAGGGATCGAAACAGCAAGAGGTCTAAGCGTGGCACTATAGACCACTAGGCCATCCCCCCCTCGTGTTTAATGAGGTTGGGTCTCAATCATAAATGATGCAAAAATAAATATATAAGACCTGCCAATCTTTAGGAACATTTCACTAATTAATGAAAAATCAATGTTTACTGCAATGTGTTTTGTTTATACGTTCGATATGAAAATGAAACACAAACCTTGCCTGCGGCTACTTCATTTTCCTTTATACATTAATTTATACACTTATAACAAAAATCGTAGGGTTTGGTACCATCTAAAGATCAATGTTATAAATAAATCCAAATACCCAAATAAGGCAATCCTTTTGTAATTACAACATGCAATTTTTGGGATGAAACTGACACAAGTTTTGGACTGAACCTCTAATCTGGTTTCTCCTTGCTGGGTTGAGTGACTGAATGATTAATGAGTGTTCATTGGGTCTGTCAATGAGTCAACTGGCGTGGGTTCTGATTCCCCGGTTGTATGTGACAAGGAGTAGGGTCGCCTGTTCAACCTCGTGGGTTTGCTCCGGGTCCTCCAGTTACCTTCCACTGTTTAAGACCCCTATGTGCAAGTGAATTATTGAAATAAGAAATTAAACCGCATGTTAGTCTCAAAATGACCTAGTTTGTGTCTCTCTCTCTCATGGAGTCAAGTGGCATGGTTTCAATCCCTCGCTTGTACATAACAAGGATAGGCCCGGCCAGTCCAAGCTGGTGGGTTGCCTGTCCAAAAAATAAAAACTGACGATGAGAATTATGATAGTTACTTTAATGGAAGTGAGTAGAATTACCCGCTGCTTTGAGAATAGTAGGAGTTAATATCTTTGATTAAAATATATTGATATCTATGTTGGAGTTGTAAATTATTTACCGCGTATCGTAAATGTTTGTAAAGCCTGTCTGTCGTTAAAGCGAGAATTTCATATATTCTAAGAAAGTCAAAATATAATTATTTCTATGTCTTTTGCTCAATAGATTTTCAAATCACTGTTATACGATTCATAGGTATTATTCTCACACTTATAAAATCATTCACACCAGAAATAATAACACAATTACCTGCCCTGTTTTTCTACTCCCCCCATGAATGGCTATCTTCAAACATTTGAATTTGAAGTTGAAAGTGATATTTTTGCCAATTCTTAGCCATAGGATAATATGATTATTCTTTAACAATAGGACGATTTATAGATACCATCTATTTTGAGGCTTTATTTTAATACATTTTAAAAATATAACTTAAAAATATGAAATTCTCGCTTTAAATCGTACATTTCCTTGTTTTTATTTATTCTATACTTTATAAAAACATTGTAATGTACAGACTTTTTCAATTCGGTTAATGAGTTCTATCACATATGTGATAATGACTGACACTAGTATTGTCCTTTAAGCCATGTTTGATTCCATATAGTATTGGGGGGGGGGGGAGAGATCGCCGAATGGTTAGTGTGTGCGCGCTGTATCATACAGCCTGCCATTGAGTCAACTGGTTTGGTTACGAATCCCCAGTTGTACATGGCAAGGAAATAGGGTCGCCTGCCCAACCCTGTGGTTTTTTTTTAGGTACTCAGGTTTCCTCCCACTGCTAAAGACCCCTGTGCTCAAGTGAATTGTTGAAATAAGGTTGAACCATATGTTAGTCCCGAAATGACGTTAAACCCCATTTCTCTCTTGATTCCATATATAATATGTCAGTCTGTCGTTTAGTTTGAGTTCCCACCGTCCAGTCGTTTGTATTTTTCGATTTCTTTATTTTCGTAAATCATTAACAAATCGAAGATATAGATAGTTGAAATTGGAAGTCTACAGCTGTTTTTGTAATTTTTGTTATGACCATTTTGTTTATTGCTTTTGATCTTTTTTTAAGAGGGGGGTTGGGATAGCCTAGTGGTCTAGAGTGCCGCGCTTCGACCTCTAGCTGGCCGGTCACCTCTGGCTTACGGCTGTGGTTTCGAGCCCTGGTGTGAGCGTATGTGGCATGGAGATAGGGGCGCCTTCTCAACCTCGTGGGTTTCCTCCGGGCACTCCAGGTTTCCTCCCACTGCTAAAGACCCCTTCGCGCAAGCGAATTATTGAAATAAAAATTAAAAACCATATGTTAGTCCCAAAATGACCTAGTTGTGTTGAGTGGACGTTAAACCCCATTTCTCTCTCTCTCTCTTTTTTTAAGAATTTTGTACCAGTGCAAACACCGGGTTGATCCAACCTTATCTAATCTTCAGTATCAAGCAAGAGAGGTTCCACAAAACACTGAAATACATTCTTTACATATTGATAGGCATTATACACATGGTGTAGTATGCTTACTCTTTATAGAACACATGATACCACATATTCTAGATATGTAGTGTTGATATGGTATGCTTACTCCATCAATAACACCTGATACCACCTAGTCTAGATATATAGTGTTGATAGGTGTTGTATATAAGACAGGGTATGCTTACTCTTTCTAGAACATCTGATACCACCTACTCTAGATATATAGTATTGATAGGTGTTGTACATGAGACAGGGTATACTTACTCATACATCTGATACCAATAGAACATCTGATACCACTGCACTGTTGTATATAATCATTTTGCCATGGTTGGGATATTGAATGTTTTCACAATATATTGATTCTTATTTAGTTAGCCCACTTACTTGGCTGGTACTATAAATCAACTCCATTTTACCTTTTTGCTAATAGATTTTAGTACTAGGTGAACCGCTTATAGTACAGGATGGTATATTTGTTTTATTTCTGAAGCAGTTTTTTGTTGAGTACGATTTGCACTGATTACATAGAAGCAAGTAATGTTATACATGTATTTAGAACTAATTCATATCATCTCGCGGTGAAAAAACACTCTTAACTTGAGTACAATTTACACTTTTTTTTAAAGAGATCTAACCAATACTTTAGATACTGTATATATATATATTTTTTATTTTTTTTAAAAAAAAATCTTTTAGGAAATAAAACTAGGTTTTTGCGAGAACTTTCTGCTTTAACAAGCTTCTTTAGGCAATTAAACTTTACCAGTTCCAACAATATACATATTTATATAGTAGAATTGTTAATTAAAGCTGCTCTTTGGTAATATATAATTGAAATTAAAGATGGCAAAATAAAACTACATTTTTATGCTAATGTTTTCACAATTGCCTGAAGAGCCGCAGTCGGGGGGGGGGGGGGTATTTTTAGCATTAAAATATAATTATATTTTATGTAATTGTAGAAGTTGTTATGACAACTGATCTCCTTGTTGTGGTTTAATTTTATTTCAATAATGCGCTTGTGCGTAGGGGTCTTGAGATTTGGCAGAAAGCAGGAGGACCTCTATAAATCCAAAAGAAATGAAACAGCTTTTAGCATCATGCTTGAAATCCAGCCGGGTTACGAGGTAAAATGGATAGAAGTTGAATGATATTCTTCTGTTCTATCTGACCAGATTATTTTTCCGCATGATTCGTCCAGCCTGGTTACAAGGTAAAATGGATAGAAGCTAAGTGGTATTCTTCTGTTCAGTCTGACATTGTTCAGCTTGAGTTGTCCAGCCCGGTTGCATTGTAAAATGGATAGAAGCTAAGTGAGATTCTTTTGTTCATTATGACCATTTTATTTTTCAGCTTGATATGTTGACACCAAAACAAAACGGTACAATGGAGGACGAGGTAGATGGAGATGAGAAGAAAGAGAAGCCTTCATCAGCCACCATCAAGGGAATGTGGAAAAAGGCTGTCAAAAGTATGAAAAGTGAAGAAAAGAAGAACTGGCTGGTGAGTGTCTCTTTTTATTAAATATCTTTAAAGGGGAAGACCAACGATTTTCAACAAGGTTTCCATAAATCTTAAATATATATTCAGAAAGAATTCCCTCTGTAACAAAAGTAAAAAAGTTTTTGTAAGCGAGAAATTAATTTTTATTAAAACCGGAAGTGACATAGTTGGTTCAACACTCCCACTGGACTCTATAGAAAGCATACAAATTTGGCATAAGTTTACTGCTGTATTGTGTTCACGCCTCATCCTTGGGCCAAAAATCTTATGAAATGGACTGTTTGTTAGGATATTATAAACACAAATTTATGGTGTTTTAACGTTTAGTACACAAAGCCGTCGCGTAAATTCACTCACACTGAACAGTACGCTGTGGCCCAATTCACCCCGCATGGCTAAATATTTACATCACGTGGTTTGATTGTCAGCTTACAAGTGACATATATATCGTCTGCTTCGATGGTTTTGTGCTTGATGACAGCGTTTTTCAACATAAACAGACCAAAATTATGGGCATGTGAGGCATATATTATAGTGCATTATGGCACGTAATGTCGACATGAGCTGCTTTTCCTTTTTTCTTCTATTTCCTCTTGAGAATGAGTGGGCTCGAATGTTTATACGGCATTACCGTAGACCCATAGAAGAGATATCTTATATTACAATACGTTGGTGCCAGACGTTGACAAACTTTGGTAATTAATATATTTATTTGAATATGCATGTGTCACAATTCCGTTAAAATAAATACAAACACTGTCAGCAGACTCAGCACGTATAAATACACCGAAGCAGACGACATACATGTCACATGTAAGCTGTCAATCAAACCACGTGATGTAAATATTTAGCCATGCGGGGTGAATTGGGCCACAGCGTACTTGTTCAGTGTGAGTGAATTTACGCGACGGCTTTGTGTACTAAACGTTAAAACACCATAAATTCCTGTTTATAATATCCTAACAAACCGTCCATTTCATAAGATTTTTGGCCCAAGGATGAGGCGTGAACACAATACAGCAGTAAACTTATGCCAAATCTGTATGCTTTCTATAGAGTCCAGTGGGAGTGTTGAACCAACTATGTCACTTCCGGTTTTAATAAAAATTAATTTCTCGCTTACAAAAACTTTTTTACTTGTATTACAGAGGGGATTCTTTCTGAATATATATTTAAGATTTATGGAAACCTTGTTGAAAATCGTTGGTCTTCCCCTTTAAGTCGTTGTATCTGTAAAACAATCTGTTCAAAACAATTTTGGGGTCTGATCATTCAAAAGGGTTCTGAGACAGAAAAGGAGTCTAAATTTGAGTATGGGAGGAGTGATCAAAATGGTCTAAATTTCAGTATGGGATTGTTGGTACTCTGGCAATGAATTTCAATCAAATCAACAGGGGAAAAGAAATGGGTTTAACATCCACTCGACACAAACTAGGTCATTTTGGGACTAACATATGGTTCAATATCATTTCAATAATTATACCCAAAGAAAACAGGTGACACTACTTCTGGTGCATATTCAAGCTGGGAATCCATACCTCACCACTTCACTCAATGATAGACATAAACCATTTGGCCACCTACACTATGAAAGGCTCAATACCACTATTGTTGTAACTGAATAATATGTCGCAACTCGCAATCTTTATTCTGGTCAACAAATTGTATTATTTTACAATATTCCAATTAATTGATGATACAAATTTTCATCTTAACACACTTAATTTAAAAAAAAAATCAACTAAATGATTTGAAAAGCCCAACGTAAGTGCAGAGGGACTGCACCACTCATAATTTACACAAAAAAAGATATGTGGACAAGACATTATCATACTCAGAAACCATAAACAAACAAACAATTCAAAAAGAGTAAGCGTCTACCTCGCTATACAGTCCCGGCCTGTAGTAACACAGACGTCAATCAAATTTGAAAACAATCAAGAATACAACCCAAAGAAATCATTGTATAGTGCCATCATAAGTCATGATCTGCTATAGCCTATACAACAAGAAATACAAATGCAAGCATATTGTAGTAATTCAACCATACAACCACAAGGAGAGGGGGTCTATAGGCTTCTGCCTGTTCTCCAATCCAGTTTCTGTGAATAAATATTGTTTAAAAAAAAATACAAGTAAGTAACCACAACAGTGAAATGTATAAAAAAGTAGTCTAAAACTAAATGCTCTAAATCAATAAAGAATTCTTAGGTTATACTGCCCAGAATATAGGAAATCTCCCCAAATGCCCTCTGGTTATCTTTGTTTCGAATCCTGTATTGTAGCAAGGAGTAGGTTCTCGTGGGTTTTCTTCGGGTACTCCAGTTTCCTCCCACTGCTAAAGACTATTGAAGTAAAATTAAACCATGTTAGTCCCGAAATGATCTAGTTTGTGTCGAGTGGACTTAAACCGCATTTCTCTCTCTCTCTCTCTGGTTATCTTCCCTTCTTCCAGACCTGTATGTGAAATGAAAATGGCTGATATACCAGTCTTGAAATAACCTAGTTTGAGTTGACTGAAAGTTGAATTCCACCTCGTTCTTAATAACAATTTGGTTAGTGTTGAGTTTAGATGCCATTTCTCTTTAAATTGAAAGTTAAAACAAATTATTTTTTCTCCATTCTCATTATGTTAAATGTCACCGGCTTTATTTCATTTCTATGAAAAATCAGAAACTTTTCACCGTTAAAAAAAACAAAAAAAAACCTCAGGAAGCAATAAGGACGTGGTGAACAACAATACTGACTGCTGACACATCTGCCCTGTGTCATTGATGCATTCTTTCATTTTCTTCTGTTTATTGGAAATGTCAGAAGGTGAAATCGCGTCTTCTGGTGGAGAAATGGCAGAGTTTGTTTCATGGTGTCACAGCACAACACTATACTTTCTCCGTCTTTTTCCTCCGGGAGAATACTAACTGTTCTGACCTTTAATTACTGTGGAAACTTCTTCTTGTGACATTTAAGAATGTAATCTGCTCGTCTTTACTTATAAAGTCAATACATTTCATACACTGGAAGTTCATGACTTTAGTCCAGATCTTTGAAATATCATGTATATGTAACCGGAAAGGATAATCTTGTCAGTCATTTGGTTAGGTCTATTTATCAAGGCCACCGGCAGAGTGTTGCAAAAGTCACAAGATGTAAACAGGGCTAGCATTAACCCTAACCCTCGATCTAGCCCTAACCCTAGGGCACCATCTCGTCAACAATAAGGTCCCCTAAACATAGAGAAATCTGCAGGTGACCTTGCTATTTAGTCCTGAGATTCTTTTCTATGGAGGGGTGTGGTTGGCTGAATGGTTAGCATGTGCGCACAGTATCATAAGGTTTGTCATCTCATCAACAATAAGGTCCCCTAAACATAGAGAAATCTACAGGTGACCTTGCTATTTAGTCCTGAGAATCTTTTCTATGAAGGGGGTGGGGTGGCTGAATGGTTAGCATGTGCCCACAGTATCATAAGGTCTGTCATTGAGTCAAACTGGCAAAGTTTTGATTCGCCGGTTGCATGTGAGAACTAGTAGGGTTGGCTGTCCAATCTCGTGTTGTGGGTTTCTTTGGTTCCTCCAGTTTTCTCTCACTGTTAAAGATCCCTACGCGCAATTACTGAAATAAAATTGAACCATTTGTTAGAACCGAAATGACATAGTTTGTGCTGAGAGGAGGTTAAACACCATCTCTCTCTCTCTCTCTTTCTCTCTCTCTCCCTCTCTCTCTCTCTTTCTCAGGAGTAGATTGGAGAAAAATGATATAATCCTCAAGTTATATTTCTTCGACTGCCTTTGAGCCATCTGTAACTCACTTCCCCATAAATCTGTATACCAATTCCTACAGGCACTGCATCTATTCTTATTAATTCTTGCCGTTTTCCGTTGTCCATGGAGCACTTGATCTGCCCAAAATAGCCCGTAACAGGTGAATAGCTCTTAGTATAGCAGTTCCTGCAGGCACTGCATCTATTCTGATGAATCTTGCGGTTTTGGATTGTCTAAGAAGCACTTACATACAGGCTATTTTGGGAAGTGCTAGTGGTAAAATATTAAGCCAGGAGGCAAAATTAACCTACATGTAAAAAAAAAAGATTTTCCTGTAGTGCTTGACAGAGTGCCTGACCAGGACAGCTCTGTAGTTGTTTGGATGGGATGAAAAACCTGAGGTCCTGTGTATACATTGGCATGCACCTAAAAGATCCCATGGCGGTTGAAATTTGATATGAGAATAGACCATAGTGCTGCCGGGGCAGCATTATAGGGGGGTTGTGTGGCTTTAGATTACAAGGTCTGTGATTGTGTCAACTGGCATGGTTTCAATTTCCTGGTTGTATGTGACAAGGAGTAGGATGCCCTGTCCAAACTCGTGGGTTTTAGTAACGTAGGTGATTATACGTGTATTTGGAGGGGGAAGATGGTCGAATAGTTAGCATGTACTTGTTGTATCAAAAGCTCTGTCATTGACTCAACTAGCTTCTGGTTTCCATTCCCGCTTGTATGTGACAAGGATTAGGATGGGGTTTCCCTAGGTCCTCCGATTGTCTCCCAGAGATAATGACCTATATCATGAGCAAGCAAATTTTTGAAATAGAATTGAACATATGACTTGGATATATGAAATGAAATGAAATGAAATGAAATGGGGTTCAATGTCCTACTGTTGTACTCCTAAACTTGGCTAATGAAGACAGTCATACCCCATACAGTGAGCTGTGAGGGAAATTTTGCCCGGGCAGCGGCAGTACGTCCCCACATCCTGCACCAGGATGCAGGGATCAAACACGAGACCTCAGGGTTAGCAAGCCAGCATTTTACCCACTTAGTCATCATGGCTCCTATTTAGATATAGTTGTATAATAACAATAATATCTCCTGGCTGTGTATAATCCGATCAATTAGTAGTCGATATCTGTGGAATATAATATAATAATATCTCCTGGCATGTATACACATGATACCAGTTCCTCTGGCACCAGCCTCAAGCTGCCACTAATTCCACTTATATAATTAATCGGGAGATTTTATTACAGAAAATAAACAAAACGCTGATTAGTTAAACCAAAAACTATAAACAACTTATTCAAATTTCAGCAAGGAATTACAATCTGAATAAGTTTTTTTTTTTTTTTTTTTGTACTATACTACATATTACTGGTGCACTGACAAGAGCAACTGTCTAGCCCTTCGAATGGTGTAAAAAAAACTGAGGTCCCGTGTAAACATTTGCGTGTACGTAAAAGGTTCCTTTGGCAGTTGGAATTTGATATAAGAGTAGGCGATAGTGCAAAATTTAATTCGTAATCTGATTAAGATGTTTCGGTTTTTTTGTACGGTACTTTGATGGCCTACACAACATTCAATGGTACAGGAAGGAGGGCCTGACAAGAGCAACTGTCTAGCCCTTCAAATGGTATCAAAAATTGAGGTCTTGTGTAAACATTGGCATGCACGTTAAAGGTTCCTTTGGCAGTTGGACTTTGATATAAGAGTGGGCCATAGTGTCACTGATAGGGCAAAATTTAACTCATAGCTGACTGTATGGCATATAAACTGTCTTCATTAGCCTGGTCAGGATCAGAACAGTAGGATGTTAAACCCCATTTCATTTAAAAGAAGCGTTAGACTATAATTAGTGATTACTCTAGAATCATCACTAGAAATTTTACAATTATTGTGTTTATAAATGTGCATTACACTCTTAAAGTTCAAATTGCGCTGTATTATTATAGGGTCTGTCATTTAGTCAACTGGTCTGCTAAAGACCCCTACGTGCAAGTGAATTATTGAACCATACATTATTCCCGAAATGACCTAGTTCGTGTCTAATGGATATTAATAAACCCCATATTGTTTCCTTATAGAACATTGTTAAACTGTGTTATCTCCCTTTGTTCAAACATGTTGTCTGCTGTAGGAGAGGACCTAGAGTTAAAGTCTGTCTATTTAACAGCAGTAGCAAGGTTATTTCCAGAAAAAATATTTTATTTCAATAATTCGCTTGCATGAAGGGCTCTTTAATGATAGTTGGGAGTGTGGGAACTGGAGAACCAGAAGAAAACCCAAAAGGTCATGTTGTATTAAAGATTTCTGGTAATTGGTAGCCATCTATGAAAGCTGTGGTTTTGATCCTGCTTCTCGGTTGTGTCTGGCTTTCGGAAAGGGGGAACAAATCTTTTCTCACGTCATATGATTGTTGCAGAAGTTGTTGAAAGTTCCTACCACCAACGCTTTAGATCATAACATCTGTTGTTGAGTTAAGTGGCACGACATGCGACATGCCGTTGTTTCAAGCCCTAAGTATAGAGGTCGCAGGTTCCCCCCCCAGTGTTGGTCGAGAAAGTTCATTGGGATTTACCAGCATGGTTTCCCCTTTCAGTGGTGCAGGAGCCTGTCACGGACAGCTGTCTAGTCATTCGAATGAGACAAAAAATGAGGCCCTGTGTACACATAGGCATATGCACTTAAAAGATCTCTTGGTAGTTGGAATTTGATGAAATAAAATTGAACCATGTTAGTCCCAAAACGATAATTTGTACGAAGTGGATGTTAAACCTCATATCTCTCTCTGTGTCTTTCCTCATCTTTCTCTATCTCTCTGTGTGCAATATATATATATATATATATAACCAGATCTAAATATAGAAATGAAACACTCTATAACAAGATTAACTAATGATACAAATCTCCAGGTACAGCTGATATATTCTACTATCTCTCTTTCTTTCTGTCTGCCTGTCTTTCTCTCTCTGTAATAAAACAATAGATATATACAACCAGATTCTAAATATAGAGGAATGTATATTATCCCGCACTAATTATCTCTTTATTTTCCCATCCACAAAACTAGACATAAACACCCTTAATCTTGACTTACTGATAACATATTGAAATAAGTACAGTTACATATATTGTATTTGTAAAATTAGGAATAAAAATAGACGCTGGTATAGTTACATTATTGTGATATTTTGCCAAGATCTTGATTCACGTCTCAGATGCCTGTCTAGATCTCTTTGTGGTACAGTAGGACAACGTTTCTCTTTAAGAGTCGAGTTGATGTGCTAGTAGTCGTGGTGATAGATATAGGTGTGAAATTTTGAATCGAAATCGTGTAGAATCGTCTCGCCGAAATATTCTTCTCACCAGCTGGAGGCGCAAAGATAAATAAGAAGATAGAACTGTTTCTTGATTGTTTTAAAAGATTCAAACAACTTTACAAAAATACATCAATTTGTCAGAGGTTGTCAGCGGACGTTTATTTTTTAATCTTGGGAAAAGATACTAACGTTTCTTGATTTCAATTTGTCAAGGAACATTTACATCTTGATTGTTTTGAAAGATTTGAAAAATACATCAATTTGCCAGAAAGTGTCAGAGCTTGTCAGCGTAGGCCTACGTTTATTTTTTAATCTCGGAAGCATCGACACCTCTTCTAGACCTACCTGTCTGGAAATCAATCACCAAGTTGTGAGATTATTTGTTTCCAGGAATATATTTTCAATGCCAATTATTCAGATGGATAAAAATGCAGGACGAACTTTGGATAATATTTTCACTACTTTGGTAATTGTTTTATATTTTATCTATTTTTATCAGATTAATACATTTTTATGACTTTGGCTGTGGTTGTTCAGAGAGTAATCTGTGTTTGGTCCAAGTGTTGGCTCAGAATTTTCAGGTGTGGTTCCCCTTTGCCAGTAGTGCAGGACATATTGGCATGCATTGGCAAGGACAGCTGTCTAGTTGTTTGGATGGACAAAAACCTGAGTTCCCGTGTACACATTGGCTTGCATATAAAAGATCCTTTGACAAATGGTATTTGATATAAGAATAGGCTGTAGTGCCACTGTCCAGGCAAAATTTCCCTCATAGCACACTGTAAGGCGTATGCCTGTCTTCATTAGCCCAGTCGGAGCAGAATAAAGGACATTAAACCCCATTTTGTTTCAACTTGTTTTATGACTTACAATGTCTGTGTATTTGTCCTTTATTTTTATTAGGGGGGTTCGGATGGCCAAGTGGTCTACAGTGCCGCGCTTCGACCTCTAGTTGGCCGGTCACCTCTGGCTTGCGGCCGTGGTTTCGAGCCCCGGTGTGAGCGTATGTGGCATGGAGATAGGGGCGCCTTCTCTACCTCATGGATTTCCTCCGGGCACTCCGGTTTCCTCCCACTGCTAAAGACCCCAACGCACAAGCAAATTATTGAAGTAAAATGAAACCATATGTTAGTCCCAAAATGACCCATGACCCAGTTTGTGTTGAGTGGACGTTAAACCCCATTTCTCTTCTTCTCATTTTTATTATTACAGCATATTCATAGTGCACCATATAACATGTTCAGGGGCACTTTACAAAGTGACAATGTAATCATAAATAAACAACAAGATTATGGACATGTTAATGATTGTATACAGAGTCAGTAACCCACCGTTGCACTATATTTTTAAGCTGAAGCGAAACATCAAATAATCCCCACTTGGATTAATTATTAGGAGTAAATAATGACTTGAGATAAGCTTTTTTATTGTCAATTATCAATCAACTAAAAACATTAACCCCAGACAATTGATTAATATTACTCATTGACACATTCATTAGTTTATAGTATATGATTGACACTCAACATACTGGGCAATCTAAGATAAATATGATTAGATTTTTTTTAACACCAGTATCACAGAATGATTACCAAAAACATCATTTATTTAAAGCAAATTGAAACATGAGATCAAAAAATGTGTCATTGATTCAACTGGCGTAGGGTTGCATGTCAAACCTTGTGGGTTTTCACCGGATCCTCCAGTTTCCTCCCTAAGAAATAGCGAATCGTTGAAATGGCGTGGTTTTGACTCACCACTTGCATTTGACATTGCACAAACAAATCATTGAAATGAAATAATTGAACCATTTGTTTGTCCCCAAACGAATTTTAAACTTTCTCAATTTGATTCCATTCTGACCTCAGGGCCGCAAACCTTTTCATCCAATGTGTTTTCCTCCTGCCCAGTCAAGTTGAAGCAGAACAGTAAGATGCTAAACCTCATTTCATTTCATTACTTGCCAGGCCCGCAATCTAGTTTGTTGATGTGCTGTTGGGTATTTTTGGTTTGTTATCTATATTGAATCTATATTTGTTTTCATTACGTAAATTATTTGGACGTCAGCATAATCCACTGTTATTAGTTAATTATCTAAATTGGTTCAACTTGAGTTGACACTAATCCATTAGGACTTCATTATTAAGCGAGTTCGGGGGTTTGCTTCGACGATTGAGCAAGTTGAGGCAAACATCAAGAATTGCTTTGGATTTTTGTTAAATATCACATGGGAGGTTGACATTTTCAGATATCAACATCTTGAATCAAGTGTGCCTATTGTGATTTTTGCAAATTTTACTCAATGAATGTTTGTTGTTTCAAGCGTATTTTAAATCTACAGTGCCCCCAAACCATCTATATAGTGTGAAACCATCTTCAGCAGTGAATTACTAAAAGGTTTAGCGATTGAAAAAACATCATCAAATGGATAAACAAGCAGGACGTGCTTTGGTAATTTGTTTATAGTTTTTTTCACCAAAACGAGTAGCTCAACACATAGATCTAAGGACTAAACTGGAAGTCTTAGGTGGTCCAATTGTTACCCTGGTGAGAGTAGCAAAAGTTCCTGGAAATGTGATTTTTCAGTGTGGTTTTTCCTGGTCAGTGAGAAGAAACCATAAGACAGAGGTTAGGAAAAGAGAGAGATGGGAGAGGGAGGGTGAGTGGGAGGAGAGAAAGTGGGGGAGGGAGAGAGAGTGGGAGAAGGGGAGAGAGAGAGAGGAGGTAGGAAAAAGAGAGTGGAGGAGGGAGAGAGAGGAGGTAGGAAAAAGAGAGTGGGGGAGAGATAGACTAGTCGTTCCAGTTGAATGAAAAACCAAGGTCCCTTGTACAAATTGGCGTGCACATAAAAGATCCCTTGGCAATTGATACAAGAGTAGGCTGTTAGGGCAAAATGTCTTCTTTTACCTGGTCAGAGCAGAGCAGTAGGACATTAAACTCTTGTTTCATGTTGTAAATTGTTTTGACTATTGTATAGAGGGAAGACGCACAGCTACCATGGAGTATTTTAATCAAGCTGTATTTATTGATATTATATGTTTTGTTATCTTCCATTGCTTGTCGTGTTTCATGATGACCCAGGCTGATATGTCAAAAAATTCCTTTTCACTGACATATGTTTTGCTCAAGATAATGCTGTATTGAATAATCACATGAAATTGATTCCAGCATCTAAATTGAATCCATATGTAGAAATAGGCTCATCATATATATATATGTTAATGACAAACATGGCAGGGTGGTAGAAGGGTTAAGTGGACATCTACTCTAATTAGGTTTTAGAGTTCTTACATCTTATTGAACTTATGTTATAGAAGAACATTTAGATTATAATAAAACCTCATTAGATGTCATTAATGATTCTATAGTGGTATTCGAAATACCTTTTGGTATATATGATGCTCCCTCATTATTCCAAACCCTAATGCTGGAATGGTTCCAAAAAGTCTTTCGGTGCATGTGAGGCTCCTTGCCATTTCAGAAGCTAGTAGATCTAATCTTCTTTATTTAGTAGCATTATTTAAATTATGACACTTCTCCTTTCACACATTATTAATTCTATATTTTGGAAAATTTTGATGTACCATCAATCCTCCTGATTGAAAAAAAATCTCTGACTGATCTGCCTTTGGCAGTTAATATCTGATACATCACAGAATATTGCCTCATTAATTCAGAAATTTGTAGATTATTGTAGAAAATCAAAGTAAATGTGAAACACTATTAATTCTACATTTACAGGATTTGCATTGTATGCACCATCTTTCTAATTAGTAGATTTACCTGCCTTTGGCATTTAACAATATCCAGTACATCACAGAATATTGCTTTGTTAATATAATGTACCTTGTTATCTGTGAGAATCGTGGTTGTCGTCTGTGGGAACGGAATATCTAGATTTAGTTTTTGATAATATTTGAGTTTGCAACGACTTGACATTTACCTGTACAGGTGTGACATTAACCAACATACAGATTTAATTAATTAGATAAATGCTTCTGGTCTTCAGTCTAATGAAATGCCCTCTGTAATCACCTTCATCAACTTCTTAAGTCTTTCATTATTTCATTAGTTGATGTTAATATTTAGAACCATTCAGATTAACGGGAAATAAAATTTGAAGAGTCTATAAATACAGAGCAACAAATGTGATTTTGTTTGATCAAAACCCGAGGAGAAGATACATGTGTTATTGTTAGTACAAAAACACAAGATGGGACTTGTCCGTTGACTTCTTTGATGATCCTGTGCTATTAGAAATACCTTTTGGTTTATGGAAATAAAAGACATGATTTGTCCATTGACAAAAAATATTAGGATTTGATCAGGGGAATGAAACTCGGCTTCATCAAAACAAAGGACATGCTACATGCTTTATAGTACACAGATGTTTGTAGGCAAATAGAAGATGGGATTTGTCTTTTGAGGTGTCGATTTTGTGTAGAATGTTGAAGTGTTGTCGATATGTCTGAGAAAGGTTTTTTGGTGTTAGGATACCTTATTTGTAAACTTTCAGGATTATATAAGACAATGTTCTGGTGTTTATAGCAGGATGATAAAAGGAAATTCTGATCAGTTCGTTTGGATACCTCAACTTTACATTTATTTTATTTTTTACCCATGCAACTTAAACATGACTATGAAAGTAAAATGAAAAGTGTTTGCTAGGTGAGCTTCCTAATGAAGCATGTGTACCAGAACAGAAGAGCAAACCTCACCTTGTGAACGACCCCTCTAACTTTCCTCGGCTTTCATTAGCTCACAAATTCTTTAGATAAGAAGTGGTATCACATCTTCTAGAAAGGGTAATCATACTCCTTAGATAAGAAGTGGTATCAGACCTTTTAGGAAGAGTAATCAAACTCCTCTTATAAGAAGTGGTATTATATCTTCTAGAAAGATTAAACATATTCCTCAGATAAGAACTGATATTGGGTCTTGTAGTAATCATACTATATGAAGTCCTCAAATAAGAAGTGCTATCATATCTTCTTGAAAAAGTAAACATATACTATGTGAACTCCCCAAATGAGAAATGGTATCACATAAAAGATTTTAACACATTATAGGAGTTCATCTAGATTGTGTAAACATACTATGCAAACTCATTAAATGAAAAGTGTTATCACATGTTTTATATAGAGTAATCATACTGTGTGAACTCCCCAAATAAGAAATAGTATCATATGTTCTAGAAACAGTAAACATACTATGTGAACTCATCAAATGAGTGGTATCTAGTGCTCTATGTGGAGTAAACATAAGTGATATGAGATGTTTAGAAAGAGTATACATACTATGTGAACTTCTCAAATGAGAAACATTATCCGACGTTATAAAAAGAGTAATCATACACAATTTATCCACCATATTAAAATCGAATCATAAACTGTTGCCTGTGATTAAAGATTTACCAAATGATATTTAGTATATCTCTAATGAAAGAGAATAGTGTAATGTGAGCTGGCTGTACATGAATGAATTTGTATATAAAATAGATAAAAGTTTTATCTTGTTAAACTGAATAACGTGATGTATGCAATAGCTCGTGTAATCGTTAAATTTAATAAGGTAATTAATTATTTAAAGATGCATTATACAAGAGAGAGAAAATAATTTGGTTTAACTTCCACTTTACGCATACTAAGTTGTTTCATAACTAAAATATAATTCAATTTTATTTCAATAATTTGCTGGCACGTAGGGGTCTTAAGCAGTGGAAGGAAACCAGAGGACCCAGACAAAAACCCACAGGGTTGGACAGGCAACCTTACTCCTTGTAACGTACAACTGGGGAATGGAAATCTTGCCAGTTCACTCAATGACAGCCCTGATGATACAGCAAGCACACACTAACCATTCTGCCACTCACATGCTTTATGTAAGAGATAAATCGGTCTACTGCAGGTCTTGGCTAAGATTGTAGGAATTTTCAAAAAATATCTCTTTTCATTATCCATTTTTGAACTGTTACAGCGAAAACTGTCAGCTCTTTATCTAATTTTGTCGAATGACACTTTAATGTTTTAGATACTAAGACCCTCAAACTAGCCCCTATTATTGGTACCTTGTTATACAAGTAGATCAAGGTTTTAGTTGATAACATATTATAGAGTTATTTCTCTGTTTACAAATTTGGGGCAAGTGGATATATAAGTATAGAGAAGAACCCTATTGGTTTTGACTGTTTTTCATTTGTTAATGCTATGGACAGAGTTCATATTCTTTACATATTTGAAATTGGTTGACAATGATTTTGGAGCAAGCTTCGATGACTTTGCAGCTAGAGAGTTGATTAATTATTACAATATAAAATCTACTTTCTGTATCTGTTCTACCAATGGTCATTGGCTAGCAACTGTTTTTAAAGTGCACTTACTGAAAATGATATCATTGGTGAATTCTATTAATCTTTCAGACAAAAAAAGGAAGTTTAATCCGACGAAAAGATTCAAAGGAAGAGGAGATAGAAACTGAAGAAGGTAAGAAACTAAAGGTTTATAATTATTTAACCTCATGAATATTTTCATAACCTCTCTTACCTCATGAATACTTTCATAACCTCATTTACCTCGTACATAGTTTCATAACCTCGCTTACCTCATAAATACTTTCATAACCTCTTTTACCTCATGATTATTTTCATAACCTCCTTTACCACATAAATACTTTCATAACCTCATATACACCTTAAATATTTTCATAACCTCTCTTACCTCATAAATACAACCGTATTTACCTCATGAATACTTTCATAAACTCATTTACCTCGTAAATATTTTCATAACCTCTCTTACCTCATAAATACTTTCATAACCTCATTTACCTCATAAATAGTTTCATAACATCTCTTACCTCATGAATACTCTCATAACCTCATTTACCTTGCAAATAGTTTCATAACCTCTTTTATCCCATAAATACATTCATAACCTCAGTTACCCCATGAATACTTTCATAACCTCATTTACCCCATGAATACTTTCATAACCTCTTTTACCTGTTGAATACTTTCATAACCTCATTTACCTCATAAATAGTTTCATAACATCTCTTACCTCATGAATACTCTCATAACCTCATGTACCTTGTAAATAGTTTCATAACCTCTTTTATCCCATAAATACATTCATAACCTCAGTTACCCCATGAATACTTTCATAACCTCATTTACCCCATGAATACTTTCATAACCACATTTACCCCATGAATACTTTCATAACCTCTTTTACCTGATGAATACTTTCATAACCTCATTTACCTCATAAATAGTTTCATAACATCTCTTACCTCATGAATACTCTCATAACCTCATTTACCTTGTAAATAGTTTCATAACCTCTTTTATCCCATAAATACATTCATAACCTCAGTTACCCCATGAATACTTTCATAACCTCATTTAACCCATGAATACTTTCATAACCTCATTTACCCCATGAATACTTTCATAACCTCAGTTACCCCATGAATACTTTCTCAACTAGGGTGGTTTCTATTCCCCAGTTGTACGTGACAAGGAGTAGGGTCGTGTCCAACCTCAAGGGTTTTCTCCAGCTCCTCCGATTTCATCCTACTGCTAAAGTACAAGCGAATTATTGAAATAAAATTGAACCATATGTTAGTCCAGAAATGACCTAGTATGTGTCGAGTGGACGTTAAACCCCTCTCTCTCTCTCTCTCTCAGCAAATCATAGGATATCCCTCACCCTTTCTAGGTCATTATTACTATATACGATGTTACCCTTCCCCTAAGTTATCATTCATACACTGGTATTAAATATTTATTATCAAACAGATCTGCTAAATGTTAGTTTATTTTTAATCTCACCTTCTTCAAATAAATAGAATTAATTTAGTTGAAGGCATCAACATGATTTGATAAGATGAAAACATGTTGGGATGTCGAGTCAAACATATTAAACTTCCGATTGTGAGGTAAAAAATACAAGCATTTTCATTTTGCTGCAGGCCATCTGTTATTTCGATATATTGAAGTTCAAGTTAGATGGTTTTTATGCTTATTGAAAGAGAGTGTCTACCTGTTTTATCAATAGATTTCAACTTAAAGATACGTAAAAAGTGGATGATATTAAATAAACATTATGAGAGATTAGGTACAGTTCTCAATATAATAGTTTAAAAATAGATAATGTAAATGCAATTTGCTGAAAATTTCAGTCAAATTTATCCACTCTGAACAAAGTTTTTAGCGATCATCATTACTAAAGTCGGTACATAAAAAGAAAATAGTCTCAATTATCCATTTCATGATTAAATCATGAATGAAAGTTGAGCAGCAAATAGAATCCTAATCCAGTAAATATCGCAGACTTCCTATGACATTGCACTGTGCAAGATTTAGATAAAAAGACCTGATCGTTCTTGCTAAGATATTTCAAAAATAGATAATGAAAAAGTAACAAATTGCATGCTTGAAATTTTAACAAGAAATAGTCTCCATTGTCAAGTACCATAGCACTTTGAGCATGCTTATGGATGGATTTAGCGCTCAAGAAATGGACAGTTGTATAACAATTACGATAATAAATAAAGTCTTGATTGTCATGCTTGAAGTTTTGACTAGAAATAGTGTAATAAGTCTAATTGTCAAGCACCATTGCTACAATGATAAACAAAGTCTAGATTTTCAAGTCTAACATTTAACGAAGATACGGCTCTTAATATTCAGACGCTTGTCGCATAACTTCATTTTGTACTACGGGCACAAAACAGGCGCGGATCCAGAGGGGGGGTCCAGGGGGTCCGGCCCCCCCCCCCACCTGCTCAGACTTGAACATTTTTTATGCGATTTTATTGGCGATTTAGACCTGCAATTTTGGAATTTACCTTCCGGAAATATGTCAGAATGAACCAAATTGAACCTAATTTACCAAATTAATCGGTTGAGCGCAATTGGTTAAGCAATTATCAAACCTAGACCCCCCCCCCTGCAAAAAATCCTGGATCCGCGCCTGCAAAAGCATAAACTGTATGCCTTGTTGTTGCTGTGAATGAGCCGAAATCAACTCAAGATGAAAGGACAAATTTACAAAGAATTGCAATTTTGGAAAGCTTCTGTGGACTATTCAGATATGCTGGCAGCTCTATTTTTATAAGAGGGGGTTGGGATGGCCTAGTGGTCTAGAGTGCCGTGCTTCGACCTCTAGCTGGCCGGTCACCTCTGGCTTGCGGCTGTGGTTTCGAGCCCTGGTGTGAGCGTATGTGGCATGGAGATAGGGGCGCCTTCTCAACCTCGTGGGTTTCCTCCGGGCACTCCGGTTTCCTCCCACGGCTAAAGACCCCTACGCGCAAGCGAATTATTGAAATAAAATTGAAACCATATGTTGGTCCCAAAATGACCTGGTTGTGTTGAGTGGACGTTAAACCCCATTTCTCTCTCTCTCTCTCTATTTTTATAAAAATGACCAAGCGCCTGGTTTTATGGAAGTAGCTCACAAATGTCTAAATGAAAGGTTATTGAAACCAGAAAAAAGAGATGCAATATGCATATTTAGCTCTTACGTAATGCATCTTTGATTTAAAATAAACATATTGACATTATATTCGGATCTGTGGCTTAATGAGGGGGTTGGATGGTCGAATGGTTAAACCACATTTCGTTTCATTTTTTTTTTTAACATAATTGATCGCCAGTTTATTTCAAAGTTATGTATTTACATGTATTTATCACCTTCAGAGTAGTTTTTCTACGATTTATCTTCATTGAAGTATTTTAACGAACAAATAAACATTCGCAGGGCTATAAAATATTGTAACATGTATACTATTGGCAGTGAATATCCAATAAATAAAAAAAATATTTTGGCTTCCGATATAGAGTGTAATATTAAGTGGACTGGCACCGAGCCACCTGCGCTAAATGATTATTCGATGAAGGGTACGACAAAAGCTGCCATAGGTAATGGTATATCCCTGGTAACCCTCGAAGGTGGTCATATTATTTATATACTTTCAAATACATTTGATAAATATCGCAACATCTGCTGAAGATCTCATATGTCAAATTAATGTTTTATATAAAAACATCATGGATGTCATTCCATCCGCTAATTGACAGGAAAAATTTTATACATCTACTTCTAGTAATTATAACATACGTCTAAATTATCGACTACATCGACTACGGTATATTTTTATTTTCAAGAGAGAGAGAGAGAAATCCACTCGACACAAATTAGGTGATTTCTGCATTAAGTTCTCTTTTATAACCTTGTGGGTTTTCTCTGGGTTGTCTGGTTTCCTTCCACTGCTAAAGACCACTGGATGCAAGCAAATTATTGAAATGAAATTGAAACATATTGCAATCCCCCATTTCTCTCTCTCTCTCTCTTTATTTTCGATAGAGATAAAGAAATTCACTCAACACAAACTTGGTCAATTTGGGACTAACATATGGTTCTATTTTTATTTCAATAATTTGCTTGCGCGTAGTTTTTTTTTAGCAGTGAGAGGAAACGAGATCCAACTTATATTCCTGATTATAGCTCTGGGGCCTGTTTCACGAAATTTTTAACTCTAAGCTAAAGAATTTGAGAAACAGGGCCCTGGACATTTCTGTGATCCTGTTGCTGATAAATATTGTAACTCCACGTTGTAGATTTATTAACCGACTGTTTTAAACAATCTGACAGAAGACAGCGTGGCACGATTCCAACTTGTTACATTGTAGGTAAAATAGTAACACCTGCCTCGTAAAAACACGGAAATACGAGATGGTTGTTAACATTATAACTATCAACACTTACGTCACAACATTTCACTTACGTCCTTAAAACTCTTTCTTTGGTGCATTTTACTAACAGTAATTACTTCAAACTAGTGCAAACATGTTTCAATAGCATTTAGTAATTGAATTGGAGTATTTACAATACTTGGTTTTCAGTTAAATTGGTCTTATTGAATGTTGTTATTAGCTTTAAACTTTATAATCCCTAATTGAATTAGATTCCCTTTAGGGAGATCTCTGGTTTGTCAGCATTAATTATGTACTGTTGGGCAGAATTGTGACCTGTATAGTGCAAACATGTCAAATATCGAATTGTTGGAATTGAAAGAAAGAGAAAGTTTAACTTTCGGTCAACACTGATTAGGTCACTTTGAGACAAACATACAGTTTAATATCACTTCCGTAATTTACCAAGACCTTGGGGTCTGTAGCAGTGGGAGGAAACCGAAAGACGTGGATAAAACCAACCCAGAACATTTGACTCAATACTGGTTGTTCTAGTACAGCTATCAGACATCAACTGTTTTTGCCAGATTAAACAAGTTATAAATTAACGTCCCACTGGGAATTCGGGAAATTTTGCTCTGACAGCAATGCTTTAGCTTACTCTTCTATCTAATTCAAACTGCCTATATGTACAAAGAACCGATTTTTTTTATCCCATCCAACAGACAATACATTATTGTCCCATGCCAGACCCACTGGCAAGGGTGAACTACACAAGAAAATCCTGGTCAATCTGCTTGGCCAATGCAGCTAGGGAACAAGCATGGGATCTCCAGGTTAGAGGGCCAACGTCTTTTTCACTGAGCCACTGTGTGACTCCAACTGTAAAATACCACAGGTTTATTATTGGATGAATGAATGTTTAGCTATTGTATCATATGATCTCTCATTGAGTCAACTGGTGTGGTTTCAATTTCCCGGCTGTACATGATGTTTCATTTCCTTTTCAATTAGATAAGTTAAAGGGCATTGATTTCAGGGCTGTACAGGGATGACTCAAGAATCAGGAGGCACATTGCCGTACAATCCCTGTGTCAATCAGCCCTAAAACTCCTCACTTTTAGTTGGTTTACTGTTAAAGCTTATACATAAATTACAAAAAGTACAGAATACTGCAGCTAGACTTGTTACTTTAACTAAGAAATGTGACCACATAACTCCTGTTTTATATAATTTACACTGGTTGCCTGTTAAATATCAAATTGATTTTAAAATTTTATTACTCACTTTTAAATGCTTAAATAATCTTGAGCTCCTGTTTACCTCTCAGATCTTTTAGATCTTTATACATCCGGCTGAACATTACGTACATCAGATAAACTACATACTTTTGAAGCCCAAAACTATTCAACTAGTTTCTTATTGTCAGCCCTCTTTTAGTTATCAAGCACCTGTTTTATGGAATAATCTACCATTTAGTTTAAGATGTTGTACATCTGTATATTCTTTTAAAAAACAACTTAAAACACATTTATTCGGGTTCAATCGGCATGCGCAACGAATGTTTGTAACAGGTGCTAGGAAAAATTTGTACGACCGAATTCGTGGGAAAATTCGTAGGTATTCTTGAGTATTTGTCACAATTACTGTCTTACAAGAGATTACAAAATTATCAAGGTAATCAACAAAGACCTACACGATGGCGAGTTTTAATCTTACCGATAATTGATTGGTGATCGCTTGTTAATCTTTTATGGCTTCACACCCATCAAGTTTTAATCTAACAGACAATTGATTGGTAATTGCCTGACACCTACCGATTTAAGGCCGGATTATACGGTGACGATTCAATTCAATGGAAATTATGTGACGGGATGGCTGATTGATGTCGTAATCCGGAACATACAGAGTCCGGATTTACCAGAGATTTTTTGGCTGAAGTAAATTAGGAAATAAATCTGGGACATTAAAATCATGTCAGATGTCACAGAGATCCGGATTTATCAGAGATCGGATGTGACAGAGTCCACTGTAGTTGCTTATGGTCAGCCCTCTTATCAAGCACCTGTTTTATGGAAAAATCTACCATTTAGTTTAAGATGTTGTACATCTGTTGTACATCTTTATATTTTTTTGAAAAACAACTTAAAACACATTTATTTAATCAGGCTTTTAACTGACACGTACTGTATACAATCTTGTTGTTTATTCATGATTACAATGTCACTTTGTAAAGTGCCCCTGGACATGCACTATAGATATACAGTAATATTATAATAATAATAATAATGATAATAATAATAATTTTGTTTTATATTCTTATACTTTGATGCCATACTTTACATGAAGATCTGACAAGTTGTACTTGGTCATACAAGCAGCTTTTGACCCTATGATGTCAAACGTTGATTTATCAATCAGCGTTGACATTTCTTATGGTTTACCCACAGTTTCTTGTACCTCACGCCAAAAGACTAATCCCTCAAATCATCCAGAACATGTCAATGATAACAACTCTTCCAGATCCTAGTGTAGTAAAGACAAGTAAAACAATATTTTGAAGTATAAAAACGAAACAAAATAGTGTACACAAAAATGAGTAGAAATATTTTTTTAAGAGCTTCTGAATTCTTTAAAATTCTTTGGCTTCCACCTCCTCCCAGAATACTCGCTTGCTTATATTTCTGAACAATCTTCTGTAAGGACAACTCCTTTAATGTTTTTTGCTTATTTTTATTTTACAGTGAAGGTCGTGGATCCGGTTTATAGTTTGTTGAAGTGTGCAGCAGATCTTCCTAAATCTTCAAGTAAGTCCAGTACGGCTTCAAGCTCCTCAATAAGTCCTAACGATTCAAAATGTAGCGGCCATCATCGTCACGGAGATAGCAGCGGTAACAACTCAAAGGGGTCTAGTCCCTCCTCTTCAGGTAGGACTGCTAACTCGACAAAAATGAAATGAGTCGAGATGGAAATAAGAAAAGTAGTCTGAATCCATTTTAGATTAAATTCTTAAAATTCTGTTTTTCCTCCCTGGAAGATAGTTCCTTTTCATGCTTTACTCCTTTTAGCTTTGATAGCATTTTTTAAATTCTGGTCGTAGATAGTCGCTTTGAAATTATTCTTAGAAATTACAGGCGTTCATTATTTCTAAGACTCAGATTTTATTTGATTTGTTATTTTTGCATGTTTTAATGTTTTAGTTCTTCAGGGTGTCAACCCAAGCCATTTAAGTCTTATCTAAATGACTTATATGATCAAGACTAGGTGATAGCGAATTTGCCGACTTTTCATACTCCCTTTGGAAATTTATCGGAAACGTATATGCTGATGAGCATTTTAATAAAATTGATACCGAATATGGCAAAATGTATACCGTTATTTATTTATTTTTTTTGCTCATACTTTTTGATCTGATTGCTCTTCCTCTTAAGGTTAACCCTTTAGTGTTTGATACATGTAACTATTGACAACCCTGGTTCACTGAAATAACCAGACTTCATCAGCCCCTTCGGACATTCAAACCTCATTCCATTCACTGAAACAAATGACATGATGTATTGTGTTATATGGCTTATTTCCGAAAAACCGTCTGCAGGGGTGGATCCAGGAATTTTTTGCAGGAAGGGGTTTGCCAGGTTCCTGTTAAGGAAATCTAGGCATACATACAAAGTGAGCTTTTTAAAGAGAGAAATCATATTTGTAATGATGTAAGATCATATTGTGATCTAATTTCATTGATGCAAGGCATTCAATTTTTTCTATGTAGCTATAAGCAGGGTGGGGTGTGGCCGAATGGTTAGCGCATGCACTGCATCATAAGGTCTGTCATTGAGTCAACTGGCTTGGTTTCAGTCGGCCCGAAGGCTAAAGGGTTAACATTTAAAGACATAATTTCAATCTGATTAAAATACAGATATATATTTTGTTTTGTTTATTTATACTTTCGATGGTCTACACTACATGAAGACCATACAAGTTATAGTGGGAGTTCACGTCAGGGGCAAACGAGCGGCTTTTGACCCTATGACATCAGACATTAATTAATTAATCGGCGTTAACGTTTCTAGTGGTTTACCCATAGTTCCATGCATCAAAAGGCCAAGAACTTGCAGTAACAGACCATTTCATTGGGTATTTAATCCCTCACATGCTCCAGAACATGTCAATGATAACAACTCTTCCAGATTCTTGTGTATTAAAGACAAGTAAAACAAAATTTTGAACTATAAAACACAAAATGAAAAAGGATCTGTGTTTTAATCCGATTGATGATGTCTCTTATAAAATAAGTTTGCATGCATAATTTTTATTTTAAAAACATTCTTTTGTCCCTTATATGGACATTTTTCAAACTTCGAGAATTGACGTTTAATTTAAAGAAGTATTTTTGTTGTAGTGTTGTATATTTTATGTGTGTTTACAAGTTTTTGTTTTTGTGTGTGTGTCGAGGAATGAATATTAATCGTCATCATCGTTGTCACTAACATTGTCTTAAAGTCCTAACAGAATATAGCATGTTAAGAATAGATTTGAATATTGTAATAACCTGCAAGAATACTGTCCAAAAATGCCAGAGCACTGGACAAAAATAGATTTTAAAGCCCTACATGCCACAATTTATAGTCCTTATAGTCACGAGGGGTTGGATGGCCAAATGGTTAGCACATTCGGAACATTCTTTCACATGTGGACAATATAACAGTCACAAATTTTATCCTATTCTGATGAAGCTTTTTATATCCCATAGCCAATTCTTTATGAAGGTTTTTGCTAGACATATTTTAGATGTTTGTGAGTGATATACATTGGGCCTTGAATGGAAGTGAGTAATGATGTGTCTAAAACCAATTACATTGTGGACTATTACTGCATCTTACTAGAAGAAGAAATTACACATAAGTTGGCAGACTAACAACAAACTTCACTATGACTTGAATGACTTAGTTACAGTACCCTAATAAGTTTAACCTCTAAAAACTCTCTCTAAACATTTAGTCAGTGATATGGATGGAGGATGGGGGAGGAATCAGGCATCCATTTCAGGGAGAGCTGTAGAAGGAGTGGGTGTGCCAGGCATCCATTTCAGGAAGAGGGGTAGTGGGGGTGAGGGCGTCAGTCATCCATTTCAGGGAGTAAAAGACCACATACTTTAGTCCTTAGGGGTCATATATATGATCAAGGAGTTGACCCCAAGCATCACCACACTTCTAAATTCCACTGACATACTATAGATCGAGGGTTTAGGTGGCCAAATGGTCAACACATGCATGTTACATCATAAGGGCTGTCATCAAATCACATGGCATGGTTGCAATTGACAAGGAGTAGAGCAGCCTGCCCATCCTTGTGGGGGGGGGGGAGGAGGTGGATGGCTGTATGGTTAGCGTGCGCACGCTGTATCATACGGCTTGTCATTGAGTCAACTGCTGTGGTTTCAAATCCCCAGTTGTACGTGGCAAGGAGTAGGGTCGCCTGCCCAACCTCGTGAGTTTTCTCCTATTACTCCGATTTACTCCCACTTCTAAAGACCCCTACGCTTAAGCGAGTAATTGAAATAAAATTAAATGATATGTTATTCCGGAAATGAACTAGTTTGTGTCGAGTGGACGTTAAACTCCATTTCTCTCTCTCTCTCCAACTTTGTGGGCCTTGTCTGGTTTCCTCCAAATGCTTTAGACCTCTATGCGCAAGCAAATTATTGAAATAAAATTGAACCATATGTTAGTTCCAAAATGACCTAGGATGTGTCGAGAGGATGTTAAACCCCATTTCTTTGTCTGTCTCTCTCAGAATTACCGAAGTATTTTCATGCTGATATGTTTCATTCTGAGCTGACCCGCATCATTACCCTTTGCTCAAACCAAGTAACAAAATAGAAATATTTTATTTATTTATGAGAGAGTATGTTGGGTTAATAGTTTAACCTCGTTACCAATATCTTCCACTTCAGTCTCGTCTGTTGATTCTAAATACGGGATTAAGTTTGTTACTTGATTCCATTATTGTTTTAATTATAAACAGTTTTATTACTCTCCATTCAAACAAGTAGCCACATCATGTGCTGCTCCAAAAAATTAAAGATACATTTCCTTTTTCACTGTCAGTTTGATGATGGCCAAATGGTTAGCATTGTCTGTGCGCTGTATCATAAGGTCTGCCATTGTCAACTATCGTGGTAGGGTCGCTGTTTTCTTCAGGTCCTTTGGTTTCTTCCCACTGCCAAAATGACCTAGATGGTGTCGAGTGGATGTTTAACTTCATTTATCTATCTCTCCTTTTTATACGCCCACATTTTCATGTGGACGTATTATGTCGTCGCCCCTGTCCGTCCGTCCACAATTTGTTTGTGGACTCTCTACAGGTCACAATTCATATCCGATTTTGACGAAACTTGAAATATAGGTTTATCCCCAAAAGATCTCGGTTCCTTTCGATATTGGCATGTATCGGATCAAAACTTCATGGATTATGGCCCCTGATTGTACGAAAAATCACGTTTTTAGCTTGTGGACCCTATAGAGGTCACAATTTTGAACCGATTTTGATGAAACTTGACATGCATGTTTGTAACCCAAAGATCTTGGTTCCTTTCGATATTTGCGGCTATCGGAATGTAATTTCCTGAATTATGGCCCCTGATTGTCCGAAAAATCACCCTTTTTAGCTTGTGGTCCCTCTGGAGGTCACAATTATTATTCGATTTAAAAAACCGTTTGATTATATCACCGTTACACCCTAAGGAAGGTTGAGTTCGAATTTCGGGAAAATCGGACGAAAATTGCCATACAAAATGGCCGCCGTTAGTACGCGAATACTGTTAAAAAATGGTATATCAAGGTTGTGGACCCTGTGGAGGTCACAATTTTGATTCGATTTTGATGAAACTTGAAATTCATGGTTATAACCCAAAGATCTTGCTTCCTTTCGATATTTGCGCATATCGGATCGTAACTTCCTGAATTATGGCCACTGATTATACGCAAAATCGCCTTTTTTTTAGCTTGGAGGTCACAATTATTATTCGATTTAAAAAAACGTTTGATTATATCACCGTTACACCCTAAGGAAGGTTGAGTTCGAATTTCGGGAAAATCGGACGAAAATTGCTATACAAAATGGCCGCCGTTTGTACGCGAATACTGTTAAAAAATGGTATATCAAGGTTGTGGACCCTGTGGTCACAATTTTGATTCGAATGTGATGAAACTTGAAATTCAAGGTTATAACCCAAAGATCTTGCTTCTTTTCGATATTTGCGCATATCGGATCGTAACTTCCTGAATTATGGCCCCTGATTATACGCAAAATCGCCTTTTTTTTTAGCTTGGAGGTCACAATTATTATCCGATTTAAAAAAACGTTTGATTATATTACCGTTACACCGTAAGGAAGGTTGAGTTCGAATTTCGGGAAAATCAGACCAAAATTGCCATACAAAATGGCCACCGTTTGTACGTGAATACTGTTAAAAAATGGTATATCAAGGTTGTGGACCCTGTAAAGGTCACAATTTTAATTCGATTTTGATGAAACTTGAAATGCATGGTTATAACCCAAAGATCTTGGTTCCTTTCGGTATTTGCGCATATCGGATCGTAACTTCCTGAATTATTCGAATTTCATGAAAATGGTACCAAAATTGCCGGACGAAATGGTCGCCGTTTGTACGCGAATAGTGTAATTAAGATATGGTATATCATGGTTGTTGACTCTGTACAGGTCACAATTCTTATCCGATTTTGACGAAAAGTCACATTTCTAGGTTGTGTACCATCACACCATAATCATTGTCGACTTCGAATTTCATGAATATCAGACTGGAACTGACCAACAAAATGGCTGCTCCCAATACAGTATGAAATACAGGACTTAATGATGTAGGAAAAATCACTTTCCGTATTGTTTGTTCTCTATCCATCTCTCGAAAATGTGGGCGTATCCTGCCTGGCAGTGCCAGCCTATCTTTCACTTTTATCATCACCCACAGAATCCATTTCAAACTTCCCTTATCAAATAGAACAGCCCCAAAATATCTCGGCTCAATGCTCTCTGAATGTTTCTCCACATTCTAACAGTACCAAGATATAGACTTAAATCTTTTGGGTTTTAACAATTTATCCCATTGTGCCAAAACTATGGATCTATTTACCTGTGAATTTGGAAAGTTTCAAATCAAAACTAAAATCTCATCCATTTGAATCATATTATAAAGAGTGAACTATAAAACTACAGAGCTAAACAAACACTTTGCCATAGGCAGGCATACTGTTTGGATGGAATGCATGTAATATAAATATTCATATAATCATTAATAATGACTGTATCTTTTGTGGTGTGATGGTTTTTTTTTTGCTGAAATCTGACTGACGACACAAATTCTTTTTCACTTTTATCGCTGAGATCTGGTAATGGACATACATGTATTTCCTCTTTCACTTTGATTATTGCACAACAAGGTCTTTAACTTTCGTTATACATGTGACAGGTTTTAAATGTAAGAAACAGAGGAGAGGATTGTTTAGAAGTTTATTCTATAAGAAAGGGTATTTGTTTATGGTTGTTTAAAGGCAGGTGGAGTTGAGCTTGACGTAAGAACCTATGATTTATTATAAACACAGTCTGATGTTTTCAAGGAATTATAAAGATGGTAGAGAGAGCAAGCGACTCATCATTCTTCACTGAGTATGAATATCCATGTGGAATTGGGTTTAACATCATAATTTTCTGCACCAACCAAATTATGGAGAATGTCTAAATTTGGTTAGGAAGCGAATTCCGTAAAGTTGATGACAACACATGACACAATTATATAGAATACAAGTTATTTGAAAGATTTATTTCTTGTGACATTGCTACTAGGGTTCTTATGTGTTTATTAAGAAAAGAATGACAACCTGTTGAAAAAATTAGAGTACCTAGGGTTAAAGCCAAGAGGTTGAAAAGCTGTGAGAGAAAAGCCACCAGGTTGAGAGGGCTCCCGTGTCTCCACGTAACAGTGAACTGGTGTGGTTTTGATTGCAAGGTTGTATGTGATAAAGGATTAGGGTCACTTGCCCAAACCCAAGGGTTTCCTCTGGTTTCCTCCCACTGCTAAAGACCCCCTACACGCAAACAAATTATTAAAATAAAATTGAACTATATGTTATTCCCGAAATGACCTAGTTTTTTGTCAAGTAGATGTTTAACCCCATTTCTATCTCTAGGTAATGAGTATGCTTACACAGGGATGGGGAGTGGGGTTCAAGTTGATATTAAATTTACTGAAAAGGACTAACAGTGATATTTCTAGTTTGATAATAACTGCCTGTTGTTGATGATTTACTATTTAAGACTAACAATAATTGACATTAACTTATATTTGTTTAACCAGCATCTTGAAATTTGTGAAATGCAGCCGTTTTTTCAACTCTCAACCATCGTACCCTTTTGCTGTTCTAAATACTGCAAAAATTCCGGAAAAAATACAGAAAAAAATCCAAAAAGTATCGAAAAATTAAAAAAAAAAACCCCATATGTCTCTGTGTTTCGCAATTTTTCGGTACTTTTCACATTGTTTTCAAAGATTTGGGTATTTTTTTAAAGAAACTAGGATTTTTTTGTATTTAGTTCAGTCGTTCCCTTTTGATAAACCCCATTAAAACCATTTTAAAAACATAATATTGTTTTATTTTCCATTTTGTCTTTTAGGGGTTAAGTCAGACTCACCTGGACTGGGCCACGATTTTAAAGAGTATTATAAGTTGACAAGTCCCGGCAAAAAGACGTCTCCGTCTCCATTTGATAATATATTTTGAAGTCATGCGTGTAGGCAAGACATTGGTCAGGTTAAAATATTTTTAAAGCTGGTGGCAAATTACTGTCAAGCTGTCTGATTGGCTGCTTTCAGTCATGGAACATTTGTTTGAAGTTACTTGATTGGTTGGTATCGTTGAAAGTCGTTTGTGATTGGTCGATCATCTTGAACTAATCTGTAAGTCATACGGTGTCATTGAGCGTGTGCAATCCGTAATGTCTTTATGATTTGCATTAGATCATGATTTGCCCGCTAAATTGACGCATCTTAATGTCCGCAATGAGCAGATCCATCATCCATTTTACGGAGATTACATTTACCTCCCTCCGTTTTATTAATCATCCAATCCTTGTCCTGCAACACCGACTACTAATGACAACCATTTAAAATATTCAACAACAACAAAAGGGGGTGCAAGATCAATTAAAAGAACAGCTGTTAAAAAAGGGGTGCAAGATCAATTGTAAGAATGGCCTATATTGATTTTAAAGGGACAGGGAAACTGTGTATCCTAAATATGTTATTTCCATTATTTAATTTTTTTTTTTCTTGAAGTTTGAAATTTGAAAATCTCGGAAAATGATAATATAATTGTATAAGCAAGAGACATTAATTCAAATGTTAAAGTTTCTTTTGACAGCTCAAACTTTTTTGATTGTAATTTGTTTTTGTAGTTTTGTTATTATTGTAATTTGTTTTTATTTTGTATTTCTATTTCATTGATTTTTTTCATGATAAATGTTTCTATGTGAACCAGTAACCACGTTATCGTTTTGATGCTGTTGTTCCTCGGGTGACGCCTCCGCCAATTTGAGTATGATCCACTTGAATCCTGGCATGCTGGGTTGACAATTATGCATCGATAGATTGAATTTCATTTTTAAACACTTGGTAATCTTGTTGTTCTTCTGAGGGGCGGCCATTGAAAAAAAAAAAAAATGCCAAAGGCTCATCCAATTTTTGCAAAATCTTGGCATGTGTGTCCTTTTGACAATTACATGTTCATTCACAGATTTCGATGCTTGACTGGATGTCACTTTTCCAAAATGACTGAGATGACATCAAATACCGTACTAGTTGCTTCCTGGTTCAAAGAAATTTGATGTTTTGCGTTTTTTTGTTGGAAAAGATATGATTTTGTATAAGCCCTATGTGTGCTATAAGCACGTTTTGTGGATTTTATTGCGTTATATAATTGGACATATTATTATTATTATTATTAACTGACCAAATATTGGCAAACATGATCATTCAGAACAAAAAAAACAAAGTATCAAAGATAACACATTATTGGAATGCATTACATCCTGAGAATGATTTGGGAAGTGAATTTTAAAAGCTGCAGTATGACAGAATAAAGGGTTTCTTATAGTAAAACTATTGCACAATCAAAATTACTTAATTAAAAATCATTTTTGTTCAATTATAAGTTAATTTATGACTATTTAAGACCTTTGCACAATCAAGGATGATAAGGGGTTCATTTCTATCTTAATTTAAGTCCATTTAATTAAGATCATTGCACAATAAAAATAACTGCTGAATGAAATTACCTGAAGAGAGATAAGTAATGGTAACTAAATGATTGTGGTTGAATTCTAACTTGAGTTGTGGTCGTTTATTAAGTTGATTGGTGTCCCACCACCATCGTCATGCATCTTTGACAAAAATGTAATAATAATTCTAATAGTAAACAGAATTGATTTCTTTTTCATACTTGTTTGTAATTAAATACATAGCATAAAAAGGATATATTCATAAAATGTGAAACTGATGTAAACACAGATAAAATTATTAAGATATAATAATACTGACATATAAAATTTTTTGGTACATTGAAATGTACATAGAAATAGATCAAAAACTCTTCAAGATTATTAATAAAATCTAAAATGTTCTTAAGACAAGTTTCAAGATGTATTATTCAAGATTTTGATAATTAAGATCTGGTCGTGCTGCCGATTATAATGAATAAATATCAGTCAAGATACGATATTTTGAGCAAAGTTATGATTGGTTGAAGTTTTGGAGGCAGAAAAAAAGATTCACTTTTCTATAAAGCCGCTTTAATGAATGTGAACTGTGTTGTAGAATATTTGGTTGGTTGGTTGAACGGCAAAGTTAATGAAGCAAGACCTGTGATATAGAAATGATTAAATGTTGTTATAGGCCTAACGAGGCCTAACGAGGGTTAATGGCAGGGTGGGACTTGCTGAAAATGATAATTGTTAATTTTATCACACACAGTATACCATTTTGAAACAGTTGTTTTCTGAAGAAGGGTTCCATATTTTTATGGATGTTGTTGTTTTTTTTTTTATATAAAGCAATATATTATTGTTTTATGAAATGAGATCAGAGCACTGAATACTTCCAGGATTTGTTACAGAGTAATGTACATGGTCTTTTGATAAATATAATAAAGTGTAAACATAGAAGGGGCTCCCATTTAGATTTTTTTAAATCAATCAATATCCAATTGTCAACTTGAAATAAGAAACCTTTTAGAATATACCATTTAGAAATATTAACCGAGAGCTAAATGCCTTGGTTAAAAGCACATCTGAAATTTATTAGAAATTAGAATAACTTAGAAGTATTTAATTGCTCTGGTTACTCACAGTTGTTTTATGGAATATCACTCGTTTGCTTGTTGTTTGTTTTTCTTGTATATTTTTCACTCTCAATTTTGAATATTTCTGACAGTTTTTGTTGTCATTTTTTTCTTTGAAGTCACAAAACTTTATTTGATCAATTCTGTCTCTGATTTTTAAAGAGCTTTTTATAATATATGCACATTTCTACAAAATATTTTCTTTGAACTTTGATTCTGTTATTAATTATTAACGAAACAAAAGATATTGAAATGTTTTTAGTTATTATGTATATGTAAAAATGAAATATAGTTTTGTGGCATTTCATCCTTGGACAGTCCAGATATATCTCACAGATTGCATGACCAATAGTTTAAACTGGTAATAAACACATGAATTTACTATCTTGTGTGAATGTACAAATCATTGATCACCATTACATGAATTGAGAAGTCCCTGTGAGATACAGAAACTATAGTATATACTCTGTGAGATATACAGTAACTATGGCGTATACTATGTGAGATATACAGTAACTATGGTATAAACCCTGTAAGATATTCAGTAACTATGGTATAAACTCTGTGAGATATATGAGATATAGTAACTATGGACTCTGTGAGATATGGTAACTATGGCGATATAGTAACTATGGGCTGTTCAGGATGTTTATTGATAGTATTGTGTTGTTTATCATTATATGCTTTGTTGTATTTAATGTTTTATATAGAATTACCAGGTATGGTATATTACACCTGTCAGGTATTTACAGGTGGAATAATCAGGCAGATCTTTCAAACTCTCAACATATCTAAACACCTGTATACTGCAAGCTACAAATGATTCTATTGTTCAGAATAATTGGAGATTATATATTATACTATTAGGATTGGTCAGGGAGCCAAGAGGGCTGCAGTGTCATCAAATGTTTTATCACACAACTTGAGCTAATTTGGGTCAAAATTATTAATTGATCTCTTCCCTCCTAATAATGTCACTAAATAATACCCAAAATGTCCTTAATCTTGCAAAAAAAACAAATGTAGGTTATTCATCTGAACAGACAAGTTGAATCACTTATAAATGCCGTAAGATTTCATTCTTGAGGATATATAACTGTTAACAGGAAGTCAATCAAGGCAGATTAACTAGTTAATCAAGACTATGAAAGAGTTACTCACCATTACCTAATCAACATTCTCCTTTTGGATGAATATCACCTTGGGCGCTTCCTTGCAACTACACTATATCTTACCCATAAGCTGGACCAAGCATATTTTTGTCGCTTTTTGGGGCAATTTTCTAAAAAAAAAACACTTGTCTACGTTATCAACCCAGGTGGAAGTGTCTGTAAAACTCCAGCAGGGAACGAACCATCAACAACAATCGACATTAGTTAAAACCTCAGTATCGTCAATATTTAGGGTGAATTTTGACTATGATTCACCCTATCTTGATGCCCGATTGCGCATATTCTTGATTGGACATTTGTCAATCTAGGTAGGACATGTCCGGTATATATAGGCGAATTACCCTTCCTGGTTAATATAAATGTTTGTTAGTTTAAAAGTTGTGCTTGATTATTTCACCTGTTATTTGATGTATTTTTTTCCACTTCATTTCGATTCCCAATTGTTCATCTTTGATTATGTATTTGTATTTATTAGCTTTATATAGTATATCGGCATGTATATGTTACCCAATGTAGGAACAGGATGGGAGACCTATAGCCCTTTTCAGTAAACAGGGAAAACCGTATAATTAGTGTGTATATTTATGAAATAGAGTATACTAGTGGGAACGATGTATATATTGGTTTTAATATTGCTAGTTTTATAGTCTTTAACAAAATAAATCCCCCATGCAATATCTTACTTGTTTTACAGTTTTTATCAAAATACCACATACAATATCTCCATTAGATTTTTAAAAAATTTGTTTGTATTTCTATATACTCCAAATCTGAAAAGGGCACTGATCTTCATGATATTCACTAATGCCCTATATATAGGATCTTGAGTGCTAAAATCCTAATACAAATTTTAGCCATTGGCCAATGAAATTCTAGGCTTCATTCTTCACTTATTTTAGATCAAGTTTTCTCGAATAGAACCTGAGTTGCATGTGATTCAATTTTCGTTGCTCCATTTTCAATTTGTCCGCAATATGTTAAAAAAATCTTCCCCAAGTAATCTCATGACTTCAATAAGGCCTTCCTAAAATTGGATTAGTTTGTGCGGTGGTTCCATGAACCGTTTATTTTGTATGCTAAACCTGCAACATGATGTAAGCAATATTGGACAGACGGCAATTGTGAATACAATATGATATGGTCATGAATTCACAAAGCATTCTCAGACAGAAGTTAAGAATCAACTCAATTTTCAATCACTGTCTATAAGAAATGTCTTTGATCCAGAAACACAAAACTTTGCACGTAGTTTCTTATTCATGTATTTGATACATTAAAACAACAACAGTTTTATAAAGGCCTATATATATCTTAGTTACAATAAAGAAAGCATATTGAGTAAATTCTTAACTTAAGTCTCATGCTTTGTGAACTTGGGGCCTGATCACAAGGTAATTACTAAACCAGTGTTAGTGGTAATAATATCGTAGGATTTGACGAAATATCGTTGGGAACATTTGTTAATGAATATCTGTGTATCCATGGGCAATATTTCAGTTGTTTATGAATATTCATATTTTAGGGAGAGTATCAATAATTAATCGACTTTCTAGGGGAAGTAATCAAATCATTGATTGATCCTGATTGATCCCTCTTTAATTGATACAATGGGTAGGAGAGTGATCAATCATGGACTGATCAGTGATCATCTCTGTAATCAATATTTTTTATTTTAGGGGGAATAATCAATAATTGGTCCTCTAACTGATACATTTGGCGGGAGGGTAATCAATCAATCACTGATTGATAGCCTCGCTAATCAAAATTTTGTCAGGGAGTAATCAATCAATAATTGATCTTCTAATTGATACATTCTGTAGGGGAGTATTCAATCAATCACTGATTGAAAGCCTCTCTAATCAAACTATTTGTTTTAGGGGAGTAATCAATCACTGATTGATCCTCTAACCGATTCGTTCAGGGGAGTAATCAATCACTGATTGATAGCCTCTCTAATCAGGGAGTAAGCAATCAATAATTGATCCTCTAACCGATTTGTTCAATATAAGTGGGTAATCAATCACTGATTGATCCTCTAATCAATACAATCAGTAGGGGGAGTAAATCAATCACTAATTAATATGATATTTTTAATCTGGTTGGTGTATATTGTCTTATATTTTATTTATTGTATGTTTCTTGTGATTATTGTATAACTGTATTTTATAATTTATTTGTTAATATTCATTGTGTTGTTGTTTTTATTTATATTTAGTTTGAAAACAAAATCCTGACCGTTGGCAACGCTGATTAAAACACACATTGTATTTCGTTTCATTTTCTATAATTCAAAAAAAAAAAATTTTTTGACTGTACTACATTAGGATCTGGAACAGTTGTTATATAACCTGCGTTCTGGATGGCATGAGCGATTATCCAATGAAATCATCCGTTATGGCGACTTCTTGGCCTGCACTGCACAGAATTGTGGGTAAACCACTAGAAACGTCAACGCTGATTATCAATAAATTTCCAATGTCATAGGATCAAAAGTCACTCGTACGGACCCTGCCACGACCATCCGGTACAACTGGTAGGATGTGTATGGAGTGTAGGCCATTGAATGTATACAGATATGAAATGAAATATAGATCGGTATTGTAATCAGATTGGACCCTTGGCTAAACTTCCTATATTATATCGCAACTCAAGTTCTACGCGAATTTCAGGGATTGGGTGTGGGAGGGGTTCTATTTTGTGACTAGTTGTTTGGTTTAACCAGGGTATTTGTTTCAGTCATATTTGCGAGTTGTGACTGATTCGCTGTGAATATGACCAGCTGGGGAACTGACTTTTCTGTCAACTTACATATTTAGGTATTTCAAAGAATATAACCATAGCATTTATAATTTTTTGTGTGAAAACACACAAAAATGTTTAGAAAATGTTGTATTCTTTAGAAATAGTTTTCTGCTTATCTGAGGTGTACAAAAACTTAATGAATGGTGAAATATTGAAGTGAAATCACTGAATGAGGACATTCAACTTAAAAATATGTCTTGCCTTCTAATCTGCCAATTGCTGAAATAATCTGTAACATCAAACAAAGATGAACTAAAGAGGATCTAGAGACTGGGTAGCCATCGTAACCACATGGAATTACCCTCTGCTTACAGTCCAGCAGTTATTGAAATAAAATTATGTGTCATATGTTAGTCCCAAATTAGCTGATTTGTGCCGACAGAGTGTTAAAAAGCATCGGTTAAACTACCGTCAGTAATTACAAAGATACAATGATTTGAATATTTATAACACATTCTTCTTCCATACTGTTGAAGATATACTCAAAACTGGCCAACACGACTTGTAACTGTTCCTGATATCTTTCGATGAGAGTCTATCAATCGATCTAAATAGTGCATGACCCACGTGCTGTACTTAAAGGGACAATAACATTCTTGCTGGCTTGGTAGCTCCAGAAAATAAATAATACCCTTATTCTAAATACTAGATGTTTAAATGTCCTACCTGTTGTGTAAATTATCCATTACAACCTATTTTATTTGTCCAGAGGGTTCGAAAATATTTTAAAATCCAAGTCACATTTGAAAAGGTTTACGTTAGACTTTTCAAATCAATTGGTTGAATTTTTCCAATTTTTTAAATTAGGTGTGTTAAGATGAAATTTATATTATCATTTAATTGGAATATTCTAAAATAATACGATTTGTTGACCAGAATGAAGATTGGGACATATTTTTCAGTTACAACAAGAGTGTTATTGGGGCTTTAATGAAAAGTAAATTTCCCCTACAGCTTATAAAGTTATTTTTATAAAAAAAAGTCTGGTTTTATCCAGACATCGTATAATTCAGCTTGGGACACGGTCTCCATTTCCAGATGAAGACTCGCAGGTTTAAGTTAATTAAAATCATATTTGCTTGGCTCTTAAGTTAGAGGATTCTAAGAGCCTATAACACAAAATTAAGCAGTTTTATTCTCCAAAGTGTAATTGAGATTGGCCCTTTAATGCGAAATGGTTGTTTCGAGTAGAAAAACATGTATGACTTAAAAATGGTAAAATGACGATCATTGACTTTACTGAAGACAGAATTTGTTCTAAGTAGCATTAGATTGTGTACGAAGGTTGTTGTGTAAATCTCACGGATGTTAAAGCGCTTTCATTCTAACTGTATAGTACATGTAATATAGATAGAATCTATTTCTGTATCGCTACATAACAAACAATATATACTCTACAAAACATAAAAAATCATTATTTAAAGAGACCAGGACTGCATTAGTTTTCTTAATGTGTTAGAAATAGGAGGGAAGATTTCATTCAATCAGTAAGACTTGAACAGAAGAAAAGAGAGTAGGGGAGGGGATGGAGACTGCATAAGTGTTTTTAATGTTACAAAAAGGAGAAGATATTCTAAAGTATCACTTTGACAGAAGAAAAAACAGTCAGACTCAACAGTAATAAGGTCAATTAGGATTAACATGGTTTAAGTTTATTTCAATAATTTGAGAGAGATCAGGTTCAACAGAGAGCGAGAGAGCGAAATGGGGTTTTACATCCACTCAACACAAACTAGGACAATTCGGGACTGAAATTTTATTTCAATAATTCGCATGCGCGTAGGGGTCTTTAACAGTGGGAGGAAACCGAAGGACCGGGAGAAAACCCACGAGGTTGGACAGGCGACCATACCGGGGAATCGAAACCAAGCCAGTTGACTAAATGACAGACCTTATGATACAGTGAGCATGTGATAAACATTCGGCCATCCCCCCTGCACCACTGACGAGGAGGAACCACGCTGGAAAATACTTTTGGACTTTCTTGTTCAATGCCAGGATCGAGCAATCAAACTCCAGCATCTTACTGAGTCACCATGGCCTTGAAAGAAATGGTTTTCCCTGGATTAATCCTGCCGCAAATGCAACTCAATGCATGGTTTCTGATTAAATGGCGTCTAATCGTTCTGATTGTATTAAAAAAACAGGTCCCTTGTACATGGCATGGATGTACACAAAATTTCCCCTATTGTGTATTCGGCATGGCATATGCCTGCCGCCTCAGTAGCCCAGTCAGAGCAGAACAGTAGGACATTTCATTTCATATTGTGTTAGAGTCTTACATCCCACGGCGGCCGTATCTGCCGGTCACGACCTATTGTTATGGAAAATGACTGTAACTAGATCTTTGCATGCTGAAAAAAGTGCCTGTTTTTTCAAAACCTCATTATCAAACACTGTAACTATACAATATTACAGCCTGTACAAAATAATACACACACATAGAAGCAGGGGCAGATCTAGGATTTTCAGAAAGGGGGGGGCATGCTGCACCCACTTGGGTGTGCGAAGTCCGGCCCGTGATTTTTGAGAGAAAATATGGAGCTATAAAAAAATTGATTGCCACCTCAAAATAAAGAAGGGATGTGCGCCTGGTGTGCCCATCTCTGGATCCACGCCTGAGAAGCCACATAATGGTGTAATCCACCCTTTAACATACAGTTATATATACATATCTTCTTCCAAAAATTCTTTCATAGAAAATAAAAAACATCGAGAATGATGGATGTGATAATAATAGATCTTGTTATCTAGAGGTTGATAAAATAAGAAAATATAAGTCACAACATAATTAGTTTCGTAATGGATGAAATTCGTAATATAAACATTTGTAATGAAAAGATTTCCGGTTCCCCAGCCAGTAAAACTAGTAGAATATTATTTTTGTTTTGTAAAACAAATAAACTAATGTGAAAAGGAAACGGTGACTTTTAAGGTTTTTTTTAAGATAAAGTTATTGAATTAGGGGTATCACAACAAGCCAATATCATCCACCCCAACCCACCGATATGACATTTGTTCTTGCAAGCATCAGCGATGGATTAAACTTGCCTGGGGTTTTACTGGCTTAGAATGTCATTGTCCAGTTGGAGCAGGTTCATCAGGATTTTCTGATGTGGTTCTCCCTTGTCAGTGGTGTAGGATGCTGGGCTTAATCTTAAGGGTCAAAATCAAGGTCCTGTGTAACATAAGCATACTAGTAAAAGAACCATCGACGGTTGGAATTCAAAATAAAAGTAGGCCATAGTGCCACGACCCATGCATACTGTATGGCATATGCCTATCTTCATTAGCCTAGTTACAACAACAGAGAGAGAAATGGGGTTAAACTTCCATGTGACACAAACCAGGTCATTTCGGGACTAACACATGGTTCAATTCAATTTTATTTCAATAATCTTCTTGTGTGTGAGGGTCTTTAGGAGTGGGAGGAAACTGAATGTCCCAGAGAAAAGCCATAAGGCTAGAGCGGTATATGCTGTATCATAAGGTCTGTCATTCAGTCAAGTGGTGTGGTTTCTATTCCCACGTTGTATGTGACAAGGTGTATGGTCATCTGCCTAACCTCGTGTGTTTGCTCTGGGTCCTCCCACTGCTAAAGATCCCTACGCGCAAGTGAATTATTGAAATAAAATTGAACCACGTATTAGTACCAAAATGACCTAGCTTATATTAAGCGGACGTTAAACCCCATTTCTCTCGCTGTCTCTCTAATAATTGTCCAATCCCATTCAATATTTACGAAGATGATGAATGGAGATCCATGACTTAAAGGACAATATTACAAATGTGATAGAACTGGTTAAACACTTTCCAAATTTAATTTTAACACAGAGATCATTACTAAGCATCTCCTGCAGATAATGATCCCTGTGTAAAGATTATATTTGGAAAGTGTTTAACCAGTTCTATCACATATGTTATAATGACTGACACCAATATTGTCCTTTAAAGTACGGATTGACACCCAGTCATTTGTTGATTTTAGATTCATCTTTCTATCGTTAAATAATTAATCCACTGACGATTCTGGTTCATAATAATATTAAATTACGACTTTCAGTAAGATGAACTTCCTTAAAATAGATTCTAGTTTCTATATCCAGTAATACAGGTATTAAAATACGATCTATATTTTAATGAGTTCAGGGTGTTGTAGATTAAACTAGATTCGTCTTGATTAGCGGTAACTTATTTTTCTAATAATTTCATTTTCTCCTCCAACGATTTTATTAGATTTTCCGCCAGATTTGTAAATGCTTCATTCAACCATCTTAGGATGGATGATTTAACAATTATTATATTACTTTAACTAATTTATTACATTACTGAAATGAAATGAAGTAAAAAATCGAATGAAAGGGCTTTTAACGTCCTACTGTTCTGCTCCGACTGGGCTAATGAAAACAGGCATACATCATACAGCCTACACTTATATCGAATTTCAACTGTCAAGGGTTCTTTTATGTATACGCCAATTGCATTGATACATTGAACTTTGGTTGTTGGTTCCATCTGAACAACTATACTTTGTATGTGGGCTCTCTGTCCTTGCAAGGGGGTTGGATGGCCGAATGGTTAGCGTGCGCGCACTATATCATACGGCCTGCCATTGAGTCTACTGGCGTGGTTTCGAATCCCTGGTTATACGTGGCAAGGAGTAGGGTCGCCTGTCCAACCTCGTGGGTTTTCTCCGGGTACTCCGGTTTCCTCCCACTCCTAAAGACCCCTACGTCCAAGCAAAGTATTGATATAAAATTAAAACCATAATATGTTAGTCCCGAAATGACCTAGTTTGTGTCGAGTGGACATTAAACCCCATTTCTCTCTCTCTCTCTCTCTCACTCTGACCTTGCACCACTGACAAGGGGAATGACCTTTCTTGGCCAATGCAGTGATCGAGCACAAGACCTCCAGGCTAGCGAGCAAACGTCCTACTAACTGAGCCTAGATTACTTAATTCAACGTCTGTAATGAGTCAGGTGGCATAGGTTTGACCCTAGGCTTTTATTTGATTACAAATAGGGATGACTATCCAACCTCATTGGGGTGTTCTTTTGCATGTTGGATGGACATATTTCTCAACTCTCAAATAGTAAGTGCAGGGGGACTACAGCACACATAATTTACACAAAAAGACAAATCTACGGACAAGACACAATAAGCAAAAATCATAATCAAACGAACATATCAATTTAAGTGAATGGATCCGGGAGATACTCACACTTCTCTTTTGTTAGAGATTTAAAGAGTTGGATGCCCCCCCGGAACCATTTTGAGACATGATGCAAATGCCACTGTAGGTCGTTGTCAATATTATGTTATTATGAATGTTGATATTAATTATTGTTCATGCGTTTACAACATAAAACCTAAATCTGTTGCCACAAAAATATTAATTTCACGACTGACTTAATGATCCTCGTAAGAGAGAAATGAAACGTCAAATTCTTGTTACGTAACAGCTGCTTGCAAATTTCCCTCTGGTATTAGAAATTAAAAAAAAATTGTAACGCGTTCAATGAAGAATAACCGAAGAAAATTAGAAACATGTTGCCGATAGGGAAATAAATAAAAAATATAAAAACAAGAATTATCAAAATTTAAAAGGACGTAGCCTGTTTTGTTAAAGATGTAAGAGCTAAATCGGCCTATAGCGTGTCTTTTTGGGGGCCTGAAATGTTATCTAAATTATTAATTAGACATTGATTAACTTGTGGGGTGGGGGCTGGGGGAGGGGGTCCAAACCCCACCCTGCTCAGCTACTTAAACAATTTTGTAAAACAACACTTTGAGAAAAGTGTGTGTAACGATTTTGTGCTTTATCCTTTATTATCAGATAATGGAATATGGGATTGGCATTCAAAGCGCAATATAATGATATAGCTCAATGTGTATGTATATATATATGCGAAAATTAGAGATGATAATGATATCAGGCATTGTATGTATGTGTTATAGAAGATACACTATAACTATTTATATATTATTACACATTTACCATAATCAACATGATTAAGAAGAAAATTGGCAGACATGTTGTTTCATGTTTTGTAATGCCTGCAGCATTCTATTGTACGTTTTTTCCAAAGGTTATTTCAAGGTTATGAAGACAGAGTAAAAGTTGAGCACTGTTTTTAAAAATAGCGCACATATCTTGATAATTATCCTGGATGTTATAATAATGTGTAAGATATCGTCACGATGCCATGTTATAGAACTCAATTTAGATAAAAAAAAAACCTGACAAGATGAATAATTTAAGGAGAAAGGAATGTACTCAAATTAACTGTTTTAATATTAAATTACAAAAACAAAACCAAATTGAAAAAAGTAGATAATATCCTGGCTTTGATGTTATCGTAATAAAAAGAGGCTCATCAAAATATTTTATTCACAGCTTATAGGTGACGCTGGTTTGTTTAGTATACAGCTTTGATTCTCATATAGCAATCTGTGTAGTAAAGATGAGGTAATGGTGATCACGAGGAGGGCATAGATAAATTTGTACCAATTGTGACAAATGGACGTTAAATCCTATTTACTTGACAAGACTAGATTACTCTGAGTTAATTAGCAGAATGGTTTAACTGGTTTCAAACTGGCCCTGAATATGTGGATGTGAATGCACGCAATAGAATGATGTTAATCCAAAATTCATATCCAACCTTGTGGGTTTTCTCCAGATCCTCTGGTTTTCTCCCATTGCTAAAGATCTGAACGAGCAAGCAAATTATTAAAATAAAATTGAACCATGTGTTAGTCCTAAAATGACCAAGTTTGTTTTGAGTGGAAGTTAAACATCATCTCTCTCTCTCTTTCTCTGTCTCTCTGCCTGTCTGTCTGTAGCACATGGCGCAAATCTGTCTTCGGCAGCCTGGCTGCTCTTGTCTTTTCGTTGACATCCAACTCTATTTCTAGATTTCTCACTCCCTATTCTTTTTATGTCTTTTCGCAGTGATTCCCCCTCTAGCTGGACGGTCACCTCTGGCTTACGGCTGTGGTTTCGATCCCTGGTGTTAGCGTATGTGGCATGGAGATAGGGGCGCCTTCTCAATCCCGTGGGTTTCCTCCGGGCAATGCGGTTTCCTCCCTCCGCTAAAGACCCCTACGTGCAAGCGAAATAAAATTAAACCATACGTTAGTCCTAAAATGACCGAGTTTGTTTTGAGTGGAAGTTAAACCCCATTTCTCTCTCTCTCTCTCACTCTTTCTCTCTCTGTGTCATCATTTAGTTGACATAATCCTATTTCTAGCCTTCTCACTCCCTACTCTGCCTTTCTGCAATGGTTCCCCTCTTGTCAGGGATGCCAGGCAATCTAACAAGGGAAGTAAACATTAGTCTCTTCAAGCAAAATTTCACACACAGCACACTATAGCATATCGTGAAGTGTCAAAAGGGTGTATCTCAGAATTTTTAAGATTAAGAAATATAACCTTTTGCATTTCAAAATTTACACAAATCAAGATACAACATTTGGCCACATGATACCCAATTGGTGTAGAGATACACAGCTTAGACAGAAATGTGCATATTAATTGGGAGATTTTAAAAATGCAAAAATGTGTATTTGACTAATTTTCTGAGATGTACCTTTTGGAACTCCACCGACGATATGCCCATCTTCATTAGCCCAGTCAAAGCATAACAGAAGGACTTTAAACTTCATTTCTATTCTATTTATGCCACATACTCCTGCGCAGTGTTTCGTTTGATTAGAACTAATCCACTTCACACTGCTATCTTGAGTGAACATTGTTGTGCTAAATTATTATTGGTCAGTAGTGCCATTACCAACCAATGACCTACATTGTAACAAACAATATCGGGGTTAGCCAGACCTCAAAATATGTTACCGCAATGTATCTAGTGACAATCGCGACTTGTTTACGTCATAACCCGCGAAATGTATTATGCTCGATTATCCAGTGCCAACATGTTTTCTTCGTCGGCCATTTTGAAAATTATGCCGAATGCGAGAAGAGAGGAGGGATTTGATTGGACGTTAAAAAGAGACACGCCCCGCCCAATTTCAAGAATATGACTTCTATCCAGCAATGGTAAGAGAGGGATTTCTCGCGCCATTGTTTCAGGAATATGTTTATGCCATTGATTTTACCAAGTACATAAAATCCAGATGTTCACTCCTGTGTACTGCACTAAATGTTGTAATAATAGAGCCAACCTTGAACTATAGTAAATGAGTAAATCTCTTGTCAGCCAATAATTGTCTATGAATTCTGGCAGTGAGTACACCACCAGTCGGCATATTTCTACCTCACATTTTGTTACCTTGCATTCATATGATTATATTATTAACCAAATTAGAGAATTGGGCTAATGAATAGTGATTCAAGTCAAGATGGTGAGAGAACAACTTCATTTGCCAAAGGTGGCGTTGGATGGCCAAATGGTTAGCACATGAACGCTGTATCCTTGAATCCATTGTATATGACGAGAAGTAGGGAGACCTGTCCAAACTTGTGTGTTTTCTCTTAGTCCTCAGGTTTTCTCCCCCTGTTAAAGACCCCTACGTGCAAGCAAATTATTTGAATAAAATCGAAGCATGTGTTAGTCCCAAAATGAACTAGTTTGTGTCAAGTGGACATTAAACCCCATTTCTCTCTCTCTCTCCTATTACTGGATAAAGCATGGAGGATCGAACAATATATTTTTTTAAAAAAAAAAAAAAAAAATAGTTAGGTGGGGAAAAGAGACAGAGACAATTAATAGATAAGAATTTCATATGATTCAGTTTTATTTCAATAATTCACTTGTGGGAAAGCGCCCATAGCAGTGGGAGGAAACTGGAGCACCCGAAAAAAAACCACAAGGTTGGACAGGTATCTCCTACTCCTTGTCACATACAACCGGGGAATGGAAACGCACCACTTGACATATTAAACCATGAGACAAAATGAAATGAAATGAAATGGGGTTTAACGTCTACTATTCTGCTCCAAACTGGGCTAATGAAGACGGCCACAGCCTTCTCTTATATTGAATTCAAACTGTCAAAGGATCTTTTACATGCACACTAATTCGTACACAGGACCTTGGTTTTTTATACCATCTGAACGACAAGACAGCTCTGACAAAGGAATACCATGCCGGAAAAATCGTGATGGACTTTCTCGGCCAATGCAGGGATCTTCAGACTAGCGAGCCAGCATCTTACCCACTTAGCCACCGTGACCCTCAAGCCACTAGATCACCCTTTCTCCCTGTCAAACGTAACAGGCCAATTGACAGCCGGAATTTGAAGAAAAGGATGAAATGCCTGGTTCAAAATCATAAACAATGAATATTATAATACAAATACTGGGCGCGAGTTCACAAATCATTGTCAGACTTAAGTTAAGAATTTACTCAACTTTCAATCGCTCTTTATGAGAAATATCTTTGCATATAATATCTTATTGGTGTATTTGATACATTAAAACAACAAAAGTTTTATAAAGATCTATATTTTAGTTAAAAAAAGACAAAGAATTTTGAGTAAATTCTCAACTTAAGTCTGAGAATGCTTTGTGAACTCGGGACCTGTTCACTATATGTTTGTCCCAAAATAGCAAGGCATCAAACCCCATTCAGTGTTGATTCTCTGTAGTCAAAGCAGAGTAATTTCCCCTTAATGTTAGCCACAATTATACACAACATTGTTTAAGCCATAACTTTAATGCTGTTCTTTTCCTTACCCAGCCACTACTTCTCTGTAATTATTGACCTTTATTACACAGCTGTGATTTTCCATCTGTCATAGGTTTGTCATTGAGTCAACTGGCATGGTTTCGATTTACGGTTGTACGTGACAAGGAGTAGGGTCGCCCGTCCACCGCGTGGTATCCTCAGGGTCCTCTGGTTTCCTCCCGCTGCTAAAGGACCCCTACAAGCAAGCATTCTGAAATTAAATTGAACCATATTTTAGTCCCAAATTGACCTATCATATACCTTGATTAGAAAAATAAAATGAACATTATTTTATATAAAAATTTTGACCAATGTCGACAGAGACCGAATGAAGTGCAATTGAAAAATCAACATGACGCCAATAATTTACTGAAGATTGTCCGCGATATAAAGTCGATATGATCTATTTTATATTTTATTTGTTTATTTTTCAGCATCTCACAGTCCGAAAACTAGAAGGAAAAAACTGAATTCTCGAATGAAGAGTTTTTCTCTGGATACGCCCGATCCGCCAAAACAACTTCTAGCTATTGATGAAATGACCAAGAAGAAAAGCAGTTCTTTTACAAACACATGTTTTGGAGGAGGTAATTATTTATTTTCTGATGAAATGAAATGGAGTTTAACGTCCTACTGTTCTGCTCCGAGTGGACTAATGAAGATAGGCATATGCCATACAGTGAGGGAATTGTTGCCCGAGCAGTGGCAAAGTGGCAATACAGCCTACACTTATACTTATATCAAATTCCAACTGTCAAGGGATCTTTTATGTGCACGCCAATATATACGCGGGACCTGGGTTTTTCATACCATCCAAACAACTAGACAGCTGTCCTTGTCAAGCCCTCCTTTTTGCATCACTGACAAGAGGAAACCATGTCTGAAAATCATGTTGAATTTTCTTGACCAATGCAGGCTGGCTAGTGAGCAAGCGTCTTACCCACTTTGTCTAGGGGCTGTTACAGCGAGTTACTGGCATGTGATACATGGAACTTTGGGTATCCTACTAGAAACATCAATGCTGATTGGTTAATCAAATGTCTGACATCATAGGGTCAAAAGTCACATGCATGACCCCTGAAATGACCCCGACTACAACTGGTCAGATCTTAAGGCTATCAAAAGTATAAAGAGACAAAACGAAATATAGATCTGTATTTTAATCAAATTGGGACACCATTATCCAGTACCGAAATGATAGCAAGACATTTTACATTTTCAAAATGTCTCTTGATGAAGGGTGGGGGGGATGGCCTAGTGGTCTAGAGTGCCGCACTGCGAACCCTGGTGTGAGCGTGTGGGGCATGGAGATAGGGGCGCCTTCCCAACCTCGTGGGTTTCCTCCGGGCACTCCGGTTTCCTCCCACTGCTAAAGACCCCTATGCGCAAGCTAATTATTGAAATAAAATTAAACCATATGTTAGTCCCGAAATGACCTAGTTTGTGTTGAGTGGACGTTAAACCCCATTTCTCTCTCTCTCTCTCTCTTGATGAAAATTGTAAAACGTAATTATAATTACAATGTTTATTTTGACAGCTTCTAGTGCCATGGAGTCAACTTCAACATCCTCCGCTGCGGCACTCAGACGAAAATTTGGATTTGGTCATCGTTCATGCTCTCTAGAAATAGAAGATAAAGTTAGACATTCTGGTAGTCACAGCTCTTCACCGCTACAATCACCGGTAATTTTTATAAAATGTAGAAAAAATTCAATATATTAAAAAGCATTATTCAAGAGCTAAATCTGCGTATTACAGGTCTTTCGTTGGGCCTGAAATGTTACATAAACTATACATGTTTATATTGATTAGACATTGACTAACATGAAAGGACCTTAATCAAGTCTCGATGCCATTGGATATATTTGATATTAAGTAGATTAGAACAGGGCCTATTTTAAGGATTATTTGAGGAATAAGGTCTCTGTGGCGGGTGGGTGTGTTCGCTCACCCCAGCTCCTAGAAAATTTTCAAAATTCGACCACCAGAGAACGCCGGAAACACCATTTCCGAGTAGAAAGTGATCAGTTCAATGTAGCTCCTTAGTTTTCAGAAATTGTGACCAAACAGATCATGAACTTTGGACAAAAAAATCGGATAAAACTCACCAGAAGTAAACTAATAACTTTCAGAATTATTATCACACTACTTACACTTTAAATACCAAAGAATTGATAGGGCATCGGACGTTCAAGGAAAAGTCCAAACACACTCAGATTCACAAAGATATACACACCTTTTTTCAGAGCACGGATTTTAGATTTTCAAAGCACAGATTTTTCATACTGAGGCACGTCCGTGCCTGTAGGCACGTTAAAATAAGCCCTGGATTAGAATCGAACGATTCAGCCCTTTATCCCTGTTTGAATGTGACAAGGAGAAGGGTCGTCTGTCCAACCTCAGGGTTTTTCTCCGGGTCCTCTGGTTTCCTCCCTCTGCTAAAGACTCCTACGTGCAAGCGAATAATTGAAATAAAATTAAACCATATGTTAGTCCCGAAATAACTTAGTTTGTGTCGAGTCGATGTTAAACCCCAATTCTCTCTCTCTGTGTCTCTCTTTAGTCATTTACTGATTTGATCTAAAAAATGGTGAAGCAAGGCTAAGCTTCGAATAACCAGTGTGGTGTTACAAACACTGTACACATCTTGTCATACCTCCAAAGGCTAATATTCTCACTCAGAATAAAGTAATTTGAATGAAATTTTCAATACATTCATTTGCATTATCTTTTTTCGAGCTATTAAAGCAAGAAGTATCAGCTCTTTATCTAAATCTTACATAATGTATCTTCATTGGGTTTTTTTTTAAATTTTATTTCATAGAAATCTAAGAAGAAAGAATATCCCCAGTTTATTGTTTTATATCATTTTAAAGGTAAAGAAAAGGATGATCTAGATTTAAGGTGAGTAAAAAAATTGTTGAAATATTTCTCAGAGTTCTTTCCCTTCTGAATTCAAAGCGACAGGAATGAATTGGCTTAACGGTGCACGGGACATACTTCTGCTTACATTTCACAGGGGGTTCTCCATGACTTTGGCTGGAGTCATTTTGCAGGACATCACTAGAGGTGACTCTAAGGGAATAATTTTCAATTCTCTTTGGTAAGCAAGGTGTTGAGAAGAGAGATGATATTTTGTGTGTGATAAGTTATCACTGATAACCCTTAAAGCTCCAATTTCATAGTTTCAAGTTATATTTTTAAAATGCGTTAAAATGAAGCCTTAAAATAGATTGTATCTATAAACAGTCCTACATGTACCTTGTTAAAGAATAATCCTATTAATCCTATAATTCACTATTACCAATTGAGAAATTGGTAAATATATCATTTTCAACTTCAAATTCAAACGTTTGAAAATAGCTATACCATGCAGGCAATAGAAAAACAAGTGAGGTAATTGTGTTATTATTTGTTGATGATTTTAAAGTGTTGGGAATAATGCCTATGATCGTATAACAGTGAGTTGACAATCTATTAAGCAAAAGACATAGAAATAATTATGTTTTGACGTTCTTAGAAAATTTGAAATTATTGCCTTAATAAACCACATGAATAATGAAGAAACTTAGAAAACCCACAAATCCCCACAGGTAGAAAGAAATCGAGAGCCACTGTGGCTCAGTGATCAAGATACAGACTCACTAACCTGGATGTTGGCCAAAAAAGTTCATCAGGATTTTCCGGCATGGTTTCCCCTTGTCAGTGGTGCAGGACAGATGGCTTGACTAGAACAGTTGACTAGTCATTTGGATAGGACGAAAAACTCGTCTGGGGTCGTACAAGTGGCTTTTGAACCTTTTGCATCAAACATCAATTGATCAATCAGCTTTGACGTTTGACGATTTTAGTGGTTAACCCATAACAGACGGCTTAATTGGCTAATCCCTCAGGTTATAATAACAACTCTTCCAGATCTTAGTGAAGTAAAAACAAGTAAAATGAAATTTGAACTATAAAAACGAAATAGGATCTGTGTTTTAATTAGAATGAACATGACTACGACTTGTAGTGATTTTTGTGTGTTGTCACTGAGGGTAATCGTAGTGTAAAACATGTTAAAAATATCACCATTAATAATATTGTATTTATAAATAATTTGCAGGGCTGGTTGTAAAGTCACGGTTACTGATAGCTCCGATCCTGATTGGTGGAAGGTTTGTAACTTTATGTAAATTGTTTTTTGAATAGTTCGTAGAATCAACCTTCAATCAAGGCCAAATAGTTTGTCTAATTAATAGTTTAGATAACATTTCAGGCTTAAAGAAAGATCAACAACAGGCAGTCATTTAGCTCTTGCATAATGTATGTTTAATGACTGAATCTCGGTTTTTCAGGGAAAATATAACGGTAAAGTTGGTTATTTCCCGGCGACGTATTTACAGCGAATCATCCCGTCACAACGAGTGTTTCAAGTGACACATACAATGAATCTAAGCGAAGGTTTTAATGGAATGAGATTACATAAAGATCAGGTGAGACATTTATATATTTAATTTTAGCACTTTCGATCATCTTTATAGGAGCCATGGTGGCTAAGTGGATAAGATGCTGGTACACTAGGCTGACGATCATGTGTTCGATCCCTGAATAGGCTGAGAAACCTCATCAGGGGGAAAGCAGTAGGAGGAAACAGGTGGACCTGGAGAAAACCCAGGCAGTTGGACAGGCAACCCTACTTCTTGTCACATTCAAGCATGGAATCAAAACCACGCCACCTTATAATACAACACAACGCTTTAACCATTCTACCATTTTTAAAATGTATTAAAATAAAGCCCTAAAATAGATTGTATCTATAAACAGTCCTACTTTGTTAAAGAATAATCCTATTATATTGCCAGTTAAGAAAATATCATTTTCAACTTCAAATTCAAACAGCATGGGGTGTGGGGGAATGGAAAAACAAGGGAGGTAATTGTGTTATTATTTCCTGTGTCAATGATTTTTATGCCTGGGAAATATTGCCCATGATCGTATAATAGTGAGTTGACAACCTATTGAGAAAAATACATAGAAGTGATTATGTTTTGACTTTCTTAGAAAATATGAAATTCCCACTTTAAATTGTTGTACCATATGTGCAGCTCCCTTTCCATTGGACGCAATACGAAACGAACGACCAGTGTGCCCACATCAGTATGGGCGCCCCAAAAAGCTGAGTGACATTACTTGGGCTTCCCCTCTTGCTCCCTCCCACCCCCTTCCGCTAGCTGTGCGCAAGATTAATATCATTTGAAAGTTAATCTTGCTGATGAAATGAAATATTTTATTTTGTTTGATTATAGATCGTGGTACAATGTGGTGATGAAGAAAACGGGATGGTACACGTTCGTTCTGCAAGTAACAAGGAAGCCGTCTGTCCGCGAAAATATTTACTAGAATTATAAACCAATCATAATCCAGTGAACTGTTCGTTAATTAACACATTGTGATATCAAGTACATAAATAAGCTTTAATAAACTACAATCACAGACACCAAAATATAACGGAGGGAAATAGTGAGTGATGTGTATGGATTACTAAAAATGAAATTACTCAAACTGAGGGATGGATTACTCATAAGAAGTGATGAGTTGAAATTACTCAAAACGATGGATTACTCAAAATGAGTAAGTGACTTACTCAAAATGATATATGGATTACTCAAAGGGATAGATTACGGAATCAAAAACAATGGATTACTCCAATGAAATATGGATTACTCCAAATGTAATATGGATTACTCAAAGGGATAGATTAATCAAAAAAAATTTGATTAATTCAATGAAATCTGGAATTAATCATTGGAAGGTTTGGATTATACAGAGAAAGGTTTGGAATTACTCAAAATGAATGATGGAATTTCTCAAAATGTGTGATGGAATTACTTAAAATGTAATATCGTTTACTCAAAATCAGATGGATTACTAAAACGGATTTATTGATGAAATTTCTCAAAATTAAACTATCCATTCAAAATTAGTGATGAAGTTATTTATAATGATTTATCGGGTATTAAAAAAAGAAAGGTGGAATTGCTCAAGTTAGTGATGGAATTCTGAGGAATTATTGAAAATTAGTGGTGGATTATTGATTTAATGACTCAAATTAGTAATGGGTTGCTCAAAATTTAGTAATGGAGTATTTGAAATTAAGTAATGGATTATTTGAAATTTAGTAATGGAGTATTTGAAATTAAGTAATGGATTATTTAAATTTAGTGACGAAATTACTCACAATGGTGTCAAAAACAAAGATATACATGTATAAACAAAGTTTTTGTTTTTTTAAGCAAATTTTAAAATCAATGCAAAAAAAGGTGTATTTGTTGTACTGCATGGGGATAATTAGCCTTTAATTACCGGTATTTTTGTACATAACACAATATGCTCATTTTTACATGTATTTTTTTGTGTATGCATGGCAACCAGTTATATCTTATGTTTTTTTTGCAATTTAAATGTTGTAATTTTTGACAATGATTAATATTTGTGTGAAATTTCCAGATGAGAAGTGGATCAGGTCACTTATAAACCTACTAAAATAATAATTGAAACATGTGGATATTAACCCTGTACCTGAATAAATATTGAAGATATCAAGCATGTGTAACTATTTTTCGATATGTTTTGTGTTAACCACAGATATTAGTCTATTCAGCACACAATATAATTCATTACAAATTATCAAAAAGTATTTTTAGTTTTGTGTTAACCACAGATATATAGCTCATTCAGCACACAATAGAATTCATTACAAATTATCAAAAATTATTTTTAGTTGGAGTCTCTTAATACGAAGGGAATATAAAATTATAATCTTTTCTTTATTGGTATGTAGCGATTGGAAACTTACAGTATTTGTGTACATGAAATTGATTTCTATTTTTAATTATTTAATATACTGTGATATTTGATTTTATTAGTGTACATGAATACTTTATGTGATATCTTTTAATTTATCTCATACTATTCACCATATGTCTGGCGCAATATAGCCCGGTTGGAGCTGATGTGCCATAAAACTCTATTTCTTTCTTTCTTTCGGTAACAGAACTCACACAGTAATATGGGAAAACAATCACTGATTTATTATACACAACACAATGAGATTTAGTAATGTGTAAAATAGCTTTATTTAATGTCTGCTTCCACTGATGTGATATCACAGACAAGAGAATTAGTAAACTGAAAGGTCTGTTATATATGAATGAACAGTGTGAATCCATACTTAATTAATGGAAACTTGTTAATATCAAAGGGAGCGGAAGATTATTGACCTTATCTTCTGAAGTTGACAACCATAGCTACTGATTTGTTTCAAAATGGATCAATGCGGAACCCAGTTTTGAAATTTTATAACTTACGAAGGACATATACACCTCCTTGTATGGTTGTATTAAGTACGATTTTAAACTAGGACAGTTGCCCATAGTGATATTGACTGATGGTGTCTTATTTTTACAACAAAAATCAGTTAGCTATCCTTGTATTCCATTGGATGGTTCGCACTGATGTTTATATATATATATATTCATATTTTTCTCATTCTTTATGTATTTGTGTATAATGCTTGATAACGACTTGTGAAATCTAGTTGAAACGTCGCAGTGAAATAAACCATAGTAATTGTTATTCCATAAATGAGGAATGATAGCCGATGTTCTGGGAGAGTTATCTCCCCCATTCAAATCGTATTAATGTGATAAACAATAAGGAAATCTAGAATCTCCTCATGTCTTGTGGTGAGCTCAGTCTGTGGATATTATTATTATTACTATTTTTATTATTATTATCTTCTTTAAGACAGTTTTCTGTGAATTCAGTGACATGTTTATTGTGAATATGACTGAATGACTAATATGATAAGAAGAAACTGATACACCTGGTGTTTCTTGTAGGTGAATCGTAAAAACACATGGATATTTATTTTAAAATAAGTATTCTATAGCACTATATACCCAGTGATGTTACTCAGTAGGCAAACTCTCCTATGAATGGGACCCTATATATCGTTAGGACACATGTAGAATTTTTATCTTCAATGTTTATCGAAAATGGGACTTTTATTACCAGAAGCACCACTGCTTACTTACAACCTGGACATTTGTTACTTTTGTCTGGACATTTGTTACTTCTGCCTGGAAATTTGTTACTTCAGTCTGAACATTTGTTAATTTTGTCTGGACATTTGTTACTTCTGTCTGGAAATTTGTTACTTTTGCCTAGACATTTGTTACTTATGTCTGGAAATTTATTATTTTGTCTGTAAATGTTTTACTTTTGTCTGGACATTTGTTACATCTGCCTGGAAATTTGTTACTTTTGTCTAGACATTTGTTACTTCTGCCTAGATATTTTTTTATCTTTCTGGAAATGTGTTACTTTTGTCTGGAAATTGGTTACTTCTACCTGGAAAATCAAATCTTCAGAACCAAATATGTGATTGGTTTGTACTTTCTACTTCTAGTGAGACTTTGACTCCAAAATATTTTTGTGTAATTGAATGAGTGACCAGTCACTGTCTGTTTTGTAAAATGGAGATATTGGAGATACACACACCAAGTATATGTTGACAAGACTTTAGACCTTCGTTCCATTTAGTCTGAAGACAATTATTTTATAGTGTTAGGAAATACCGTATGCAATTGTAGCAAGAATAATGCAAAACTTCCAAAAGATTAAACATCGAAGCAACAAACATTGGCACCTAGCTATGTACATCTAACTGTGTCATTATACCATAAATTATCTAGTTTTAGTGTGGTTGGGGAGGTGATCAGGTGTTGGTTTGGGACAACATCTGGCTGGTTGGGGAGAACATCAAGATGTTTGGGGAGGAGATCAAGTCGATTGGGTGACGATCAGGTTGGTTTGGGGGGGGGGGGAATCAGGTAGGCTGTGTTGGAGATCTGGTTTGGTGGGTGGAGATATGGTTGGTTGGTTGGTTGAAGATAAGGTCGTTTTGTTGGGGTCCTGGGAGATCTGGTTTGTTGGGGAGGAGATCTGGTCGGTTGGGGAGGAGATCTGGTCGGTTGGGAGGAGATCTGGTCAGTTTTGGAGAAGATCAAATTCAAGTCGGTTGGGAGGAGATCAAATCGGATGGGGAGGGATCTGTTCGGTTGGGTGGAGATTAGGTTGGTCAGAGAGGGATCTGGTCGGTTGGGTGGAGATTAGGTTGGTCGGGGAGGGATCTGGTCGGCTGGGGAGAGATCAGGTTGGTTGTGTATATCATTTTTACCTGATAAAATTCACACTCTGGGAAATTCAAGGTTACGGTAAAGATCGGATCGTGTAATAGGTCTATTTATGTACAGATTGATGAAACCCAGCATTAAATTGTTTTTGTTATTTTTATTTTTGTGTAAACAATATTTTATTGCAATTGGATGCACAGGAATCAAGTAACATGCATAACCTATATTGCCTCGCTCCTTATACAAGGACTGTGAAGTATATTATTAACAGATCTGCTATGTACAAATCAAATATTGAAACGACTGGGGACATCTGGGAACATCAAGGTATTCATGTTCTAGAAGATGTGATTTGCTGAAGCCGATGTGATAAGCTGTAACCTTATTAGGTAGAAGCGAAAATTATTATATTAATTAATCAACTATATCTATTTCCAATATCATGAAAGTTGGTGGCACTTAAACCCACAGCACACAAATCACCATTTCGCTTTCATGGGACTCTAATTCCAAACTCTAAAATTCAATGATTATTTTATTGTGCATATGAAGTCACGATTTAATTTTCTTGCATATTGTTTCCATAGTTTCATGTATCATCTACCAAACGAAAACGTGTATAAAATGCTTCTATAACCTCTACACGGATATCAATTGTATACATTTATTAATATAACCTCGTATGAAATGAATTATATGGCCACAAAGATATTAATTGTGTATTTATCATCATACCCCCACAAAGATGTTAATTAATTTGTATATCTAATCATCATACCCCCACAAAGATGTTACATGTAATTTGTGTATGTAATCAGTATACCCCCACAAAGATGTTAATTTGTGTATGTAATCAGTATACCTCCACAAAGATATTAATTCTGAATGTAATCATCATACTCCCCCCACAAAGATATGAATTGTGTATGTAATCATTATAGGCCTACAAAGATATTAATTGTGTATGTAATCATCATACCCCACAAAGATGCTAATTTGTGTCTGTAATCAGTATACCCCCACAAAGATGTTAATTGTGTATGTAATCAGTATACATCCACAAAGATATTAATTGTGTATGTAATAATCATACCCCCACAAAGATATGAAGTGTGTATGTAAGCATTATACCCCCACACCATTATACCCCCACAAAGATATTAATTCTGTATGTAATTATTATACTCCAACAAAGATATTAACTCTGCATGTAATTATTATACCCCCACAAATTATTAATTCTGATTGTGATTATTACCTTACACACAAACGTATTAGTTATAAAATACATAACCCCCATAAAGATATTAATTGTGTATGTTGTAACCCCCATAAATATATTAGAAGGTCACAAAGACATTAATTATGTATGTAATTAGTATACCCCCACAAAGATGTTTGTTCTATATGTAATTATACCTCACACACAAACTTATTATATATATATATATATATATATATATATACATGAAGATATTAATTGTGTATCAAATTATTGTATCCCTCACACAAAATTGTGTATATATCATTATTATTATTCACACAGAAAGATATTAATTGTACATGTATATAATATGATGTCATAACCCCCACAAAGATATTAATTGTATATGACCTTCACAAAGATATTAATTGTATTTGATTATATAACCCAGATATTCATTGTATATATGATGAAATAATCCCTACAAAGATATTAATTGTTTATGATAATATGTTATAACCACCACAAAGATTTTTATTGTATAATATGTTATAACCCACACAAAGATAATTAAAATTATGTTATAACCCCACAAATGTATTAATTATATGTTTTTGTGTACGTTATATCCCCCACATAGATATTAATTGTATAATAACCCCCATAAGATTTTAATTGCATTTGATTATATAACACAGATATTAATTGTATATAATATGTTATAATATCCACGTAGGAAGCCGACAAATAATTTGATGATATTAATATTGTATATAATATAATGATATAACCCACACACATATATTAATTGTATATATTATGTGATATCCCCCACATAGAAAGCCGATAAATAAATTGATGATATTAATAGTGTATATGTTATGAATATATATCTTGTATATTATTATAATCACATATGTAGGGAGAGACTGAAAATATGTTATTACCCCTACACAATGTATTTATCATAAAATGAATTAGAAAGCCACATATGTATTAACTTGTGTATGGAATTGTTATAACTCTCACACAAAGATTTGAATTGTATATATATTATTATTATTAACATTATAACCCTTGTATATTATACAAGCTATTATTATGTGACATGCAACTTGTTGTTTATACAATCTGTTTAAGATATAGATTTATATTTCGTTTCGTTTTTTTTTAAACTTTCGAATTCGATGGCTTATAAAGACAATTAAAACGAAATTTTGAATTATAAATTACGACACGAAATAGGATTTGTGTTTTAACCAGGTTGTTATCTATATGAAACTCTAGAACAATATGTGACACTGGGTGTTCCAAGAAGGAAAGCAAACGTGAAAATTGTTTAACCTCCACACAGAATATTATTGTAACCCCTCACTTTTATTAATTGTACATAAATTATATCTTTATAACCCCAAACTGGTAGACATTGTACATAGTATATAAATTGTAATGGAGGTTTAAAATCGTGAAAGATGTAGTCACGTGATATATACGATATGTTTTTGTGATATCACTTGTATTCTTGTTTAATCTTTCATCCTCTATATTTTCTATTTCGTTTCGTTTTTAATTAGTTCAAAATTTCGTTTTACCTGTATTCACTACAATAGGATCTGGACGCGTTGTTATATAACAGGCGGTCTTGGCGTGTTATGCACGGAACTGTGGGTAAATCTCTAGAAACGTCAAAGCATATTGATTAATCAATGTCTGACGTCATAGGGTCAAATGCCGCGACCTTCCAGTCATATTTTCATTTAGTGCAGGCCATCGAATGTATAAAACGAAACGAACTATAGATGTGTATTTTAATCGGATGGTTATATTTCAAAATATTTTGGGATATTCTCACTGTTTTTGTTGAAACTGTTATCCTCTATCTGGATCTTTCCAAATATTTTGTGATACTTTTTGTTGTTCAATTAATTTTAATTCTAATGGACATTCTATTCCCCTCAAAATATTATTTGGATATACCGGTAATTTGTTTTCACTAGTTTCTGTCACAATTAAATCAAAAGGGAACACAGTATCTTTGTCAACTTAATTATTCGTTGTTGACTAAGGTCACGATATTTGATCGAAAAGTAGAACAATGAATGGTATGCCAATCTTCATTAACCCTCTTGGCGCACAAAAGTTCATTTCAATTCATTCTTGCTGCACCCCTCGTTCTGCACCTCTGACAAAGTAAAATTGAAACGGCTGACCTCTACCTCCCTCTGATCCTCGAAATGGAAATCGGGGTCCCTCACCGATTCACAAACCACATTAATTAAGAGAAAACTCTCCATGTTTGTACTAGTTATGGACAGGGCTTGTTAAAGGATCGCGTCCCCTTTTATTGAAACGACTCATCTGCTTTGGTTTGGTTCGTTAGGTGAACCTCTTTCGTTATTAAAGTTTTTAGGTTCCCCGAAGCAGTGTTAAGATTTATAGCTGATTCTGTATTCCCGTCAACAGTTTAAACAAAAAAAAAACGAGAATAAAGGTAGAAAACCAACCGACTTCCGGTTATGATATGGAGATGCCGCTAAATCTGGGTTATGGTGGCTGAGATGGCTCAATGAGAAAGACACAAGCTCGCTAATCAGGGTGTTTCGGGTTCGGTCCTTGTGTTTGCCAAGAACGTTCATCCGGTGCAGATCGCGGGGTGTGGAGAAAAGTAGAACGTTAAAACCCATTTCACTTCATTTCATGTTGAATATGAGTTAAGAGTTATAATATATGTATTGCATCAAGTGAAATTGTTTTATTATTGTAGCACATTGTTATTATTTCTTGTTATCAGAGACAATATAATGATTATGTTGAAAATGCAGACTGTCGTTGTTTTTATATTCTTGGCGGTTGGCGGAATGGTTAGCAAATGCGCGCTGTATCATAAGGTCTGTTATTGGGGACCTTTAGCAGTGGGGGGAAATCGGAGAAAACCCATGAGGTTGGACTGGCGACCCGATATAACCTAGTTCGTGTCGAGTGGACGTTAAACCCCATTTCTCTCCGGATATCCCCTACCAGCACAGTTTGGGTGTGACATATATTTCTGGCTAGGTTCGCCCCCCCCCCCCGGAATCCGCGGTGGATACGACACTGGCTCGCTAGCCTGCATGTCGCCGGTTTGCTGAGATTTTCGGCATGGTTTCCCCTTGTCAATGGTTCAGGACGGAAGGACGAAAGGCCGAGGTCACGTACACACACTTAAAAGATCCGTTGGCAGTTGGAATTCGATATAAGAGTAGGCCACAGTCCGTAGTACACTGTATTAAGTACATGGTAAGTTTATGTGAAATGTTGACCGCACCACCATTATCCACTCACCTAAGAATACCTAATTGTTTTTATGACAACAGTGACCTTACAAAATGATTAACCACACACATCAACTGTGTAGGTGGGGGTGTTGCCGCGTGACTCAAATCAATTAGGTGTGTCATTAAATTATAAAAAAAAATATACAAATCTGGTCGTATATACCTCAAATACAAGTCCCGAGTTCACAAAGCATTCCCAGACTTAAAGCGGGAATTTCATATTTTCCAAGAAATTCAAAACATATTTATTTCTATGTCTTTTGCTCAATAGGCTTTCAACTCACTTTTATAGTATCATAAGCATTATTTTCCACACTTAAACATCTTTCACGTTGGAAATAATAACACAATTACCTCCCATGTTTTCCCCATTCCCCCATACAATAGCTATCTTCAAACGTTTGAATTTAAAGTTGAAAGTGATATTTTTACCAATTTCTCAACTGGCAATAGTGAATTATAGGATTATTCTTTTAAAAGGTAGGACTGTTTATAGATACACTTTCTATTTTAAAGCTTTATTTTAATATATTTTAAAAATATAACTTAAAAATATAAAATTACAACTTTAAGTTAAGAGTTTACTCAAAATTATCACCTTTATTTTAACTAAAACATAGTCCTTTATAAAATTATTGATGCTTTAATGAATTGAATTCATCAATCAGAAACTATGTGCAATTTTTTTCTGGTTCTGGATCAAAGACATTTCTCATAAACAGTGATTGAGTAATTTACAAAAATGCCTTGTGAACTCGGGGTCAGGTTGTTTCTATCAAATATATTTACGTCATTAATTCCATTGAACATTTGCCCCAATTGTCCCCACCAGCCTCCGTTATGTACAATAATACATAAAATTTGACCGCTTTTTAAATGTTATCGACATAATCACCACTGACCATTTGCCCTAATTATTTCCCCTTGCCCTGAAATATATCTAAACCAATTCTAATGCTACTGTTTGTGGACAAATGCCTTAATGCACTGTTAATTTATGTTGCCTTTATTCACAGGACCGTAACAGGTTTAAGTTTAATAACAATTAAATATATTTTCTATAGAATAATTTATATATTCCTTTCATCCCACCGCCAACCGTTCAAATATCAATACTCATACATTACCTACAACAATTAAAACAATATGGCCGCCATATCACGTGATCACACGCTCATTAAAAAATCAATTTTTGAATTCAAAATTATTACTCATTTGCCAATATTTACGCAGTTTTAGTGGAATATGCAAAGATAACAGTCACGTTAAATTCATGTTGAAGAAATCGGATGTAAATTCTCTCAAGTTCAGTCGATAGAAAAAACTGGGTTTTTAATCAGTTCACCTTTAACATCACGAAAGTTCAGACTATAAAAAAACTAGTTCTTTAAAATGATTCGGTTAAAATTGTTCTTCTGTCTTCTTCTGACAGGAATTTCATTTGCTGGCGGTGAAAATTCACAGACATGCTTAAAACAATACAGTCATAATGTTAGCCATTTTGAAGTTTTGCCGGGTTTCGGTTGGGATAATTTGAGAAATGTTGAAGTTTCTCGTGTTGTAGCGTTCAATTATTCCGCGTGTCAGCTAACAGCAGACGGGAAATATCTTCTTCCGAATGGAGTCAATACACTCCCCTTAAAACAAAGCAAATTGGATCAGTATTCGGATATTTTTCACAGTTTCACGGAATATACGAGTATCACCGCCGAGTCGATCAACAAGGATCCTGGGTTCCGAATGTCCGGAGCTAAAATCAGCGGCACCTTCTCCAAAAGTTTTCTCGCTTCCAAGCAGATGCAAGTTCGAGAAAAATCCAAAGTGACCAGGGCTCAGATGAAATTCGTAAAGTATAAAGTCAAACTTCAGCCCGATACCCAACTCAGCAATGCTTTTAAAATAGCCATATTGAGCATCGCGAGGCACGTGCTCTACACGAGACATGAGATGGCCAGATACGAGAGCGAGATGTTAGTAAGAGATTTCGGCACCCACGTGATCACCAGTATCGATACTGGCGCTGCTTTGGTTCAAGAAGATCACCTAAAATCCAGCTACGTCACTTCTGATACAACTAATTCAGAAGACGTTTTGTTGGGAGCGTCGATGAGCTTAAGAGAGTCCACAGGGGTCGGATTAAACTTCGTCATGGCGGATTCCAACAGTTCAAAAATCCTGGACAATTACAAAGAAAACAGGCTCCACTCTGTCATAACAACATACGGTGGTCCGTTATATATGTCTGCTAATGCAAGTTATAGCTGGACCTCTAACTTAGAGACCAACCTGGTCGCTGTAGATAGGGCTGGGGAACCCATTTATAACTTCGTCAACATCCAAACATTGCCGACGGTTCCTGCGACTATTCTGTACGACGTAACGACTTACCTAAAGAACGCCGTAAGAGATTATTACGCCTACAACACGTACCGTGGTTGTACGAACGTCGACGAACCACAGTTTAACAGCGTGGCTAACCTTGAAGATGGTACATGCAACGCTACGTTAGCTGACGTGTTTTTCGGAGGCATTTACCAAACCTGCAAAGTCAGTTCAAACGCTGCCGGAGATCTGTGTTCGCATCTTAGACAGAATAACTTACAGACGAAAAAAGAATCGTGCCCGCAAAACTTTGACGCTACTAAAATCCATTCGTCGCATTTTTCTAAGACATCATCCCAGAGAGTTTGCAAGAGCTGCTATGCATTCTTCAACTGCTGTAACGACGAGCCAACCCAATCCAGCGCCGAGCTAGAATCATTTATCTGTACTACGAAGACACTGGGCATAAGTGAAGTTAGATTCGCTGGATTCTATTCGTCGGTTGTTGATAATATCTTCACGAAAAGCAAAACTTGCCCCCAGCAGCTGACCCCCAGGCTCATTGGAGATGATATCAATATATGTGTGGACCATTCTGTTACCAGACAGTTGAATACGACCATCAAATTCGGAGGAATGTTCAGTTGTAATGTAGGTAACCCGCTGGCTTCTGAGAGTCAAGAATCAGCTAATCCCATGTCCTGTCCAGTCGGATTCAGTCAACAGTTAGCCGGGGTCATCAAAGACTGTCCCCTATACTACTGTATCCCATTGGGAGACCTTCCACCCACGACCACACAGACCGAGCTCCGACGCCCACCTTTTAATGCTCGGCTAAAACTCTACCCTAGCGAGAGTGGCGAGGCGGTAGTGTACGACCCCGAGAAGCAGGTCTGGCTGACGGAACTAGAATCGCGGGAATTAAAAGAAGAAGAAGCCGCAGTGAGTCTAACGACTGGTGAAGCGGCGGTGATCGCTATATTTGTTACCTTGGCATTTGTCATCATACTGGGTGTGGCCATTTATTTCTACCGTAGGAGCCAACATAAATTTACACCTAAACGTGGAGGTAGTAGCACCGGCAACACGAACGCAGGTCACGAGGATGCCGTATAGGATATCGTATTAAATGGTAGTTACCATGACATCAAGGTTCTCCATTAAACTTTATTTTATACAGAGACGAACTTAAAACTCAAAAACCCCATTATTAGGTAATCATATGATCATAGGAACTGTCCAATTTAATATCTGCGTTGCCATGGAAACAACTCTATTACTATGTGAAAGTGTTGCTATAGAAATTACTCGTGTTACCAGTTAACACAGAAACCACTCGGGAATGTCCGGTGTTACTGCGTTGTCATAAAAACTATTCTATTAAATCTCCGTATTGCCATAGCAACTATTCTATATATAGCCGTGTTGTCATAGAAACTACTATTTGCTCAAATTACACTTTAAATAGTAATGGCATACATTATTCAGTCAGACAGGCCCAAGGTGTGGGATGGGCCCCATCAATATTTATATAATTGTTTCACGTCGACATGGCCAGTATTCGTGTGACAGAGGACCCCTGTTTGTTCGTTCCGTTTTATTTTATCATTGTATGTTTCATCAGCTCCGTCAATATCTGACATACTTCCTGTGACGTCGTCGTCGCTCATCAAATTGCCTTTTATTCTTTCGGGAGTCCCGATGGCGCACTATCCTGGGAAGGGCCGGGGCGTAGGGTTCGCCCTCGGTGTTGACCAAGGAATTCCAGCATGGTTCGGGTGGGGTGGGGCTCGCAAAACCGAAATCATATACTCCATTTCGTTTCATTTGTGTGTTGCTTTACAACGACTGGAGATCATATTTGGTTATAGCCCATTTGGAATACGATTGACTGATACCAATATTTAGTTTAAAAAATGAAAAAATTAAACATGCATTATGCAAGAGCAAAATCTGCCTATTACGAGTCTTTCTTTAGGCCTGATATGTTATTTAAAATATCAATTAGACATTAATTAACTGATCCAGACCCTAATAAACTCTGGATGTCAAGGCTAGCCTTCGATGTTAGCTGGATTAGATTCCTGTATGCCGCTGAACGGCCATTGAAATTAAATTTAAGATCTGGATAATCGAGACTGCTGTTTATATTAATGATTTTAGTAATGATGACCGAGGCTAGGCGAAATTTCATACGCTTCGTTCTCGGATCAGAGTGGATCAATCGGACTGAAATTTTCAGCAAATTACCTTTACATTACCTAGTTTTTAACTATTATAGCGAGAACTGCCAACTCGTTATCTAATCTCCCATAATGTATCTTTAAATCGGAAATTGGTTCTGAATTATTCATTAGTTTTCTTCTCATCTTTGACATGTATTTAGTAAACATAAATATTTAGTACATGTATTTAGTAAACATAAATATTTTTATTTTATTTTTTTCTGTTAATTTTGGAATAAAAGTATGAGACACTCTTGATTTTTGCATCACTTTATGGGCGCTGAGGGTCTTTTAACATTGACATCAAAATTTTCCGGATTCAAATTATGTCATAAACCGGGATTGCCATAGGCGTACGCGCTCGATGACAGTTAGGGGGTCGAACTCTAAATGCCCGAAAAAATTTCGGGTTTACAGATAGCGGCGCCGGTCTCCTCGAGAGGCAAAGGAGCAGATCTTACCTTGTATGAAGCCCCCTCTCTTAAAGGAAATTTTGGAATATTTGACGGCTGCAAACACGTTTTTCTGCTATTTCAGCCCGTGAGCAAATCAACTCCAAAGTTAAGATGGCTGACTCGAATTCCAATCAATCATTTACAGTCCACGAAGACTACCTGACTGACCCGGATTCCAAACAACCAACCAATCGTCGAAGGTTATGGGGGGCCTCACCCTCCCGGAGAAAATTTAACTACCGCAAATCCGTTTTTTACTATTCTAGTCCGTGTAAGCAACTCCAAAAGTATCCAATGATTTTGTAACCGAAATCCCACTCTGAATTCCAACAATCCAATCATACTATTGCAACTGCATTCACAAATAATCGATGCCCGAAAAATGTCGCACAAAGTAAAGTGGCTCTATTGTTTTAATCCATAGTCAACTTAGTACAAATTTGTGTATTCAATTAACAGAAAAGTACAATTAGGGGAGCTGAACTAGAAATACCCGAAAATTTGGAATATTTGACGACCGTTAACGCGTTTTACTGCTATTCTAGACCGTAAAATTAGTGTTTTATTAGATGTTAGGCACTTGGTTTTGCCAAGTAGATGAAATAAAATTTTTTTTTTCACTTTACCGAAAATTCAGCTTGCCCGAAAGCTTGCTAATGGAATGAAAGTGCAGATTCATGGGAGCACACGTCTTTAAACGGTGAAAGGGAGGTAACTTTGTTTAACACAGTCTTTTTTTAAACCATTGTCTCACGCAAGAAGAAGTTCAGAAGGAATTCCAAGTAACCTATACCAACACGAACGCGACAGAGGTTACGGGAAAGGTAATTAAGTTGGAGTTTACCGTCCACTCGACACAAAGTAAGTTATTTCGAGAGTAACAATTAGTTCAATTTATATCAATAATTCCCTTGCTCCAGGGACGGATCCCGGAATTTTTGCAGGAGGGGGTTTGCCAGGTTTCTGTTACGGAAATCTGCCATCATCGTCTATAAATTACATAGGCATACATACAAATTGAGCTTTTTAAACAGAGAAATCATTTTTATACTGATGGCGGATCACTTTGTGATGTAATTTCATTGATGCAAGGCATTATATTTTTTTTGTAGCTGAGCAGGGTGGGGTTTGGACCCCCCCACCCCTGGATCCGCCTCTGTGCTCATAAGGGTCTTCGGTATAGGAAGGCACGGATAAACCCACGAGGTTGGACAGACGGTCTTCAGAGGTAAAGAAAAAATTTAAGTGGTGGGTATTCCCCCACTAATTATCTGGGCCCTGTTTCACGAAATTTTAACTTAAGATAAAATCTAATTTTAGTAGATAATTCAATTTTGATTGGCTAAGCACTAAAATAAATCTAATATTATCCAATCAAATTACTAAAATTTGGATCTTATCTTAGTTACAATTTCGTGAAATAGGCCCCTGTCTTATAAACGAGTAAAACATTTTTGTCAGCAATGAGGCATTTGTCCTCCTACTAATATATTCGCTGCTGTGGTTTTTAGCCACCTAGTTATTATACTAAGATATCCCCTGTCGTGGTTTTAACGAATTCAAGGGGGATATTAGATGATTTGTCCACTAATTCAACACTACTCCTGGAATGAAATGGGATTTAATGTCCTACTCAGAGTGGGCTAATGAAGACGAACATGCGCCATACGGTGTGTTATGGGGAACAGCGGTGCTATGGCCTTCTCTTATATTGCATTCTAACTGTCAGGGGTTCTTTTACGTGCACACTAATGCGTACATGGGACGGTTTGTCGTATCTGCCGAACGACTATACGTTGCGTCTTACCGGGTCCTTGGTCCTGCACCGCTGATAAGGGTAAACCACGGTGGAAAATCGCGATGATCTTTCGCGTCCCACACAGAAATAGAACACGGTATCTCCGGATTAGCTAGCCAATGTGTTACTCACTGAGCCACGGCAGGGTTTTAACACGGGATCTCCAGGTTAGCGTTAAAGAAGTATTGGGTGTTATAGAGATGACGTCGCGTATTGGGTGTTATAGACATGACGTCACGTATTTGGTGTTATAGAGATGACATCTCGTATTGGGTGTTATAGAGATGACGTCGCGTATTGTGTGTTATAGAGATGACGTCGCGTATCGGGTGTTATAGAGATGACGTCGCGTATTGGGTGTTATAGAGATGGCGTCACGTATTGGGTGTTATAGAGATGACGTCACGTGTTGTGTGTTATAGAGATAACATCGCGTATTGTGTTTTATAGAGCTAACGTCGCGTGTTGTGTGTTTTAGAGATGAAATCGCGTGTTTTATAGAGATTAAGACAGATATGTATTATGATTATAAATATGTTTAATCAGTGGCAACAATTTGTTTCAAGGCTTCCTCCATTATATACATGATATCACGTGAATCTTGATGCGTGATAACCGGACTTTCCTTTAAACCTGAAATAAAACAAACAAAAACATCTCAACCATATTTTACTTCAACCGTCGGGGATGGGAGGTGGATGGCCGAATGGTTAGCATGCGCGCGCTGCATCATAAGGAATAGGGTCAAACCTCGTGGGTTTTCTCCGGTTCCTCTGGTTTCCTTCCACTGCTAAAGACCCCAACGCGCAAGCGTATTACTGAAATACAATTAAACCATGTGTTAGTCCCAAAATGACCTAACCCTGGTGATACGCGTGGGCGTTGGATCTTCAGGTTCTGTTATTGATTCAAGTGTCGTGGTTTCTGTTCTCCGATGGTACGTGACAAGGAATAGGGTCCCATGTCCAACGTCCTACGGTTTCCTACCATTGCTAAAGACCTATAAACTACACAAGCACATTATTGAAATAAAATTGAACCATATGTTAGTCCCGAAATGACCTAGTTTGTGTCGATTAAACGCTAAAACTCATTTCTCGCTATCCCTACCATATCTACTACCTGTACCCTCCACTCTGCCACCTCTAACTGAGTCTGTTAGTTGAGTTAGACAGTGTATATTCACCCCCCACCCCCATCTCTACAAACCCCTCCCTATCGTACACTTACCTTTTTGTAAACATTGACGAACGGTATTCGCTTCGTAATGAAAACCATTACTATTACCGTAATTAAGTTTATAATTGACGGGAATAAGAGGAAAGTTTTTCTCTGTGCCGTTTATTTTAACATTTGTTGCACACCAGAACGGGGACTGTACCTGAAATCAAACACAGATTTATTTAAAGAACACATTTTAATATATGAAACATTTAATATCGTTGATTTAGCTTTCAAAATTTATTGAAAATCAATATACTTGTTCCTCTCAAGATCTTAAACCCTGTGTATCAATCTAAAGTCAATAAGATGATAATTTTGGCCTCTAGAGCGACCACAAGACTTTTTAAAAAATAAAGGGCCATAACTCTGCGAGTAATTATTGGAAACTAATGAAAATCAATAGGCTTCTTCGTCTCATGAACTTAAACACTGTGTATAAATTCAAAGTCAATCGGATATTATCTTTGACCTCTAGAGCGCCCACGAGATTTTTCAAAGTGATCAAGGGCCATAACTCTGGCAGAAATAATCGGAAATCGCTGAAAATCAATAGACTTCTTCGACCCATGACCTTAAACACTGTGTATAAATATGAACTCAATCGTATATTACCTTTAAATGTGGGCGTATAAAAACGAAACGAAATATTAATCTGTATTCTAATCACACCATTCAGAACACGTCAATGATAACAACTCTTCCAGATCCAAGTAAAACGAAATTTTGAACCATAAAACGAAACGAAATAGCACCGGAGTTTTGATCAAATTGGGTTTTTATTTATTCTGTGTATATTTTGTTATCGTTTCTAACAATTTAGGGACTATCCCGATTTAAACAGAGTCTCAAAAATAAAAGTATGTGTACGTATGGAATTTAAGCGCCAAACTATACCGGATATGTGTTTTAATTACCTCAATGACGTAATGTTTTGTATATTTACCTCTATGGTACCTTTAGTACCCATGAAGGTACAGGAATTATTGGCGTCTGCTATCTGTGTGTGATATTCTAATGTTGCTGTTTTATTCCCCGGATATTTCAATACAACAGTTCCACTACCATCAACATCTAAATACATAATATATATACATATTACAATATAAATATATTACAATATAAATATATTACAATATAAACATATTACAATGTAAACATAATATAATGCGATGCGATGCGATGCGATGCGATGCGATGCGATGCGATGCGATGCGATGCGAAGGGATGGGGTGGGATGGGATGGGACGCGACGCGACGCAATAATATAATATAATATAATATAATATTCTATTCTATTCTATTCTATTCTATTCTATTCTATTCTATTCTATTCTATTCTATTCTATTCTATTCTATTCTATTCTATTCTATTCTATTCTATTCTATTCTATTCTATTCTATTCTATTCTATTCTATTCTATTCTATTCTATTGGCGCCCACTCTCGAATACACTGGCGTGCAAGTACTGTAATATCTGTATTTATGTTGAAATAAGATTATATTATATTATATTATATTATATTATATTATATTATATTATATTATATTATATATTATATTATATTATATTATATTATATTATATTATATTATATTATATTATATTATATTATATTATATTATATTATATTACATTATATTATCTCATAAATACAGATATTACAGTACTTTCGCACTTGCACGCCAGTGTATTCGAGAGTGGGCGCCGTTTTTTTTCTTCCCTGTCTAAACTACGGGATACACTTTTCCCTTATCAGGTTTGCAGGCCCCTATCACCCAACTACCACAGCCCTATCACCCGACTACCACACCCCATTAGTCTGAGCCGGGATACATTTTTATCTTATCAGTTTTGCTGGCCCCTATCCCCCGAATATAACGCCCCTGTCGTCCGACTTCCACGGCCCTGTCAACCGACTACAACGCTCCCTTGGTCTAAGTCGTTCTCTAAGTTCTAATAAACATACCACTTCCCGGCATAAGAGTTCCAGTAGCCTTGATCACTTCCGGTCTTCCTTTAAAGAACAAGTTAGCTGTTTGTACAGAATAGCAACCTAAATCTAACATTCCTCCGCCACCTAGTTCCCTCGTATTCATCCGCAGTACATGGGCATTATTATGGTTCATTCTAGCATGGACCGCTTTCAGTTCACCTATAGCCCCGGCGGCTACTTGCGATCTAACCTCCTCATAAACAGGAAAATATCGCGTCCAAAATCCCTGCAACAAATTACATGAATTATGAGCTTAATTTTGTTTATCTAATACCTGTATGTTTGACGTCTTATTCAACGGACATTTTGTACGGATACATCTACTGCTATTAGCGGGGGTGGGGTGGATGACCGGATGGTTAGCACGTGCGTGCTGTATCATAGGTCTGTCATTGAGTCAACTGGTGTGTTTTCGATTCCCCTTTTGACGTGACAGGGAATAGGGTCGCCTGTCCTACCTCGAACCATATGTTAGTCCCGAATTGAACTAGTTTGTGTCGAGTGGGGTTAAACTCTATTTCCCTCCCCCCCCCCATTCTATCCCTCTCTCTCTCATACAGTGTGCTACGGGGGACATTTTTCCCAGACAACGGCGCTCGAATTTCAACAGTCAAGGGATATTATTTTTCTTTTATGTGCACGTCAATATGTAAACGGGATCTCAGCTGTCTTTGCCAGGCTATCCGACCAGGAACCACTGACAAGAGGAAACCACATCTAGGTAAATGCGGACCTGGTCATGCGTTCAATGGGATGTAAAACGACTAAACGGAATATTTGCCTACCTCTGCAAGGAACAGATTTTTTTCTTCGGCAAGTCGAAGTACTTCTTCCGTATCCTTCAAGGTAGTTGTCAGGGGTTTTTCACAGACTACGTGTTTACCATGGTTTAAAAACAGGATACATAATTCTTTATGGCTAGGATGGATAGCTCCAATATATACCACCTCTAAAACAACAATAAACAACCATACATATACATATATTATCTCTCATATTATAAACAACCATAAATATACATATACTATCGCTTATAAACAACCATAAATATACGTACACTATCTCTTCTAAACAACCATAAATATACATATACCAGCTTATAAATAACCATAAATATAAATATACATATACCAGCTTATAAACAACCATAAATATACATATACCATCTTATAAACAACCATAAATATACATATACCATCGCTTATAAACAACCATAAATATACATATACCATCGCTTATAAACAACCATAAATATACATATACCAGCTTATAAACAACCATAAATATACATATACCAGCTTATAAACAACCATAAATATACATATACCAGCTTATAAACAACCATAAATATAAATATACATATACCATCTTATAAACAACCATATACTCATACCGTAATCTGATTAAAACACAGATCCTAATTCGTTTCGTTTTTTACAGTTCAAAATTTTGCTTTACTTGTCTTTACTACACTAGGATCTGGAAGAGTTATTATATAACAGGCGTTCAAGTTGATTTGAGGAATTAGCCAATGAAACGGTCTGTTACGGCAACTTCTTTGCGTTCTCTGCGCGGAACTGTATAGATAAACGTCAACGGTGATTAATTAATCTATGTCTAACGTCATGGGGTCAAAAGCCGCTCATTTGATCACTGACGTTAACTTCAACTATAACTTGTCAGATCTTGGTGTTGTATACACCATGGAAAGTATAAACGAATAGATCTGTATTTTGTGAATTTACATCATTATGGAAAGGAATTGGGCAAAATAGATGACAGTTTTGTGTGTTTTATCCAGAATGTTAACAGCAAAACTACCGAAAGTTCAATTACTATAAATTCCTTGAAACAAAATTTTAAAAAGTAATATATCATTAAATACCTATATCAGAATTTTTCGCCAGTTCTTCATAGGAACCATAAGCTGTTGGAATTCCAAAATAGTCAGCGAATTCTTTGGCTTTATCTCCATTTCTGGCAGCTACAGCAACAACCTGTCACGTAGAAGCAAGGGACAATGTTCAGCCATGTTGTTCAGTATAACTAATAAATTTAAATCATCGCAAATTCTTTATTTTACGAGCAATGGAGGTCGTAGGGTGAGTGTCGGGAAACGGGGAGAGGTGCAGGAAATTAGGTTTTGTCACAGTGTAGTTAGTCCGACTATCCCGCACCGCTAGGGCGAGGGAGAGGGAGGGGGAGAAATGGAGTTTAACGTCCACTCGACACAAACTAGGTCATTTCGAGACTAACATATGGTTTAATTTTATTTCAATAATTCGCTTACGGGTAGGGTCTTTAGCAGAGGGGGGAAACCGGAGTACCCAGAAAAAACCCACGAAGTTGGACAGGCGACCCTAATCCTTGCCACGTACAACCGGGGATTTGAAACCACGCCAGTTGACTCAATGACGGGTCGTATGATACAGCGTGCGCACGCTACCTATTCGGCCAGGGTGAATGAAGACGGACATAGCCAAATATTGCGCTCTGAAGGAAATATAGCCTGTTATAAAAACTCTTCCAGATCCTAGTGTAATAAAGACAAGTAAAACAAAATTTTGAACTATAAAAAACGAAACGAAATAAGATCTGTGTTTTAAGTCCGGTTAAAATAACCGTGTTTCTAGTTCTTCGAATGGTACGATAAATTGGCTCCATGCATCAAATGGGCGCACATAAAACATATCGCAATAATTAGAATTGACAGAAACGCCGATGTCATGACCAAATCCCCCACTTGTAAATTGGCAACGATTGTCACGAACTAAGACAGTATATTATATAACACCATACCTTGTGTTCTGTTTCTGGAGCCGACTTCAAACATGCCGTAAAATCATTGGATATTTTACCAGCAGAACAAATACCCCATCTTGTTGCCATGGTGATTAACTGGAAAATAATCAACTCATATCAATATGAGGGAGAGAGAGAGCAGGGGGGAGGGGGGAGGTAACGGTAACGTCCATTCGACACAACTAGGTAATTTCAGGTCCATTTCGGGACAAATACATACGGATCAATTTTTAGCAATGGGAGGACAACGGAGGACCCGGAGAAAACCCAAGTGGATGGACAGGCGATACAATCTCTTGTCACCAGCTGGGAATCGAAACCACACCAGTTGACTCAATGACGCGCATGCGTTAAACCATATTATTTATCTTATATGTCTAAATATGTCATGAATATAAATATTATTCATCCTGAAATGTGCGTTGGGATTCAATACAATTTTATATGTCACATTTGTCATAACTTTACAGTGTTGCCTGTAACATGTTGTAAAATGTCATTAGGTACAAAACTAAACAGACCCCGATCGGCTTAAATATCAAAAATATGAGGGCAGATTAATACTAAATAGAGCATGGATATTCTAAACATAGCATCAATTTGTTTAACAGAGGTTTACAAAAGTCTTCTCTAATAACTGTAAAACATCACGTGACGTCATTCGTTTTCTCAATGGGTGCATTGTTTACCTAAGACGTTACAGAATGCTTCCTTTTACCCATTTTAATACCCATTTACATTAAATAGAAAGTAATTTTTACACAGTGCATAAAAAAATGTTTTAGAATTTAATTTGTCGCATCGTTGTCATCCTTATTAGAGATTGTAGCGGCCTAGCGAATATTGACTGCTGATCAGTGTGATATAGTATAAGCATTGGCGTGGGCGCATTATAATAATATATAATATTAACGTTGTGAGAGAGAGAGAGAAATGGGATTTAACGTCCACTCGACACAAACCAGGTCATTTTGGGACTAACATATGGTTTAATTTTATTTCAATAATTCGCTTGCGCGTAGGGGTCTTAAGCAGTGGGAGGAAACCGGAGTGCCCGGAGTAAACCCACGAGGTTGAGAAGGCGCCCCTATCTCCATGCCACATACGCTCACACCAGGGATCGAAACCACAGCCGCAAGCCAGAGGAGACCGGCCAGCTAGAGGTCGAAGCGCGGCACTCTAGACCACTTAAAGGCTATCCCAACCCCCCCTATTAACGTTGTACAAGGTAAAATAAAATGAAGTGGGGTTTATCGTCCTACTCTTTTGCACCGAACCTGGGCTAATGGAAGACGGGCATACGCCATACAGTGTGCTATGAGGGACATTTTGCCCGGGCAGCAGCGCTACGGCCTACTCTTATATCGAATTCCAACTGCCAAGAGATCTTTTACGTGCACTCCAATTTGTACACGGGACCTCACGTTGTACAAGGTTGCGGGCGAATCGCTCCTTGCCATTTGTCAGACGGAATAGTTGGCGTAGCGTCAACAGAACTGCGACGCAATGAAACACAGGGAATTGACGTTGTGCACAGTCCGAATTCAAATTTTAACTCGATTGTTACAACTTGGCGGATTGAATTCAGAACATTCAATGAAGTACCTCTTTCGCTCCATACGATTGCTGCCGACAGACCTATAATCAGTAACACGGAATTCACTTCTGCCAATCCAAAACCATCAATTTTAGTGCGAAATCAGCCAATAATTCGATTGTTATACACTACTGAGAGAATTCCAGAACAGTTAGTTGGCATTCACATATCGTCTCTTTAACCGACATTCACGCACCGATTGTTCAAGTTGCCCATTGATCGATCGCAACATGTACGGTTATTAAATAAAATGGCAATATATTTACCGTCTGGTCGCCTGGTCTATAGACGAACTATCTAGAACTAACTGACTGACGCTACACGCTACAACACGTAACCCTTTTATGTTATCAATGTTAATATTACACAGTCAAACAGTTTGACCCTATTTCAACTTTAACCTTTTGACAACCTTGACCTTTCAGCGTAGTATTTTCCCTCACGATATCAGCTACACGCAACTTTAAACACGAATATACCGGTATGGAAACCAACTGTGTAAGATTGCTTAGCGTTTTAGCGTGTGTGGTGACCCAGCGATAACAGTCCAAGCCAACTGACCAGTTGTTCGGAAGGGACGACAAACTACTACATATCGCTGATTTTAGTAATAAGAATACGGACAAATCTATATAGATAAATAAAATAAAATAAAACCAAGTACGAAAGAATCTAACAGTTAGATTATGTATGGATCAATTGTGTACTTTAGAAAACATTTCTGCCCTAACGAAAGACCTGCAATAGGCAGATTTAGCTCTTGCATAATGCATGTTTAATCCAAACACTTCGATAACAACACGTGAATACTTGGTAGATATAATAAACTAGCTACAATTGCTACAATTGCGCTTTGATACACATGTACTCAAACGACCTAGATCATCAGAGGCGGGTCTTCTCTGGAAGACCCCTACGCACAAGCGAATTATTGAAATAAAATTAAATCATATGTTAGTCCCGAAACGACCTAGTTTGTGTCGAGTGGGCAATTGAGGGGGGGGGGGGTAATTTTAGTTTCGATCAAGGACCCCTTAAAAACATGAGGCATACTATACTGATTATTCAACACCAAAAAATATTGGGGTCGGACCCCTCTACCCCCCCACCCCCTGCACATACCCCCATGAAGGTTCCTACCCCAATTTTCACCCCAAAATATCGGTTTTTTGGCGTAATAGTCCACAGAAATATGTCAAAGGTAGTTTGTATGTTGTCTTTTTAATGATGCTCAGTCTGATTTTTGATTTTATAATTATTTTCGATATTTCAAAATGGCGGAAATTCAAAATGGCGACCAAAATGACCCCCATTTTGCTGGAGATATTTGTTTATTTCTAATGTATGGTTTGTAATATGTCTTTTTGTAGGTTTTCGTTGCTGCAAAATCTGAATCGGATCTTGAAAAATAGTTTCGGCCATCCAATATGGCGGATATTCAAGATGGTGGATACAAACATAGCCGCCATTTTGAATTTCAGCCATTTTGGAATATCGAAAATAATAATAAAGTCAATGATCAGACTCAGCATCATTAAAAACTTATAAAAAGACAACATCCAAACCACCTGTGGACTATTACGCCAAAAAACCCGCTATTTTGGGGTGAAAATTGGGGTAGGAACCTTCTGGGGGTATGTACAGAGGGGTTAGAAGGGTCTGATCCTCAAATTTTTTTTCACACATGACGAGTACATCATACCACATAAATTGAATAGGTCCTCGAGTAGCATGTCGAAAAATTTCGATTTAACAACCCCACTTCGTAATGGGGTTATAACGTTTTACTTTTTTACATCAAACTCAGAAATGTCGAATCCTGAAATCTCCTAAACACCGTATTTACACTAAACTCGTATCAGGAACGGATCCAGGAATTTTTGCAGGAGGGGGTTTACCAGGTTCTGCCATCATCGTCTCTAAATTACATAGGCATACATACAAATTGAGCGTATGTGGCATGGAGATAGGGGCGCCTTCTCAACCTCGCGGGTTTCCTCCGGGATCTCCGGTTTCCTCCCACTGCTAAAGACCCCTACGCGCAAGCGAATTATTGAAATAAAATGAAACCATATGTTAGTCTCAAAATGATCTAGTTTGTGTCGAGTGGACGTTAAACCCCATTTCTTTCTTTCTTTTCTAGGCTACTGAAACGTAAAGTGGTGAATGTGAAATATAATATTGTGTAAACCATAAAGATATAATTAACTTACAGCTATTAGCCTATGACACAATCCGACTCTCCAGTAAAAGGAACGAGTAGGGTATCTGAGGGGATTGTAATTCTACCACGTGGTCTGAGGTCAAGTGATCTTATCTATATTTACACTAATTCAACACCTAATTTTATACAGGTCACCTGATAATTTAACCTTTATACAATTAATAGTAAGAATGATATTCATCAAAAATTACCAATGTTTTCTAAATCGAAAATTTCTGGCTTAATTAAAGATACATTATAGGAGATTAGATAAAGAGCTGTCAGTTCTCACTATAAAAGTTAAAAACTATTTCAGTCAAATTGGTTCAGTCGACCCGATAAAAATATAGTCTCGATTATCCATTTTCTGATTTAATCATCAATGGCATCAGCAGTTGATTATGGTCTGGATAACCTGATTCAATGACAGACCTTATGATATACAGTGCCCTCCCTAAAAAAGACCTCTGGGCATTCGCTACACAGAATAAATAAGGTAACTTGTCAGTGATATAACCATTAGAGGAAGAATTTGGGGCTTGTAACATCCCGAAAACCGATAACTTTTTGGGGAATAAAACTGCTTAATTTTGTGTTAAAATCCTTTAAAATCTATAACCCAAGGCCCACCTACTAACCCGATATTTGTGATACGCTTGTAAATAACTTATACCTGACAGTCTTCATCTGGAAATGGAGAACGTTTTATTATACAGTATCTGGATAAAACCAGACTTTTTTCTATAAAAATAATATGTAGGTGAAATTTACCTTTTGTTATCAAGTCAGGGCATGGGTCATTCACTGTATAGACCTCTCAAGAAACATTAATCGATTATCAGGTCACCCAATGAAAAAATTGACCTGAAATCTTAAAAGGGTTACGTGTCCAGATAAGCAGTGCTGACGTTCACGTCCAAACGACTCAATATTTTGAGCTGAAATTTTGAGACAAGGTAAATACACCATGCCACTATATTTTGGTCCATAAATTTCATAAATACTCGGACTTAATTTTTGAGACTCTGTTCTTATCGGGATTGTCCCTTTAAGCCAGCACGACCCTGCTGCACGACACCCGTCAATGTACATTGCTTACACAATATGAATGAAAAATAATTTTTTTTTTATCTTGCTTTATCTAAGATGTGATTTATATCAAACCAATCTCGGGTAATAATTTCTCTATATCAATAGAATGTTAGGCTGTGTGAATATATCGCCCAGTCATTGTGCAAATAAATCGTAATCTTTGTTATCTAGGTTGTGGGGGTATTGTCTATACAACTGAAGTGTGTATGGGTGCGCGTGCGTGTGTGTGGCGGCGGGGGGAGGGGGTCTGTACATCCCACAACATATTGTTCTTTCTTCACTTGTTACAAATATCCCGTTGTTGTTTAACTATCTCGTTTTTTAATTATTCCGTTGTCTACACAGAGCCTATTTCGTTTCATTTTTTTAGTTCAAATTTTCGTTTCACTTGTTTTTACTACACCAGTATCACACTGATCAGCACGGAGAACGCTAGATCGGAGACGGTCCTTCGCATTTTAGCACATATGACGTCATATATAGATTGTGGGTTAGGGTTAGGGTAAGGGCTAGGACCTGTAGATTTGGTCAAAGTCCCGAGATATAAACAGGGCTAGCCCTAACCCTAACCCATGATCAAGCCTAACCCTTACCCTAACCCACAATTCACATATGACGTCACAATTTGAGTAGGACCGTCTCCGATCTAGCGTTCTCCACACTGATCAGCACATCCCAAACATAGGCTGCCTATCTACAGCTAGCTCCGGCTGAAGTATGACGTAGGTGGATCGCTGTGAGCAGTATGTGATCAGCAGGGAATATTCGCTAGGCCGCCACATTCACAGATAAGGATGACATCGACGCGACTTAATGAGTCCCCCATATTAACTTTTTTCTTCCGACAAATTAAATTCTAAAATATTTTTTGTATGTTTTAGAAAAATAAGTAAAGACGTTTGAAGTATTTTCTATATAGTGTAAATAGGTATTAAAATAAGTAAAAGGCATCATTTTGCTCGAAGCAGTTATGTCCTACGTAAACAATGCACGCGCCATTAAGCCAATGATTGGCGCCGAAGACAGTCATCTGTGACAGAGATAATTCGTAATTCTCTGTGAAAAAGATTGCACCAGTATCTGAAAAAGTTGTTATATAACAGGCCATCGAAAATAAATGTATAAAAAAGGAAATGATATTTACAACTTTATTTTAATGAAACTGATTGTCTACAGATTACTGAATTTGTATTTACGTGAGATTTAAACATACATTATGCAAGAACTAAATCCGCCTATTGCAGCTCTTTCTTTAGGTCTGAAATGTTATATAAATTAATTATTTAACTGATCCAGGCCTTGCAACTCTCGGTGGCATCAGATTTCTCCGATATTAAATAGATTTGCACCGTTCAGCGATACTTTGATTTATTCAAATATGGAGGAACGAGACTTAGCTTCGATCAACGAGTACGGTGGTTGAAGTTATTGCACACGTCTGCCAAACCTTCAAAGGCTAATATCGTCGCTTGCAATAGAGTAATTTGAATGAAATTTTCAAATTATTCATTTTACATTATCTTCGTTCTAACTATCATAGCAAGAATGGCTAGTTCTTTATCTAAATCTTACATAATGTATCTTTAATAAATAAACAATGTTTTGCTTAAACTTTCAAAACTTCAATATTTGAGACTAAAACCGAGTAGTTTTTGTTTTTAGATTTATATAAATAGAATGTAAATAACCCTGATAGGTGTTCCCGAAGACCATAAATTCAAACTGGTGTTGCCTTATAATAAATTAACATATTTAATTTTGAATATTTGCGGTCGACTGTTTTACAGAAATCCACGGTTCTTTTTTAAATATTGACAAAATCAGATTAGATTGAAACACCCAATTGAAATTCCGGGGTCGTGACAGGAATCTGTATATAGTCCTTCGGGTGATACAAAAACAAGGACCACTCGTGTGGACATTAACATGTACATTAACACTGAAAAAAAAATAAGCAGAAACGCTGCTGTCCACTCTACCCGCATTGCATACGTTACAATAAAGATTAATAATAATATATAGTCATTAAATTTCATGTCCTAGACATTGGCTACTTTAAAGCCGCTAAACCTCTGACTCATTATTTTCCATAAAATTCGAAATTGAAAACACGAATTGACATTCAGGATTGGTCCATTTGATGAAGTTACCTCGTCGTGAAAGTATAGGACCCTAATCCAACATTTAAAACTCAGTGAACATTTGAAAATCAGTACACGACTCATAGTTTCGGGTGCCATTTGCAATGAACAAAGAAAAATATATCCTCCAAGATAATACAGAAGTAATTAGTAATGGCCGATTCGCAAACGACAAAATGTTTTATTCTATTCTATTAAAATTACTCATCTACTTATTTGTACCATAACTAAAATACAATCTGATTAAAATACAGGGAACTGTTTTACGAAATTTTAATTAAAGATAAAAATCAAAATTTTAGTAGATACTTCAATTTTGATTGGCTAAGAACTAAAAATAATCTATTATTGTTCAATTAAATTAATAAAATTTGGATTTTATCTTAGTTAAAATTTCGTGAAACACGGCCCAGATGTATATTTCGTTTCGTTTTTTTGTTATAATTTTGATGTCCTACACTACATGAAGATCTGATCAGTTGTATTGGGAGGTCGCGTTAGAGAAGTTATACGAGAGACTTTTGACCCAATGAAGTCAGACGTTTGATTAACCAATCACCATTGGTGTTTCTTTTGGATTACCCACAGTTCTGTGCATCTTACGCAAAAAGCCTGCCTTAACAAACGTTTCATTGGTTTACCCCTCACATCATCCAGAACACGTCAATGTTTAGTTTACATAACATTACGTCATGGCTATCAACCAGAATACAATGTAAATAATACTGTATGAAGAAGGCGATGAATACTTTCACCATTTTTAATACCTTAAATCGCTGTCCAAAGTTTCAGGGAAGACCCCATGGTAAACGAATGGCTGTCATGTTGCTTTACATGGGATAGATTTGACTGAACGGGAAAAATGCACACACTCCCTCAAAAGCTCAAGTATTAGAAGCCAATCCAGCAATGGGCAGAGTAGGATTTCGCGGACCATTGCTTCAGGAATATGACATTACCCCAATCTTGAAATTGCAACATTGGCCTCTGATCTTTTGTTTGATCTATCAGTCTTCCAGGTGAACTTAATAAAGAGACTCGTGCAGGTGAACAAAAAGTCGCGGTCATATTATCAGGGGCGGATAAAGAAGGAGGTTGCCAGGATCCTTGTAAGGAAATTTGACAGTTGACAATGCATAGTGTTATCACCAACTCTTAATTAAGTATAGTCATACATACACATTGAGTTTGTTAAAGAGAGAAATCCAAAAACCCGTTTGATGACAATGTTTATAATTAATGAATATGATCAAACTATCATTCAATTTCTTTGATGCCATTGAGTGAACTGGCGTAGTTTCGAATCCCTGGTTGTACGTGGCAAGGAGTAGGGTCGCCTGTCAAACCTCGTGGGTATTCTCTGGGTACTCCGGTTTCCTCCCACTGTTAAAGAATCCTACGCGCAAGTGAATTATTGAAATAAAATTAAACCATATGTTAGTCCCGAAATGACCTAGTTTGTGTCGAGTGGACGTTACCCCCCCCCCCCTCTCTATCTCTCTCTTTTTGATGCAAAGCATTAATTGTTATAGCATACATATCATTATTTCGCACTTTGAATGCACATCCCATTCCATCGTCTGCTGATAAAGGATAAAGCGCACGACCGTTACACTTTTCTCATGCAGTACTGTTTCACATTTTTTTATGTAGCTGAGCAGGGTGTGGATGGGTCGCCCCCCCCCCCAACCCCTCTCTTGATCCGCCACTGATTATTGCGATCAGCTTGCTGTAAGTCGCTAACCTATCATTACTTTTAAATCCGTCATTGGATAACGACGTCCAACAGTAACGTGCTAACCATTTGGGTATCGGCTCAAGTTGCATCTCAGGCATAACACCGTATTCTAATTGCAACAGATTGCTATATTATCTGGACAGCTTTTTGTTCGATTATCATGCAGTTAACTACATGGGTAGCATACTATAGTGATTGAATACATGTTGATTATTGAATTATAAGCCATTGCAAGAATTGGAAAGTAAAATTAGCAAATTTATCTGCTCCGTTGGAGGAGTGGTCATCTCTTAGTTCATATCATAAATATCATTTATATCATTTATTGCATACGATCTAGTATGCGTTAGGGATCACATTCAAGATGGCGTCATTAATCCCATCTATTGTTTTTGTTGATTTATTATATTGTTTAATCTTTTATACATTGTTCATCTATCGGCATGTCAGTTTTATTAACAACATTTACTTTTATCCTATTATCTGATTTTCCTTAAAGGGACAATCCCGAATAGAGGCTCAAAAATAAAAGTCGGGGAATGTATGAAAATATAGAGGAATGGTGCATTTACCTTGTCTCAAAATTTCAACTCAAAATATTGAGTCGTTTGGACGTGAACGCCAAAACTACTTATCCGGACGTATCATAAATACAGAGTTAGTTGCTCGGTCCTTGAGTGGAGGATTTTAAGGGATTTTAACACAACAATAAGAAGTTTTATTCCCAAAACAAATATCGGGATTAGCCCTTTAAATACAACAAAATGTGTATACATTGGTGGAAGTCACTGGTTAAACCTTACCGGCAAGGATCACACTGGCTTTCTACAGTGGAGTTTACTCTCCCCCTACCCCCTCCGTCCCACTGCACTCTCTCTCGTTTCTGCCTTCTCTCCATCGTCCCGTCCCTACTCTCCTGCTGTTCCCCCCTTTCGTCTTCGTCATCCCCCCCCCCACTCTCTTCTTTGTTTTACCCTACTCTCCTTCGCTTCCCCCTACTCTATTCCGTTTCCCTACTCTCCTTCGTCCCCACCCACCCCTACTTTCCTTCGTTCGGGCTTGAAACCGGGACAATGCAGGAATCGAACACGCTACTTCCGATTTAGCGAGCTAACTTTACTGCTTTCAATCAATCAATTCTTTATTCAGTTACTTTAAGGCAATATGCCTACAGTATCAAAAACATACAATGATATTTGTACAAACAATATAATTTACAAAATAATTCGATATAAATTAATATATATATATAATTATCTTTTAGATATAACATGGCAAAAAATAAGGATGAAATTGAATATATACAGAGCATTATCAAAGAGGGTTATAGACATAACGGCCCTAAACCATAACGGCCAAAAAATTTGGTCGTAACAGTCAAACTTTTTGGTCATAACGGCCAAAATTTTTGGTCACAACGGACAAAGAATTTGGTCATAACGGCCCAAAAAAACAAAACATTTTTTACATGCAGGAAATGATATATATTCACGAAAATATTGCCTAATAGATAATATAAATACACACATAGATATTACACTTGTATGAAACATACAAAATATAATATTCAGTCAAGATATCGCCTTTACACTACTGGGCCATGAATTCTGGTACATATCCGTAGCAGCATCGACAGTACACACTGATATTATCGTCTTTGTACTGTGTACCACGAATTGAAAATTCCATCTTGATTTTCTGTTGTATTTTTTTTTATCAAATACCTCAAAAATTTCCCCTCAAACATCAGAACAGCTGATATGAGTTGCAGAAGTAAATTCGCCGATCTTCTTCTTAAATTTTATTGGCTGCTTCTTCAAATATTACCCCTGGTCCGAATTGATTGGGTGTTGTTGTTTATTAAAGATTTGACGTCCAATACATTAGATATGATATTATAATCGGTTAACACACAAAATAAGTCGGCTATCCACCCAAACAAAGTCAAATGCAATGGATTGAAGATGATTGTTGTTATTGCTGTTTATTACAGATTTAACGTCCAATACAATGAATATGGTATTATGGACAGGTTGATTCATACTTGAACATTGTAAAAGAAAAATACAAAAAAAGGTCCCAGGAAGGCCATGTGTTTTACCTTTATTTGATAAAAAAATAAATGATTAATGTTTATCTCATTCTCATATTACCTAATCAAATCAGGTGTGAAGTACCTAATTGGGGATTATCCAATCAGTTGATTAATTAGTACTCATCTCTTTCCTTTGATTGAATTGTTATTTTTGTCAAATGATTATAAGTCAATTGTTATTGTTATCAAATGTAAGTAATATTTGCTCAGACCCATTAAGTGTAAATAATTTAATCAAATCAACCTGTCCATAACATCATATTGGATGTTTAATCTTTAATAAACAAAAAATATTGTTTTTCATTAAATTAAAATGTTTGGCCGTTATGACCAAATTCTTATGGCCGTTATGACCAAACTTTTTGGCCATTATGACTAAAGTAGGGCAGTTTTGACCAAACCTGTTTTTGGCCGTTATGATATAGGGCCGTTATGACTACATCCCATCAAAGAGCACTATGGTTGCAGGATTTCTGATCTTAGTTCCATCGCCTTACTGCTTTCATGACATAATGTTTGTAGTTTTTGTATTTGTATGACAATCTTCGTGGCCTATTTGCACTAACAATTAGGGTCAATCGCAATAATTCCATGCACTGTGCATTATCCCTCGCAATACATATAGTGTCCTGTTCGTCTCGGTTCACTTATTCGATGACGAAATGATTTATAAAGTCATTAACTAGTTCATGACTCATGTTTTGCAATATAATATCCACACGCACTCAACTCCGAACAATGAATAAATAAAAAATACCAACGGAATAACTCAAAACATCTGTTGTTCACTGGTGATAATTTCATTCAAAAAATTCGATATTCATTGACTGCTGAAGCTCGTGAACCTCGCGTGCGTATGAGATCATAGGTTGATAGAGTTAATCAACGGTTCAATAATTCATAAATCCAATGCAAGGGGAGGTGAGTCTACGAATAGGACATTAATTCAATCATTTTTTTAATAGTAACAATATTGTTGTCAATTAACCCCCACGCTCGCAAAAAAAACCAACAAAAAAACGCGCAAATTCCTTGTATTTTTTAAAAGTAACAATATTGTTGTCAATTAACCCCCACGCTCGCAAAAAAACACCCCCCCCCCCCGCAAAAAAAAAGCGCAAATTCCTTGTATGAAGTTACTACAACAGTCATAGAGTAAAGTAGAAAAGTTTAACGGATATTAAATAGTTCAATTAGCAGAAAGAAGTATTAACAGAACATGATGGACACTAAAATATATGCTGCGTAAGACTGTGATAAAATACCTCTTAACCTTTTCGCTGCCAAAGGTGATATGGAAATACGATAAGGAGTTCTAAGAAAATGCGTGGTGAATGTGTTGCTAACAGTAAACTTTGGCCATGTTATGGTCAGTGAAAGTCGACAATAATTATTGATGGTAATACTGTCTGTAGTAGATGGGAGATTTATGAGAGAGAACGGTGGGGTTTAACGTCCACTCGACACAAACCAGGTCATTTCGGGACTAACACACCGTTCAATTTATTTCAATAATTCGCTTGCGCGTAGGGTCTTTAGAGGTGGGGGGGATCGGACGACCCGGAGAAAGCCAATGGGGTTGGACAGGCCACCCTACTGCAAGTCACGTAAAACCGGGGAATCGAATGAAAGAATTTATGATACAGCGCACAACCCCCCCCCCCACACCAAGAAAGTAAAAGAACATTGGGTAGTTTCAAATTTGAAAGTAAAATGATTCCAACACACAACCCAGATATTATAATTTTAAGAACTCCAACAGTTTAAACTCCGGTGCTTTTGTTTGTCTAAAAAAAACACCTATATTTGTAATGCCAAGTTCTCATCGGAGGACCAGGAGAAGATCCACGAGGTTGGGAAGGCGACCCCATACTTTATCACATCCAGCATTTCTCATAAAACGATTCAAGATATATTTTCGAAACTTTGCACAAACATCATCCTAATACAGTAGTTGTGCCTTTTGCTACTTACAATTTTTATAATTTGGTGTTTCCATTGCTATATATACATATATAAATGAGAGAGAGAGAGCGAGAGCGAGAGAGAGAGAGAAATGTGGTTTAACGTCCACTCAACACAAACTAGGTCATTTTGGGACTAACATACGGTTTAATTAATTTTATTTCAATAATTCGCTTGCGCGTAGGGGTCTTTAGCTGTGGGAGGAAACCGGAGTGCCCGGAGAAAACCCGCTAGGTTGAGAAAGCGCCCCCATCTCCATGCCACATACGCTCACACCGGGGATCGAAGCCACAGCCGCAAGCCAGAGCTGACCGGCCAGCTAGAGGTGGAACCGAAACTAATCCAGTTGACTCAATGACAGACCTTATAATACTGTGCGTACGCGCTAACCGTTCGTACCCTCTCCATCCCCTGCGAACGAAGCAGATGGGTGCTTGTCAACTCGAGTCTTCACGCCCAGTTTTAGCACCGAGTTAGTTCTTCTGTGACGAGAAACTAACACTTTTGTTGGCTCCGACTGCCCGTTGACATGCAGATTTAAACTCCTCAATACAAAGATGGCAATCCAATTATCGCAATCAGAACAATCAATGTAAGAGATGATAGATTTATCCACTTTCGTCTTTGAGAAATCGGGTTATCAAAATTTGATTCTACATTATGTGGGAATTTTATTTATTTTTTTCGTTCGAAGCAAAAAAGATAATCCGGTTATCGGAACGAATCACGAGAACTAAGGAAATCTACCCTTAAATTGTAACAATAGTCATCATTCATACAGCCAAATCGAATTACCCAATTTTGTCCCCCTTTTTATCAAATTTTACGAAACTTCGGTTGATTAAAATTTGATCTCATTGATTTATGTCAATTTCTAAAGCTTTCGCCTGGAGTAGAAATGTTCCATGGACGAATAAAGATCACTTGTTGAATATAGATATCTCCGACATGACTGCATCAATCAATCAATATATCGTCTGCCATTCATCGACCATGATCCATCTTGTCAAACAATAAAACAAGGGCGAGTCATCCAATCGCCATTGAAATCCGATATTCGCTTCAGTAATATATATCTATAATTAAATAAACACACAAAACCACTTCTAATACGATGGAATTTTTTCAACGTAAAGGTGTTCTGGGGTTAAAACGTGTGGTGGCATATTGCACCTACATCGCACGACACGACACGTTAGCTCATGTATTTATCTAACCGTGCACCTGTTCAAAGTTGGGGTCAATCCATCCATATACGGATTTTGTTATGGGGCACGCGCTTAGCAACAACCAATCAACGCGCGGTATTCAAAACCCCGTGACTAACATCGACCAATGGGATGACTGTATTTTGAAATTGTTGAGGTCCTTTGTTCAACGAATCAGCCAACAGAAATCTACTACATTACTATCATCACAAAGTTTACTACGATAGTTTTGAAGATGTTATGGTGGAAATTTTAAATGAAAATTTGTCAATTAGTTTTAGAGAAGTTGTCAGGTTGACTAATGGGCTAATAACCAATCGTTGAGGGATCATTGATTGGTATTGCGACCGGGAGTAGTGATCGTGTGAAAACATTCAACAGATTTGAATCAGCTGACATCCACGACCGGTGTACAGTACTGCAAAAACACAACAACAGTGACTTTAAATTCATCTTTTTCAAAAATCTGGAAACTTTGGAAACTCGATGACAACTGTTAAAATGGAATATTTCGCCCAAATGGACGCCGATGCCATGTCGCTGATCGACACAATGAGCAATGAAGAAAGACACGAGCTGGACTTATTTTTGAATTCCGACAGACAGGACTGTGCAATGGATATAAATTTAAAAACAGAGCCCGGCTGTGGTCTGCCTGACTTAGACCACCTGGATTCAAACCAAGACTACAATACTTTGCAGTGGATGCAGCCCAACAATTTGGGTGGACAATTCCGAGATGAAAACGAATCGGAGAATACGGATCCTAATTTGTTAGTGAATCCCCAGACGGTTATTCCCGTGGATATTTATGTGAACACTGTGGCGAGTGATTCCCCTTCTCTGCCCAATATAACTGGTGTTGAGTCCGTCTGTTCGTCATCGGGGGTCGCTCAAACTCTACCCAACAATATCCAGCTAGTGACAGTCAGTAATCACGGAGGAATCGAGGTTTCTCAATCGCAAAATTCTGTTGTCTATCACCACGTAACGTTCTCCACACAGCAACAAAATATTCCACTTCTATCCAAAACTGTCATGTCGCCATCACAGAGTTCCCCAGTGCTTGTGGGGCATCTACAGAACGGTCTTCCTCCCCAATCTCGTCCCATCATCAGTCTCCCAGCTGTCCAGTCCGCCATAGAACAGGGCCAAGAAGACGAGAAGAAAAAAATGGAGAAAGTCTTTCCCAAACCCGTGTATTCGTACAGTTGTCTTATTGCTCTAGCATTAAAAAACAGTGTTAGTGGGAATTTACCCGTTAGCGAGATCTACACCTTCATGACGTACGTATACTAATGTATTGTAGAACACTTGATACCATTTCTGAAATGTCTCACAAGTTCACACAACTCATTGATTTTCGTATTTTTGTACAAGGTTCAAATTTCACAATTCCATGAATTTGTCACAAAACGCTTGGTCGAATGACATAGTATAGTCGTCTCTTGGTTAGAAAAAAAATTCAAACTAATTTTATTTTGTCCAAATTTCAAACTAATTCAAACTAATTTTATTTTGTCCAAATTTCAGAGTTACCATGAATAAGTCACAAAACGCTTGATCGAATGACAATAGTCGTCTCGTGGTTAAAAATAAAAAAAATTCAAACGATGTTTAGACAAGTTTAATTTTGTTCACAGATAACAGAAAATTCAAACGATGTTGAGACAAGTTTTATTTTGATTCAGATAACCGAAAATTCAATCAACGATGTTGTTGCGACAAATTTTTGTTTTATTCACAAATAACCGAAAATTCAAATGATTTTGCAACAAGTCTAGTTGTATTCACACATAATGTAAGTGTCTGTCTAGGAATTCTAGACATAATAGATGTGGTACTGATAGCAATCGATTATTTTATGACATCCCAGTATTTGGAAAATACAACTCTATTTTATGCCTAGAAATAATTTACATCTTTTAAAAAAATAATACATTTTGTTTTAAATTTGTTCTTTTTCAGCGAGAATTATCCATATTTCAAAACAGCTCCGGACGGTTGGAAGGTACGTTCAATTATATTCATATTATTGTATCATAAAATGATCTATTTCCGTCTTCATAACCCCAATTGAAGCAGAACAGTTGAATCCAATTTTATTCAATTGCATCCGGAATATTCAAATAATAATGATTTCTTGCGAAGAAAATTTAAAATAACATTCTATATTTAGATTTCTTTACGGAAACTATGATTTGCCATTTGAACGTTATGATTGGTCGCCTTTATAGTCACGTGTTTAATACACCTGTTGGACGATCGTCGGTTGTCTTTTGATCTGGTTTGATTAAATGTACCTATTTCGTTTCGCGTGCTGACTACAAGAAGAATGTACACCTGTCTGGCTTACACTATTATTAACTGTCCCAGCCATGCGGTTTATGAATCGAAATTTGATATGAATGAAGGGACAATAAAATTAATAATTATAATATTTGAAATACGTATGTATAATTGTATTTACCGATTCAAAGGATCAACCTGTACCGGTACCCGAACTAACAATGATAAACCCACAGTTTCGAATTTAAGATAGCAATTGATTTATGTACGTGTACAAAAAACTCAAATTTCAAGCATATGCATGGAGTTAAAGTTAAAGCATCAATGTCATCCACTATATGACATTTGTCGGATTGGATGGCCGAATGGTTAGCACGTGTGCGCTGTATCATAAGGTCTGTCATTTAGACAACAAATGACATGGTTTCGATTCCCCGGTTGTACGTGACAAGGAGCATTAGTCGCTAGTCCCCTTGGTTTCCTCCCACTGCTAAAGCCCCCTTACACGCAAGCGAATTGTTGAAATAAAATTGAACCATATGTTAGTCTCGAAATGACCTAGTTTGTGTGGATTGGACGTTAAACCCCACCCTGTCCCTCTCTCCTATTATACATGTACATTCCGATTGTGGACGATAATGGACGTTAATATAATCGAATTGATTGGACAGAAAACCAATAAATCGATCTGAACAAGATACAAGAAACACGAGATTGATGACAATAGAAATACGCATCAACAAAAGGGATCATCATGGCCATTATTACCATCACTGCAGGGGGTCAAAGATTCATGCATGCGCATTAATCCCTTCTATTATTAGATTTATAGATTTTTAATACACGTACATGTGTATCGCCAGTTATTTCAATGCACGATTAATCTTCGCTGTTTCTAAAGATGTCAATTGACCTTTATGCACGATTTCATTAATACATGAATGAATGGGTTTACTCGCTGTATATTATTCATGTGATCAAAATAACCATATTAGGAGATACGCTGAAAAGACAGCCTTAATCCCGTTCATATCTCATAATGGCTTTCACTCACTGATCCTTCGGGTGGTACAGAAAAAAACAACGTCCTTGTGTTCACATTGGTGTGAACGTCAGTTGGAATTCGAAATACGAGTAAGTCGTGGCGCCATTTGCCGGACAAAACTTCCCTATAACACACTTCATGATGTATGCCCGTGTTCATTAGCCTATAGGCTATACAGACAGCTACATATAAGACGTTAAACTCTATTTCATTTCATAATGACCTGAGTAAACCGTTCAGCCATGATTGATTGATATGTGAGCAGCAATTCGGATCCTAATCCAGTAAATATAGCATGACACCGCGCGTTGATTATAGTCTGGACAAGTAAATAAATGCATATTTAATAAGTTAGATAACATTTCAGGTCTAAAGAAATTAATACAACAGGCAGATATAGCTCTTGTATAATGTAGGTTTAAATAGACAATAATTCCCATCATAGAATAGGAACACGGATGGAATAAATGGAAAGTAAAGAATTAGCGATGTCAATAAACCTTGGGAGCTGTACCACAGAGTACATTTTATAATCTATACTTAATGATAAATTATCCTCAATTAATCACGTCTTAATCTCCTAATCCATTAAATCCTTCTTATCAGGTGTTAAAATGATTTTAAAAGTAAGAGGATTAATTGTAAGAAGTGTAAAGCTCATTTAAATCACCAATCGCAACACTTCGCCTTTTTAATCGCAACACTTCCCTTTTTTTTGACATACATGTATGGTCTAAGTGATGTGATGTAGATTTCGGATAATTGTTTAAACGGTGTAATTCTCTTGTGTTATTTTCTATTTGATAATCATATACGACATGTACACGTAGGTGAATCATTGAAATAAAATTGAACCATGAGTCAGTCCCGAAATGACGTAGCTTCTGTCCAGTGGATATTACCCCCCCCCCACTCCCCCCTCTCTTTGAATAAAAAGCTCGAAACTTGCTTAGATCAAAAAGATACGACAATGTTGAGGCATCGTCATGCATCAAATAAAATCAGGATATTTTTTCAGGGCATCACTTAAGATCAAATGAAATCAGGACCTTATCTAAATCATATGAAGGACAATGTAATACCACGATTGTCATTTTCTTTCAGAATTCAGTTCGACATAATTTGTCATTAAACAAATGTTTCCAAAAGGCTGAAACGCCCAAACAGACGAAACCAACGAGTACGACGAAGAAAGGTTGTCTGTGGGCCTTGAATCCAGCGAAAATAGAGAAAATGGAGGAAGAGATTGTTAAATGGCGACAAAAAGATCCTAAAACTCTACAACATAGTATGGCACATCCAGGTTTGTCTTTTAATTATCTTAACTTATTTATCCTAAAGTCAGATAGGATACCCACTGTCTGGTGGGAAAATTTAAAACAACTAAAGTTAAATAAAAGGCTGTATTTTACTTAAAAAATAAGACGAACAATTTTGGGTAAATTCTTAACTTAAATCTAAGAATGCTTTGTCATTTCTTGTCCTTCTGTAATTAGTTTATGTCAATATTTATACTTTTAAAATATTCATTTCCTTGGGCGTGTTACTACCACAATATTCACATATACGTGCAGAATAATTATTTATTCGAATAAAACCCAAAACATTACAATGCACATGGACGTTTATTTCCTGAACCACGGCCTACATGTCAATCTTAAACTGACAGATGTTTAGGACCGTTTTTACATGTCTTAAATTGATGAAAAATAAGAAAAGATCCCTAAAATACATAATAACTGTTTTTAATTATCTTTAAGATGTTTTCATGTCTATTGAACCCAATTGTTACATATCAAAGAAACAACCCCCCCAAAAATCAATAGCCCCCAAACCCTTAAAATAAACCTCTTTCATTCACCTTAGAAAAATAACAAAATAGGCCACCTTATAAAGTTTATTTATATTAAGGGTTTAGAAATTAGGGTCTTTAATAAAATTATCTTGAGAGGTTTAAAACATCTTATAGAAAACCCCAAACAAAACTTCTTTTCACAAGTGTGGTCCGATGACAAATAAAGTCAGCTCCTTAAACTATCAGATGAGACCCTAATATCACCTGGGGCGAAAGGTCAGATTAATTAGCACAAAACACCTGTTAAGAAGTGCGCTGCCTGTTAAAAACCTTTAACTCCGCCATTCAGGTACCATTTACACCTGAGTTACCTATTAATTATGGACAGGTGGCAAGGTAACAATAGGGAACGAGGATTTATAAAGAGAGGTAATGTTTAGCCTCAAGGAGACGTGTTGCCCTCTTATTGGCTTAACAGTCACACTTCGGTTAACAATTATAATTAAAGGGGGATAACTCGTTTTATCGGGTCCAAATATCAACAGACGACTGCATTATTGTCACATAATATTGACTATTTTATAAAGTGCATATACGTTATACTATGTACATTACTGTATTAGTCTTCGGTTAAAATGTAAATGGTAGATACATGTTGTAGAATTTGATATACATTTGTAATAGATACACGTGGAGATATTATATTGTACACGCACATTGTATATTATGTCGATACATTCTATTACAGTGTATCACTGTATATATGTACATGTATGTAAATATATTTATGCACGTTGTATATATAATGTATATTACACATAGTTCACATACATTGTATGCACGCTGTATACAATGTATATTATAATATACATTATATACAATGTTTACAACGTGCATAAATATATTTTACATACATGTACATGTAGTCCATATACATTGTATAAATGTAGTGTATAATATACATGTAGATAATAAATATACAATGTATACACACGAACAGTGTAATATAATTACATCGATGAATATTTTGTCTAGTACATGTATATTATTTTTGTTAATATTGTAATCTCATAGGCTCATTTACATAAAATCACGTACAGCGATTTAGCTTTAGATGAATTCGGAACATATGGTCAGTGAATTATAAAATTAAGTAGGACCTGCCTGGCGTTATTTATAGTAGCTTTTGAATGAGATGCGACCCCTGCATACATAATCAGACGAGGAACTGACCACGTGTGTTTTCAAACGCAGCCATGCTTTCTTATTCAAATCCCAACCAAACCATGATTCTTTGTATGTTAAAGAGTCCATTAAATTGTCACTTGAACAGATGGTTAGCGGACGAATAAACTGTCCCGCGGTCACATGAATAAGATGACTGCTACTACGGAAACCTACTGAAATTGTGCTACTCATTATTTCTTGTGGAAAAATGACTACCCCCCCCCCCTCAAAAAAAGGTGCTTTTCTTAAAACATTTATATTTTTTAACTGTTTTTTTTTATCGAAACCCCTAAATACAAGTATTTAAAGATTAAATTGGGGATGTCCATATTGCTCGAGACTGTATGGAGAAGACCATGTAACACTTGTCCTATGTAATTAAGACTCGTTGAGGGCATATTCTTCGAAACGTTATCTATGTGTTATAGTTTATTACACTATCCAGTAAACTGCCTCTATAGGAGAAGTATTCTAGCTTAATTAATCAAATACGCCTCCCACCCCCAAAATAAAATTTAAAAAAAATGAATTATTAAAGTATTTCATGGATTGTGGCCCCTGATTGTACGAAAGATCACGTTTTTAGCTTGTGAACACTGTAGAGGTCCCAATTTTTGAGCCGATTTTGATGAAACTTGAAATGCATGTTTATTTTAGGTTGTTTTCTATCCATGTCTCGAAAATGTGGGCGTATTCTGCCTGGCAGCCGCTGGTTCAAGTTTTCTATGAAATTATTAAAGCAAACAAAAATCAAATACAATACCGCCCCAACCAAATAAACCCCAGTTACCTCTTGTACTCTATATAATTTATAAAGTATGTTATATCTCCTTACCCCTTCCGCCATCGCTCCGCCCAACAAAACAACTCTTTACAGATAATTAAACACGTCTGCCCATGCTGCAACCAAGGGAGATAATTGTATTAATTGTGTTTTATTGTATCAAGGACAGGTGGTCTGTTTGTATTTACATTTATTACACAATTTATAATTAATTATGACGTTTTGTGACGCAATTATGACGTGTGATAAACCGTGAGTAACACATTATCCCGATTGATAATGACTGATATCCTTTAATTAACACCTCATGACCACAGGTTGCACGTGGAGTTCAGAGGTCAGACGTATCAAATAATCATCACCCAGGTTAACAATAATTCAACCACAAGACACAGGACATTCTGCACACAGACTGTCATTAGAGAACTATCGGTAGATATTGAAAAAAAATGTCTGCCCTCATTGACCGCCATGTAAAAATATCGTGTGCCAATTATCCTGTTATGTGAGTTACCACTATGCACACATTTTGTTAAAACTACGAATAGTGATAACTTGGCTCAGAAATAAGTAATTTGAATGAAATTTTCTATATAGACTGTATTTTCGAGCTATTATAGACGAATGGACAGTTCTTTATATCTTACACAATGGATATCTTCAATTATAATGTTATTTCATAAATTGTTTTTAATGTTACAGAAAAATTAGAACTTATCGAGAGTGGCCGAGCTGGTGTAGGAACTTCCAAAAACAACAACTCCAGTACCAATATGACTGCTACTAGTACACCAATCACTATCCACATACCCGAGTCCTCCGTCCATTCATCTTTATCTACGCCTCTCCAGCACCCGTCAACCCCCAACCACCAATCACAGACACCCGATGTATTTATGTCCGATCTTAGAGATATCAATGTTAGTTCTCAATTTGGTGTGGACCCGGCTTTATCAGAGTTAGCGGTAAGTAAATTTAATTTAATCTGACGATCTCGCCACCCTCCCCAGACCAAATTACCAATCAGAATATGGATAAATGAGTCCCCGAGTTAAAGCGATCGATTGTCAGTCTTTCAAATAAGAAGAACAACGGGGCATTTAACACCGAGGAGTACTCGCCAAGATATTGCGAATACCACGTGTAAAGGGAGATAACTCTTTCGACTAGATGGATGCAGACCACCATTAATTTCCCCATTGACTTCAATGATAATTCTGCCCGTGCAAATGTCCCTCATAGCACACTGTATGGTGTATACCTTTCTTTATTAGCCCAGTTTGTAGTAGAATGGTAGGTCATTAAACCCCATTTCATTTCTTGTTATAATAATGTATAAATTTATTTACAGAGTGGTCTATGGGATGATGATATTAACTGTGACTTGGGATTGGATCTGGTCAACTCTCCACTGTGTGTCGCCACCGTCGCATCACCGATGGGTTCCTGTAATTCCCCGCTACCACACCATCCAACCACGCCCTCAGGTAGCATGATCACCTAGGTATAATATTACCTAGTCTGGTAGCATTTACCTATATAACAAATTATATATAACCATTGACATTAAAATTCAGCATCTACTTAAAGCTTTTTCATAAGGCAGTATTATCTTTGAAGGTAGCCGCGTTTGTTGACTATTCTGGCGGTAAGGGGTTCGATTCCGATGATCACCGAGAAAGTTCCCTGGTATTTTCCAGTGTGGTTTTTCTTGACAGTAGTGCAGGACGCAGAAATCGAGGTCCCGCGAAGCCCCCCCCCCCTTTTGAAAGTTGGATTTCGAAATAGCACACTGTAGCGTGCACGTAAAATATCCCCTGGCAGTTGGAATAAAATCGCACAATGCTTGTCGGAGTAGTCGGACGTTATTCCCCATGTCATTTAATTTAGTATGTCCGGTTTCATTAGCCCGGTCGGTTCCGAAGAGTAGGACCTCCAATTTTATTTCCTGCTAGTATAATCTCAAAAACATTCACAATTCTGTGAAATGTAACCTAAATTAAAAAAAAAGGCCAGGACAATCCTTTATGTGGAAACTAATTTAATCAATACTAATATTTTTACTATGTTCATTTGATCAAGAGTTATTTCACTTTCATCCTACTGTGCATACGGTTAGGACGTTGTTATTTTCGTCCCTTTCGAATAACTACGCAGTCTTTTATTGGGAGGCCACGCCCGATGAATTCCAATGTCATCACCGCTTGAACACCGCAACCCCGAAATAGTACCTGATTCTCAGCCCCGAGCTTATAGCCATAGAACCATATGAGAACTTTAGCCTATCTTTCTAAAATCCATTTTGTTAATTGATTTTTTTTCAATGTTGGCAACATGCAGTGAGATGATGTATTTGTTGAAGTAATTCCCCCACGTTATATGAATGGACATTCACAAGGATAAAACTTGACCTTATTTAGATTATTTATTTGCTCACAAACTTGGGGAAAACATAATGTGCTGATCTAGACTTGCAAATATCCCAAACTGAACCAATCTATAGTTTGTTTCTTTTTTATACTTTTATAAACTACATGAAGATCTGATAAGTTATAGTTGGATTTCATGTCAGCGGTCAAACGAGGGGATTTTAACCCTATGACGTCATAAATTGGTTAATAAATCAGCATTGACGTATCTAGTGATTTACCCACAGCTCCGTGCATTAAAAAGCCAAGACGTCGCCGTCACTGACTATCCTTCACATCATTCAGAATACGTCAACGATAACAACTCTTCCAGATCCAAGTGTAGTAAAGACAAGTAAAACGAAATTATGAACTATAAAAAACGAAACGAAATAGGACCCGTTTGAAACTGGACCGTAAATAATAATTAATATTTTTAATTTCAGGTCATTATGGCGGCCACGCAAGTTACCATGGTACGTGTTTCTATGCCTCTAGTCCCGTACAACTAGGCTCACCGTCCACCATTCCAAACAACATGTTCTATGCAACACCGTCCCCAAGAACGCTTTTTGCATGATCAAACGAGATGGCCGGACTCAGACGAGCCCTTTTTTAATTAGTGCTTTTTTGTTGGTGAGTGGTTGTATGAGTGAAATTGACTATTATAAGTTCTAGATTTGATAATCAAGTCTCAATATCGAGCATGTAGTCCAAGACAGCCAGCCGCCTGATATAATGAACTGGTTTTCATGTTATCCAAAGAAGTAGTTTTTCAATATTGTAAATCTAATGTTTACACGATGTTGTTACACCTGTTTATTTTTTTAAATAAGATTTACAAATTTTGAAAATTACCCTTTGAATGACGCAAATAACACAGCTGTCGATTTTAAACTTTATCGCTTTTCTAGTAAGAGTTATCTACCTTAGGCAGTTGGAATTCGGAAAAAGCGTAGACCGTTGTGCAAGCTGCCCGGTCAAGACTTCCTTCATAGGTGGTAAGAGTTATCTACCGTGGACCCACTGAAAATAGTCAGTCGAAACACAGGAAAATTGCATTTTAATAATGGCGCGAAACAGGAGTAAGACTTTTAAAAGTGAGGTTCACACTGTTAATGCATTGTCAGTATGATACTGCCAGTTTTTATCGTTTGACGTTCGATTCTCGGATTAAATATCGAATCGGAAAATTCGATGAGATTTTGAACATCTTGTGAAATATAGTGTGATCTCAGCCTTATAGTTCAAGGCAATATTAAAAGGGAGATAACTCTTACAGTATTTCCAATTCTAAAATATTCCTATGAGACTGTGATGTATAAAATGCCTTGTAAAAGTCGGACATTTTAAAAGAGCAATTGCGTACAAACATTAAAGGATCGACAAATGTTTGTAACAGCAAATTACTGAGAATACCTACATGTATGGTAGACGCATATTTTAAAAGTGCTCTTGACGAAATAAATGCAACCAATGATCTCTAAAATATGATGAATTTTTCGATATACTGTAAAATTCTGTTGAATGTTATGAAAACACGTCGCCCGTTGTTTTGAATATTTCATGAAAAATGTTCCATCCGTTTTTCCCCCCCTTAAAGACAGGAATTAATTTCAGTCTATCATTATCCAGGGGAAGTAAGTCCAATCAATGTTTAACCAAGGGAGTTAACTCACCTATTCAACATAGAGTGCCTTATTATATAATCTACTTAATTATTGCCGATCAATTTCTTTGGAGGATCTCGTTATAATAAAATGCGTTTTTAAAAAAAATGACATGTTTTAAGGTTGTACTTTTATTTCGGGATATAGTATTATATTGTGACACCAATAGCGTATTTTATCAACTAAGTATCCATCATGTTTGAAATGTGCCAAAGTTATTTAGTATTGAAATCATGTACAAGTTATTGTTATTTTATATGCTACAACAGTTATAGTAAATTTATCGCTTCTACCAACATAGTAAATTTATCGCTTCTTCAAGCCGAACATAGTTAAATAACAACTCTTCTGGATCCTAGTGTAGTAATGACAAGTAAAACTAATTTCGAACTATAAAAATCGAAACGAAATAGGCTCTTTGTTTAAATCAGATTGTTTTTGATGTGGGGAGTTGGTCTCGCTTCGTTAAAGCCAGTGTTAATATAGGTTATAACCCGTTTAGTAAACCGACCTTTACTTAGGCAAGGTCTAAATCTGCCTATTGCAGATTATCTTTAGGACTGAAATGTTATCTAAATTATAAATAAAACACAAATTAACTTATCCAGACCATAATCAACACTCGATGTCATCGCTAGCCTACGATATTTACTTGATTACAACCCGATCTGTTGCTAAAAATTCATTGATGATTAAGTCAAAATGTGGATAATGGAGACTGTTTTTTTTATGGTAATTTAGTAATGATGATCAATGCTAGGCTTAAAATTCAATAGCTAAACTTTCGGTTCAGAGTAGATCAATTTGACGGAAATTTTTAGCAAATTCCCTTTACATTATCTAGTTTTGAACTATAATAGTGAGAAATGCCGGTTCTGTATCTAATCTCCCAAAATGTACCTTTAATCTTCTCCAACAGCACATCCAGGGTTTCAGAAAGCATTCTCAGACTTAAGTTAAGAATTGGTTTAAGCTTTTTAAAATAGACATTGATGACCGATGACCCGTTATTGTACATTTGTTATAAAACATAATATTAGCAAGGAACAAAATATATTCGCCAATTCTTCTTACTCTCCAGGCCGACAATTTTTTGAATATATTTTGTGTGTGTGTGTACAAATTTGAATTATATATTATTGTGTATTTATTACTGATATTTTTGTTATGTTTTTGTGTATTTTTAAAAAAAAGAACTGAGCCAAGCCAGTCATTATGAAGAAAAGTACAAAGTACTTTAGTAACGTATTCCTTATTGTGTTCATTTTATGTCGACCATTTTATGTCGTCGACATATTAAACACTTTGAGGACAAGACATTTCTGCCTGGTTATTCCGATCAAACCCACATGACGTTATGAGTACGTCATTTCCGTGGCCCATTGATTACGTCATTTCCGAAATTATTTTTTACGTCATTTCAGTATATTTTGCAGGCTCAATATTTTTTATGACGGTTTTGGTCGCCTTCGTGTATTGGGTGAAATCTGTAAGCTGCGTGACGTCATATCGAAATATTCAAAGCTTCGAGAAATTTTGGTTGTCCAACTTTTGGCTGGTTACCGTTTAAAGAGTTGTGTCGTTGGAATAACTTAACAGACTTGTCTTGTCGTTTTAGTGTAGACCTTTTCAATATCTATTATTCTCGAATTTTGAAAATCTGATGGAGTTCGTGGACTGAGTTGTTGACACGACTGTTAGTGTTAATAGTACTTTTAATCAATTATATCTGTATCACAATCCAACCGGAAGTACCAGACCACTGTTCTTTTTTTGAATTTTCAAAATTAGAGAAAATTAACATATGGAACTGTGTCATTGTTTACTTTCATGAGTTTTGATTTAAAGAGAATATAATTCATTATCATCATCATCATCATTATCATCATCGATCACACAGTCACTGCCTTTATTAATTAATGAAAATCGAAAGTAGAATTACTGCCGTATTGTTTACATGTTTATATTATGACGTCATATTCACTGCCTTATATATTATTCTAGTTTAACTAAAATGAGTTGTTTGCCAAACTAAACGAGGTTTTATTTTTGACAAATGTTTTTTTTTTGTACATTTATGCTATTTGTATATATTACGATCAAATGTATATTTATAGAGATTTTACGATGACAAATTATTGTAGAATCAAAATATCTAATAAAAAAAAAACTACGAGTGTATAAGAATTTTTGTTTGTTTTGTTTTCAATCGCGAATTTTATTGCAAAATATTGAAATTGGTGAGTTTGGAGTTTGGAGCCATGGTGGGGGATTTGATAGATGAATGGTTATATAGCATGTGCGCCCTCTATCATAAGATGTGATTTCGATTCCCCTGTCGCACGGGGCAACCCCGTGGGTTTTCTTCAGGTCTTCAAGTTTCCGCTCACTGCGAAAGATCCCTGCGCCCAAGCGAAGTATTGGAATAAAATTGGGTTAGTCCCAAACTGACCAAGTTTCCCTCGAGTGGACGTTAAAGCCCATATCTCTCTGTGATTTGCTCCAACTTGGTTCCTCTCAAAAGTCAGTGACGGAGAAATGGGATTAGAGGGTTCTCCACATAAAATGGTGGACACAACAGTCGAATCAGTCGGCGTCGAAATCCGCATAGTGTGTTCACTGGCATTCGGTCAATTCACCCGAATCAAACAGGTTTGATGCATTCGGCCGAATTATATTCGCCTAATGTGTCCACTTCGTCGAAGCAATCGCCGGTCGCCCGAATGTAGAATTCATATCGAGAAGTCCCGTGATTGCTTGAATACGTGGTCGCTGTCATGTTTAAAGCTGTGACGTTTAAAAGGTGAGGCAATCGCGGGCCCTTATCTACAGGGGGGCGCGGGGGGGCATGGCCCCCCCGCGTGAAATGCTCGCACCCCCGCTCAGAAATTGCTAACAATCATTAAAGTATACACAGTACCTTATATTAACCTAAAAAAGCTATTTTTTTTTGTTTGAATACTTATTTTAAAATGCTTATTAGACGCCTAGGTAACTACATAGCATGATGATTACAACAGTCTGTTAGAATGACCTTTCCGAAAATTTCCTCAAAATGTTCGCCCCCCTACCGAAAGGTAATGCCCCACTGCTTAATGGTGTCTAGATACGGGCCTGGGCAATCGACTGGTGAATCCACTGATCCGGCGCCGATTACTGCAGACATACGTGCGGTCCGATTAATTCATAATGAAATTTGACGTCAAATTGTGTGTGTGTATGCCTACGCAATTTGGAGACCATAATGGCATCATACATTGTCAACGGTCAAATTTCCTTAACAGGAACCCGGCGAACCCCCTCCTGCAAAAACTTCCCAAAGTCTTACTCACTGAGGGGGCTTGGGGTGGCCTAGTTGTCTAGAGTGACCTCTAGCTGGCCGGTCACCTCTAGCTTGCAGCTGTGGTTTCGAGCCCTGGTGTGAGCGTATGTGGCATGGAGATAGGGGCGCCTTCTCAACCTCATGACTTTCCCCCCGGGCACTACGGTTTCATCCCACTGCTAAAGTCCCCTACGCGCAAGCGAATTATTGAAATAAAATTAAACCATATGTTAGTCCCGAAATGACCTACTTTGTGTCGAGTGGACGTTAACCCCCTCTCTCTCTTTCTCTCTCCCACTCTCTCTCTCTCTTACTAAACACTTTGGCTCCACTTTGATAGTGTCTGCAAACAAATGGCAACATTAATTTACAACGATGAATGTTTTGCGGGTTATTTACGACATAATAAGCAGAAAGAAAATAATAAAGTAATCGAGATTCACATTTGTCTCACAGCGTGAAATTATGACATGCGTAATTAAACATAAAACCCCTGCCTTATGTTGTTTATCTAAATTTTAAGGTTGCGCAATTAAAAACATAAAATCTCGTATTTCTGTTGTTCTCGTAAATTAATGGCGTATTCAAACCGCCTCTTCACAACGGATATTTATTTCAGACTCCACGTGTTCCGGAAGAAAGAATGAAATGAAATGGGGTTTAACGTCCTACTGTTCTGCTGTCAGTAAAATAAGAAGAACAATACGTATGGAAGCCAGAATAGCTCTATTGGGGATGTTTCAGAAGACGTAGAAATGTTCTCCGATTTTTAAAATGCGCATTAGAAAGTGTGTAGAGATTACGGGTCCAAATCCAGGTGGACCTAGATTTATCACAAGAAACTCACCTAATTCTTCAGAGGACAAAGATGAGGCTTAACGTTGTATCATCATATTGATCCGGCCATTCGGAGACCTAAAGATACGTCCCCACGAAAGTATTAATCGAGTGTTTTTATATGGCAAATTTGAATAATAATATATTATTGAAAATAGAAACACCCAATCTTACTAAAACAAAGACTGGATTCCACGTAAAACACTCACAGGACAAAACTGTAAGGGTTTCACGACGATTGGGGATATCTGCTCTAATGACGTCATAGGGTGCACGCGAAGATTGTCTGATCTCTCAGCGTCTGTGAGCGCTTGATGTAAATGATTAACAAATATGCCTAACCTCGTTGTCCAAGTTAATTGTTAAAAATGGCGCTGAAGCGCATTATGGTCCACTGTTTTCTTTTGTCTTAAATATTGGATATCAGAAGTCCATCTTTACTCGGTAAGATCACAACATCAATGTTGATTTGAATTGACAAATAATTCGTGTTTTCAATGTCAAAGACTTTGGATGATACCGCGTCTAATTTCCTGACAAGTTAACTGTCACGGCTCATCTGAGAACCCGACAAGCGCTAATTTCAGAGTCAAAATCTTTATATTTTTTATTGGACATATTTTTGCAGGGTGTTGAACGATGTTATGCTGTCAATTGAGACAATTCATTGACTATTCAATAATAGCAACACTAGATTAGAATAGGTGTATGTATTGTTTATTATTATTATTGACTGTCCAAGGACAGGTGCGTGTTTATTATTGACTGTTTATATTATTATTACCTACCTATATTTACTTACATAATACACTATGTATATATACACCTTTAACCCCAACATATACGTATACTATGAATATTGAATTATACAACATAATTATCATTGTGTTACTATAAATAGATTAAACGGCCTTGAACAGTTTTCTTGTCTATGATATCACCTTTGGTGGAAGTGGATGTAACCTTCAAGAAACAGTTTAAAGTTGTATTCCCTTCATAGTTTGAACAGTGATTATGTTGGCTCGCTAGTCTGAAGCTCACACCGTCGATCCTTGCATTGGCCGAGAAAGTTAATCGGGATTTTCCGGTATCCCCACCCCCCAGTGGTGCAGGACGGAGGGTCTGAAAAGGACAACTGTCTAGTCGTTTGGATGGGACAAAGAGCCGACGACCCGTGCACGTAAAATATCCCTTGGCAGTTGAAATTCAGTGTAAGAGTAGGCTTTATTGCCGCTGTCGGCGCAAAACTTTTCCTCACAGCACATTGTATGTCGTTTATCCATCTTCCATTAGCCCAGTCGGAGCACAACAGTAGGACGTAAACCCCATTTTATTTCATTTCTTTACTCACTGAGGTACCGCTTCTCCTCGAGGTAATATATCTTTAAATGAGAAACTGGTTTCGAACTATCAGATGATAAGATGGGGGTGGGTATATAAACACACGAGTAAACACACTTCTCTAATATATTTATAATTATTAACAACGATCCATCAAAGTAACTTACACGTCACCATGACAACTAGGAGGATTCTAACCCGTGTAGTAAGTCTAATGATGTTCATTGGTGGAATAGAGACTTGTGAGTATCGACTACGTATATTTTGGTAACAGCGTGTAAAATGAAATAGACTATAACTGTTGTATTTTGGCAACAACATTGAAAATGAAATAGACTGTAATGTTTTGTCTATCTGCTCGACCTGGCCCCGTGTTCACAAACAGCAATCTCAGACTCAAGTTTAAAATTTACGTAACTTTCAATCACTGTTGAAGAGAAATATCTTTGATCCAGAAACACAAATATTAGCACATAGTCTCTTATTTATGAATTTGATACATCAAAACAACAACAGGCCTATAAAGGGCTTTATTTTAGTTAAAATAAGGTGATCAATTTTAAGTAAATTCTCGACTTAAGTCTGGGAATGCTTTGTGAACTTTGTGGCTTAATATAGACCATACTAAACTTGGGCCGCCTGTCTGCTGATATAGCTCCGCTTGTGAAGAGACACTAAGCTAGTGTTCACCGACATTTTAATGTCAATCGGCGTAGAATAGCATTTGGATGATGGCCATTCAAGACAGAGATGTATTTTCAAAGTATGATGTAAATTGATCTACGTGTGCAGAATGAATATGGACGTGAAAATGAGGTAACCATGATTGAGGTTGATTGTAACCTCTTTCACAGAATTGAAATGAAATGGGGTTTAACGTCCTACTCTTCTGCACTGACTGGGCTAATGAAGACGGACATACGCAGTGCAGTCCGATGATAATTTTCCCCGGACAGCGGCGTAGACCAGGAGCCCAGAGGGTCGAACCTAGTTGAACGAGGTACCAATATCTGACCATATAAGCATCTACATACTAACCTGGGATGCACAGAAGTGGGCGTCTGCCGGGGCCCAGTCCATGGGTGTGACCCTGGTGACCCCTATAATGACCCCAAAAATGGGTTAAACTCATACATTCGCGGTACCGGTCAAAACCAATTTTAAATGAAAGAATACACTCTACTGAGTACGAAAATGCCCATAACAGACGATTTTGGCCCTGGGATGGCCCAAACTGACACCCCAAATATAGATCCCAGAGGACTTGAAAAAATAATTAAATTCATACATTTGAGGTACCAGTTGAAACCAATTACAAATGAAAGAGTATATTCCACTGAGTACGAAATTACCCATAACAGACGATTAGACCCCTGGGGTGGCCCAGACTGACACCCCCAAAGCCGAAGGGGGTGGGTGGGGTAAAAATAGGGTTTGCTCATACATTCGGGCTACCGGTCAAAACCAATTTAAAATGGAAGGGTACATCTCACTGAGTGCGAAATTGCTCATAACAGACGATTCTGGCCTTGGGACTGCCCAAACTGACACCCCAAATATGAACCCCCATCCTCCCTGGGCGGCTTATAAAAAGGGTTATATTCATACATTTGAGTTATTAGTAGACACTAATGTTAAATGAAAGAGTATATGCCGCTGGCTGATTACGGAATTGTCCATAACAGACGATTGGACCCATGGAATGACCCAAATTGATGCCCAAAGACGATGGGGCCATAAATTTGCGGTAATGGTCAAAACCAACTCTAAATGAAAGAGGACATCTCACTAGGTACGAAGTTGCCCATAACAGACGCTTGACACCCTAAATATGGACCAGTCAAACCAATTTTAAATGGAAGAGTACATCTCACTGAGTTCGAAATTATCCATAACAGTTGGTTTCGGCCCTGCAGGCCAAGCTGACACCATAATATCGACCTCGAGGCTCGAGAAAAATTTATATTCACACATTCGAGGTATCAGTTCAATTTAATTTTAAATGAAAGTGTGCATCTCGCTGATAACGAAATGACCCATAAAAGATTATGGTTCAAACTGACAAAATGCATAAAATGGTATTGTGAGGCCAGGTTGAAACAGACTTTTGTCACCAACAAGTACAACCATGGACATAAGAACTGCACCTGTAGTGTTAATATTGTTTTCATACCAGACCATCTTGTGATTAACCCATCAGGAATCACCAGAAATGGACAAAACTGACTATAGGGCAGCTATCAAATACCTGCCACTGAAAGGACTAACCATTTCAGTTATGTGAATTTTTTTAGGGGGGGGGGGTAAAAAATAAAAGAAATTCTTCCTGGCCGGCATCCAAGCCTTGCAGTATTGTTGCAAGATTTGTTAGAATAACTTTTTTCAAGCCTAGGGATGTAAAATTTAGAGTGTCAGCTTAGACCAAAATCGTCTATATACAGGTACAAAGTACTAAACGATGTTTCCACAAGGATACTCTCGACGTTATCGAGCAAATGATACAGATATGTTCGCTCGTTCCTGGGGTTTTACGTCCACTCCTACCTAGAGTGATAACACAGACAATGCAAATATATAAATAGTACACAAATATACAAAGAACATGCAACACAAACACAACAATGAAATACAATAAAAACGCAAGACCTTCGATTAGGGGGACATTTATAACTGAACCATCACAGCGGAAACTCTTTCGGGCATTAAAAGGCAGTGGGCTGGCAACCTATTGATTTATCAAGATCAATGTATTTAAAACTATTAAAGGGAAACCAATTAACCTGGACCATATATAACAGATAATTTTAAAACAATGTGGGGGGTGTAAATCTGTTATGAGCCATTTTGTACTCAGTGGGGTCTATACTTTCATTTAAAATTAGTTTCAACTGGTACCTCGATTGTATGAATATAACCATTTTTAAGCCCCAAGGGTCATAACTATGGCGTCAGTTTGGACCGTTTCAGAGTCACAAGCGTCTGTTATGAACAATTCCGTACTCAGTCACATGTAATCTTCTGTTATGGACAATTCCGTACTCAGCGGGATATATTCATTCATTTAGATTTAGTTTGAACTGGTACCGTGAATGTATGAGTATAACCCTTTTTTAAACTCAGGGGGTCATGTTTTGGGTGTCAATTTGGGCAGTCCCAGGGCTGAAATCTTCTGTTATGAGCAAGAGAATTGGTTTTGAGCGGTACCGCAGATTCTATGAGTATACCCTATTTGCCCCCCTCCCCAACCACCCCTTTTCGGCTTTGGTGTGCTGGTCTGGGCCATCCCAAGGGTCCAATCGTCTGTTATGGGTAATTTTGTACTCAGTGGGATATACTCTTCCATTTGAAATTAGTTTCAACTGGTAACTCGAATGTATGAATATGGCCCTTTTTTAAGCCCCTGGGATGGGGTGCCACTTTGGGAAGTCCCAGGGTCGAAATCTTCTCTTATGAGCAATTGTGTGCTCAGTGAGATGTACTCTTTCATTTTAAATTGGTTTTGACCGGTAGCTCGAATGTATGAGCAAACCCTATTTTTACCCCACCCACCCCCTTCGGCTTTGGGGGTGTCAGTCTGGGCCACCCCAGGGGTCTAATCGTCTGTTATGGGTAATTTCGTACTCAGTGGAATATACTCTTTCATTTGTAATTGGTTTCAACTGGTACCTCAAATGTATGAATTTAATTATTTTTTCAAGTCCTCTGGGATCTATATTTGGGGTGTCAGTTTGGGCCATCCCAGGGCCAAAATCGTCTGTTATGGGCATTTTCGTACTCAGTAGAGTGTATTCTTTCATTTAAAATTGGTTTTGACCGGTACCGCGAATGTATGAGTTTAACCCATTTTTGGGGTCATTATAGTGGTCACCAGGGTCACACCCATGGACTGGGCCCCGGCAGACGCCTACTTCTGTGCATCCCAGGTTAGTATGTAGATGCCTATATGGTCAGATATTGGTACCTCGTTCGTCTAGGTTCGACCCCCTGGGCTCCCGGTCTAGCGCTACGGCAAATTTTATATGGAAGTCCAATGGCGGTTTTTCGTCTTTGTCAGACCCCCGCCTTGCATCACTGACAAGGGGGAAATCTCGACGAACCTCTCGGCCAACGCCCTGAACGTACCCGCGAACTTCAGGCACCCTGACCTCATGGGTTTTCTCTGTTCAACCTCGTGAGTTTTCTCCGGGTTCTCCGGTTTCCTTCCACTGCTAAAGACCCATACGCACAAGCGAATTATTGAAATAAAATTAAACCATATTATGTTAGTCCCGAAATGACCTAGTTTGTGTAGAGCGAACTTTAAACACCCCCCCCCCCTCCCCGTCAATTTTGTTTGTTAACCAGCGGTTGTATGTGTATTTACAGTTTATACAAATGGTTGCGAGGAAAACACGTTTCATTGTGGAACATCAGTCAAAGACTGTATTCCGTTGTCATGGAGATGTGATGGAGAGTCAGAATGCAACAATGGGGCAGATGAACTCAACTGTCCGACTGGTAAATAAACCCATGTCCAGTTTTATCACATAAACACACCACCCATATCCCATATAGTACCCAATTGCACCCCACGTCATGACAAACCGCCTACACTATGCAATCACATCACACGTAATATCCCCCCCCTCCATATCCCATATTGTACCCAATCACAACTCACGTCATATTAAACCGCCCATACCACTTATCCTATATAGTACCTTATCACATCCCACGTCATATATAACCACATATACTATCCAATCTGTCGTCCCCCCTCCGTATCCCATAATATCGTACCCAATCACATCTCACGTTATACCAAACCACCCATAACCCATAAAGTACCCATTACCCAATCACGACCCATGTTATATCAAACCAAACATACCCTCCAATCCATCAAATATGATGCTATAACTGCAAGATATTTCCACGTTGGAGAGAATTTTTATCGAATTAAAATGAAGATTGGATCTTTCGGGTGGTATAGTTATAATGAATCTGTATTTTATTATTTTCAGTTGAATGTGATTCCGATCAATTCACCTGTCAGGTGTCTGGTGAGCAGGTTTGTATGCCAAACACCTGGCAATGTGACGGCGATGTGGATTGTCCAGATACTATGGAGGACGAATCCAACTGTCCTGAAATATACAGATAGACCGAGATGGTGGTTTGAGAAAATTAGCTAAAAGTGAGGCTATGTTTTCTTTTGATTTTACTTCGAAAAAAGACAAGTTATTTAATGTATGACGTCAAATACGACACTATTGAACCATGTGAGTCCCGGAATGACCTAGTTGTTTCGAGTGGACGTTAAACCCATCCACTTTCTCGGTAAATTCACGACGTCATAAAGTAGTTGACATTGACATCACATATCTTTGGTAACTCGTTGACATTCACTCATATCTTATTTATGTCGATATTCAGTATTTCCTTATTTATGTCGATATTCAATATTGTCTTATTTATATCGACATTCGTTATTATCTCTTTAATGTCGACATTCATTATAATCTTATTTATTTCGTCATTCGCTATTGTCGTATTTATATCAATGTTCATTATTATCTTAGTTATTTCGACATTCGTTATTTTATTGTCGCAGTTATGTCGATATTCCTTATCACCATATTTATGTCGACATTCATTATAATCTTATGTATTTCGTCATTCACAATTGCCGTATTTATGTCAATATTACTTATTACCATATTTATGTCGACTTTCGTTATTTTATTTTCGTACTTATGTCGAAATTTGTTATTGTCGTATTTATGTCGACATTCATTATAATCTTATTTATTTCGTCATTCCTTATTGTCGCATTCATGTCGATATTCATTATTATCTTATTTATTTCGTTAATGTCATTATTAATAGTTATTTTCGTATTTATTTCGAAATTCATTATCGTATTATTTATGTCGATATTATTCATTTATGTCGAGTCATTGATTTCCCTTTTAGATAATTGTCTAATAATAAATGTAAAGATACAATGTTTTGTTTCTTTAGTTTTTGAAATACTGATTGCAACGTGTCGTGTACGGGCAAAATATACTTACTCTTTGTCATGGCTCAGAATTGATTATTACATTCACCATGTCAAATTATTAATTTATCATCATTTCTCAGAGTAAGTATAATACTTAAAAAGATATCAGTTAATGTTACACCAAGCCCTTGAGCTTCTGTTAAAGGACAATATTCGTGTCAGCCATTACCACATATGTTTAGAACTGTCCAAACACGTTCTAAAAGAGAGAGAGAGAGAGACAGGGAGAGAGAGAGAGAGCAGCCTCCACATATTATGTAGTTTTCCCACCTGGTAGCCTAGGTAAATATTCATATATATCTTTGTAGACATATCTTAATATTACAATTTTGGAGCCGCGGTAACTCAGTTGGTCGAGAATCTTCCGTTTCACCTTGTCGTCTTTCGGATAGGACGAAAACCCGTGATACACATTGACATTCACGTAAAAGAACTCTTGGCATTTGGAATTCGAAATACGAGTAGGCCGTAACGCAGCTGTCTCGGAAAATGTGTATGTCTGTCTTCATTAGATACATCGGAGCAGAAAAGTAGGATGTTAAACCCTACTTCATTCAACTATATTATGACAATTAGCAAAAGAAGACCGGTCATCGACATGTTAATCTAATTTAGCTGGAAGAACGAGACAAGATAATGTATTAAGTTTCCAATTACTGGTGAAAAGACACGTTTGATGTTTTATCACTAGAATAAGGTAGACGGCTGAACCATATTACTTGAGCGGCTCTAAACCAAGTAAGAAAGGAAACTTGTAATGTTCGATGAATTATTTATTTAGAATTATGTACAAATGCCAATTAAAGCTGGTTCGTTAAGGTACAATTATTGGTTCTTTAGAGATACCGTTTATAGTTTGTCGGTCATAAAGTACATCTCTATAATGACGTGGTGTCTGTCTTCTAGGTTCTGTCACTGCTAAAGAATCCAATGGCTAAGCGAATTGTTAAATTAAATTGCACCTCTTCTCTATCTCTTTCAGTGCTTTCCGCCCTAGCCTCGTCTCGCCCCCTTCCCCACCCCCTCTCCCTCCCTGCCCCCACTCTCTCTGCCCATCACTCTCTCTGCCTCCCCAACTCTCTCTGCCGCTCTCTCTCTCTCTCTGCCCCCTCTCTCTTTGCCCCCACTCTCTTTGCCCCCTTTCCCTCTGCCCCTCACTCTCTCTGCCCCCTCATTTTCACTCTCTCTTCCCCCACACTCTCTGCTCCTCACTCTCTCTGCCCCTCACTCTCTCTGCCCCTCACTCTCTCTGCCCCCTCTCTCTCCCTCTGACCCCACACGCTCTGCCCCCTCTTTCTCACCCTCTCATGTATTCCAATGGTAACATGCGAAAGATCCCCTGACAAATACAAATCACAGTAAGAGTAGGCCGTAGCGTTGCTTCCATGACACAATTACCCTACTGAGTTAGAAAACAAGGCGCTAAACCCCAATTCATGTTATTCCCTTTCTTGTATTAATCGGGGCCATGTTTAGAGACAATCTGATTAAAACACAGACCCTATTTCGTTCCTTTTTTATAGTTAAAAAAATTCTTTTTTATTGTCTTACTAATCTGGGATCCGAACGAGTCGTAGTACAACAGGCCTTCTGGTTAATGGGTGAAATTACTCAATGAAACGATTTGTTTCTTCGATTTTTGGCGCGCTCAGCACAGAACTGTGGATAAACCCCTACAGAAACGTCAACGCGGATTGATTAATCAATGTCTGACGTCATGGGGTCAAAAGCCGCTCGTATGAACCCTGGCTGATCTTGATGTAGTTTAAGTCATTGAAAGTATATATAAAAAAATCGAAAAGAAATATATTATTTGAATCAGATTGGATTCGAGAATGCTACAGATTTATTTTGTAAGGGCCAATAAATTTCGTTTCTCAACTTTTTGAGCATTATTTGATTTATAGGTAACCATATTTCCCTGGTTGGCGTAAAACGAAAGACGTTAAGTCCATTCATTCATTTATTCATTCATTCATTCATTCATTCATGTCGCACGATCCAAGTATCACCAATGAGCGTCTACAACATGATTCGAGGACAATATCCATATTGATCGTCGCATGCAGCACGAACCATCCCTATTTTTATCAGTATACTCACAGCATCAAGCAGAAAGTTTATTACATTAGCTCGGCTATAATTCTATAATAACCGTAGGTAATATAAACGTTTATAGGATAGACCTGAACCCAATAAAGACTTCGTTATTACTTTATATGGAGAATCGATCTATTACTTTACACGTCAAGTCCAATAATAAAGTCTTTAAAGGAAGGGACTCGTCCAGTTCTGCAATGACAAGCCAGGATGACTACACCACAGATGATATCTACTGATTAGAACTTTAAAGAATAATCAATTCCTTAGACGAAAATCATTATCATAAACTTAGCTATACTACAGCTATGAGGCGAATGGACACAGTGTGTGCACGTAGGAGGAACCCCACAAGGTTAAGCGCACAACACTATGAGCCTCGTGGAATGAAATGGGGTTAAACAGCCTACTGTTCGGCTCCGAACTGGGTCAATGAGGACGGCCATGCGCCATACAGTGTGCTATGAGAGAAATTTTGCCCGGACAGCGGCACTACGGCCTACTCTTATATTGAATTCCAACTGTCAAGGGAATATTTTACGTTCACGCCAATGTGTATACAGGACCTCGTCCCATCGGAACGACTAGACAGCTTTCCTTGTCAGACCCTTCGTCCTGCATCTCTGTATGTCGTATGCCCGTTTACGTTAGCCCACTCGGGGTCGTTAAACCTCATTTTATTTCATTGGAAATCACGGATCCAGACATCGCCTAACTTAATGAGGCAGGGTCAGTCGTTTTGATGGCAGAATGGTTAGCGTGTGCGCGTTGTATCATAAAGTCTGTCATTGGGTCAACTTGGTGTTGATTTCCCGGTTGTACCCGTGACAAGGAGTAGGGTCGATAAGCAGACACTGCTGGATATGAATAACTTTAACTAAGACCAACTATGCTTTACTACACAATTGGTAATTGATTAATATCTGAAAATAGTCCTGCTGCCAGACTTCCTTCTATATTACCTGGTGAGCTGCAGGGCCCCTTTGTAGTACAACACAGAACCCAATTTGGGGAAATTAGACAAATCTGACAAAAACCGACCCAGACTGCTTAGATATTAAACCACCCCAAGTCGTTCTGTCTCTCCCTTTAATTAAAGTTGATGGAGTGCGATGAAAGATAAGATAGCTGAATGACACTAGAACATTATTAAACGACTGGCGCCTCTACAGACTGACATTACATACATGTATATATAGATCTAGTTATACACCAGAACATCTTCATCTTGCTTTCTCCTGGAAGATCAATATCCGAAAACAATCTACTTCAATTTCATGTATTCATACCTACTCAACTCCGAACTGAGTAGGTGTGTCTGTTGGATAGTCTGATATATATTCGAAGTCCTAAAACATGGTATAGGCTAAATAGTGTAATCAGCAAACTGTTCACCGTGTACAAAATACAGGACAAACAGTGGTAACAGGTGTCCATAAGAATAAGCTTACCCTGGCTTACTGCATTGGACCTTTTAAGAGAGAGAGAGAGAGAGAGAGAGAGAGAGAGAGAGAGAGAGAGAGAGAGAGAGAGAGGGGACTGGAGTTGTCACGGTTTGGTCCATGATGAAATACCCTCAAATTGATTATTTAACATTTAAACATACATTATGCAAGAGCTAAATCTGCCATTTGCAGGTCTTTTTTAGGCCTGAAATGTTATCTAAATCATTAATTAGACATTAATTAACTTATCCAGACCATAATCAACTCTCGATGTCAACGTTAGCCTGCGATAATTGTTGGATTATGATCCGATTTGCTGCATAACTTTCCTTCACAATTTAATGATTAACTGGATAATCGAGACTGTGATTTTTGTCGTACCGATTTTAGTAATAATGAACGAGGCTAAGCGGAACTTTCATTCCATTAATTCTCGGTTTATAGTAAATCAATTTTACTGGAATTTTCAGCAAAACGCATTTGCATGATCTTGTTTTGAATTATTATAGTGATAACTCGTTATCTTATCTCGCATAAGGTATCTTTAATTAAAAATAGCAAAACTCAAATATCAAAGGCAAACCAACCCCCGTTTTGAACAGTTGATCTGTCCGAAATATAATAAACTCATTGACGGTTAATCACATTTAAATAGGATGGTCTAGTGGTCTAGAATGTCCCGCTTCGACCTCTCTTGCTGGCCGGTCACCTCTGGTTTGTGGGTGGGGTTTCGATCCATGATGCGAGCGTATGTGACTTTGAGATAGGGGCATCTTCTCAACCTCGTGGGGTACTCCGCTTTCTTCCCACAAGAAAGACCTTTGAGCTTGAGCCAAGATAACACGAATAGAAATGTGATATCACATTTGTTGGGAGAGGACGTTAAACACTATGAACAACAATTGACCGTTGCAATGATGATCGTAGACCAATTCCAGTGCCTATTACCAAGCTATTACAGTCTGTATCGAAGCATAATAATTGTTAATTTAAATTCATTATGTATGACAATCTTGTATGGTAATGATGTTATGATACGCCTATAGTAACAGACTGGATAATCTAATAAAACAATAACATTTCCGGCAGTTGACAATCCTCTTCAGGGTCAGTGAGTTTTCTGAATTCCAACAAGAAATAACACAATAGTATTCCCGCAGCTTACGAATCTTGTAAGTTACTGAGGTTTCAGAACACAGTGGTCGAGACTTTATGTGATCCTTGACGAAAAGTAACAAGAATGCATTATGTTCAAGGAAACAAAACTTTTGATGACCAAGAGTCTATCATTCGCACCCCTGTTGATTTAACCAGGCAGGAAGATTCTGGCAAAATCACCCCATAGGAAGAGTCTATCAATCTCAACCCAGAGGAAGAGTCTGTTATCTCACCCCAGGATGCGTCTGAGAGAGAGGGGGAGAGGGAGAGATAGAGAGAGAGGGAGCGAGGAAGAGAGATATATGTTGCGCGTAAGGAGCTTTCTAGATGTGGGACGAAACATGAACACTTGAAGAAAGCCAATGAATTTGGACAAGCCACACTTTTTCTAGTTAGGTACAAGCGGAGAATCGACATGCCCCCTGACTCAATGACTGGCCTTATTATCTGGCGCACCAGAGTTAAACCGCAGCTCCCACCTGGTACTGTATTTAACCTAACAGAACTAGTCAATTTGTCCACGACAAGGTAACATGAGAAAAATTGTAAAAACGCCTGTCAAGGGGGTGTCTATATTTTGCTACCTAAAATGTGCTAGAGGTGATAATCGACATTTATTTCCAAATTGTAACTTTGAACATATGAAACAAATACAGTATACCATTCAGCACTGCGCAGCCACGGCTAAACAATAAAACATGGGATATAACACTACAACCACCCAGATTTCAAATTGTGAAAACTGCCTTTGTTTAATCATTTGGTCAAGGGATTGCCGAATGGTTAGCGCGTGCGCGTTTTATCATAAGGCCTAAGGCCTGTCATTGAGTCACTGGCGTGGTTTCTATTTCACGGTTACACACGAAAAGTAATGGGGTCACCTGTCCAACCTTGTGGGTTTTCTCCGGGTGGCCCAGTTTCCCCCCACTGTTAAAGCGAATTATTGAATTAAAATCGGGCCATATTATAGTCCCGGAACGACCTAGTTTGTGACTTGTCGGGCCCTCCGTCCTGCACCACTGACAAGAAGAAGCCACTTCGAAAAATCCGATGATCTTTCTCGGCCAATGCAGGGATCGAACACGCGTCCTCCAGTCTGAACCAGTTTCCCATTTTAAAATGATAAACATGTTTTTCTCGTTTATTTTTTTTATAGGATGACACTTTGATTTATCCACAAATAAGTTTAATTACAAAACTATATATACATATGTTCTACAATTAACATTTAGTAATAATAGTAATAATCTTTATTCAGGAAAACCATCAGGTTACAAGAAGTCATTAAATTTCATTTTATAATTAAAAACAGCATTACTTCTGTAATATTTATACATTTCATTATAGACTAGATTGTCGCACATTCCATTATAAACCAGATTATCATGTCTTCCTGATCTGCACACGTTTTGCTCTATATTGCGACCAAATTATGATTACGTCAGCAGTTGTTTAAAGATACATTATGGGAGATTAGATAAAGAGCTGGCAGTTCTCACTATAAAAGTTAAAAACTAGATAATGTAAAGGGAATATGCTGACAATTTCAGTTACATTGATCCACTCTGAATCGAGATTTCAGCGATTGAATTTTCGGTCTATCCTTGATCATCATTACTAATGACCGTAGGACAAAACAACATTGTCTCGATTATCACCCATTTGATTAAATTATAAATATGATATGCATACCACGTAGTGTTCACGTGTACGCTGTCTATATCGGTCGCAACATTCATATTGCATCTTTCCTGAATTCATCAGTTTGGGAGACGACTGTATCATTACAATATCGATTTTGTTTGCTTGAAGTGTGATCATTCGGCATTAATTACCAGTTGGAAAAAATAATCACCTAAGTAACATCGTTTATAAGCCCACATTTTCATATGGACGTAAATTGTCGTAGCCCATGCCCATCCACACTTCCGTCAACAATTTGTTTGTGGACAACCTACAGGCCGCAATTTTTATCCTGTTTCGACGAAACTGGAAACGTTCATTTATCTTCCGCAGATCGCGGTTCCTGCCTGTCGATATTGTCATGTATTGGATCTTAACTTCATGGATTATGATCCCTAACCTAACTGTACCGAAAATTACATTATTACCACGTGGACACCTTAGAGGTCAGAAATCAAGAATCATCGTTCCCGTCGGACCGCAACGTCCTGGATTGTTGACCCTATAGCCGATCCTATTTCAAGGTGCCCTCGGAAAAAAATTGCTACCGATACGCAGGTATAAATACAGATTTGTAAATTATGTAAAATGTTATACGGCTACAGCTTTACATAATTTGTGCCTCAATTGTTGCCCGTTTCAGATGCTGAGTATCAAAAGATCGCGGCTGAATTCTAATTTTCTGCAAGTACTTGGGTTATGGTCTTACATACACGGAGGTTATGATCGTTCTAGTGTGATGAATTGGGAATATGGGAGCACGAATCCTATCGATAATCAGCATTCCTTCGGAGTTAAGTCCCCTTGACAAGCTTGTGAAACCGATATAGGCGATATTTTTAACCATGTTTTTCTCTCAAATTTAATGTGAAGCATCGGGTAATGAGACGAAAAACCTCATCGATATTCAGCGTTGAATTACCAAACTTTTCCAAAAACTTTGGGAAGACGATATTGGATACAGATTCATATTCGATGTTAGGCATTGGGACCGTAAAAGAGTGAGCCCTATCGGTTTCTCCAGTTTTCTGTCCATCGCGACATCTGTGACAACTGGTGGTTCAGTTATAAAAAGTGTAAGCGTGGTGATAATTCGGGAAATTAGTATTCAACTTTGTCAACCTCTGACATAGTAGAGCTGATAAAGGTGGTGAAAGAAGCTAAATTGAACCTAAGTTCTGTGTAGGAAGTTTTGTCGGAAACCACAGTAGGGAAACCTCCATCACTGGAAACCGTCAATAAAACCTTAAAATGGGCCCTGCACTCTAAAGGTCACAATTTCTAGCCGATTCTAAAAAAATGGTCAAATAAATCACCGTTACACCATAATCAGGATAGAGGACCGGAACGGTACTACAAAATGGTCTCTTGCCATACGCAAATAGTGTAGAAGTAAGAACTTTTGACGAATATCCAAAAGATTTCGGTTTCTCTTGTCGCTTGTTCTCTGATCACCTGCTGCAACATGTGGTCGTATTATTGCATGGTAAATGCTTGTTCTTGTTTTTTGTAGCGGAGTTCATCGAAAGAAACACCAAAATAGATGGTATCTTTTAACAGTCCTATTAATCCTATATTTCAATAGTGCCAATTGGCAAAAGTATCATTTTCAACTTCATGTTCAAACGCTTGAAGATAGCTATTCCATGGGGGGAGATAGAAAAACAAGGGAGGTAATTGGATTATTTCCGGTTTGAATGATTTTTAATCGTGAGAATGATACCTATGATCGTATAATAGTGAGTTGACAACCTTTTGAGCAAAAGATATAGAAATAATTATGTTTTGACTTTCTTATAAGATATGAGATTCTCGCTTTAACTGAAGACAAGTTTTCAGTGAAAAATTCAGGGAATGCTTCAAAATTTGCCTTGCACAATACGTGCGAATGAAAACTCATAAAAATACGATGAATGCTTAATCATTTACCGTGTGCATTACGTGCGAATCGAAACTCATCATTCTACTCCAAATATCACCTTAAAAATACAAGCTGACTAATATTCTTAAATTATGACATTGAAACTCTTTAAAACCGGAGATATAATTTTTACAAATGACATGTCACGCGAAATGTTTATCATTCAAATGTCAAATTCCAGACATATAGTAGGCACATGACATGTTGTACTCTTACAAATAATGTGGAATTTGAAAGATGGCGGACATCTGAAGAATAATTTATTAAAAACCCAAAGACTCTTCAGATTAGTTCCATATACGACAAGGATTGGTGGCTGTAACACCAATGACCCTTATGCGACCATGAAGTGACGTTTTTGGCCCAGCAAGTGATACCCAGATACTCATCTTGTTGTTCTGCTTGTGGGCAACACTCCGTGAAGAAGGCTCCCCTAAGGCCCCAGCTGATTCCACTCCCGTAGATAGCTGGTGGCAAGACGGGCATGTTGGCCGTTGGTTTCGTATTGCGTCCACTGGATAAAGGCTCCCGATTTGTTCCAGGTGTGGCAGCTGCTTCTCTTGCCCCCACCCACCCCCGCTAACTGCGGGTCTGAATTCAGGTTCGGTCGATTTCTGGATTCCAAGATATATATCCTCTGAAACGAACTTTAAGTAGACTAAAATCATCTAAAAAACATCACTCGTATTCATGTCCCCTACGCGCAAGCGAAATATTGAACTAAAACTGAACCATATGTTAGTCCCGAAATGACCTAGTTTGTGCCGAGAGGACAACCCCATTTCTCTCTCTCTCTCTCTCTCTCTCTCTATATATATATATATATATATATATATATCCTCTGAAACGAACCTGAAAATAGACGAAAATCACCCAAATAACTCATATTAATGTGAAGCGAACGTATATAATTAATGTGTTGTACAATCAATTAGTAAAATACATTATTGCAAGTTCTAATCAATTATGTTATATGAAATATGTTAACAGTCTAATTTGAACGGCCGTCGTTAATTACGCCTTCTACAAGTTTTGTTTATCATTTTGTGAATCAGTCATAGTTTTCATGGTTCATTACAATATAGGAGGCAGACCACCATTAAATTTCACCATCTCCGTACCCACAAATAGTAGTTCGTCTATTTATAGCAGTTCCCTCTCTGTCTCTTTTCTTTCCTTTTGCATGCTCATTTTTGCTGATTTTTTTTTGGCCTAGAATGGACGGAGAGGGTTTGAATTAATATATTCTCCCAGGTTTTTGGTAAATAGTCATGATTTTGAGGTTATCGGCTACGATGATATGTACGACAACTAGATACGTGTTTTTAGCATGCTTCTTCACGTTTGTGTATCTCAAAATTTTGGTGGCCAATCTCATACAAATATTAGTGCAAAGACATAGCCATTTGTTCCTCTGTCTGGAGAATTGGAGGTGGGCAAAGAGTCCAGAATTAACATTGAAGTCAATGGGGAAATTAATAGTGGTCTGCCTCCTCAATTTGTTCCCGAAACCATACAATACACGTATTGATTATAAAATGGCCATTGCGTCTTCGAAGCAGACGTTATAGTAGCTAAGTCTCTAACTCAATATTATCCAAAGTCTTCGACATTGAAAACACGAATTACTGGTAATTAAAATTTAAATCAACATTGATGTTGTGATCATACTGGGAAAAGATGGGCTGATGTCCAATATTTAAGACAAAATAATCATTTGTATATAAATATATAGCCAAGCTATATATATAGACTCTTGCTAAGTATATATTTATTTCTTCGTATAATCTATTTGTATTAAATTTCTAATGAATTCTATTTTATATTAAATGGATACTGTGTTTTAAATGAGATTTTTAAACACGATACATTGTCGTTATTCAGGGGCGTTTTAACGTTTATCATGGCGGAGGCTATACTATGTAGAGGGCCCTCTTTCGCGGGGGGGGGGGGGGCGGAGGTCGAGAAATTTTGCAAAATAGAAATCATTCTGGTGCATTCTGACATATCCTCCAGGCCCTTCGAGGCCGGTTTAATCTGGGAGCCGGGCCGAATTCAATACTCGTCTGAAGCCTGAATGCGAAACAAATCACTTGTACGTATCGGGAGCTCAATCAAATAATAATTAATGGAATATGGTGGAGTGGGCCTATTGTGCAAGCAGCACGCATAACCCCAGAAATTTATACAGCAAAAAAATGATCGCTCCGCCAAGCCAGATCACACTAAGCGGCCTAGCCATCTCTTTCCTGAATAGCTTATTAGTAGGTTTTCAGAAAAGGTGATTTCTTGATTAAAGATTTTCATGCAATTGCAATGACTGCACTCTCATTCAGTGGTGGATTGACTCTGGCTCGGGGGCCCTTCCCCTTGGCCAGAGGGACCCTTTTGTCAGACGTGGGGCCATTTTGTCTGCCTTTAGGGCCCTCCCTATCCAGGGTACATTTTCATTTTTCTCATCGGTTTTAGCATTTTTCTCCCGTTTTATTTTTTCAACTTCTTTGATTTTTTTCGCGAGGAGCCCGGCGCCTCCAGCGCCTTAGCTATAAAACGCCTCTGTCGTTATTTATATAGCTTTGTCAATAGATATTTGGATCTAGGTTACATGAAAACATGCACTGTGTAACATACTAGGCAACACCTAGTAACTCACTCTCTTCTTATTTTGAGAAAACAAGGGAAAACGTAATGAATGAATATAAAACTCAAGCTTATCAATTGATTTGACTATAGAGTTACCAGGTTTTTCTGTGGCATACTAGGCAAATGAAGGAAGTTGCTGGGTTGTATCATGGGTGTAACTCCTTACACAATCAAAACAATGGAAAATATCTAGTACAACAACAGGAAACACACTTAATTTTGATAAAAAAGTGAGTTACAAGGTTTTGACCTTTGACGGGAGAATAGTGTCCAGCTATTCAAGACTACATGATTATATTGCATTTGCTCATCAAGTGATTGAGAGTCTGGGTAATTTGGATGGTATATAGATACATGGCACTCGCGGTTCCACGGGTGGATGCACCGGGGGGAATAAAGATCTTCAACGCACATGGTTGTTGGTTAGTCATGTATAGACTCAAAGCCATTAAAACGCAATGCGTGAAATATTTCTGGTAAACGTTTTCTTGGGCACATAGGAGAAACTTGTGATGGGTCTTTTTTCTCTTTTTTATGGAGTTCTTGGTTTGGACCCAATATCAGTTCACCATTTTAAGCATGCCCATGTCACACCTTTTGCACCATGGCCTTTTAAATACAGATCAAAATTTCACCATTCATCACTGCCACGCCTTACACAAGAAAACAGGGACAGAACTATCACCATGCCGGATCAAGGCGTTTCACAGGTAGCTATCGTAACTTCGTGCTGGGCTGGAAATGGATCGTTTTGGGGGAGGTGGCGTCATGGTTTAGGCCGCTATCAACGTCAACTTTCAGTCCAAGTTAGTGATGGTCCAAGACAATCTCAACGCGTCCATTGGTGACTCAATATAGCGTCCGTCGACAGATGGTTCTCCAGCATGACAACGCCCGACCCCACAATGTCAGGTTGACAAGAGACTTTCTGTGCAATCATGTTCGTGTTATTGACTGGTTCCCCATGTTTCCGAACACCGTTGGGATGAACTGTTGCCGAGTTGGCATAGGCACTCCAAAATCATTGACAAACAATCTCACAGCGTGTAGTGAGACATTCCTGAAATTATTTTGGGGAACAAGCTATGCTTATGTGTACCCCTCCCTCTGATTTGGATTTGGAAACAGACCATGCCCATGTGTAACCCGTCCCTCTGTTTCGGTATAAATATATACATAAATACATAAAATAGAACATATAGGATACACATAATGGATAATAGAGACAAGTTTTTTAAAAATATTTTCGAAATCTATTTTAAAAGTACTGTTTGGTATGGTAAGGCATGCATAGGGTACACTCGTCTAAATCTCACAAAATAGCCGATGGACTCGATGGTAATCAGGTCACTGTCCTTAGATCACAGGATCTAGAAAAAAAGTATCGTGGATTTAACATTTGGAAGGGAGCATTAGTGGTCTGAAACCCTCTAGATAGTTGTAATTACCTCCCTTGTGTACATGAAGAAAGTTACAAAGTTACGTCATCTCACGTTTCTTCTTGATTATACTCACCATGCTGGTCACAAGATGGACAAGATGGTAGTTGGTTTCGTATTGCATCCAATGGGAAGGGTAAAGGCAGCAACCGAGTGCCGGATTTTATTCAGGCGAGTCATCTGCCCCTCTTGCCCCCCTCCCAGCAACTGGCCTGATGAAGTGTCTTTTACTCCACTGAAATCTTTTTAAACGACATGAATATTATTTTATCAAGGACAGGGCTTTGTCAGAGTGCAGAGCGGAGGGCATGACAAGATAAAACGTCTAATCCGTCGGATGCCAAGAAAAATATCCACTAAAATGGAATTCACTGTTGAGTAAATGGAAACACCAAGGTCTGGATAAAGTTCCCCCTCATTCGTCCTTTCTGTGGTGTCGATTCCCGCTTGTACGTGAAAAGGAGTAGGGTCGCCTGTCCATCCTCGTGGGTTTTCACCGCGTCTTCCGCCCCTCCCCGCTAAAGACCCCACGCGAAAGCGAATTAATAAAATAAAATTGAACGTTAAACCCTATTTCTCTCCCATAACAATTTAGATTACGACCATGGCTCTTTGAAGTCAATTCCTTTGGCTGGTAATAGGATTACTGGTAACATATCGACTGATACCACATTATATTAACAGCCTGATTTGTCATTTGAAGTGTACAATTACCCTGCTATATATTGACTGACATTAGTTATACACCACGTCTCTATAGATTCAGCAGTCTTCTCTTCTAAATAGACGGTTATATAATCACGCGGTGTGTATAATAATACACCTAGTGGTGGTTCGAATACATCTGTCGATCGAAATTAACTAGAAATATACTTTCCAGCACGTGTCCTAATAGGTGAAATGTGCTCTAAATAAAGGGTATATGATCATGTGGTGTCTATAAAAGTATATCTAGAGTTAGTCCGAATCCATCCGTCGACAGAAACTTTCCAGAACATGTTCCAATAAGCGAGGTCAAGTGCACTCTAACACTAGCACCAACTCTTTGTTCTGACTTCACCCATGGCGCAAAGGCCTCTGGGGCCTATTTCACGAAATTTTAACTAAGATAAGATTCCAATTTTAGTAATTTGATTGGGTAATATTAGATTGATTTTAGTGCTTAGCCAATCAAAATTGAAGTATCTACTAAAATTGGATTTTATCTTAAGTTAAAATTTCGTGAAACAGGGCCCTGGGTTAGTTACCGGGATGATATAACCACCCAAAAGCCACCTTGTCGTAATATCTGGAGGTTTTAAATCACCTTTTAAAGGCCGTCAGCCCAACGATATCTATTATTAGAGTTAGGGTTGGGTCAGGATTAATTAGTCCACGGATATCTAGGGCTGGGTTAGGGTTAGGTGTATTGATGTATTCTGTTATGGTTATACAGCATGTTGGACAGGCTGTACAAATTGACACAAGCTGGCCTGTACCAGTCTTCATTATTTCGGTTCCATTGAACCATGTAATGCTTCTTCATATATTGAACCATGTAATGCTCATTCTATTAAGTCATGTAATGCTAGACCCTTCATTCTATTAGGTCATGTAATGCTAGACCCTTCATTCTATTAAGTCAAGTAATGCTAGACCCTTCATTCTATTAAGTCATGTAATGCTAGACCCTTCATTCTATTAGGTCATGTAATGCTAGACCCTTCATTCTATTAAGTCATGTAATGCTAGACCCTTCATTCTATTAAGTCATGTAATGCTAGACCCTTCATTCTATTAAGTCATGTAATGCTAGACCCTTCATTCTATTAAGTCATGTAATGCTAGACCCTTCATTCTATTAAGTCATGTAATGCTAGACCCTTCATTTTATAGAAGCATATGGTCCTTTAATATATTGAGTCATGTAAGGTTCCTTCATTCTGTTAAACCATGTTATTCTCCTTCAGTCATGTAATGCATCTTTATGCAACTGTACATTCATGACATGAAGGCAACACTAGCAAAGAAAGTAACGAGCATTTGAAACGACAGATGTCGGAAAAAAGATGAAAAAAAGACTGATTTAAAACGTCAGATGTAACACCGAACACAGCAGGTGATTGGAGGGAGGAAAACAGATCTTCTGGGAAGAAACCTGCCAGTGTAATTCCCGGAGGAAATGAGATTCTACAAATAAAACGCCTGTCAAGACCCAAAGGAAAGATTTTTTGCTGACGAAGCAAGAATAAAGATGAAGACGACAGCAACTGTTAAATGTGACGTCAACAGATTCTATTTATAAACGAGACATCTACAGCAGGTTATGAAATTATTTAAAGGACAATGATCGCAGTATTAAGTGTCTTTGGTTTAATTTGTCGTTATGACCCGACTGGTGCAATCTGATTAAGATACAGATCTGACTGGTTGTTGCACGAGCGGCTTTTGACGTATGACGTCAGACATTTGATTAACCAAAATCAGCATTGATGTTACTTGTGGATTACCCACAGTTCCGTGCAAAAAATGCCTAAAGCTCACCGGAACAGACCGTTTCATTGACTAATTCTAAACATCATTCAGAACACGCCAATGATAACACCTCTTGTAGATCCTTGTGTAGTAAAATCCAGTAAAACGATATTTTGAACTAAAAAAACGAAACGAAATAGGATCTGCGTGTTAATCAGATTGCGACTGGTGGAAACATATAGGACGTTAAACCCCATTTCATATTCTAATCACGTTATGCCGAAATTCGCAAAAGACTTTAGCGACGATTACAGGTGGCGCTGGTTTGTTTAATGTATATTCCAATGATATCGTATCTTTGTGCTCAATAGACTTGGTCTGATGTTAGAGATTAAATCGTCACAGTATTGGAGTTTGCAAGGATTTTCCTATGGATTCCTATTTATCCATCCTCTTTGAAATAGAGTTTATCGTCCTTCTTTCCGTCACCGACCGGACTAAAGAAGACGGGTATACGACATATTATATTGTGCCGTGAGAGTAATTGCCCGGGAAGCAATTAAATTCAAACCATCAAGGGCTCTTTTACGTGAACGGCAATGCTTTTCCATCGATCCCTACGCTACATTTGGAGACGACCCCGGGTTATCGAGTCAGAGCCTTAATCACAGAGCCAGAGTCGCTCCCTGGATTTAAATAAGGACTGCATGCCTGTAGGCCATATGCCACACTGCGCCTTTAAATAGACCATTTACTAGTTATAAAGCTTCGGGCTAACTAAATTACATAGAAATAATGAGCTTTATTTTTACCAAGAGCATTAGGTCAAGTCCTATAAACCATATAAAGAATTTAATTAACGTAAATACATATTAATTAATATATTAGGCAGCTCATTAGGCCGAGCATAAAAAGTTCGGTCGTGAGTTAAGGTGCTTTGGTTCCTAGGCTATTTGATCGAACGTTTCAGAATTGAGTTGCGTGTATTATAGTTGGAAAATCCAGAATTTATGTGTCTGGGCAAAGCAGGAAGAAATTTTTTCAAAATAAATCGCAATCACCGGTTTCTGAACCATGCGTTAAAACCAGTTCTTAATATAAAAGGAAGATCATTTAATTCTTTAAAAGAAGGTCCTACTGTTCGACAAAAGGGCTAAAGAAGTCTGCTTTGAATGGAAAATGTGACCAAACAGCAACGTTGCCCCCTTCCCTCCGTCAAAATCCAACTGCCAAGTGTACACGGAACTCGGGTTTTTGTCCCATTCGAAAGACTAGATGATTTTCCTTTACATGTCCTCCGGCCTACTTTACTGACAAAGAGAAATCAGCTTTGATATGGGGTATACCAAAATATGGCAATTTGTATGCTCTTGCAACCTGAGGCCGCCAAAGGTTTAACAATAGTTCTGCCGTACTAATATTATAATAAACAGCAGCACAACAGTTCCCTATCTGTGGTTCAGGCCGATTCCACCCCATTATGCTTGAACCTCCCCATGAGTGTCGTTCCATGACACATTGATCAGAATAACGCTGGCCACGTCGACGCCATATCCTGGTAGTGCCATTTGCAGCTAATGCGCAATACCGACTCTTATAAGCGAATAGAACAGTTCTCTATTGCCTGTGTCGCCAGTTCTGGTGTTGTTGAGCCAACTGTAGACGTTCACGTCGATGGCGAGGGGTGATGATCGGTCCACGGTAAGGTCTAGGACAATGGATGTTCTCTCTGATGAGACGTCGGCGCATTGTATCGGTAATACTGGGTCTTCCGTGTGTTCCCCCTGTCTGACTTGTTGCCCCAGATACCTTTGTGAAGGCATTTTGTACATGCTGTTTCACAACATGGCGGTCTTGTTGCCTTGTAATAACCCTTGGTCTACCAGATCGGGGGCGCTCACCGTGGTGTTGGTGGCCCGGAAGCATTACTGAAGCATGTAGATGGTCCTAACATTGACCCAGAAGTGACTGGCTAGTGCAGTGTGCCTAGCGTCGAGTCTTCCAAGCGCCTGGTTCCTCTGAGCTGACACGAGTCGTGGCATGCTGCTGAAGTTTTAGTGTGAATGATTCAACCAGGTAAAGGGTGCATTTTATAGGCTCTCCTGGTGAATATCACTTGCAGCATGAGTTACATGAAAATCATGGAGAGCACGTTACCATCTCAAAAGTCTGTGTTTGGGAAGGAGCCTTTTTGCTTGGGTAAAGTTGGAGATCTGGTCATAAATATGCAATAAAAATATTTGGCAAGTTTTATGCAATTCCTCTATTCAGAGTAACATACGAACCTGACATTTCATTTGCTGCTTGGTATATTGTTACTGTTCCGTTCCTTGCAATTGTATAAAATAGTGAACAGTGATTACACAAGGGCAGGGACCACTTAAACGAAGCAATTTTCATTACGTGGCACTTTTTTTTATTTTATGTGGACAACAATAATTGAATCTCATAAAAATGAACGATGAATTTAATTCAAAACATTAATGGCAGCCTTCTTGTGTAATATGGAATAAAGCATTTGTCTTATGGTAAGACTGGTGTCTAAAATAGAAATAAATCTGTTGTTTTATTTCTTTTCTTGCGATTAAAACCGACAAGACTATATTAAGAAGCAAGTTAAACATCAGAGTACATCTGGACTGTTCTCTGTTGTAAATAAATTTAATTTGCAGTGTTGAGTTTTTATATCTGTCTTTTAGCAGACATGTTAATCATAGTTTGTTCAGTTCTGATTATCGACTTCACGTACAGTCAAATTACATGTTATCCTGAAGTAGAGTTAAACCTTTGACAGGGTAATCATGCTGTGAGGATGTATTGTCGGAGTTTAATTACACATTTTTACTTTTACTTGCCTTTCTATTTATGCAACAATGTTATGATTCCCGTTCGTCCGTTGATCTGACCACCATGGTTCTTGTCAGCTAGTCTTGTTGCTTAAACATACATTATGCACGGGCTAAATGTGCCTATAGCTGGTCTTTCTTTAGGTCGGAAATGTTATCTAAATTATTAATTAAACATTAATTAACTTATCCAGGCCATAATCAACTTTAGATGTGATCGCTAACCTGCGATATTTACTGAATTTGGATGCGATCTGCTAATTGATGATTACATCAAAACTGGACAACCGACTTAAGTAATGATGATCGACACTAGGACTAAAATTAAATTGCTAAATTCTTGGTTCAAGATTTGATCAATTTGTCTGAAATATTCAGCAAATTCTCTTTATAATATTTAAGTTTTAACTATCAAAGTACGAACTGCCAGCTCTGTATACAATCTCCCGTCTGATAAAGTGTCATTGAGTCAACTGGGGCTGGTTTGATTCTCCGGTTGTTGTGACAAGGAGTATGGGCGCCTGTCCAATCTCGTGGGTTTTTACTCCGGATCCTAATGGTCTTCCTCCCACTGCTAAAGACCCCTACGCTCTAGCGACTTATTGAAGTAAAATTGAACCATATATCAGTCCAAAATGACCTAGCTTGTATTGAGTGGACGTTAAACCCCATTTCTTTTTTTTTATAAAGAGCCCGTGTATGTGCAAAATTTAGAGGAATGGTGTATTTACCCTGTCTCAGTTCAAAATATTACCCCGTTTGGGTATCACCCTTTTAAAATTTCGTATCAATATTTTCGTTGGATGACCTGATAGTCTATAATTGTCGTTTCTTTAGAGGTTCATACAGAGCGTGGTCAATGTGATGTACGTGATAACTGAGTTAGTTGCTCCGTCCTAGGGTGGAGAGGATTTTAAAGGCTTATATTCTCCAAAAATATAATCGAGATCGGTCCTTTAACTAAGGTGACGAGTACTGTCGGCTCTCGTCCTTATCTTATATAATTCACCTTTACACATATTCCATTACAGTCAACCCCCAATTGACACGACCTCGCTTTTTCAAAAAACTAATTTTACGAATTTTTGTTGATGACGAAGATAAATGTCAAAACGTTAAGTACAGAATGACTCGTGTTTGTTTATAGACGGATGAGTAGTTATTGAATTTGTGATGCAATAATTGGAATCCAGATTATCTTGCCATGTTTTTAAGTATAACTCTATTTGATGAATAGATTACAGCGTGTCTACCATCCCACCGTATGTCTGAAATATGATATATTAATAGTTTATATTTCGCGTGATATGTCACAAATAGAAATCATATCTACGTTGTTAGAGAGTTTCATTTAGCCAGTTTGTAGTTGATCAAAAAAGAAAATTTAATCATCTGATAGATCTACGTTGTTAGAAAGTTTTCAAATACGAGTAACCCACGTTGTTAGAAAGTTACAAAACACGAGTAACCCACGTTGTTAGAAAGTTGTAAAACACGAGTAACGCACATTGTTCATCAGCAAGGATACAAAGATAAGAAAATATAAAAGCCCTTCTTAGGCAAACGTAATAAAAATAACTAAATAAAAACATATTTAATAAATCCGGAAATTTAAAGGGTAAAATATTCTTTTCCAGTAGGGGTTGGAGGTGGGGCGGAGGTGGGCGAATGGTTAGGGCGTGTGCACTTTTTCGTAACGTCTGCCATTGAGTCAACAGGCTTGGTTTCGATTCCCCGGTTTTACGTGACAAGAAGTAGGGTAGCCTGTTAAACTTCGTGAGTTGTCGCCTGGTCCGCCGGTTTCGTCACACTCTTAAAGACCGAATAACCGCGAGCGAATTATCGAAATAAAATTTTAACAATGAATTAGTCCTGAATTGACCTGGTTTGTGTCGAGTGGGTGTTATACCTCCTCTCTCTCTCTCCCTCTCTCTCTCTCTGTCAGCTGTACCACGTCACATGACACAACAAGCTCGTGTTTTTTTCGGGTCTATATATAGTTCAATTATATTCAATAATTAGCTTGCGCATAGATGTCTTTAGCAGTGGAAGGCAACTGGAGAACTCAGAGAAGACCCTGCTCCATGTGACACCTTAAAGTACAAAGTTAAGGTGACCAATGCTTCACACCGACTGGGCTAATAAGGACGGGAGAACACGTGATCTGATAACAAAAGCGGAAGAACTTGAACATATTAAAAAATGACAATCCAATCGTGTTTAAACTGCACGCACTTACCCAAGATTATCTCCATTTATCACGAGGGGTTGTCACGGTTACCAGGCAATGTCGTAAGATGATATAAGGCATTACAAGATATCGTTAAATAAAATATGAATGGGATGTGAGTTTTATGGGCCTGTTAAGAAGTCGTGTGAGTAGTTAACGGTTTTAAATCATGTGTCAACAATCTCTTCAGAATAATTATAACCAAACAATCTGATTAAAATACTCATCTATATTTCGTTTCGTTTTTTATACTTTCATTGGCATACAGTACATGAACATCTGACAAGTTGTACTGGAAATCGTGTCAGTGGTTGTACGAGCGGCTTTTGGCCCTATGACGTCAGACATTGATTAATCAATCAGCGTTGGCGTTTCTAGTGGTTTACCGTAACTGACCGTTTCATTGGTTAATCCCTCACTTAAAGGGACACTAACATTCTTGCTGGCTTGGTAGCTCCAGAAAATAAAAAATACCCTTATTCTAAGTACTAGATGTTTAAATGTCCTACCTGTTGTGTAAATTATCCATTACAACCTATTTTACTTGTCCAGAGGGTTCGAAAATATTTTAAAATCCAAGTCACATTTGAAAAGGTTTACGTTAGACTTTTCAAATCAATTGGTTGAATTTTTCCAATTTTTTAAATTAGGTGTGTTAAAATGAAATTTATATCATCATTTAATTGGAATATTCTAAAATAATACGATTTGTTGACCAGAATGAAGATTGGAAAATATTTTTCAGTTACAACAAGAGTGTCATTGGGGCTTTAATATAAAAACTCTCCCAGATCTTAGTGTATTGAAGACAAGTAAAACGAAATTTAGAACTATAAAAAAACGAAACGAAGTAGGATCTGTGTTTAAGTCAAACTCACTACAGTACAGTTTCGAGCAGTATTTTTTCTTATCCATACTCGGAGCCACTGTGGCTAAGTGGGTTCGTTAGTCAGGAGGTCGCATGTTCGATCCTTACATTGACCGAGAAAGTTCATCAGTATCCCTTATTAGCAGAAAAATAGGGTGATAAACCCCTGAAAGTTGGAATTCAAGACCCCCTCCCCCCAAAAAAACCCAACAAAAACAAAAAAAAAGTCCCCCCCAAAAAAACACCCCCCCCCCAAAAAAAAAACAAAACAAAACAAAAAAACAAAACAAAGACGGAATTGCAACGGTGGGGACACGCGTACCCCACACCACACTGTATGGGCGTATTGTCTAATCCAGTTGGTTCAGAACAGTTAAACCTCCATTCTTGTTCATTTCAATTAGTCATGATGTATGTGTAACTTCTAGACACGAAATGAATAGAATACGTGTACGTGTTGTATGGGTTTATTTCTATTTTTGTATCAATCAGACCTTTGATTCCATGAATAATAGAACAAATTTCCGCTGAAATCTATTTCTGGTTGATAAGCTGGGAAAACTACACTGACCTATTGTATGTAACAACCGACCGGGGTGGAGGACGATCAGACCTCTGAGTCATAAAGGTGTTTGTGTGTGTGTGTGTGAGAATGAGAGAGAGAGAGAGAGAGAGAGAGAGAGAGAGAGAGCAATGTGGTTTAACATCCACTCAACACTCACTTATTCATTTCGGGACTAACATATGGGTCAATTTCATTTCAATAATTCGCTAGCTCGTAGGGGTTTTTAGCAGCGGAAGGAAACCGGAGGACCCGGAGAAAACCCACAACCGGAGTCATGAAGATACTGGATGGCCCAATCACTAAGAACCCGTGAACTTGATGCCTTAGCGACATTTACTTCAGGGTTTAACGTGTTAATAAACTTGAGGGCGGAAAAAATAAATTAATAAGATTGTCTGCGTATCATTAAAGGGGGGGGGGTCACGGTGGCTAAGTGGATAAGGCGCTGGTTCGCTAGCCTGGAGGTCGGGTGTTCGATCCCTGCATTGGCCGGAATAGTTCATCTCGATTTTCCGGCGTGATTTCCCCTTGTCAGTGATGCAGAAGGAGGGCCTGACAAGGACAGCTGCCTAGTCGTTCGGATGGGACGAAAAACCATGGTCCCGTTGGAGTGCACGTAAAAGATCCTTTGGCAGTTGGAATTCGATATAATAGTGGGCCGTAACGCCGCTGCCCGGGCAAAAAATTTCCCTCATAGCACACTGTATGGCGTGTGCCCGTCTTCCATTAGCCCAGGTTAGGTGCAAAAGAGTAGGACGTTAAACCCCATTTCATTTCATTTCATTTCGTATCATTAAAGAATTTTAACCATCGTTTTCTAGACGACTTTCATCAAAGCGTAAGTACCAAATTCTAACAAGCTTACAATGAATTTCAAATATCTATATAGATAAGATGCATGGAAAACTGAAATGAAAAAAACACCCACTACAACTGTTAAATTTGAAAAAAAAGTACAGCCTTTACTGACAGTAAACACGCAAGGGTGGTGTTCTAGAGGCTCAGTTAACACGCAAGGGTGGTTTTCTTGAGGCTGGAGAGAATTTAAAACTAAACCGTATAACTAATTTAGTTCATTATCAATCTCAATTTGTGTAAACAGCTTTGTTTGTGACATTTTGGTGGAGTTTATTCATCGTGGTCTAAAAAAGTTCAGCAGAAAAAAGACCCTTTTCGCAAAAATGCCAAATTGTGGCAACCCTCCTGAATTTTGACGTTAGAATTCTGAAATAAATCGCGGATCATCTTTTTGTCTTTTCTAAGTTTTACTTTTCTACTGTGACGGCAAGTATTTTCCCGACTTTTTCAAAAATTTCACATTGAGTCATACTTGGCGAAATATTCAAAATGGCGACGCTGCGCCATTTTTGGTGTGAAAATTATAATATCCGCTGGTGATGAGTTTGGACCCAATTGGAAACACATGGCACATGGTACAGTTCAATCGCGAGAAAAGTTCAAATATGAAACCCACTACATGGTAGCGTGTAATAGAGTTATATGGTACCATGGTATATATCCGTGTAATGGAGTTATGGTACTATATATACGTGTTTTGGTATCAGGGTATATATACGTTATGGTACCATGGTATATATACGTGTAATAGCGTTATGGTACCATGGTATATATGCGTGTAATAGTGTTATGGTACCATGGTATATATAGGTGTAACCGAGTTATAGAATCATTGACCCTATTAAGGATTAATAAATTAATACGTTAACTCTCTAATCAGTTTAATATTTGTTATTAGTATTTCAAGGTTGATTATAAAACGTGAGGCGGGGTTAGCCAGGTCACACTATACTTTGATTAATTATCCATTAAAGTATTCTTTATCCGGCCATGATATACAGTGTAGCTTATAATGTAGACAATTGGTCTATCTTCTGGATTTTATTTTTAGTTAAAGGGACATTTCCGATTAGAAGAGAGTCACGAAAATAAAAGTCGGAGTACATATAAAATATAAACGCCAAAGTATGGAAGAATGGTGTATTGACCTTGTCTCAAAATTTCGGCTCAAAACATTGAGTCGTTTGGACGTGAACTTCAAAAATGCTTATCCGGACACGTAACCCTTTTAAGATTTTAGGTAAATTTTTTCGTTGGTGACCTGATGATTGATTCTCGTTCCTTGAAAGGTCTATATAGTGAATGGCCCATGTGCTGTATTTGATAGCGAAAGACAAATTTCAACTACACACTATTTTTATTTAAAACTAAGCCTGGTTTCACGTAGACACCACATAATACAGTTTGGGACACTGTTCTCAATTTCCAGAAGACTGACATGTTTAAGTTGTTTGAAAATGTATCACAAATACTAAGTTAGTTGCTCTGCCGTTTGGAAGGGGATTTTAACACAAAATTAAGCAGTTATATTCTTCAAAAAATTATCGGGATTGACCCTTTAAGATTTCGCGAAACTGGGTCCAGGTGCGTTAACGGCGCATAACTCTGGCAAGCCCGTACCATGCGCCCAATGTTACCTCCAAATCGTAGGAAATATTGGAACACGAAGGGAATGAAATATTATCATTTAATAATGAGCTGGATCTATAATCTATGTCTTCTGTTATTGTTTACAGTTATCATCCGTATCTGTTAGGTTTGGGTCATTAGACCATCTTTATCTTATGACGTAACACACAGTAATATTTACATGGTCAATATCATGTGGCCGGAGTTATCAAGTATGTAGTTCAATACACACAATGAGAAGGGTTCGCTGGTAGTCCACGGGTGCACTAGTCCGCCGCTTTAAGAAATACCACAAATATGGGTATCAATAAACGTACCCCCCCCCTCTTGTCTACCAAAACATCAACAGCTACAGCAAACTTATCTCCACTATGCATTCAACATATACCACAACATTACCAAACTTCAAGGGCACAGTAGAATTGAAAGGAAACGACGTCATCCACTGGAGCCCAGACACAGCCAGAAAGATCATCAATCACTGGATGGGCAATTTAAACTATATTTAGAATGGTTTGTACACAATAAATTACCCACGGGACGCCCAATAATAGCAGACTGTGACAACGAATCATAGAACGTCTCACAATATAGACCATTTTTTATTGTCCCTAGCATGTCAACACGCTTTCTATCTTAGAGACACCAGCGACTTTATTCACAAAATCAAACAGTTAAGAGTCCCTGAGCTTATCATTTTAATATCCATAGACGTACAGAGCATGTACACGGATATCGATAACAAGACAGGTATTCAAGCTGTTAGGAAAGCATTTCTTAGGAACCCCCACGCATCCAGGTCAGACGAAGAAATTCTTATATTACTCGACATTATGTCTGAGGAGGATTGACTTGACATTCAACAACCAAGTACATGTATGGCGGAGTTGGAAAAGAAAGTTTTGCCATTGCTCATTAAAGCCAGATTTCTATGGACGTTTTTTAGATTACGTTTTCATAGTCTAGATGAATTTGGGGCTTTTTTCAACATTCTAAACAATCATCATCCATCTGTCAAATTAACAGCAAATGTAAGTCATAACAGCATAGATTTTCTTAATGTCACCGTTTTTAAAAGTAGCAACTCCATTAACACTGGCAAACAGGAAACTAAGGTATTTTTCAAAGGAAGGAACAGCATGCAGTCAGCAGTTAAAACCAAAAACTGTGGCCACCCCAGATGTCAAACATGCAAAATCATACATATATCCGACCATTTCCACAACAAAACATCTGGCACACAATGCCCAATATTAGACCAACTTTCATGCAGTAGTTCAGACATTCTTTATCTAATTTCATGCAGAAAATGTGGTAAACAATACGTAGGAGAGACTCCTAATGTGACTGGCTCTCCTTTGAGAGCCTCAAATATATTCTTTTTATTTTCAGAAACAAAAATACCAGAAGCACCATCCGAGGAAGACCATCGAAGCCACCAACTCAGTAAAGCAACGGAATCAACTTTGTATATAAATCTAATGTATTATATGTATTTGTAATAAAACTAGAAAAGATCACGAACTAATTTTTCATCATCCTAGGTCAGTGCTTATGTGGAGATTTAACCTCTCCCCCAAATTCTTATAACCCTAACTATTATAATAGATATCGATGGACTAGTGAACCCGCGGACAGATAGAGACAGAGAGAAATGGGGTTTATCGTCCACTCGACACAAACTAGGTCATTTTGGGACTGACATATGGTTTTATTTTTATTTCAATAATTCGCTTGCGCGTAGGGGTCCTTAGCAGTGGGAGGAAACCGGAGTGCTCGGAGGAAACCCACGAGGTTGAGAAGGCACCACTATATCCATGCCACATACGCTCACACCAGGGATCGAAACCACAGCCGCAAGCCAGGGGTGACCGGCCAGCTAGAGGTCGAAGCACGGCACTCTAGTCCACTAGGCCGCCCCAACCCCCCGAACCCGCGGACATTTCCCCACATAATATCTATCATAAACCAATCTGATTAAAACACAGATCATATTTCGTTTCGTTTCATAGTTCAAAATTTCATTTTGTTTGTCTTCACAACACTAGGATCTGGAAGAGTTGTTATATAACAGGCGTTCCAGTTGATGTGAGGAATTGGCCAATCCAACGGTATGTTACGGTCAGTTCTTGGTGCGCTCTGCATGGATCTGTGGGTAAACCCCTAGACACGTCAACGATGATTGATTAGTTAATGTCTGGCGTCTTAGGATCAAAAGACGCCCGTATGACCCCTGACGCGATATCCCAGTACAAGCGTAAGATCTTCAGGTAGTGTAGGCTATCGCAGTATAATAAAACGAAACGAAATATATATATATGTATTTGAAATATAGTTTGAGAGACGTTTTAAATTATAAAGCACTTTGTCACATAGAAATCAACCTTTCTTTAATGTCGTATTCCATTTATTGCAAGTTCAAAATGTAAACGGGGCCTGGTGATACCGATGCGTCATTTCCGCAGTGACGTTTGCGCCATTTTCACCACCATGTTTTCGCCAATAATCAAAAGTGGCGTTTTTGTATCATGATCATTGTATTTTCTAATTGGTAAATTTCCAGTTTCCATATCTTTCGTATTCAATCCAACGTACCCGATAAGAGGCAATGCTTGTCAATTTGTTTACCGGAAAGGGGGTTTGTATTCAAATGCAAGTCCATGGGATTTTTGTGTCGGAATCGAGGTGTATTCGATCTTGCGCCGTGCAACCTGAAATGACCATCACTGCGCATCTGACTGTAAACAAATCATCCCCTAATACTGTTATCATTCGACAACTTCTGCACACACTTCAAAAGACCTTGGTGGTTTCTCTTTGTCAGTTGTGTGGGATGGGGGGTCTGACAACGGAAAGCTGTCTAGTTGTTCGGATGGAACGAAAAAACTAGGTCCCGTGTACACATTGGCATGCACGTAAAAAACCCTTTGGCAGTTGGAATTCGATATAAGAGTACGTCGTAGAGTCAGGAGATGTATACCGTGTTTGTTAACGAGAATTGGGGGTTAGGTTTAAGAATTTGGGGGGAGCTTAAGTCCTGGCAAAATTCCCCTCATATCACATATGGCGTAAGTCCGTCTTCATTAGCCAAGATTAGGAGCAGGACAGTAGAACGTTAAACCCCATTTCATTTCATTTCAAAAGATCTTCTGACACTGTTACATATAATAGTATATTTCTGTCAGGAATCGATTTTATATAAGCTGATAATGATTGTTATCGTATCCTATATTCATTATATAAATTTTGTAAATTTAAATGAATAAAATATTGTTTAAATAAATATTTCAATACCGCGTTGTGTTTTAATGACGTCAACATGCCAGAATATAGGTGAAGCAGATCGCGAGGAATATTCTGGGTAGAGTAACACACTATCATTAAATTTCAACCACATGTAATACGCATAACATGTTTCTAATTACGGAGGTTTATTGTCTCTTCTTGCAATGATTGAAGCGATTCCGTGTCATTCAGTGTGGGGAAGCAAATAAACCTGTCCTTACTGTAATGATCTACTGACGGATAACCCCGTCGTTACGCCTGCGCTATATTTCTAAGCTGTTTCCACCCAATATTAAAATACAATTTCCTATAAAAATAGGTTAGTCACGATTTGATTTAATTGTCTTTATGAATCATGACATGGAATTGATTACAATTATGCTACTTGTTTGAATTTTAATATATCTCATGCAAACATTCATTATTGCCTAGTTGGACGTCAAAAAACAAATTATTTTATTCCATCATTGCCTCAGAATATGAACGACTGGATGCAAGTTTAATTTGCTTATTTATGAAGATATTATTGACATCAAGGTGGATCAAAGTATTTTAAGACCTGGAAGTTATTTGCTCTTTAAACACTAATTCAAGGTCGTACATCGTTTGATCGTCAATCAAATTATCAGACTGTTTCAAGCTCAGATCTAAATATTAAAGCCACTTGAAGATTTGGTCATTGTCAAAATTTGGTCATGGTCAAAGGATGTAAACTGGGTTTGTTGACGAGAATTGTGGGCTAGATTTAAGAATCTGGGAGAGAGGTTAAGTACCCATTAACCCCTGACCTAGGATGATGAAAATTTGGTTTGTGATATGTCATAGTTTACAAATATAAATGCAATACATTAGATTTATATAAAAGTTGGTCTCGCTGGGTTTTTTGTGTTGATGGCGCTGATGGTCTTCCTCCGGGGTCCCTTGTGATATTCTACTTTTGCGCCGTCGTGTGAGAGCCACATTAGCGTGTTTCCTACTAAGAATTGGATTTTCTAAAAATGAATGAATTTTTTCCACTATCCCGGGGTTAGGATTAGATATTCTTATTGCCACTTGATTTTATTTACTAAGGGTTAGGCCAGGGCCGGGGTTTGAGATAGTATTTGCTTTGGATTAGGTTGAGGGCTGGTGTTATTCTTGGAGATCAGTATAGTGATTTTGGATGCACTTGCTGAGCTGTTGCGCTAAATGGGACTACAAAAGGAGATATTGGACTAGCCGTATGAATATTCAAACTAGGGTGGGGTGGGATGGCTGTCATCCAGATTCTTTTAATAGCCTAAACGTTTAAATTTCTTCTGTAGTTTTTACACCCCCGTGTACACTAAATATCGGTTTAAGGGGCGGGTCTGGTGGTTAACATGTTCGCGTTAGATTCCCTGCCGATACATAACTTAGAATACAGTCAGTTTTCTCCCACTACTACGACGGATACGCGCAGGTGAATTACTGAAATTAAATTGAACCGTTAGTTTGTATCGAATGAACGTTTAACACCCCACCCCCTTAGCTCGCACTCTCTCTCTGTGTCTCTCAGCGACATTGGCGTTTAAGTGGATATTGGTCAAAGAATTGGTTATACTGAAATCAACATCAATAATAATAATAATAATAATCTATGTAAGTTGCATTGACCTTGAGAACTAACCTTGAATTTATTTACATTTGATTAATTATGTTGCTGTTTATCCAGCCATGCTAACTAATTAATTAATAATTACTGCATGGAAATAAATTAATCTCTTTCACATGATTTCAGTAATCCTCTTGTCAGGGGTTAATGGAGTACCCCAATGATCCTGTGAATGGTGACTGGTAAAAAAAAACACCTGACGTTTGATTCAATCTAATGAAAAAAATTGGAATGGCGTTTAACGTTTTACTGCTCTGCACCAAAGACGATCATTCGCCATACAGTGTGATACGAGAGACATTTTGTTTCAATTCTTATTTTGTGAAATGAAATGAAATGGGGATTGACGTCCAACTGTTCTGCTTCGAGTGGGCTTATGAAGAAGGGCAACTGCCATGCTGTGTGCTATGAGAGATATTTTGCCCGGATAGCGGCGCTATGGCTTACTCTTTTTTTCGGATTCGACTGGTCAAGGTTTGTTATATGCACAAACAATTATCTACCCGGACCTCGGTTGATTTTCATTCGTCCATGTGAATTTCTAGACTCCCATTCATATTGACAAAGAAAGAGAGATGCTGGTCATATTGAGTGATAGACGGGTCGCGTAATTTGGGTCCGGGTATTCTTTTCGCGTGGTCCTTTATGTATTCTTTAGAAAAAATCATCCAAATCATCCTCGGACACATACGAATTCGTTGTCGTTGTCGAAGGTAGTTCACATAGGAAATCCCATTTGTGCCCTTAGTCCATCCATTTACATGTAGACAAACACTGTCTGTATTGCCTGGTCCTCCGATGTCCGTTTGACAACTTTGATTCCACCGAAACGATAGGGGGGGGGGGGTCGGTCTCAACGGCTACTTCGACAGTTTTAGGCACCCTTGGCCCATTTGTATCCCTTTGGTTAGAAAAAATTAACGATGCCTGTCGAGAGTCACTTTTCCTAACCAGAAATTCTTGACGACGCCGTTGATCACGTTCTTTCTTTGCTGAAGAACGATGCTTCTTCATCGGATTACGAAGAGTAGAATTGCTCCACATAAAACGTATTTCTTTGGTAACGTAATCCTGTCTCAGACTCAAAGTTACTGGTAACGTGTCCATGATACCGGATGACGACCAAGGCTGCTGCTGGAATACAGCGTTCCATATCCATGCGATTGTTACATAAATCGCCGAGAGAGTTACTATACTCTATCCGGCATCGCCACACTAATTGCCTAAGTGCTGTTTTGTGGGTTTAATCTCACTGTGCCACCTTATCAACTGGTGTTATAGGGTAGTGGCGTGAAAGTTTAAGTAAACAAAGGATTATAGACTGTATCTTTATTATAAATAGTACTATTCACTTAGTTAAGATTTAATTATTTTAATGATTAAAATTTATAAGTTAAATCCATTAGCGAGCATCTGAAATATTATTCACCCACCTTTCATAAATCAATCAAATATATGAATATAAACTCACTATCATTATGTAAGGATAGTTGTCACCCCCAATTACATTATATCTTTAAAAATGGCCAAAATTCTCAGATTATGTTACTGAACAATGGGTAAAAAGCGATGGAAGGGCTATGTAGAATCACTTCAACACTGATGGTTCACGGACAACTAATCACTTTGTGGGATGGCACAGTAAAGTTAAAAAGACCGGAACAAGCCACCCAAATATATTTAAATTTATTAACATTGTGTCGAAAGAGCAGACCTTTACTGAAAATATAATAAATAGGTCGATCAGTTGGATAATGGGGGACGATTACTCCATAATAGGCGAAAATATATAAAAGCAGAAGAATCTATAAATGATCTAGAACTCAAACTGTTAAATGGAGTAAAAAGTGCAATTGAATATATTGACAACATATCACATTCTGTAGTGTTATGATTCATGTTTGATACATGTATTTGTTGTTACTTTTATGTAATTTATTGTAAATAAAGTTGTTAATCAGTTTAAACCTAGTAGTTTTAAAAAGCGGACTATACTTTTAACACCATTGTATTCGATAATCCCCTTGCTTAATTAATCCCCCCATGAGAACAATAGCAGGTGGCACAGTGAGATGTCCCCGTTTTATGGGGGTTGTAGCTTATTCTCTCTCTCTCTCTCTCTTTCTCCCTCTCTCTCTCTCCTGGGGGGTTGGATGGCCGAATGGTTAGTATGAGTCAGCTGGCGTGGTTTCAAATCCTCGGTTGTACGTGGCAAGGAGGAGGGTCGCCTGTCCAACCTCGTGGGTTTTCTCCGGGTACTCCAGTTTCCTCCCACTACTAAAGGCCCCTATGCGGAAGCGAATCATTGAAATAAAATTAAACCATATGTTAGTTCCGAAATGACGTAGTTTGTGACGAGTAGACGTTAAACCCCATTTCTCTCTCTCTCTCTCTCCCCCTCTCTCTCCTGTTTTTTGAATTAATTGTTTATTCGTGGTTTCTGAGTATATCTTGACCGTGTATTTGTTGTTGTGTATTTTATGTGTGGTATAGCCCCCCCCCCCGCATTTACCATTAAGTTGATTCAAAACCTGAATAATTCACGATTATCAACAAATTACAACATGAAATCAATTCTATACACAGTAATAGAATAATTATTCTTAATATCATTTTCCCTTAAATTATAAATATTTCATTTAAAACATGTCTTTATGATTAATGAGATACAGATTACGAAATTCAAGTTTAACTATTGGTGTAAGATAGAGGATTTGTTGATCTGGTAGTGTTAATGGGTGTATTAGAGACAATTACTTTGTGATTAAACATACATTATGCAAAATATGCCTATAATTCTGGGCCTTCCTTTAGGCCTGAAATGTTACATACATAATTAATAAGACATTTATGAACAAACCAAGACCAAAGTTAACTCTCGATGGCATCGGATACTTTTTTTTAACCAGATCAAAACGGTTCGCCATTTGAAAATTTAATTTAAAAATGGCTTAGTCTCGAATATAGCAGTAACCGGGGGCCTATTTCACGAAATTTTAACTAAGATAAGATCCCAATTTTAGTAATTTGATTGGATAATATTAGATTGATTTTAGTGCTTAGCCAATCAAAATTGAAGTATCTACTAAAATTGAATTTTATCTTAAGTTAAAATTTCGTGAAATAGGGCCCTGGTTACCAGTGTGCACAGATCTTGTCAAGACTACAATCCGTGATAATTTGGCTCAGCTCAAAATGAAGTACTTTGAATGGAACTTTCAATTTTTTCATTTTCCATTATCTATTTTTGGTCCAGTATAACAAGAACGGTCAGGGGCCTTATTCACAAAATTTTAACTAAGATAAAATCCAAATTTTAGTTATATGATTGGATAATATTAGATTGATTTTAGTGCTAAGCCAATCAAAACTGAAGTATCTACTAAAATTTGGATTTTATCTTAAGTTAAGATTTCGTGAATCAAGGCCCAGATCTTTATCTAAATCTCGCATAATGTATCTATAAGGTCGCCTACTTATCCTGTATGTTTGTATCCAAATATCGTAACAATCTGATTAAAACACAGATCCTATTTCTTTTCGTTTTTTTTTATAGTTCAAAATTTTGTTTAACTTGTCTACACCACACTAGGATCTGGAGGAGTTGTTGTATTACCGGTGTTTTGGTTGAAGTTAGGGATTAGCCAATAAAACAGTCTGTCACGGCGATCCTCTGGGCTTGCCATGCATGGAATTGTTGGTAAACAACTAGAAACGTCAACGCTGATGGACCAATGTCTGACGTCACAGGGTCAAAAGCCACTCGTTTGACCCTTGATGCGACCTTCTAGTACAACTTGTTAAATCTTCGTGTAGTAGCGGCCATCGAAAGTAAAATAAAAAACGAAATATAGATCTGTATTTTAATCATAGGCGTACGAGCTGGGGGGGGGGGGGGTGGCGGCCGCCCCCCATTTTGGGCACCAAATGCTGGGAAAATTTGGACGCCCACAATTGTACTTGGTAAAAGTATTGTGTTCTTGAATGTGTCCCATTTAACAGCGAATTTAAATTCAGAGTATCTATCGCTAGGCAATTAAACAGAAATCTTAAGACTCGAACCCTCTATTGTTTGGAGTACAGTAAGCCACGACTAACTACATTTTTGGGGTACCAACCACCACCGTCCCCCACCCCCAGTCAAAAATTTCCCAATACGCCTATGATTTTAATCAGATCGACCACACAGAATATTATACCCAGACTACTATACACGGTATTGTGCCGGATACATCATACGAAACTACCACTCGGAATAGTATACCAGGCGCCAAGTTCAGAAATTTAAGTCAATTCTTAACTTAAAGCTGAGAATGCTTTGTGAACTCGGAGCCAGATACATCATACGAAATGGCCATACGGGATATTATGTCAGATACGTCATACGAAACAGCCACACGGAATATTATGCTAGATACATCATACGAAACTACCGTTCAGACTATCATACTTATTTTAATGTGATCCCTGGAACATTACAGGGTTGAAATCGATATGATGTGAAAAAGAAAACAAATTGATGATTATGTCTCCCAAGTCACTCCGTGGGTGGTAAATCTAGATAATTTGTATCCTTATCAGTTTGCCTTCTTTAATACAAAATTAAATTCGTGTATTCTTTTTCTTTGATGTAGATATGTTTTTTACGTAATTTCATATGAACAGAAAGATTACCACTGCGACAAACGACATAACGTTTTTGGATGGGTCTTATATCTAGTTGGGAAATATCGTGGTAGACGCATTACGTGGGTTAAATAACTTCATGCTTTTAGCACTAGAATAACCCAGTTTCTAACAAAAATAAGAGATTTGTGCATGTGATGAATTTCAGCAAAATATATTTAGAGTGAGCACAGTATCATACGGTCTGTCATTGAGTAAAATGGCGTGGTTTCGATTCCCCTGGTCCTCCGGTTTCCTTCCAATGTTAAAGACCCCTACGCGCAAGCGGATTATTGAAATAAAACTCAACCATATGTTAGTCCCGAATTGACCTGGTTTGTGTCGAGTGGACGTTACCCCCCCCCCCCCCATCTCTCTCCCTAGTAATACTGGCGCTTGTTTTATCTGGTGTTCATTCATCGTTCAGTTTCATTCATAATAATCAATCAATAAGATATCAATAATTTATGATATTTTCAGCTGATTTCATTACCGCTTCTGATCTCGCCATCTTTCAGATAAAATTAATAGTTTAAATTTGTGAATGTTCGGCAAACCAGATTAAACGTTTTAGAACTCATAAAATAATCATCACCGACAATTATTCTTAATTCGTTGGAGGATTTATGTACAAAATTACAATTATTTGATAATGGGGGGTGTTTACTGTCTGAGCAGACTAGTTTGGGTGGTCGGAAATTTCTGCTGCCTAGAGTTCTTTTACGTATACAAGGAATCTCGGATGGTTCGTCCCCTCCGAAGAGTCAGTGTTCCTTGCCACACCTTCCGTACTGCATCGGAGTGATTGAATGGTCAGGGTGTGCGCGCTGTTTTGTAAAGTCTGGCGTCGTTTCCATTCCCCGGTTGTAAGAAACAAGGAGTTGGGTCGCCTGTTTAACCTCGCGGGCTTTTCCTTGTCCTTAGGTTTCCTTCCACTGATAAAAACCCTACGTGCAAGCGGATTATTGAAATAAAATTAATTATGTTTGTCCCGAAATGACCTGGTTTGTTTCGACTGGACGTTAAACCCCATTTCTCCCCCCCCCCTCTCTCAATGACAGGCCTTATGATACAGAGCGCACATGCTATCCATTCGACCATCAATACCCCATGGTCCTTGGAACTAATCCAACAAAGGTTGGGTAAATGATACAGATCAGAATGTAATTATCTGCAGTGACCAACCTATATACAATCAAACCATTGTATCTAACATGACGTGCCATGTGTTGTCGTGACAGTGGTCGTGATTAGGTACTTTCTAATACCATAAGCTTGTAATTATAATGCAAAAAAGATCAGAATATTTTAATTCTTAAACTTTTCTTCCTAGGTCGCTTATTTGAATATTCGGACTTACTTCGAGTTCTATCCCGCTGGGGGATCACGTGGCTAAGGCGCTGGCTCGCTAGTCTGGAGGTCGGGTGTTCAGTCCCTGAATTGGCCTGGAAAACTCTGAACCATCGTTCTCGTATTTTGGGGATCGAAAATGTGCTTATATGGACTTTCGAGAATATATTAAAATATAAAGTACTGAATATATGTTTCACTGCCATTTTTCTGGTTTACGAGCTACGGCTGCTAGAAAACGAGTAAATAACAAACAGAATGAAGCCTGTCATTGAGTCAACTGGCGTGGTTTCGAATCCCCGGTTGTACGTGACAACGAGTAGGGTCATTTGTCCAACCTCGTGGGTTTTATTCGAGTCCTCCGATTTCCTCCCACTGCTAAAGACCCCTTCGCGCAAGCGAATTATTGACATAAAGTTAAAAATAGGTTAGTCCCGAAATTACCTAGTTTGTGGACTTTAAACTCCATTTCTCTCTCAAATCGTGTTTTTCGTGGTTGGTTCTTTTGGGGAACAGCGCCAGGTCAGGTCTTTCGGATTTGATTAAAACGCGATATCGAACCATGTTCCTGAAGCCACACCAGCGAGTTTTAAAACATCTAGACGTTACTAGACTGGTCTGCGATTCTACGTTATCCTCCTTTGCCACCGAGGCTGTGACACAAACACACTCAAATCAAACATGGCGACCTCCACGAAATCAGTGACATTGAACTGTGAAACTCGATTGTCACAGGCAGACATTTTAGTATTCGCGATGAGCGAGGTATTTTATTGTATCGAAATATGCAGAGTAGTGCGTGAAGTACGTCCAAGCCTTCTATTGAAAATGAGGTTTAGCGGCAACCTTGTTGGAAGTCGATGGAAACTCCGGGTGAATTTCAGGTATAGTTAAGATTTCGCAACACATGACCCTGGTTCCCATTGTCGTGTGATTCGTGATGGTGGGAACCAAACATAAGAAATGGCCTTGGACGTTAAGTACGATACTGACACAAGACGCCACAAAGGATTCAAGAAAACCATATAAATATTGCCTTTTAGTTTACTAATTATCATTGGTGCTTGATAACAACAAGAGGATACTAGTTGAAACGTCGTGCTATATGTGTATAAACCAGTGATTGGTATTTCCATAAAAAATGTGTTGTTTTGTCCTACAAGCAAGCCGTTATACAATACGTGGACGTTGTTTGGTAGTATAATATTCACGTGTTTAGTATAAATACCACCACCCACGAGGCAACGTGTATTATGAAAACACGAGACATGCATCTAGCAACTAGTCCCATGTGTGTTCCAACTGATTACATTTAATTAACAACAGAAAACTATAAACAGCTGCTTTAAGTTTAAGTCATTTTTTGAAGCGACCGCGGAAGGATACATCACGTGATATTCAACCTGGTCGACGTATTCATGACCGACAAGTAAACTTGATTTGGATTTGACAGCATGTTTTGTTTCCTTTCATGAGGGAGTGGTTATTATGGAACAACGTGTAATCGTGCGGGTGATACTAGGTCCCGTGTACACGTTTGCGATCGCGTGAATGAAACCTAAAGTGGGTCGTGGTGTCGATTTCTTGACCAAATTTCCATAATCATTCGCCCGGAGAACGCTAGATCGGAGACGGTCCTACGCAAATTGTGACGTCATATGTGAATTGTAGGTTAGGGTAAGGGTTAGGCTTGATCGTGGGTTAGGGTTAGGGCTAGCCCTGTTTATATCTCGGGACTTTGACCAAATCTACAGGTCCTAGCCCTTACCCTAACCCTAACCCACAATCTATATATGACGTCATATGTGCTAAAATGCGTAGGACCGTCGCCGATCTAGCGATCTCCCATTCGCCCAGTAGGTGCTGAATTCAGTCGTTTAGAAATGACTATAAAAAGAAGATAAATATGATACAAACACAAGACTTCTGGAAAGACACGTGAATGCGACCTGGTATTATTTTTATCACGTTTTGATCACCGTGAACAATAAATACCACTACCCAGGAGGTAACTTCTCGAATAAATCTTATAACCCAGTTTTAAGACAACTGTCATACTGTCACGTGATATAAAAATAAAACCCATTAATTACCTCAGAGATTTGTGTTTAAAATAAAAAAAATGACGGCAGATCACGAAAGAAATGAGAGAGGGGGCGAGAGAGATAAACACAGAGACAGAGAGAGAGAATTTAACGTCCAATCGACATAAACTAGGCATTTTCGGGTCTAACACACAATTCGCTTGCATGTAGGGATCTTTATCAGTTGGGTGGAAACCATAGGATCCATAAAAACAAAACACGAGAAAGAGAGGGGACAATAACTCACACGGCTTAAATACTTTTAGGGGAGGGAATGAATCCCGGACCACCTTGTTAGTGAGGTCAGCACCTTACTCTAGAGAGTGCAATGAAACATTATAGTCGACATAATTGTTATTCGATAAGTATGTGTTAAATTGAATAATAAAACAATATCCGAACAACAAGAATTCCTGGCCACTGCACCAATTAAAGAAAGAAATCACTTTGAAAATCCCGTGGAATTGCGTTTTCCCATTGCGTTTAGGGTTAATGTCGGCCGCTATACACAGTTTGTTCCAGAGAGTATAGGGCTGGTGATGTTGGCCTCTACACCAGGGTCGTTCCGGGGAGTATAGGGTTAACGATATCGTCCGTTATATGAAGGTTGTCCCCAAGGAGTACAGGGCTGGCTTTGTTAGCCTCTACACTAGGGTTGTCCCAGGGAGTATACATGTATGGTTAGTGATATCGTCCGTTATACATCGTTCTTTATAAGAAGGTTGTCCCCAGGGAGTATAGTGCTGGTCATGTTGGCCTCTACACTAGGGTTTCGTGATTATGGCAGCTATACGAGGGATGCCTCAAGGAGTATCACTAGATTTACAACATCTGGACAATACTAGATTACTTCACAATTTTCGAACTTATAGCTATAGGTTATCTGCAGACACGTGAGCAGTAGCGTCCAATCAGAGTTTGTGACATAGCGACCTCCAAGGAAACCTTTGACATTGAACGAACCTTGGATTTTGCAACTCGATTATCACAGGTAGACATTTTAGTTGAAAAGCGTGAGACTCGGTATTCACGATGATCGATGAATCTGATAGACTCACAAGCTGAGTGAATACCCAATCGAAATTAGGGCTGACATATGCGGGGTATTACGTGAAGGCTTTGATAAGATGCAGATGAATGGGTATAGTGTTGGTTATGTTGGATCGCACAGTAGGATCGTTTAAATACCCCCTCCGGTTGGATAGGTAATATACACCAATCATGTTCACCAACCAATTTTTAAGAGTATAAAACTTGTTTATAAAAATCCAAAATTTACCCCACGTTCACATGTACCCATATTGATTATAGTGTTAAAATATTTAATTACGAAAACAAAATATCCCAGTCGGAGGAGAAAAAGGTCCATCGAAATATCCACGGTCTGGACAATTCCCAACATAACCAGTTTTCAGTAGCCCCGCAATCGGAATAAAATACAAATCTATTTTTCGTTTCATTTTTTTAAACTTCCGATGGCCAACTCTACCAGCGGCTTTTGACCCCATGACATCAGACATTTGATTTACCAATCAGCATTGATGTTTCTAGTTGATTACCCACAGTTCGTGCAAAACACACCTAAAGCTCCCCGTAACATACTGTTTCATTGGCTAATCTCTCACATCCGCCAGAACACGTCAATGATAACAACTATTCTAGATCCCGGTGTAGTAAAGACTAAAGTAAAACAAAATTTTGAAGTATAAAAATCGAAACGAAATAGGATCTGTGTCTACAGATTGGCAGCCTTGTTGGTCCAGTAATATAGTGCGATAATACCCATTTCATTTCTTTTCGAACAAACAAGATAGCGACTATGTCATGTTATTCATTTTATTGTTTACGTTATTGCATACAAAAATAAACAAATGTAATATAGAAGTTATATGTATGTATATCACAACACCCGACATGTTTGGAAGGAATGGAACACGTGAAAGCACGCGACACCATGTACAATTGTGAATGATAAAAGCGAGATAACGATAAAGAAACTTGTAAAACCATTTTTGACCAAGTTCATCTTAGATGTCCTACCATTTATTTACAGAGCAAATTGTGTGTGGGTTTCATTCACATAGTAGACAAGCAAACGTTCAGATTAAGCAGGAGTTACGTAATTGGAAGTGCTATAGCCGGAAATGCCCCAACCGGAAGTGCCCCAACCGGATGTAATATTAAAATAACAATCACATAGTTAATGTGCCTAAACTAGGTAATTTTGGCAAGCATTTCATACTGGTTGAAAAAGAAACTATAAACAAACATTTAAATAATTAAATTAAAAAAATATAAATAGAATTGTTGAATAATATGGTAGTTCATTATCAAATCGTGAAAAAACTAGTATTCATATCGAATTTATTTCACAATAACAAATTTTTCGTTTGGTGTTCCGTCTTCAATAGCAAAACCGGAGCTCTAATTTAACACATTAAATCCCTTTTATTTCATTTCAATTCGATATAAAGCGTAACATAGAATTACGATCGAGTAAAACAAGGATCAGTTTACGCCAATTTGTGTTCAAAATTTAATAATCTGAAGTTTTCAAATACACAGAATAAAATGTCATGATTTGAGGTTTCAGTTTCGTAAAAATAATATAAGCTCTTAAAATTATGATATGTTTGCCAAGACCGATCGATCATTGATACAAATTATAAACAATGTCAAAAACAACAAGGCTATAGATCATCCATTATCCGACTAGTAATGAGGGTGAATGTCATCAGCTTATTATATCTAAATACTACAACTTCCTGCTCATGTATCATCCTAGAAAACCAGTAACACTGCTGATCAACAATAATATCAGTAACAGTGCTAATATACCGGGACTGGGCTGGGCTGGGGAGGGGGCTGCATACTAAAATTCTTCGGGGTGGACTAACCGACCGCGTAGGGGTCTATTGAAGTGTGTGGGGGGGGGGGGGACCAACGGCGATGGACAGGCGACCCAACTCCTTGTCACGTACAACTGAGGAATCGAAACCACACCAGTTGACTCAATGACAGACCTTATGATACAACGCGCACGTTTTTGTCACTATTTAATTTGTAAACAATGTTATTTTTTTTCTGTTACTAGACAGCTTTGTGTTGTTATTTGTCCGTCCTGACATAGAATCCTATAGCCACGCCAGGCTATTTGATTGTTGGTTCTCTTGCCCACGCACAAATATTATCACTATCAATTTAGATTGAATTTCCATGTAAACTGGAATGGATACGACTGATAAAAAGAAATTTGTGATCCCGAATGCGATTTAATGTCCCAGATAAAGTTCATCTGACTAATGTGAATCCTATGTTAAAAGAGATTTATCTGAGAGTTGTCCTAAAGATGAATCAAATTTGATGACGTATACCATTAACAACAACGTCATAAATCGGTTACTAAGCGATCATATCTTAACCTATGATAACCTAACCAACATCAACATGGCTTCTTAGTTTAGTAATAGACAACGTAAACATTGCGTTATGAGAGAAATTTAGCCATGGCAGTGGCGCTACGGATAACTGCCCGAAACAAACTGAGTCTAAAATTAATCCATGTAAAATGGCAACATCCCACATCGTGAAAATATATTCACCTTAATTACATTTTTAACTGTTATAATTGTTGTTATTATAATATATGTTTTACTTAACTTGCCGTGGGCCTTGTGTACCAAGAAAGGCAATTATTCTACCTGTGATGTACGTTTAATGGATTTTGATGTGAACTTGATCTTGAATTGAACTATTATAAAACAATCATCATTATACAAATGTGATGACCTTCACCTTAACATTTTGTAAATGTTATCGTTCACCTTAAATAAAACTGGTGGCCGAATGATTGAGCGTGCGCACTTGCGATCATAAGGTTTCCGCACACCCCTGGGCGAAACGAATTTTTAAATAAAATTGAGCCATATATTAGTCCCGAAATGACATAGTTTGTGTTGAATTAACTCCATTTTCCCCTGGTTCTATTTGCACATTTAAAACTGTTTGCGCAACCTTGCTCGCGTAAATGTTACTCATTAGTCTAAAATAACATTGTTAACATTGATACCTTGCATGTTGTTTCCTTGGCTTTGATCAACATTACGATATAAATAGTCCATTATGTCAGATTCAATTATAAATGGTTATAAAAGAATTGAAGCAACAAGAAAAACACGCTCTCGATTGATCTGAACAACAACCCATTTATATCAAGTTAATTGAATTAATACTTTATTTCAGTTTTCGTATTTTTTAAGACGTGTTTTTAATGTTTAGAAATGATTTATTTGAAGTTTGCCATTTTTTAGCAAGCGATTAATAATGCCTTGAACTAGAATATGGGATTTAAAGTAGCTAAATGTTTAACTTTATCGGCTAAAATCTTCGACATTGAAAACGCGAAATATTTGTCAATTAAATCAACATTGATGTTGTGACCATACGGGTAAAATATTGGATTCTGATATCTAATATTTTAACCACAATACATATTTTACTATTGGTACCAAAATATGTTTCGTGATCAGTGCCACTTGTAACAAGGGACTTGAAGAACGAGGCTAGGCATGCCACAAACCATGTCATTCGGTGACGCCATATCTGGATGATAACAGAAATATTCCAAAATGACCGGAAGTGTATCATCAATGATCAGAACCAATTATCTAACATAGCACTATTAAATTCTCGTAACATTCCAATAAACTATTTAATTATTGTTGCCTTATATCTTAAATAAATAATTCAATTGGAGTTACCATGCAACAGTATAACAATTCGGCGAGAAAACTATGGTATCAAATAGAGTTTAGCGTTGCAACCATGAGATTACAACCATAACACTATTGGATTCGTGTTGGCTAATATCTTCAATAATTAATCCAAGTTAACAATCATAAGTTAATTACACGTATAAACAAATGGGCGACAACCCTATGGTATCAAATAGGATGTAACGTTGTTACCTCACCAAGCAGACAAAACGAAAAGTCATTGCACATTTGGTATCAATCCATCACCAAACTATCCTATAGGATCTTTGGTATACAGATATCTATCATGACAGTCGGTGGGTGAATAACAACCTCCGAAGTCCGCCATTTACAGACACAGCTACCCATAAATCAATTTCTAACTCTGGAACGTCGTAGGGTTTACTGGTTGCCGGCGTGACGTCATTAGTCTCTATTCTGACAGACCATTTAAAAGAGGTACCCATAGTTGAACAAACGTTAATTGAATTTTCATTTTGTCGCTTAGTAATAAATACCTAGTTTCAAATATCAAACTAATCGTGTATAAAAAATACAAACAATAATTCATAACAAACACACAAGCACAATATTTAAGGCAAGTTTAGACATCGATATGGATAACACTAGTTAATGTGTTTATACATAAGGCGACATTTGGCGTTAAAACAGTTGAGTATCACAAATTGCACAGTGAATGTCGCGAAGATATGATCATAATTTAATTTTAATCTTGAGCATCAAGTTAGTTACATCATATAACAAAGTTGGCATAACAATATTATGCCGATTCGTCTACATTGATAATATTAAGCACAATCGCCAATATTTGACAGAGTTCGTCCTCACTGGAATCCTTTTGAATAGTCTATCCTGACGTTTGGCGATCGCGTTAACATTCGCCAATATTTGACAGAGAGTTCGTCCTCGCTGACATACTTTTAAAAAGTCTTTCATTACGTTTGGCGACCGTGTTGACACAAGGAACTTCGTAATGTGTTCCGCCAACAGTTTAATGTTAACTCGACCCTCTACAATAAACAAGCAGTGATTGAACGTTTTATAAACGATGGAAATTACCATCCAGTGCCCGGATGATAGTTTTGGATTTGATTTCGTCGACCGTGTAAGAGAAACGTTGTTTTTTAAACGAACTTTGGGGGGAGTTTTGTTTTCCTGAAAGCACCGAAAGAAGTTCACGCCGCATTTTATTACTCTTGAAGACGTACACAAGTGGGTTGAGCATTGAACTGGACATGGCTAGCAGGATACAGGCCGTTTCGATGTATTTAGGAATAGTTAAATATTCTTTGGAAATTGTTGATTCGAGCACAATGACACTAAAATATGGAAGCCAACAACCGATAAATGTCACAAAAATGAGAATGCTGGTCACGGCAGTTTTGAATTCTTCTAGATACCATACGGATGCTCCTAGTTTCTGGATACTGACTCGTCGCCCTAAAATAGGAGCAGTGCTACTCCGTCTACCGTCACCTCGTACAGGACTTCCGTTGCAGCTCACGTCGCTATGGAAAACTGGCATATTATTTCGTCGCGTTCGTTGACTGTTCTGTCGGGCGGCCTTGAAAATAACAGTGTACACCCACACGATAACAATAAGGGGTACCATGAAACACAGCAGCACTAGGGACAAGTTATAATAGCGATCAAGTCCTTCATCACTGTCCCATTTCAGGGTGCAGATCATTTTATGGTTCTTAAATTCAATTTTGTTCCAGCCAGCGACGGGTGGAATGGAAGAGACAACCGCAACAACCCATACCAAACTTAACATTCTGTAACACTTCTTTGACGTCATCAACATAGGGTAATGTAATGGCGTCACGATGGCATGGTAACGGTCAAGGGCGATAACTACAAGTGTTAAAGTACTGGCGGTGAATACCAAGTTCATGAAGAACCCAGTCATCTGACACCAGACATATCCGAAGATCCATCCATGAAGTAAAAGTGTAACAAAGGCAAATGGTACAATAAACAAAGAGGACATCAGGTTGCAGATTGATAAATTCAACAGGAATTTATTAGAATGGGTCACATGACCAGCCCTTTTATTAAAAACCAGTATTACTAAGATGTTCAAAACTACGCTAGTCGCGAACACAAAGGTCAGATACATTCCTATAAATATGGCACTGACGTCGAATGGAACGGTATCTTCGAGGCTGGCATTATTTTTGGTAGGGTGGAGAAAATTAAAAGTCAAGTTCCGGAAGTTGATTTTCTCTACGAATTCCATGACAACGTCGAATTGATGACGTAATTTAATGGTGTTGACTACAACTGGCATCCATGAAACCTGAAAGAATAAAACAACCAATATTAAAACTTAATTGTTAAACTCTATAGCATTTGAGATCATGGCCCGTAGACATACATTGGGTTTATTTATGAGTTCTTCTCGTGATTTAATCCACTTTGAAAACCTTGCCGTTGGGTACAATGAACATCAGTTAACCTTTTCATATTTTCCTACGTGGTTTCCCATTGTTAGTGGGGACGAAGGAACGAAAAACCGAGGTCCCGTGTATACATTGGCATGCACGTAAAAGATACCTTTGCAGTTGAAATTCGATATAAGAGTAAGCCATTGAGTCGTTGCCACCGCACAATTTCCCCCATAGCACACTGTATGGCATATGCGCATCAACATATTTGCCCAATCGGTAGGTCGTTAAACCCTTTCCATTTCCTATTCACATATACCACTCCTCTGTTTATTCAGGACAAAAAAGTTAACAACTGCTAGCCCGGGAGCTGAACTGACACGATACTTTATCAGGAAGGCACTCAGCTCATAAAATCATTGAATCTACCGTTGATTACTGAGAGAAAATCCATCAATCCACGATTGCTTTTTCTTATTTGCTACCAGATCATGTGACATAGTTTCCCCTGGCTAAAATGATCATTTAACAGTTTATCAAACTCTGTTCGCTATGACCCCAAGAGGCGGAGTGCCTTGCGTCAATATAATTTTGTTTTTGCTAGAACTACGTGATAGCATTAAGAGAGGCCATCTGGCTGAACAGACATCGTGGTCATTAAGATATTAACCATCCAATCGCAATAACCATCAGCTCTCCTTGATGGGAAAATAAAACAATTTAGAAATAATGAAATACATGTTACGGTACGGATGTGACCTACAAGGGAAGCAACTAGAACACACAAGATATTGAGGGTTGCTGGCAAGAGATGAATTGGTCTCTGATAACTGGTTCAAACATGATGCGATTGGAAGCGATGACCAGGCATCGTTAATCATTAATGGAAACTTCCTCGGTCATTGACTGTGTGTCTGTGAGATGGACCAATAATTAATTTGAAACAGTAGTTCTGCTCCGAAGTGGGCTAATGAAGAAGGGCATACGCCATATACAATGTGCTATGTGGGCAATTTGTCCCGTACAGCGGCCTAAAGTTATATCATGGGATCTTTTACGTGCATGCCAATGGGTACATGGGACCTCGGTTTTGGTCCCATTTGAACGACTAGACAGCTGTCTTGTCAGCGCCTTACTCACGTAGCCACCGTGCCCCCCCCCCCCCCCCACCCAACTAGGTGCTTACAATCACTATTCTATGATACCCGCTAACGCTATCAACAGCTAACCACACATAATACTAAAATCACCATCAAGGATATTTATTCAAAAATCTTACATATAATTAACGAGATCGTGCTAATGGCTAGGTCCATTTATGAATATCGCCATAATAATTATGTCATGAAAAACAATACACTACTGCGCATATAAAAATTATAATAAATGAAGACAAAGGGAGATAATTATGATGGTAATCGGTTTACCGTTATTTTTCTGCTTGTTATTATTACACGGGGTCGCGATGCTATTTAATGAAATATCTGATATGATTAAGGAAAGTTAATTAATGATAAAAAAGCCTCTTAATTTTAATTTGTAATAAGCTAATTTAACGATTATCGCCCTTGGTGTTTGGAAACAATCAGTTTTATAAGATTACGTAGATAAGGCGTTACTTGTATTAATACGCTTAGACTAAATAATCCCCGAATATCCAATGTACACGTAACTTTCTTATAGGCTACATCCACAACAAAATACAAGACACGAAACGAACATTTCAAATTAATTATTTGTCTGCAGCCTCTGGATTATATTGTTTGTGAATCTTTCTACTACACAACCAGTTATCGAAATGCAGATAAATTCAAAGCACACTTCATGCTATGTTAATAAAAGACTTAAGTTATATAAATTAATTAAAATTAAACACTGGTTTTATAATGTCATTGTTAAATTGTGTTAATTATTGAGATTAAAACATAATTCAAGGTTAATGTCAGCTTATTCATTTATCATAATTTGTTAACGAATGTGAAATTGTTTATTAATCTGTGGCTTGGCCAATTCTTGGAAACACCTATGTTGATACTTTATTGTTGTTTGACTATCCAGGTATCAGTTCCTTTAATCTGTTTCAGTGGTATTTTCAATCGATGTCAGCCCCCCCCCCCCGTTAGACGCAATGCATGGCGAGATTGCTATTTCCATTACATAGGGAACCACGGCGGTTCAGTGAGTAAGACGCGGGTTCGCTACCGATGTTAGCCAAGAAAGTTCATCGGGATCATCCGGTACGATTTCCCATTGTCAGCGATGCAGGACTGAAAGCCTGGCGAGGACAGCTGCCTTGTCCTTCGGGTGGGACAAAAAACCCGAGGCCCCGTGTAAACATTGTCGTACATGTAAACGATTCCTTGTGTCATACTGTATGGCCCCAGTCGGGGCAAGCAGCAGATTCTTTATAATAAATCATTCAAAATTATTACATTTGAAACTTTAATTCATCGAAAAAAACTTTTTTCTACAGTTAATCCATGGTGTACTTTTGATGTTACCATGTGTACCATGCGTACAATGCAAAGACGGGCAACAGGAGAAACCATAATGTCAAGTAAAGGAACTGTATTTCAAATTACATTTATTATCTATTAACGAACACCATTCCATTGATTTGTCATATCCTACTTTTGTTATAAATGATCCTCCCTTTTATTACATGTAGATACGTTTTCTAGTTTAAGAGGAACTTCTTGGTGATTAGCATCTTCAACCTAAATAAGTTGCCTCATTATATTATCACCATTATTATTATTTATGAGATGGGACTTGGGTGATGGAAGTGTGCTAAGAGCGGCATCATGTCTGGACAACCACGACCTACTCTCAATAATTATCAGGCATCTGTAGCTAACTGCAAATGGTGTACGCGCGACCCCAGGTTTTGCATCACATTTGAACGCTTTACCTTCCGCCGCCACCAACAAAAAGGGAATCAGACTAACAACATCCTAAGGAACTTTCTTTCTGGGAGAACACCGTGGTCCCAAAAAGTGTATCCCTATTTATATAGCCCAGAGGAGAAACACTTCAAACGAACATTACGCAAGTTGTTTATGAATGTTTAATTAGAGCATCCCGTTCACCTAGTGAGAACTAATATAGGGCAGTAAAAGGAATCCGGAGAATGTCAGATAATCTCTCGAGATAAGAAATTCTTACAGGATTGACAAAGAGAGTAGATTAGAAGCCTGAAAAAAACAATCCAACTAAGATCGATAATTGAAGAGAAACTTCAAAAGAACATGGTCGTCAATTATTCACCGAATAGAGTGGTTGTATTTAGATATGCAGGCAAGACATGAATGAACGAGCAACAAATTGAAAATGGTGTTCGGTGTATGTTTCGTAAAATGGAATGGAGTTTAACGTCCAACTGTCTACGATATCACCCTAGGTGGAAGTGAACGTTAAACCCCAAGAACGAACGAAGGAAAGCGAAAGAAGACGGGTATATATGAGGTTTAACGTCCTAATGTTCAGCGAATGAAGACGGGTATAGGATATACAGTGTGCTATGGGGGCAACACTACGGTATACTCCTTATCAAATTCTAATTTCTAAGGGTTATAAAAATTGAACAACGCATCGTTCTCGTATCACTGACGAAAACACTGGCCAATCCTAGGAAACATCCTGCTAAGTGAGTCTTTGAGCCACCGCGGTCCTATATCTGTTACGGAGAACGTCCTCGATCACCACGGAGAGCCAACACCGAACATCGTAGTTAGTGCACAGCGTCTTACCCACCGTCCCCCCCCCCCCTTTAGTAAGACAAGGTCTTACTCACTAAACCACTGCGGCCCCCTTTGTGTTACGGAGAGCGCACACCGGACCCGGTTAGCGAGCCAGTGTCTTACTCACTGAGACATGTGTCGCCTATGTGTTACAGAAATTAGTGAGCTATCGTCTTACTCACTGCGCCACCGCGACTTCCTATGGGTTACGTAAATTCAATATATATTTTCACCTGTTATATAAAACAGTCTATGTATCGATCGATGAAAGATAAAAATCTTTCCTGTATCCTGGAAATTCTTTTATGAAGATAGTCAATGAAAGTTTGTTTCACAGCCGTATTTAGCTTTGATATTAGTTAAATATCAGTAGGCTGGTGACATTTACAATTTCTCTTACCGAGCACTAGATGCCTTTCTAGATATTATTTAGCTAAAAATATTTACCAGCTCTGGAACATCTTAACATACTTCCCCGTGACTTGGGTAGACCTTTGAGTGGTGCCAGGTAGTCACACGGTGGTACCACCAATGTGGCTGTGGTCAGTAACGAGAAAGCAACATGAACTGAAGAATATAAGGTCCTATTCTTCAGCACTAACCGGAAAAATGCACATAGGCATATGAGATGAATTTCTCCCAGATATCGTCGGTCCCGCCTAATCTTCATTGAATTCCAATTGTCGGTTCTTGGTTCTTAGGCCCCAACCTAACGAAGGGGCGCTGTTCATTGCAATGCCATCATTTGTTTTCATCATTGCCACGGGGAAACCATACTGAACATCTCTAGGACATTCTGCAGCCAGCATATTGGTGGAACCCGAGAACGCCTCACTGATCCACCGTGGCCCGCATTCTAAACCGAAATATGTTCTATTTACATAGTATTAATAACGATGTCTAACCCAACATTGCACTGCCTTGGCGATATCGGCTGTTTTGTAATTATCTATACCAACTGCAGTGTCCACCAGGAGATGTTGCTTAATTTTGAAAGGTCACCATATTTTTAATTGGGATTTATCTTAATTGGATAATAATTATTTTGTTTTATTTCAACAGGATTCAGATTGTCGTTCGAGTCTCGACATATTTTTCGTGCTAGTATATCGGAGATAATAAAATACTTGTAAGATTCTTTATATTTAATCTGCCCCACGAGGTTACTCCTTGCCCTGAACTAGTCGGTAGTTCAGTGAGTGGTTGAAAGACGGTGCTAGCCGCGGAAAATCCTCTGGTATATGCATCGTAATGTTCCCTTGTTAATTTTGCAAAGGGCCTGAATGAAGAAGTATCTCGTTCTTCATATAGGACGAAAAACATGGGTTCCATATACAACTCGTTGCACAAGCCAAATAAACTTTAGCTGTCAGACTTCGACGAAGAAGAGGGTGGAACGCCGCAGTCTGGGCAAAATAACCCTAGCACAACACTGCACGGCGTATAAGCGTCTTCATCAGACCAGTTAATGCAAAACATTAGAGTGATAAACTTATTTCATGTCGTTAAATTCTTTGACAATAATCAAAAAAGACGTTTTTCCTTACCTGTTATTCGTTGAATTCTTTTAGCGGCGGAAGATTATCTTGCTGTGTGATATAAAGTATGATTCCCTGTCCAAAGAAACTATATATCAATACGTAATAGATAAATAGCCGTTCGGTGTTATTATAAACTTGTTTAATTTCCTAACACAATGGTACATATTATATACTGCTGTGCGCTCTGGCTCTTGATTCTCCTTTTATATGGAACTCAGCACTGGAGTTGTAGCATCAGCATTGCTGTAGGCGAAACTTATCGATCGAGCGATATTCTGAGATTTCACATAACATACTCGACGATTCCAAGTGGCTGTCTGTGATGAGATGTGTGACATATTCAATGACAATCTTCACGGCTGAAGAAGTTGTCTTAAAATGACAGTTTGTGATGGAGATCAATGGGTGAACGCCATGAGTGGATTTAAAACACATATTTAATAAACACACGACGAAATGATAACGCAAGTATTGCTACTTATGGGCCGTTTTTTGTTGTTGATACAAATACAATTTTCAACACGGTGCAGAAAGCAAGGACATACCTGTACAAAGGAGTTGGGGGTCCGTAAAGAAAAGTATTCTTAAAGTTACGTAAAATACGTGGCTCACCTTAAATCGGTATTCAAAAGCCGTATCTTACAAAAACTTGCGCGAAACACTTAACTACATACCTAAAATATGCATTACCCATATTAGTCAAAAAGCATGAATAACCTCCACTGCCAAAAATAACGAATAACTTAACTCGCAAGCAAGTTATGGCCGAAACACTATATATTGTCCCCATCCCTGCCTCGAATCGAGAGGCTGGGGGTACGTCCTAAGAACCCTGAATGATGTCTGTATCCAGGTCTCTTAGCCGAGGCGTCTAAACGTCCAGGTAGGGCCGCCCTATGCTGTCTTTCCTAGGACTATTAATGCACCGGTCAATAGGAATCTTGAACTGCCCCCCTCAAGCGTTCACTTAGCTCAATATTCACCACGCAATGCACTTGAAGCCAAGACACATTCACCAAAGATTCACTTTCTAACGCAGGTCCAAAAATAAAAATTAGTTCAAGATTCATCTTGAACTACCTACCCCAAGCATTCACCCTGCCCGAAAAAAATCGGATGGTATTTTATCTTTGAAAATTTATCGTCCTTTTTTACCAGCATTTTAAAAATATTTTTTACGGACCGATCTTTTTCGCCATTCAGGCACAGACATTTTTTAGTTCAATTATTAATCTGTAGATTAAAAAAAAATTGTGTTGATATCTTTAAAAGATCATGTGAATATGGCACTTTTAAAAACACATATAAAAAAGCCACGCCCCCAAAAACGGACCGTTTTCTTTGAAGCGAACATGACGTCACGGAAAGCCGTAAATTTGTGTTCAACTCGAAATATCAATTTAGGACAATCTCCTAATATAATAAGTTATACCACCAGAAAGCTGATCCAATTCTGCTTTTAACGATATAAAATTTACATGTGCTTATTTTAAACAGAGAGATCATTAAATGAGAAAAGCATGCAAGGGTATGCAGGTTTAGGTTGTTATAGACACATTTAAGTCACGTGACTGAGACCAGATTATCTTGTCGTTCATTATACTAAACATACGTGCAAGCTCAGACCTGGACAATGGAGTCTATATAAACCGGACACACAATCAAACACATCCAGCAAATTTATGTACAAATAAAATAGCTTATGTACAATAAGCCATAATCCGCTAATCAACTTACGATTTCACAAATCAAAACTTTAAGAGGTGAAATGTTACGATGTTGGCCACTGTGACGTTTACATCATTAAGTATTAATTTCCTGTATGACAGCCAACGATAACAGACGGAGGTTCGTCTGTTTTCAGGAAAAAAACCCACATTTTTAAAAATACAATATTTACTGAAAAATGTGTTGGTTGAAGATTCGACGTCTATTTGTGTTCAGCAATATTTTATTTTGTTCAAGATTCACCTTTGGCAAATTTTTTCTCACCAAAGATTCACAACTCTTTCACATTTAGCTGGCTATTTTGACGTCAAGATTCGACGCCGACATGTCGTCGAACAGCCGTCGATGCTTGAGGGGGGGGGGGGTAGTTCAAGGTTTCTATTGACCGGTGCATAAAATGATACAATAACACTACTTATGGATTAACAATTACTGGTTTATTAACATGCAACGTTTCGACGATGATACTCTCGTCTTTATCACTTGCTTGATAAAGATGAGAGTATCATCGTCGAAACGTTGCATGTTAATAAACCAGTAATTGTTAATCCAAATATAGTGTTATTGTGTTACTGTTCAATTACTAAATGCCACTTAAAGACGGAACTACTGAATGATGTCTGAAAATACCTCAGTGTCAGGTGGTCAGAGCTACGAGGCGGCTAACGGTTTTCGCCGGACCTCTGGTTTCCTCCAACTTATAAATACCCCTACGCGCAAGCTAATTATTGAAATAAAGCTGAATCATGTCTTATTCCCATAATAACCTAGTTGGTGTCGAGTGGCCGTCAAGCTCAGCCTCTCTCTCGGAAGCCGACATGATATCATATTGGACATTTAGCCTCACTCATTCATATATAGAAAGTATAGATGCGTAGGCTATTAGGGCAGGGCAATTACCATATTTGGATTTTGTAATGCACAGTTTTACGTCAATATCATTCTATTTAATAAGACTAATGTGTGCACGGGATGACTGGACGAAGGACACCAATTTCAACAACTGACTGATGGTTGCAGATACTGTCTGTGAGTTAATCCAAGAAAGTCGAATCTTGCAAGTGGTTTACCCGGAGAACGCTAGATCGGCGACGGTCCTACGCATTTTAGCACATATGACGTCATATATAGATTGTGGGTTAGGGTTAGGGTAAGGGCTAGGACCTGTAGATTTGGTCAAAGTCCCGAGATATAAACAGGGCTAGCCCTAACCCTAACCCATGATCAAGCCTAACCCTAACCCTAACCCACAATTCACATATGACGTCACAATTTGCGTAGGACCGTCTTCGATCTAGCGTCCTCCGGTTTACCCACTGTTCCGTGCATGGCATGCCAAGACGTCGCCGTAACAGACTGTTTCATTGGCTAATCCCCCACTTCAACCAAATGCTGGTAATATAATAACTGTTCCATATCCTAGTGTAGTAAAGACAAGTAAAACGAAATTTTGAACTATAAACGAAACGAAATAGGATTTGTGTTTTAATCCGATTGGACAGGATCAGTATTATTAACACAGTCTTGTTGAGAAATATATTGCTTTACTACCTTCAATCAATCCTGACGCAATAATAAGTACAAGGGAGAGAGAGAGAGAGAGAAATGGGAATTTAAGGTCCACTCGACACAAACTAGGTCATTTCGGGACTAACATATGGTTTTTAATTTTATTTCAATAATTCGCTTGAGAGGTTGAGAAGGCGCCCCTACCTCCATGCCACATACGCTCACGCCAGGGACCGAAACCATAGCTGCAATCCAGATGTGAGCGGCCAGCTATCGGGCGAAGCGCGGCACTCTAGACCACTAGGCCATCCCAACCCCGTAAGTACAAGGAGACCGCCGCGCCTCACATAAACCATTACATAAGACAAACCCATGGACAGGACACAATATGTAAAGTTTTATTAGGTAGGATAATAAAGGAATGGCAAAGGGGAGAGAGAAATGTGGTTTAACGCCCACTCGACACAAACTATGTTATTTCGAGACTAACATGGTTTAATTTTATTTCAATAAGTCGCTTGCGCGTAGGTTTTTTTTTAACAGTGTGTGTGTGTGTGTGTGGGGGGGGGATAGACCATAAGTTCAATAAATTGTTTATCGAGAAACTCCATTTCCCGTCGTGAGTATCAAACTAAACGGCGGAATAGCTAGCTGTTTATCCATCGTTTCCAAATTAGGGATGCATACTATGCCTCTGGCCTAATTCAACCAATCGAATTACTAATCAATCGCTCATCCCAAACATCTGGCTGTCTAATAAAAGCTGGACTAAGCCTATTGTATGGTTTCTTCTGGCAAGTTTCTTATGATCTTATGAAACAGTTGCCTGCGATACCACAGGAACGTAAAACCCCAGGAATAAACGAACGGGAATATTAATCGGGAACCATTCGGGGTTTTTTAAAAGGTAATTTGTATCGTTTTCAGACGTTAGTCGCCCCGGCTAGAACGGGACTGAAGAAGACTTTAATCTTGGCTTCTGCGTGTAGTACAGGCGCGGATCTGGACCCCCCTCCCACCCTGCTCAGGCTTGAATTAGACCTGTAATTTTGGAATTTACCTTCCGGATATACGTCAGAATGCACCAAATTGAATCTGATTTACCAAATTTTTCTGTGGGAGGGCCCCCAAACCCCCCGGTAATGGTGGCGGTGGCAATTATCAAACCTGGACCCCCCCCCCCTGCAAAAAATCCTGGATCGGCGCCCGAGTTATATTTATAATTAGTGGGGGATAATCGCGTAAAAAGACTACTGGGTAGAGGTAACCTCGCCCAAAACTACTGGGGTGAGTTCACCTCATCAAAACCTACCCATGTCACTTATTTAAAAACAGAAAATGTCAGTCTCAGTCGATGACGTGATCTTTATAATTTAAATAATATTTTAGCTATTGTTGAAGATTTCTTTAATTTTTATTAATTTTACATCGACTTTAAAATTATCATTTTTTATTCAAACTGACCAAACAAATTCCCATTGTTCTGTTTTTCTAGAATAACCTATTTGTATACATTTTGTCGTGACAAAGCTGGTGCAAACAGGCGATTAATCGCGCGATAAACACGTTAGCATATCGTGGACTCTAGTGAATATTCCAAGCACGTGTTAAATACACAATGCCATACACGTGAAGTCAAACCGGGAAGTTATTTTGTTTTATGTCAAAATTGTAGCATGTGACAATAAGCTATTTCCCTTGGACTATTTTTAGAAAAAAAATGTGCTCGGGATGTCACGTGTGCTTATCATCTCACTAAAAAACGACAGTGTCGATGTCTCAGTGGAGGTAACCATTCAAGCAAGATTTTGTTTACTTTTTTATGTGTGTTATTTAGCAAAATCCTAAGTATGAGCAGTTTTACTCAATGACTCAACTACAGACTTTATGATAAAACGTGCAAACCATTCGGTCATCCAAATTCCTCATAAGAAACGGAAATAATGAAACAAAAAGTGGCGACGCCATTTCGTTCAAGCTCGAAACATACGTATCCTTTGGCGTATAATTCGTAATATTGTTCCTCATCATATCTAGATAACGATTTATAACTCCAAGTAGGGGGCGGACTAAATAGAACTGGCCATGGGTTCACAAAGCATTTCCAGGCTTAAGTCAAGAATTTACTCAACTTGCAATCTCTGTTTATGAGAAATATCTTTGATCCAGAAACACAAAACTTTGTTTCTTATTGATGTATTTGATATATTAAAACAACAAAAGTTTTATAACTGGCTATATCTTAGTTAAAATAAGGCGGCCAATTTTGAGTAAGTTCTGAAGTCTGAGAGTGCTTTGTTAACTCGGGGCCTGACTTATTAATTGTTAACACAGAACACCAAGTTTTTAGAATTTTGTAATACAGTATACATATTTACGTACTGAAACGAACGGGGACATGTCTGGACAGATAATCCCACAGATTCGTCTTTCACAATACTTATAACGAGTTAAAGACGTAGAGAATTTACGTAAAGAAATTAAAATCCCAACAGAACGTTTGTTTGTAACCATCAAAAATTATGTTGTATTGAAATACTAATGACACTGACATATAGCTATTATCCCACGTTGTCTCTCCAGATGAAACACACAAGGCATCATCTGGGTGGGTTTTTCAATACCATCAAGCCTTCGGGCCAGATTATTATAAAAAGGAGTGTCATTAATGCACAGCTCAATTTTGAGATAAATGTCAGCTGTCAAATTCATTGAAAAAAAACTATAATTCAATAATTGCCCTGTTGTTTTTCAATCTCGATAAAACACAATCTAAAAGTACGCCTCGTACACACTTGGACTGAAATTCCTTTTGTGATATTTTGCGTCAAAATGTTCTGTTAAAGACTGTTCTGTTCCTTCACAATGCTGGTAATAGCAGCAATCCGTCATGAGTTTTGAGTGAATCAAAATGTCCATAATGTCTTAATATACTGAGCGCCATAGAAAACAGATCACTTAGTTTTTCGTATAAGACAATGATCCTGTAAACATATCTTATTTATTTTGCTTCTTCTTGTGAACAATATTCAAATGGGAACAAATCAATAACAACCATTTGCACACTTATGGATGTTTAATCTGTAATCAACGGTACAAAGTCGGAGGGGTCAAAACCAAAAGTACGACAAATATGGCTAATTGTGCTGCACAGCGTGCGTAAGAGCCAGCGGAGGACACACGCGCTACTGACAATTAACCATCTTTGTCGTACTTTATGTTGCATTACGGACTATTGAATCCACCATTGCCTTTTCATCTTGTTTTGAAAGTGGTGAATTTAAAGTGTTCGTGAATATGGTATACAACGGATGCCCCATGTCAGTGTTTAAAGGCCCAATAACACTCTTGTTGTAACTGAATAATATGACCCAATCTTTATTCTGGTCAACAAATTGTATTATTTTACAATATTCCAATTAAATGATGATATAAATTTCATCTTAACACACTTTATTTAAAAAATTGGAAAAAGTCAACTATAAATGATTTGAAAAGTCTAACGTAAACCTTTTCAAATGTGGCTTGGATTTTAAAATATATTCGAACCCTCTGGACTATTATTTCTTTCTGGAGCTTCCAAGCCAGCAAGAGTGTTATTGTCCTTTTAAACAACCCCCCAATTCTCAATCTGTGCGCAATTCCGACCAGGACAAATTTTGTCTAGTGGTTGGATTGTTCGTACTTGGTTTTATTTTATTTATATCACTTGCTTATCCGGAGTCATGCAATTTTATATAATTCCTTATAAGTGTAAAATATGGCGGAAAATATTCATCGATGTCTGGAAAATTTATGTTTCTTATTATTAAATTGTGTATGCCTGTAGTCGCAGACATTCTAAATATTTGTTCGCGATCTCTATTTCCATTAGTCCCATCAGCTTTTAAATGGCATATTCGCAATCTGTGCCCTACCAATTGGAAGCACCCCCCCCCCCCATACCCAAGAGCCCCGAAAAACATAACACACGTGTATGTGGTTATTGGTAGAAATGATAATTTGCACGTGAATAACGGCCGCCATATTGGATCAACCGTTTGTGGGATGAATTGGCAACTATCATAAAGGAGTACGGCGACAAACACAACCTGCAAACTAACATATTATCTGGATCATTTCGTTAACAATGCTTGTCAAGCTTTACATCAGACCATTTTTGGCTGCCAACTTGGATTTATTTTCGGCTCGACGGAAATTAGTTCGTGGTTTTCAGAGGTAGTAAACTACAATAAACCTACCCTAGGGCCCTTTATATCAGAAACAAAAGTCAAACCATGTACATCGACAAATGGTCACGGATCTCGGGATTGTGCCCGACTACACCCTTTGCAGAACAACGGACACGATGTTCCCGTCCCCAAATCATCCTTAAACCCGTCCGTCCATAGCTCAGATCAAAAAGAAAGCACAATTCGTCACCCACTCTCTAGCTAGCAGCACGCTTCCACCCTCATCGCCCTTTCTAATAAAACCCTAGAATTGTTCCCTATCTGTACTAGCCACTTGGCATTATTGTTAGTTCCATCTCCACCCCCGCAAGAAAATAAAATTCCAGACAATATTGTTCGTTATCCGTACTACCATTCCAGATGATTGTATATTTCGTCTGATTGTTAGTGTTTGGTCAAAGACAATATCATATGACATGAAGTCATTATATAGATTGTAATACAAGCTGTTCAGTGGATCATGGTGTAGCATCTGCCACATTAATATTAGATGTTTACTAATTGTCCACTACCCCGTTGACACTGTTATGCTTATAAAAGAAATATATATAAAAACCAAATCAATAGCAATCAGTTTTAAGAATACAAAACTCATTGGAGATGAAATACAATTGAATCTGATATTCTACGTTAGTTGACCAACAGAGCTAATCAAAAAGAGCATATGCCACGAAGAGTGTTGTGGGTGAAATTTGCTCCGATATATTCCTTGCCACCTGCTCCCCATGTTACGAGCAAAATAGCTTCCCCAAGGGACCAAAGTATATGTATAACCCAATTTCCAGACACTTTATTTCCGTATTACGTCATATTCCATGGTACCAATGTGAAAGAATATTGGAAGGCGTTGACTGAAATTCAAAACCATGGATATCATGTTGCGAACAAGTGAGTCGTCACGGGCCCGTAGCCGGATCATAAAACTAGGTGGGGCTACGGAATTTTTGGAGGGGCTGATGATGTGGTCGGATAAGAACACTCGTATAAAGAAATCATTAGCGAAATATTTGGAGGGGGGGGGGCACTGCCATAGCTACCGGCCCGAGTCGTCATCTGGGGAGATACTGTGTAACGTTCCAGTTATTGGAAACACTGGCCTTGTACTTCCAACGGTTTCGCGAGACAGGAGAGGTTTAACACCCATTTGAAATAAAACGAGGTTGTTTTGTCACTGCCGCACCATTTATATATTACATATTAATAAATTGGTATTTCTGTTATGTTTGGGTATGCGGTAAAAATGTCTATTTATTAAGTATTTTCTTATTAGTTTTAAAAATTTCCAGTTCCAAGAATTTTCTACTTTGTAAAAATGCTCTGTATCTTTCGCAGGTAGGAATAGCTGTTTCTAGTTTTGATTTATAAACGTAATACTTAGTTAAAAATATTATTTGATTTACAAAATTCCATTTGGGAATATTGTCAAAAACTGATTTATCTAGGCAACCAAAGTGAATTTCTTTGTGTGTTATGTTTACGTTAATATTCGCTTTTGCAATAATTTCATACATTTCGTTCCATATCCGGTCCGTTGCGTGTAGATACAGTATATAAATAAATGATTTACAGTTTCAAATTCTGAAAGACAGAAAGAACACAGAATTGATTCCGTCATTTTTAATTTACAAAGTATTGTCCATGTGAATCAAAACCACGCCATATGACTCAATGACAGACCTTTTGATCTAAAGCACACGCGTATTTTGTTGTTGTTTGTCTTAGTGTATTTGGGTCACAAGCCCAGTGCACTGATAACAGGAATATTGTAATTTAAAGAAGATAGAACACGTGGAATAAACCTTTGAATTGATGTAGTAGAGCTGTCATGGATTTCAAAGATTTTTAAACCTTTAACATTCCACTAATAGCATATAAACCCATTCGGAAATAGAATCATCGTCGACCAGAGAGAGAGAGAGAGAGGGGGGGGTGGATTTAACGTCGACTCGATACAGAAAGATGGGATTTAACGTCGACTCGATACAAAGTGTGGGTGGGGAGCTACTGTTTGCTCTTATATCGAATTCCAGCTGTTATGGGTTCTTTTACATCTGCGCTTAATCTAAATATCAACAGTGAAGAGACAATAGGTGAATTCAACGAGGTGCTTTAAAAACGACCATCAGGACAGGATGGGTAACATCAATAAATATATAGGGACCAGAGCATGAACCATAACATCAGTTGACAAGGGTATGGACGTAGCATCAATCAATCTAAAAGGTTCCGGTAATGGGCGTCGTAACATCAATCGATCAGGGCATAACATCCATCAAACAGGACATTGACCTAACATCAATCGATCAGGGCACGGGCGCAACATCCATCAAACAGGACATTGACCTAACATCCATCGATCAGGGCATGGGCGTAACATCCATAAGATCTGTGTTTAGTGTAGTTAAGACAAGTAAAACTAAATTTTGAACTAAAAAAAAGAAACGAAACAGGATCGGTGTTTTGGTGTAGTAAAGAAAAGTAAAACTAAATTTTGCACTATAAAAACGAAACGAAATAGGATCTATGTTCCAATCAGCTTGTGGAAAATATTTATTAATGTAAAATAAAATAATTGACTTACATATTGCGAGAGAAATTTGACAAGTGAATGGCGTGACATAATTCTATCTCCTCGTATCTGTTTTGTTTTGAAAGATTTAAAAGAATCACGACAGTCGCGGAAAATTCCAATATTACGTTGTTAAATAAATCCTACGATGTCGATTTATAGATCGAGACTACATGAAGGTTCTGGTAAAGATCATGTGTCAAGATGATGGATTTGTATTTTAAGATCGAGACTACACGAAGAGATTTTTGTGAAGGTTATGTTTCAAGATGATAGATCTGTGTTCAATTCGATATCGTTGTTTATATGATGTAAAGTTATCACATACAACTTTTCTAGTACGGGACACGTATAAACATGCGATTGTGTTGTATTATTTTCGGTGCACTGAGACTAACCATTTGCTGTAGAAGATTGCTTGCTCTAGGTGATAAGCGAAAGAGGAGGAATGTGGTTTAACGTCCACTCGACTCAAATTTCGGGACTAACATATGGTTAAATTTTATTTCAATAATTTGCTGCGAATAGTTTCTTTTTTATTTAACTGTTGGAGAAAACAGGCGGACCCGGAGAAAACCCACGAGGTTAGACAGACGACCTTACTCCTTGTCACGTACAACCGGGGAATCGAAACCACGCCAGTTGACTCCGCGCATGGCGCACTGATCAGTAGGACGTTAAACTCCATTTCATTTCGGTTAAACATATAATATGTATTAGATTGTGACGGATGGGGCTACTTCCGCTATGCTAAGTACGCAGAATAGAATCTAAAGTATCCCATCCTGACAAGAAATCGTGCTTCAGAACATGATATTATATAGACATTTTCTCTGCCAAATGTCCAATACTCACTTTGAGCGTGGACTAAGACAAGTTTCAAATGCAAATGTGTAATATATTTTTTGATATACATGTAGTTACGTATGTCACGACATAGAAGTTATTTCAGCTAGGATTTACCTATTCAAGCAGAAGTCTTAGATGACATTTAATTTACGATATCTCTTTGTGACAGATCTGTCTACAAAACAAGCTAATATAGAAACAAGAACCGTAATTAAAAAAACAAATTGATTACATTAGAAATAAACTCCCAGCATTACAGAGGAGATCTGTTCTTTTAAGATAGGGCTGTCATCAAAGCGAACCTTTCTTTTAAGGTCGGACTGTCATCACAGAGATATTTTCTATTTTCTTTTAAGGTCGGACTGTCATCACAGAGATTTTTTCTTTTAAGGTCGGGATGTCGTCACAGAGATTTGTTCTTTTTAGGTCGGGCTGTCATCACAGAGATCTTTTCTTTTAAGGTCGGACTGTCGTCACAGAGATTTGTTCTTTTTAGGTCGGACTGTCATCACAGAGATCTTTTATTTTAAGGTCGGGATGTCGTCACAGAGATCTTTTCTTTAAAGGTCGGACTGTCATCACAGAGATCTTTTCTTTTAAGGTCGGGCTGTCATCACAGAGATCTTTTCTTTTAAGGTCGGGATGTCGTCACAGAGATTTGTTCTTTTAAGGTCGGACTGTCATCACAGATATCTGTTCTTTTAAGGTCGGGATGTCGTCACAGAGATTTGTTCTTTTTAGGTGGGACTGTCATCACAGAGATCTTTTCTTTTAAGGTCGCGATGTCATCACGGAGATTTTTTTCTTTTAAGGTCGGACTGTCGTCACAGAGATTTGTTCTTTTTAGGTCGGGATGTCGTCACAGAGATTTGTTCTTTTTTAGGTCTGGCTGTCATCACAGAGATCTTTTCTTTTAAGGTCGGACTGTCATCACAGAGATATTTTCTTTTAAGGTCGGACTGTCATCACAGATATCTGTTCTTTTAAGGTCGGGATATCGTCACAGAGATTTGTTTTTTTTTTAGGTCGGGCGCTGATATCAATTTAATATACGAATGTTATAATAGATTAATCTGTAATAAAAAAAAGATAGTGTATATAGTATATACCTGACAATAGATAATGTATATTTGTAAATCTGTTTGTTTTGTATATAAATTTTGGGGAAAATACTAGAATGTATTATATGTTTATCCATGAATATTATAGTTATGTATACGTGTATATTTGTAAATAAACTGTTGTATAAAATAAAAAAAAAAAAAAAAAAAAAAAAAAAAAATATGAATATTATAATAGATTAATCTGTAATGAAAAAATAGTGTATATAGTATATACCTGACAATAGATAATGCATATTTGTAAATCTGTTTATGTCCGTAGGATCATCTATTGTTAATAAAAAAAAAAATCCTCAACGAAACGTCGCTTTAATTAAAATAGTAACTATGTTCCATAATATGTTTTTGTTACTATTAAGAATTAAACTGTTTATTGTAAATAAATTAACACTTATTAAAATGTTCATAATAGTATCTAATTTATTTATTTAATGACCTGTTTGATATATTTGTATACATGTATATATTTATTATTTATATATTTACAATCTTGTAACTTTGGGTCGATGACCTATTTACTGAATAAAACATCATTATAAAAAAAAAAAAAAAAAAAAAAAAAAAAAATTACACTACTTTGCCTAACTATTTTGCCTATAACTTTTTTTTTTAGGACTTCGAATTTTGCCTAATGGTTTGGATTGTTCGTACTTGGTTTTATTTTATTGGATATTTCACTCCTCCATTTTCTAATTTCATGACAATATGATTAAAATACAGATCTATATTTCGTGTCGTTTGTTTATACTTTCGATGGCCCCACACTACATGAAGATCTGACCAGTTGTACTGGGAGGTCGCGTCAGGGTCATACGAGTGGTTTTTAGACCTATGACGTCAGACATTGATTAATCAATCAGCGTAGACCGGGTTGACCGTTTCAATTGCTAATTCCTGACATCAACTAGAACGCCTTTTATTTAATAACATTTCCAGATCCTATTGTGAAGATTTTTTTTAACTAAAAAAAACCGAAACGAAATAGGATCTGTCTTTTAATCATATTGTTTTCATGAAATTTCAAAAGTAAATTATATATATTTTTTTTTCCATTTAATTTGATGGATTTGTTATAATACTTCTAATTGCCCGATCATCATGAAACAAAAAACCTTTTCTTCATTTTCCGAGGGGATCACATTACAAGCATTAGTCTATATGACGTGGAATGACGCGTTAACCTTCACATCACCACTTATACGAACATGTTGGCCACCCCAACACGAACATGTTGCCCTTGAGACAGTAGACAGCAATCACATATGTATATCAATTATTTCTTTTATAGAGCAAAAAAAAATAAAAAAATAAAAAAATAATGAAACCCACAGACCTTCCCTATTCATAACGGAGTTGTCGCCCACACATCACCAGGTCTATTTGTTGATACCCATCCCGTCAGTAATCAGCAATACAACTCTAATAAAAATACTGCCAATAAGCTGGCAGACAATGTATGACAGATGCTTCAATCTTTGAAATGAAACGAAATATATAAATGAAACTTCCTGTTATTAAAGTCATCGCCTACACATAGACCTATAAAAATTATAGACAGACGACCTCGTTGTTGTTTCATCATGCATTTGCACTATAAATAATCCGATTTACTTCTCAACTTTCATTCATAATGGATAATCGAGACAATGTTTTTTTTTGTCGTACGGCCTTTAGTATTGATGATCGAGGATAGACCGAAAATTCAATCGCTAAAATCTCGATTCAAAGTGGATTAATTTAACTGAAATTTTTAGCAAATTCCCTTTACATTATATATTTTTTAACTTTTATAGTGAGAACTGCCAGCTCTTTGTCTAATCTCCCATAATGTATCTTTAATAAAACATGTAGATTTCACACACATACATGTATATCATTTACTTGATAAAGATGAGAACATCGTCGTGGAAGGGGGTTGGGATGGCCTAGTGGTCTAGAGTGCCGCGCTTCGAACTCTAGCTGGCCGGTCACCTCTGGCTTGCGGCTGTGGTTTCGAGCCCTGGTGTGAGCGTATGTGGCATGGAGATAGGGTCGCCTTCTCAACCTCGTGGGTTTACTCCGGGCACTCCGGTTTCCTCCCACTGCTAAAGACCCCTACGCACAAGCGAATCATTGAAATAAAATTAAACCATATGTTAGTCCCGAAATGACCTAGTTTGTGTTGAGTGGACGTTAAACCCCATTTCTCTCTCTCTCTCTCTTGTCGTGGAAATGATGCATGTTAATAACCAGCGTGGTTTCACCATGTCGAAATGCAGGACAGAAGGTCTGTCAACAACGTCTGTCTAGTTGTCCGAATGGAATTCGATATAAGAGTAAGCCGTAGTATCGCTGTCCGGGCACAATTTCCATCATCGCACATTGTATGACGTATGCCCGTCATCATTTGCCCAGTTTAGGAGCAGAACAGTAGGACGTTAAACCCCATTTCATTTCATTTTATTTCCGTATTCATCGTGGAATTCCTACTATAAAGGGTTAGTTTATGCGTATGGAAACGCCGACACCGGTTTTTGTCCTATCCGCCCCACTACAGACTTTGCTTTAACAGACCCCCTCCCCCCTTATGCGTTTCATTTTGCATGTTAATAAACCAGTGTTTGTTAATTGTTATTCCAAAAATAAATTTTACTGTGTAACCCCACAATCCGTCCAATTAAATATTTTATTGTTTCTGAAACGAAAGAGTTTTAACTGCTGCTTCCCCCTTAATCCGATATTCATGTTAAAATGGATAACAACGCGCTTAGAAATTCAAATTTAGTTACCACAAATGTTAATTGACGATGATTCACCACCCGACACCCACGTTAAAGATGTTTTTATTTATTTTATATTACATCATCGAATCTGTATTGTTCTCTTGGGGTATGTAAGTGTCGTGCCAGAACAAATTGTTGCGGTTATTTGAAGGAAAGTGATTAATTGGTCGACAATAATATGTCGCACTTGTCTCGTTGTATTCTCCAAGCGGGGCGCAAGTTTTATGATCTATAGTCGGTTCCGTTTCTATGACGAACATAGAATCTTCGTCATTACATTCGGCAACCCAATACTAAGTCCTGGGCCCTGTTTATCGAAATCTTAACTAAAGATAAAATCCAAATTTTAGTAGATACGTCAATTTTGATTGCTGAGCATTAAAATCAATCTAATATTATCCAATCAAATTTCGAACATTTGGATTTTATCTTAGTTAAAATTTTTTGAAATGGGCCCCAGACCATCTCTTTGGGACATGCTTACCCCTTCTCAAACACCTGCCACGTACAAACCAGGGATTCGAAACCACGCGGGTTGACTCAATGACAGGCCGTAGGATACAACGCGCACGCTAACAATTCGACCATCCAACCCCCAATATGCTTGATACAGAGATAAGACACAAGTGATGAACTGCCATAATATACCATGTCCTGAATAAACCTATTATACCCTTCGTGCATACTACTCTCCATTCGACCCAAACTAGGTCAGTTCGATCCCCCTTGTGAGTGATGCAAGTTGGAGGGTCTGACAAAAACAACTGTCTCGTCGCTCAGATGGGACCAAAACCCGAGGTCCAGTTTACACATTAGCGTGCACGTAATATATTCCTTGGCAGTTGGAATTCGATTTAAGAGTAGGCCATAGTGCCACTTTCCGAAAATGTGTCTCGTAGCACATGTCCATCTTCAAAAGCCAAGTTCGGAACATAACTGTAGGACGTTAAACCCCATTTCATTTCATTTCAACTGCCCATTTGAAATAAAACGAGGTTATTTCGGAACTAAAATATGGTCAAATTTTATTTCAATAATTCGCTTGGACGTCAATCTGATTAAAATACGGATCTAAATTTCGCTTCGTTTATTTATACTTTCGGCGAGCTCTCTACTACACGAAAAACAAGGCCCAAAATTGTGCGCCTTATCGTAGCTAAAATATAGACCCTTCTAAAACTTTTGTTGTTTTAATGTATCAAATACCGCAATAAGAGACTATATGCAAAGTTTTGTGTTTCTGGGTCAAAGATATTTCTTATAAACAGTGATTGAAAGTTGGGTAAATTCTCAACTTAAGTCTGAGAATGCTTTGTGAACTCGGGGCCTGATCAGATGTTTCTAGTAGGTTACCCAGGGTTCCTTGCAACTCAAGCTATAAACTCGCCATAACATACCGTTATATTGACATATCCCTCACTCAGGTTACATAAAATAAAACTCTTCCAGATCCTAGTGTGGTAAAACGAAATTTTGAACAATAAAAACGAAACGAAATAGGATCTGCGTTGTAATCAGGTTGCTTGCGCACAGTGGTCTTTATTACTAGTGGCAGGCAACTGGAGTACCCGGAGAAAACCCACGAAGTTGAACAGACGACCCTATTCCTTGTCACGAACAACCGGGGATTCGAAACTACGCCAGTTGACTAAATTACCGACCGAATGATACAAAGCGCACACGCTAACTATTCGGACATCCACCCATCTGTCCTGTATATAGAGCTTCCTGCCATATTTCATAACTTCCGGTATGGTACTGTATAATCAACAGGGAGTTGGGTGTCTGGCCGATTGGTTAACGTGCGCGCGCTGTATCATACGGCGTGCCATTGAATAAACTGGCGTGGTTTCAAATCCCGGTTGTACGTGGCAAGGTGAAGGGTTGCTTATACAACCTCGTGGGTTTTCTCTGTGTACTCAGGTTTCCTCCCACTGCTAAAGACCTTTACGAATTATTGAAATAAAATTGAACCATGTGTTAGTCCCGAAATGACTTAGTTTGTGTCGAGTGGACGTTAAACCCCATTTCTCCCTCTCTGTATAATCAACAATGTTGGTTACCTGACTTTTTCTAGAAGCGGACGTTAATAAATTTAATCAGAATCACCAGCATCTTCCAGGAAGTTAGAGACAGGATTGTCAGGCCGGCGCCACGGATCAGGATGTTTACTGGAATCTTGAATAAAAACAAAATGGAGTCGAGACAGATCAATCATGGTTGCAGAGGAAGAAAAAAACCCATTAATATCCCTCGACCTTTTAATTTCTTGTGTTTTTTATACCGTGCGATCAACAATAATCGAGATAATGGTATGATATCACGTGACTCGCCAGTCTGTCAATCAGTGATTTATACTGATCAGTACAACTGAACATCAGTGCATCAGTCATATCAAAAGCCGAATAACGGAAGTGACGTAGCAATGAGAAATGGTATCCGGTGTTCTGGAAAGAGTAAGTAGTATCAAATGTTCCAGATTGAGAAAACATATCCTGTCTCATGCACAACATATATAACTATAATATATATCTAGACCAACTGGTACCATACGTTCTAGTAAGCATACCCTGATTATGTACAATATCTATCAATACTACATATCTAGACTAGGTGGTATCGGGTGTTCTAGTAAGGAAGCATACCATTTGAACTCCCCAAATGAGAAAAAAACACATCATTATTTTTTCCCATTGACTTTCGTGTTGATGCTTCGCTAGTTGAACCACCCGCGCCTGTAAAGTAGACAAAAATTTAGAAAATAACATTATTATAGGCCTAAGCTATATGACTACATGTAACGTCTAACGCCTGTTTCGACAATGTAGTCTGATTCCTATTTCTAAGTCAAGGGCAAATAACTCGCCTGGAAGCGATTCTCTTTCAGTCGATATAATTATACGAAGGTGAGAAACGTTTGGAATTAAATAAATCAATTAAAGACTGTCATTCAGTCAAATAGCATAGTTTCGATTCACCGGTTGTACGTGACAAGGATTAGGGTTGCCTGTCCATCCTCGTGTGTTTTCTCGGGATCCTCCAGTTTGCTCCAACTACTAAAGACATCTACGCGCAAGCGAGTTAATCAAATAAAATTGAACCATATGCTATTCCCTAGTTTGTGTCGAGTGAACGTTAAAACCCATTCATCTCTCTCTCTCTCTCTCTCTCAATTCTAAAAGTGTGCGGAGCTTTATTAATCAAGAATCTCCCGCAACTTACGAGTCATGCGTGGACTACACGTGCTCAAGCCAGCTTAATATAAGTGTAGTCGGATCTAGCTATAAATGATTACGGTTTATTCTTCAGGGAGAGGGAGAGAGAGAGAGAGAGATAAGCAGAGAGAGAGCGGGGGAGGGAGATGTTGTTTAACGTTCCTGTTATTCGAAACACTGGCCTGGTACTTCCTAAGGTTTCGCGAGAAAGAAGGGGTTTACTGCTCATTTGATATGAAACGAGGTTATTTTGGGACTAACTAATGGTTCATTTCAACAATTCTCTTCCGCGTAGGAGTCTTTGCCAATGGGGCCAGAGGAACACAATCTTAGACCTTATGATACAGCGCACATGTGTTAACTATTCGACAATCCATCCCCCCTTTTTGTTTTAGGAAAGTATTTTTGGACCAGTATAGATGAAATAAAGTTTTGAATTTCTTCATACCTGCACCAACTGGTCTAATGAAGGCAGACATACGAGATACGGTGCCTAGTTTTCCGTTTTATCCGAACGACTAAAAACTGTCCCGCCATCACTGACCACGCAGTTCTTTATCGGCAAATATTGTATCGCATGCTGCTAGACCGAACACTAGAATATTTTTGATTTGTCCACACTGGCGAGGAGTTTGGTCGCCAGTTCAACCTCGTGGGTTTTCTTCGGATCCTCCAAGTTCCTCCCACTGTTAATAAGCGCACTATTAAAATTAAATTGAACGATATGTTAGTCTCGAAATGACCAAGTTTATGTCGAGTGGAAGTTAAAATCCATCACTTCTCCCCCTCCCCAACTCCCTTCTCTTATTTCTCGACTTTTTATTCCATCATTTATCCTTCCTGACCTGACCGAGTATAACATTTTTTATAAATACTATTTTATTCTCAGAAAAGGTTTGAGAACAGGCTAGGCCTATATTTACCTCTCTCTTATATAACAGAAAATACACGTATATACAGAAAGACTAGATAACCAAATTATGATAATCTGAATAGTATAACAACAAAATGAACAAAAAGGGCTATGTGCATATTTACAATTTCAGGTTTGCCATATTTTTAGCTACTGGATAAGAGTTTTAATTGAACCTTCCGGAGATATCTAGAAATCTATGGATTTGAAATAATAATTTCTTCGGTGCCTTTGAATAATGTCTGTATTGTGATAAGGATATTTTTTTTTTTTCATAACAAACACTTTATTTACGTCAGATTTATACAAGCATATATTAAGTACATTTATATCTTAAATGATAAAATACATTGTTCTATATAAATGGTGAGTCGCAGGGTTCCTACTATACACAGATCTAAGTACATAAATCCATCAATGGGGAATCGTTATGGAGGCAATCTGTTAATTCTTAAAAAGATATTTCCATTTATATGTGTATAATTCTGGAGATATCTCAATCTCCATTTTAGCATGCTCTACTAAAAAGCTTTCATACTTATTAATATTGAGCATTTCGTTTCGTAGTTTAGACAGATATATATAGAATTTAATTAAAATAATTACATGATTAATGAAAATCCATTCAGCATTACTTTTATAGTTTGATTTGTTAGTTAGACCAAGGTGTATTATATGTGTTTTTATATTTATCTTTATATTACCACGATCTAGGATAGTATGAAAATGATTCCATATTATTTGTGAAAATGGGCAAAGGACAAACAGATGTTCTACATTTTCTATATTAGATTCACAGAAAGTGCAGAGTGTGTTATCAACTTTTCTAATTTTGAATAATTTATCATTTGTGAATATAATCCTATGGAGATATTTGTATTCAAAACTCCTCAGTTTTGTACTAAGACATACCGTGTTTATTATTTTGAATATATTTTCTACGTCTAAATCACTTAACTCGGTATCTAGAATGTGTTCCCATTCTTTAATGGCTTTTGGCCTGCTGAACTTTGCTTGTATTCGGCTATCATAAATATTTTTTAAGTTTACGTTGTGAAAATGGGTATTATATATTTTGTAAAAATTAGTATTTATATCTTCCAAGGGAGTTCTATTACAATTAAAATTTGTATGTACCGCACTTTCAAGCTCGCTCGCTTCCTGTACGTACTGCAAGATACACTTTTCTATTCCTTTTAAGATAAATTGATGTTTTTCTAAATATTGATTATCAATCTTATTTATTTTATCAAAATATTCACTAACGTACCGAATATTATTATTAAAAAGAAATTTTATAGATATAGTTTTATTATTAATCTTTATATTTGTATTATTCCAAATAATTTGATTTTCAGTGTGGGCAATGTTCTTTATATGCGTTGTGTAGATTGTATACCAGTTGGCATACAGGTTTTTATAAAAAGGAATTTTTAGATTTAACTTATCTGGAAAGTTGCATGCAGGTAATAAATTTCCACCATATTCAGCCATAATGAATTCATATGGTATGAGCCATGTTTGGATTGGTGACTGATATATTTTTTTAATCCAAAAAATGCTATTACTTTGTAAAAAATTGGGTTTAGTTGTTGAATAGTAGAATCCGGTACCGGATTAACAGTTGCCGGGTAAAGAATTCTTGGAATGCAGAATGTTTTAATTATTTGTATTTTTCTGATTAAGGATAATTTATGTTTATCCCATAGTTTAATTCACTAGTAATTTGAGTATCTTTTGAAAAATGGATCCCGAGGATTTTTATAAATTTTTCGCATAATACTATACCGGTTGATTTTAATTTTTGCATTAAATTCATATCACAGCTATTTAAATCTATTGCTTCTGTTTTATTAACTTTAATTATAAGACCCGAAACTAAACCGAAAAGTCTCAAAACCTCAAGCAAATGTCGTGCAGAGCTAAAATCTTTTAATAATGCCGTTATATCATCAGCAAGGCTACAACTTTTATGGATTTTTGACCAAATTCTATTCCATTTATATTTATATCGTCTCTAATAGCGCATAACAACAGTTCTATGATCAAATTAAAAAGATTGGATGACATTGGATCGCCTTGTCGTATACCCCGTTTTAAATGAAAATAAGGGGTGGTAAATCCATTGTTTATTACACAACAGGTGATATTTTTGTAAAGGTTTTTTATCCATCTAATAAAGTTACGTCCGAAACCGTACGACGATAAAGCTTGTATTAAAAAGTTATGGTTTATGCTATCGAAGGCTTTTTGGAATCTATAGCCAAAAGAAAGCAAGATCGAAACAGTCGGAGATAATACGGGTATTGTCATGAATGTGGCGACCTGGTATAAACGCGGATTGATTTGGGTGTATTAATTGGTTCAAAAATGGTTTTAATCTATTAGACAAAACTTTGCTTATCAGCTTCACATCGACATTAATAAGCGTAATGGGTCTCCAGTTAGTTAAGCATGTTCTATCTTTATTACCTTTAGGAATGAGTTTGATAAGGATATTGGGTAAGGTAAGAATGTAGTGGACAGGTCATCGGTATCTTCAAAATCATGACCACAAGAGGGCTGTCTAAGATGTGCCTTAAGAATTTATAAATGACAATTTAAGTCACTACAGGAAACGCGAAGTCAACAATGTAAAATGTGACGTTGTTCTTTTTTCTGAAGTAAAGTATGATGGCGCCGTTTTCGCAACTTGTTTCAAAGATACTGATAGACGGAGATGACAGTTGGTCAAATATGCGATTTCGAAAATAAAAATGTCCCCAAAAAGTATAAAGATGTCCCCAAAGAGTACTCTGATAAATTAAATTTGTTACGAAGGATATAAGGCGTTGGGGTGAATAATGTCAATTCATGAGATAATTCTGTAAATTTTGTAAAAGAGTATAAATTTGACACCTTCGCCTCTTCTGTTCACCCCTAGTGGAGGTTGACTTTAAACTCCAAAAACGAACGAACGCCTATCCTGTAGTGTGATAAAACCAGTTTCTTCATATAAAAGTCTATGGCTGCTCCCCGTAACAACATCGGATATTGCTGTGTGCTTCAGCGTCAAGTTGCAATGATTCTTAATTCGGTGCATCCATCCAATCAGGGGCAGATCCAGGAAATCTGTTATTATCGTCTCAAAATTACATAGGCATACATACAAATTGAGCTTTTTAAAGAGAGCAATCATTTTCATACCGATGTAGGATCACATTGGGATTTAATTTCATTGATGCAAGGCATTCAAGTTTTTATATGCAGCTGAGCAAGGCGGGGTTTAGACCCCCCAATCCCCCTCTGACAATATGACATCACAATAGTCGAAATGCGGAAGAATATAGGATCCGTAATGTAACTTGGCATTCTCATGATAATGACGCACGAGTGGGATAAACTGATAGCTGACTGACAGATTGGATCGAAGATCAAATCACAAATAAATGACCACATAGCATGAGTATATTCAGATATATAATGATTCACTTCATCATAGAAACTTGAACTTGAAAAAAACAATTGTTCTCTGAATAGCAACACATATGTCTTAATGAGGTTTAACAGTGGATGCAACGGAGAGAGAGAGAGAGAGAGAGAGAGAGAGCGAGAGAGAGAGATAGAGAGTGTAACAAAATGACATTTTTGTGTAATCATATTGTCAGGGTCACCGGACCGGTTAAAGGCCAAAGCGGGGTAGGGCTTGAAGGCACCGAGTGTGGGTGGAGGTTATTCCTCCGTCGTGGCCGGGGGAGTTCCTGGGGACTGTCACCGAGACAATCTTTGTAATCATCGCAAAAACGAGGAACGATGACTCCAGTTGCCAACACGGGTCACTAGAAACAACACAACCCCGGCGAGCACCCCCCCCCCCACCCCCCCGACGAGCGCGCCCCTGATATTAGCCCCGTACATATTATAAGAAAATATATTAATGGACGTTTAAATCGTAACTTGGGTGATATTATGGATGACATTACTTCCGAATGGTTCAGTGTGTGCTCATGGGATACTAAGGTATATTATTGACTCAAGTGGCGAGGGTTCGATTCACAGCTTGTACAATCTCGTTGGTGTTCTCCAAGTATTCCGATTTCTTCCACTGCAAAAGATCTCTCGAAATAAAATTAAACTATGTGTTAGTCCCGAAATCACCTAGATCTGTCTCCTTTTCTGACCATAAGCTACTGGAAAGCTTTTTACGTTGGAGTTGATCACTCCTTGACATTAGATATCTGGCCATTTGGTCGCTCCGTGAAATGCGATAATCTGTCGATCTCTCAAATGAATTAAGTGTTTTTATCACGTTTCTAACGCATATTATGAAATAACACCATTCTTATATAATCTGGTCGTTCCATTATATGCTCACTCTCTTTATTTATTTAGGAGGAGGAACCCACGAGGTTGGCCAGGCAACTCATGACACACACACGCGGGGAATCGAAACCACTTCACGTGACGCAATGGCAGACTTTATGTTACAGCGGGTACGTCCACTCGACACAAATTAGGTCATTTTGGGACTAACTTATGGTTTCATTTTATTTCAATAATTCGCTTGCGCGTAGGGGTCTTTAGCAGTGGGATATTTATTCAGAATAATAATATATAATACGTTACATTTATACACGTCATGAATGGTACAATAGAGGAGATAAAATAAAAGCAATATTTCATTTATATACATAGTTTTCAGTTATATTTATTAAAAAAGAAAAAAATAATCAAAAAAAAAAAAAATTAAAAACAAGAGTACCATTGCATTGGAAATCTGTTTTTGTCTGGAAAGCGACGGTACGGCATACTTTAATATCAAATTGAAATTGACAATGTGTAAACCTGACCTCTAGCTGTCGACCCATTCGAAAATCTAGACCGTATCCGTGCCAGACCCTCTGTCCTGCACCACTGGCAATAGGAACCCCTGTCGGAAAATACAAAGGAACTCTCTCGGCTAATACCGAGAGTGAACCGGAGATCTCAGATTAAAAACGTCGTGAACTGACACTACGTGGGTTAATAATCAGCTTCAGATGGGAAAAATTTAAAAATATTATATATCTGCTCAAGGGGATGATTTGACAATGAATTGGCTAACATAATCGATATCTATCATATCAAATTCGCTATTCAAAAAATATCAAATAAATTTCTGAAATAACAGAAAAATATCAATTCAGATGTTCCATTTTCGTCGTTCGGATGCGACGAAAAAAAACAAAGGTCATATGGGGGAATGCTCACGGGTTCACTAGCATTGGTATTTAAAAAAACAGAAATAAAGCAGGTATGGTGGCTGATAGGTATCATAGTCGTGATGTCGCCCTTCATAAGGCAACAACCTAATAACCTGATCAACATCACGACATTTTAACACGACAATGCGACATTTCATCCGAAACCATGACATTTGAAATGTTGTAATGACGGGCTAAAATGTCGGGTTGTCGACCACCTTTGTCTCAACGGTGGACCCCTTCACCAGCGGACTAGTGGATGCGGACTATAGTGAGCCCGCAGATTATTGCAACTGCGGACTAGTGAACCCCTGTCGTCAACGTTAAAGTATCACTGGCCGATGGAATTCGATATACGAGTATACCGTAGTGGGCTGTTTCAAGATAGCTCGTTGGCGAATGTCGAAAAACGAGAATCTAAAAAAAAAACAGATTTGATGGATGTATATCTGCAGAATGTCTCCAAACACATTTGAGAGAGAGAGAGAGAAAGACAGAGAGAGAGAAAAAGAGAGAGAGGGAGAGAGAGAGAGAGAGAGAGAGGGAGAGAGAATGGGGTTTAACGTCCACTCGACACAAACTAGGTCATTTCGGGACTAGATCTAAAATGAACTAAAGATATCATAAATGAGCATGCCTGGGCGGTGGATTCACATAAAAACTGTTCTTTCTCGTTGTTTTTTGATATTGGCGAATCTTGAAAAACAAGCTACTTGTTTTCGATATTCAAACTTGAATAACAAAAAAGCAGAGTTGGTGGATGTATATCTGCAGAATGTTTCCAGAACCCATTTCAATATCGAAAAACGAGCTAGTTGTTTTTCATTATTCGACAATATCGAAAAACGAGTAGCTCGTTTTTCGATATTCACCAATTTCGAATAACGGAAAACGAAAATCGAACTAACTTCAAAATACTACCGTAGTGCCAGTATCATTGTACATTTCCATCCTAGCACATTCTATGGCGCATGCCCAGTCCTCATTAGACCGACCAGTCGGTGGAAAAAGTAGAACAGAAAAACTATCCCATTTCATTTGTCAGCGTAACTAACGTAACGCCTTGGGGAATATACAAGATATTCCTCATTGGGCAAAACACGCCGTGTCACGTCTCCATTTACTTTCCGTAATAATATGAAGACAGCGATCTGGTGAATGAGGACGATAAGATGCGATTAGGGGTCCAATTAAAAACAGACATAAACAACCCAAGTCACGGTAAAATTTCGTGTAATTATAGATACATTATGGGTGATAGATACAGAGTTGGCAGTTCTCACTATAATAGTTAATTACTAGAGTTGGCAGTTCTCACTATAATAGTTAATTACTAGATAATGTAAAGGGAATTTGCTGACAATTTCAATCAAAGTGATCCATAATGGACAGAGAATTTAGCGATTGAAATTTCCGCCTAGCCTCGATCGTCATAACTAAAAAGCATTGTCTTGATTACCAATTTCATGATTATATCGCGAAGGAAATTTTGCAACAAATCGGATCTTAATCCACTAAAGATCGCGGGTAAGCGAAAACATCGAGCATTGATGGATTGCTTAAGTTAGTTGATGTTTAATTGATAATTCAGATAACATTTTAGGCCTAAAAAAAGACCTGCAATAGGCAGATTTGGCTCTTGCATAATGTATGTTTGACAACTGTCTAGCTTAGGTTTAAACTGTCTAATGTACAGTTTTTCTTTTTTTTTGGTGGGGGGGGGGGTGGAGTGCCGCGCTTCGACCTCTAGCTGGCCGGTCACCTCTGGCTTGCGGCTGTGGTGGTTTCGATCCCTGGTGTGAGCGTATGTGGCATGGCGGATGAGACGAAAAACCGAGGTCCCGTGTACACACTGGCGTGCACGAAAACGATCCCTTGGCAATTGGAATTAGATATAAGAGTAGGTCGTAGCGCCGCTGCCTTGGCAAAAGTTCCCTCATAGCACACTGTATGGCGTATGCCCGTCTTCAATTAGCCCAGGTTAGGCGCAAAAGAGTAGGAAGTTTAAACCCATTTTATTTCATTTCGTGACTCCGTCTTATCCAAACAACTAAATGTTTTCTCATGCATGTACTATTTACAAGGGGAAAGAGTGGGCGTAAAAATGCCAGGGAACTATCTCAGAATCACCACGATCGAACATGGGATCTACTTCCATTAGTCACCGTAGTCCCGGTTTCTGTCTCTGTTTGAGGTGTACTTTCACTGAAGTATTGTGACCATCATCTATTACACTTTAAATGTAAACACGTTGAGAGAGTTTTTAATACGCTGTTTCTCATAGTTCCACGAAAACGGCCCAAGCAAATTACTGAAATTAAATTAAACCATATGTTAGTCCAGAAAAGGCCTATAGTTTGTGTCGAGTGGACGTTAACACCCCCTCCCCCCCTCTCTCTCTCTCTCTCTTGATTTCCTGCACTATCAGACATGTTGTGTTATTTCACACAATAACATAAATCTAATCTCGGCTGTTAAAAATGTATCTCAAGGCCAACAGTTAATAAAATGTTCCGTGATCGGGCTGCACATGACGACATTGAACAAATATGTATGGCGCAATAATACAGAAAATAGTCTCGGCTGTTATGAAATAAGTTATGTATGACCAGGGGGAAACAGGCAGGTACGAGAATGGTTCTAATTCAGCCTAGTGCGAAATAAAATGGTCTAAACTGCGTCAGCTTTATAAACTGAACATATTAACGAATCTCCGCTACAAATAAATATTTTAGTTCTTAGTGTCAGTAGGTCAAAAATTATTTTGGATTTTGATAGACTATCTAGAACATATTACGAAAGCACACTACACATAAACATCTTAGTATAGTAGGTCAAAAACTATTTGGGATTTTGGTAAGACTTTACAGCAATATTTGTTATCGTACAGTTAGTCTTTAATTGACCAAAGTTTCTGTAAACCCCCACTTTATTTCATTAATCAGGATTCATTGCTGAGATCAGGGGAGGATCCATGGGGGGGGGGGCACCCACCCCACTGCTCAGCTACATAAAAAAATAATGCCTACATCAGTATAAAATTGATTTCTCTGTTTAAAAAGCTCAATTTGTATGTATGCCTATGTAATTTAGAGACGTTGATGGCAGGTCTCCGTGACAGAAACCTGGCAAACCCCTCCTGCAAAAATTCCTGGATCCGCCCCTGGAGATGTTGTTATCGGGCAATATGTGTCCTCCTACATGTCATATATGGAACGTTGCGAATAGAGACATCCATGTCCGCGAAAGTTCATCCAGATTTTCCAACGTGGTACCGCTTGTCAGCGATGCAGGACGGAGAGCCTGGCAAGGACAGTTGTCTAGTCGTTTGGATGTGACGGAAAAAGAGGTCACGTTTACATTGACTTGCATGTAAATATGTAAATAATACCTCGACAGTTAGAATTCAATATAAGAGTAGGCCGTAGTGCCGCTTTCCAGACAAAATTTGCTGATTACACTACTTTGCCTAACTATTTTGCCTATAACGTTTTTTTAGGACTTCGAATTTTGCCTAATGGTTTGGATTGTTCGTACTTGGATTTATTTTATTTTTACCTCAATGGTGTATGACCGGCCTCATTAGCCCAGTTCGGAGCAGAACAGTAGGACGTTTAAGTCCATTTCATTTCATTTCTGAGATATCCGTGTGCCACGTGACATACATTCCGAAAGTTTTGATAATACAACACGTGCTTGGATAACAAAAAATGAAATTGACTATAAAAAGTTCTTTAACAACAAGACTCATACCAAAAAATGAAATGGACTATAAAAAGTTCTTTAACAACAAGATCCATACCAAAAACAAAACAAAAATAAAATAAAGAAGGAAATTACTGGCCATAATTAATCATTCAAAAACAAGAAAGCCACAGAAAAACCAAGATGGAATCCATCATATAGAGGAGTTTAATTGTCATGGGAGTTATTATCGCGGTAAGAACATCTGCTACACATTGCAAATATTCCATGCTGCAGTATAAAAGTCCACACTCGCCTGATAATGACCACGTGAATGAATAATTAAAGAGAATTTGCCTGTGCAGACTTATGGTCGCGAGTATAGTCTGGACCAGGACATGAAGGTCGCCCTGGGTATCACTCAGCTAGGGGTTGGGGCGATTCGGTTTGAATGACTGATGGTGTGACTTTCCTAGGTTCCTGGGTAAGTTTGGGAAGATGTTCCAATTCGCCATTCACCTCCGTATCCATTAAGTGTACCGGGCCCGTAGCCAGTTCATAAAATTTTGGGTGGCAACGGAATGTTTTTTTTAGGGGGGGGGGGCTACGGAATGTTTTGGAGGGGCTGAGGATGTGGCCGGCTAAGAACACTCCTAAGAGTGTAGGTGTATGGGCCCTAAGTGTATGTAATCTCAAGGATTTTTTGTGACTATGGTAGTTATCATATCGCGAGAGAGAGAGAGAGAGAGAGAGAGAGAGAGTTATCATATCGCGAGAGAGAGAGAGGAAAGAGAGAGAGAGAGAGAGAGAGAGAAATGAGGTTTAACGTCCACTCAACACAAACACAAGGTCTTTCGTGACCAATATATGGTTCAATTTTATATTTCAGCAGTGAAAGGAACTCGATATAATCCACGAGTTTGGACGACTGCTCCCATGCCGTGTCACGTCAAGCGTGGAATCGAAACTACCCCACTTTAAGACCTTATGATACAAAGAACAAGCGTTAACCATTCGAACACTTGCCCCCCCCCCCCCCTTCGTGGTCGTAGTTTGTGCATTATTAGACATTTTTTAAATTTAAACACAGAGAAGAAAACACTAAGAGAACAAGATTATAAATCAATTTATAGCTATATTCATGAAACACTATACCTGTGCGGATACTCCATTTTCTGCTGAGTCCCAAGGCCAACGGTTGCTATAATGACCTGTTAACTGGGTGTTTTGTGACGTCACTGAACAAAATGTGACGCAATATGACAGGAAATAATCTTGAGTGTTTTAAATTTAGTTCCGTATGACCAGAAGCAAACAGACATAACGACGGAAGAATGGTTCTATATCGGTCTGAGTCCCAGGGAACCAATTCAAATAGCGTCATTGGTTTAAAAAGAACACATCAGCGAAAGCCCACTACAAATAAACATCTTAGTGTTATTAGTTCAAGGGTTATTTTGGATTTGGATGTACTACTCAGAATTAATTGTAATGGCGAGTCTTTAATTGACCAAAGTTTTGTTAATTTCACTTTATTCTATTATTCAGAATTAACTGTTGTGGTGTTGTTATCGGGCAGTACATGTACTGCCCGCAACGAATTGGATATCCATGTGCACTATGATCGAGAGTAGTGCCGCAGGAGAGAGAGAAAAATTAGGTTTAACGTCCACTCGACACAAACTACACCATTTCGGGACAAACATGTGGTTTAATTTTTTCAATAATTCCCTTGCACGTAGGGGTCTTTAACAATGGGAGGAAACTGAAGGACCCGGTTAAAACCCACAAGGTTGGACAGGCGATCCTACTCCTTGTCACGTACAACCGCGGATTCGACACGACACCAGTTGACTCAATGACAGGCTCTTTGATACTGCGCGTACGTGCTAACCATTCGACCATCCAACCCCCAAATGCCATAGCAACAGGCGTCACAACAAAGGGAAAATGACCTACAATCTTTACATAATTTATTAAGTACATTCTCTAAATCTCTTTTTTACAGTATCATGCACAGTTGACCGTTTCATCCGTCTCAATTCCATCGCATCAGTTTCGACTGAACATTATGTCCCCCTTTGTCTCTACGGGTAGCGGTTTTTTAATTATTAAGACATAATATACTGTCACATCTATTTGTTCACAAAGCATTTTACAATACACCGAACCCTTAACCTTTATGGGTAGCCGTATTGGGATCGCTCATGATATACCGTCACATGTTTGATGACAGAACATTTTATAATACACCGATCCCTTTACCTCTATGGGTAGCCGTGTTTTAATCGTTACATGATATACCGTCACATGTTTGATGACAGAACATTTTACAAGATACTGACCCCTTTACCTCTACGGATGGCCGTGTTTTAATCAATACATAATATACTGTCACATGTTTGATGACAATTACATACAAATGAACCCTTTTTCTCTACTGGCAGCTGTGCGTCTAATCATTACCTTGACAAATGATTGTAGAAGACACTGACCCCTCTTACATGTTATTCTTAGTGTTTAGCGTCTGCTTCCACCAAAGTTGATATCGCAGGCATGCCCAAGTTTTCATTTTTATTGTCTTAGCGCACGCGCAGGCGTATTTCCTGGGACAGAAAACCGGAGTAACCCGAGTAAATTCCTATCTCCAAGCAACATACGCTCACACCAGCGATCAAAGTCAGAGGTGGCCAGACAGCTGGAGGTCGAAACACGACACTCTAGACCTCTATGCCATGCCAACCTCCCCTCTTACCTCTGTTTGTTGACAATATATAAAAGGTACAGCCCCGTGTATGTTAGATTTTACATTAAGGCATGACAAACTCTAGAATCTGATTGACAACGGTTATATAAATTAATAGTGTAGTGGCATAATCGTATTAAATACATAATAAAATCATGTTTAAATAATTTAATATTTTTAATCGTAAGTATTTATTTATTATCTATTATGTATCCATTATGTAATTACTTTTGAAAATATCAGGAATTAGAGGAAATAAAGGTATATGATATATAATAATATATATAGTTGGCGGGTTATGGTGGAGATTTAGAATTTTGTCCACTCTCGTCAATTATTGTTGTTAGATCATTGTGTATTTAGAAGTTCATCGATCTTTGTTTACATAAGAGTCACTGAAATATAAACATACAACATGACCAGTACTATTGCCTCTAGGCCTTATATTTCACCTAATGAAGAGTGTGCTAAAGGGAGATTACCCAAGTTTTGTATCATTTTGAATAGCCTCAAGGGTTATCTTGTGTTTATTTCCTAATTGACCCACTGACTTGCCTTGTGTTGTTTTGATAAACAGAAAATTCAATTCATTGCATAACGTAAAGTCCAAAATATGTCAAGTTTGTTGCATATTTGTCGCCGTAGTAAGTTACTATTAGGTCAACACACACAATAAATTCCATAATCTATGTCAAAGTTTACAAAGAACTAAATGCTGGCTGTACGAACTGCACGTCAAAGACATAAAACCTATAACAATGTTATAGCATTGGAAATATACATTAATTTATTATGGTGTGTATAAGTTATAGCAATGGGCATATACATAGAATTATTATTATGGGGTGTATAACATACAACAATGGAAATATACATAAAACAATGGAAATATACATAAAATTATAAATGTGTGTATAACATAAAGTAATGGACATATACATAAGATTATGATTGTGTGTATAACATAAAGCAATGGGAATGTAGATAAATTATTATTACTCATGTGTATAAGATATAACAATGGAAATATACATAAATTATTATTATGTGTATAATGTGACCACGTTATTTCTGGTCTTATTAAATTAAGACTGAGTCCAAGTAACTTCTATGTAATTTATTAAACATAGATAAATCAACAAATATTTACAAGAAAGAGAGATATCCGATCCGTTCTAAACCATAGCTCACTCTGTCTTTTCGAACTACAGTTCTTACAACTCTGTCTTTCGAACTACAGTTCTTACAAAATATATAATAGACAAGTATGACATGTTGTGAAAGATATGTTTAACAAATTAGGGAATATAATATTGAATTTTAATATAATATAGAACTCATATGAATTATGTCGGTCATAATAACATAAAGAAATATACATAAATTATTATTATTATGTGTATAACATAAACCAATATACATAAATGATTATTATTATGTGTATAACATAAAGCAATGGAAATATACATATACATAAATTATTAGTATGATGTGTATAAGATATAGCAATGGAAATATATATAAAAACAAATTATATATAGAAGCAAAAGGCCGTGTTTATTATTGTGTGTATAGCATAAAGCAATGGAAATATACATAAATTATTACGATGGTGTATATAAGATATAGCAATGGAAATATACATATAAACAAATTATATATAGAAATAAAAGACCGTGTTTAATATTTTGCAACTAGTAATTGTCCTGTTTTACGAAACCTTGTTAATGTTTATGGTTATATACGATTTTATTAATCAATGGTAGAGGCCAATAAATGACATTGTACATTAGGTACGATTAGATAAAAAGCTGACATAGATTTAAAAAAATGATAATGACAACAGAATATGCTGAAAACGTCAGTCAGTTGCTTCACTCTGGACCGAAAAAAAGTTCTGGTATATAGAAAATGCCGTAAGAAAAGGAGAGGTGGGGCGTATTTCCCGTTTATTACAATAAAATCAAGTTAAAACAGGAGGTCTAGCTGATTGTTCTTCTGTATAAAAATGTTGTGAGAAGAGAGAGCGGGGCATATTTTCAATTCGTCATAATAAAATCACTTCAGAACAAGATATTAATTGGTTGAGCGGTTGAATTCCATCAGTCGTGACGTAATAATTCCATTTGGCTAACGAGTTGGCGTCATTGCCATCATTTGCTCCGTTAATAGCAATAATCAATTACTGTACCACGAGGATCAATTTACACTAATCACGTGATGATAGCGATCAGGAAACTTCCTTATATTTTATTCACTGTCTAAGATGGAAACAGTTCTGAAAATGCACAACCCGATACACAAATCATTTCTTATTTAAGCAGAGGTCTTAATTAAGAGAGAGTAAAATATAGAGATGTTTCTTTGCGCCCACTCTGCTTACTCTGTCATACCATACCATAGGACCCGGAGAAAACTGACGAAGTTAATTAGGCGACCATATTCTCTCCTTGTTACGTATAAGCTGGAAATCTTATCATTTCACGCACACGCGTTATCCCACTAGATCACTAACCTCTATGACGATATAAGGGGACCCACCAAGGATTGTCACTAGTAACTCGAGTCAATGAAATTGGATTAAGCGTCAAATCTTTCCGTGCCAACTGCCGGGCGAATGGTGACCCGCATCGCAGATACCAAACTGTGTGCTATGACCAGACATTCCTTCTACACCACTGACCAAGACTTTTTGTTTTTTTTGTAGTTGTTATCTCTTATAGCACACTGTATGACGTATGCCCGTTTTCATTAGCCCAGGTTAGGAGCAGAAGAGTAGGACGTTAAATCCCATTTCGATCATTTCATGTCATTATCTTAGATACCTCATTTCTGTCGGAGTAAACCGGAGTGTCCGGAGTAAACCAACGACGTCAAGAAGGCGGCTCCATCTCAAAGCCACATACGCTCACGCCGGGGATCGAAATAACGACAGCATGTCAAGGTTGACAAGCCAGTCGGTCACATGCCAGCCATGATCTCGGAAGGCGACAATCTTGACCACTAGGCCACAATCCCCCGACCCCCACCCCACTGGCTCGCGAGACATCGACAAATATTCTCAAAGAGCCTCCGCTTCTCTAACTTCGTTTTCTCTGCCCTCAGTTTGATGGAAACTTCAACCACATTTTGAAATATGTAGTCAACAAGTCGATTTTCTCTTGCGGGTGTTTGTAGCTACCACAGAGGAAGATTTGTTTATATCATTCTTGTAGCTGGAGTGGCTATCATGAATACCAAGTGGAAGTCAGACAAAAGCCAGTTGGTTTTATCAAGCCTGCAGCTAAATTGTTAATTATACAGATTGTTGACGCCTGGAAGCCGCTATTTGTCCACACAGTGCCTGAGTAGTTTATTTGTATCAATCAGCATACAAAAGGCACGCTGCCTGTCTTACTACAATTAGCTCTGCTTGCGAACAGAATCGAAGCTAATTGGCCGACAGTAATCGTTGATTTTAGTCGATAAAGAGATGCTGACTGGGCCTAGGAACGGACAAATTTAATGAACATATTATGTTTGTCAAAATGAACAAAATTCATCATCACATGCATTTAAAAAAATGACTCCTTCCTAAGGAGATAATTGATCTATAAAAAGGCATCGAAAAGGGGAATCAAGGTAATGTCGTTTACGAGAGAGAGAGGGGAGAGAGAGAGATGAGATATAATGGAGTTTAACGTCTATTCAAACCCAAATGGTCCCATGACCAAGAGCATACCAAACTTAGACAGTATACAATACGTCCCGCTTGCGAACACACACGAAGCTGATTAACCTCCATTAATCGACGATTTCAGTTGAAAACATTGCTAAGTATCATTCGAGAATTTTGAGAACTGTTTATTCTATTTCCATTAAATAAAAAAGTATGAACGATGTAAATGAAAGCAAAACCACGTTACAAACGAAATGTTATTCTGTGTGTATATAAAATGGATCTGTTCGAAATGAAATGTAATGGCGTTTAATGTCCTGCTGTTCTGCTCCGACTGGACTAATGAAGACGAGCATACGTCAATTTCCTATTAGGGAAATGGTGCCCGGACAGCGGCGCTAAGACCCCCTCTAACTGTGCAGAGATCTTTTATATGCATGCCAGTGAGAACACAGGCCTTGATTTTTTTCGTCTCATACGTCCTGAACCACGCCGAAAAAAAAAAATCCCAATGAATTTTCTCCGAAAACAACTGGAGCTAGCTAGAGGCTTTCGGGCTAGTTATCGAGTAAGTGTTTTACCGCCTTAGCCACCATGGCTCCGGTATCTCTCCGATGTCATCGTCAATCTATATAGATCTGAAAGAAAGATAATTGGTTATGTTCTTTCTTGTTTGTCGAGGTATCCGATCAAATGGCAAATGTTGTTATCCTTCCGGAACATCTGCGTCTATTGAAACACCAGATAATTGTTTTATGGGGGAGAGTATTTGTAAAAATTAAAAAAGTTTTGACATTTAGAAGTTGAATTGGAATACACAGGATAACTTCTATGGACTACAATTGCTGTTATATATAATTACGTGGGATCACGATGGTTAAGTAGGTAAGACGCTGGTTCTCTAGCCAAAAGGTCGGGTGTTCGATCCCTGCATTGGCCCAGAGGGTTCATCCTTATTTTCGATCCCTACATTGGCCCATAAAGTTCATCCTTATTTTCCAGCGCCCCCTACCGTTGTCCGTGATGCATGACGGAGGGCCTGGCAGTGACAGCTGTCTAGTCGTTTGGATGGGACAAAAAAACAGGTCACGTGTATACATTAGTGTGCACGTAAAAGACCCCTTTGCAGTTGGAATTCGATAAAAGAGTTGGCCGTAGTGCCGCTGTCCGGGACAAATTTGCCTCATAGCACACTGTATGCCGTATGCCCGTCGTCTTTAGCCAAGTTAGGAGCAGAACAGTAGGACGTTAAACCCCATTTCATTTATATGCAACTAATGAGAGAATCGGGAGGAAACGTTGCCTAGCAATAAACCATAATATTGTATCACATAAAATGATGCACAGTGAATTGAATAGGGTTGGATCTTCCAAAACCTGGTAACCTTGACCAAAGAGATTGTGTCCATCGCGGAAGTGGCAGTGTGTATTGAATTGGCGCCTGGTTTGATTTAAGATATAGCGGCTTTAGAAAAACAATGTTGTGGGGTTGGGTGTGGTGGGTGGTATTAGTGGTCTAGCTGGTGGACCACATGTCGCTTGCGATTGTGGTTTTGATACCTGGTTTGAGCGTATATGGCTTGGAGATAGGAGTGCCTTCCCTACCTCGTGGGTTTATCAGGAAAGGTTTGGAGAATAGTGTGGAAGAGACATCAGACTACAGTTTTCGTGTTATTTTAAAGAAACAATGGAATTTGGAATTCTAAGACGACGAGTAATGGACACGCCGCTGCCCGGTCAAAGTTATCCATCCTTGGGAATATATTCTAATATAATTAACCCATTTGCAGTCTTAAAACAGACTGAAGTACAGTATGCACTCGAAACTTGAACAGGAAGCATAACCAATATTATGTTAAATTCCGACGTGTGTAGTATTATTAGGACTTCTTTCCTTGTTGTGTTCTTGTGATGGTAAATAATACTACATCATTAGTTGTATAACAACTTTATTACAAAGCTGAATTGACTTCGAAGGTTCCTTGTTCTCCTCAGATAATGGCTGCCTGGAATATCTGGGTGAGTTCTAATGGGACTCGGTCCACACCCCAATTTATACCCTCTCATTACTGCAGGTAGGGGGTAACGTACACTCGACACAAATTAAATCATTTCTGAATCGAAACCACGCCAATTGGCTCAATGAAAGACCTTATGATGCAGCGCACACGTGCTAACCATGCGGCCATCCATGTAAAGACCCCTACATTCCATAATTATACAGTTGAAGACCCAGCGTGTCAGTTATTGACATTTAAACTTTATGTTGGTTTCGATTGAAATATAGAGTAATACTAAACCGACAATGTATATATAAGCCAGCGACTTCTACGGGGGGGTTGAGTGGCCGAATGGTTAGCGTGCGCGCGCCATATCATACGGCCTGCCATTGAGGCAAATAGCATGAATCCCCGGTTGTACGTGGCAAGGAGTATGGAGCATGTCCAACCTTGTGGACTTTCTCCGGGTACTGGTTTCCTCCCACTGCTAAAGACTCCTACGCGCGAGCAAATTATTGAAATGAAATTTTAACCTGTTAAGCGTGTCCTTTTTAAAAAGTTAACTTCCCCCCATTGCGTAATTATTGATAGTTGTGTCAGTGTCAGTCAAGAAAGGGTCCAGCTTGGAAAAAACGTAAATTTGAAGATAATTAATAATGGCTGGTCTCATTCCAAAGCTTGTTAAATGGAGTTATTCCCCTTACAGGTTAACTGGAGTTATTTCCCTTACAGGCTGCTTTCTCGTACTGCAACCATGTGGGGGAAAAATACCTCCCAAGACGTAATATTACGTCATACACACAGTAAGTGACAGTTTGCCAGGGCGTAATATAACGCCCTACGCGCTTAACAGGTTAAAAAAAATATGATAGTCCCGAAATGACATAGTTTGTGTCGAGTGGACGTTAAACCCCATCTCTCTCTCTCTCTCTCTCCCCCTCCCTCTCTCTTTCTCTCACTCTGTTTAATATTCATGAAACAATTACAATCCTCGAAAACAACTAAAATGTCAGGAATATAATGAAATGAAATGGGGTTTAACATTCCACATTTCTGCACCGACTGGGCCAATAAATATACAGGATACAATTCTATGGAATACAATTATTGAACGACGTTTCGAGTAGGTGTTATAATTACACAATCGAGATTATTTAGGAAAATGTCACTTACCACCTTCCATACATGGAATTGTTTAAAACATCATTGTCATATTTCGACCGACTGATATGGTCGACCCGGAAGTCGTTAGTGAAGTCATTAATCATCACAGCTGCTCCAAGTTACGCAATGTCCTTTGTCTGGTAATACAATCTGTACTGAAGACTCAATCTAGATCCATTGTCTGGAAGGGGGATATAAGAAAGAATGAAATGAATTGAAATAGTTCAGAAACGGCAATGGCCTGGGCGCCTTGGGTTTTAAACGGATAGAACAAGGGTCATGTAAATTGGTTGGAATGGTTACCACGTTGGTCTCGGACCCATCCCAGAGTGCCAAGCTGAAAACAAACCTGCTACCAGACCTGGAACCAGTATCGAAGTATTATTTAAGAGAGAGAGATGGGTTTAACGTCCACTCGACACAAACTAGGTAATTTCGGGACTAACATATGGACTAATTTTATTTCAATAATTCGCTTGCGCGTAGGGTATAACGTCTTTAGCAGTGGGAGGAAACCGGAGTGCCCGGAGGAAACCCATGAGGTTGAGAAGGCGCTCCTATCTCCATGCCACATACGCTCACACCAGGGCTCGAAAGAGGTGACCGGCCGGCTAGAGGTCCAAGCGCGGCACTCTAGACCACTAGACCATACCAACCCCCCATTAATTTAAGAACTCTTGTACATGATATGTACAAAATTAAAAGTATTGTATGACGTTTAAACTAGCGGTGTCATCATGAACCGATTCAAAGTGTAACATGGGCTTCTCTAGTCATTATCAAGTAATGATAAAATATAACAAGACAGTAAATACATGTACACAACAATACTTGGTTAATGCTAACCAACCACAGATAGACTTCTAATTACATCATGTATCTAACCTAATTAAGAATTTAACAGATGTCACTGCTTCATATTAAGGAAGTGAGATTGTTATATATTGTATTTGTACCACCCAGTCCAGCCTGGGTTTCTTACCTGAAAGCAACTAAATTCATGTACAATCTAAAGTTAAAGAGAGGGAAAAAATGGGTTTAACGTCCACTCGATACTAAATATGCAATTTCGTGACTAAAAAAATGATTCAATTTTATTTTTAAAAAATTCGAACCTAACCCTAAACCTAGCTGTAGGAGTAGACCGGTGGACCCTGAGAACACCCACAGGGTTGGACTCTACTCCGTGTCACGTTCAAGCGAGGGGGCGAATCCACGCCATCTGACACAATGACAGACCTTGGAATTCGATAACGTACATTACTCTTCATTAACCAGAAATTTTTAAAAAGTAGAACGTTAAATCTCATTCATTTCAAAGACCCCAAGCACCATGATGCTTCTTTAACATCGACAAATGCTGACCATCGAAAAACATTATATTCATTCATTTATTACCAATTCGTCAATTACCGAGTTACGGTCCAAATCAGCCTGGAGAGATTTCGTGTACTTATCAAATTGGTGACGTAATGGGACGAATTATGTGAGACATATACATTGGAACACTGGCCGGGAGCATTTACTAACCATATTTACTATTGTCAGACATAGCTTCAGGTTATAGAAATGGAATTTTTTTTTATATAGAAACAAATCTACACAAAATACCTTATAAAATTGTCTGGAACCAACCGTCGGAGATTAGTTGATTAACTGGTCAGTTCGTATAGTCTGGTCTAAAGCGGTTAAATCGCCTGCCTAACGTAGTGGGTTTTATCCGGGTTCTTGAGTTCCTAATCAGCTCCATTCAACACAAACTAGGTCATTTCGATATTAACATATGGTTCAATTTCATTTCAATAATTCGCTTGAGCGCAGGGTTCTTTAGCAATGTGAGGACACCGGAGGACCCGGAGAAAAAACACGAGCTTGAACAGGCGACCTTATTCCTTGTCACGTACAACCTGAGAATCGAAACCAACCAGTTGAGTCAATGAAAAACCTTGTGATACAACGCCCACGTACAAACCATTCGCCCCACCCCAGAGTTCAATAGTGTACTTGGAACCATTCGGCTATCCGACTTCCCAGCTGATTATTAAAATCTGGTTAATAACATTTTTCGGTGTGCACGTTAAAGAATTAGTGGCATTAATATATTGACACCTTAAAAAAAGTGTGCCCCTCCCCCAACCCCAACTGGCCTAATGAAGACGCCAGCTGACAGTATGCTATGAAAGGACAGCAGCACTACGGCCTACTCTTATGTCGAATGCCAACTGGATCTTATGCATTCAACCAATGCCCATTGTCAGGCCTTCTGTCCTGTGCCAATGGCAAGGATGATACACGCCGTAACATCACGTCTAACTTAACCACCATGGTCCCCCCCCCCAACGACAAAACACTTTTTTACACATACAGTACATTTGCCCCCCCCCCTCCTGTTATTCCGTTCACCATGTATTTTCCTAATTGTTTTCCCATTAAAAATGGCCAGGTCTAACTTTTAAGGCCACCTGCAGATTTCGTCTCAACTTTTAACTATCACGAGAGAGTAATGCCGTGCTGACATGTAACTCGATCCTACTTCTTGCCTACAGAATGTATTTTAAATGTCAGGTTGTCGTCAATAGGCTTGTTTACATGAGAAATAAAATGCCAGCCTTCGCTAGCAGTTAGATGACGTCATGTTACATAATAGACTAGGGGTGACAACACAATAAGCCAAGCAATGACTGATTGCCACAAAGAAGGAGGAATGAAAGGGAATGGGGTTTAACGTCCTACTGTTCTGCTCCGAACTGGGCTAATGAAGACGGGCATACGCCATACAGTATGCACGGACAATGGCACTGCCGCATAATCTTATATTGATTTTAAACTGTCAAGGGATCTTTCATGTGCACGCCAATGTGCACACGGGACCCCGGTTTTTCGTACCATCCGAACGACTATTCGGTTGTACTTGTTAGGCCTGCATCACTGACAAGGGGATCCACGCCGGAAAATCTGCATGAACCTTCTCGGCCAATGTAGAGATCTAACATCCGACATCCAGGCTAGCTAGCCAGCGTCGTACCCACTCAGCCACCGGGGGAGGAAGGAGTAGTATAACACATGCTGTAGATAATAAAGCCCCTTAATGATTCTAGTCTGTATGACAAGGACAAATACAAATTCGAACCGTGTGTTAGTCCCGAAAATAGCCAGTTTGCGTCCAACCCATGTGTCTCGATTCGATTCTTATGAGTTGACCCCCACCCCCCTCTCTCTCTCTCTCTCTCTCTCTCTCTCTCTTTTAAATCATTGGTGCCCCCTTAAATGTTACATAAAGTAAACCTACAAATGGCCAAGTTTAGCTATAGTTACATAACTAAAGTACAATTTCTTGTATGTTAACAAAAAAACTGGCTTCTTTGTGCAGCATAGGGCTTCCACATCGACGGAACCTTGACGAAACTATCGCTGTATTTTCTTCGAGGGTTTACTTGTCAATTAGATTGAGAGGTCTGTCACTTCCCATGGTTGATATCTGGTTCATCTCATTCAAGCATATGACTTACAATACATGTACAAAAATACTAATTTAATCTAACTCCTTCAATAGGTTTCAAAACGTGATGGCCAATAGGTTTTTAAGTGAGTTTAGAGACGCTACCACGCAAGTCTGGAGGTCGCGTCGATCTTGGTGTTGGCGACAGGGGCAGATTGGGCCGTCGGGCGATCGGGAGATCGCCCTAAGGCCCGGTCGGACAAAAAAAGAACAAAAAATTAATTTGTCCAATTCGTATAAAAAAAAACCTTTTCTGCTGATCATTATGGGGGCGGGGATATTGGACCGGCCATGGAGCGATGATAACCATGTTGTATGTGGCCGATGCTGTCCGAGCAAAGCTTTCCCTCAGAGCACACTGTATGGCGTATGCCCGTCTTCCATTAGCCCAGGTTAGGTGCAAAAGAGTAGGAAGTTAAAAACCATTTTATTTCATTTTAAAGAACAGGTGCAGGACCCATCACAATTAGTTACGCAATCTGTTACGCTTAGTTTGATCTGCTGTGTATATTGGTATAGCGCAAGTGCAAACTAGTTATTGTCTATGCGTGCAGTAGCGACCAGTAGAAGCTACTCATCACTCGACTCCCGGTTATAATTCCGCTGAAGATTGTCCTAAAATCCGAAACGAATAGACCATCCCCACTCGGAAAGAGACTCTTATGAATCACAAGTTTACCCCCCCCCTCTCTCTCCCTCCCTCTCTCTGGATAGATGAATACAATAAATCATCTGGTTTATAAAGTGCCAAAAGTGTTACGTATGACCTATGTGGTGAAGGAGATATTATTATAATTAGTATGACAGATTTATCGCATCGGTGGCTGCACACAATTCATTGCAGCATATAATTTATGGTTGCACACAATTTATGGTAGCACACAATCCATTGCAGCACACAATGCATTGTAGCACATAATTTATGGTTGCACACAATCCATTGTAGCACATAATTTGTGGTAGCAGACAATCCACTGCAGAACTCAGTTCATTGCAGCATAAACAAATCATGGCAGCACTCCAGCCATTGCAGCACTCAATTCATGTCAACACCCAATTCATAGCAGCCCTAAATTCATGGCACCATACACAATTCATGGCAGCATTCAATCCATTGCAGCACTCAATTCATGTCAACACTCAATTCATGGCAGCAATAAATCCATGGCACCATTCACAATTCATGGCAGGACTCAATCCATTACAGCACCAAATTCATGGCAGCATACACAATTCACGGCAGGACCTAATTCATGGCACCATACACAATTCATGGCAGGACTCAAATTCATGTCAGTACACAATTCATGGCATTACTGAACAAGTGTAAGGTCTTAACACATTTCTATTTGTAGCGGGCGAAGTTATTTTCTGTCAGAATATTTGGACTGTTTGAAACATGCTAGAGTCGACCATATCTGAACCATGGTACACGTTTAACACCGGTGGAGCAATATGATCATGAGGTGATGAAGATCAGAATCAGGAGCTGCCGCATTGAAACCACGTAATTCGTTTCATATGACAATGAACCCGTGGCACTTAACACGTCATTGCCCAACTTTGTCGGTGGTGGGCGAATTTATTTAATAAATGTTGTCTAAGTAGTGTTTGTGTTAAATTAGGGATACATTCATTCTGGTCATGTGGCAATTTGGTGGAACACGTTGTGAGAATAACTATACTAAGTCTAGCTGTTCGATCGATTGAACACGTTCAATATCAATATCATGTCATTTCTACTTATATTAATACAGGAATTATTTCATTCAGGTTCTTATTCTAATTTATTTTGATCCGTATTTAGTTGTGTGGGGTCAAAAGGCGATCGTACTCCGGGGATGCTCGATTCACAGTCCATGAACGTTCCGAATCGACAGGATTGCAATCCAGTGACGCGGAATTCAGTCCTGCCACAGTCCCGACAGCTGAGGTGGAGTGGGTAGAATCGTGACGTATTCCTAGGTAAAAAAATATGTTTTAGCTGTCATGATTGGTTGTACTCCGACATTCTCCTTTTCACTCGGGGGGGGGGGGGGGCTAGTGGTCTAGAGTGCCGCGCTTCGACGTCTAGCTGGCCGGTCACCTCTGGCTTGCGGCTGTGGATTCGAGCCCTGGTGTGAGCGTATGTGGCATGGAGATAGGGGCGCCTTCTCAACCTCGTGGGTTTCCTCCGGGCACTCCGGTTTCCTCCCACTGCTAAAGACCCCTACGCGCAAGCGAATCATTGAAATAAAATTAAACCATATGTTAGTCCCGAAATGACCTAGTTTGTGTTGAGTGGACGTTAAACCCTATTCCTCTCTCTCTCCCCGTTTCACTCGTTTGACACCAGTTTTGGAATTTAATTCCGGAACTGTGAATCGAGCACCCCCTCCATCTTTACCTGTATGAGGTTGATAGGCGATCTTACTCCATGTCACGTACAGCGTCAATTTTTCTTTCAACAATTATGTTCGGGTACGGGTCTTTAGAAGTAGAAGGAAGCAGGATAAAACCCACGAGGTTAGACAGGCGACCCTACTCCTAGTCACGCACAAGCGGGGAATTGACACCATGCCACTGGACTTAATGACATGCCTTATGATTTAAAGAGCTGGCGTTAACGATTCCGCCACTCAATCCCCGATATTTTACGATTGTAATAATGTGCACACCTGGGGCCTATTTCACAAAATTTTAACTAAGATAAGATCTGAATTTTAGTTATTTATTTGGACAATATTAGATTGATTTTAGTTCTTAGCTAATCAAAATTGAAGTATCCGCTAAAATTTGGATTTTATCTTTAGTTAAAATTTCGTAAAACAGGGCCCTGACCTTTTTATTGGACATCCAATATTCAGGGGCGTATCCAGGAATTATACAGAAGGTGTGGGTGGGTGTTGGTGATAGTTGGCAATGCATGATGCCATCATCGTCTCCAAATTACGTAGGCATGAGCTTCGTAAAGAGAGAAATTCAACAACTCGCTTAACGTCAACTTTTATAATGAATTAATAGGATCACATTGTGATTCCATTTCATTGATGCCAAGCATTAACTGTGATAATACACATCATGTCTATATTATTACCCCGCGCTTTATATGTTTATCCAACCCAACATCTGACGATAAAGGATAACGACTACGACCGTTACATCAAGTGTTGTTTTTAAAAAAAAATATGTAGCTAAGCAGGGTAAGGTTTCGCCCTCCCCATCGCCCCCTCTGGACCCGCCCCTGTTATCGTTCTTACAAATTAAACAATCCACTACATCAGGCTTATCAAGCAGGCAATCTTCTAGTTGATCATTGACCCTATCTTCAAGATGACCTTTTAGTAGGCTACATTCACATATAATAATACACACCACGTCGTGTCATCTTCGTGCTGTTTAAAGGGACTATCCCAATTTAAACAGCGTCTAAAACATATTTCGAGTACGTATGAAATTTAACAGCCGAAATATAGTGGAATGGTGTATTTGCCCTGTTTTGCAATTTCAGCTCAAAATATTGAGCCGTGGACATCAATACTGCTTATTCGGACACGTGATCCTTTTAAGATTTCGGATCATTTTTTTAATTGAGTGACATAATAATCGATTCCTATTCCTTTAGAGGTATATACAGTGAATGACCCATGTGCTGTAAATGATAACGGAAGTTAAGTTTCACCTACACATCATTGTTATAAAATAAAAGTCTGATTTTATCCAGACACCGCATAATACAGCTTGGGACACTGGTCTCCGTTTCCACATGAAGACTGACGGGTATAAGTTGTTTGGACAAGTATCACACATATTGAGTTGCGCTGCCATAAGGTGGAGGATTTTAACACAAACTTAAGCAGGTGTATTCTCCAAAATGTTATCGTGATTGTCCCTTTAAGATTCTGATAGAGAATACGTCAATTGGAAATAAAATGTACGCCTGGTTCTATTCATTTGAACCTTAAAATAGACGAATCTAAAAACACACATTGATGTAATATGAACTAATATAAAGATTTAGAGTCTTTTTTAAAAACATTCATTGTAATTTCTAATCATTTATGAAATACTGGAACCATCCATTCGACGCGTTTTTATACACCTACATTTTCAATGTGAGCGAAATCAACAGGCACTGACCCGGGACCGTACAGCACAGTGGACAGCTAGTACTTGGACCCATTCACCTAATCTGATTTGTTTGTGATATGAATGAACAGCCCACGGTCTTGAGTCAAAGAGCTGATTCTTTCGGCAAATGATGTGGTATGGTTCTAATATGCATTTTGATTAATAGATCTCAAAATACTTCAGATCTTGACAGAAAATAAAATCACATTCAGGAAGCCATCTTTTCTTGGTTAAGCTCCCCTGACAACTTCCATGACAACGCCCTTGTCATCGATACTTTCTAGATCAAACAAACTGAATGTAATAGCGGGTAAGTAAAATGTTAGTTAATTTACGAAAGGTTAAACATACATTATGCAAAAACTAAATCTGCATAGTGCACGTCTTTCTTTAGACCTGAAATGTTAGCTAAATTATCAATTTAACATTAATTAACTTATCCAGACCTTAATCAACTCTCGATGTAATCGCTAGCCTGTGATATTTGTCGGATTATGGCTACATAACTTTCCTTCACGATTTAATAATTACATTGAAAATCCAGACTTTGATTTTGTCGTACCGATTTAAGTCATGATGATCGAGGCTAGGCGGTAATTTGAAATACTGAATTATCGGTCCATAGAGAACCAATTTGACTGACATTTTCAGCAATTTCCCTTTTCATTATCTAGTTTTTGAATATTACAGTGAGAACTGCCAACTTGTTATCTAATCTCTCATAATGTATCTTTACATAAAAACCTGATATAATCGTTAATTAGTTTGGTGCATCATTTAACCCACTGTTCATATTATCCACCTGCATTAAAGGTTAGTTTCGATTTCTCGGGTTTACGTGACAAGATGTAGGGTCGCCTGTCCAATTTCGTGGGTTTTCTCCGAGTCCTCCGGTTTACTCCCACTACTAAAGACAGCTGTGCGCAGCGAATCAAAGAAATAAAATTGAACCATGTGTATGTCCCGAAATGACCTAGTTTGTGTCAAGTGGGTATTAAACTCTCTGTCCCTGTAACTTTCAATCGTACAATGTGAAGAACATCCGTTTAATGATGAAGAGAGAGAGAGAGAGATTTTAAGTTATAAAGGCATGGACAAACTAATGTGGAGCTCCAATCTGTCTAGATGGGTAGGGTGGTCCCATGGTTTAACGCGTGTGCATGAAATCACAAGGTCTGTCATTGATTCAGGTGGCATGGTTTCGATTCCCCGCGTAATGGTAACAAGGAATAGGGGTTGCCTGAAATAAAACTGAATCACGTGTTTGTCCCGAAATGACCAAGTTCCGTCTCTCTCTTACTGTCTCTCTTTCTTTCTCTCACCGTCCAACTGTTCTTGTAACTAACATGAAACCAGATCACTGCACCATAGCCTTAACAGAGTACCACAATACCATGGCGAATGCGTGGGTTTAACAAATAATTAACTGATTCATCTCAAAATAGCTCTAGACCCCGTTGTTTTGTTTTGAAAAGACGTTCCAACTTTATTACCGGAGTTTAGCATAGTTTTGTGGTAGGATTACGAAACAGCTCCACGCCATTTCCTGTTTGGAAATATCCCAAATTGCTTGCAATTACCTTATAGAGCAATGTGTACAACAGTCAGGCTAGACGCCATACGACTCGCTGTGTGTCTGTCCCAATAATCATTATAGGTAAGCGTGTTTGTCCATTTTAATAGTTATTTCAATAAATAAAAATCACATTAAATCCGAATGTAAAAAAACCCTACTTATCTATATGCTCTTGGATTTTCGTGACAATTGGAAACTGAAGAAGATCGAGCTGACCGGATCAACTCCAGGCGGTTTTTGGCATTGTTGGCATTATATTTGGGGCGGTTCGGGAGTTCTAGGAGCTCTAATACGTTGCTTTATTTAAAATGAATGAGTGGTGGCATCATGTAGCTAGTCAGAAGCGGCGACTGAGAAACGATGTATAGTTGAAATGCCTGACGACCGGCGAGTTTCTGTGATTGTTAATATCTGATCTGTGTCCATTTATCGGCTCATTGAGATATTTTTGAGTTTCACCGAGGTGTTTGATATAGGTAACGAGATGAATAATTGCAGTCGAGACGTTTGCGAATTACGAATTGTTTCTTGGTGCAGTTACTCCTAATATTGCTAGTTTCTACTGGTATTAATAACAATTCTCAAACCATCTTTCCCCTTAGTACTCTTTAAACTTTTTTTTTTCAACATTTATCAGCTCTTTTCCCCTTCTTCACGCATTCCTGGTTCCATAGTTCTCTATGCCGTCATTTCACTTCCGTATTCCTCCGATCCATTGTTTCATATCCCTGTTGGACGTGGACTCGACACAAGGTTTAGCCTATATTCTCTATACTCGGAACACTACCTACTTTGAGAGATGGTCCCTGCTCCTGAATGGTTCTCATATGAATTGAAAACACTGAATTAATTATTCATTACCTTAAAGCTCAGACAAGATTTCCATCTAACATAAAAACGTCGCGTTTTTAATGATTTTAAACCTCTGAACGTCATTTGGGGTTTGACGAATGACGTGTAAATAATATTAGGAAAATTGAATCTCTACGGAAAATCTGTTCAAAAATGGTTTATTTATGTTCCGTTTTGTCATCGGTCGTCATGTTATGAGGAATCCCACGGCACAACAGGGATCGTATGAGCGGATGTTGACCTTATGACGCCAGACATTGATTGACTGATTAATAAGCGTTGACATTTCCGGGTTCACCCACAATTCCGTGCAGAGAACACCAAGACGGTTTAATTGGCTAATCCACCTCATCAATAAGAACGCTTACAGCAACTCTTCCAGATCCTAGTAGTAAAGACAAGTAAAACGAAATTTTGTACGAAAACGAACTAGGGTCTTCGTTTTAATCAGATTGGGATAAAGACGATTTAGAACTGTTCTATCTGTTGAATTATTCAATGTATAAAAATTCAAAATCCGATAGTATTAATCGATTGAGTTCAAAAATTCTTTCCGGGTTAGCTACGCGTGTTCGATAAATCGTAATCAGTAGATTGTAATTAAAATGGCGGGGAACTGCACCATACACAAACAATCACACAGGACAAACCTACGGACAAGACACAATATACAAAACTCACAAACAACAAACATACATCATATCGGATCAAATGAATGGACCAGGGAGCAAGCCGTTAGCGCCCACAGGTCTGTACAGTCGCGGGTCCTTAGTGATACAGAGTTAAGTCAAAATTGATAATAAAAAAAACACCAACAAATAATAAGGACCGCAACTCAAGAAAATGTAAACTATGTGAAAGTCACTACGTATGTATAAAATACACAGTATAAGTCTTACGATAAAAAACCTAGCAATCCGTTATTATTTATTAGAGGTTTAATGGCGACTAGTCTTGATGGATGTCGTCTGTTGAATAACGTCATTAAGCCATCACACCTGATTCAAGGTCAGAAGAACACGTAACACATAAATAGTACTGATATACACGTGCCACGTGCAAGATTATTTTAAGCTTCAAATAGATTTTCAGTTTATTTATATTCGTTGACAACACATTACTCATATAATTTTAGTTGACTTAGGAGTTCTGCATTAGAATTACATTTGATTAAAAAAGTTGTTAAAGATACGTTATGGGAGGTAATTAGATAAAGAGTTGTTAAAATAGTTAAAAACTTGATGGGAATGTAAAGGGAGATAATTAGATAAAAAGTTGTTTACTTCTCACTATAATAGTTATAAACTAGAAAATGTAAAGGGAATTTGCTACAAATTTCAGCCACTCTGAATCGAGAATTTAGTCATTGAATTTAAGACCTGAGTTCATTTTGTGATTGAGACTTTAACCTAAACTGGATAATCGAGACTTTGTTTATCATCCTACCAACGGTAGGTAGGATGATCAAGGCTAGCCTAAAATTCTTTGATTGGCATTTATTAACGCAAGGTACAATTTTATGGATACACAATTACTGAGTTTGATACTAAGCGACGTTTCGGCGAGGATGCTCTCGTCTTTATCAAGCAATGATAAAGACGAGAGAATCCTCCTCGAAACGTCGCTTAGTATCAAACTCAGTAATTGTGTATCCATAAAATTGTACCTTGTATTAGCCTAAAATTGAACTGGTAATATCTCGGTTCAGAGTGAATCAAGTGAACTGAATTTTCGGCATATTCTGTTTTCATCAACTATGTTTAACTATTATAGTGAAAACTGCCAGCTCTTTATCTAATCTTGCCTAATACCCCTTTAAATGGTTTCATAAAAATTGATTTTTTTTTAAATATTTGGAATTAATTTTATTTGATTTGGAAGTATTCAAAGAGAAGCCTTATATATAGTTGAAATTAGTTTTATTTGATTTGGAACTATTTAAAGAGAAGTCATATACATGTATTGTTTATTATGCTTCAATATTGAACAAGGTCAAGCTTTGTAAAAGACAAAATTAAACTTGTCTTAAATAACTACTTCCTAGTATGACTTGTTGTTGTCAGGGATGACACATACATTCTCATGCAGCCCCTTGGTTCTATTAAATGGGAAGACCAACGATTTTCAACAAGGTTTCTATAAATATTAAATATATATTTATAAATAACCCCCTCTGTAACACAAGCAATAAAACAAATTGTAACGAGAAATTAATTTTTATAAGCCCAACTTCCGGTTTAAATAAAAATTAAGAAAATAGTACAAAGAGAGTGAGAGAGAAATGAGGTTTAACGTCCACTCGACACAAACTAGGTCATTTCTGGACTAACATATGGTTCAGTTTTATTTCAATAATTCGCTTGTGCGTAGGGGTCTTTAGCAGTGGGAGGAAACAGGAGTACCCAGAGAAAACCCACGAGGTTGGACAGGCGACCCCACTCCTTGCCACGTACAACCGGGGGTTCGAAACCATGCCAGTTGACTCAATGGCAGGCCGTATGATACAGCGTGCACGCTAACCATTCAGCCACCCAACCCCCCAGATTTGACATAAGTTTAATGTTGTATTCGTCTTTGAAGTCCGGATTATTTATTGATAGTAAAATTCATAATGCGCGATGTCACTGGACAGAATTCAAAGTTAATCGCTGCGTCACGTAATTGTCTACATTCGCGTGTGTTTTTGGTAAACACAAAATGGCGTGCTCAACGAGGAATACATTTATAGGATCTACACGAAATGGCGACAAAGTCCCAATCAACTTGTATTGTTCACTTAGACAGTGTTGAGAAGGAAGGTGCAAAATCATTTACAGAGACAAGGCGGGACAAGCGTCGTGAGGTATATAGACTGGTTTCAATTGGATGGAAATAACCAGTCCATTTGTCGATACAAATGGATTGATTACGAAAGATATTATATTATTTATATTGGAGATACGGTCGGCAGTGGTGTTTGATTTCACCCAAAGTGTTTTATGGACAAAATGAGCCTCTTAAAATCAGTTAAAAGATCAATCTCGAAACCAGAAAAATTTTTGAAGAAATTTCTCTGGTGAATCGGGGTAGCCATTTTCCCGGAAGGTGACATGTAATTCCTACGCGCGAAATTTCTCGTTTATTTGCGTCGTACGCCCCTGATTTTACGGAGAACGCTAGATCGGAGACGGTCCTACGCAAATTGTGACGTCAAATGTGAATTGTGGGTTAGGGTAAGTGTTAGGCTTGATCATGGGTTAGGGTTAGGCCTAGCCCTGTTTACATCTCTGGACTTTGACCAAATCTACAGGTCCTAGCCCTTACCCTAACCCACAATCTATATATGACGTCATATATGCTAAAATGCGTAGCGTTCTCCTGATTTTACGTGCCTGGATGACCGAATCAATTAAAAATATACCGACGCGTAGAAAAATAGATCTTTACAAAAACTTGAATTTGTTCGTTTAGGATCCAATTTTTTATGTCAGCGGGTTGACTTTGACTCAGGGATCATTTTACAACAAACGAAACGACGATCCGACCTGTAGTTTTCGAGAAATCGACCCAAAACGATTGACCAATCAGAGGGCAGAATGGGCGGGGCTTAGGTTTGGAAATAATTGGAAAAAATGGACAGTCTAATGCGCCAGAGGCCTTCGGCTCCGCGGCTGCCTCTGGGAACGAGATTGTTAAAAGATGTGAGTAAGAAAGCAAACTCAGAGAGTGAGAAGGCAGCATCTGCATCCAGTCCAACTAAAATTACAACTCAGCAACTGTCCCTACAGTGTACTACTGGGATGTGGTCATAATGCATAGTGTACCAAACATTATTTACCTTTGATAAAAATAGCAACTGACTATTAGTATATTAATCGTTAACAAAAATAACAATTCACTCGTAACATAATCGTTTCAACGAACCATCCTTAAAATGCTCTTTGGTAATTTCTGTAATCAACAATGTATGACCACTTCTATTCCAACTAGTAATAATGGTGAATCGTGCCTCTAATCTGATCAGGTAACATGAGCTGAACATTAATGTCCATACGACACAAAGTAAGTCATTTTGGGGTGTTAAATGTTGTTCGGTTAAAGCCCCAATACCACTCTTGTTGTAACTGAATAATATGTCCCAATCTTCATTCTGGTCAACCAATTGTATTAATTTACAATATTCCAATTAATTGATGATATAAATTTCATTTTAACACACCTAATTTAAAAAATTGGAAAAATTCAACTTACTGATTTGAAAAGTCTAACGTAAACCTTTTCAAATGTGACTTGGATTTTAAAATATTTTCGAACCCTCTCGAAAAGCAAAATATGATGTAATGGATAATTTACACAACAGGTAAGACACTAAAACATCTAGTACTTAGAACAAGGCTATTATTTATTTTCTGGAGCTACCAAGCCAGCAAGAGTGTTATTGTCCCTTTAAGGGCCTCTATACCCGAGGGAAGAAACCCACAAGGTTGAACAAGTGACCCTACTCCTTGTCACATACAACCCAAACCACGTCACTTGACTCAATATCAGACCTTATGACTTCATGTGTACATGTTAAACAATCCAGCCCCCACCCCCGCCCCACCTCATATTAAATAGTTGTCTTTGTAAATTATGTATGTTACACAGTGCATTAAGTATACATTTTAATGTCCACAGTGTATTTAAATGTATTTCTATTTTCTTTTAATGGTCAAAAAATTTTTAATGCGCATCCCCCACGTACCCTAGTTATGGACCTGGACAGTTTAGTCCAGTGCGAAATAAAAACAGCATTTTTATTATTTTATTCAAAGCGTCAATAATCCTTTTGCTGTGAAACAAATAACCGTATTCTAACTATACTAAAGTGTTAGTGTGTTACTTTTAGTGTAAATCCTTCATTACATTCTATCTTATTTATCCTGGGTGATCAAATATATTTTTCAATTCCAACTTTAGACTTTTGCAAACTACTGGAGCCAATATTTGTCCAGGGAGTTAATTAGTGTTGGATTTGATCAATAACAGTACTGTATTTGTTATAATTGTTTCAAGAAATCAGAATATTTATGTTACTGCAAATTATTAATCAGAAGCAAGATTTGAACATTGAACATGTGTTTGACACTTTTATCAATGATAACATGTACACTATGTCATAGGGGATGGGTCCATTAAAAATAAAATAGATTTTAAGATTTTACTTTTAACTTTCACATGCCTTCATAATTTACCACCAAAGAATTTATCTGAACTTTTAGAATTATAAACCCCAGACAGAACCCTACGGTCATCTAATAAATTACTCTTAAATCAAAACATTCTAATCCTTTCTAATTACGAGGCACGTTCTTATAGTTATCAAGCGCCTATTTTATGGAATCAATTACCTTTCAATATTCAAATTTCATCATCATTAATTGATTTTGTTTTTTTTCTTTTTTAAAAACAGATTAAAATTTTCTTATTTTTAAAGGATAACAAATTTTAACACATATTATTTTGTTTATTGTAGTTCGTGTATGTATTTTTAGAAATAATTGTTTATTTAATGTATTATACCATTTTTCATGTTATTTATTTTTATGACTGTATGTTTATGTTACACTGTAAAGTGTCCTTGAACACATCTGTGAAATGGGCGCTATATAAATTTTGTAATAATGATAATAATATTATTCTGATTGGTAATTTGGGTGGCACATTTTATTAAAAGATATGAATCAGTATTTTTTCTTACTCTTCACTTTCTGGTTGGATGACTGGTTCTTTGTTCCTGGTTCAAACATCTCATTTCCACAACAATTGGTATGACACATTTACATTACATTCAAAGGACAATATTGGTGTCAGTAATATACCATATATGATATAACTGGTTCAACACATTCCAAATATAATACTAACGCAGAGATCTTTGCTACCATAGATGAGTAATAAAGGTTTCATGAATCGGAAGTGACGAACGCAAAAGGAACACTAGTTATCCCTCTATATAAGTGCCCCGGTTATGATCTGGTTGTGGTACCTTTAAATATGTTTTCGTCTTTTATCCGCCGGACTTCAAAAGGCATTCAATGTGACTCTCATCATCGTTTCGTCGTTAAACATGGTTACGTTAAATAATCTTTGACGTCAAGAAACCACCATACCGCTAGAAAGCTATTTTTCACTTCTGCTGTGAACAAAAGTGACAAATTAACGGAAGAGCTGTCATCCCTCTACCATCCCACTCAGATACCTGCTAAATAACTGGCAAGCCGGTGTTCTTCTACGTATTCTCTTACCTACTGACGCTATAATCAGAGAAATTGGACGTATCCCACGTCTGGCTATTTTTGGGATGAGGTAGCACAATATCGCACTGATTAGCGGCGAATATTCCCTAGACCACTAGAGTCATTGATAGGGATGACAGCTGTGCGACTTAATGAGCCAAATATATTAAGGTGTTTCAAGTATATGCAAGATAAAAATATTTCCAATTGGGTGTAAATGGGTACGTAATTGAATAAAAGGCATCATAATGTCCGGACTATTAACGTCTTATGTAAACAGAACGCGCCATTAAGCCAATGATTGACGCCGCGTGGGGTGACGTCACACGATAAAGCAGTCATCTTGAGTCAAGCGTTGTGGTTTCCTGCTTGTTCAACCCCATGGGTTTTCTCCACCCCCCATACACACACTGTCAAGTTCCCTACGCGCAAGCGAATTATTGAAATAAAAATTTGAATGTGTTTGTCCCGAAATATCGCAGTTTCTCGATTCTCATTACTGAACGTTAAAATCTCTCCCTCTCTCTCTCTCTCTCTCTCTCTCTCTCTCTCTGCGATAATGTTCATAGAATTGTATACGCATATTTGTCAAAGAAATATTTACATCCACCGATTTTCCGATGTGGGTCACGAGGTCCAGAAGCGCGTTGTCTGTCTAAAGAATATAGTTTTTGTGATAAGACATATTGGAATATAGGAACTAAATGACAGAGCTGGTCGAATATCTACAGATCTTACATCTCATGGGTATATACAATATCCGCAAATGATCGAGGGGTTTTAATTCAGGTATCGAACGGAATTTGATGAACTCTAGGGACCTATTTGGGAAAACTATAAAGTGGTCTTCTTTTTGGGTCGGCAAATGATCGCGGGGTTTTAATTCAGGTATCGAACGGAAATTGATGAACTCTAGCGACCTATTTAAATAGGGCGAACTATAAAGTGGTCTTCTCTCTGGGTTGGGTTGGACCCCGGTGTTGGCGGAGCAAGTGTCTCGTCATTGCCCAGTCTGAGGTTCCCTTGTAGGAGCTACATGACGGAGCATCATCTAATTGTTCGTGTGAGACAAATAACCTAGGCCCCTTATTGTTGACATACAAGAGAAAAAAACGCTGATAGAATCCTACACTGAGGATATACCGGTCTCCACTATTCTGATGATATACCGATCTCCCTTGCCCTGATTATATACCGGTCCCCCTTGTCCTGATGATATACCGATCTCCCTTGTCCTGATGATATACCGATCTCCCTTGCCCTGATTATATACCGCTCTCCCTTGTCCTGATTATATACCGGTCCTCCTTGTCCTGATTATATACCGGTCCCCCTTGTCCTGATGATATACCGGTCTCCCTTGTCCTGATGATATACCAGTCCCCCTTGTCCTGGTGATATACCGGTCTCCCTTGTTAGGACTAGTATATGGTTATATAAAAACTGTCAATCAGGTCTGTAATCACCATATTGGAACCCGAAACGAGTGGAAACATAGCGCGGTTCCTGACAGTGGAAACATAGCAAAACCCACTTAGCCACCGTTGCTCTCTCAGGACGTTCAACCGCATTCCATTTCATTTACAATTAATATGGATCGTATTGGGTGTTAATGCTTGTATTATATCCAGTTGTCACTCTAACAAGCTTATACATGATATATCGCCCAATAACAAAAAAACCCATTAAATACATCATTCTTATTTCTCTCAATTCCGACATAGTTTTTAAAGCTCACAAACCATTTGTTTTATTCATTTCTGAGCCACTTTGAGAAGAATTATCACAAGTCATGTCGAGTGCTGGCATGGATAGCCTTTTATAATTAGTATTTCAAATATATGATTTATATAGCGTACCTCCCACAATCCTCTAACAGGCGTTATGTGCAGTTTAATGGTCGAGTGCCAGACATTAAGTAATCTATTGATTTTGGGCGAGTGTGATAGCACGAAGGTCATATCTATATATTACGCAGCGTATTGCATGAGACCATAAAACAACTTAAAATACAGATACTATCCAGCACGTGAATTTTAATGAAATGCGTCACGCGGGTCCAATATTTCACCTAGTATAAACAATGTACGCTTGGCACATTACTCATACTGCAATATAAGGTTTTTCTCGCGGAATTCTGGGGTATTCTCATTTTACGGCGGTTTATAAGCAGGATAAAGGCCTCGGCTTTGTTCTCGGGTTATTTTCCTCAGTTCTCCTTTCCCCAGCATCATCTCAGTGTCTTCTCTTATCTTACACATAAATTATGTCCAAATACATGAACGACATATGACTTACATTAGACACTGTCTCACATAATAAATTAACTAAAACAAAGATGGATTAATAAAAGTAAATACAATAACATAATAAAACAAAATTGATAAAATTTACAACTATGTAGATAACAAGTCCCGTGATCCACGGGGAAGGCGAGGGGGTTCATGGTGGATCATGAGTAAGACGATAGCCTGGAGGTCCTTGTTCGATCCCTACCTTAAAGGATACATTTCATAGGGTTTTCCGCTTGTGAACGTTCATAATCTTATCTCCACAAATCAAGCCCGTGTGTTTTTATATACGAACACGCATTCAATGGAGATTTTACGAGTAGGTGAGATGGAATTTATATCAGATGCTCCCCGACCTACTAACACAAATCTCCATTAAGAGTACCACACAATAAAGCCATTAAATCGAGTCTCCAGGGAAATTGTCGTACAGAACACAAATGTGAGTGGTCTACAACAACGTTATAAGTTTTATCTATAAACCAATAAAGATATGTTTAGTTTAGAGCTGTGCGATAAAATGGCATTTGGTATGATTACAATCCAGGGTGATCAACCTGGCCAACGTGTACAGAGGGAGAGAGAGGGAGAGAGAGAGAGATAGATAGAGAGAAAGAGAGAGAGAGAGTTTAACGTCCACACAAACTATGTCATTTCGGGACTAACATATGACTTACTTTTATTTCAATAATTCGCTTGGGCGTAGGGGGCTTTAGCAGTGGGAGGAAACCGGAGTACCCGGAGAAAACCCACGACGTTGGACAGGCGACCATACTCCTTGTCACGTACAACTGGAGAATCAAAACCACGTCAGTTGACTCAGTGACAATACCTCTGATACAACGCGCCATGATAGCCACTCGACCATCCAATCCAGCTCACACCGCTCTGTACATCTGACTGAGATAACACTATATTTATCCAGTAGTAGATCATGAAGCAATACAATTAGATAAACTATAGACAGATGCTGTCACATTCACGTCACTAACTGTGATTCACGTTACACAGATAACGTGGCATGGTGCGTGACTAATCCATGCTCTTCCACGTGGACATGTCACTCCTGCCTTGTTTTTTTTCGATCAAGTTATAACTTAACATTTTTAAAGGAATGACGTAGCAACTGCAGTTGGATTTAGATTCAGTCCCGGTTGTTTAAAAGAGGGTCAATGTCATGGGAAGTTACGTCATACTTTGTTCTATCGCCGAGGGAAACCTTGCTTTTTTCACCAAGTGGTTACTACACATTTTTATAGGAATACCGTGGCAACTGTCTCGTTAGTGTAAAAGGCGCCATTGTCATGGGAAGTCACGTAATCTATCTTTCTGGGAAGTCGTGAAATGCATGGACCATGTTTTGGGTAGTCTAAACGGAGTTTTATCTATGTTGGAAGTCACTTCTTTTTTGGGATACTTGGAACGTGTTTTATTGTAGCAATGTCATGCTGATTTGTTTCTTATGGCGAGAACCTGCCCCCGTTGACAGTTTTGCCAGTGCTGAGATTCCTCAGAGTTTGTTGTTCCACATTCTCCCGCTCTCCTTTATTACTACAGATGATCTCTATAATGTAGTTGATTAGTGACCTGACCGGAAGTTAAACGGACATACCATGTATTCATCAGGTGTAACACGCCTGACCGGAAGTGTGTCTGATTAGATAAAAGTTTTTGATTACCCGTCAGTCACATTTGATACTGTGTCCGTCAGAAATGTCTGGGATGATAAACGCGCTGGAATTCAAGACGAGTAGATGACTACGATGTCATTGGTGGCCTGCAAGATCATTTGTACCTCCGCCTTCGTTACCCCGCTTGGTGTAAAAAAGTGGAGCGCTATATCGGATAACATTTTTATGTCACAACATTGCATTTTCGTATTTAAAGATACTTTAGTTAGGTTGTAATAAAGAGTGGTCCATTCTTGATATAACAGATCAAAAATAAATGATAAAAAATATTGAAACCTTCAGTCGCATCTAGAGCACCTAGTCACACATCTCATTTGAGGAGTTCCCGTAGTATGTTTACTCTCTCTAGAATACCCGGTACAGGCCCGTCGCTAGGGGGAGGGAGGGGGGCAGAGGGGCACGTTGGCCGTTGGTTTTGTATTTCATCCAATGGAAAGGGCCCCAAAGTCGCCCATTGGGGTAACCGATTCTATCCCCAATGGGTTAAGGCAACCATTGAGTGTTCGATTTGTTGCAGGTGTGACAGCTGCTTCTTCTGCCCCAACCCTCGCTAGCTAAGGTCCTGTGGTACCACTCCCCATACGATGAATTCATATTGTATGCTTACTTTTTCTAAAGTTCATATAGTATGCTTACTCTTTCTATAACACCTCATACCACTTGTCATTTGAGGAGTCCATATAGTGTGTTTAATCTTTATAGAAGATCCGCGGAATTCATATCGTATGCTTATTCTTTCTAGAAGATCAAGTACCACGTCTCATTTGAGGAGTTCATATAGTGTGTTTACTCTTTCTAGAATACGTGATACCATTTCTTCATTTGATGAGTTCACATAGTAAACTTACTCTTTCTGGAACACGTGATACCATTTCCCATTCATATAGTAAGTTTACTATGTCTAGAAGATTCGATACTATTTTTAGCATATGGCTAACATGCATTTGAGGAGTTCAAAAGGCTAAAGAATTTCAACTTGTGTAACTTTAGAGAGGTCACCAGAAACTTAAGTTCCACTGATTCAAATTAACATCGATTTTTGACTTCTTTTCCGAGATTCTGGTCGTGGTTTGTAAATTTGTTTCACAAGTTTCAAACTGATTTATGATAACCTCCCCCCCCCCTTAAAAAGCTACCTCAATGAAACAGCTTCATTCACAATTCCTAAAACTCATAGATTACATCACTTTATTTAGACATATTAACTAATAACTCACATAACCCCCCAAAAGCTACCTCAATGAAACAGATTCATTCATAATTCTTACATCCCCTTATTTGGACATATTAACTAATAACTCACATAACCCCTCGGGCTACTGTATTAGCAAAACAAATTAGTCGATATCTTTTTTGACATTTCCTGCGTCACAGAATTGGTTTTTTTTTTGTTTTTTGGATTTTTTTTACAGATAAATCGTAGTGGCTTGAATTCAATAACCCGCTATGCAATCGTGCTCGAAGCTCGTGTTAAATTATCACTAGTAGACGAACTTATTGCTATCGTGATTTACTACTTGAGGATGTCTTTTTTGTTTGATAAATGGACACACATATTGGTTCCACGGAAGACAGACAATTTTGGAAGTTATCCAAATATATACATCAAAGGGGAACACCGGTTGGACACAGACAGTATAGATCCAAAAGATCTCCCACGCACGCCATTTTTATTTGTCATTGTTTCACAGATTTGGTTTAAAATCAGCTGATTGATCTTTACGGCTGCAAAATCTCGTGTGCGATTCACTCGGTTATCCAGTAGGGCTCAATGGCCATGTTAATCACCCTGTTTTGTCTTGTTGAAGATTGAATTATAGGTAATTTCCAATCGAATTGTAACTGTTTTTAGAATCTGTTCGCTATTTTGAATCTTTAATGTTTTTTGTGGTTTTGTCTGGTTATAAATGACTTCCAATGATTCGCAATAACAATTTAGAATCTCCGTTTTCAGAACAATGACTTTGGAACTTTATGTTAATAAAGCAGTATTGCTACGCTCGCTTGCATAGACATTACTACTTTAAGGAGAATATATGAGAGACTTTAGTACATTACCACCAGCGAAATGAAATGAAATGGAATTTAACGTCTGTTTGTTCTGTTCCGGCTGAGCTAATGTTGACGAACACATGCCATACAGTCTGCTAAGAGAAATCTTTCACCTATTCTTATATCGAATCCCAACTGCCTATGGGTCTTTTACGTCCACGCCAATGTAACGACGTTTGGGGGGTGGGCTTTTCATAGTCACACATCAATATTACGAGTGAAAGGCAGATTTGGGGTCATACCATACACACAAGTCAACTTCACGTGTGAAAGATGGATGGCGGAGGGGGTATTCCGTACTCATAAATCCACATTACGAGTGAAAGATGGAGGAGGTCATTTCGCAAATCGTTGTCCAGCACTGAAAGTTATAATCGCGCACGGAAGCATTCTGCCAGCCAATTGATTCGTGTGGAAATTTTAAAATTTTCATTTTGTCTTTAATATTTGATATCAGAAGCCCATCTTTTCTCAGTAATATAACAACATCAATGTTGATTTGAACTGACCAACGTGTCGTGTAACAGGGGCGGATCCAGAGAGGGGATTTGGGGGTTCCCCCCCACCTGCTCAACTACATAAAAAAAAATAAAGCCTTGCATCAATAAAATTACATCACAAAGTGATCCTACATCAGTATAAAAATGATTTCCCTGTTTAAAAAGCCCAATTTGTATGTATGCCTATGTAATTTAGAGACGATGACGGCAGATTTCCTTAACTGAAACCTGGCGAAGCTCCTCCTGCAAAAATTCCTGGATCCGTCCCTGCGTAATCAATGTCGAAGACTGTAGATGATACTGAGTTAGCGACATACCTCATGCAGTTGTCTGTTAGTGCAAACAGGTCGCATGTCGAATCGATATATTTGTCAATTTCAATGAATGATTGCGAATCCTCGAGGGAAAAGAAAATATGCTAAACTGGTAAATTATATTTAATACAACATAGAACCGAACTTGTTGTTGAAAAACGATTATAAACTGGTAAATTATATTTAATACAACATAGAACCGAGCTTTATTCTCGAAGAGAAATGTTGCTGAAAAACGATTATTTACATTATTACAATAAGGATAAAGTAAATTTATAAGAACGGGTGATACGTAAATTGAAATAGGTCGCACACGTGTCTGATAACCAATAATAGTACAAATTCCCGTACAAATATTAATCACAGTTAAAAAGTTAAAATAAACGACAGGAAATGAAATAGGGTTTAACGTCCTACTTTTCTGCACCAAACCTGGGCTAATGGAAGATGGGCATACGCCATACAGTGTGCTATGAGGGACATTTTGCCATGTACGGCGCTACTGCCTACTCTTATATCGAATTCCAACTGCCAAGGGATCTTTTACTTGCACGCCAATGTGTACATGGGAGCTCGGTTTTTCGTCCCATCCGAACGACTAGGCAGTTGTCCTTGCCAGGCTCCCTGTTCTGCGTCAGTTTCAAATAGGATGTAAACATTCTAGGTTTAATATTGATTCAACATACATAAACAACTCGTCATTCTTGTTATAATAGTTCTGGTAACGAGGTCACAAAGCAGACTTCAGTTATGAATTTAACCCAAATCTTTCCACTTTTTTAAAACTAAAATATACATCTTTATAAAACATTTGTTGTTTTAATGTATCAAATACATCAATAATAAACTATGTATAAAGTTTTGTGTTTCTGGATCAAAGATATTTGTCATAAGTAGGTGATTGAAAGTTGAGTAAATTCTTAACTTAAGTCCCAGAATGCTTTGTGAACTCGGGGCGAGGAAGTAGGTGATAAAACATGAATATATTGAAAATGTCATTCAAATTACTTTAGTTTGAGCGAAGTTATAATTATGCTTGTATAAATATACAACCGAGTATACAAAAACCTGTCGAGGAAGTCAGAGGCAGATCTAGATTCAATGTTCGACGGTGCCCTACTGAGACGAATATATCAGCCAAATAGTTCTTGGAATGGCTACAGATGCAAGGAAATGGCGGATAATTTTCTTGACCCCCCCCCCCCCCCCAAACCCTACCTCCGCTCTCAGCGACGTGCCCCGTCTCCGCGGTCAGTGCCCTCATTTTGCGCCCCCCTCCCCCCGTTTTCAAAATTTCTAGATCCGCCCCTGAAAGTTCATCAGGATTTTTCAGCGTGGTTCCCGTTGTCAATGGTACTGGACCGAGGGCCTGACAAGTGTCTAGTTGTGTGGATGGTATAATAAAGACGTACATACATCATAAAGTGAGCTTTAAGGGAAAAATTTCCCCCAGGGCGTCGAATTTCAATTTTTAAGTTCTTAAGGGATCTTTTACGTGCAGGACAGTGGGCCTGGCAATGGAAAAAGTATCATCGTTCGGGTGAAACCTGGGGGTCACGGTGTCTAACTGGATAAGGCACTGGTTCGCTAGCCTGGAGGTCGGGTGTTCGATCCCAGCATTGGCCTAGAAAGTTTATCTCGATTTTCCGGCGTAATTTCTCCTTTTCAGTGATGCAGAAGGAGGGCCTTACAAGGACAGCTGTCTAGTCGTTCGGATGGAACGAAAGACCGAGGTCCCGTGTACACATTGGAGTGCACGTAAAAGATCAGCTGCCCGGGCAACATTTCCCTCATAGCACACTGTATGGCGTATGCCCGTCTTCCATTAGCCCAGGTAAGGTGCAAAAGAGTAGGACGTTAAACCCCATTTCATTTCATTTCATTTCGGGTGAAACGAAAAAAAACCCTGACCCAGTGTACACATATTCAGGTATCATGTCTCTTCACCGTTAAATTATCTAATAAGAGTAGAATATGGCATGATATTAGATAGTAATTTATATAACATTTGAAATCAGAAATAAAAAGTTATAATAAGCAGATTTATATATGAAATAATATATATTTAACTACTTTATTATCAAAAGATGAGTTTTATGAAAGAAAACTCCAAGACATGAAGTTCCAAATCAGGACTCTTTGGGATTAGCACGTGATTTTATTCTCATCTTAGTTATTTTTGAAAAGTGATAATTTCATATTTTCTTAGAAAGTCAAACATAATTATGTTCATATCTATTGCTCGAATTTAAAAAAAAATATATTATTACATAAAAATTTGAAACCTTTTCCACTCGCACACAGCACTTGGCAATTATATACCGAAAGTATGCAGTTGTCTTGATCGTTAGGCACTCGGCAGACCTCAGCAGATTCCAGCACTCGGCTGTATGACGAAGTCCGCCATTAGAACTACTTTCAAGTTCCCGGATTACCAACGGCGTTGCCCATGACGACGCCTTAAAGAATGTTTTATCTTACAAAGTTTTCAAAGTTTGAAACTGTTTTTCTTTCAAGTTTATCCAATTTTCTTTAGACAAGGACAAGTTTGCACTGAAAATTCTACCCACCTTTCGAACGACGCAATTTTGAGAAATTCTTTCTAAAAGCGGCAAGTTTTCCTAATAAGTAAACCGGCGCCGCATGGCTATTTTATAGGCGTAGACCGTATATATCACTTACTGTCATACATCCGAGGCTAGATGTAGGATTCCGGAATCTGACGAGGTTTGCCGATTGGATCGTCCTGGTCTGTGATTATACAGATACGACTTTTTGACCGCGACAACATTAGTCGCCTTGATATGATAGTGTCCACATGTCACACTATCAAACCACACCGTTTCGGTATGAACTAGTATGCGATATATCTGTCAATGTCACAACTAACACTAGTGAATTATAGGATTAATCGAATTATTCTTTAACAAGATAGGACTTTGTATAGATGTATTTTCAGGTTTTACATTTTGATATTTGAGTATCGCTTCAAAGGAGCTAAATAGCTAATATTTGGGACCTAGAAATTGAAACAAATGTAATACGAATGTATATAAACAGATTAACATTCAATTATTTCTGTTTTACTTTAATTTCCAATCAGTTATGTTCGGCAAATTACGCCAGAAGTTTCAATTGAATGACAATCTCTAGCGTCTGGTATTTCCTGTCTACATCGAAGTATTTATTGTGTATGCTTTCCAAATAAAAATTCTGCGATATCACTTATGTGGAAGCAGACGTTAAACACCAAGTAGTAGTAGCAAATAAAAATATGACACCACCGTTTGACATGGCTCGTGAAATATGTCTAGCCTCGTTCCCCGAGTCCTTTATTACAAATGGCGCCGAAACGCATTAAGGTTCATTTTATCTTAAATATTGGATCTCAAAAGCACATCTTTACATGGTAAGATCGCAACATTAATGCTGATTGAAATTGACAAGTAATTCGTGTTTTCAATGTCGAAGACTTTGGATGACACTTAGTAAGAGACTTAGCTCCTTTAAGTTAGAAAGTGTGTTTTGATTATCGACACACGGGAGACATTATATAAACCGTTTAAATGATATACTATCCCTGACTAAAATAGCTGCATAAAAACGTGAAAAACAATTAACCTGATATTCAAAGAAATTCTCAATATATATATATACTAAATCTCGAAATGACCGGATAAGACATTAGCAAAATGATTATGTATCTTTCGAGATACTTTATTGGAAATCTGATTAAAACACAGATCCTATTTCGTTTCGTTTTAATAGTTCAAAATTTGGTTTTACTTGCCACACTAAAATGTGGAAGATTTGTTATGTAAACACGCGTTCTTGTTAAAGTGAGGAATTGGCCAATGAAACGGTCTATTACGCCGACCGAGTTCTTGCGGTGCAATGAACGGTAAACGTTTTTTTCCGTCCACCGGAGCCTGGTCTTATGACGTCATATGTGGATTGTGGGTTAGGATAAGGGTTAGGCTTGGCCCAGGGTTAGGGTTAGGGCTAGCCCTGTCTACATCTCGAGACTGTGATGAAATCTGCAGGCCACAGCCCTTATCCTAACCCTTATCCTAACCCACAATCCACATATGACGTCATACGACCAGGCTCCGGTGGACGGTAAAAAACGCTTACCGCAATGAACGGGACTGTTGGTAAGCCACTAGAAACACCAATCCTGATTGATTAATCAATGTCTGACGCAATAGGGTCAAGTGCCGCTGGTATGACCCCTGACACGACCCTCCAGTACAACTTGTAGGCCATCGGAAGAATAAAAAAAGATATAGATCTGTATTATAATCAGATTGATTTTTCGGAAACCTTTATGACAATCTACAATCATACCGAAGCAATAAAATCAAAGTTCGAATTTGGCAAATAATGACATTTGGGGGATTGGGTGGCCGAATGGTTAGTGCATCATCAGGTCTGTCCTTGATTCAACAAGGTTCCGATTCGCCGGTTGTACGTGACAAGGAGAGGGGTCGCCTGTACATCTTCGTTTCTTTTTTCCCTCCGAGTTCCACATTTCCTCGCACTGCTAAAGACCACTATCCGATAGCGAATTACCGAAATAAAACTGAATCATATGTTAGTCTCAAAATGACCTGGTTTGTGTCGAGTGGACTTTAAATAAACTTTTGTCGGTTGGAATTTGATGTAACAGTTGGCCATAGTGACGCCTTAATAGAACACAGTATTGCGAATGCCGTCTTCTTTAGCCCAGTCGCAGCAGAACAGTAAGTAGGGCCTATATCCAAATTAATTCCATTTCCTCTTTTATCCGTTTCGGATTACTTACAATTCATAATATATCGGTTTATTTTTTTCATTAAACACGCATTATGCAAGAGCTAGATCTACCTATTGCAGGTCTTTCCTTAGGCCTGAAATGTTATCTAAATTATTAATTAACATATCCAGACCATAATAAACTCTCGATAGCATTGTTAGTCTGCGATCTTTGGTGGATTATGATCCGATTTACTGCATAACTTTTCTTCTCGATTTAATTATTAAATGGATAATGGAGACTATGCTTTTTACTGTACCGACTTAAGTTATGATGATCGAGGCTAGGCGGAAATTTCACTTGATTTATTACGCTTCATAGTCGATCAATTTGACTGAAATTTTCAGCAAATTGCCTTTACATTATATAATTTTTACCTATAGTGAGAACTGCCAACTCGTTAACTAATCTCCCATAATGTATCTTTAAATTACTGTGCACAGCGACTGATATAATTTCTAGAAAAACATCGTAATGTTGTGATCAGATTTATAAATTGTTTCGCCAAATATGGTTATTTAAAATTCTCTGTTGTTTCGACGTTGAAAAAACCCCCCAAAATCAAACATTCCTTTCCCAGCTAACGAACTAATACCCTGTTGACGACAAACTGCCATGCCACTCTTTTCAACTGAACTTCCATTTTAGATGTTTCTTCGTTGAATACAAATGAATGAAACCAACTCGTTATCTTTGTGATCTTAATTTAATGGAGGAAATGAAGATTCTAACCACCTACGGTTCTGCACTAACCAGTTTAATAAACGGAAGTCCGACTTATTTGTACGAAATTGACAAAAGAAGACGAGCATATTACACAAAACAATACAAACTGTCTTGAATGGCGATAGTCTGTTGGTTGACGTCATTAAATATTTGTTAAATATATGTAATCAAAGCCCTATAATATAGGGAAAGTTACGCATAAAGCCTGTGCATAAAGAAAGAGAGAGAGAGACAGAGAGAGAGAGAGAGAGAGAGATAGAGGGATGGGATTTAACGTTCACACAAACCAGGTCATTTCGGGACACATAGCAGTGAGTGGAAACCGGGGGTCCCAGAGAAAATCCACCAGGTTGGACAGGCAACCCAACTCCTTGTACCGTGACCTCCAGGGAATCACCAACCGCACCAGTTGACTCAATGACAGACCTTATGATACATCGCACATGGGATAACCATTCGGCCATACACCCCACCCCCTTAAACAAATGGAGAACATAAACACTGTTTTCATTTAATATCATTTGGAGTGGAATGAATAACCTGTATAAGGCAGCGTCTATTTTAATTGTGTGGAGGAGTGCGCTCAAGCATTGGCATTTCTTCGGATAAACCCCAATGCATTCATTCAGTCAATGGTTTCGTGTATGAATTGTTTCGTCGACGGTTGGTTATTGGATATTCTCTGGATGTTTCTACTTTGAATGCCTCAGCTGTGAGAGTTCCACTGATTAAATCTTGGGTTAATACGCTCCAACTGTTTCGTTAAAAGAACCGGAAATGACGACTGCCCGGCAATTGATAACACTGACTGAGTCATTTGGTCTCCGGGGATGGATCAGAATTCTTGATTTATATTTCTTTGTCCGATATTCCTCCTACACGTATATTCCCGTGGAGTCAGCGTTCTTTATTCTTACAACAGACGACCCCCGCCCCTCACACAAACACATATCTTTCTCACACGATGTATTAATTAAAAATCGGGGGGGGGGTGTATGGTCAAAGGTTTAGCTTGCGCTTGCTGTATCATACGGCCGGGGGGTTGGGATGGCCTAGTGGACTAGAGAGCCGCGCTTCGACCTCTAGCTGGCCAGTCACCTCTGGCTTGCGGCTGTGGTTTCGAGCCCTGGTGTGAGCGTATGTGGCATGGAGATAGGGGCGCCTTCTCAACCTCGTGGGTTTCCTCCGGGCACTCCGGTTTCCTCCCACTGCTAAAGACCCCTACGCGAAAGCGAATTATTGAAATAAAATTAAACCATATGTTAGTCCCAAAATGACCTAGTTTGTGTTGAGTGGACGTTAAACCCCATTTCTCTCTCTCTCTATCATACGGCCTGTCGTTGAGTCAACTGGCATGGTTTCGAATACCTAGTTGTACGTGGCAAGGATTAGGATCAAGAGTTCTCGCACATACACGCTAGCATAATATACGGGGGGTTGAATAGCAGAATGGTTAGCATGTGCCCGCTGTACAATCATAAAGTCTTTAGCGCGTAGCGTGCATTGGTCTTTAGCAGTGGGAGGAAACCGGAGGAATCGGTGAAAAACCCACGAGGTGGAACAGGCGACCCTACTCCTTGTCACGTACAGCCGAGGATTGGAAACCAAGCCAGTTGCCCCAGTAACAAGCTTTATGATATTATGCGCACGTGCTGACCAACCTACCCTTCTAACAAGAGAGAGAGAGAGAGAATGGGGTTTAACGTCCACTCGACACAAACCTAGACCATTTCAGTACTTACATATGGTTTAATTTTATTTCAATAATTCGCTAGCACGTGGGAGTCTTTAGCAGTGGGAGGAAACCGGGGGACCCAGACAAAACCCACGAGGTTGGAAAGACGACCCTTCTCCTTGTCACACACAAAAGTTTTGACAAGGGATGCAAATCAGAACCGTATTTACCTTGAACGTCATACCATTCTTTGTATTACATTATCTTATTAGAGACTCCACTCACATTCATCTTTGTCAATATAAATCTAAAATAGCCTCATTAGTAAATTTATTAGACATAAGACATACATCATAATACGGAAGTAAATATATTTCATGTTATTAACTGGGCGTATTTTGATTTATTGTATCTACTGTAAACAAAGTCGTATTACATTCCTGATAAAAAGATAATTGGTTAATATGAATTTCCTACAGTAAACAGAGAATGACGTAATAAAAGGTGTTGATTTAAAATGGTTAGCGTGCGCACGCTGTATCATACGGCCTGCCATTGCGGCAACTAGCATGAATCCCCGGTTGTACTTGGCAATAGGTAGGGTCACCCGTGCAACCTCGTGGGTTTTCCCCGGGTACTCCGGTTTACTCCTACTGCTAAAGACCCCTACGCGCAAGCGAATTATTGAAATGCAATTAAACCATATGTTAGTCCCGAAATGACCTAGTTTGTGTCGAGTGGACGTTAAACACTATTTTTCTCTCTCTCTCTCGACATCAGCAAATTACTGACGTCATTTCCGTCAAGTATATTTAGTTTCCTGTCACAGTCATTTATTGAGTTTATACACTGTCACGTTATTGGGTCTAAAACTGCCACAGTACAGTCAGTTGACGTAATATATTTCAAAGCCAACTAGTTGTTGAGTCTAATTACTACTACGTCGAGTTTATAGCACGTCACATTTATTGTTTGTAGTTTGTCACAGTTACTAATTATCACAGTTGTTATTATTTATAATGCGTCACAGTCGTTATTGTTTATAGTACGTCACAATAATTATTGTTTATAGTATTGTTTATAGTCACATTTATTATTGTTTATAGTACGTCACAGTTGTTATTGAGTATAGTACGTCACAGTTGTTATTATTTATAATACGTCACAGTTGTTATTGTTTATAGTACGTCACAATTATTATTGTTTATAGTACGTCACAGTTGTTATTGAGCATAGTACATCACAGTTGTTATTGAGTATAGTACGTCACAGTTGTTATTATTTAAAATACGTCACAGTTGTTATTGAGCATAGTACATGTACGTGACAAGATTTGTAAAATATCTCTAGTTGGTCATCATTTTAAAAATCAATTGTTGTTGTTATATAATATAACATTCCGCCATGTTTTATAATTGTATCATAATTTAATAAAGACGGAGAACCTGAGTCGAAACGACAAATTTCTCAGTTCTGAAGGGGAGGGGGAGGGTTTGATGGCCGAATGGTTGGCTCACTTGTTGCATTATAAGGTTTGTCATTGATTCAACTGGTGTGGTGTCCATTTCCCGGTTGCACGTGGCAAGACGTGGGGTCGCCTGTCCATCCTCGTGGCCTTTGTCCACATCACCCGGTTTTCTTCCTACTGTTAAAGATCTCTACGCGCAAGCGAATTATTTAAATAAACTAGAATCATATTTTTGTCCCGAAGGTTTGTGGATAATGGACGCTCTCTCCATCTCTCTCTCAGTTCTGAACCACAATAGATCACCGACCTACTTTCGTTTCATTTCCTTTCCCTGTCAACGATGAATCATTGAAGCACAACGACTGATAACAGAGTGACCTGTATGATCGTATCCAACACGCGTTAACAAATAGGCGCGATCAATAAGCCATAAAGTTTGGAATATCTTTATTGAAGGTAGAGGGCCGAATTGTCACTAACTGTTTACTACAACTTTCTGAACTCGGATTGGTTTTAGCGCACTGTAAAGTTGATATTATTTGCCTATGAACCCGTGACTTTGCTGGTGAAATATATGGCAAAAACAGATCAATACAGGTGCGGATCCAGGAATTTTTGCAGGAGGGGGTTTGCCAGGTTTCTGTTACGGAAATCTGACATAATCGTCTCTAAATTACATAGGCATACATACAAATTGAGCTTTTTAAACAGAGAAATCATTTATATACTGATGTAGGATCACTTTGTGATTTAATTTCATTGATGCAAGGCATTATTTTTTTTTATGTAGCTGAGCAGGGAGGGGGGACCCCCCCACCCCCTCTGGATCCGCGCCTGCAATAACGTCATCTTATATGAAATGAAATGGGGTTAAATGTCCTACGGTTCTTCGCCGAACTGGGCTAATGACAACGGGCATACGGCAAACAGTATGCTATGGGAGGGAGAATTTTGCCCGGACAGCGACACTACGGCCTACTTTTGTGCTGAATTCCAGCTCTCAAGGGATCTTTTATGTGCACGCCAATGTGTACACGGGACCTTAGTTTTTCGTCTCATCCGAACGACTATACAACTGCCCTTGCCAGGCCCGAGTGCGGTCGCCTTGTGAATTGCGATAATCTATCTGTTGCCTTCGTTTGTTAGATATAACCTCTAATCATTTTAAGAATAAGGTTGATAATCCCGATAGAATATCGGAAAATAGATAAAGTGCAGCGAGGAAACAGGAATATAATCTTGCGATTTGAATGGTTCTAAGCAATACCATCGAACACCATATCTCGAAAACATTGCTTACGCCTTTAAGCAAGAAAATGGAGACGCTAAAACTTCTAGGGAGACTCGCTGCCAGTGCATTTTTGTTGCACTAGAAAACCTCTGGTAATGCTAAGTTGTCTACGCTTCAAAGGTTTATCCTGTAAACCGGCATAATATCTTATTTGTCTGTCATTCAAAATGAAATTAACCATATTGTAGTACAAACCCGAAAGGCAAGAGAACAACCTAACTACATTAATGAGTTTATTTCAAAGATAAATGTTTTTTCAATGCTTGACTTACAATGGTTGTTGCTGTTTGAATTCTGTCATTATCAGAGTGTTCCATGCCCGAGGATTTCAATACGTGAATTAAAGTATTACATCTCACTCTGGGGGCTGATGGCTGGTCGTAATTAACCGATGGTGACATCTTGTAAGGACAGGAACATCGATTTACATGTGGGAAAACAGGTTGATTGTCATATACAGATATAGATACAGGTTATTCTTGACGTAAACAGCGTGACAAGGGATAGGGTTCTCCGGTTTCATAACTCTGCTAAAGACCCCTGCGCGTAAATTGAAATAAAATTGATCCATGGGTTAGTCCTGAGATGACCTAGTTTGTGTCGAGTAGACATTAAACCCCATATCTCCCTTTCTCCCTCTCTCTCACTATTGTGGCATGTTGGTGTCTCAACACACGCCCGGGGGTCGGGATCTCATTTATAAAACAGGCAACGGTGATCTCCCCACAACACTTTATTCCCAAAACCCAAATCCGGACTACAAAATCCACGAAAAAGAGCGCGGGAAATCCCGCTTTACCATCATAACAAGTCACATGACCAAACATCTATCACGTGATCGTGCGACAGGGATAACCTGTCAAAGAGGTTCTATAAGGGGGTACATATAAGGAGATATTCTCTACACTATATAAAACAGTGTTTTATTTCAATAATTCGCTTGCGCGTAGGACCAAAATGCATCTACAGGTTTAAACTTGTAATCTGCCTCCTTGTCGCGTACAAATGAGAGATCGAAACCTAGCCAGGGGGTGGGGTGGGGAGAATTCGTGCTTAAAGTCCACTGGACACAAACTATGTTTAACCTGTAGTTTAATTTATTTAAATAAATCGTTTACGCGTAAAGGGATCTTTAACACTGGAAGGAAAACATAGGGCCTAAAGAAAACCCATGAGGCTGGACAGGCGACCCTACCCCTCATCGGGACGAAGAGGAATCGACACTACGCCATTTGACCCAATGACGTACCTTCTGACCCACGGCACACGCGTTAGACGTTAACTATTCAGCCCCCCCCCCATGACCTTCTGATCTGAGCTTACGTGTACCCGCTTGTAAATAACGGTAAATAAACATTATACAAGAGCTAAATATGTCTATTGCAGGTCTTCATTTAGACCCGAAATGTAAATTAGACATTAATCAACTTATCCATACCATAATCTACGCTCGGTGTCATCGCTAGTTTGCGTTATTTACTGAATTTGAATCATATCTACTGCTCAACGCTCATTGGTGATTAAAGAGACTGCTTTCTTTTATCGTACCGCCTTTAATAATGATGATCGAGGCTAGACTTAAAATATTCAATCGCTAAATTCTCGGTTCCGAGTGGATCAATTTGTCAGAAATATTCAGCAAATTCCTTTGCATTATCTAGTTTTAGTAAATACTGTTAGCTCTTCATCAATATCCCATAATGTGTATTTAAGTGTTAAGTCTTCATTTCTTACTGATGGTATTGTTTTGACCATTCTAGTAATCTAGATCTGAAAGCAAATCTAGGTATTGATTAATATTCAGTCTTTATATGAAGTTGTAGATTGATCGTATTTGAATAAAAACCTATTTATATCTGGGGTCTTAGATTACCCCTTGTTGCCGACAACGTGTTTCGTGCGACGTGCACGTGCAAGGTTTAAAGCGGTTAAAACATGGGTCTGGCATCCCATCTTTAACTATAGCCTATATCTGTACATTGACAGATAGGAAAGACGTGATAACCTTTATATAGGTCAGATTCGATTAACAGGTCAGCCAATAACCCCTTTTAACTGGTCATCTATTCAACCTGTTTAATAAACCCGTCTGGAAGAACAAATATCAATCTCAATTTTTCTCTACTTAATACAAAGACACATATATATTTGTATATTCACACAGCAGTTATACAGATAAAAAAGAACATTTTCAATTTGTATTTTAAAATCGGCGTATTTATTTTCTCTACAGACAACAAACTTTTAATATATTTTTCGGTGAAAAAATAAAATAAATGAATGAATGGGAGCTGGAGTGGCCGATAGATTAAAGCGCGCCCTTTGGGTCACAAGTCCTTTCAATGAATCAAGTGTTGTGTTTTCTATTCCTTGCTTCTCGGTGTAAGAGTAGTGTAGCCTGTCCAGTCTAGTCGATTTTCTCCGGCTCCTCCGGTATTATCGTAATAAAATCGAAAGATATTTTAGTCTTGAATTGCCCCCCCCCCCTTATTTTCCAGCAACAGCTGGGTTAATGAAGATGGGAATACGTAGTTCACTGAGCAGCAGTTTCCGAGTCCCAGGGTCCTCCGGTATTATCGTAATAAAATCAAAAGATATTTTAGTCTTGAATTGCCCACCCTTATTTTTCAGCAACAGATGGGTTAATGAAGATGGGAATACGTAGTTCACTGAGCAGCAGTTTCCGAGTCCCTCGGGATATTCAGCTAGGTCCTATATTTGATTCGTGGGTGCTTGCATTCCAGCAGTTGTCTAATTTTTAGAAATCAATAATGTGAATGGTAAATCGATGATGCCTGTTGCGTTTCGTAACTTCAGTCCAGGGGCGGATCTAGGAAGTTTGGCATGAGGGGGTTTGCCATGTTCCTGTTAAGGAAATTTGACAGTTGACAGTGTATGATGAAATCATCATCTCCAAATTAAAAAGGAAAACGTACACAAATCCAACAGCCCGTTTGAATTCCATTTTTATTGTTCATTAATAGGATTAAATTATGATTCAATTTCATTAGTGCTAAGCATTAATTGTGATACCACATATATATGTCTATATCATTATCTCGCGCTTTGAATGCCCATCCAAGCACACCATCTGATGATAAAGGATAAATCACACGACAGTGACACCTTTCTCATAAAAGTGTTGTTTGTTTAAAAAAAAAAAAAAAAAAAAAAAAAATTGTTGTATGTGAGCAGGAGAGGGTATTTACCTCATCCCATTCCTCTGCAGTCCCCAATTTCAAGCAACCCTTTATGAGATACATTAATAACATTGGTCTATGTGCTGAAAATCTTGACGATTTAATAACATTTCGTATCTGGAGTTTTAATAAAATATAAACAGCGTATTTATTGAATATGCGATGGGGGTTGGGCTTTGGATGGCCGAATGGATAGCACGTGCGCACTGCATCATAAAGTCTGTCATTGAGTCACTGGTGACAAGGAGTAGGGTCGCCTTTCCAACCTCGAATGTTTTCTCCGGGTCCTCCAGTTTCCTCCCACGACTGAGGGCCCCTACGCGCAAGCGAATTATTGAAATAAGACTGAACAGTGTGTTAGTCCCGACATGACGTAGCTTGTGTCGGGTGGATCATTCGTAGTGCTGTGGTAACAAAATTAGACATCAAGAAAACACATGTCGGGTGATCATACGCTCAGCCAGATTATTTGTATAAAGGGAGGCTACTCTACCCGGTTAATATTTATTCGGCTACAGACCACAATTAAAATCTCGTACCACTACCATTCATATATCTGTCCTTTAAAAATAGGTGATTCAACAAGGTGTTCCCTGGAGTTAGTTTATTTAATGTCTATTCCGACTTGATAAAAACCCGTTCATCCGTCCGCATTATAGTATTGGTCTATTGGAGGGTGTGGGAAGTACTATTTACTAACCTTTCAGCGTGTGTCAATAGCAGCGTATAACATTAATCAGTGTAGAATAAAATGAACAATAACCAATCAATCAAATGCAATGAATTGACACTTTAAAAATAATCATAAAAATCAAATTATGCTTATACACAAGCTTTATGTCATAAGGCTAACGTACTATGTGTAATAACTCTAACGTACCTTATGTAATTGTGCTTACGTGAGGGAGAGAGAGAAATGGGTTTAACGTCCAGTCAACACAAACTAGGTCATTCCGGGACTAACACATGGTTTAATTTTATTTCAATAATTCGCTTGCGCGTATGAGTCTTTAGCAGTGGGAGGAAACCGGAGTGCCCGGAGGAAACCCACGGGGTTGAGAAGGCGCCGCTATCTCGATGTCACACCAGGGATCGAAACCACAGCCGCAAGCCAGAGGTGACCGACCAGCTAGAGGTCGAAGCGCGGCACTCTAGACCACTACGCCATCCCAACCCCCTTTGTGCTAACGTACCATATGCAATAGCTCGAACGTACCTTTTGTAAATAGGCTAACACGTTATTTATGTAATAAACAATAACCAATCAATCAAATGCAATGAATTAATGATAAACATAGAATATTAACTACTGTTTATACACAAGCTTTATGTAATAAGGCTAGAGTACTTTATTCAATAAGTTCCCTTTGTCAGTGATGCAGAAGGAGGGCCTGACAAGGACAGCTGCCTAGTCGTTCGGATGGAACGAAAAACCGAGGTCCCGTGTACACATTGGAGTGCACGTAAAAGATCCCTTGGCAGTTGGAATTCGACATAAGAGTAGGCCGTAGGGCCGCTGCCCGGGCAAATTTCCCTCATAGCACACTGTATGGCGTATGCCCGTCTTCCATTATATGTAATAAGGATAAGGTACTTTTTGTAATAAGGCTAACATACTTCTGCAGATATAACCTAATTTCGATAATATCAAATAATATAAAGCTAATAATAAGACAAGATAATAACAAATGGTAGATGTAACCTAATTTCGACAATATCAAATAATATTAAGATAAAAATAAGAAAAGATAATAACCAACGATAAATGTAACTTAATATCCATATCATCAAATAATATTAAGATAATAATAAGATATGATAATAACAAACGGTAGATATAAAGTAATATCGATAATATCAAATAATATTAAGAAAATAATAAGATGCGATAATAACAGATGGAAAATATAGCTTAATCTCAAATAATATTAAGATGATAATTTCCTTAAACAGAATAATATACATGTAAATCAAATAAACCAAGTATGAACAATTCAAACCATTACACAGAATCCAAATTGCTAATAAAACGGTATCACAAAATAGTGGAATCAGCAACTGTACTGTTCACTGTGTACTAAATTCACGACAAACAGTGGTAACAGGTGTCCGGAAGAGTAAGCTTAAGATAGTAATCCGTGTTAAATCACAAGGGGTGTCATTTGAGTGAATTGGCGTGGTTTCAATTCTCGCTGGTACGCGGCAATTACTTGTCCAACCCTGGGGTTTTCGTCGCGTCTTTCGCTTTCCTGCCACTGCTAAAGCCCCCCCCCCCCCCTCCCCACCACGCATAATTACTGAAATATGTAAGTCCCGGAATGACCAATGGATCTATGGACACTAAACTCGCATAAATAATGTATCTTCTCTGGTTATTGTAATTCCCATAATGCAAACAGTCGCTAGATTTATCTGGTCAATGCTAAGACACAGTTATTTCCCTTGATTGTACTAATGCTCAGTATTCCCAGGAGAGAAGGGGACAGAGCCCCACCTACCCAGTCTTAGTTCCTAATCCTGGCACATCCACTATTATTTGTGCTTTATCTTGAACAAATCCATCAAGCCATCGCGGAATCGCTTGTCCATGAAGCCAAAGACGATTGGATTAACCGCGGCATTTATAAAAAATAAGCGAACGAATATTATATATGATATGAAATTTGCACCATTCAGGTTATTTCTAAACTGCCTAACGCTATCCACTGTATTTAGAATTATAACTGGTAAAAAACTCAATACATACGTTGCCGTTATGATCATCAGCATCACCGTCGTTTTGTGGCTCTTTGCTACTTTCTTTGTACCTGTTTCGGGAGTCATGCCTTTCGGTTTATCAAGTGCCCCGGTTACTTGAAATTGTTTCCTAAATTTTCTCTGTTTGTAGATAGCGAATCCTATCAAACTATATAAAACAACGAATAAGGTTTCAAACACAATGCACGTGATTAATTGAAGAAATGAATGGATAAAGGGTAATATTGTGTCTTTGAACTCGTCACTAGGTTCGCAAACTCGACCCAGAATTCCGACACGATCTGTTTCAACCCCATTCACTTTATATTGAAAGATCGTTGGAATGCCTAAGATGGTGGTTAGGGCGACACAGGCAATAACCAATTTACAAGCCGTTCTTGCTGCTATTTGTCCTTTCAATGGTCGACATATTTTTTTATAACGTTCGATACATATCAAAGCGAGTGATAAGGTGGAACCATAGGCCATTGTATACCTCATAAAATTATTAAACATACACAGTCCATTTGTAGGATACCTGTATCTGAAGCTCAACTCTGTTATCTCATTGGGAATAACGATGACATTGGTCATCAAATCGAAACCCGCAACACAAAGAATAAAAGACCGAGACGCCTTGGGTTTGAATGATTTATAATATACGATTAAAACTAGTGTATTACCCACTAATCCTATCAATCCTAAAATACCAACAAATATTATAGCAGGCATGAACCTAAGTGTAGCTTCATGGCACAATTGATCCAAGTAGCTGTTAATTTCTTCTTCAGTGTAGCTTATATTTGTCATTGATGTCGAATTCATGGTCGCGGTATTTCTCAGAAGTCTAGAAAGTTACCCGATCTATACTGCTGTCAACCTAATATAATGACGTTGACGCACCCATACCAAAATCTAACTTTCTTGGATAATGGATGGAATTATATGAAACAAAAAGAGGGGAATATTGTTAAATATTCACATTAAATATCCAAGTTAAATTGGGTTACATGCATTAAATACCCAAGTTAACTATCCAAGTTCATTTGAGTTAATTATCCAAGTGAAATTGCGTTAAATATCCAAGTTGAATGGTGTTAAGTAACGAAGTTGAATACGTGTTAAATTGTTAAGTTGAATGGCGTTAATATCCACATTATTCATCCCGATTAAATGACGTTAGCTATTCAATTTAAATATCCAAGTTGGATAATATTAAATATCCAAGTTGGATAATGTTAAATATCCACATTAAGTTAAATGACGTCAAATCCAATTCAAATATCCAAGTTGAATAATGTTAGATATCCAAGTTTATATGGAGTTAAATATCCAAGTTAAATATATACATTAAATATCCCGGTTGCATAGCTTTAAATATCCAGATAAAATCAATACTGTCTGCTATCCATGTTAAATGAGGTTATATAAACCTATAAGTTGAACATCCAAATTAACGGGTTGCTTTCAGTAAGTATCAATGACGGATGATGAACTGTCAACAGTTAACAATAAACTCCTTCTCCAGTGCAATATATTTAAAGTCCTGTGTCGTTGAGGTCTATAAACTAATCTACCGAGATTTTACTGACAGTACTTTATAAAGTTCACAAACAATGGAGCAGAAAAGCAGAAGAGTAAGACGTTAATCCCCATGTTATTGATTCTGGCATATAATCATATGGATAAACTCTCAAACTATATACACAATTTATTACTGGTTCGATTCTGTTCTTTCGTCCAATAATTTCTACGAATTTATCAGACAAACGTCCGGTTCGATATGGTCTAATTATTTCCACGAATCTGGGTGAATATATCAGACAATCATCATGTAAAACAGGTCTACTATTCCCGATGTAATGACGGAAATCTGGCGGGACGTATACTGATCGCGAAATGATTATTCAACATACCCTAGTATTGCATTCCTAGAAAGCGGATATATATTTATTAAATCATGTTAAACGAGACGCTTTAGCCGGAAATTATCTGGTGTATTAGTCAATCTAAGTTAAAGATACATTCCCATATATGGCTAGGCAAATAAATGTATTACATTTATGGCTAAGTAGATAAATGTATTACATGTATCCCTTATATGGCTTGGTAGATAAAGGTATTAGATGTAACTCGTATATGGTTTGTAGATAAATGTGTTACATGTATCCCAAATATGGCTTGGTAAACAAAGTTATTACATGAATCATATATGCGACCATATGAGTTGTTGAACTGAGCGGACGTGTTCAAGTTAGCTAAAGAGTTTAACCATGCGTAACGTCAAAAGGATATGCTCGAAAATAATTGTTGGTTGTTTTCTACAACTGTTACTTCTATTATGTGGTGATATAGAGAGCAATCCTGGTCCATTATCTGATACCGAATCAACATCTCCATTTCTTGTACGAACAAATACGAGAATTACCAGATGACAGGCAACCCTGCCAATTTGACAGTCTAAAGGTGAGAAGCCATCACCAACCGCCGACATAAACATTGGGAAGAGTTTAGTAAATATATCCCAAACTCTAAAAGACATAGTGACACAATTAGATGGATTTAGAGCAGAACTAGCAGAAATCAAAGATGACCTACAAACACTCAGTGATGTGAAAAACAACCTGAACATCATCAAGAAAGAAAATGACGAGTTAAGAGCCAAAATAGAAAAGATTGAAGAGAATTCAAAGGCAAAGAATTTATTGATATTTGGAATGGAAGAGCTTGAAGATGAGAAAACGAGCGACACGGAAAATAAAGTAAGAACTTTTCTATCAGAGAAACTAGGGTTAGATATAGCCGGGAATGAAGAGAAATTGCCAATTGACAAGTGCTTTAGATTAGGGCGAAGACCAGCAGATAAATATCGACCTATTCTCATAACTATGCTACTGCAAAAGCACAAAATACTGATTCTTAAAAGGTATGGAACCTTAAAACGTAATGATGAAGAAAGGCGACTGTATATATCAAAGATAACTTCAGTGAGCGTGTCAGAAACATTCGTAAAAAGCTGGGAGTTATTCTCATGAAAGTTAAAAATAGTCAACCCGGTGAATTAATTTCTATGAAATACGATAAATTAATATATTGCGGTCAAGTATATACTTATAATATGGCGTTAAATTGTGTAGTGTCATGTAATGGGAATGAAGTCCCTAATGCGTTGAAAATTTCCTAATGATGGGGAGGCTTGGCTCAAAGTACAGACTATTGTAAATATACTCAAGATATTTTCGTTGAACATAAATAGTTTAAAGAGACATGTCAATGAACAATTTGTAGAATACTTATCACAATTTGACATTGTAAATATCAGTGGAACATGGTGTAAAGATACGTCAGAATACAGATCACTACTATCTAACTATGAGTCGTTCTCAATTACAAGAGATTATAAAGGTAAAGGTCGAGCTTCAGGTGGATTAATTGTATTCATTAGAAGTTCATTGTCAAAGTGTTTTACACGAATTCACCATGAGTTAACTAACGGTATTTATTTCATTACTGAGCCAACTAAACACGTGCGCACGCGTCGGACGGTATTCTGTTTTGTTTATGTTCCACCCGAGTCATCAGTTTATAACTTCAAGAACACTAGCGAACCTAACGGTATTATTGTACTGAACAAGATACTAAATGATATTAAGTTTGAATTTAAAGAAACTGTAGATATATGTGTAGCTGGTGTTTTAAATTCTAGAATTGGCACTGATCAAGACTTTATTCAAGATGACAGTTGTAAGCACTTACCTGGTGAGACATTTTATGATTCAGATGATTTCAATATACGAAGACACTCAAAGGACACAGTGGTAAACAGATATGGCAAAAGTTTAATAGATCTTTGTAAAGCTCATGGAATTTATACATTAAATGGGGAATATACATATATTTGTCATAACGGCCAAAGTGTCATTGATTATGTTTTAGTAACTGGGAATCTGTTCTGTAAAGTCAAACGATTTGAAATATTAAAGGACGACAATGACTCTGACCACTTTCCAACACTTTTTCAAATAAGATTATTTGACAAATATAATGAAGTCAAATCAAGTAATATTGCAGAAAAGGTTACAGACTGGCCGAGACTTAAATGGAAGAGCCATTATGGTGAAGAATTCTTTTCTTCATTGCAAACCGACGAATGCAGAGTTAAACTTGAAAAGCTACAAAACATTATAAATAATGGCCGAGTAGACGATGCAGTCCAACTTCTCAACAACATCCTGCATCAATCAGCATCTAAAATGGCAACACGTCACTCTGCGAAATCAAGACCAACTGTACCAACTCAACCAAAATGGTGGGATGAAGAATGCCAGAAAGCGAAAGTAGTAAAGATGAAGGCATTAGACATATTTCGTACAACAAATTGTGATGATGATCTAACTAAATATAAACAAGCAGGAGGAAAATTTAAACTGCTGTGTAATTCAAAGCAACGAGCAGCAAATGATACAGAAGATACAATACGAAAAGACGAGAGCACTGAGAGCTTATGGAAACAAGTCAAATCCTTCCTCACAAATGACAATAGTAAGGCGGATACAATCACGAGTGACGATTGGTTTACATACTTCAATGACCTTTATAATAACATAACAACAGATTTAGATGATGAACTCCAAAAGGAAATCATTTTAAAAATGAATGAGGAAAGTAGTAGTGAACAAAATGATTTACTGGACGCTCCTATTACGAGACAAAAAATCATGATGGCGGTTAATGATTTAAAAAACAACAAGGCCCCAGGACCTGATGGACTTATTAATGAACTTTACAAACTTTCTATTAACACTATCATCCCTTATGTGCTGAATTTATTTAATATTATTCTTGACTCTAGTAATTACCCTAAAGAATGGGGATCTTCCATAATCCACCCAGTATTTAAAAAAGGTGACCCTACTAACGCTGCTAATTATAGAGGCATTTCGTTATCTTCGTCTTTAAGTAAAATTTTCACAAAAATTTTAAATAATAGGTTAACAAAATTTTGTGAAATTATTGAAAGGTTCCTTGAATGTCAAGCTGGGTACAGAAAAGGTCGAAGTACCATTGATCATATTTTCACCTTACATGCATTAATTCAAAAATATTTGTCTAAAAAAAGGGTCGATTTTATTGCCTGTTTGTTGATTTTAGTAGAGCCTATGATAGCGTCCAACATCAGCTCATCCAGTATGTGTTAATAAAAAATGAGGTAAATGGCAAAATTTTCAATGTTATTAAAAATATGTACGGTAAGTTAAAATCTTGTGTTCAAAGTAGTAAATTAAAATTAACACAATACTTTAAATGTAGTATTGGCACTAAACAAGGTTGTATATTAAGTCCTCTGATATTTGTATTGTTTCTAAACGAATTACATGAAATGGTGACAGAAAATGAATGTAAAGGTATCTTTATTAATTCTGAACTATCAAATATTATAACATTATAATGTATGCGGACGATATAGCAAATGTATCAGATACTATTTCTAGACTTCAGGATCAAATAAACTGTATTAAGGATTTTTGTTCAAAATATGCAATGAGTGTAAACCTCAGTAAAACGAAAGTCATTGTATTTCGTAGAGGTGGAATTATTAAAGCAAATGAGAAGTGGTTCTATGGGAATACCCCTTTGGAAGTAACTTCACATTATAAATATAAAAATATCACAATCCGCCAGGTCAGGTAGTTTGAAATCGTGGAAACCCTATGGATTAACTCAGGGTATAGTGGAGTAGAACGGAATGAGTACACTGGGTAACCGAGGATGCATTGCTTCCAACTTCACAAGACAACGTTTCAGGCCAAGCGAATTACTGAATATAAATTGAACCATATGGTAGCTTCGAAATGACATAACGATAGGAGGATACTTATCGAAACGTCGTGCTTGTTTATAATAAATCAGTGATTGTTTTCCCATATAACTGTGTTAGTTCTGTGAGAACTGATAGTTCTTTATCTAACCCCCCATAATGCATCTTTAATGACGTGTTAAATAACCGACCTGTTTAATCGACTGTTATTCTTATGAATGTTTAAATTGTTTAGTATTGCTACTGACTGAGGGGTGATTTCCGAGATCTTCAGATTCGCTCAATTTAGTGTTAGGTCATTATTCGAGATCCGCTATAGTGTAACCTATATATAGTATATAACGGAAACCACCAGAAGATGGAGAAGGGTTATAATTTATGATAGGCAGTGTCCATCACATGTTCATGTCGGGCACAAATTCGTGACCCGTTGCAATTGACATGTGTTTGAGAACATTCTAGACGTCCCCAACTGTAACGTGTAAACCTTCCCACCGTTTGTCGTAAATGCTTAACGAGAGGGAGAGGGGGAGAGAGAGAGAGAGGGGTGGGGCTGGAGGTAAGTACACTCGAAAAAAAAACTAGGTCATTTCGAAGCTACCATATGGTTCAATTTATATTCAGTAATTCGCTTGGCCTGAAACGTTGTCTTGTGAAGTTGGAAGCAATGCATCCTCGGTTACCCAGTGTACTCATTCCGTTCTACTCCACTATACCCTGAGTTAATCCATAGGGTTTCCACGATTTCAAACTACCTGACCTGGCGGATTGTGATATTTTTATCGTCCAGACCCATAAAGCGTTACTTGGAAAGGTAATAGACGAAGGGAAGTAACTCTAAACAAAGAATTTCCCACACATGATGACGTCACACAAGGCAATTCTCGAATGGATGACCTCGGTCCTTTCTTGCACACTTTGCAAATATGTCATTTGGGAAAAATACATACCGCGTAGTAGAAAAATCCCTGTCATGATTTAAGAATTTCATGACAGAACTTTCCCTGCCATCTTTTTGTGTGCATGTCAATTCTTTTACATTAAATATTTTACAAACTTTCTCATCATCGATCAAACAAGCCGCCATATTGTTTGTAAACAATGGAGTTCTATGACGTAAAAATGACGCTAAAGAGTCTACGTAGGACTGGTTTGTAAACTGTTTTTGATTGGTTCGTACAGTTCAACTACATTCAGGTATTTTGAAATCGTGGAAACTCTATGGATTAACCCAGGGTATAGTGGAGTAGAACGGAATGAGTACACTGGGTAACCGGGGATGGAAGCAATGTGGAGTTTGAGAATACCATTACCTATTTCCATTATATATTCGCCGGTGGTCGTGTCTTGTCCCTATACCGTCTTTATTTACTCATTATGCATAGACACGCGGGATGCTGAAAGCCATGCCTATTCATTAACCTATTCTGCATAGATACCACGCCTAAGCTTTATAGACACGTGCGATTCTGAATTGGATGTCTACTCTTTAACCCGCTCTGCATACACATGTGGAATTCTAAATCCCATGTCTATTTATTAACCCAGTCTGTACTGTAGACAGGTGAAATGCTGAATACCATTGCCGGACTTGACCTAAGCTCATTAAAAAAAGTGGGCCAAAGCCAATAAAGAAAAACAAAACAAGAAAAAAGAAAAAGGAGAAAGAAAAAAGAAAAAGGAAAAGGAAAAAAGAAAAGAGAAAGAAAGGAGTCGGGAGGATAGAAAACAAAGAAGGAAGGAGAGAACAGGACACACTAATCCTGTTATCTAATTGTATCAGGAAATCAAAAAATTGCCTTCTTCTGCTTTGGTCTGAATTGGTTGGAAAATGGCTTTGCCGTTGTCAATTTTCAAATTTTTCCTGGGGGTGGGGGTGAGATCGCTCGAACACCTTCAGTGCGCTCGTGACGCGACTTCCGCACGTACTTGTGTGGGCATTCGGTCAACCAGCCTGGCACTGCTGAACACCATGCCTATTTACTAACCCATTTCTTATAGAGAGTGGAATGCAACATTCCATGACTATTTAGTGCCACAATCCCATCCCCCACAAAAAGAGTTAGATAACGACATTCCTTATTGGCGAACGATGCAATTCTGAGCTGTCAATGGGAATCGAGGACATTATATATAGGCACAATATAATTCTAGGGTATCAATTTTATCATTGTAATATAACAAAAACAAACACGTTGCTGTACAGATTATGAATCATTATTTAATTATGCCCAAGACTACAGTGAACTATAGCTGACATTCTGTAAAATCCATTTGGGTGACGGCGGCTACGGTAGACCAGACTTTTCCACCCCACTATTGTCCAATAGGGGGGAGGTACTAGTATCAGCCTCTGCGTTCATGCCAATATTCGTCATGGGTATATTGGTCAATGCATTATCTCCCGTTGGAAACGCCGATTGAGAGTTATACCCCTTGGATCCATCGTTAACGCACGACTGATCTGTTTGCTGAACTAAAATGGCGGCCACTTTTCGCGCCATTGTCAAACCAGAACTATTCGCAATATCCAACAACATCAACAAAGAATCATCGACTGAAAAGCTTCTTCGATTTAATTCTTTTTCGGGAATAATTCCACGGAATCTAAGCCCGAGAAAGGGCGGGTAAAGAAGCGAGGCCAATTCAGCGACGAAAACAAGGACAGTGACAAAACCCACCCCGAATATCCAATACCAAAAGATCTTAATAAACTGTTCGAATAAATAGTTGGCTGGCATGTTGCATTGAACGGTGAAATGTTTGACGTTTTGAAATTGACGTATCTCATAATCGCAAAGTACGAATTTCGGGAATATTTCTGTCATTGTTACATTTTCTCCCGTGTCCGTGATGACGAGTACGGAATCTCTGAAATAACGCGAGACAAAAATAACCTGGCTCAAAACATTAAGACAGATCAAAAGTTTGACAATAATAAATGACATAGTTCTAATGAATGAGCTTTGATTCTGAGATTCTCGGATGATCTGAGCGAGTTCTGTATTACTCGTCTGGTTGTCGTCATCGCTAATTGTGTTGGTTGGATTTCTTAAAAATAAATCAAACACCAACTTGACAGCACGTGGTATCTGGAATCCCAACATCATAAATATTAGAAAGACTGGAATCCAAGTATGGTATGCGCGGATTCTTTTTTTCTGGTGTTCATCCGGCACGGCTGTGTCATCGCCTGGAAGATAGGTCATGCCCTGTTCCCAGCATACCTCGTGTACATAATTTACCATTTGATTAGTGAGCTCAGGAGGTACCCAGCAACTGATCAGCGACCCCAGTACAGCATATCTCAGCACAGCAACAAAAAAAACAAACAGTAGTAAAATTAAACTCGTCCAATAAAAGTTCAGTTTGTCACTGAAGTCATAATATGAAGATGTTAAACTTCTGGCCATCTTTAATCTCACTGGAGAGAATCTGAAAATAGAAGAAAAGAAAATAATTGGTTTCGATTGTCCACGAATCGCCTGTCTAGCCCCGCGAATTTTCTGAACGTTTTTCTGTTCCCTTCTATCTTATTATACCGGTGGAGCCTTAGTCCTTGTGGCTAATTGGGTAAGACGCTGGCTCGCTAGCCTAGCGGTCCAGTGTTCGATCCCTGCATTTGCCAATAAAGTTTGTCTAGTTGTTCGGGTGGGAAGAAAACCCGAGGTCTCTTGGAAGTTGGAATTCGATATAAAAGTAGGTTGTACTCCGCTACCCGGTCAAAACGGTGCGCCGCTACCACCCGGTCAAAACGGTACGCCGCTACCCGGTCAAAACGGTACGCCGCTACCACCCGGTCAAAACTGTACGGTGTATGCCCGTCTTTATTAGCCCAGGAAAGATAAGCCCGATGACACGTCATCTCAGTCTTATTTAAAGGAAGTTAACGCTCACAGATATAGGTCATTAATTGCGATGGGAGAATAATTACCGGATTACAGTTTTGGTTTCATTTCAGGCTTGTTCTGTCGACAGTTGAACACAAAACCAGTCACAACTCACAGTAGCACAGTAGGAAATTAAAGCCCATTTGATTAGTCCCGAAATGACATAATGTGTGGCGAGTGATCGTTAAACGTCACGCATTCGGTAATGACGGATTACATCCAGCGATTTTCTGGTGTGTATTTTTCTCGCCATTGATGCAGAACGGATTAAGGTTTTTGCTATATGACCATAGGGAGGGGTGGGGCCGAATGGTTAATGGCGTGCTCATTGCATCAAATGACCTGTCTTTGCGCCTGGTGGCATTGATTCGATTTCCCGTTTGTACGTGACAAGGAGTAGTTTCGGGACATGGTTCCAAAACATAAAGTATGAATTGAATGTAATGTGAATTTATCAGTCATAAAAATGTGCCTAGATGTGCTTGATAAATTCAAGGCGTATCCAGTTACTCCCCTTTACGAAAATGCCAGCTTCCTGACGCCGGACCAAAAAATACAAAGATTGAAATGTCAGTAATATGTAAGACTTTGGTCTTAGGTCTTTAAGACCATATTGTGTCTTTGGAAAATTACTAAATTACCTCTAAAATTATAGAATTGCAAGGGCAATTTCTATGCAAGGGTTAATTTATGAGTTACAAAATTTGAGGTACTTAGAGAAAGACAAAACCCTGACCTTTATGTTAACATTTCATAATACTTATTGGTTTAACACTTGTAATTCTCATTGGCTTTATCTCTTGCAATAAACGCAACCCGAAATTTAAAAAAATTCGTAAGTCATTATTTTAGAGGGAAACAATGTGGAAATCATCCTGAGATCTGTACAAGAGAAGAAATGGCTCTATCAAGAAAGGCGAGTTAACTAATGGGAATGAATTAGCAACCATCTCGCCACAGCCCAATATTATCAACACTTGTACTTGGTACGTCTACTACGTCTTCAAGAACAACAACTGTTCCTGTCGCAACTGGTACCAGAATTCCAAAGAAAAGGAAATTAGTGGAGAAATTACCTCCCGACTTTATTCTGCCCGATATAAAGGAAATTTCCATGTGACTTCATAAGAAGTGTTGTGTTAAACAATCATTCACGGAATGTGTGTATTTCATACAACTATTGTGTTATAGGTGAATAACCCACTCGTCAGAGACTGTTTGTGCGCATCTGTCGACAGCTTAGATATAATCTCCCTATTGCGCTTATACAATATATCCATATTACACTAGTATCTATATAGACATATATACCCAGAGTGTTTCAGTTCCATTACACATTGTTCGGTAGCTGTGTTCTCGATCAAACTGTCATTAACAATTAAACACGGTGTAACTTTTCACCACCAGAGGTCAAATATGTGACCCTACTCGTGCAGACTGAGTGTATCTTATCAAACAAACTATGGAGGTCAACTTCATTAGGTCACATATTATACAATGTGTGTTGTAGCAGGACTTTATTTCATATCATTTGATAACGGAATGATTGTTTGTTTCTGGAATGTGAATTGGACTTAAAGGATGCCAACCATGAACGTTTAACAACAGTTTTGTGTCGTGTTTACCATACTTGTGTAGTATTGGGAATCGTTATCGCGTTTAGGACACTTCAAGAATTAAGAACTTTTTTTTTAGTTAACATTAAAGTGAATTTTTTATCATTTTGCAATATTTTATGCATGATATTATATTATATTGATGTACCCTCATGTTTCTTTGCCAGGTTTCCTTGTTCTCTCGTCTCCCCTTATTTCCCATAAGACCTATTGTTTTTTTATTACATGTTTTTACTATGGTAAGAACATGTCTTTAGCGAGGGAAGGTATGTAAGACTTTGGTCTTAGGTCTTTAAGACCATATTGTGTCTTTGGAAAATTATTAAATTCTCTGTCTATAAAATTAAAATCCCACGTACCTAGAGAACGTGAAATAAAAGCTATACAAAATAAGTCAGTGATGTTTTGGTAAAATCATAACCTATGACAAAACTGTCCATCACGTTCTTCCTGTTATTGGACCTATGGTTAGTAGACATAATATGGTATCAGCACCTGCTTTATTTGTGTGAAATTTAGTAGGTTATTACGCATTTGGAATGGAAATTAACGTCAAGGCTAAACCTTGGACGTGCAGGGATGGGGGCATAAATTTGAGTGTAGATCAAGCCCCATTAGATATTCACCCAGATATTCAAGCAGCCATTATCTGTTGAGAACAAGGGACCTGCGAAATCATCCAGCTTGGCAATAAAGTTCTTATAGCTGAAATACTGTGGTATTGTTTTACGATCACAAGACACAACAAAGAAGAAGTCCTAAAAGTAGCAGTAGTACTACAAATATTTTGTGCATTGCATTGACTAACTTTTGCATTGGCCAGATGAATGTATTGTTTACTTTTTCAAATACACAACAATTAGCTTATTTATGTGTAATCGCTCATAATAAGCTTTTAATTCATGAGCGGCGTGAAGCTAGCTTGTTGTTCGTTGTTCGTTGTTCGATTACCAATTCCATATACGGTGAATACCGAACAACGAACCAGCTCGTTGTTCGTTATTCGCCAATATCGAACAACAAACTGGCTCGTTGTTCGTTATTCGCCAATATGTAACAGCTCTTTCTTCGGATAGAAAGAGAAGTTGTTAGAATCTATTTCCCAAGAGTTCGAAGTGTTATAATCCATTTAGGCTCATAAAAACCCACCTGCGGCGTATTCCCGACAAAAGTACCTTTATTATATTACCAATTCCATATACGGTGAATACCGAACAACAAACCAGCTCGTTGTTCGTTATTCGCCAATACCGAACAACAAACTGGCTCGTTGTTCGTTATTCGCCAATATGTAACAGCTCTTTCTTCGGATAGAAAGAGAAGTTGTTAGAATCTATTTCCCAGAAGTTTGAAGTTTTATTGTCTATTTAAGCTTATAAAAACCCGCCTGTGGCGTGTTCCCTACAAAAGTACTTTTATTATATTACTAATTCCATATACGGTGAATACCGAACAACAAACCAGCTCGTTGTTCGTTATTCGCCAATACCGAACAACAAACTGGCTCGTTGTTCGTTATTCGCCAATGTGTAACAGCTCTCTTCGGATAGAAAGAGAAGTTGTTAGAATATATTTCCCAGAAGTTTGAAGTTTTGTCGTCTATTTAAGCTCATAAAAACCCACCTGTGGCGTGTTCCTTACAAAAGTACCTTCATTATATTAATAATTCCATATACGGTGAATACCGAACAACAAACCAGCTCGTTGTTCGGTTCGTTATTCGCCAATACCGAACAACAAACTGGCTCGTTGTTCGTTATTCGCCAATGTGTAACAGCTCTCTTCGGATAGAAAGATAAGTTGTTAGAATATATTTCCCAGAAGTTTGAAGTTTTGTCGTCTATTTAAGCTCATAAAAACCCGCCTGTGGCGTGTTCCTTACAAAAGTATCTTCATTATATTAATAATTCCATATACGGTGAATACCGAACAACAAACCAGCTCGTTCTTCGGTATTCGTGATTACCGAACAACAAACCAGCTCGTTGTTCGTTATATTTCGAATACCGAACAACAAACTGGCTCGTTGTTCGTTATTCGCCAAAATGTAACAGCTCTTTCATCTATTTCCCAGAAGTTTGAAGTTTTATTGTCTATTTAAGCTCATAAAAACCCGCCTGTGGCGTGTTCCCTACAAAAGTACCTTTATTATATTACTAATTTCATATACGGTGAAAACCGAACAACAAACCAGCTCGTTGTTCGGTATTCGCGAATACCGAACAACAAACCAGCTCGTTGTTCGTTTTTCGCCAATACCGAACAACAAACTGGCTCGTTGTTCGTTATTCGCCAATATGTAACAGCTCTTTCTTTCGATAGAAAGAGAAGTTGTTAGAATCTATTTCCGAGAAGTTTGAAGTTTTAATGTCTATTTAAGCTCATAAAAACCCGCCTGTGGCGTGTTCCCTACAAAAGTACCTTTATTATATTACTAATTCCATATACGGTGAATACTGAACAACAAACCAGCTCGTTGTTCGTTATTCGCCAATACCGAACAACAAACTGGCTCGTTGTTCGTTATTCGCCAATGTGTAACAGCTCTTTCTTCGGATAGAAAGAGAAGTTGTTAGAATCTATTTCCCAGAAGTTTGAAGTTTAATCGTCTATTTAAGCTCATAAAAACCCGCCTGTGGCGTGTTCCTTACAAAAGTACCTTTATTATATTAATAATTCCATATACGGTGAATACCGAACAACAAACCAGCTCGTTGTTCGTTATTCGCCAATACCGAACAACAAACTGGCTCGTTGTTCATTATTCGCCAATATGTAACAGCTCTTTCTTCGGATAGAAAGAGAAGTTGTTAGAATCTATTTCCCAGAAGTTTGAAGTTTAATTGTCTATTTAAGCTCATAAAAACCCGCCTGTGGCGTGTTCCCTACAAAAGTACCTTTATTATATTACTAATTCCATATACGGCGAATACCGAACAACAAACCAGCTCGTTGTTCGTTATTCGCCAATACCGAACAACAAACTGGCTCGTTGTTCGTTATTCGCCAATATGTAACAGCTCTTTCTTCGGATAGAAAGAGAAGGTGTTAGAATCTATTTCCCAGAAGTTTGAAGTTTTATTGTCTATTTAAGCTCATAAAAACCCGCCTGTGGCGTGTTCCTTACAAAAGTACCTTTATTATATTACCAATTCCATATACGGTGAATACCGAACAACAAACCAGCTCGTTGTTCGTTATTCGCCAATAACGAACAACAAACTGGCTCGTTGTTCGTTATTCGCCAATGTGTAACAGCTCTTTCTTTTGATAGAAAGAGAAGTTGTTAGAATCTATTTCCCAGAAGTTTGAAGTTTTAATGTCTATTTAAGCTCATAAAAACCCGCCTGTGGCGTGTTCCCTACAAAAGTACCTTTATTATATTACTAATTCCATATACGGCGAATACCGAACAACAAACCAGCTCGTTGTTCGTTATTCGCCAATACCGAACAACAAACTGGCTCGTTGTTCGTTTTTCGCCAATATGTAACAGCTCTTTCTTCGGATAGAAAGAGAAGTTGTTAGAATCTATTTCCCAGAAGTTTGAAGTTTTATTGTCTATTTAAGCTCATAAAAACCCGCCTGTGGCGTGTTCCTTACAAAAGTACCTTTATTATATTACCAATTCCATATACGGTGAATACCGAACAACAAACCAGCTCGTTGTTCGTTATTCGCCAATACCGAACAACAAACTGGCTCGTTGTTCGTTATTCGCCAATGTGTAACAGCTCTTTCTTCGGATAGAAAGAGAAGTTGTTAGAATCTATTTCCCAGAAGTTTGAAGTTTAATCGTCTATTTAAGCTCATAAAAACCCGCCTGTTGCTTGTTCCTTACAAAAGTACCTTTATTATATTAATAATTCCATATACGGTGAATACCGAACAACAAACCAGCTCGTTGTTCCTTATTCGCGAATACCGAACAACAAACTGGCTCGTTGTTCGTTATTCGCCAATATGTAACAGCTCTTTCTTCGGATAGAAAGAGAAGTTGTTAGAATCTATTTCCCAGAAGTTTGAAGTTTTTAAATTGTCTATTTAAGCTCATAAAAACCCGCCTGTGGCGTGTTCCCTACAAAAGTACCTTTATTATATTACTAATTCCATATACGGCGAATACCGAACAACAAACCAGCTCGTTGTTCGTTATTCGCCAATACCGAACAACAAACTGGCTCGTTGTTCGTTATTCGCCAATATGTAACAGCTCTTTCTTCGGGTATTTAAGCTCATAAAAACCCGCCTGTGGCGTGTTCCCTACAAAAGTACCTTTATTATATTACCAATTCCACATACGGTGAATACCGAACAACCAACTGGCTCGTTGTTCGTTATTCGCCAATATGTAACAGCTCTTTCTTCGGATAGAAAGAGAAGTTGTTAGAATCTATTTCCCAGAAGTTTGAAGTTTTATTGTCTATTTAAGCTCATAAAAACCCGCCTGTGGCGTGTTCCCTACTAAAGTACCTTTATTATATTGCCGTAGTGTTGATTTCTGGGGGTTGTAGCTTATTCCAACACTGACGACGAAAACTCAGATAACTAGCTAAAATTGTACTTTTAATAAACTAGTGTACAAAACTGGTTAACGGTCACAATAACGAGATAGGTATCGCTAGGGCGAGCCGGTCACCAGACTAAAGTTACAATAGAATATAGAACATATATACAAGCTTGGGATTAAAATAATTACATAATGATAATATAAGAATATTTGATAAGATGTTAAATTGCACATAGGAAACAGATGTTTAAATACAGAAGAAGATATGGACATAGCAAGAACGCGCGTTAACTATAATTACGTAATATATATCGTTACATTAAGTATAAACTCAAACAGTTAAAGACATGAAAGATTAATGAGATATCAATTCGGACATTGGTCAATTACTACTTTAACTAAAATCATAAAATAAAATATATACAAATATACACTATAACAATATTACTAATTCCATATACGGTGAATACCGAACAACAAACCAGCTCGTTGTTCGGTATTCGCCAATACCGAACAACAAACTGGCTCGTTGTTCGTTATTCGCCAATATGTAACAGCTCTTTCTTCGGATAGAAAGAGAAGTTGTTAGAATCTATTTCCCAGAAGTTTGAAGTTTTATTATGCAGTTAGGCTCATAAAAACCCTTCTGCGGCGTGTTCCCTACAAAAGTACCTTTATTATATTACTAATTCCATATGCGGTGAATACCGAACAACAAACCAGCTCGTTGTTCGGTATTCGTGAATACCAAACAACAAACCAGCTCGTTGTTCGTTATTCGCGAATACCGAACAACAAACTGGCTCGTTGTTCGTTATTCGCCAATATGTAACAGCTCTTTCTTCGGATAGAAAGAGAAGTTGTTAGAATCTATTTCCCAGAAGTTTGAAGTTTAATTGTCTATTTAAGCTCATAAAAACCCGCCTGTGGCGTGTTCCCTACAAAAGTACCTTTATTATATTACTAATTCCATATACGGTGAATACCGAACAACAAACCAGCTCGTTGTTCGGTATTTGTGAATACCGAACAACAAACTGGCTCGTTGTTCGTTATTCGCCAATATGTAACAGCTCTTCCTTCGGATAGAAAGAGAAGTTGTTGGAATCTATTTCCCAGAAGTTTGAAGTTTTATTATTCAGTTAGGCTCATAAAAACCCGCCTGCGGCGTGTTCCCTACAAAAGTTATTTTATTTTTTATTAGATTACTAATTCCATATCTGGTGAATACCGATCAACAAACCAGCTCGTTGTTCGTTATTCGCCAATACCGAACAACAAACTGGCTCGTTGTTCGTTATTCGCCAATATGTAACAGCTCTTTCTTCGGATAGAAAGAGAAGTTGTTAGAATCTATTTCCCAGAAGTTTGAAGTTTTATTATCCAGTTAGGCTCATAAAAACCCGCCTGTGGCGTGTTCCCTACAAAAGTTATTTTATTAGATTACTAATTCCATATCGCGAATAACGAACAACGAGCCAGTTTGTTGTTCGGTATTCGCAAATAACGAACAACGAGCTGGTTTGTTGTTCGGTATTCACCAGATATGGAATTAGTAATGTAATAAAAGATTTTTTGCAGGGAACACGGCATATTCCTGAAGCAATGGCGCGAGAAATCCCTCTCTTACCATTGCTGGATTGAAGTCATATTCTTGAAATTGGGCGGGGCGTGTCTCTTTTTAACGTCCAATCAAATCCCTCCTCTCTTCTCGCATTCGGCATAATTTTCAAAATGGCCGACGAAGAAAACATCTTAGCACTGGATAATCGAAAATAATAAATTTCGCGGGTTATGACGTAAACAAGTCGCGATTGTCACTAGATACATTGCGGTAACATATTTTGAGGTCTGGTTAACCCCAATATTGTTTGTTACAATGTAGGTCATTGGTTGGTAATGGCACTACTGACCAATAATAATTTAGCACAACAATGTTCACTCAAGATAGCAGTGTGAAGTGGATTAGTTCTAAGCAAACGAAACACTGCGCAGGAGTATGGGGTCACGGTGGCTAAGTGGGATAGGCACTGTCGCGCTAGCCCGAAGATCGGGTCTTCGATCCCTGCGTTGCCGGTGTGGTTCCTCCTGGTCAGTGATGCAGGACTAATGACCGGACAAGGACAGCAGTCTAGTCGTTGATTGCACATTGTATGGCATATGCCCGTCTTCATTAGCCCAGTTCGGAGCAGAACACTAGGAAGTTAAACTCCATTTCATTTTATTCAGTTGCTTTGCACTTGAAGACCATCATGCTTGAAACGAAAAGTAAAAATAATGAATGGGACAACAAATGAGAGTTGCCCCCCTTCATGCATTACATGTTTTATATCACTCGGCAAACCTCACTAGATTCCAGTACCCTACATCTAGCCTCGGCTGTATGACTAAGTCGGTCATTAAAACTACTTTCTAGTTCCCAAATCACCAACGACGTTGTCCACGACGACGCCTTTGAAGAATGTTTTATATTACAAAGTTTTCAAAGTTTGAAACTGTTTTTCTTTCAAGTTTATCCTATTTTCTTTAGACAACGACAAGTTTACACTGAAAATTGTATACGCTCTTCGAACGACGCAATTTGAGAACTTCTTTCGAAAAGCGGCAAGTTTTCCTAATAAGTAAACGGTCGCTGCATCGGAATTGTATAGGCGTAGGTACATGTACATATCACTTACTGTCATAAAGCCGTGGCTAGATGTAGATTCCGAAATCTGCCGAGGTTTGTCGAGTGGTATTTACTAGCCTTCGTGTACTTGTAAAAGAATCCGTAGTTCCACTGTCCGGGTAAATTTCCCCCATAGGACAATGTAATCCCGTTGTCATTAGGCCGGTCGTATGAGGAATGTTAAGCCCGATAACACATTCAGGTTATAAAATTGCGATGGGAGAATAATTACAGGATTACAGTTTTGGTTTCATTTCAGACTTGTTCTGTCAACAGTTGAACACAAAAACGGGTATAACTCACTTTATCTACAGACAGATTGATATACAACAAAACAAATCAACATAAGATTAGGCCGGAGCACAGTTTCCCTCATTGCACACTGTATGGCGTATGCCTGTCTTCATTAGCCCAGTTTAGAAGGAGAGCAATAGGACGTTAAACCCCATTTCATTTCATTTCCTTAGATCCGAAATGACCTTTGACGTTCGGTATTAACGAATTTAACACAGCGACATCCCACAAAACAAATCAACATATGCGATCCAACGAAATCGTTTAATTTATTTTTCTGCAAAAGTATATAATATTTATTTTAACAGGACACACTGGAGAGTTGATTCTCTTTCAGAGTTTCACCTGGTTTCCATTACCATCGTCCGGATGAAGAATTACAGTTTTAGATTTAACCACAGATTTCAACTTATTATCCATGTCATTTGTTTATTCACTCGAATCATTTCAATACATAAAATATAACGCTTGCGATCCGACCATGCTCATGTATTATAAGCATGCTATCATGATTACATTTCGATACGTTAGTACGTTAGAACTATCCCTTGATGTATCTAGTTTATGACCAGGGCGTATCCATTCCATGGTGATATACAATCAAAAACGTAACATATCTGGGCTGAAATGTACGCATAAACGTCGATAAAACAGAGTATTGCTGAAAACGTCTATTATTACTATTTACAATGCATGATGCCATCATCATCTCCAAATTAAATAGACAATCATACACACATCCAACAGCCCGTTTGACTTCCATTTTTATTGCGCATGTCTATATCATTATCTCACACTTTGAATGCCAATCCCAGCACACCATCTGATGATAAAGGACACATCACACGACCGTGACACCGTTCTCACAAAAAAGAGTTGTTTTGCAAAAGATAAGAGACAATTTATGCAGCTGATCAGTAAGGGGTTTGGACCCCACCCCATCCCCTCTACGGTCCCCAATTCCAAGCAACACTTTAAGAGATACATTAATTAGATGGTCTATGTTCTGACAATCTTGGTGATTCTATAACGTTTAGTATCTAGAGTTTTAATAAAATACAAACAGCGCATATACTGAGTATGTGGGGAAGTAGGTGGCCGCATGGATAACACGTGCGCCTGCATCATAAGGTCTGTCATTGAGTCAACTGGTGACAAGGGGTAGGGTCGCCTTTCTAACCTCGAGTGTTTTCTCCGGGTTCCTCCCACTGCTGATTGCCCCTACGCGCAAGCGAATTATTGAAATAAGATTGAACAGTCTGTTAGTCCCGACATGACGTAGTTTGTGTCGAGTGGATCATTCGTAGTGCACTGGTAACAAAATTAGACATCAAGAAAACACATGTTTGGGAGTCACACACGTTCAGCTAGATTGTTTGTATAAAGGGAGGCTACTCTACCCGGTTAATAGTTATTCGGATACAGACCACAAAAAATATCTTACCACTACCATTCATATAACTGTCCTTTAAAAATGGGTGATTCAACAAGGATGTTCCCTGGTGTTAGTTTATTCAATGTCTATTCCGACCTAATAAAATCCTGTTCATCCGTCCGCGTCATGGTATTGGTCTATTGGAGGGTCTGGGAAATAATAATAATAATGAGTATATTTATAATGCGCTATATCCATAAACCAAGTTCATGCTCAAATACTGTTTTCTGACTGTCATTACAGCGTGTGTCAATAGCTGTATAACTTTAGACATTTTAGAAATGGGGTTTAACGTCCACTCAACACAAACTAGGTCATTTCGGGACTGACATATGGTTTCATTTTTATTTCTATAATTCGCTTGCGCTTAGGGGTCTTTAGCAGTGGGAGGAAACCGGAGTGCCCGGAGGAAACCCACGAGGTTGAGAAGGCGCCCCTATCTCCATGTCACATACGCTCACACCAGGGATCGAAACCACAGCCGCAAGCCAGAGGTGACCGGCCAACTAGAGGTCGAAGCGCGGCACTCTAGACCACTAGGCTATCCCAACCCCCTACTAGCTGTATAACAATAATCAGTGTAGAATAAAATAAACAATAACCAATCAATCAAATACAATGAATTGATACTTTAATAATAAACATAAAAATCAAATTATGGTTATACACAAGCTTTATGCAATAAGGCTAACGTAATATGTGTAATAACTCTAACGTACTTTATGTAATTGCGCTAACGTACTTTATGCAATAGCTAGAACGTACCTTTTGTAAATAGGCTAACGTTATTTATGTAATAAACAATAATCAACCAAATGCAATGAATTAATGCTTCAATGATAAATATAGAATATTGACTATTGTTTATTCGCATGCTTTATGTAATAAGGCTAGCGTACTTTATTCAATTTTATGTAATAAGGCTAAAGTACGCTATATAAAAAAAATTACTGTATATTTAAAAATACTAACGTGCTTTACGTAAAACAGCTGACGTTCTTTATGTAATACTTCTAACGATCTTTGTAATAAGGCTAATTTACTTTATGTAATAAGTCGAACGTACTTTATGTAATATGGCTTACGTACTTTATTTAATAACTTGAACGTAATTTATGTAATAATTCGAACATGTTTATGTAAAAAGTATAACGTATTATATGTAATAAGGATAATACACTTTTTGTATTAAGGCTAACATACTCCTGTCTTCCTTAGGCTAATGGGATTATAACGTACTAATAAGGCTATATTAACGCACTATAGCACGTTCATGCAATGTCCTTTAAATGGTAATCCAATAACATGAAATGGGAATTATTAACTAGCTAATGAAGACGGCATTTTTTATGGGTCCGTCTTCGTTAGACATATCCGTGCAGAGAAGCAGGACTTTAAACCCCATTTCATTTGATTCGATTTTCTGTATACGGAATTTTACGTAAACATTGTACGTATTGATGAGTACGTTATTAATACTATACATAATTTAAATCTATCATTTAATTCATTCAGGATTACACGTGGATTCAATGTTGAGCAGTGTACATCAAATATATGTAATCATGCATTAACGCATAAACTTAAGTGTTCTTTATAATTTACAAAAATAATACCAGAGGTTACTTTATCAGCCTCTCAAATATCAAATAGTACAAGTAAAATATAACAAACGGTAAATATATAACTCAATCTCGATAATAACATATAATATTAAAATAATAATAAGATAACATAATAACAAACGATAGATATAACTTGACATCGGTAATATCAAATAATATTAAGATAATAATAAGCCATGATAATAACAAACGGTAAATATAACTTAATATCGATAATATCAAATAATATTAAGATAATAATACGATGAGACGTAATCTCGGTAATATCAAATAATATTAAGATAAAAATACCATTAGACAAAATTCGATGTTTTTATAAAACGATATGACAAAATAGTGGAATCAGCAAATGGGCTGTTCACTGTGTACTAAATACACGACAAACAGTGGTAACAGGTGTCCGGAAGAGTAAGCTTAAGATAGTAAATCACAAGGTGTGTCATTTGAGTGAATTGGCGTGGTTTCAATTCTCGCTGGTACACGGCAATTGGTTGTCCAACCCCTTGAGTTTTCATTGCGTCTTTCGCTTTCCTACCACTGGTAAAGCCCTCCCCCTCCCCACCACTCAAGCGAATTACTAAAATATGTAAGTCCCGGAATGACCAATGGATCTATGGACGTTAAACCACCCATAATCAATGTATCTTCTCCAGTTATTGTAATTCTCGTTAGGTCAATAGTCGCTAGATATATCTGGACACAGATCACCAAAATAATTCCTACATTGGTTACCTATGAATGTAGTTCTGTGCTAAAAATAGCCTAATTTTCCCTTATTTTGTTTCTCCCCTTTTCAGGCGTTTTTGGGGTTTTGTTTAGATGTGGAATTGTTGGGAAGGTTTTGAATTTTGAATATTTTGCCAGTTTGGGTGGAAAAAAGAGGATATTTGTGCGGAAGAATAACATGGGTAAAAGGGCTTGAAAGACGTCTCACATTGAACCGGAAGTAAAGAATTGACCCCATTCTACTTTAACTTTTACTGATTTGAGATTTTCATGGTGAACCTCATACATGCTTCGGAGGAGATGGCTGCCAGGTGTTGTTCTTTATGCCTTGTGAAGGAATTAGCTCAACGAATATTGTGGAAAGAGTTATAGCTTGTGACATGAGCCTGAAATAACATTGAAGTCAATGGGACAATAATTGATGTACTGTGGCCATCTGGTCGATCCTACGACACAGTTATGCCCCTTGACTGCAGTAATGCTCAATATTCCCGAGAGAGACGGGGACAGAGCCCCACCTACCCAGATTTATTTCCGAAGTCTGGCACATCCACTATTATCTGTGCTTCATCTTGAACAAATCCACCAAGCCATCGCGGAATCGCTTGTCCATGAAGCCAAAGACGATTGGATTAACCGCGGCATTTATAAAAAATAAGCGAACGAATATTATATATGAGGTGAACTTGGCACCATTCAGGTTATTTCTAAACTGCAGAACGCTATCCACTGTATGTAGAATTATAACTGGTAAAAAACTCAATACATACGTAGTAGTTATGATCATTAGCATCACCGTCGTTTTGTGGCTCTTTGCTACTTTCTTTGTACCTGTTTCGGGAGTCATGCCTTTCGGTTTATCGAGTGCCCCGGTTACTTGACATTGTTTCCTAAATTGTCTCTGTTTGTAGATAGCGAATCCTATTAAACTATATAAAACAATGAATAAGGTTTCAAACACGATGCACGTGATTAATTGAAGAAATGAAAAAATAAAGGGAAATAGTGTGTCTTTGAACTCGTCACTAGGTTCGCAAACTCGACCCTGAATTCCGACACGATCTGTTTCAACTACATTCACTTTATATTGAAAGATCGTTGGAATGCCTAAGATGGTGGTTAGGGCGACACAGGCAATAACCAATTTACAAGCCGTTCTTGCTGTTATTTGGCGTTTTAAGGGTCGACATATTTTTTTATAACGTTCGATACATATCAAAGCGAGTGACAAGGTGGAACCATAGGCCATTGTATGCCTCATAAAATTATTAAACATACACAGTCCATTTGTAGGATACCTGTATCTGAAGCTCAACTCTGTTATCTCATTGGGAATAACGATGACATTGGTCATCAAATCGAAACCCGCAACACAAAGAATAAAAGATCGTGACGCCTTGGGTTTGAATGATTTATAATATACGATTAAAACTAGTGTATTACCCACTAAACCAATCAATCCTAAAATACCAACAAATATTATAGCAGGCATGAATTTAAGTCTGGCTTCATGGCACAATTGATCCAAGTACCTGTTAATTTCTGCTTCAGTGTAGCTTATATTTGTCATTGATGTCGAATTCATGGTCGCGGTATTTCTCAGAAGTCTAGAAAGTTACCCGCGACGAGTTTCAGAACGATCTATACTGCTGTCAACCTAATATAATGACGTCGACGCACCCATACCAAAATCTAACTTTCTTGGATAATGGATGGAATTATATGAAACAAAAAGAGGGGAATATTGTTAAATATTCACATTAAATATCCAAGTTAAATTGGGTTACATGCATTAAATACCCAAGTTAACTATCCAAGTTCATTTGAGTTAATTATCCAAGTGAAATTGCGTTAAATATCCAAGTTGAATGGTGTTAAGTAACGAAGTTGAATACGTGTTAAATTGTTAAGTTGAATGGCGTTAATATCCACATTATTCATCCCGATTAAATGACGTTAGCTATTCAATTTAAATATCCAAGTTGGATAATATTAAATATCCAAGTTGGATAATGTTAAATATCCACATTAAGTTAAATGACGTCAAATCCAATTCAAATATCCAAGTTGAATAATGTTAGATATCCAAGTTTATATGGAGTTAAATATCCAAGTTAAATATATACATTAAATATCCCGGTTGCATAGCTTTAAATATCCAGATAAAATCAATACTGTCTACTATCCATGTTAAATGAGGTTATATAAACCTATAAGTTGAACATCCAAATTAACGGGTTGCTTTCAGTAAGTATCAATGACGGATGATGAACTGTCAACAGTTAACAATATACTCCTTCTCCAATGCAATATATTTAAAGTCCTGTGTTGTTGAGGTCTATAAACTAATCTACCGAGATTTTACTGACAGTACTTTATAAAGTTCACAAACAATGGAGCAGAAAAGCAGAAGAGTAAGACGTTAATCCCCATTTTATTGATTCTGGCATATAATCATATGGATAAACTCTCAAACTATATACACAATTTATTACTGGTCCGATTCTGTTCTTTCGTCCAATAATTTCTAGGAATTTGTCAGACAAACGTCCGTTTGATATAGTCCAATTATTTCCACGAATCTGGGTGAATATATCAGACAATCGTCATATAAAACAGGTCTACTATTCCCGTTGTAATGACGGGAATCTGGCGGGACGTATACTAATCGCGAAATGATTATTCGACATACCCTAGTATTGCATTCCTAGAAAGCGGATATATATTTATTAAATCATGTTAAACGAGACGCTTTAGCCGGAAATTATCTGGTGTATTAGTCAATCTAAGTTAAAGATACATTCCCATATATGGCTAGGCAAATAAATGTATTACATTTATGGCTAAGTAGATAAATGTATTACATGTATCCCTTATATGGCTTGGTAGATAAAGGTATTAGATGTAACTCGTATATGGTTTGTAGATAAATGTGTTACATATATCCCAAATATGGCTTGGTAAATCAAGTTATTACATATATATGGATTTGTAGATAAAGCTATTAGATTTATCCCATATATGGTTTGGTGAATAAAGGTATTTGATTTATCCCACATATGGCTAGGTACTTAAAAGTATTACATGTATCCCTTATATGGCTTGGTAGATAAAAGATGTCACATGTATCCCATAATCCCATATAACTATTATAGTGAGAACTGATAGTTCTTTATCTAACCCCCCATAATGCATCTTTAATGACGTGTTAAATAACCGACCTGTTTAATCGACTGTTATTCTTATGAATGTTTAAATTGTTTAGTATTGGTGATTTCCGAGATCTTCAGATTCGCTCAATTTAGTGTTAGGTCATTATTCGAGATCCGCTATAGTGTAACCTATATATAGTATATAACGGAAACCACCAGAAGATGGAGAAGGGTTATAATTTATGATAGGCAGTGTCCATCACATGTTCATGTCGGGCACAAATTCGTCACCCGTTGCAATTGACATTTGTTTGAGAACATTCTAGAGGTTTCCAACTGTAACGTGTAAACTTTCCCACCGTTTGTCGTAAATGCTTAACGAGAGAGAGGGAGAGAGAGAGAGAGAGAGAGAGGGAGAGAGAGAGGGAGAGAGAGAACGAGAGAGAGGGTGGGGCTGGAGGTAAGTACACTCGAAAAAAAAACTAGGTCATTTCGTAGCTACCATATGGTTCAATTTATGTTCAGTAATTCGCTTGGCCTGATACGTTGTCTTGTGAAGTTGGAAGCAATGCATCCTCGGTTACCCAGTGTACTCATTCCGTTCCACTCCACTATACCCTGGGTTAATCCATAGGGTTTCCACGATTTCAAACTACCTGACCTGGCGGATTGTGATATTTTTATCGTCCAGTCCCATAAAGCGTTACTTAGAAAGGTAATAGGCGAAGGGAAGTAACTCTAAACAAAGAATTTCCCACACATGATGACGTCACACAAGGCAATTCTCGAGTGGAGGACCTCGGTCCTTTCTTGCACACTTTGCAAATATGTCATTTGGGAAAAATACATACCGCGTAGTAGAAAAATCCCTGTCATGATTTAAGAATTTCATGACAGAACTTTCCCTGCCATCTTTTTGTGTGCATGTCAATTCTTTTATATTAAATATTTTACAAACTTTCTCATCATCGATCAAACAAGCCGCCATATTGTTTGTAAACAATGGAGTTCTATGACGTAAAAATGACGCTAAAGAGTCTACGTAGGACTGGTTTGTAAACTGTTTTTGATTGGTTCGTACTGTTCAACTACATTCAGGTATTTTGAAATCGTGGAAACCCTATGGATTAACCCAGGGTATAGTGGAGTAGAACGGAATGAGTACACTGGATAACCGGGGATGGAAGCAATGTGGAGTTTGAGAATACCATTATAGTTACCTATTTCCATTATATATTCGCCGGTGGTCGTGTCTTGTCCCTATACCGTCTTTATTTACTCATTATGCATAGACACGCGGGATGCTGAAAGCCATGCCTATTCATTAACCTATTCTGCATAGATACCACGCCTAAGCTTTACAGACACGTGTTATTCTGAATTGGATGTCTACTCTTTAACCCGCTCTGCATACACATGTGGGATTCTAAATCCCATGTCTGTTTATTAACCCAGTCTGTACTGTAGACAGGTGAAATGCTGAATACCATTGCCGGACTTGACCTAAGCTCATTAAAAAAAGTGGGCCAAAGCCAATAAAGAAAAACAAAACAAGAAAAAGGAGAAAGAAAAAAGAAAAAGGAGAAAGAAAAAAGAAAAAGGAGAAGGAAAAAAGAAAAGAGAAAGAAAGGAGTCGGGAGGATAGAAAACAAAGAAGGAAGGAGAGAACAGGACACATTAATTCTGTTATCTAATTGTATCAGGAAATCAAAAATTACCTTCTTCTGCTTTGGTCTGAAATGCTTGGAAAATGGCTTTGCCGTTGTCAATTTTCAAACTTTTCCTGGGGGTGGGGGTGAGATGGCTCGAACACTTTCAGTGCGCTCGTGACGCGACTTCCGCACGTACTTGTGTGGGCATTCGGTCAACCAGCCTGACACTGCTGAACACCATGCCTATTTACTAACCCATTTCGTATAGAGAGTGGAATGCAACATTCCATGACTATTTAGTGCCACAATCCCACCCCCACAAAAAGAGTTAGATAACGACATTCCTTATTGGCGAACGATGCAATTCTGAGCTGTCAATGGGAATCGAGGACATTATATATAGGCACAATATAATTCTAGGGTATCAATTTTATCATTGTAATATAACAAAAACAAACACGTTGCTGTACAGATTATGAATCATTATTTAATTATGCCCAAGACTACAGTGAACTATAGCTGACATTCTGTAAAATCCATTTGGGTGACGGCGGCTACGGTAGACCAGACTTTTCCACCCCACTATTGTCCAATAGGGGGGAGGTACTAGTATCAGCCTCTGCGTTCATGCCAATATTCGTCATGGGTATATTGGTCAATGCATTATCTCCCGTTGGAAACGCCGATTGAGAGTTATACCCCTTGGATCCATCGTTAACGCACGACTGATCTGTTTGCTGAACTAAAATGGCGGCCACTTTTCGCGCCATTGTCAAACCAGAACTATTCGCAATATCCAACAACATCAACAAAGAATCATCGACTGAAAAGCTTCTTCGATTTAATTCTTTTTCGGGAATAATTCCACGGAATCTAAGCCCGAGAAAGGGCGGGTAAAGAAGCGAGGCCAATTCAGCGACGAAAACAAGGACAGTGACAAAACCCACCCCGAATATCCAATACCAAAAGATCTTAATAAACTGTTCGAATAAATAGTTGGCTGGCATGTTGCATTGAACGGTGAAATGTTTGACATTTTGAAATTGACGTATCTCATAATCGCAAAGTACGAATTTCGGGAATATTTCTGTCATTGTTACATTTTCTCCCGTGTCCGTGATGACGAGTACGGAATCTCTGAAATAACGCGAGACAAAAATAACCTGGCTCAAAACATTAAGACAGATCAAAAGTTTGACAATAATAAATGACATAGTTCTAATGAATGAGCTTTGATTCTGAGATTCTCGGATGATCTGAGCGAGTTGTTCAGCATTCTCTGTATTACTCGTCTGGTTGTCGTCATCGCTAATTGTGTTGGTTGGATTTCTTAAAAATAAATCAAACACCAACTTGACAGCACGTGGTATCTGGAATCCCAACATCATAAATATTAGAAAGACTGGAATCCAAGTATGGTATGCGCGGATTCTTTTTTTCTGGTGTTCATCCGGCACGGCTGTGTCATCGCCTGGAAGATAGGTCATGCCCTGTTCCCAGCATACCTCATGTACATAATTTACCATTTGATTAGTGAGCTCAGGAGGTACCCAGCAACTGATCAGCGACCCCAGTACAGCATATCTCAGCACAGCAACAAAAAAAACAAACAGTAGTAAAATTAAACTCGTCCAATAAAAGTTCAGTTTGTCACTGAAGTCATAATATGAAGATGTTAAACTTCTGGCCATCTTTAATCTCACTGGAGAGAATCTGAAAATAGAAGAAAAGAAAATAATTGGTTTCGATTGTCCACGAATCGCCTGTCTAGCCCCGCGAATTTTCTGAACGTTTTTCTGTTCCCTTCTATCTTATTATACCGGTGGAGCCTTAGTCCTTGTGGCTAATTGGGTAAGACGCTGGCTCGCTAGCCTAGCGGTCCAGTGTTCGATCCCTGCATTTGCCAATAAAGTTTGTCTAGTTGTTCGGGTGGGAAGAAAACCCGAGGTCTCTTGGAAGTTGGAATTCGATATAAAAGTAGGTTGTACTCCGCTACCCGGTCAAAACGGTGCGCCGCTACCACCCGGTCAAAACGGTACGCCGCTACCCGGTCAAAATGGTACGCCGCTACCACCGGGTCAAAACTGTACGGTGTATGCCCGTCTTCATTAGCTCAGGAAAGATAAGCCCGATGACACGTCATCTCAGTCTTATTTAAAGGAAGTTAACGCTCACAGATATAGGTCATTAATTGCGATGGGAGAATAATTACCGGATTACAGTTTTGGTTTCATTTCAGGCTTGTTCTGTCGACAGTTGAACACAAAACCAGTCACAACTCACAGTAGCACAGTAGGAAATTAAAGCCCATTTGATTAGTCCCGAAATGACATAATGTGTGGCGAGTGATCGTTAAACGTCACGCATTCGGTAATGACGGATTACATCCAGCGATTTTCTGGTGTGTATTTTTCTCGCCATTGATGCAGAACGGATTAAGGTTTTTGCTATATGACCATAGGGAGGGGTGGGGCCGAATGGTTAATGGCGTGCTCATTGCATCAAATGACCTGTCTTTGCGCCTGGTGGCATGGATTCGATTTCCCGTTTGTACGTGACAAGGAGTAGTTTCGGGACATGGTTCCAAAACATAAAGTATGAATTGAATGTAATGTGAATTTATCAGTCATAAAAATGTGCCTAGATGTGCTTGATAAATTCAAGGCGTATCCAGTTACTCCCCTTTACGAAAATGCCAGCTTCCTGACGCCGGACCAAAAAATACAAAGATTGAAATGTCAGTAATATTTTGTGCATTGCATTGACTAACTTTTGCATTGGCCAGACGAATGTATTGTTTACTTTATCAAATACACAACAATTAGCTTATTTATGTGTAATCGCTCATAATAAGCTATTAATTCATGAAGGTGCGTCCAAAAATGGGACGCTGCCGTCGGAAGACCACAGTTTAGAAAAGTTTTTCAAATTTGGTGTGAAACATTAGGCTAATCTGTGGCCCACTCTTACATCGAATTCCAACTGCCAAGGTATACGGGAACTCCGTATTCCTTCCCATCCGAACGAATAGACAGCTGTCTTTGTCAGGCCTAGCATCCTGCAGTACTGACAAGGGGGGAAAGCATGCCGGAAAATCGAGATGAACTTTCTCGGATAACATCGGGAGCGAACCAACAACTTCCAGACTGGCCAAACCAAAGAAAGATAAGGAATACATATACATTCATATATTTCTATAGTTTAAAAACTTACCCCGAAAATAAGTTTGACTGCAACTCAGAAATAATCTAGCTCGACTGACATTTACTTCATTTGGCAAATATTTCTTAATTGTGCTTTTGCTCTTTTACTTGTAAAGATCAAAGCAATTATCAATAATTATCTTGTGAAGGCCAGCGTTATGCAATTTGGCAGTCTGATTAAAACACAGATACTATTTTGTTTTGTTTTTATAGTTCAAAATTTTGTTATACATGTTCTCACAACACTAGGATCTGGAAGATTTGTTATATTACATGTCCTCACAGCACTAAGATCTGGAAGATTTGTTATATTACATGTCCTCACAGCACTAAGATCTGGAAGATTTGTTATATTACCGGGATTAACCGATGAAAGGAACTGTGATTGCGATTTCTTGGCGTGTCAGGCACGGAATGTTTGGTAAACCATTAGAAATGTGAACGCTGATTAATTAATCAATGTATGACATCATAATAATAATAATAATGTACATTTGTAATTGCGCTAACTCCATCCATATTGCATGCTCTAAGCGCGAGGATAATAGCTAATCCTGATAATATGTCACAAACAAATGAGTTTTGAGTTTGGATTTGAACACAGCTAATGATTGAGAACTCTGTATCTCCAATGGTAAATTGTTCCACAAACGCGGTCCACAGACACTGAAAGCTTTATCCCCATATGATTTCAGTTTAGCTTGCGGCACAGCCAATGAGGGCTTATTTTGTGAACGAAGTGGTCGATTTGGTTGATATGTTTTAATGAGATCAGTGAGGTAAGATGGGGAAAGATCATGTTGACACATATAAACCAATGTCAGAATCTTGAAAGTTATCCGGGCTTCTATTGGTAACCAATGTAATGATTTTAAGACTCATCATAGGGTCAAAAGCCGTTCGTGCGACCCATGGCACGACCTTGAAATTAGTTTTAATGACCGACTTAGTCATATAGCCGAGGCCGAGGTTTGCCGAGTGAGTTAAATACACGTGTAATGTATGAAGGGAGGCAACTATTATTTATTGTCCCATTCACTATTTTTACTTTTCATTTCAAGAACGATGGTCTTCAATTGAAAAGCAACTGAATGAAATGAAATAGAGTTTACCGTCTTACTGTTCTGCAAGGAACTGGGCTAATGAAGACGGGCATACTCCATACAGTGTGCAATGAACGACTAGACAGCTGCCTTGTCCGGTCCTTCGTCCTGCATCACTGACATCCTGCATCGGATTCCTTAGATCCGAAATGACCTTTGACGTTCGGTATTAACGGATTGGACACAGTGACATACCACAAAACAAATCAACATATGCAATCCAACGAAATCGTCAATTTTATTTCATATACAAAAGTATATAATATTTATTTTAACACGACACACTGGAGAGTTGATTCTCTTTCAGCGTTTCACCTGGTTTCCATTACCATCGTCCGGATGAAGAATTGCAGTTTTAGATTTAACCACAGATTTCAACTTATTATCCATGTCATTTGTTTATTCACTCGAATCATTTCAATACATAAAATATAACGCTTGCGATCTGACCATGCTCGTGTATTATAAGCATGCTATCATAACCTACATTTCGGTAGTCCATGATGCATTTAGTTTATAACTAGGACGTATCCATTCCATGGTGATATACAATCAAAAACGTAACATATCTCGACTGAACTGTACGTATAAACGTCAATAAAACGGAGTCTCGCTGATAACGTCTATTATTACTATTTACAAGTCTGTTGAAGGGAAAACATAGTCGTGGTAGCAGCAATGGTGGCTTCATAGAATCCAGACTTCCCACAAACATCATGCTTCACGAAATGGACGCCATCATGGACTAACATACAGCGTTCGCCATACCAAGTTGGCTATATCCGTAAGATGATGTTGCATTAAGGGTAACAGTAGTCGCTCAAGCTGCCGTAGCAGTTGTTGTAGTTGGTGTTATTGTAGTAGTTGTTGTAGTTGGTGTTGTTGAAGACATTGTAATTGCTTTAGTCGGTGTTGCTGTGGTTGGTGTTGTTGTAATAGGTGATGTAGTCGGTGTTGTTGTAGTTGGTGTTGTCGTAGTAGTTACTATAGCTGGTGTTATTGTAGTTGGTGTTGTTGTAGTTGGTGTTGCTGTAGTTGCTGTAGTTGGTGTTGTTGTAATAGGTGATGTAAGTGATGTTGTTGTAGTTGGTGTTGTCACGATAATTGGTTTTATTGTAGTAGTTGGTGATGTAGTTTCCGTAGTTGCTGTAGTTGATGCTATTGTAGTAGTTGCTGTAGTTGGTGTTGATGTAGATGATGTTATTGCAGTTGGTGTATATGACGTTGTTGTAATTGATGTTATAGTAGATGCTGTAGTTGATGGAGATGATGTTATTGTAGTTGGTTCGGTAGTTGGTGTTATTGGGGTTGGTGTAAGAGTTGGTGTTGTTGAAATAGTTGCTGTAGTTGGTGTTTCTGTAGTTGGTGTTATAATGGTTGTTGCTGTATTTGATAATGTTGTAGAAGTTGGTGTTGCTGTTTCTGTACTTTGCGTTGTTGTAGTAGTTGATGTTGCTATAATAGTGGCTGTAGTTGGTGCTGTTGTAGTAGTTGTTGTAGTTGGTGTTATTGTAGTTGTTGTTGAAGTTGGTGTTGTTGAATACATTGGTGTTGCAGTACCTGGTGTTGCTGTAGTAGTTGATGTAGTAGTTGATGTAGCTGTTGTAGTAGTTGATATAGTTGTTGTAGTAGTTGTCGTAGTTGGTGCTGTAGTAGTTGAAATGTCTGGTTGCGCATCCACAACTCGTATCCATGCCTCCCATGCCCACCGAAAGTGCAACATAGTATCTTTTATAACCTCGCCATTTATCAAGAAGCAATGTTTAGAAAGATAATTGAACCCCGCACAACCTTTATCTTCTGTACAGTAGAGAGCACAATCAATCTGATTCATCACCGGGACATATCGGATTCTATAGGGAAGAAAATATACCAAGATCATGTGGTTCGCCTTGTATCGCTTAAAGACAGTCTGCTTTTCATTGTCTGTTGATTCTGAAACGATATGAATTATAATACAGATTGACACGTATGAATCAAATGAATATCGTTTTACCATCCCTGATGTAATAACTTGTTTGTTCTATTTATTAATTTTACTAAATATATAGACATGTACATATATCTCATATCAAGGCAACAAGTATATATTGTATCAAGGCAACAGTTAAAATAGCGAGCGAGAGAGAAAGGGAGGGAAAGAGAGAGAAGAGCGAGAGAGTGTGTGTGTGTGTGTGTGTGTGTGTCGGAGATACAGGATGAAGGAACAGTGAACGAGAAGATAGAGAAAATGGGAGGACCGTGTAAGGATTCTGTGGGAGGGAGAGAGGGGATGGAGGAACTGTATGAGAGAGGATGGAGGTAATTAACAGGGGTTGCCACCACGCCGCAATTGTGAACAGCCTGCAAGGATGCGAACACTACTTCATGCAGCAGGTTATTTCATTAAGAATGACTACATTACCTGTACTATCAGTTGAATCATCTGTCCTGTTCGGTGAGTTATGTTCATCATCAACTGAACCACTAAATGTTCCATTAACAGATTCTGAATCAGAAGATGTTACATTAGTTACATCGTTTGATGAGTCTGAACCAGTCCCGTTTGAAGGACCTTCAGTACTAGTAACAGTTACGCCATCATTTGGGATAGTCACATTCGAAGTGTTCTCGGTACTATTAGCTATTCCGCCTGATGACACTGAAGCAGCTGCAGTGGTAGAGTCCTGAACTGTTCCACTTGTTGAATCGGAACTATTTCCATTTGTAGGGTTGCTTGTACTAGTGACAAAACCACCATCATCTGAAGAACCTGTAGCAGTATTATTTGAAATTAATGTTGTTGTATTAGTAATTGATGTTATTGTCATGTCTGCTGCTGTTGGTGTTGCTGTTGTTGTTGGTGATGTTGTTGGTGGCGATGATGATACAGGAGTAAAGGTACCACAATCGTTGTCAGCAGCTGTTGTATAACAGGTACACAGGAACTCTGCAGTTATATTAGGGTTGCTAGGATACGTTATGCCACTGTTTTCACCAGTCAAAGCCAGACAAAGAGTAATTGTCTGTAGATTAGCATTGTAATTTTTATTTCCAACAATGAAGATGTTATCATAATTCGCCAGGTTTGTGCCGTCGTAAACCTAAAAAAAGAAACAATTTAGAAAAGAAAGATTTAGATAAAGAGCTGATGATTCTTGCTATAATAGCTCAAAAATAGATGATGTAAAATGAAAATATTAAAAATTTCTTTCACATTACTTTATCATCGTCTGTAGTTTTGACAAGATGTGTGCACCGGGCACTGGTATATTCGAGACTTAGCCTAAATTTTTAAATGGCGAACCGTTCTGATTTAGTTAAAGTCTCCAGTATTCGATGCTATCGAATGTTGATTATGGTTTGGATAGGTTAATAAATGTCTAATTAATAGTGTATGTAACATTTCGGGCCTAATGAAAGTCTGCAATGGACAAATTTAGCGCTTGCATAATGTATACATAATAAAGGCAAAAACAAATGTCAAGACATTAGTTTAGACGTATTGTATTCTTTGTTGAGGAGTAAGGTCGCCTGTCCAACCTCGTGGATTTTCTCCGGGCCCTTCTGTTTCCTCGCAAACGAATTATTGAAATAAAATTAGAGCATATGTTAGTCCCGACATGACCTAGGTTGTATCGAGTAGACTTTAAACCACATTTCCAATGATTTTATGATAGTCGAATGGACAACAGTCTGTGGAGTATCCGTCTTCTTTTACTTTAGTATTATTTTTTACTTGCATTTTATGACGAAAGCTTCGCTCCCCGTTACTTTAGTACTTACATTTAATGCTGTGAGTTTAGGAGAGAAATAGAATTCTATCTGCCAGCCACAAGTAATACCTGTTGCAGGTACATCTAAACAAACTTCAGCATCAACTTTACTTGCCCATACACTCCTTATATGTACTGTTGTCTCTGATAGAATCTCTGGTATACAGAACAGGAAGGAAACTATAACCAGTATACTGAAACTATCATAATAAATACAAACAAATAAAATACATCAATGGGTAGGGAGTAGAGATAGAGAGAGAGAGAGATGGAGAGAGAGAGAGAGAGGGGGGAGGCAGATATAGAGAAGGGGATAGTATGATCTTTTAGCAGTGGGGTGGGGGAGACATCTGAGAATCGAAACCACCAGAGACAGAGAGAGGTTAGGAAGAGGGGGTATGGTCCTTTTAGCAGTGTGTGTGTGTGGGGGGGGGGGGAGAAACCTGGGAATCAAAACCACGACACTTAACTCAATGACAAACCTTATCATCCAGAGCGCACGCGCGTTAGGCCGTTTGAACTCCTCGCCAGTACCAGGCATTGTGGTGGACATTCTTCAACATCCTTCACAGTTAAAGGACAATATTGGTGCCAGTCATTATCACATATGTGATAGAACTGATTAAACACTTCCCAAATATAATATTAACACAGAGATCATCGCTACAAAGGATTCATGAATCGGAAGTGACGAACGCCAAAGGAAAACACGAGTTATTCCTCTATATATCTAACTGAAGTGACTAGTGATAACAGATACATGGGCGAATATCTGCTCACTAATAATTCCCTCGAAGACCTACAGTTGCTGTGTGACACTGTGAGAGAATATCTTACAATTCATAAAAAGAATTGACTGCCACTAGATAAGAGAACAGGAAAGAAAAACAGATTAAAAGTCCGTGCATTACCATGTTTTTATAAGGTAGGGGAGACCGGGGCACATTGAACCACCATGGATATATCCTTTATAAATAATACTATACAACCCAACACTGTACAGAAGTGAGATAACTTCTTAGACCCATTTCTCCATCAATAAGCCACATGCTGTCAATTTTTCAAAACAGCGCTTAAAAGAGAAAAATTTTCCATACATGTTAACTTCTTAGCTTAGGAAATTCTTGTACTTAAGTTCATATATGTCTAATCTATACAATCCAGATAAACCGGGGTTTGATCCATATAAGGGGGCATATTGATTTTTTTTTTAAAATTTTGATCATGAAATAAAGAGATCTTCTAATAAAAACATTTGATATGAAATGAGGACAAACATGTATGTGAACAAAGTGGTTCAATGTGCCCCGGTCTCCCCTATAGAATGAATAAAAACAAGGGGCTGTACGGAGTATTTATATTTTCCCCGTGTTTTCTTATCTTATGACACTTAATTACTTTATTGTATCGTCAGATAACCTCTTGCGGTCCCATATAACAACTTTTTTTCTTCGAAGGAATTATTAGTGAGCAGAAATTCGGCCGTTTATCTGTCACCACTCGTCACTTCAGTCATTCACATAGATAGATAACTCGTGTTTTCCTTTGGCGTTCGTCACTTCCGATTCACGAATCCTTTATTACTCCTCTATGGTAGCGATGATCTTTGTGTTAATATTATATTTGGAAAGGGTTTAATCAGTTCTATCACATATGTGATAATGACTGGCACCAATATTGTCCTTTAATGCGATCTCCAGGCTATAGCAAGCCAGTGTCTTACCTACTTAGCCATAGGGGCCCCGGCATTGTATTAACATTACTAGCCTATGATCAACTCGCTAGAACAGAATAGAAATGACATGGGGGTTAACGTCCTATTGTCCTGCTCCGACTGGGCTAATGTAAACGGGCAGGTCTTGTGAGGGTATTTTGCCCGGGCAGCGACCTGCCCTTATGTTGAATTCCATCCTTTACATGCACGTTAATGTAAACACGGGGCCTACTGAAATCTCTTCTGATACATGTAGGTTAATCTCCCTTCTTGACTTAATATTTTACCACTTGCAATAATCATCGCTATGAAAAGGGGTTTAATGTCCCACTGTTCTGCTCCGACTAGGTCATTTCGGGACTAACACATAGTTTAATTTTATTTCAATAATTCACTTGCGCGTAGGGGTCTTTAGCAGTGGGAGGAAACCGGAGTGCCCAGAGGAAACCCACGAGGTTGAGAAGGCGCCCCTATCTCCATGCCACATACGCTCACACCAGGGAACGAAATCATAGCCGCAAGCCAGAGGTGGCCGGCCAGCTAGAGGTCGAAGCCCGGCACTCTAGACCACTAGGCCAGCCCAACCCTCCAGCTCCGATTGGACTAATGAAGACCGGCTTACGCCATACCGTGTGCTATGAGGGAAATCGTGTCCTAGCGGCGGCACTTGGACCTACTTATATATCGAATTCGAACTTCCAAAAAAATCTTTTACGTGCACGCCGATGTATACACGGGATTACAGTTTCTGTCCCATCCGAACGACTAGACAGCTGTCACCGTCAGGCGCCCGTCCTGCACCACGAACAAGGGGGAACCACGCCGGAAAATCTGGATGAACCTTGGTCAATGCTAGCGAGTCAGCGTCTTACCCACTTACCCACCGTGGCTCCCCAACAAATTAAGACCCGGTGCCGTTACTATATGGGGAGTGGGTGGCCGAATTGTTAGCGAGTGCGCGCTGTATGATACGGTCTGTCAGTGAGTCAACTGCCGGTTGTACGTGGCAAGGAGTAGGGTCGCCTCCAACTTCGTGGGTTTTGTTCGGATACTCCGGTTTCCTCCTACTGCTTAAGACCCCTACGCGCAAGCGAATTATTGAAATAAAATTAAACCATGATTAGTCCCGAAATGACCTAATTCGCAGGGGCGGATCCAGAGGGGGGGGGGTCAAGCAAATTACATCCCAAAGTCATCCTACAACAGTATAAAAATGATTTCTCTGTTTAAAAAGCTCAATTTGTATGTATGCCTATGTAATTTAGAGATGATGATGGCAGATGTCCGTGACAGAAACCTGGCAAACCCACTCCAGCAAAAATTCCTGAATCCGCCCCTGATTTGTGTCGAGTGAACGTTAAATCCCATTTCTCGCCCTCTCTCTCCGTTACTATATCCCAGATGTGAACCAGTTTCCGAGTTCACAAAGCATTCTTAGACTTAAAATAAGACGAACAATTTTCAGTACATTCTTAAGTACAATACAGAAATTTATAAAACTTTTGTTGTTTTAATTTATCATATATACCAATAAGCAACTATGTACAACGTCTTGAGTTTCTTGATTAAAGATATTTTTCATATACAGTGATTGAAAGTTGAGTATATTCTTAACTTTAATTCAAATAAAGTACTTACCAGAGCATGGTGATAATGTTTACTCCTGTCCGATAATCCAAAAGTAAATTAAGAGGATTCGGAGAACTGAATTATTTTCACCACAACTGAGAAATCAATCATTTGGATTGGTGGCCATATATTTATATGATAATATTATCGACATGTTACATCAACTATACATATTTACTATACAAGTTACAAACAATTGTTACTAATTATTACAAGCAGTGATTGTATTTTCTATACAACTCATTAACCATTGTATGCAACAACAAACGGTTTAACGGTTAACCGAATATTGATTACACCATCTGCTGCCTGGTAGACTGATTTGATTAAAACATTTTATTCTTTAAGTTATCATCCATTGTCAAGATAAACACATAAATTAATGTAAAGAAGAAGATAGAAACAAATGGAGCATCTGGTTAAAACAGATACGGGTTCTAATTTATGATAAGGGTTTCGTCTCCCCTTCTCGTCAGCGTAATATTTGGAGGAAATGAAAAGTTTTGCAGACTATTGTGGAAGCAGACGTTAAAAGAGACGCTAATGTCCCACTGTTGTGCACCGACTTGACAAAAAAGAAGGGCATACACCATATAGTGTGCCATGTGAGACATTTTCGGGGGAAATTTGAGTAAACCCTTGCGTGAGAGATCGTAGACTTGCCGTAGAGCCTTTTGGCTCTGCACGTACAAAATACAATTTTCACACGGATACTTGCGGCTGATGTGCGAGCTACAAAACCCTACGAAATAATAGGGAGGTGTGGCCGAATCGTTTAACGCGTGCACGTGAAATAATGGGATCAGTCATTGATTCAATTTGTGTAGTTTCGACTCCCCCGTCCAGTGACCTGGGCTTTCGCCTTGTCCTCCGGATTCTTCCCTATTGTTATATACGTCCAAGCGAAATTTTGAAATAACACTGAGCCATTGTCCCGAAATAACCAAGTTTGTGTCGATTGAACGTACCCCCGTCTCTGTCCCTCTCTCTCTCCTTCCCTCTCTCTCTCTCACACACACACACACACACTCTCTCTCTCATATATGTTATGTTGAACAGTCCTCATAAGCGGAGGTTAGGATGTGTGTGTGTGGGGGGGGGGGGGGGTATAACACATTTCAGAAGGCTGTGGTTCAATAAAATAAACCCAATTTATTATTCATTTGTTATTCATTTTTTTTATCAAATACCGGTTTCCTCCCACTATAAAATGTAACCATGTGTTAGTCCCCAAATCACCAACTCTCTATCGAGTGGACGTTACGTGGTTTATCTTGTATATTAATCCGCGATTGGTTTGTATGTGGCTCAGTGGGTAAGACATTGATTCGGTAAATTGGAGGACCCGGGTTTGATCCCCGTGACGGCCGCGAATATTCCTCGAGATTTTCCGGTTTCCTGTTGTCAGTGATGCATAACGGGTTTCATGGCAAGGAGGTCCTGTATAAACATTGACTTGCACGTTAAATAACCCCTGACAGCTGGAATTCCAACTAATAGTGGGGGTAGGGGGTGGCCGAATGTTTAGCGTGCGCACGCTGTATTATACGGCCTGCCATTGGGTCAACTGTCGTGATTTCGAATTCCCGGTTGTACGTGGTTTTATCTGGGTACTCCAGTTTCCTCCCACTGCTAAAGAACCCTACTCGCAAGCGAATTATTATAAAAAAAAATAAACCATAGGTTTGTCCCGAAATGACCCAGTTTGTGTCGAGTAGACGTTAAACCCCATTTCTCTGTAGCCACCTAATAGTAGGCCGTAGCGCCGCTGCCAGGGCACAACCCTCTCACAGCACACTCCATGGCGTCTTCATCAGTATAACCTTGGGTACATGGAGTAGAAATTCAGGACCTTAAACTCCGTTTTAATTCATTTTCCACGGTCCACGTCTTTTCACACAAGGAATAATTCGTATAGTGCTGCGGTTTCTAGCCTTTGTAAATAAAACGCTGATGATCAATGAAATGCAGCAACGTGTTGCATGCCACGGTGATACTACGGGTCGATTCGTGACAAGCTGTCACTCCCTTGTCCAATATGTCGACTCTTAACATCTAACTAACTCGGAATACTTGCCTACTTTTATTTAGATTTCAATATATAAATATATATCGATTAAATGTACCGCCATTTTAATACATTAGCCGGCCTGTAAATCTTAATGCATACGGAATCATTTGTCTAATCAGACGGTTTGAACAGTGTTTCCGGAAAAAAACGAACTCTGATTGGGGAATGAATTAATTAACAAATTGGAAAACTGAAAAAACATCTAAAAGAAAAACAATTATCCGTGAATTTGTAAACGTTATGTTTTATTAGTGCATGTTGTAAGAGAAGGTGGAAAGAAATATGTATATCATGTTGAAGAATCTAAACGTTATTGTGATATTGTTATGGAGTGTGTATCTAGTAAATTGTCATGTATCTAGTTCTTCGCATAAGATGAACACATTCTTAAATCACAGAAAGAATATAACAGATAATCTAAGAAAATATATTGAATATGAGGAAGAGCGAATGATAGATTTAAGAAAGTGAGTTTTTATTTTCATTTAATTCAAGGCATAACATTGTACAAAGTATAAAAACGTTTTTAGTGGGTTGGGTGAATGATGTAAAGCCTATGTAGCTGTTAGCCTACGTGACAAGGGGTATGGTCTTGTGTCTAAGCTCGTGGTTACGCAGTTGATATGTGACAATGGGTGTGGCCCCCTGTGTGACCTCGTGGTTGTGCAGTTGGTATGGCCATGCAGTTTGTACGTGACAAAGGCTACAATATTGCACTATAGATACAAAATTCAAAATAAATGATAGCGAGGGGTTAGCGAGTAATCTATGCAATGGATTGCAGAGGGTTGAGATGAGCGAGTAATCTATGCAATGGTTTGCTGGGGGTTGAGTTGAGCGAGTAATCTATGCAATGTATTGCAGAGGGTTGAGTTGAGCGAGTGATCTATTCAATGGTTTGCTAGGGGTTGTGATGAGCGGGTGATCTATGCAATGGTTTGCTAGGGGTTGTGATGAGCGAGTAATCTATGCAATGATTTGCTGGGGGTGGAGGTGAGCGAGTAATCTATGCAAATGTTTGCAAAGGGTTGAGGTGATCGATTGATCAATGCAACTGTTTGCTTGGGATGGGGTGAGCAAGTGAGCTATGCAACTGTTTACAAGGGGGTTAGAGATGTGAGAGTGGTCTGTTTACAAAGGAGTGTGGATGAGCTAGTTATCTATGCATGTGTTTGCAGGGGGTTGGGGGCGCACGGGTGCTCTATGGAAATATGTGCAGGGCGTTGGAGATGAGCGAGTGATCTATGTACATTATAAGATGGATCCCGACAAAGCATACGTGAGGGTAATATACCACGTCTTAGTCGCGAGATAACCTGCTTTGTATGGATGCAGCAGATCATACGTAACAAAGAATATAGTTACGTGTTTTTTCAAATTTTTTGACTTAGAGAGAGAGAGATGGGGTGTAACGTCCACTCGACACAAACTAAGTCATTTCGGGAAAAACATGGTTCAATTTTATTTCCTGGATTTGCTTGTATTTAGCAGTGGGAGGAAACCGAGGGATCTGGACAAAACTCAGGTGGCTGGACGATACAGCGCGCATGTGCTTACCATTCAACACCCCCCCCCCTTCAATTTTTTACGTAAACTATACGATATGGTTAGAACCGAAATTTTGTAATGTGTATCAAGGGAACGTTAACTTGATTTCTCTCACCCAATCAATACTACACTTGTACATTGTGCTTGTTCTATAGACAAATGTTCACAGGATCGATCTGTACTTGTTGGACATTTTACGACAAAATCTAGAGTTGTCGCTCTTTTCGTGACCAGCTATGTAAGAGAGAGAGTGGGGGGGGGGGGGAGAAATGGGATTTAACATCCACTCGACACAAACTAGGTCATTTCGGGACTCACATATGGTTTAATTTTATTTCAATTACTCGCTTGCGCGTAGGAGTCTTTAGCAGTGGGAAGAAACCGAAGTACCCAGAACAAACACACGAGGTCGGATTGGCGACCTTACTCTTTGCCACGTACAACCCGGGATTCGAAACCACGCCAGTTGACGCAATGGCAGGCTTAGCCTCTGTGAAACCCCTCTCCCTACATTTAAATCGTTGATTCATTTATTTATTTTAATCGTTGATTCATTCATTCATGCATTCATTTCATTCATTCATTTCAACAAATCATTCATGTCAACAAATCATTCATTCATTCATTCATTCATTCAGTCGATCATTCATTCATTCATTCATTTATTCAATCATTGAAAAAAATCATCCATTTCAATAGTTCATTCATTCATCCATTTCAATAATTCATTCATTCATTCATTGAAACCCATGGTCCCAATTAATAGTTATAAGATGACAGACTAGTAGATACATATGATATATTTTCCAGGACAACTGGTTATGAGGAAGAAATGGAGGTGCTTACAGAACGAATTGTGAAACTCAGAAAGTAGGTTTACACATTAAATTATCAAATATACTGAAATCAATTTATTGAGATATGTAGTACTACTGCTACTTTTAGGACTTCTTCTTTGTTGTGTCTTGTGATCGTAAAACAATACCACAGTATTTCAGCTATAAGAACTTTATTGCCAAGCTGGATGATTTCGCAGGTCCCTTGTTCTCAACAGATAATGGCTGCTTGAATATCTGGGAGAGTATCTAACGAATCTTACTCAAACCCCTCTTTTATATCCCCCAGTTCCTGCAGACTCAATATTAACTTTGAACCTACTAAATTTCACACAAATAAAGCAGGTGATGATAACCATATTATGTCTACTAACCATAGGTCCAATAACAGGAAGAACGTGATGGACAGTTTTGTCATAGGTTATGATTTTACCAAACATCACTGACTTATTATGTATAGCTTTTATTTCACGTTTACTAGGTACGTGGGATTTTAATTTTATAGACAGAAAATTTAATAATTTTCCAAAGACACAATATGGTCTTAAAGACCTAAGACCAAAGTCTTACAGATAAAATAAGTTATGATCGGATTTAGATAGGGTTGTACCGCATAATAACTTCCTATTACCGTGGTTTACAAGTCCAATGATGACATGTGCATAATACCCTCCTTTCGTTTTGCATAATATGCATATATATTTTACCGGACTCATGTTTATAACCAATATACGCGTTGTAATTTTGTAAATGCCCCCATGTATCTCAACTGCTACTAGGATCCAAGTGTTTCACTGAGTAGAGTAAGATACTGACTCACTAAACGGGATGTTTCCGGTTCCATAAAGATCTTTGCCAACGGAACAGGACGGTAAAACGAGGTCCCGTGTAAGGATCCTTGGCAGTACGACATCGATGTAGTTCCCCCATAAACCATAAGATGTCGTATATATGTCTTCATTAGCCCAGTTGTATATTTCAGTCAAATCAATGATTATTATAATTGTTGTATATTTAAGTATAATAGATGATTATTGTAATTGTTGTATATTTCCTATTAATAATTATTATATTTGTTGTGTATTTCAGTCTAATAGAAGAAACGGAGAGTAATATAACCAGAGATGCCAGCACGCCCATAGATGATATAGTAAATAATCCTGTGTATACCTACGTCATAGTCAGAGATTTTCTTTGTAATTATAGACACTGGTTGAACAACCAGACATCATATACTGGCAGTAAGTATTGAATAACTATTCACTCTTGTGGGGTGGGTGGTGCGGGGTGGGGTACAATCTCTTTATTGTTTTTTTTTAAATATTGGCTGAGAGGTTGGGGGCACGACAAGGAACAACACACAGTCGTTCGGATGGGATAAAACACCTAGGTCACGTGTTCATATTGATGTGCAAGTTGCGCTGTGTAAATCATTAGATCACAAGATAAATAATTCTCCTTGGTTTTTTTTTTGGGGGGGGGGATGGGCTTCAATCTGGGCACTAGTCGTTTAGTGCGTGTGCGTCAAACTAAAAGGTCTGTCATTGAGTTAAATATCATGGTTTCGATTTCCAAAGTGTACGTGACAAGGAGTAAGGTCGCCTTTCCAAGCGAATTAATGAAATACAATTGAACCAGTCAAAGACCGACGCAGTTTGTATGTGTCGAGTAGACGTTAAACCCCATATCTTATCTCTCTTCCTCTAAAGATCCGTGCGCTCAAGCGAATTATTGAAATAAAATTGAACCATATGTTAGTCCCAAAACGACCTAGTTTGTGTTGAGTGGACGTTACTCTTCTCCCTCTGTCTCTTGTTCTCTGTCTCTCGCCCCTCCCCCCCCTCTCTCTCTCGGGTGGACTGAACTTCGAACACGTTTTATAGACTTGATCAATAAAGCTGTAATGCACCTTTAAATCATAAATGTTACGTAATACATGTCCTTTAATTTTCCGGCGTGATTTCCCCTTGCCAGTGATGCAGGACAGCTGTCTAGTCGTTCGGATTGGACGAAATACCGAAGTCCCGTGTACACATTGGCGTGTACGTAAAAGATCCCTTGGCAGTTGGAATTCGATATAAGAGTAGGCCGTAGTGCTGCCCGGGCAAAATTTCCCTCATAGCCCACTGTATGGCGTATACCCGTCTTCCATTAGCCCAGTTTAGGTGCAGAAGAGTAGGACGTTAAACCCCATTTCATTTCATGTTCATGTCCTTTGATTGGGATACCAGCTTGTTGTTTAGTCTTACTATTTTCGTTATTATGTACTTCTTGCTTTTGTTAGGGTAAAGCTCCATATTATTTGTGTAGAAGACTGCGTTTTTGTTCGGTGAAAAAGTATTCATGTTTGTTCGGTTTTGTTTTTCATTCACAGGATTACACAGTTTCTGGGATGAAGCCGAGTTTGAAGCACCGACAGACCTTGATTTAACAGAAACCATCTTAGCCATCATCCGTATTCAATATACTTATAATATATCAGTACAGGCAATTACCAATGGAAAATACATGGGAAGTAACTCTCCGGTACTGGGCAAAGCAGATATTTTCGATATAGCAAAGAAAATGCATATGTACGGCTACCCTCAAACGGCTTTACTATGGTATCTTGACGCTCTTGGAGAATTAAACGAAAAAATAGTTGATTCACCTTTCGACTGGTCTGTTGCCCTGACGAGGGCTATTCATATAGCTAAATATGTAAGTCTAGTAGTTTGTTCTATTGCTTTAATAACGATCATTTTGTCCTTTGGCAGCAGTTTAAAGGATCCCTGGCAAATGGGATTGGAAATAAAAGTAGACTGTAGAAAGCAGTACCGTTGTTGAAACTGTTCCCCGTAAATTGTCATCCTGGTTTTCCATTGTCAGTGACACCGAGCAGAGAGCAGGCAGCGGATAGAACGCGATGTTCACCATTGTACCCTGAATTGTATGAATTCGATTGAGAGTAGGTATTAGTGGATAACATATACATCTTAGCACACCCATAACGGTCTTGTCGAGGATATTCCCCCTCGATTTGTCATCCTGATTGCAGCGTGGTGATACAGGACAGGAACCGGACGATGAAAAATGTCTAGTTCTTCGGATGAAAAGAAATACTCGCCGAAAGGTAAACAGACGACACACATTATGCAAGAGCTAAATCTGAAATTTCATACCGTAAACAGGCGGCTTTTCACTAACTAGTTAGTTAAACATACATTATTCAAGAGCTAAAACTGCCTATTGTAGTTCTTTCTGTAGACCTGAAATGTTATAATCAACTTATCCAGACCATAATCAACTCTTGATGTCGTCTCTAGCCTGTGATATCTACTGGATTAGAATGTTATCTGCTGCTCAAAGTTTATTTATGATTTAGTCAAGAAATGGATAATCGAAATTATGCTTTTATCGTACATACTTTAGTAATGATAATCGAGAATAAGCCCAAAATTAAATCGCTAAATTATCGGTTCAGAATAGATTAATTCGACTGGAAGTTTCAACATATTGCCTTTACATTATTTAGTTTTTAACTATAATAGTAAGAATTGTCAGCTTTTTATCTAATCTCCCCATCCCATGATGTATTTTTAATAATTAATTTCTGTATCCCCTTGTAATGTTTACATTGTAACAGTTTCTTGTTTTCAGATGGAGAAATCAGAACTTTTTGATGAACTGCTCGAACTGGGAATAAAACTAGGTAATTATAAAATTACATATATTGTCAATATTCCTATTTGCTGGTTCATCCGACTATAGAAGCTGTCTATATTGTTAACAACCCTATCCGGTGGTTCATCCGTCCTATCCGGTGGTCAATCTGTCCGACTGTCTAATCTGTCCATGTTGTTAACACTTATATGCCGAGCAATCTGTCCAACTATCTGGCCTGCATTTTCACTTTTCTTATGAACACGCTAAAGATCAGAACCCCTCTACAGTTACCGCCCTTGATACCGAAACTTATTTTGGACTTCTTTATAGACCAATGGGGGAGATATATATCGGACTTGCACAATGATTTTACGATGAGTTATTGCCCCTGATCTATAAATTTGAGTGTTATCATTCAAAAACTGCATTTTGGGGATAATTTCTGTCTTATAACCCTGCAAGTCATATCTGTAAACAGTGGGACTATGCATAACAACTCCGTTTCCTTTTTGTTTTTATTTTCAGATCCGGGGCATAAACATACTTTCTATAAACTAGACATACAATCAAGAATGGACACTTTCCATCCGAGAGAATGGGATAATTTGGTGCCGAAACCAGATTGGTGGAAGAATTACACTATTTTATGTAACCAGGAGCAAACAGTGGTAGGTTATCAGGGGCGGATCCAGAGGGGGTGGGGGTTGCGGGGTCCAACCCCCTCCCCCCCCTGCTCAGCTACATAAAAAAAATAATGCCTTGCATCAATGAAATTACATCACAAAGTGATCCTACAACAGTATAAAAATGATTGCTCTGTTTAAAAAGCTCAATTTGTATGTATGCCTATGTAATTTAGAGACGATGATGGCAGATTTCCGTGATAGAAACCTGGCAAACCCCTTCCTGCAAAAATTCCTGGATCCGCCCCTGTTTATGTTCTAATTCGTCAGGGATCCATGATTACAGACGCGTCGATGGGGATGCTAGATTCACAGTTCAGGACGTCCCGAATCGAAAGAATTACAATTGAGTGACGCGGAATTCAGTCCTGTCACAGTTCTGCCTGTCCCGACAGCTGAGGTGGAGTGAGTAGAATCGTGACGTATTCCTAGGTAAAAAATATGTTTCAGTTGTCATGATTGGTTGAGATATTTTTTATACAGTCGACGCATGCGTTGTACTCCGAAATTCTCCTTTTCAGTCGATTGACACCAGTTTTGGAATTTAATTCCGGAACTGTGAATCGAGCATCCCGAAGATGAACGATAAGGGGAAACAACCTATGCAGGTGGGGGTGTATTTCCCAAACTTGGTATCATACTAGTTAGCACTCGACGTAAACTAGGTCATTTCGAGTCCAACATATGATTCAATTATATTTCAATAATTCCCTTGCGCGTTGAGGTCTTTAACAGTAGGAGGACACCGAAAGCGTCTGAGAAAACCCACAAGGTTGGACAGGCGACCTACTCCTTGTCACCTACAACGGGTAAATCGAAACCACGCCCGTTGATTCATCGACATCAGGCCTTATGATACATCGCGCATGCGTTAACCATTCGGCCATCCAACCATTGATTGTATGTTATTTTGTCTATTTATAGAATAAAGTAAAGAGATATCACGTGTGTCGGTATAGAGATATTAATCATCAAGGTACCTACTACAGATATAAAGAAGAAATCCTACATTATGCACCCTTCATCAGTCTTATATATGACGTCATCAATGACAACGACACGAACACTTTAAAAGAGAGGAATGCTAGTGATGTAAGTAATGGCGATACTCTTGAGGGTGAGTGGGTAGGATTCACAATGGCAAATGAAATATGGTTTAACGCCCCACGTTTAGGGTTCAATGGGGCTAATAATGTCCGGATTACGTCGGATATTGTCCGGACAACAATAAAATTCAAACTTTAAATGCACATCACGGTGTACAAATGGTATATTTGACCACGAGGGGATTATGGTGTTCTGAACCAACCGGGATAATGATAATTGGCATACGTCATACAGTCTTTGTTTTCCAGTTGTTTGAAGTACATACAAGTGTGTTCACGGAACCTCGGGGTTTTCTTCCCGTCCAAAACACCATTTACAAAAAGAATCCATTCCGGAAACCCACCTTGACCTTTCTCGGTCAACACCGGAATCGAACCCATGACCCGCCTTATTTCCTGAGACACTTTGGCTCCCTAGTAAAAGAAACATCAACATGATATGCTGCGTGTAAACGCTATTATATGAACTGATATTAAAATGGCTTTCGCTTGGTTATCTTTGATAGTTTTCTGTACACATTTGACTGTTCTTGTTTATTGTGTTCTATTTTTTGTCTTCCAGTTAGGACTGAAATTCGAATTCGATGAGGCTGGTAGTTCGAGATACAGACCTGGTAGTTATGGTGCCTCGTGAGTTTTTACACAATTTTTAAAAACCAATTGTGAGCGTGTGGTCCCAATTCAATTGTGTTTGAACATTGAAGTTTTCTCTGTGTTAATACATTTTGATTTCGCTATTACGTGACGAGGATTAGGGTCGCCTGTCCAATCTCGTGAGTTTTTTTACCGAGTCTTTCGGTTTCCTCCCACTGCTAAAGAACCCTACCTACAAGCGAATTATTGCGATAAAATTAAACCATGTGTTAGTCCCGAAATGATCGGGTGTGTGTCGAGTGGACGTTAAACGTAATCTCTCTCTCCCCCTCTCTCTCTCTCCATTTAGATTTATCTCCCCTGTATCAATACTACGCATTTAAAATAAAATCATGAACCTATTTAATTACAGAGTTGATCTATATGATACAGAAGGTCTGGAGATATCGACTATATCACAGAAACTAGGCAGAGTTATCGGACATAACACCCAATATTATTATCCGGATAGAGGCTTCAGATTACCCAGTGCTGGACCATTCAAGGTGAATAAAGTTTGTTCTTTTGACCAGTAGCTGGACTCTAAGCGCTACTCATCGTGTTGTTGTTGGGGCGAATGTCTTCGGGAGAAGACGAAGGATCCGCAAATGTCGCATGCAACTTTTATGGGAGTAACAATTCCAAGGTGGAGATGATGACACCATGTTCTGTTCTTCATCCATTGTCTGCTAGGACGTGTTTTTTGTATAGAAAGAAAACGACTAAGTAAAAAAAGAGCTGTCTTCCCTGCATAATCGAAGTTGGCGGGTTGTTAAACTCCACAAGAACTGTACAAGACGTTGATAAAGCATACAGTCAGTGTTACATCGAAGACTGTTTCAGTGGTGCAGGAAGGTGGGCCTGACAAGGGCAGGTGTCTCGCCGTTCAGACGGGACGAAAAACCGAGGTCATGTGTATACACTAACATGCTCGTAAAAGATACCTTAGCAGCTGGAATTCGATACAAGAATAGACCAAAATGACGCAACCCGGCGGGCAATTTTCCCTCATAGCACACTATATGTCGGAGCAGAACAGTAGGGCGTTAAACTCCATTTCATTTCAGCTAGATAAAAGACCCTCATTGACGCGTAATCCTTGAGATTGAGATTTATATCCTACGTGTACATTATTGTATATGTTTTGTTATAATTGTAGGTTGTGGATTACGGTATTGGTGGCCATTATGACGTACATGTTGACTTCTTTACAGTAAGTATAAAATTATTACTGGAAACAACATCATTATCCCAACCGTATTCTCATCTATTTAATTCAGGATACCCCAGCCCCACACCACCTGCGTCCATAATTCGTCATATAACGTTTTTTGACGGTGGATGAGATTGTGCACTGCAGAATATTTAGACGCCAGTTTATATTAAAGCCGCTAATATCAGTTGATAAATAATTTAATCAGTTCAGTATATACATAATGAATTAAACATACATTATGCAAGAGCTAAAGCTGTCTGTTGCAGTCCCAAATGTTATATACACTATTAATTAGACATTTAAATGTGAAAGCGATCTGCTGCTCAATGCTCAGTGATGATTAAATCCGAAAATGAAAAATCGTACTGACTGTAATACGGATGACCGAGACAAGTCTTACAATTTTCAAGCTAACATCTTGGTTCAGAGTGGAGCAATGTGATTGAAATAATATCGAGACATTCAGAATCATATGTTAATGATACAAACAGGCTGATTGAATCTAAACCGGGAAATATTCCACGGTTTTTTTTTGGTTTAATTTTATACATTGAAATATTTCAGAGTCCAACTAGTACTTATTTAATGAAATATTCCGGTGACAGAATGGCGACAATGTTATTATTTGTAAGTATTAATAAATTGAAAGATAGTTAAACACCAGTTATCTCCCTTTACTTATTCACCCGTAATAAACCTTGACGACACACACCCACCCCCTCCCACCAACATTTCGCTGACGTGACAATTGAGCCGATGGCTCTTTGATGACGTATGCCTTCAAAACCATCTTTTGCTTTTATTTTGTGTAGCTATCTGATGTCGAGCATGGTGGACATGAAATCTTTACACGTCTTGGAATAAGTGTGAAACCCATAAAGGTAATAACAATTTCTTGTATCAAATATTCGAAAAGATTACCATATACTGCTTCGTGCACATCCAATGTCATAATGTATTTTTCTGTAACAAAATGTGTACATTTTGAGACTAACATATGATTATTTGGTTTCCATGGTCACGTATTAAATACTTGGGAGAATACTCATTCTTTGTCCTACAAAACAAGGTTTCTTTTATGTGTACGCTATTATGTATTATGATGGACTTTCTATTATGTCCCATCCGAAGGACTAGGAACAAACAGACACGAACTTTTAAAGATGGGATACAGGCCTGAAAAATTTCAAGATGTTTCTCTTTCCGCAGCGCAATTCGAACGAGAGAGAGAGAGAGATAGAGAGGGAGAAAGATAGAGCGAGAGAATTGGAATTAACTTACACTCTGAAGTGTAACAAACATATGGTTTAAACTTGGAGTCTTATACGTTACTCGGTAGAAGGTAACCTCTGTATATTGGCAGTCAGCAGAGTCCCCACTGTTTGGGGAGTGGTAACAGGTGTTCTGTCCTATACACAACCAACGTCCCTATTACTTCTATATTAATAGTGCAATGATATATTTCAGAATCTCGTGGGTTTTCTTCTGGTACTCCGGTTTCCTCTTAATGCTAAAGACCCCAAATGACATAGTTTATGTTGAGTGGACGTTAAACCCCATCTCTCTCTATATGTATATTTCAGAATGCTGCTTTATTTTGGTACAACTATACACCGTCTGGATATAAAGACTATAGAACTGTCAAAATGACCTGTCCTGTTATTATTGGACAAAAATGGGGTAGGTGACGTAATATCAGTATCCAACCTGTCTATTATGACGTTGATTGTTTGCACACATTGCGTGAATGGTATTGCTCTGTTTTGGAGATGGCGTTTAACGTCAATTCATTATAAAACTGGTCATTGGGATTATAAGGCGGTTAGGCAGAAGAACCCACTGATTGGAATCGAAACCACGCCAATTAAATCAATGACGGACCTTATAATCTAACGCACACGCACAAGGCGGTTGTCCTATGTATGATACTGCATATAAAACTTGGCCAACTCCTTTCTGAAATCGTATATCAGCCACCATATATGGACAAACATGGCGGTCCGCTTTTACAAGACCCATGGACGACTAGTGACAAAATCAGCGATAAGCACCCCCAAATCGTCACCTGCAAACTGAGTCGAAAAACGTTGCCATGAATTTGACATCATCGTAGGTTGCCTATCAACTACCCAAAATCGCCCGTGTGCACTGGACTGAAGGTAATGATTTTATTGTCTCTAAATTTCAGAAGCCAGAAAGAGTGTATGGGTGCACGGTAACGAAAACAATCGACCATGTGGACGTAGTATGAAGTCAACTCAATTTGCTGTTGAAAAATGTCTGAGAAATAGAGTAAAACATTAATGATAAAATAACTAGTAATTAGATCATATTTATACTTAGATTATTATTGGTAACAATACCTGACGAAGAGATGCGAGTGTAAATACGTATAGCCAAAATCATGTTTTAATGTCACCAACCAAGCGCTATTTTACTTAAACATACATTATGCAAAAGCTAAATCTGCCTATTGTAGGCCTTTCTTGAGGCCCGAAATGTTATATGAATTATTAATTAGACATTAATTAACTTATCCAGGTCATAATCAACTCTCGATGCCAAAATTAAACGTACGAATGGATGATCGAGGTTAGCCTAAAATTCAAAAGCTAATATATCGGCTCATATTGGATCAATTCTACTGAAATTTTCAGCTTCTTCTATTACGTTATTTCGTTATTTTTTTATTTTTTGAACTATTATAGCGAGAACTGCCAACTCTTTATTTAATCTTCCATAATGTGGAGGGTTGGGATGGCCTAGCTGGCCGGTCACCTCTGACATGCGGCTGTGGTTTCGAGCCCTGGTGTGAGCGTATGTGGCATGGAGATAGGGGCGCCTTCTCAACCTCGTGGGTTTCCTCCGGGCACTCCGGTTTCCTCCCACTGCTAAAGACACCTACGCTCAAGCGCATTATTGAAATAAAATTGAACCATATGTTAGTTCCGAAATGACCTAGTTTGTGTTGAGTGGACGTTAAACCCCATTTCTCTCTCTCTGTCCCTTCAAATGTATTTCCTTCCTCCTCAACCGACCTAACATTAGACTTTACCGCCAGTTGTTACTTGTTTGGTCACCAGTAGTTTAGAATATTGGATATAGTTTTAACGTATAGTATCATGTCGCCTTGTCCCTCTTATATTTGTTTTTACAGCTTGTCAGCATTTTGAATGATTTTTCTTTTTTTTATGAATGAGATATTTTAAGTGGTTTCATTTTGACGTAATTAGCATGTTTTTGTGACGTTTTTAACATGTACTTGTGACGTAATTAGCATGTATTCGTGATGTTTTTAACATGTAATTGTGACGTATAATTAACATGTACTTAGTTGTAATTGATGGCCATTTACTTAACCCAGATATGTTTATGGGTCAGTGCTCTTCTAATTGAATAAAAGAAAAAGAGCAAAAAATACAATGTCATCACATTTTTATTTTTTTACCCATGTGAAAGACTGAAACCAGAAGTAGTTATCGACGTTTATAGTTCAACGGTTACCCTTTTTTGAAATACAAAATATGGACACCTACAAGGGCGCACGTTTCAAACGAGTGCGTTTTCTCTCACACGGAAGGTGGTGAACCTCAACCGTTCCTCGGCGGGGCAGTGAATTGTGACTAGATTTTTTGTGACGAGTGATTGGCAGTGGAAGGCTACAGACCTCAAGTTACGAGGCGGTTGAGTGAAAGTTATGTTTCTTGTGAAAAAACCCAAAGTATTAAGAAACTTAAACAATCAGTGTTATTTTTACTGTTTAGCTCTGGCTGCCCAACATAGATGGGACGAAAAACCGAAGTATCCTGTACAAATTGGCATCTTGCTATGATGTATATATTTATTTATTTACATTGGCGTGCACGTAACAGATCCCTTGGCAGTTGGAATTCAATATGAGAGTAGGCTGTAGTGCCGTTGTCCGGGCACAAATTCCCTTATAGCACACTGTATGGCGCTGGTGGCTGAATGGTTTGCTGGTGCGACATTGAGTCAACTGGTCGTATTTCCATTCCTCAGTTTTACGTGGCAGGAAGTAGGGTCACGTGTCCAAACTCATGGGTTTTCTTCAGGTCTTCCGGCTTCCCCAAACTGCTAAAGACCCCTACGAACAAGCGAGTTATTGAAATAAAATTGAACCATATGTTACTCCCGAAAATAGCCTACTTTGTGTCGAGTGGACGTTACCCCACCCCCTCTCTCTCCCCCCTCCCCCTCTCTCTCTCACACTATCAAAACTAACGATCCGATAAACTCTTACGGATCTCTGTCTTGTTGACGTTTCGTTCGTTAACCGTCCGTTAAATTTCTGTTGCTGGAAAGTCAATTTTATTACCGGTTATCTATCAGACTGATTAAAGTAAATCCAAGAAAATGGCTGAAACTGTGGAATATATTAGGCCATTATCCCATACAGCACCCTAAATTCTTTAGAATACTGTAGAATTTCTTCCCGTAAAAATGGAATAGACCACCCTACAATTGCAAGTAAATCAAAAAAACTGGCTGAAACTGTGAATTGGGACATTATCCCATACATGCCCCCGAATTCTTTAGAATACAGCAGAATTTCTTCCTATAAAAAAATGGAATAGTTCCCCCCCCCCCCCCGCTCGCCCAACCCTCTAGAATGTTCTGAAGAAAATTACACTGGTAATCTATGACTTTTTGCTAAGGGTATACCTCGACTGACAGCCGACCAATGCCATCATTAAACATATAACGGAGCCCAACACCTCCATTAAACATAACGACATATTAGAGTTAACGGGGCGTCCAGCAACAGACTTTCTCAATCGTTAAACATAAAGGTCCGTTAACTCCGTTAAACGTTAACGGAGCTTTGAGCAACCCGCCCCTGACACAACTTTATGTATTTATCAGAATTGACTCTATACTGCGCTGTATCGCTACGTTAGCTGTCAGTTCAACAACCGAGAGACTCATTTCAGTAGACCGTTTAGCATGTGCGTGTCGGTGGCTAATGGAAGTCACATTTAGCTCTAGACTTTGTTAGCGATCTCTGATTCCAGAAAACATTTAAAGAGTGTTTTGAAATGACAACCGCGAGAAACGTTGATAATGGTCTATTAAATCACTTGTGCTGGGTTCGAATCCTGGCATCGGCAGCGAAGAATATGGAGAGGTTGCCAACCCGATTTAACCTTGTTATATAAATCCCTCAAAAACATGCATTGTCACCCACACACCGTAACGCACACACGGTCACTCGCCAGCATACACCAGCACACACAAGCGGTCACCATCAAACATAAACCCCGACATAAATCCTCATGTGGCATTACACACAAACCACCAAACACCGTCACACACACACACCTCGCACAAATCCCCACACACTATCACACACCACAAACACACACCACACACAAACCTGCACATCCATACCCCATCACACACAAACTTCACACACACCATCGCACACAAACCGACACGCACCTTCGCACAAAAACAACCGCATACAAACTTACAAACAGATAACAGCCCACCGACAAACACATAAACACTATGACACACCAATAAAACGAAAGTAGAACGTGAGATTAATCACACCCAAACAAACACCTTGACACACAAATAAAACGAAAGTAGAACAAGAGATTAATCACAACCATACAAACACCTTGACACACAAATAAAACGAAAGTAGACCGTGGATTAATCTACCTGGTATTTTATTGACTGATATATTATCTAGTACAAAAAGTAATAAACACATCTAACATGACAATATAATCTGATAAACTCTCTACGTCATTATAATAATAATAAACAGTATATATACATTAATCTATATAATATCTTATATACAACACATCTTTACCAGTTCTAACTCTTATATCATTACCAGCTCTTACTCCATCACAGTCACTTTGTCTTGTTCTAAATATGATTACATTGTAATAAATGTATTTTCTTTCGTTCCAAACATACGATAATCCCTTGCCATAGAAACCTATTGGTAACGACCATGTGATATTAAAGTAAACTGTATTGTATGACCAGAACAAGTATAAGTTGTTATTATCTAAATCTTATATTAAGTTGCAATTTATAATATACATTGTAATCATTGATAAACATTGTAATCATTGATAATAATTGTTGTCATGTATAGACATTGTTATCATGTATAGACATTGTTATCATATATAATAATTGATGACATTGATATCATTTGGTATCATTGATAATAATTATTATTCATGATATCAATTGTAATCATTGATAATAATACATTGTTATTATATATAATAAATGATGACATTGATATCATTGATAATAATTTTCATCCATGATATCAATTGTAATCATTGATAATAATTGTTACCATTGATAATAATTGTTACCATTGATAATAATTGTTACCAGTGATAATATACATTGTTACCATTGATAATATACATTGTTATCATATATAATAAATGATGACATTGATATCATTGATAACAATTGTTATTCATGGTATCAATTGTAATCATTGATAATAATTGTTACCATTTATAATAATTGTTACCATTGATAATAACTGTTATCATTGATAACAATCATTATCAATATTGATAATTGTTATCATTGATAATAATTGTTATCATTGATAATAATTGTTATCATTGATAATAATTGTTATCATTGATAATAATTGTTATCATTGATAATAATTGTTATCAATAGCAATTGGTATCATTGATAATAATTGTTATCATTTATTGACATTGGTATCACGTACGCACATCGATGTAATGTATTGACATTGATATCATTGATAGACATTGTTATCATATATTGACACTGTTATCAGTCATTTGACACTGTTATCATTTTTTGGCATTGTAATCATTTTAGACAAGTTAATGACATTGTTATCAGTTATTGATATTGTTATCACGTAATTAACATGTATAGGCATTATAAAGTTATAATCACCTCCATATGTAACCGTATGATAGGTATCATATTAAGTAGACACGGTAACGGTTACTCAATACCTATAGCAAATATCCCAAAATACTGAAAACCGCAGACTGATGGAAAGATCTTCATTTAATATGCAATTACCATGGCAACTGGAGACTAATGCCGTCTGACATACCACTATAATACACACCTATCTAGTATATTTTCTAGTTTATTTAAAACAAATGAAATAACCTGTAGTTGTTATTTCATGTAGGCTACCCGTAAATACAACTCGGGATAGCGGTGAAACAAAAAACACACATAACAATAACAATTAGTATCTACATATCCGGGCAACCCCACTTCTCCTCTCTATACGCACTCGGCAAATCTCGACAGATTCCGGAACGTTCCGAACCTACATCTAGTCTCGACTGTATGACAGTAAGTGATATGTACCTACGCCCATACATTTGCAATGCTGCTACCGGTTTACTTTAACAGGAAAACTTGACACTATTACAAACAAACAAGACACCATGGGCACAGCCATGTTTCATCCGGGACCTTTAAAGTAGTTCCAAGACACCATGAGCGCAGCCATGTTTCATCCGGGACCTTTAAAGTAGTTCCAATATGGCGGCATTCGTCATACAGCCGAGATTAGATGTAGGTTACGGAATCTGTCGATGAATGCCGAGTTCTCTATACGACGTTATCGTCCACAACCTCAGGTCATAAAGCGTGCATCAACAAACTACCAAAGTCCAAACGTCGGCTGTAGTGTTCCATCCGCATGGGCAATGAACTCCCAACAAGGAATATATTATGTTCGAATCCCGATTTAGGCAGTGGAGAACAATGGTTTATATTAACGTCCTACAGTCCTGCTCCGACTCAGTTAATGAAGATGGACATACGCCATGCCACGTGCTATGGCCTACTCTTATGTCAAATTCCAACTGCCTAGGTATATTTAAATGCACGGGTTTTTCGTCCAATCCGAAGGACTAGACAGTCGTCATCGCCGGCACCACTGACACAGGAAAAACCACGTGGGAATGCAGGGATAGAACACGTGATCGCATTGATGATTAAATCCAAAAATGGATAATCGAGACTATATTTTTTTTTATCGCACCGATTTTAGTAATGTTGACCGAGGCCATGTCTAAACTCCAATCGTTAAATTCTTGGTTCAGAGACAATCAATTTTATTTAAATTTTCAGCACATCCCCTTTACACGATTAAGTTTTAAACTATTATAGCGAGAACTGCCAACTCTTTATCTAATCTCCCGTAAAACCCTCCCACTCTGGTTGTCTGTGTTAGATGCACCCTGGTCTGTCGTTTCTTGAAGGTAGTGAACAATACAAACTGGTGGAAAACCTACAATGTTGACCTATATAATAATTATTATTAATCAACTTGACCTGTATAATTATTGTTAATTAACTTGATATATATAATTATCATTAATTAACTCGGCCTATATAATTATCATTAATCAACTTGACCCATATAATTATTATTGATCAACTTGACCTATATAATTGTTATTGATCAACTTGACCTATATAAATATTATTAATCAACATACAATGTCATGACTAATTACAATACACGAAATACAAAATACAAGCTCTAATTTAGGTATATAAATTACAAAAATACAAACATGTGAATTGCGATTCAAACATAGAAAAAATGCACACTATTGCAAATGTAATGTTCACACATCTCACTAGATATGTAACATTGTAAATGTAATGTCTGTGTAAAACACTACTTATGTAACATTTTAAATGTAATGTTTGGGAATACAACTACTAATCTAATGTAACATTGTAAATGTAATGTCTGGGTATATTACATCTGGAATATCACTCACTTAGCATGTAACAATGTAACCATTACATATGTAACATTATAAATGTAATGTTAGGGTACACAACTAATAATGTAACATTGTAAATGTAATGTTTGAGTGTATTATGTCTGGATTATCACACACTAAGCATGTAACACTGTAACCATTATATATGTAACATTGTAAATGTAATGTCTGTGTATACAACTAATCATGTAATTGTAATGTTTTTATGTAACACTAAACAAGTGACATTGTAAATGTAATGCCTTAAATATCTCTAAGCTTGTCACACTGTAACCATTACATATGACACATTGTAAATGTAATGTCTGGATATAATATTAAATGAAACTATGACTACATTAAGGGCACAACACTTTTTAACAAATTTACGACTTTAAGTCGTTTCTAGTTTGAATTGCCATACTTTAAAATACAAACGATTTCTTGAGTTTCTGTAGTTTCTTAGTAGATCTTTTGGGTGTTGCCATTGTACTGTTTGTTCCTAAACAATTCGTTTGACCTTATTTCTCAAATATAGCATGAATAACAAAAGAAATGTATGGCCAAATGAACCTGCGGCGTTCAACTGGCAAACATCGTAAAGATGTTTTTGCAAACAAATATAATTTATTTTCTTGGTAGATTAGATGTGTTATACAATGGCTGGTACAATATGAACCGAGGAACTCGAGCATGGCGTCAACGCAGCCATCTTGAAATAGTGTCGTTATATCAGCAATAGCATGCCTGGTTTCATATTAATCTTACTGGATTTGGCAGCCCATTAGGCTTTTGTGAAGAACATCACACAAAGAAGAAGTAGATTAACGTGTCATGGAATCAAGTTTCTGGTTCCTAAAATATACGTATTGTTTACTGTATGTTTTAATTCATTATTAGTGCCATTTACGTCTGAACAGATCAAGAGATTTGTTTTTCCAGAGATGTATGTGACCCCTCTAATCAACGATGTACTCCCCTCCCCCACCCTACCCCCTCCCATCCTCACACTACCAGATGAAAAGATATCAATGTACTACGTCTGAACAGATCAGGAGGTTTATTTCCCAGAAATCTATGTGACTCCTCTTGACAATGATGCCCCCCCCCACTTTCGCAACCCTTATATGAAAAGAAATCAATGTATTTGTGTATATTTATAAAGCTATTTACACAGCAGACGTGAATTAAATCTATAATACAGATTGTACATTATTATTATTATTATAACATAACAAAGCATGATATCAGTGGGCCTAACTAAGGCACATACACACCCGTGGCTATAGAAACAAATAAAAAAAACATAAACAATAATGTTGCTAAACATTCAACACTATTGCATTAATTACTAAATTGCTTCTTTGTACGTGCATATAATTAAAGTTCTCATACTACCAGTCACTAAGGACATGTTTCACAAATAAAAACTGTCATTTAACACAATGACTATCATTCCATGACGTCTCTACCTTGTGACGTCACACGTTCTCTTCATCTTTCTCGACGCCATCTTTAGTCTTTAGTTTCTGACGTTATCAAATCCAAATTAAAATAATGTTTTTATCTCCAATCTAATAAGTATCTAATTGTTCACAAAATCTAGAATAACGGAAATGGAGTTCTCCAATATTATCTTTTATCAAAATGGCGACTAACGTACTTTTCAAAATGGCGACTAACGTGCTTTTCAAAATTCCGAAGTTCAATTACGTTTTCGGACTTCCGGTTGGTCACCAGCAATTATTATGCCAACATCACGTGTTCAGTTTATTTGGCCTTAGAAATTCACGTGCATTTTGCGTCGCTTATATCAACGAAACTATTATACATGATCTCCGACATTATTTTCATTGACTTTAATGGTGTTGATACTTTTCCGTATCTTGGCTTCACGGTTGTTCTGTGGAGTGAGGAGGAATGACAAACGCTGAAATACAAAGTACAAACAAGATTTACTTTCTGGCAAATCAGATTGCAATCAAAAAAGGCGCAATTGTCCATATAAATAAAATGGCGTTTAATGTCCTTTTTTGCTTTTTGCACATAAAATGGGTTCTTAGGTACATTTGATGTGATCGGTGTGGCGCTACGACCAATTTTTATTTCGATTCGACAACCGTCTTTACCTACTTACAGGAAAACCAATTCTTAAAATGCATCCAACACGACTTGAAGGTTATCCTTTCCAACAATCTACAGGCCCGGATCCAGGATTTTGTCGAGGGGTGGGGCATATATTATACCGACCCTAAACAGAAACTAAAATCTGGGAATCCCATTGCTGGCTAGAGGTGCTGGTCTGAACAGTGATGACCAGTCTCACTGGGTCTGAGCTCCCCCCCCCCCCACGCCGGGCCCGCGCCTGAACTATCGCAATGACGATTTACTCCGAGAGAGTTTGAGGCGTCGTCTACAGCGACAATCACAAGGCGAGTGCAGTTATCTCCCTTACAGCAGATTTCTAACGCATTGATTCTCAACCAGTGTGCCGCGGCACACACTCGGCAAACCTCGTAAGATTTCGGGAATCTAAACTCGGCTGTATGATGAATTCCGCCATATTGGAACTACTTTAAAGGTCCCGGATGAAACATGGCTGCGCCCATTCCAAACACAAGTTGGCAACCTATTTGGCTAGCGACCTATTCGACCGATCCAGCTGTAAGATAATGACGAAATTACACGTCTATTCTGAGCTGAAGGAATGGATAAAAAATAATATATTCTACTTTCATTTGATAGACATAACGTTGGATTTTATTGGTTGATAAATAGAGACTGTTGTCTTTACTCTAAATAGGTTTCCAACGAAAAGGTTGCAGCTCGATCGGTCGAATAGGTCGCTAGCCGAATAGGTTCCCAATTTGTGTAATAGCGTCAGGTTTTCCTGTTAAAGTAAACCGGTAGTCGCATCGCAAATGTATGGGCGTAGGTACATATCACTGACTGTCATACATCCGAGACTAGATGTAGTTGACGTAGTTTACGGAATCTGTCGAGATTAGCCGAGTGCCGCGGCACACAGCTGCGACGCGAGATCTTCTTACGTGAGGCGCGAAATTTTGAACGGCACACGAAGAAAATGTCTCACTAAAGAAGCCATCTATTTGACTGATGAAATTCGATACACTCAATAAAGTAAGTTTATAGCTGTGCTTTTATTTATCAAGTTTGGTTCCGTCTCTAGTCTATGTCTACGGTTGTGTGTCGTCTATGACGTGCCATGTTTTTATTTTGCAAAATTCAAAATATTTCATATATATTTAGCCATGTATGCCGCCATTTTCTTCATGTGTTCCAAGGTGTGCCGTTGGCAAAAGGGTTGAGAACCACTGCTCTAACATGATACAAATTGTTCAGTAGTTGAATATTCCTACCTGCATTAATGTTCCCTTGGCTGTAATGATACTATAAATAGCAAACCCCGGTATACACAATATGGAGGAAAGTGCTATAGCCCAACCAATCAAACTGGCTGATAACGGGTAGGTGTAATTCTCATAGGTTAATGGTGTATAGTGTACAAGTCCAAATATCATAATAGTCTGAAATAGCAAAACACAAAATCATAACATCTAAAACGTAGAATATAAACAATGCAAACACAGCAAAGCAGGTAGGACGCTGGCTCACTGTCCTGGAGGTCGGGTGTTCAATCCCTGCATTGGCCGAGAAAGTTCATCCAGATTTCCGGACGTGGTTCCCCCTTTTCAATGATGCAGGACGGAGGGCCTGACAAGGATGTTACGAAAAATATGGCGTATGCCCGTCTTCGATAGCCCAGATTAGGAGCATAACAGTAGGACGTTAAACCCCATTTCATTTCATTTCGGACTGTCGAGATTTAAACACATTTGAACACTAGCGAGATATTAAAACACAACGATGAATGGACAATCGAGGCTTAGTTTCATTATCTATGCTTGAAGCACACCATACAGTGTGTACCATTCAAGGACTAAACTCCGCGTATTCCACTGAAATCGAGAGGAAGTTGGTGGTATTGCTATTGTTGATCTAAATAGACCCAATAACATTTATTGTGTTCTAACTGTGGCACTTCTTGGAAAACAAGAGAGAAGGAGATGGATGTTTAACGTCCACTCGACACAACCTAGGTAATTCTTTGTAGTTCAGTATTTTGCTGGCGCGTAAGGGTCTTTAGCAATGGGAGGAAACCGGAGTAGCGGAAGAAAACCCACGAGGTTGGACAGTCGACCCTACTCCTTGTCACGTACGTAATAGGGGAATCGAAACCACGCCAGACCATATGATACAGCGCATTTGTACTAACCAATCGACCATCTACCCCCAACCTTTGACAATACGTTTCCATAGAGATTATATTCATTAGAAGACGTGTTATATATACCATGAGAAATATTGGAGCCACGAACTTCCAGCACCACATCCAATAACGTCCTGGCTTATGACCAATCATAACTTCAATATCTTCAGCGAATTTTTCAGCACCTTCAAAAAAGAACAGCCAGAGTGACAAATAAATCAAAGACGATATCGAGCCAAGGGGAACAACTCGTGTAAAATAGTCTGCTTGGTGTACAACACCCGTCCTGCACTAGTGACATGGCGCAAACACTTGTCAGGCACTCCGTCCTTCGCCACCAGCTTGGGGCAAATCCAAATAAATTTCTCGGTCAAAATTTGTATGGACTATGGAACCGGGTCACGTGATTAGTGAGACAGGTCCATGCCCATCGAGCCCTCATAGCTCGCTCATTGGCCTCGTGGGTCACGGTGGCCAAGTGGGTAAGATGCAGGACGGAGGCCTGACAAGTACAGCTGTCTAGTCATTTATTCCATTCACCCCGTGGAATATTTCTACATTTCTTCAATAGCAGAAACAATAGTATTTTTTTTTTGTTTATGTCAAAACGATGGCATTATTATCAAAATATCTCATATTAGCTGGACTATTTCTACTGAAACAACCTAAAAATATGAAATTCATTAATAATGTTTCAATAAGAGTTTCAGATGACTGGATATCATTAATGACAATAGTTGTAGGCGATCAGCTGCGTCCAGACGATAGCAAAAACCAATTTGTAATAATATAAAAAGTGAATATTACCATAAGCCCAGGAGACAACCATTGCCTCAAAAAACACGGCAAACAAAATGGAGTATCCCGCAGCAAAACGTTCCATTAGATTAACGACGTATACGCCACCCTGCAATAATAAGGTCATTGTATATAACATAACGGGGGCGAGAGAGAGAGAGAGAGAGAGAGAGAGAGAGAGAGATGGGGCTTAAGGTGCAATCGACACAAACTAAGTCATTACGGAACTAACGTATACATGTAGTCTTATTTTATTTCAATAATTGGCTCGAGCATAGGGGTCTTTAGCAGTGGATGGAATCCAGAGGACCCGCAGAAAACCCACGAGGTTTGACAGGCGACCCTGCAACCGGAGAATCGAAACTAAGCCAGTTGACTCAATGACAGACCATATGATACAACGCGCACGTACTAGCCATTCGACTATCAAACACTATAGAAGAAATGAAATGGGGTTTGACGTCCTACTGTTATGCTCCGACCAGGCTTATGAAGATGGGAATACACCATATAGGGTGCTATGCGGGAAATTTGACCCGGACACAATACTGGATTCCAACCGACAATGGCTGGGTTAGTCACGCCAACGTGTACACGGGACCTCGGTTTCCCCCATCCGAACGGCTATACGTTGTTCTTTGCCAGGCCCTCCATCCTTCAGCACTGACAAAGGGAAACAGGCTTGGAAATCCCGGGAACTTTCTCGGCCAAAACCGGGATCGAACTCCAGACCTCCTGGATGGAGAGCCAACTTCTTATTCACAGATTTAACTGTTTTACAATATTGGAATATTACCTGTGCCACGCTAGCCAAACCAAACAGAAAGTAAATAGCGAAGAGAACAGCGACAAATATTTCCCGATGTTTTCTGAGAATTGGGAACTCGTCTCCAAGAGCTGTGATGATGGCTTCGGATCCTCCAAACTGAAATACAAAATAAATTATGAACATTATACATTAGGAACACGGATCTGTCTAGGTTGTACATATGGTCAATATGGTTGTGCATGAGGCAGGAGCTGTCCCCTGAAATTACTTCTTACTGAATTGGGAGTTAGGGTGTAGTTAGCGAAGGGTGGTCAATATGTTTGTGCATGAGGCAAGGACTGTTCCCCTTACAATTACTTCTTAAGGAATTGGGAGTTCAAGTAAACTAATAAAAACTGATATCTGCCTGAACTCAAATAAACAGACTGACCGCCGTTTGTATTTTTCGGAAAATATCCGTTTTTTACCTATTAATGATCTCGAATTGATTATGTAACATTTAATTAAACAAGCAACTGAAAATCAAAATTCAGCAGTAGATTAAGATTAGCTATGTTTATTTCGTCTCTAGAGGATGCCCAATATTGTCAAATTTTAATTAAACCTATCTGTGTAAGCCAACCCTACCTCCTGTTACTTCTCTTTCTGATATACAGCCCCTACCGAACCCTTTTCCACCCGAGCCCTCTTAACATGTAGAAACGATTCGGTTACATTTCACCATGAACCATGATACCTATCGGCGAATGTGGTCGATTGTCTCAAAACGAAAGCTGTGTGTATTTCTATTTTGCTTTGATATCATATATCATACCGGTATATTTATCTTAATGCTTTGATACAAGATATTCTATACTCAACTAGCAGTATATTTTTTCTAATTGCCTTGATACCATATATATTATATTTAGATAACAGTGTATCTATCTTATTGTCTTGATACCGTATATATAATAGTCGTATATTTATCTTATCGCCTTGATGCCAGATATATTATATTCCGCAAGCGAAATATTGAAATAAATCTAAACCATATATTAGTCCCGAAATGACATACTTTGTGTCGAGTGGACGTTACCCCCCCCCCCCCACGCCTCTCTCTCTCTCTCTCTCCATCTCTCTCACTTATCTTATGTCTTGTTACCATATATACCATATTCAGCTAGCAGTTTATTTAATTATTATATTCAGCTAGCAGTATAGTAATATGTATCTTATTATATTCAGCTAGCAGTACATTTATATCATTATATTCAGCTAACAGTATATATTTATCTTATAGCCTATATACCAGATATACGCATTTAGTAAAATTAATAAACAGAACCACGATCTGAACAGACAGTTAATTACATCGGAGAAGGTAAAAAGATCTTTATTTGACTTTGAAGTATGCAGTAAGCGTCAACATCATTGATTTCACTTCAAATCTCTTTCTTTAAATTTACATTTTTCAAACGGTACATGCGTACAGACGTCAATGGCTGGCTCCGTTCTCGGGATGAGCGTTCTTCCTAATGAATTGAAAATCAATTGGACTCCTTTTAAACTCGGATCGAAGTGAAGAGGTTTCTATAGAAAGTGTCAATCGGCGGTCGTTATAGACTTGAATAAAAAGCCATTACTCAGATCGATACCGGAAGTCATGAGATTTCCGAACTCTCGGTAGCTCCGAGATCTCAAGAAATACGTTGAATAGGGCCGGTTTCCGGTATGAACTAAAAGAGATTAACCGAAGAAATAGGAGAGAATAAATATGTTTTTTTGTTTTTTTTTTAAAGCAGAGAATGGACTTCAACTTGAAGTTTTGTTCGTCCAATATTTAGTGGTAGCTAGTACAAAAACAGCTCGTACATGACCTATTTAGGAATGATTTACAAGTTCGCCATTGTCTTATTGTCTGTGGTATCAACATTGGTGGACGCGAACGTATACCTAGTAGTAGCCATTGTCCTGTCTGCGGTATCAACGTAGATGGACGCGAACATGTATACCTACATGCATTAGTTGCCTTTGCTTTGTTGACTGCAGCATCAACATCTATTTTGACTTTAGTTTCGTATTTATATACCAATTTTACTTTGTTCATGAAAAACGAGGTTGACTAGATGTTGCAAGTATACCGACATTTATGATTTTTACTATTGGGTTGAGTCTCATAATGCCTTGATTGTACATAACAAACTGTTGTCCGATTTCCTCTAAATTTTCATAGTGACAGAACAATTTTAGTTGCCTTCCTAACATTATCGACTACAGGAAACGTGCAGTGTGTCATGCACGAGGCAGGTATGATTTCTATAATGCCTCAAGATTTGGCACCTTCCGCATACCCTACGCACGCACGTGCATCGACTTGGATCGTTTAAAGATTTACATAAAACCTTGACTCGCTAAACGAAACACGACAAAACCCGATCAATTAAGCTTTAAAACAAAGTCTTCTTTCCGTCAGATTTTACAACAAATAATGTCGAATTATGAAAGTAAACCGTGGGTTGATAACATTATCAATAAACGTGTTAGTTCTTCTATATTGAAGATAAGTTATGTTAAATGGCAATTCTTCTGCGTTATGTAACATGGAAATTCTTCTATATCGAAGATCAGTTATGTAACATGGAAGTTCGTCTATATTAAAGATCAGTTATGTAACATGAAAGTTCTTCTATATTAAAGATACGTAATGTAACATAGAAGTTCTTCTATATTGAAGATAAGGCGTGTAACATAAAAGTTCTTCTATATTGAAGATAACTTATGCAACACAGACGCAGGGGCGGATCCAGGAATTTTTGCAGGAGGGGGTTTGCCAAGTTTCGGTTACGGAAATCTGCCATCATTGTCTCTAAATTACATAGGCATACATACAAATTGAGCTTTTTAAACAGAGAAATCGTTTTTATACTGATGTAGGATCACTTTGTGATGTAATTTCATTGATGCAAGGCATTATTTTTTAAGTGATAGCTGAGCAGGGGGGGGGTGTCGCCCCCCCCCCCTGGACCCGCCCCTGAGACGTTCTTCTATATTAAAGATACTTTATGCAAGATTTAGATAAAGATCTGACCATGCATTACGTAATATTTAAAGAAAGAACTGGCCATTTCTGCTATAATAGTTTTACTAAAGAGAGAGTATTGAAGATTCAGATCAATAGCTGGCCATTCTTGCTGTAATAATTTGAAAATATATAATTCAAAATGAAAATTTTATTCTAATTACTTCATCCTCAGCTCAGTTATCACTTTTGTGTAGTTTTGACAAGATGTGTGCATAGTGATGACCAGGGCACTGGTATATTTGAGACCTGATCTTGCTTTCCTTCTTTTAAACTTTTAAATGGCGAACCTTTCTAATTTAGTTAAAATCTCGAGTATCCGATGTCATCGAGAGTTGATTATGGTCTGAATAAGTTAATTAATGTCTAGTCTAATAAATAATTTAGATACCATTCCAGGCATAAATACCGATATACGATATGCAGATTTAGCTCTTGCATAATGTATGTTTAAATAAAGTGTGTCAGTTTCACCCAAGCTGTTTAAAACCATCTTACTAATTGTGATAAAATGCATATTTTTCCCAACAGAATGAATATAATACTTTTTGTCGATAATTTTATCATTTAGGATTAAGAGTGTCGATTAAATAGATACGTTTAAAGTAGCTAAATCTCTAACTCAATATCATCCAAAATCTTCAACATTGAAAACACGAATTATTTGTCAATATAAATCAACACTGATGCTGTGATATTACCGGAAGAGATGGGCTTCTTTTATTCAATATTTAAGACAAAATTAACATTTTACCATTGGTACACGAATCGTGTACCATAATGCGTTTCAGCCCCAGTTGTAAAAAGACACTAGATCAACAAGGCAAGGCACATTGCACCAAATCAGACGGCGTATGTAGACTGGAATAACCAGACGCTAGAAATTTGCATTCGATTGAGACTGATGGCTTATTTCGCCGAACATAACTGATTTGATATAGTAAAAACGGAAACCATTGGATGCAAATCAGTTTATATACATTCATATTACAGTACTATATGCTTTGCGACCCACTTGTGTAAATTTCTAGATCCCAAATGTTAGCGATTTGGCTCCTTTAAAATATCCAATGTATGAAGAATTCTTAATTTCAAATTCATCATTTATTCATAAATGATACAATTGACGATATTTTGCTGGTTTGTCCTGATCAACATTTGAATGGTTGGAAAACCACTCGAATAACTGGTGTGCTTAATGGCAATTTATTGAACTTAGTGACTTCTCGAAACAAAATTGATTTGCACGAAAGTACAAAACAATTTTTCGCTCGCAGGAGTGCTTTAAAAGATTAAGGAATAATTGAATTCTATTTGGGTTGTATGAAGTATTTCTTGCTATTTATCAATGACGTCGTTGTGATGGATCACCGATTAGATGAATTTATTGGACAAGAACAAAACTATTTCTCGTAGGGCGGGAATATATTGGACACGAACAACAAAACTAGTTTTCGTAGGGAGCAGTTATTATAAGTAGTACCTTGATCGTTTGACGTCCGCTTCCAAGATAGTGATAAAACAGATAAGAGGTTTGACATAAAGAGCATGATTAGGACCCATAGAGGCTTCAGAAACTTTAAAGAATTTGGTGTCCCCATATAAATAAACAATAATAAACCACAAAATAGATTTATATTTGTCAAAATGAGATTTAAAAACGTCATTATGAATTGAGACAAAGCAGGTAACTACTGCAAGATAAGAAAAGAAAACATTGAAAATATAATTAAAAGTTCTTATTTGTTTTTGTCATCTAACAAAGTAGAAATTTTGTGGTGCCCTAACCATGTGCTGAGTATGTTTAATGATTCATCCAGCCCTGCTGGGATATAACCAATAATAGGCAGATTTTGCTCTTGCATAATGTATTTATAAACTAGTTCTCTATTAAATAATGTATAAATCAAATCATTTAACTTTAAAGAAACAAAACAAAACAAATACTATCGAAGAGATTGTTTATCATGTATATCCATTTGGTTGTTTATCGATTAGATTGTACATCGATTAGATTGCATATCGATTAGATTGTTTGTTTATCGATTAGATTGTTTACCAATTAGACTGTTTATCAATTATAGTGTTTATAAATTTTATCTATTTGATTAAGTATCAATTGTATTTATAACTTCTTAAAATATAAATTTTAAAATGTGATAAACTCGGGACATTCGGCAAACCTTAGCAGATTCCAGAACTTACATCTAGCCTCGGCTGTATGACAGTAAGTGATAGGTACCTACGCCTATACATTTGCGATGCGGCGCCGGTTTACTTATTAAGAAAACTTGCCGCTTTTAGAAAGAATTTCTCAAAATTGCGTCGTTCGAAGAGTGTGTAGATTTTTCAGTGCAAACTTGTCCTTGTCTAAAGAAAATCGCATAAATTTGCAAGAAAAACAGCTTCAAACTTTGTAAGATATAACATTCTTCAAAGGCGCCGTCGTGGGCAACGCCGTTGGTAATCCGGGAACTTGAAAGTAGTTCTAATGGCGGACTTCGTCACACAGCCGAGGTAGGGTAATGGAATCTGCTGAGGTTTGCCGAGTGGAACTCGGGACACACATGTTGTGTAGCTGACTGACGTTCCACAACAGAAACAGATGACGTCACGAACTGGATATAAAGTAACAGGGATGTAGATGACCCTTGCGTACCTTACGATCGAGTTTAACATAATGTGGAAGATACGTCGAAGTGTGATTTCTATTTGGTTTAATACTTCACTGATATTTTTTGTTCGCGATAGCAAATAGGATAGTTTAACTATTGTCTTGTCATAACGTTACGTTACATTAGTTTAGCGCTTGCTTAATATCGGATTACGTAACGTTCGCTATTGCTTATCATCGCGTTACGTTACATTAGTTATTGTTTGTCATTGCGTTGCGTTACGACAGTTTGGCTATTGTGTACGTAAGTTATTGTTAGTTTTAACTTAACATCAACACAACTGTCTATTAAACAGGGCACCTTTTAAGCTGTAGCATACCAAGAGAAGGCACAGGACTACTTCCGGAGCATGTCCCCCAACCTCACCCCACCCCAAGACAACGTGAAACGACAGGGTTGAATATGTCCCTTTAAAATATTGTTGAAGTGTCACTTTATAATATTATTTTAAATAAAAAAAAATTAACAAGTTGAACAACCTGAATCAAACGACAAAATGGCGTATTTAGTATAGAGTAAAGTGACTGCTGATAACCAACGGTTTTATTTGTAATATTGCTCATTTAGATCTGTTGAAGATTCGATTCTCTTATCGATTAATGTATCAACAACCTTAAATAGAGAATAATCTAACTAGGCTTAAACTTACTGAGCTATCCAATCCCAACGTTAGCAACATCAAAAAGAAAATAATGGACCAAAATGTTGCACCCGGAAGTGTTGCTATGGCTTCAGGATAAACTACAAATACCAATCCAGGACCTGAAATGATTTAAAAGTGATTTAACGTGTAAAGCGAAAGTCAAAAAGAATGAATTGTTGTTAAGTTAAGCTCTGTTTGTACCCGATCAAAACCCCGTTACTCTTTGTTTGTCAAGTCCTGTGCTAATTGACTTGTGTCAGGTTGTTCAGGTTACGGGCTAACCTTTAAGTTGATATGTACCGTGTTTATCTTTAGGCGTCTTTCTCCAGACTCAGAAAACCACGTTTTGTTTTCCACGTGGCAGTCGCGTATGGCGGATGAACTGCCAGGGAACAATGAGTATGACCACCGGGTTTTGGGACAAGAGGTCTCGGTGCGATCCGAGGAAGTCCGATGAGATTTTCCGGTCTTGTTTCCCATTGCCATAGGTGGCCTGGCAGGGGACAGCACCCATTTCGTTTAATTCCGAATCAACCCATATACTCGATAGTAGTCCCCAGAGTCACTGTCTGAGCAACATTTCCCACAGAGCACACAGAGCACACTGCCTGACATAAACACACCATCCCCTTCCTTGCCTATTATTAAGAAAAAGTTACAGACCCACATTTTTAAAAGCCATTCTGATTGTTAAATGTTTAAAAGTTTTAAGAGTTTACTTTTTATTATTGCATATCATGTCTTATTCTAATTGTGCAATGTTGACAGGCGTTTCTTTTTAGATATTTTCTTGGGATGTTTTGTATACGATAAGGGTTGTTTCTTCATGATGTTTTTTATATATATTTTTATTTTTTACTTTTACCATAGTAATAGCGCCATAGAGCAACAAAATATTGGATTATAGGAGCACTATACATAAATTATCATCCCTGCTTGTACAGAATAGTAAGACATTAAGCCAGGCGCAGACGGGGAACTTTTTCGAGCAACTTTCAGGCAACAGTGAAATCGCTGGTCGTTGAAAGAAAAAAATCGCTCGTCTGCGCCAACGGGCAACAATAGTTGCCTGCTGTTGCTCCGAGTTGCTTCTCGTTGCCAAATATCAAACATGTTTGATATTCGACAACAGAAAATCGCTCGTCGCCGAGAAATTGTTCATCTGTTGCTTCAAAATTGCTCGTCTGCGGCGGTAGGCGACAACAGACAACAAGCAACTGGTTAACTGTCCAATCAGCGAGCGCTCTACTGCCATGTGATACTTCAAGATGGCGGCGTCGGAACAGCTAACAACATTAACATGGTGCGTGGAGATGGAAGACATGTTGGTGGAAATGTGGGCTAAGGGGCCAATATTGTATGATATAAGCTCCGCCAATTGCTCGGAGTTGCCAGTAGTTGCCTATTGCGGCAACAATCGACGAAAAGTTGACCGTCTGCGCCAAGCTTTAGACCATCAATTAAACTTACCTTCAGTGGCTACCTTGGATATTGGTACATTAGATTTTAGAGACATGTACCCCAGGATCATAAATATAACAAACCCGGAGAAGAAACTGGTCAAACAATTGATGGCACTTGTTAATAAAGCGTCTCTGAAAAATAACATTAATACAGAAAAGATGAAAAATTCAAAAGGTACGACAGATATATTAGTATATATACGAATGAGACCACCCCAAACGATAACTCCAACATTCTATCAACATTGTTGCAGAGAGAGAGAGAGGGAGAGAGAGAGAGGGAGGGAGACTTAACGTCCACTCGACACAAACTAGGTCATTTCGGGACCTGCTCACCACGGTTCACTTTAATTTCAATAATTCGCTTGCGCGTAGGGGTCTTTAGCAGGGGGAGGGAAACCCAAGAGGTTAGACAAGCAACCCTACTCCTTGTCAAGTACAACCGGGGAACCGAAACTCAATGATAGACCTAATGATACAGCGCGCACGTGCTACCCATTCGCCCCCCCCCCCACACACACACATACGCACAATATTAAGATAATGAGCTGATCGTTCAGGATCGTATGGATACGAATAGAGTAGTCTCGATCGTTATTGCTTCCATTGTTACGATAATAATAAACAAAGTCTCAAATGTCCATTTTCAAATTAAATTAATAAATAGCGATCGTGTGTCGATGCGTTCCATCCGATGATCTACAGGGTTGATTATTGGCTTGTCATGTGAATAAATATCTAATTAATATTTTATTAATTATTTTATTAATAGCCAAATTTAGCTCAAAGGAAAGACCTGCAATTGGCAAATTTAGCTCAACGAAAGACCTGCAATAGCCAAATTTAGCTCAAAGGAAAGATCTGCAATAGAGAAAAATGGCTAAACCGAAAGACCTACATAATGCATCTTTAACATAAGACACATTTTATCATTGTGTTGCTTTATATTCCGTATTTTAATTTGACATGTCAACTTTTTCTCTAACTTTAAGTAGAAAAGTGTTAGTGGCGTCCAGCTATGTGAACGTTTATAGCGCAGTTTGGGTCAAACACATCAATACATCAACTTATTATTCGAATATCAAGGTAACGTGACCATATTCGAGGATTTCAAAACAAGACTTTAAAAGATTTTAGAGGGGCAATTAGGTCGTTAATTTGACAATCATTCGAATGAAAGGGTTAAGATATGGATACACATCCAAAGTGTCTGTCGTTTGAAGTGTGTCACGTGACATCCGGAAGTGAGCATTAAAGGCTAATTCCGCAGACGGTTGCGCGTGCTTAGACTGTCCCGCTCTTAATTAACACCCATTTATACAAGTAGCAGACGATTTCTATTTAAACCGGAAGCCACTTCATTGACTCTCTCTAAAGAATTGTCGGGCGGACATTTTCCTCTAATTTAATTTGCTCGTGGATTGTTAAGATAGAAATGGTGTTCTTTCACCACAGAGACGACAATCTAATAGAGCGGCAAATGGGTGAGGAATGGTCTCTTTGCTTGTCGTGAGCGTACATAAAACTTTGAACGTGGAAATGATTAGGTCTGTTTTACTGCTTTAACTATAGCTTTGGGTAAGCAGGATTCGTTACATGTGGGTTACTGGATTAGTACTATTTGGACATTGGCAATTACCACTACTAATCCAAATACTATAGCGAAACTTTGTTTAATTTTACTGCTGGACTGGACATCAGTCTCAAATAATACTAACCCAAATACCGTCGTGGAAACACTGGCACAAACCAGGAAATGAATGCGTCCAGTTTATTTTTATTTTATTTTACCTAGTCACATACGTTTCTGATCCACCACGAGATTATAATGCACAGCCTGGAAATAGTTTGGTCATTCAAAGCCTATAGTTTGTTAAACATACATTATGCAAGAGGTAAATCTGCCAATTGCAGATCATTCTGAAGTGTTATATATATTATTAATTAGACATTTATTAGGCTTAAAATAGCATTATGCAAGAGCAAAATCTGCTTATTACAGGTCTTTCTTTAGGCCTGTAATGTTTTCTAAATAATCAATTAGACATTAATTAACTTATCCAGACCATAATAAACTCTTGATGTCAAGGCTGGCCTTCGATCTTGGCGGATTAAATTCCTATATGCCGCTTAACGGCCATTGATGATTAAATCAATCAAGTGGATAATCGAGACTATGTTGTTTATATTAATGGTTTTGGTAATGATGACCGAGGCTATGTGAATATATCACTCGCTTCTTTCCCGGCTAATAGTGGACCAATTTGACTGAAATTTTCAGCAAATTACCTTTACACTATCTAGTTTTTAACCATTATAGTGAGAAATGCCATCTCTTTATCTTATCCCCCATAATGTGTCTTTAATAAATGTCTAATTAAATCCGACTGGCCTTTTAATCGTATAAGATTAAAGGGGCAATAACATTCTTGCTGGCTTGGTAGCTCCAGAAAATAAATAATACCCTTATTCTAAGTACTAGATGTTTAAATGTCCTACCTGTTGTGTAAATTATCCATTACAATATATTTTATTTGTCCAGAGGGTTCGAAAATATTTTAAAATCCAAGTCACATTTGAAAAGGTTTACGTTGGACTTTTCAAATCAATTGGTTGAATTTTTCCATTTTTTTAAATTAGGTGCGTTAAGATGAAATTTATATCATCATTTAATTGGAATATTGTAAAATAATACGATTTGTTGACCAGAATGAAGATTGGGACATATTTTTCAGTTACAACAAGAGTGTTATTGGGGCTTTAAATGGCCTGTCGGATTTTAAATGGATTTGAATCCGGTATGTTGTTCAATGCTCATTGATGATTAAATCCAAAATTGGATAATCGAGACTACGTTTTGTATCGTACCGACTTATATAATGCGATCGAGGCAAAGCCCAACTTTACATCGCTAATATCTCAGATCAGAGTAGAGCAATTTGACTGCAATTTGCAGCATATCCCCTTTATAGTATCTGGTTTTTAATTATTAAATGTGAACTTCCAGCTCTTTATCTAATCTTCCATAACACCCCCTTTAATTTTGGACGAATCCAATTATAGTTTTAGGGTGTTGCCTTAATTTTATATATTTCTTGAATTCACTTCATTCACATATTAATTTCCAAGTGTTTATATATTTTGGCAAGAGTATAGGTAAACTATATTGTATATTGTATCATGGCATATCTATATCATATCCATAACAACATTGAAGTGTGTTTAGAATGATTTAAATAAACATGAGAAATTATCAAAAAATATAGAGTTACAGTTAAAGAGGCATTATCACTTCGATGGTGGTGGTTTGGTTATATGTTATGATGCTATTTGATTAACGTCTCGCTGAACATGCGATTCGTCCATTCGTCCGTCCGTATGTTCCGGGGTCGTTTCTGGAGCTGTGGGTGTGGGGGGTCGAGAGAGAGAGGGGCCATATCGGGACTAAAATATGGTTCAATTTGATTTCAATAATTCGCTTGCGTGTAGGGGTCCTTTAACAGTGGGAAAAAAACATGTTCAAATATCCGGAATAAAATATTGTTTATAAATTAAAACAACTATTGCGATACCTGACACGTGTCAAACACGTCGAAATCTACATCTGTATATAAACAACTAAACATAGCGAAATCTGCATCTATCAACAACTTAGAAATATTTATTCACATCCCATACAGCCGGGAGAAAATGTCAAATTTATTTTGGTTTCATGCGTATAAAGCATTCATGGCTTCAAAGCTGGCCTATTTCATTAATGAGGTTTTTGATTTCCTACATGCAAAGCGTTAATTGGAATCTCCGGTGAGTGAATTAGAGAATACATCCTATTTTAGTAAATATGAAAGGAAAGAGATGTTTTTTTAGTACCAATCAATGTCACAGCATTGGGTGCAAGGTGACGTATTTGTGCAGAATAAATGTTATAATTTATTGTACTGCCAGTAAAAATAAACATTTCATAATAAATCTTGAAAACGATCTGCAGGGCATTTAAATGTATTAGGTGCATGCAGCGGAATTGTTTAAGTTGGTTGTTCGTTTTCGTGCCTATTTCTGGCTCTCGATATTAGTAATTATCTGCCCCTCACACCCTACGCCAAACCAAAGCCAACATAAAACATAGGCTTTTAAACGAACTGGGCGGATCTAACGGAATATTAGCGGTTTGAAAGCCACACACAGCTTCACTTGAAATAGGGTTTAACGTCCACTCGACACAAACTAAGTCATTCCGGCTTTACAAATGGTTTAATTTTATTTCAATAATTCTCTTGCGTGTAGGAGTCTTTAGCATTAGGGGGAAACCAGAGTACCCAGAGAAAACCCACGAGGTTGGAGACAACACAGTATAATACATATCGAACAGAATCAAATTGGTAAAAAAAACCTGTACATAACATATGAGGGCCCTAATAGATTTGTGTGTCTGATGGAGGGGGTAGGGTGACAGTCCCTCCCAGTGCCACCGGATACTATTGGGCTGTGTGAAACATGCTACAGTGGATTGTAGTATATCTGACCAATGGTATATGTTGAAAACCGCAATGAAATCGCGTCATTTTTTGCCATTTGCGGCGCTCTTATTTAGCTCCTGACCCTTATCATTCCTTCTTTAACCTTTTATTTTCTAACAAATCCTAGTAACAGCGTCATAAAGCAGTTTTAATTTTATTTATCCGTCATCTTGCTTGCTTATTATCACGGTGTCGGAGGTTGAAGAGAATTTTAGGTGGTTTTACTATATTAACCACTTACAATATACCTATAAAATATACTACTGTGGCGTGAAAATATATTTAAATGTGACATACTTAAATATCCATTATGGGAGATCAGATAAAGAGCTGACAGTTCTCACTTTAATAGTTAAAAACAAGATAATGTAAAGAGCATTTGCTGAAAATGTAAGTCGATTTGGTCCACTCTGAACCGAGAATTTAGCGATTGAATTTCCGGCCTTTACTAAAGTCGGTTATCGGTTTTATGATTTTATCATGAATAACAGCAAATTTAATCCTAATCCAGTAAATATCGCAGGCTAGATATGACGTCGAGAGTTGATTATGGTGATGTTTAATAAATTTCTAATTAATAGTTTATATAACATTTAAGGCCTAAAGTGTGGCATAGGCGGAGACAGTTCAATGTTTAGTTTTAAATTAATAAATGCCCCACTCTATTATTGTGTGTGATGTTTTGTTAAAATGTCAAAACTTACATACTTGGAAAGAAATTACCACGAAAAGAGCAGCCAAGCAGGTTTTGTTTACAAACTAGTAATTTCCTTAAGGAACTGATCCCATTTTTTTATAAATGTAACAAGACAGGGGCGGATCCAGGTGTGTGTATGAGGAGGAAGGGGGGGGGGGTCATGCTGAACTACACATAGAAATTGTAAAACAAGACTTATATGGGAAAAGTATCACTGTCGTGTGCTTTAGCCTTTATCGTCAGATGGTGGGATTGGGCCGATCCCCTCCCTCTCCCCAGGAAAAGAACCTGGATCGGCCCCTGTGTTACCATAGAAACGTAAATATTTGTAGCCTATCACAAAAATTTTACGAGAAAATCTATCAACAATGTCTATTACATTTATGGGTGTTTAACTATGAAACACATACATAACGTTGTTCAAGTATTAATGACTGTTATGGCCCCTTATCACGAGTTTTAGTCGTTAAAAACCAAGAATAATTACCCCGCCATTTAATTAATAAGCCTGAACGTTAGTAAAACGAATCGTTGTGAGTTACAGTCGAAAAGTAATCGGCAGTCATTCTGTTCAGAAGTCAATATCTATTCAAACTAAATCATTATCCCATTCTCAACCAATTATAAAGCCTAAAAGGCATATCATGTTGGCGCTGTATTGAACATAATTGGCCAATATCTGACGACGTTTTAGACTATCATATATCGCTTTATTTTGATGAAAATACTTCAACGATAATTAGGGGACTCGTTTAATACGATGCCTTGTTTAAATAGCGAGGAACACTAATGACAGTTACGTGTTAATTCTTAAAGGTATTTTAATAGTTTTTTTTTTATATGCTATCGTTCTTCACTGATAGAACGGTGTTTAACTGGTGCATGGTAAAACTAAGCTAACTCTATACGACCTATTTGGGGCATTGAAATGAATGAATGATATTCTTTCTCTTTTACCAAATTTGTAAAGGAATATTTTACGATATTCTTCTTTATTTTTGGATTTATATTTTGTTTATATTGCGTGTTTTTATTGTGTGTATATTGGGTGTCTATAATATATTGTTTATATTACGTGTCCGTATTGTGTTTATATTGTTTATATTGCGTGTTTATACTGCGTGTATATTGTTTATACTGTGTGTATATTGTTTATACTGTGTGTATATTGTTTATATTGTGTGTTTAGGTACATATATTATCTTTTTTAAAAGGGAGTTGGAAAGCCGAATGGTTAGCATAAGCACGCTGTATCAAAAGGTTTGTCATTGAGTCAGCTAATGTGGCCTAAGAGAGCCGCGCATGTGGCTTGGAGATATGGGCGTCTTCTCAAACCCGTGGTTTTACTCCGGGTTCACCGGTTTCCTCCCACATGAAAGACGCGTGCGCTAAGATAATAAAATAAATGGTAAATAAGATATCGGTGGTGTGGTTTCGATACTCTGCTTGTACGTGACAAGGAGTAGAGTAGCTTGTACGATTCTTTCCACTGTTAAAGAAACCTAAGTGAATTATTGAAATAAAAAAATGAACCTCGAGTTAGTAGCTCTCTTTCAAAATGTAACCATACAAATATATGTTCAATAACTGTAATAAATCAGCAACCTCATGTTTGCTTCATATCCTGGGTCTTGTTTATGATTGCATCATGTTCATTGATAAAAAAAAAATAAGTGCGCTGTGACATACATGGACTCTTATAACCTACATTTTAAATTCCATTCAATTTAACCGAGTGTATTTTATATGAGTTACATAACAATAGGCTATAAAGTGTAAGAAACAGTTCCGCCATGTCGAGATAACACCGTTTTTCAAAATTGCAGTTATCTATACTTTCATCAATCTTGTTATGGAATCATTTCGATAGTGGATATGACGTGTATTATGTTTGCCAATGAGGATGGGTGTTACATTGTATTTCACCAATGAGGATAGATAGTGGCCCAGTGCGGTTGAATGTTACATTATATTTGACCAATGAGGATGAATGTTACATATTATTTGATCAATGGGAATGAATATTACATTATATTTGACCAATGAGATTAAATGTAACTTGACTGGCCAATGAGAATGAAGGCTATATTACAATTGATCAATGAGGATGAGTGTTGCATTATATTTAACCAATGATAATGAATGTTACATAACATGTAACTAATGGGGACTGGGTGAATGTTGCATTAGTATTAACCAATGGGGGTGAGTGTTTGACCAATGGGGGGGGGTGAATGTTGAACTATACTTGACTGGCCCATGAGGATGAATGTTACATGTAACCAATGAGGATTGTTTTTGCATTATATTTGACCAATGAGGATGAATGGTGTATTATTAATGACCAATGGGGGTAAATGTTACATCATATATGTATGACCATGAAGATGAAGGTTGCATTATAATTGACTGATCAATGAGAATGAATGTTACATTTCGTTTGACCAATGAGAATGAATGTTACTGACCTGTATACGTTATTATTCAGCTGGTTGTAACTGGCGTAGGCCAACAAAACACCGAATCCTGGTCCTAATGAAAAGTACACCTGGGTTGCAGCATCGACCCATACCTACAAATACACACACAGTAATGTATAACACAACTTACTCTTCCCAATCGGATGAAAGTGCAGATCTATATTTTGTTTCTTTTTGATGATTGATCTCCACTGGGAGGTCGCGTTAGGGGTCGTACGCGAGGCTCTTGACTTTATGACGTCACACATTGATTAATCAATCAGCATTGACGTTTCTAGTGGCTTACCCACAGTTCCGTTGCAAAGCACGCCAGGAACTCGGGGTAACAGACAATTTCATTGCCTGAACCCTCACATCAAATTCATCGACATTTTCAACTATAAAATACGAAACGGAATAGTATCTGTGTTTTAATCAGATTGCAGATCGAATTATTATAGTGTCAATAGACATTTAGCATATTCGAGACTATTGGAGACATGGTTACGTTTTCAAATATGTATATTCAATCCATATTAAAATCATATTAGAATAGCTTAAATTAATCTATCGAGACATTTGACTGGTTATGATTGGTCGACTCCCGAACAACCTACCAATCAATACCTTAGGACACAGAAAAAAACTGCGAAAATAAATTGAAACGCTTTGCTATCCAAACATCGGATTGGCTGAGTGGTCATTCAATAAATCTATGGAAGCATTGGATTGGATGTCTGAAATAAACAAACGATCTGATCTGAATTACTTACCTCTGAACTGGCCAGACTGGTAAAATTGGGGGTCAAGTAATATCTGACCCCATCTGCAGCTCCGGGTAACGTGGCCCCCCTACACATCAAAATAAACAGTACAACATAGGGGAAGAGAGCTGTAAACCACACAACCTGTTAAATATTAAAACATAACTTTCCTTTATTTTATAAAATATACAGTTTGTCCAGATTTTTCTTTCTGGATACGTGTTGTCAATGGTGCAAGGCGTAAGGTCTGACGAGGCGTCTAGTCGTTCCCGCGAGAGGGCAAATAGAGGTCTTCTCGTGTAATTGTTGGTGTGCACGTAAATTTGACAGTTGAAATTCGATGATGAACAAGTAGAAACCCCACTGTAAAAAAACACTCTCAGGCTGAAGTTAAGAATTATTTCAATTTTCAATCACTGTGTATGAGAAATATTTTTGATTCAGAAACATAAGCTGTACATTGTTTCTTATTGATGTATTTGATACATTAAAACAACAAAAGTTTAATAAAGGGTTATATTTTAGTTAAGGTAAGGCGAACAATTTTTTTGAGTCCATGTATATACTTAAAGGGTCAATCCCGATAACTTTTTGGGGAATAAAACTGCTTAATTTTGTGTTAAAATCCTTTATATCCGATTACCCAAGGCCGACCAACTAACCCGATATTTGTGATATGCTTGTAAATAACTTAAACCTGACAGTCTTCATCTGGAAACGGAGACCGTTGTAATATACAGTATCTGGATAAAACCAGACTTTTTTCTGTAAATTTTTTAAAAAATGATATGTAGGTAAATGCTCGGACTTTAATTTTTGAGACTCTGCTCTTATCGGGATTGTCCCTTTAACTTAATCTGAGAATGCTTTGAATGCGTGTTTTAGTTTGCCGTTACTCATACGACAGATGCCCATAATTTCCTCCGTATAACGTTTATAATATCCCATTAGCTACCGATATCAAATCAAGGCTGAAACAAAATTCCACCAAATAAGATCTTACCTTTCCGGAAGTGTGAATTCCCTTCCATAAACTGAAATAACAGATGAGATAAACACCAAGCAGACACAAGACCAGCTGCCATTTTAAATAGCCCACATCAAATACACCGCCACTTTTATGTACCTCTAACATACCTCGTCTGTAATTAAACATAAAAATATAATAATTAATCACTGGTTTAAATTATAAAACCTTGTTGAAATTCTCAGGTCAGTTTTATTTCAATAATTCGAAATTCGATTGCGCCTAGGGGCCTTTAGCAGAACCCAGAGAAAACACACGTAGCTTGACAGGCGACCCTACTCCTTGTCCAATACAACCGGGAAATCGAAGCCACCCAAATGACTCAATGGCAGTTTGTATGATACAGCGCTCGCGACTCTATTGGCCCATTGTTTATTAATCATTCAACATTTGTTGCCAGGCAACAAATCATATATCCACCAGCCATTTTCAAACTGCAATCTCGAAAAAGATCTGATGATATTGTAGCTTCTAGTATACTAATAATAAGAGACAAACTAGATCATTTCGGGACTAACATATAGTTCCATTTTATTTGAATAATTTGCTTGCGCGTATAGGTCTTTAGCGGGGGGGGGGGGCAATTCGGAGGCTGGACAGTCAACCCTACTAACAATAGATATAGGCGACAGACGGACGGACAGAGTGACGACAATATAATACCACATAATAAACATGCACAACTTACTCGAAATATTCTAAAGCTGGTGATTTTGACATGTTGGCAATGAGTTGTGGCCCCATTGTTTGGTTAGTAAAGTTTCCAATGAAAGTTATGTTATATAACGTATCGGTGAGGTTCGATGAGTTACCGGGATGTGCCAAGGCATCAGCGCGACATAGATCGGTGTTCCAGGCATTATTACATGTTACCCATGGCAGTTGACCGGTAAAAGACGAGATGAAGAAATGGAGACACCAGGCAATCACCACATTGTAGAAGAAATCGGTGTAAAAGGCGATCAGCACTACCGCCCATCCGATACCTGAAATGGAAAAAATGGGTCAATTTCAATCAAATAATATTCGTCGATATTTGATTACAGCTGGACCAATCTCATAGAAATAATTCCAGATTATAAAAAAATCCCGTATCTTACAGATTTATGAAATTAGGATGTTGTTTTCGTTTAAAACTTAATGGCAGGTGTATTGTCCAGTGGTACATGACGAATGTGTGGGATACTAATACTGAACAAGTTGGACGCCAAAAGTGTGAATTGTTTGCACAACAGTTTAATGCTGTATGGATAATGGACACGTATTCGCTACATTTTCATTGGAACATATTTAATCCTTATAAGACATTTACTTTAGTTCCTTGATTTTAAAAGCTTACGATTGGTTGTCTACATTGTCTTAGCACAATAATTATGGCTAAGTTTAGGCTAAATGCCCAGATAGGACCCCTAAATATGGATTTGAGAATTCTTTCTTTTCAATTACGGCGTATAAGTGGACGTGATATCGATGTGGTCGTACAGCGAGGTTTTACTGTATATGCTTTATTACCTTTAAAAAGTGGACATAGTCTTCCCCAACAGGTTATGGCACCGGTTCTGTTGAATTGACCTAAAGCCAGTTCCATATAAAATAACGGTATACCGCCAACTAACAACATCACAAGATAGGGTATAAGAAAGGCTCCTGTAACAAATATAAAACTCCTTATAAAAGTCATGACATCACATGACTAACAACATATATTAAGACAGGGTATAATCAGGCCCCTTGTCAGAAATATGACATGGCATCACAAGATATGGTATAAGAAATGCTATTAATGGTATGGCATGATATAGTATAATGAATACTATTAATGACATAACACTATATGGTATAATGAATACTATTAATGACATGACACTATATGGTATAAGAAATGGTGGACATTTCGGCCTATGGCGTTTTAGACACTGAACATTTCGGCCTAGATCTTTTCAGGTAACGGACGTTTCGGCCTAGATCTTTTCAGGTAACGGACGTTTCGGTCAATTTTATAAAAAAAATTATTAAGTCTTTAAAGTAATTAAATGCAACGCCACGTCCAGAAACTCGAAAATTCCGATGTTTGGTGCATGGACGATAACTACGCGATGGCACTCAGTATTTTTATACAGTTGTATGTCATCCAGGGTCGTGTATCAGATGTTTTTGTTCCATTAGTGCTCATATACTTTTACAAAGAAAGTCTCAGACAACTTATGAATTAATGTTCAAATTTTGAGGGGAGCGTGGTTGTAACCCATTAACTGATATAATAGACTTTGATTGCTCTGTAGATCTTGCTCTTCATGCAGTTCATGGACCACAAGTACAGATTCAGTTAAGTTTTCTTCACCTTGGAGAAGCATCCAGTCAATAGAACTTGTAAACATGTACAAAGATGACAACGAGTTCGAGACTGACATTAAAAAAAAACCATTTGTCGCAGAAAGAAAACCAAATACACAGCAAACAAATAGATCTGTCCGAATCTTCATCTTTCTAAAGAAATGTAGCCAAAAAGTCCTAAATCAAAATGCCCTAGACCGAAATGTGGTAGTCCGAAATATCCACTGACCGAAACGTCCTACATTCATACGAAATGTTTCTGTAAAAAAAATATTAGCATAAGACATAATATTACAAGATATGGTATAAGAAGGCCTCGTGTAACGAGAAAGAGAAACGGGGTTAAACGTCCACTCGACACAACTAGGTCATTTCGGGAATAACATATGGTTCAATTTTATTTCAATAATTCGCTTGCGCGTAGGGGTCTTTAGCAGTGGGGGGAAACCGGAGTACCCGGAGAAAAGACACGGGATTGGACATGCGACCCTATTCCTTGCCACGTACAACCCGGGATTCGACACCAAGCCAGTTGACTCAATGGCAGACCGTATGATACAGCACGCGCACGCTAACAATTCGGCCATCCAACCCCCGCCTCGTGTAACATATATTAAAATTATTATTGAAGACATGGAATATGTTTTTTAGTTAACGTTAAAGTGAAAGTAGAACGAAACCCTACACGTACAAAACACAACCATTGGCCGTTGGAATTCAGGGGGAAACACCACCGTCTGGACAAAATTACAGACAGACAAATGTGTCAATAGACAGACAACCCCACACGCAGGTTATTACATTGTTCAAATGATGCAATCTAATTACAACACAGATCCTATTTCGTTTCGTTTTTACAGTTGAAATTTTCGTTTTACTTGTCTTCACACCTCTAGAATCTGAAAGAGTTGTTACAAACGAAACGAAATAGAAATATGTATTTTAACCAGACTTCAAATGATTGAAACGTGCACCTCTTGTCAGTGATGCAGACGGAGGGTCTGACAAGGGTAGCTATCTAGTCGTGTAGACCTTGGGGTGCACGTAAAAGATCCCTTAAGTTAGAATTCGATATAAGAGTAGGCCGTAGTTCCGATATCCAAGCACAATTTCCCTCATCGCACACTGTATGGATTATGTACGTCTTCATTAGCCCACTTCGCAACAGAACAATAAGACATTAAATTCCATTTTTTAAAATTTGATTTCGTAAATAGCTATAAAATATATCACTACATGTGACTATTTCAAATACACATCATTATTGAATACACAAACGTAATCAACACCTTAGTGACGTAACACCTACTTCATGACTACCGCCTGATTATAAACCTTTTTAAAGCGCGATTTTCATATTTTCTAAAGATACTCAAAAGCCTAATTATTTCTATGTCTTTTGCTCAATAGGTTGTCAACTCACTATTATACGATCATAGACAATATTTCCCAGTCTTATAAATCTTTCAAACAGGAATCATAACATAATTACCTCCCTGGTTTTTCTATCTCACCGCCATGCAATCTTCAAACGTTTGAATTTGAAGTTGAAAATAATGTTTTTGCCAATTTCTCAACTGGCAATAGTGAATTATAGGATTAATGGGATTATTCTTTAATAAGTCAGGACTGTTTATAGATACCATCTATTTTAAGGCTTTGTTTTAATACATTTTAAAACTATAACTTAAAAATATGAAATTGTAGCTTTAACAGAATCTAAAATAACCCTTTGTGTATGACAGGTATTGTCATTAGTAAAAGTCATATGTTGATAAGTGAACGATATCAATTTTACAGTTAATATTATATTCACATGGTGAGATTAAAATATTGATAAAATCAGAAAAATAAAATGAATCATCTAGATGTGACTATGATAACTGTTATTAATAGATTACCAGCATGTGAAAATCTAATCCTATCTGTTTATGACAGGAAGTGATCAAGATGGCGGGGAAGTGATCAAGATGGCGGGGATTACGTGTAACTTAGTTATCTGAGACAAACATCGGCTAAGATGTAGGTGATAATGCATTATAAGATGTAATATATATATAAATGAAATTAAAGATGACAAAATAAAATTACATTTTTATGCTAACGTTTTCATCGCGATATATTACCAAAGAGTAGCTTTATATATATATTAAAGTTGCAACTTCATATTTTTAAGTTATATTTTTAAAATGTATTAAAATAAAGCCCTAAAATAGATTGCCTCTATAAACAGTCCTACCTTGTTAAAGAAAAATCCTATTAATCCTATAATTCACTATTGCCAGTTGAGAAATTGGCAAAAAATATCATCTTCAACGTCAAATTCAAACGTTTGAAGATAAAAGATAACCTTTCCACGGGGGGGGGGGGGGGACAAGGGAGGTAATTGTGTTATTATTTCCTATGACAATGATTATTATGCCTGGGAAATAATGCCCATGATCGTATAATAGTGAGTTGACAACCTTTTGAGCAAAAGACATATAGATAATTATGTTTTGACTTTCTTAGAAAATATGAAATTACCGCTTTAAAGTAGATAAAGTACAAGTACTCCTTTGGCCTATATATAGGGCCTGTATTTTCAACACTGTTGGTTGACAGATAATGAAACATGCACCCAAAACAGCCCAATATGATTTAAACTCACATATTCTATTTCGTTTTGTTTTCTAGTTCAAAATTTTGTTTCACTTGTCTTTACTACACTAGGATCTGGAAGAGTTGTTATCATTGACGTATTCTAAATTATGTAAGGGATTAGCCAATGAAACGGTCTGTTACGGCGTGGTGTTGGCCTTTTGGTGCAAGGGACTGTGGGTAAACCACTAAAACGTCAACGCTGATTAATCAATGTCTGGCGTCACAGGTCAAAAGCCTCTCGTTTGACCCCCGACGTGAACTCAGTATGCTGCAGTTCGTTTACAATTCTAAGCAAAGCTTGCTGTAAAGTGCATGATTCTGTACTGTAGTAATATCGGACTTCCTTTGTGACCGTAAATACAACTACAGCTTAGTTTGTTTCTAAAATTTTGGCAACGGTATGGTTCTACCAAAATATAACTGCTTTTTGCATATGAATACATCACTATTTGAGTCTAATCAATTTAAGAACCAATCTGGTCGCAAGGACCATAGTATTACATTACGTTTTACCACTTGGCACAAACCACTAAGACATTAAACCCCATTTGCTTTGATTTTATTTCAGGTCATCTCGGGATTACTTTTTGTTTATACAATGACGTCGCCGTCTGAAGCCTGGTTGTGCACGTGAAGACATTGTTAGGACCTAATGTGTGTTAGAATCAACTCATGCGCATGTCAGTTTTATGTTGGATCGGGGGGGGGGGGGGTGTATAATTTAATTATGCATTTATAACAAAATATTTATATTGCACTGAGCACGGTGTATGATTCTATTTCAAGCACAGACCACCATAGATTTTCTTATTGACTTTAATGTGAAATTTGCCCGCTTTGCCCAACTCCTAATTTTCCATCTCCTAAATCATCGTTGGGTTCAACGCTTTCTACCATGGTGTGACATTGAGTAAAGAAAAAAAATTAAACTAATTCGATAATTCAAACTTCTATTAAATCTTCATTGGTATTTTTTTTGAAGATGTTACGATACGAACAAGACCGGGCAATTATAACAAACTAACATAACGCAATTATTTAAAATTCCTGTAAAATACAAGCGGTGAGTAAAATAGGAAGCTATTCTCAAACAATTAATTGCAACCACGTAGATTTATTAAAAGTAAATCAAAACATAATATAGCCATTTAAAGTAGCTAAGTCTCTAACGCAACATCATTCAAAATCTTCAACTTTGAAAACATAAATTGTTTGTCAAATTAAATCAACATTGATGTTGTGATCTTACGGGAAAAGATTGGTTGTTAATATCCAATATTTAAGACAAAATAAACAGTTTACCATTGGTACACGAATCGTGTACCATAATGTGTGTCAGCCCCAGTTCTGGCAAGAGACTCAAGGGACGAGGCTAGACACATTACACCAAATCAAAAGGCGTGTGTAGACTGGAATAACAAAACCTACTTTTAAGAATAATAAAAGTAATTGTCACTTACCCCCTCCATTTTTATAACACAGATACGGAAACCTCCAAACATTGGCCAAATCCACGGCGAAACCTATCACAGAAAGAAGAAAATCTACTTTTTTACTCCAAGTTTCCCGGTTTTCATCTTCGCCCTCTTCTTCACTTCTATATCCGGGTTTCGTCATGTACGAATTCTCCGTGGGAAATGTTTCCATACTTTTATCTACAAGAAACAAACAAACAACATTTAGGTTGAAAAATATGAAAAGATTCGTAACGATTCTTGTTTACGCTTCACGTTTTAGAAACATATTACGTGCAGGAGGGCCGCACCAACAAACGCTTTAAACAATCCTTCGGACAACGGGATACACAAACAATACCGGCACCGTGTGCATCACTGAATAGTAAGCGTTACATTCAGCAAGATATATCGTCACATGACTAGCATTCCAGTATTCAATAAGTCCATTAATTATTATATTTCAAGAAATTCATCCGGTACATTAATCCACAGTTTCTCAGCTAATCTCAAACTGATCCCATGCAGTATCCATGAAGGCGTGGAAAATATTCTGAAACAAAATATTAATTTACACAAAACAACTAAATACTAGTCCAAAAGTGTACTTTTCCCCAAAATCCGTTCCTGATTGACGATCAGCCTACTGTTAACGACTTGCCAAAGCGCCAGAAGAAATAACAAGCAATTGTTGGTCGTCTGTACCCGAATACTGAAACGTTACCGAAAAGAACCAACATAACAATTAACGCTCAATGTACATGGAAACTAACAGTAAAGTTATTAGAACAAATAATTATAAGTCACCTCTGGGAACAAAGAAGCGTTTCATGTTGCAATCTGCTGATGAAGCCACAGGACAACAGTACGTCTTCTCACTGATGGGACAAGCTAGGTAATGATAATCACAATTTTCTGACGTGGATTCAGAACAGAAAAACGGCGGGAAAAAAAGGCCGATCACAGTACCGGATATGACTTGAATGAGAGAATAGAAACTGTTCTAAAAATGCTCCAAAGATATAATTTGTCGGTTGTTTCCAATTCGTTAATCTATCGTCATTTACCACAAGATAAGATAATCGACCTCGCCCCCTCTTGGTTCTTTATTACTGTTTAACTGTCGGATTTTTATTTGAACTTTAAAGGCTAACTCTGTTGATGGATTCCAATTTAATGATTGTGATACGCAGGATTGCATCTATTATGGAGTGTAATTGTTTTCTTTGTATCTGTTATACGGCAGTAGCAACGTTCCATTGGATGCTTGTACCATTTCATTAGCATACGGTACATGAGATGCGCCATAGAATTATTGTCGCGCCACATTAGTAAATAATTGAAGTTATTATGAATTACTTTTTATTTATGTCGTCCTCCGTTTCTTAATTGATATAAGTTATTTTCAAAGATGCCAATAATCAAAAATGCTAAATAAATTGTTTTTTTGTTTGAGTATTGACTGAATTACGTTAGAATCTTACTATAATAATACAATATTTCTAGATTCGATAATAGTTTATTCGCATTGGTTTTAAAACCCTGTTCAGATTTAATGATATTTAATTTTAAAATGTGTTGGATATTTGCTTTATTCGTGTAACAGTTTCCTTATACTCAATAATTGTCCCGTTATTATCTATTTAAATTTGTATTTATTTATTCACATTGTGTTCACCAAATGAATTAAACTTGGGAGCAAAGGTGACTAAGTGAGTCAGACGCTCTCGCGCTAGCCTGCAGGTCGGGGGTTCAATTTGTGGATTGGCCGAGAAAATTCATCGGGATTTTTCGTCAATGGTTCCCCCGTTGACAGTGGTGCAGGACGGAAGGCTTGCCAAGGACAGCTGTCTAGTCATTTGGATAGGACAAACAAAACGAGTATTCGTTTATGGATTGGCATGCACTTAAATATCCATTGGCAGTTGTAATTCGATATAAGAGTCGACCATAGTGTCGCTGTCCGGGCAGAATTTCCGTCATAGCACACTGTATGGCATATGTCCGCCCTCTTATCCCAGTCGGAATAGAGCAGTGGGACGTCAAACCCCATTTCATTCCATTTTGGAACTAAACTTGTATGTGGACCTTGACGTCAATATGGACAGTGGCTAATATATTGGTGATAATAATTAAGAGGCCGTAATGGACCGGTCATTTAGACTCAATATAAAGAACATTAAGAGAAGTTGATAAGAAATCTATATAGTAAAACAACACGGTTATTGACAGGTCCATCGATCATTGAAACCTATTTCAGTCTGTCTTCATCTCTTATATTGTTTCTATTACAATACATTCGGTTAGCAGCTTATATTGTCCTTTTAACACATACACCCAGCACGCAACGCGACATCACGTTATAATCAAAGGAATAAAGAGAGAGAAATGGGGTTTATCGTCCACTCAACACAGACTAGGTCATTTCGGGACTAACATATGGTTCAATTTCATTTCAGTTATTCGTTTGCACGTAGGTATTTATAGCAACGAGAGGAAACAGGAGGACCCGGGGAAACCCCACGAGGTTAGACAGGCGACCCTACCCCGTCCTTGCCAGGTGATTAAATAGCAGACCGTATGATATAGCACACAGGTGCGGCCATTCACCCCCCCCCCCCCCGTATATAAAATATGAACTTTATTCCAACTTTGTGACAAGAGACCACTGATTAGCATTGAACACCGTGATTTAAATAACCCTACAAATGACAGACGAATACCTTTTTATATGCAAAAAAAAAATACAATAAATAAATAAAACGTTTTTGTCTTCTTTATTCTTGATTCGTCTACCAGAGATCAATATATTTAGCGAAACGAATAAATCCAACTTCATTTCGTTCCGTGTTTTTTTTTTCGTGTTTTGTCTACACATCACAACGCGCTCATAGCTATATTATCAAGTACTTTGTATTATAATACAATTTCGTTCGCCTTTTAACAGATAAGTTTGTTTTATTGTTTTTAAAAATTAAACGATATTTTACTTCCGCTAGATCAGAATTTGGGGTTTATACAAAAGTATGCGATGGATCAAAACATCTATATCGGTTCCGGAAATTGTTAATCAACGTGGATTTGTTTGTCTTTGATAATTAAAGATACGCTATGCAAAATTTGTATAAAGAGCTGGCCGTTCGTGCCGTACTATAATACATAGTTCAAAAATAGATAATCTAAAATGAATGTATTGAAATTTCATTCATCACTTTATTCTGAGCTGCAATAGGAGATGGAGAGAGAAAATGGGGTTTAACGTCCACTCGACACAAACTAGTTCATGATCAATTTTATTTCAATAATACGCTTTCGCGTACGGGTCTTTGGCAGAGGGGTACGAGCGGACCCGGAGAAAACCTAAGAGGTTTGAAAGGTGACCATATTCCTTGTCACGTACAACAGAGCAGTCGAAGCCACTCCAGTAGACGTGTTGACCTTTCGGCCATCGCCCTCCCCCCCCCCCCTATATCTAGACTAGAACTTATGATACAGCGCACGTGCTAACCATTCGGTCATCAAACAGCCTTTCCTACTAGCTCCTATTTAATGCATCTTTAAAAATGTTTTGTAACAACATAAAAAAGATATTGTTTATACCCCCCTACCCGTCCCCCCCCACCAAAAAAAAAACAACTACCAAACAATAAACATTCTAATTGCTTTCAAAATATAAGGCCCCGTAAGTAAGTTGTTGGCCCCGTCTCCCTCCCACCGCCTTGCTAATCTTCTTTAGAAATCTACGACCTATATGTCTATCAAAAACCGAAATCTACGACTTATATGTCGATCAATTACCGACAAGATACAAGAGCGAGATGAGAGAATATTTATAGAAAATATTAATAGAGACTGAAACATATTGTATATTGTATTGTTAATTATTACATTTTAGACAAGTCATATCTGGTTTTGAACCTGGTGTTTTATGTTATATCGGTGCACGCTCTATATAACATGACATCATTCATAATAACAACAAACACGTGCACACTAATAATAGTACGCTACATTTGATTTATTCATGATACATTTTTTTAAAGGGCCAATCCCGATAACTTTTTGAGGAATAAAACTGCTTAATTTTGTGTTAAAATCCTTTAAAATCCATAGCCTAACGCCCACCTACTAACCCGATATTTGTGATACGCTTGTAAATAACTTAAACCTGACAGTCTTCATCTGGAAATGGAGACCGTTGTATTATACAGTATCTGGATAAAACCAGACTTTTTTTCTATAAAAATAATATGTAGGTGGAATTTACCTTTTGTTATCAAGTACAGTGCATGGGTCATTCACTGTATAGACCTCTCAAGAAACGTTAATCAATTATCAGGTCACCCAATGAAAAAATTGACCCGAAATCTTAAAAGGGTTACGTGTCCGGATAAGCAGTGTTGACGTACACGTCCAAACGACTCAATATTTTGAGCTGAAATTTTGAGACAAGGTAAATACACCATGCCACTATATTTTGGTCCATAAATTTCATAAATACTCGGACTTTAATTTTTGAGACTCTGTTCTTATCGGGATTGTCCCTTTAAACGAATTTCGTCGATTCCTAGTCAATCCACAAAACAAATAAAGAAATATAAAAAAACAGGATGTTATCGATGCATGAAGACAAGTAATATATATATATGATCTATTTTCTCATAGTGGTCTAGAGTGCCACGCTTCGGCCTCTAGCCGGCCGGTCACCTCTGGCTTGCGGCTGTGGTTTCGATTCCCCGGTTTTGTGTGAGAAAGAGTAGCATAGACTCTCCAACCTAGTGGGGTTTCTCCGGGACCCCCGGCTCCTCCCACTGCAAAAGGACCATACGCGCAAACGAATTATTGAAATAAAATTGCACCATATGTTAGTCCCGAAATGACCTAGTTTGTGTAGAGTGGACGTTAAAGCCCATCTCTCTCTCACCTCTCATCCCTTTCTCCCCCCCCCCCCCCGTTTCTCTCTCTCTCCCATGTCACACTACATGGCGTATGCCACTTTTCATTATTCCGGGAGGGCCTGGCAAGTACAACCTTCTAGGTTCCGTGTACATATTGGCGTGCATTAAAAGATCCCTTGGCAATTGCAATTCGATATTAGAGTAGGCCGTAACGCCGCTGTCCGGGCAAAATTTCCCTCATAACACACTATATGGCGTATGCCCGTCTTCCATTAGCCCAGGTTAGGTACAGAAGAGTAGGACGTTAAACCCCATTTCATTTCATTTCATTATCCCGGTAGAACGTTATGCATCATTTCATTTCATTCAATTCTTGGTTCTGCACTGTTAATATTCTCTGATTAGAGCCAGTTTTTTTTAACAATTTAGTTCAATCGTATTTCACGGCACGAATAATAATAATAATAAATAGGTAAGCGAATAATATTTATTTTATCAGATAGGATATTATTGTCATTACAGTTCTTTCATCTAGGATTTTCACAAATTGATTTTATCTGTAAAAACAGGAAAGTCCTCATCTTTGTTTTTGATATTCTAAACGCCCAACAATAATATTAATTCTCGATACGAGAACGGGTTGAGTGGCGTTCTCCCATCTTGTCTATTCCCGTTCAGTTCTGGCTTCAATTACTTTTATGTTTTAACGAACGTATGCGCTTTAGCTCATAAGGTCTGAAATGAAATGACATGGGGTTTAACGTCCAACTGTTCTGCTCCTAACCCGGGCTAACGGAAGGCGGGCATACGCCATACAGTGTGCTATGAGGGAAATTGTGCCCGGGCAGCGGCGCTACGGCCTACTCTTATATCGAATTCCAACTGTCAAGGGATCTTTTACGTGCACTCCAATGTGTACACAGGACCTCGTTTTTCGTCCCAACCGAACGACTAGACAACTGTCATTGTCAGGCCCTCCGTTCTACATCACTGACAAGGAGAAACCACGCAGGAAAATCGAGATGAACTTTCTCGGTCAATGCAGGGATCGAACACCCGATCTCCAGGAGAGGTTCGTCATTGAGTTTATTCCCGTTCATTTTTGGCGTCAATCCATCGAATTGCTTTTATGTTCTAACGAATCCGTGCACTTTGGATCATTAGGTTTGTTCCTAGGGACTGGGTGGTCGAATGATCTTTCACGTACGCTTTAAATCATATGGTTTGCCAACGAGTCAAGTGATTTCAAGTCCACACTGATACGTGACAAGGAGTAGGGGCAACTATCCAATATCGCGGCTTTTTTCTGTATTATCTGTTTTCTCATTCACTGCTAAAGACCCCTACGCACAAGCGAATTATTGAAATAAAATTGAACCATATGTTAGTCCCAAAAAGGCCTAGTTTATTAAACCCCATTTCTCTCTGGCTCTAACGAGCTCTGCGGCGCATTAACAAGAAATCGTTCATTGAAATGGCTAATGGACATAATATCTACCCGTGCACCGCATCCCCGTGCGCTCCCCATAAATCGAAACAAGTTCATTGAAGCAGTTTTATTTTCTTTCGACGACATGAATACTAAACATGCCCGTTCCAATTGACACTGTCTCTACCAAAGAATAATAAAACGGTAGTTTCTCTTTGACAAGAAACATAGCAAGCGAGAGTCGATCGTTTGACTTGTCTTTACGTAAAGTTGTTTAGATTTTCGATGACTGGTGAACATGATATATCAATCAACGGCAAACGGAATCAATAAATCTATTGAAAGCTGCATTATCTACTTTCATTTTGTAGTATTTTACTTCTAGAAAACCCCACACGAGACAGAACGGTAGGGAGTAACTTCTCGAATCAGTTTGTGGAATCTGGAAGCGCCCCAGGGGGTATATGCATTATTGTCGATACAATTGAGTTTTTGTATGGGTTGTTGAGAAAAGAAATGGCGGCCACTTGAACGATTAACAATGATTTATTGCGCTGATTGAGTGATATTTAATTAACAGCAGTCTACCGCGCAATAGACTAAATGGAATAAAATGGGGTGCAACGTGTTACTTGGCTGCGATATCACCTCGGTTGAAGCGGACGTTAAATAAAGCTATTTCACACACACACTTACTTGGCTAACAAAGACGTACTGTAGCCTACTTATATTTCGAGATCAATGGGTCGTTTACGTGCAAGCCAATGTGTACACGCGACCTCGGTTATTCTTCTCATCCGAACGACAAAAACATGGTCCTTGACAGGCCTTATAACCTACATCACTGATACGGGGAAACTGAGCCGGAAAATTCCGGGGAATTTTCTTGGCAAACAACGGGAGCGAACCCGAGAACTACTGGCTAGCGGACCAGCGTCCTACACACTGATTCAATGGGGCTTCCACAATAGACTAGCCATTCACAGCCTTAACTCAACGGTGTTTAATAGATTAAATGGAACTGCTTTCCTAATTTTACCGATGTAAAATGCATGTTATCATTCTCAGGAATAAGCGAGAGAGGGTCGGAAATGGGGTTTATCACCCAAAAACATTCGACAGTGGATATCGCTTGTGGGATAAATTACATAAGCTACTGCAGGAGGTATCGCTTTACATGAATTTGATTGGTCAATTAAAAAGGAACCACTTTCCTTTATTTTAAAGAAATCACTTATATTTTAAATAAAAAGTAACTTCTTTCTTTAATGTTCAGTAAAATTGAAATTCGAAACCACGCAGGTTGACTCAATGACATGCTTTATGATACAGCGCGCACGTGATAACTATTTGGCCATCTACCCTCAGGAATAAGCACCCCGTGTAGTGTGGGGAATATCATCAAGAGTAAAGCCAGGCTGACACTTGCACGACTTTTGGCCACGATTTTGTCGTGCCCATCAGTGTCCACATTGACACGAACTGGCACGACGAGTTAACACATAGTTTGCGCATTGTTTACGCACTTCCCGCATTGGCACGACGAGTTTGCGCAAATCGAGTGGTGCCAATGCGTGCCACGATATCGTGCAAGTGTCAGCCTTGCTTAAGCACTCATTGTCTCGTGCTCGACTGTGGAGTACACGACAAAAGTAACCACGCCATGTCTCGTGTACGACTATGGAGGGTATCTACAAGAGAACGTACTACACTTTAGAAGTCAGAAGACGTGTTAAATCAAGAGAAGGGTACTTGATGAACGAGTCCGACTGTCTGGGATATCTACAAGATATCTACATAGTACACTTTAGAAGTGCACGTGTTATATCTAGTTACGGATACTTGATGAACGACCCCCCCTTCATACTATACACGGCCATGTCATGTTGTAGAATTCTTACTTTACATTTCTTACAATTTTCAAGAGTTGGGTCATGTTTTTATCGTCTGGTTCAATCACTTCCGGTATCCACTTATATTATGGGAAAATCTTGTTAAATTTTCCATCAATCGGTTGTCTTCTAAATGGACCCAATTTTTGGTTGTCAAGATGTGTATGTATAATACTATCGATTGATTGATAGAATTTATCAGAAACTTTTCTTTTAGGGTTTACATCTACGTTATTGTTGTCATCACGGACAAATGTAACACCATGGGCCTTTTTGTCTGACGTGGAGAGCGCGTGTTGTAGGTCCGGTCGCCACATCCTACGTATGACCCATGCATCTTGTTTTTGCTACATATTACCGTTAGCCTTGTGATCGTCTAGGATTTATCTCTGATCGTCTTTTCTTCTCCTTCACGTTGTGTTTACTTCTTACTGGTTTCTTAAGACGTTTGTCTTCTTCAGTTATAACAAAGCAATAGTTCGTTTTTACCTTTTATGTAGCATAAGTATACATACAAGCATATTACAATTACAGTCAATGCTACCTAAACTCTTCTCAACCTAGACACCTCGCGGTGTCTAGGACTCTTAGATGGTAACCCTCTGGAATCTAATCGAAGTCTGATTTAAAGACATACTATAGCTTCCTTTATAGCCGCAATGGTATCACGCAGACCCATGCGTGTTCATGACCATGAACCTGTGCAATCGACGTAATGATTGGTTAAATTAAGCCAAATGATGCAATAGGAATATTCCGACCCACATGGATTTTGTTGAAAGATATCACCAGTATGTTATGGTTCTATAAACCTTTCTCATATACCAATATGTCAATCAAATGTTAGTTGATATCAGTACACACCTGCATATATGTGAATATGTTTAGAAACATCAAACTATATCTTATCTCCCCATTCCTTGTCTATTATCTTTAAAAACAATGCCACCACGACTCTATTGCTACATTACTTCCCCCTTTAAGAATATATATAGAATATAGATATTCTAACTAATTATGCACGCATCAGGAAAATATAAATGATTACTATACTATAAAACAGAGCTGTGAAAGAAAAACACAAATAATCAAAAATCGCATGCAAAAACTATCTCAAAGTCCTATGAAAATTCACTAAGCCGAAACCTAAATTCAAAAAACACAAATTGTTTTTTTTAAATCTTCAAGTGTCCTAATTTCAAAACACTATAGCACATCACTTCAAATTTTTAAAGTTCAGTTTCACTTTAAATTCTGTCTCAGGAAATCTCAATTTGGTAAACTGGTAAACCATTTTTTCTTGCCTCTGTAGTTGTCCTTTCCAGCTACCATAGTGTCAAGTTGAAAACTTTCTTTTTTTTGCTTCTAAGATTGGCTTGTACAATCTTATTCGTCAATCAAACATGTCATTGCCATCAGACCAAGAACTAACTATTCCTAATTCTTTTTTAAAACTTTAGTTTAATTATTAACCTAACATTATTATTAATATATTATTTCGAACACTTATTAGCAAACCCTACTCTTAATAACAATTAAACTTTATTTAACTATTAATAAACTTCGAAGTGTCTCTTTAATTATAAATCTTCAAACTAACTTTGACCTCTTGACCTGAACTCGAAAAGTGACAAGTTTATAATTTTATAATTGCGTTTTCATTTTAGAATTCAGCCATGATAATTTTATAATTCACTCATCAGTAATGTGACCTTTTTTGACCTAATCATTTACAATTTTAAACATTCCTATTAGACTGATACCGACACAAGCTGAGCTCAAACTTATGACAATACCAGTATTACATTATCGAGAATGTCAATCAAATGTGGCCCGTATATGAACGACATCCCATTTTATTTAATTTATCTTGAACTATGCCCCCAGTGAATGACTGCAGTTTCATCCACTGGAACATTTGTCCATATGTTATAAACATGACATTCCTCGCTTTTAACTACACATATAATACGATATCCAATATATATTATATTCTATATACATTAACACAGGTGCTGGAACCTAGTGCGTGTAGTAATTCGACCTAATGTCAAATTACACATTCTAATCAGCGCTTATTATGTCGACAGCGTATAACAGCAAAAATATATTAAACGTAGCCTATATATTACGTTTCTAAAGCAAAAATTTCATAAAAATATATACGGACATAATCTACCGCATATCCTCACCTTAAACTCCTATAAAACTCGTATGCGATAATCTCACAATTTAACGAGCCTATAATTTTAGTTTTTTTTTTTCCAGGAAAACTATACCCACATCCCTAGATTGTTAACCACATGGGATTTTAACATAACCTATAACTCTTTTTCAAAAGTTAAATTAGCGTAATCTTTGAAACCTTGGACTAGGGCGTCAAAATTACATTACTCTACTTATCGAACCACATACATGGACGACACAAAACACAAACAATAATAGCAATTCAACCTTTTAGTCAAAAGCTGAATTACCCACATTTAGCCGAACTCGACTAAAATCCGAATTCTTGAGACTTTGGACAAGGATCTCAAAAATTATATTATATACGAAACAACAAATAACACATATTAACGAATTACAGTAGAGAGCATGCATGGCCATCTTGAAAACTAGAGTTAAACACTCACAAACGTCATGCTTAGATCTGCCATCTTACCACTGCAATCCGGAGACAACATTAGTTCCTATTTTATTCCTATTCCGTTTCTTTATTTTTATTAATTCGTAGTTATATCAAAGAAAATTTTGTTTTGTTTTAAAACCTACTCCGTAGAGACTCTCTTTAACTTTAATTACTCGAATTTACTACAGGTCATGTTAACCCGATAACCAGTGATATTATATTGTTTACCAAACCTGTCCATCAAAACTTATGAATGAACATCCTTTATTCTCTAACAGTTAAATTTTTACAAATTAGTTTCTAATTAGATTTTTAAACTTAAATTAATATTATTTGGTCTTTTAACAAATTGAACACATTAGATTTACCTGGAAAAAAATGTACCTATCCAATTCTGCTAATAATTCGGCCAAAATTTTTCTCTGTTGATGGTTTGTACGGGTTTTCTTCTTCTAGATTTCTTCCTGGGTGCTGGATCTTTTGGTCGTGTGCACCAAATAAAATATGTTTTCTTCTTCCAAATGTTGCTGCTTGCCCGAAAGGTCGAAACTGTGTTACAGCACCAAATCAAATATGTATTCTTCTTCTTCTTCGAAAGTTGGTATTAACCCTAAAGGTCGAAACAGTCACGGCACCAAATGGAATATGTAACACCATGGGCCTTTTTGTCTGACGTGGAGAGCGCGTGTTGTAGGTCCGGTCGCCACATCCTACGTATGACCCATGCATCTTGTTTTTGCTACATATTACCGTTAGCCTTGTGATCGTCTAGGATTTATCTCTGATCGTCTTTTCTTCTCCTTCACGTTGTGTTTACTTCTTACTGGTTTCTTAAGACGTTTGTCTTCTTCAGTTATAACAAAGCAATAGTTCGTTTTTACCTTTTATGTAGCATAAGTATACATACAAGCATATTACAATTACAGTCAATGCTACCTAAACTCTTCTCAACCTAGACACCTCGCGGTGTCTAGGACTCTTAGATGGTAACCCTCTGGAATCTAATCGAAGTCTGATTTAAAGACATACTATAGCTTCCTTTATAGCCGCAATGGTATCACGCAGACCCATGCGTGTTCATGACCATGAACCTGTGCAATCGACGTAATGATTGGTTAAATTAAGCCAAATGATGCAATAGGAATATTCCGACCCACATGGATTTTGTTGAAAGATATCACCAGTATGTTATGGTTCTATAAACCTTTCTCATATACCAATATGTCAATCAAATGTTAGTTGATATCAGTACACACCTGCATATATGTGAATATGTTTAGAAACATCAAACTATATCTTATCTCCCCATTCCTTGTCTATTATCTTTAAAAACAATGCCACCACGACTCTATTGCTACACAAACATACGTACGTCATACAGTTTGCTATGGGGAAATTGTACTCGAGCTAATCCCTACTAATCGTGTTTCATTGCCCGATTGTCCAGAGAATTCAAATTGATGCCAGTGGTATTCATGGGAACTCAGGTTCGTTGGAACCGGAGGGTGGGGGAGTAATTAGATGGACCTAGTTCTCTCCTGTACTGGATCTTTCTGGGCCAACACCGTATATGGGAACTGTTAGTTATTGAGCACGCGCATTAGCAAGTCACCACACGTTTCCCTAGCAACCAAAACACAAACCACAATTCTCTATAATTCACCACTAAGCATTTGTGCAAGCGAATGGTCGAATCGGGTTCCTGTCTGACCAAGTTCCAGGTAAAGCACGACTGTGTAACCCATGGTTTACTGGCCTTGATGATTGTAAAGTACGTCAGTGTAAGCCTGGCTTTAGTCTGTATTTTGTGGTAACTTTTGTATATATGTGAGATAAGCCGGTGTATCTATTACATGTTGTACATGATAATACCTAGTATTTATTTACACGAGGTGTAAGTTTTAATCTTACTAACGTCAACAAACTTGACATGGTCTATCTGTTAATCCATCAATTATTAATCCTTCATTACAAACCTCCCAAATCTAAAACATATCACAGACCTTCTTTCATTCACGTCGAAATAAAATATAGAATCCCATTTGATGTGGTTTATTATTTCTATTAGTGATGAGGAAGCAATTAGATGTTGGAGAGAGAGAGAGAGCGTCCACTAGACACAAACTAGAGAGAGAGACTAATATATAGTTCAATTTTATTTCAGATGAATGGGGTTTAACGTACATCCACTCGACACGAACTAGATCATTTCGGAATTAACACATTTTATTTCAATAACTCAATTGTACGTAGGGGTCTTTGGCACTGGGATGAAAGGAAGACCCGGGAAAAACCCACCAGACTGGACAAACGATCCTACTCCTTGTCATGTACATCCAGGGAATCGAAACTAAGCCAGTTGACTCATTGACAGACCTTATGATACAGCGCTACGAGCTGACCATTCGGCCATCCAAACCCTAAAATGTTGTATTATAAACAGATTATTGTCAGCTTCAAACAAATTTAAGGGATGGATGCTGAAATGAACTCCGCCCGTTCTTCGTTCCGGTTTAGTTTCCGGAGATTATATACCATTGATATCAACCCAGATGACCATCTACCATTGGTACCAACCCAGGTGATTATATACCATTGATATCAACCCATGTAATTACATACCATTGATATCAACCCAGGTGATTATATACCACTGATATCAACCCAGATGATTATATGCCATTAATATCAACCCAGGTTTTTATATACCATTGATACCAACCCAGGTGATATGATAAAGTTGGTATTTTGATTTCTTAATTAAATGTTAAATAATAGATTTGAGTACATTTTGTTTTTGTTAATTAAATGTTCAACAATTAATTAAATATACGTTCTATGTTTTATAATTTCTGGTGGTAGACGATGGATTAAAACCACAATAGACGGGTGACTGCTATACACAGTTGGTTGCTATATACAGGTGACTGCTATATACAGGTGGACAATTGAACAGGTTTTACTGTACTTACCATTTAAGGGTATAACTGTGTTGACCTCCATCTGCTCGCCGGGTTCATCATTCACGAGACTACCCATGATGCTTCACACCTGAACAGAATATAAACAAAGTTAAATTAGGCTAAAACTGATGACCGTCATTCACGAGACTGGACCTACATATCGTAAACGTTTAATTCACGTTCAAAAAGGTTCAATTTCGTTCTGAATACTATGTAGTTAGACTGTATTGAGGATGGTTGTATCTCATAAGGTCGGTCATTGAGTAAACTAGCGTGGTTTTAATTTTCTGGTTGTACGGGACAAGGAGTGGCGTCGCCTGTCCAACCTCGTGGGTTTTCTCCGAGTACTCCGGTTTCTGCACACTGCTAAAGACCCGTACGCGAAATCAAATTATTTGTTAGTCCCGAAATGACCGAGTTTGTGTCGAGTGGACGTACCCCTCCCCCCTACTCTCTCTCTCTCTCTCCCTGCCTCTCTGTTTCCAGGTCCTATAATTCAATGTTTTATGTGTAAATATTATAGAATAAACAGTGGTGATGGGGTGGGTGGGGGTAGATACTTCAGCTTCTGAGAATTGCGTTTTTCAGTATGTCATCTATGATACTAGGTTAATATGCTCGATGCAGAGTGTGCTGTATCCCTATAAACAAAATGGGGGTTAACCTCCAATCAACACCATTGTAACATCAGTGTGCATGGCTGGGGTCGTCTGACAATTGACGTCATAAATTAAAACTCCAATAACTCTTACGATAGAAAATGGCGATAATGTAGATAGAATAATAAAACGTTGAAAAGACTAACATTAAGAAATTAGGGGCAAAATATTGTCAGCTACTTGTAAGCCATGCCAAACTTGTTATATTGAAGAAATGGTAGTATAGAAATTCCCTTTAAAAAACGCATTGTGTTCCGTCCTTAGCATTTTGGAAAGAAACACTAAACAGTTCCTTATCTTCACACTTCGTTACATTAAAGGTACATTATGGGAGATTAGATAACGAGTTGGCAGCTCTCAGTATAATAGTTTAAAACTAGATAATGTAAAGGAAATTTGCTGAATATTTCAGTCAAATTGATCCACTGTGAGCCGATATTTAAATGCTTGAAAATTCCACCTAGCCTCGGTCATCATTAAAGTCAGTAAATTAAACAGCATAGTCTCGATTATCCATTTTTTGATTTAATTATCATTGAGCGTTTTAATTATCGAAGGCTAGCGATGACACCGAGAGTTGATTATGGTCTGGATACGTTAGTTAATGTCCAATTTTAATAACTTAGATAAAATTCCACAACTAAATAAAGACCTGCAATAGGCAGATTTAGTTCTCGCATAATGTATATTTAAATGGAGTAAACTCTTGTACGTTGCTATATGAAGGGTATTTTTTAATTTTAAAGCCAAATTTGTCCGTTGTGTCGAAAATGCCGATATTTAGTTTGCGGTTGTTTACATTTATATCCAAGCCTAGTCTTTTCCTCAATCAACTTCTGAGAAGAAAATGTTGTTTTTTTCATAATAAAAAAAATCCGTATATCCAACTCAAGAACAGATGAAGCTATTGTGCCAGAATGTTCAATATGTGGTACTAATTCAGGAGGATATATTTCATCTTTGTGTTTGTTGAAATTTCCGCTATCATTGATATTTGTGATGTCATCAATGTAACGAAATTTTTTTCTTTTATGTTCATGAAAGCAGAATTCATATCTATATAAAATGATATTAGCCATAAATAGAGCAGGACCAATTGCCATTAGCAACCCAATCGTTTGTTGTTCTTATACTATATGATCACCAAACTCTGATATAGCATTGCAAATAAGACAATATAGCAAAATATAGAAGTAGTAGTAGTAGTAGTAGTAGTATCAGTAGCAGCAGCAGCAGAAGTAGTAGCAGCAGTAGTAGTAGTAGTAGTAGTAGTAGTAGTAGTAGTAGCAGTAGCAGTAGTAGTAGTAATATTAGTAGCAGCAGTAGTTTAAGCAGAAGTTTAAGTAGTAGTAGTAGTAGTAGTAGTAGTAGTAGTAGCAGTAGTAGTAGTAGTAGTAGTAGTAATAGTAGTAGTAGCAGTAGCAGTAGCAGTAGCAGCAGTGGTAGTAGTAGCAGTAGTAATATTAGTAGCAGCAGTAGTTTAAGCAGAAGTTTAAGTAGTAGTAGTAGTAGTAGTAGTAGCAGTAGTAGTAGTGGTAGTAGTAGTAGTAGTAGTAGTAGTAGTTGTAGTAGTAGTAGTAGTAACAATAGTAGTAGTAGTAGCAGCAATAGCAGTAGTAGTAGTAGTAGTAACAATAGTAGTAGTAGTAGTAGCAGCAGTAGCAGTAGTAGTAGTAGTAGTAGTAGTAGTAGTAGTAGTAGTAGTAGTAGTAGTAGTAGTAGTAGTAGTAGTAGCAGCAGTAGCAGTAGTAGTAGTAGTAGTAGCAGTAGCAGTAGTAGCAGCAGTAGTAGTAGTAGTAGTAGTAGTAGTAGTAGTAGCAGCAGTAGTAGTAGTAGTAGTAGTAGTAGTAGTAGCAGTAGTAAGTAGTAGTAGTAACAATAATAGTAGTAGTATATCGATAAATATATGATAGGTCATATTGACCTGCATCACACGTGAACAGATATGTATATATACAAAGCGCGGGGTAAATAAGAGTAACTACATCACAAACTATAAAACTATTTCAAGGAAAAATCAGTCGAATCAAATACAGATGATTAATTTGATTATTTAAACAGACAACAATTTTAATAGCCACCATAGTTTCGTACACAACAATCAGATACGCTTCGTCTGACTGTCTGGACGTCCTAAGCTAAAGATCGTTCATTTATTGATGTAAAAATTGAGAGACATATTAGTTAAGTTTGTACAGTTAACGATAGTTTTAGGTGACAATCCTTCGACAAACTTAATAACTTTACAATTAAGTGTGAATCGCGAATCCATGCCAGAGCCATGGTTACAAGAAGCGAGCATGATTATAGAGAACTTATTAATTTGAACACGAAACGCCAAAAGAAGCATGGAGTATGGTTTAAATTTAATTCAAACATTCTCTTATAAATACGTGGTTTATTTGCTCATAGTTCGTTGTACCATTGATTATTGTGTAGACACTACTGGCTAGAGTTCGTGAATGACAATTATCGTTCAACGATAAAGATATGCATGGCGGGCACGTAGCCACGGGGTGATGGGGTGGGGGGCTTAGCCCCACCGAAAATCGAATTAGCCCCTCCACCCCCAATATTTCGCAAACAATAATGATTTCTTAGGAGTGTACTTTTCTGCCCCGAACTTGGCTAATGAAGATGGGCATATGCCATACAGTGTGCTATGAGGGGAATTTTACCCGGACAGCGGCACTTATATCGAATTCCAAATGTCAGGGGATCTTTACCGCACACGCCAATGTGTACACGGGCCCTCGGGTTTTCGTCCCATCCGCACGACCAGGCACATGTCCCTATCAGGCCCTCCATCCTGTATCACTGACAAGAGGGAACCGCGCCAGAATCAAATCTTGGTGAACAATCGTCATGGGATTTTGAAAGTAAACAGCACGGAGTATTAAAGATACATCATGTAAGATTCAGATAAAGAGCTGGTATATTCGAGACTTAGCCTCGCTTTCCCATTTGTAAATCAGATTTTTAAATGGCGAACCGTTCCAATCTAGTTAAAATCACCATGTTAGTCCAGAAATGACCTAGTTTGTGTTGAGTGGACGTTACCACCTTCTCCATTCTCTGTCCCTGTCTCTCTCTCCCTCCCCCCTCTCTCTCTCTCTCCCTCTTTCTCCTAGATCAAAACTAGTTTTGATCTTGACAAAGACGTGTCCTGTAGTCGTCCTCATCTTCAATAGACGTTTAAATAACCGTTTAAAAATATTATCATTTTAAATCGACCATTTTCTAACTTGAAGCCATTTAAATTCAACAATGTTTTCTATTAATTTCGTTGTGTCACCTTGGTGTGTCTTAAATAAATAAAGTCCTGAAATCTCCCTATCTCTGTTTGAACAAACTTAAATACATAATATTTTATTTTATCTTTACATATTAACCTGTGAATAATAATGCACACAGTCTAATATTTGAGATATATATACATGTATATGTGCAAGATTAGATCGTTTTGTCATCTTGGAGTCGCGGTGGATCAGTGAGGAAGACGTTCGCTCGCTACCACAAAATTCCGGTGTACGTCCAGACTAATCCTAGGGATTTTCCAGCGCGATTTCCCTTGGTTCAGGGTGGAGGGCCTAGAATGGACAGTCGTCTAGTCGGTCGGATGGGACGAAAAATCGCGTAAACACATTGACGTGCATGTAAAAGTTCGACACAAACAAGGCCATGTGGGGACTAACGTATTTAAAAATATAAAAATCAATTAACTTTAAATTAGTTTTTCCTTTTTTTGACCTTTCTTACTGTTTCATTCTTTGTTTCAATATACAAGGACGGGTATAAAGCCCCAGAAAAACTCTAACGGATTGTTTTGGTTTGGATTGTATCTATATGGGGGCACCAAAACCTTGTAAGTGCATCAATAGTTCTTCATCTGGTCCTACCTGACCAGTTTACCATACCAACAGAGCTTCGCAAGCCGACGAAATAAACAGTTTACCAAAGGTGTTTGGCGGCCATTTTCGACTTAATATGCCAACATCATTTTTAATGATATTGATGTGTTCTTTGCCCTCCCCTCACCAAAAAGAAACCTAGGAAACGACACCAAGATCAACAAATTAGAGTTGATAGTTACATAGTTATAATCATTTTAAGCATTTCGGTGGCATTGTTGACGCCATCTTGAAAAACATTTTTCTTTGGTAAACTTTTAGTATGTTATAAAGTAATATAAACCCTGCCAGAATCAATTGAGAAACCTTTTGTTGCAATATACTGGCCTGACTAATATGCCCTTGCATGGTTTGTTGCGCAGTGGTTAATCTCAATTGAGAAGAGTGTTTTGTTGAGTAGAGATAATTCTAACCCTAAGGTGGATTATTATACTGTTATTAGGGATAATCTACAAGGATTGTTAGTTGTTGTAAACAGGATTGTAGATTGATAATATCCCAAGAGAGAGAGAGAGGGAGAGAGAGAGAGAGGGAGAGAGAGAGAGCGTCCACTAGAAACAAACTAGAGAGAGAGACTAATATATAGTTCAGAGAGAGAGATCGGAACTAACATGTGGTTCAGTCTAATTTCAATAATTCGATTTAGGGATATTTAGAAGTGGAAGGAAACCGGCGGATAACCACGAAGTTGGAAAGGCGACCGTGCTCCTTGTCACGTACAACAGGGGAATCGAAATCACGCCAGTTGACTCAATGACAGACCTTATGATGCAACGCCCACGCGTTCACCATTCGGTCACTCAACTCCCCAAGTCTCTAAGCAGTGGTAGTTGTGAAACAATAGTGTAACTTATATGTATACGATAGGCCGTTATGAAACAGAAAACTGATCTAAATCACAGGCGATCAAATGCAGTAATTGATAGTTAATACACTACTATACCTGTACAGATGAAATCCACGTAATATTATTTGAGATATTATGACCTTTTATAAACACCCGATATGAAGTCGACATCTTGGAGTTTTATCACTGACGGTTCGAGACTATACTTTCTATCAACCAGTCTACTTCTACTGTGTTAGTCATTTGAAAAGGGGGAGCCACGGTGGATAAGTGAGTAAGATCTGCATTTGGAATTTGATTAGCGTGGCGTATTCCGGTTTCATATAGCCCAGTCGGAGCATAATAGTAGGACGTTAAACCCCATTTCATTTCTTTTTATTTCATTTCATAATATACTTCTTGTCGCGTGAGTCCACGTGACGCCTATTTGTCCTAATCAGCGGTGTAAATCTAGCTGGCCGGTGACCTCTGGCTTGCGGCTGTGGTTTCGAGCCCTGGGGTGAGCGTATGTGGCATTGAGATAGGGGCGCCTTCTCAACCTCCTGGGTTTCCTCCAGGCACTCCGGTTTCCTCCCACTGCTAAAGACCCCTACGCGCAAGCGAATTATTGAAATAAAATTAAACCATATGTTAGTCCCGAAATGACCTAGTTTGTGTTGAGTGGACGTTAAACTCTCTCTCTCTCTCTCTCTCTCTCTCTCTCTCTCTCTCTCACAATGTCGCTACCACATTCCTCTTGAAGTAGTACACGAATTGGCTGTTAGTTTCACTATGGCTAACATTAATTTATATTAATTAAAGCAGGGTTGTTATTTTGGGATTGGGTCGAGTAAAATATAATTTGTAAATTAGTCTGAATTATTAATGTCGATCATATGTCATGTTATCGTAACAAACCACCAACACGCTAGAAACACGTAGTCAACCACCAACACGCAAGAAACACGTTACCAACAAACTGTTTGTCGGCGATAATTGGCCCACTACACGGTTTGTTTAACAATGGTAATATTAATTAAAGATCGCACTCGAACCACGTAATGCTGATAACAACGGGGGGTTGGATGGCCGAATGGTTAGCACGTGCGCGCTGTATCATAGGTCTGCCATTGAATCAACTCACGTGGTTTCGATTCTCCGGCTGTACGCCGTGACAATCTCGTGGGTTTTCTCCGGGTCCTCCGATCAAGCGAATTAATTAAATAAAATTGAATCATGACCGAGTTCGTGTCGAGTAGACGTTAAAAATCATTATTTCTCTCTCTCCCTCCCTCCCTATCTCTCTCTCTCTCTCTCTCTCTCGCCCCCTCTCTCTCTGGGCCATTAATTTGTGTAGGAATCTAGTGCACGGGTAATCTAGTGCATGTGGGTAAACCTATAGAAACGTCAAAGCTGGTGGAGTAATCAGGGTCAAAGGCAGCGGGTACGATCCCTGACATGACCTTCCAGTACAACAGTACACAGATCTCCATGTAGTGTAGGTCATCGAAAGTAAAACAAACGAACTGTACATCTGTATTTTAATCAGATTGAAGGCCGGTCAAACAGACGAGAATGTGTACTGTGGCTCTCTCTATTACTGTCAGAGAGAGATGAGGTTTAACGTCCACTCGACACACGGTTTAATTCCATTTCAATAATTCGCTTGCGCGTGCTTGTCTAACAACAGAAGCATTCCGGAGATCCCGGGGAAAACTCGCGGAGTTGAACATTCGATCCTACTCCTTATCACATACAACCGAGGAATCAAAACCACGCCAGTTGACTCAAAAACAGTCTTCTTGATACAGCGCGCACCTGCTAACCACTCGGCCATTCACCGCACCCCCCCCCCCCCCGCTAATGAAATTAATGAAATGAATGACTGAGTAAAGAGTAAATCTATCAATGGCTATAAACAGTTTCTGATTACAGACCTTGATATGTTAGGTAATTGATAGATGTACAGATGTAAATAAGAGACTATAGTATAATAACCTACTCTGATAAACAATTTAAAATATACGCGGCTAGCAAAAAACGATAGTCGATAGACCTCGAGTCAACTCGGTTTGATCGCATCTTTCACGAGGAAATGCGCAGTTAGTCTCATTTGTCATGAAACCAAAATGATATTTTCATATTTCAAGGATGGGCCGTAAAAGGTTTGAGTGCACGTGGAAGATCCCCATTGACAGTTGGAGTTTGATAGCTCCCAGTCAGTGTAGAAAAGTAGAGTGGTAAATCCCGTTTTGCGGAGTCCACAATGGCTGCTTTATAAAAATGAATATTTTGGGGAATACTAATCCTAACCCTTTTTAAAAGATTCAACTTAATTGGATTCAATTTACCTTTTACTCCTCTTAAAGCCACAATAACACTCTTGTTGTAACTGAAAAATATGTCCCAATCTTCATTCTGGTCAACAAATCGTATTATTTTAGAATATTCCAATTAAATGATGATATAAATTTCATCTTAACACACCTATTTTAAAAAATTGGAAAAATTCAACCAATTGATTTGAAAAGTCTAACGTAAACCTTTTCAAATGTGACATGGATTTTAAAATGTTTTCGAACCCTCTAGACAAATAAAATAGGTTGTAATGGATAATTTACACAACAGGTAGGACATTTAAACATCTAGTACTTAGAATAAGGGTATTATTTATTTTCTGGAGCTACCAAGCCAGCAAGAATGTTATAGTCCCTTTAAAAGGGTAAGGGTTAGTATTCCCCAAATACCCAATTATATAAAGCGGCCATTGTGGACTCCGGAAATATCCGAATCTCCCCAACGGCCCATCTACTACTACCTGGTGCTTTAACGCCTGCTTAGACATAGGAGAGCCGACGCTTCTCCTCTTTTTTAAACATATGTAACCGGCCTATAATTAGCACCTCCTTAAGTAAAACAGAGGGGTGTTCATTGTCCAATCGACAGTGTCTAATTAAACAATCAAAACGCAAGATTCACCCTCAAGCATGTTACAATTTATTATTATAACAAACTGGATGGTCATCTATAAATACCATTTTCTCCTTCGGGAATAAATAGGTCCATGTTTATTGTACATTACCAAATATATTACAAACACCAGCTCTCATAAAACCACTTAACATAATTGACCCTTTAATTTGACAACAATCAAACACCCTCACTCGACAAATCCCCAACAATTACACCAATTTTCTACCTTCAATACAAATGAGTTTGCCTCAATTCCCGGGGGGATAACTCTAGTCCATTGTTCAAGCAATGTAACATGCAAACTAAACAAATTAAACGCAATTATCAATTACTTGTTAATACATTGGTCGTCAATGCATGACAATACAATAGCAGAATATTTTAAGCCGCTCGAGCATTGTAACCTGATTGAAGACAGGGCCACCCCCTAGCGAGGGTGCAGGGGGTACATTGCTCCCCCAGAAAATTAAGGCGCCCCTAGCAATCCCCCCCCCCCAAAAAAACACATTTTTGACAGACTTTTAATTATAAAATAATACACTTGATTAAGGTCAACATCAGTAACTAGGATATTATATTTAGCACCCCACCACTCTCCTGCCCCCCCCCCCCCCCCAAAAAAAAAAATCCTACATACGGCTGTGATTATATTTAGTAAATGATTTATCTTATCTGCTCCTATTTACAAAGAATCTCAAGAATGTCGGTTGCACAACTTTTGATGTCTAAGAATTTATTTCAGTGCGTCTAGATTTTAAAATAAATATAACATTTAGGTAAATCTAAGTTGAGTGAAAATGGGTTTGTATGGGGGTCTGCTTGTTGGGGATGCTGTGGGCTGGGGCGGGGTGGAGAAATTTTTTTTTTATGAGTTCATTAATGCATTGCACTTTCGTCCAAATAAAGCATTACAATTAAAACTGGGGTTATTGAGTGCATTATATAGCCACAGTGACCTGGCCTGTTCCATTTATTTCCCCGTCTTCATTCGACCAGGTTAGGTGCAGAAGAGTAGGACGTTTAACTTTATACCGGTATGTGAATCGGAATTTTCTTTTTAAAGGAGCAAAACGTATTTTTAGAATTAGTTTGACCCCACCTTTAAATCGATCAGTCAACCAGTAAGTGCCATTATAAACAGTTGTTACGTCCAGGACGTGGTAGAGAGAGCACAGGCCATTAAGAATTTGGCATCGCTTCGCTCGGCATATTGGAAATAAGCCCTATAAGATATGATTTCATTATTATGACTTTCGGCACTAATTTAAAGTTTGAATCCGGTTGTTATGAATCAGAATCGTGTTACGGGATTTTTTGAAGGATATTTTGTTTAAAAGACAAACCGTTCCTTAAAGATGCATTATGCAAAAGCTAAATTTGCCTGTGTTATTATTAATTAGACATTAATTAACTTATCTAGAGCATACTCAACTCTCGATGGCATCGCTAGCCTGCGATATTTATTGGATTTCGTTCCGATTTGCTGTTTTACTTCCATTCATAATAAAGTCAAGAAGAAAAATGGATAATCGAGACTATGATTTTATGGTATTGACTTTAGTAATGATGATCGGGGCTTGGCGAGAATTTCACTTGCTTAAATCTCCGTTCATAATGGATGAATATGATTGAAATGCTCAACAAATTCCCTTTAAATTATCTAGTTTTTAACTATTATAGTGGGAACTGCCAATTTCCTTTAGATTATCTGTTATTGTGGGAACTGTCAACTCTTTATCCTATATGCCATAATGTATCTTTTAATTGTACTATACTATAATTCGTCTCTATCCTTATTGTCGTAGAAAATTAGTTACAGAGAGAAAATATGAAATGCAACGTTTGCAAAATAATGTAATGTCGAATATAGTCTAACAGTAAAACGACTGCTTTTCGTCGGATAACAATACCTTATAAATTGAAAAAGACTTCCATACAAAAAATACGTGACAATAAATACAAATAATGTGCTGCAGAAGAAATACAATTGAATTCTACGGCGTGTTTTACAATTTTTTTAAACGTTCAGTACAAGAAAACTTAACATGGTCCATCATCAACAATTCTTTAAATTCTACATCATACAACTCTTCCGGACACCTGTTACCACCGTTTGTCGTGTATTTAGTACACAGTGAACAGTCCATTTGTCATATTACACTATTTTGCCTAAACCGTTTTTTAGGACTTCGAATTTTGTCTAATGGTTTGGATTGTTCGTATTTGGTTTTATTTTATTAAGCATACATTATGCAAGAGCTAAATCTTCCTGTTGCTGGTCGTTCTTTAGGTCTAAAATTTATAACTTATTAATTAGACATTTATCAACTTTCGATGCCAAAATTTGTGTCGGTTGCCATTGGATGTGAACGCACATTCGCTAACATCGTGGTTCATAGTGGACCAATCTGACTCACATTTTCAGCAAATTCCCTTTACATTATCCAGTTTGGGACTGTCAGCTCTTTATCTAATCCCCAATAATGAATCTTTAATGAAAGTTATACCAAACACTTCTTATATATAAACGTTAAGAACGCTTAAATAATCCTTAAATTCTAAAGTGTATAATTTATTTCCAGGGCCAGACACCTTGGACATTTAACATAAAATGTGTCTTACGCCTTTGGGTTTTTAGATCTAGATCTAGATTTCGGATTCTGAAATGTGTAAATTAATCCTACAGCGCATATGACACGTCAAAGGCAAAACATTCCTTGGATGTTTTAACGATCTTATAACAATATTTTAGGTCTAGTCGCCAAAATCCGTCATAGTTCCTTGGATTCTAAAGTGTATCAACACTCAAAGACAAAACATTCGTTGGGTTTTAAAGTGTACAAAAAGCCAATGACAAAACATTCCTTGGGTTGTAAAGTTTATGAAAGACATTTGATTAAACTCTGGGACCATCCATGCATGGGTTTTAAAGCGTATAAAATCATAGATTACACCCTGGAACCACCCATGCGGCAATAAATCCATAACGAATATATAAATCTGTAAAATCAATTGTTTACCAACTCCCAACAACATGGAATCGTTGTTCTTTTGTAAACCTAACAAGCACAACGACTTAATTAATAAATCCGATTTTTTTTTAAAGTGGGTTATTCGATGTTGGATGTTAAAACGACATGTCTATTTACGTTGCAATTACCGTTTCTTTGACGTATGTATACTATCAGCGAACATTGAAAATAATTTCCTAAAAATAGATCACATGATTAATAGTCAATAATTAATTCACTTAGGTTTTTGTCTGTCTATTTAGTTAGGATTACGAATTAATTAGAAATGTTTGACATTATTCTCAAAATATATTCCATATCTGAAAGCTAATACATTAACTCTTATATTTAATAAATCGAATTTAAGATATTATCCGTTCAATCGCAAGCCATATTTACTTGTCTTTAAAAGAAGAATTACATAATTTGAGTCATTGTCCATTTGCAATTAATGAATATTATTAAACTTGTAGTGTTTTAGTTATTGTACATTTATCCATTCAATGGCACACCTTTCTTACTTGTCTTTCCAAATAAAATTACATAATTTGAGATAATGTGAATTTAGTATTCGTATTTTAGTTATTGTCTATTTAATATAAATCCGGATTTACCTTTCCGAATAGCTTTTTTTAAGATATTGTCTGTTCTATATTTATCCGAAATAAACATTTTTTCCTGATAAATTTACGGAATTTTCGTAATTGTCCATTTTATATTAAACTCCATTTAACTGTCCGAATGAGATCACGTAATTTGTTTTAATAATTAACTTAGACTGTCTTCATTAGCCCGGTTGGTGCAAGAAAAATCGAACATGAAACTGAATTTTGATTCATTTATTAATAATTAGTTTAAAACTTACCTGTAATTTACAAATAAACCTCGCTTTAAAAACAGCGGCGCCTCTTTGATGTAAAAAACGTCCAGGTAAATTATTATCCAAATGATTCACTGATATCGATGGCTTCCATACTTGACTTAATTTCAAATTGTTTAACTAAAATACTGTTTCAGATCGGTTATATTTTTTTATATCAAATTTCACTCGGACGTGGCGAGTTATTGTCAAGTTCACGCGCCGCACAGGTAAGCGTAACAGTCACGTGACCCTTTTGAACGAATAACGCTATAGACAATAGTAAGTTAATTTAGCGCTATTCGTGAATTGAGTGGTTTTGGTTCGTCAATACGCTTGTTTAACGTACAATGTCCTCGGCGCTCATTAAACATTACCGTTCCATATCACAAATATTGACCAATGTGCATCAAGCTAATCTATCCGTGCGGATTGACAATTCGATCAGCAGCCAATACTCAAGAGATCTCGTCGAGTCTCGCCAAGTCAGACACTGAACGGCCGAATTTCAGCGCTCCACAAACTTAGTTCCCACAGCGTGGCTTTACAATGAAATAGTGGCGCGTTTAACTAATCTCTATTACAACAAAACGAAAGTAGAGCACCTCTCTAGTGACGTCTTATGCCATGCTATGATAACATATAAAGTAAAAGGAGTAAAGCCTGATAGTTCTATGTACTCGCGACTGGTGTTAGCTGCGTTTCGTTGGCGATTAATGCAAACACAATTCAATCAATAAGCAATAATGTTATATTTTTGCTCGTTTCGATGTATGTGAAGGTGAAAAGCCCGAGTCTATAGCCGTAACACGATTCTGCTCTTTACCAGAGTTGGACTAGACAATACAGATATATGCTTCAATTAGTTGAGGTGTGGCCTACCTAACAACTTGATTTTAAAGGTATCATGGCGGTCTGTACGTCGATTAGCCCAATAGTTTATGGATTAAAATAGGAATCGATAGAAATGATCAAATACGGTTTATACGGCGAGGCACACTTAGGGTGGGATAAGAAAGGTTTTCCCATTGGAATAATTTAGAGAAGGATACCTTTCTCCGAACAAATGTAAAGTATTCTCGGGATTGCTTGCCAATGTGCGGGGTCCGAGTTCTCAAAGCATTCCCAGACTTAAGTTAAGAATTTAATCAAAATTGTTTCCCTTATTGTAACTAAAATATAGAACTTCATATAACTTTTGTAACTTAAACATGCATTATGCAACAGCTAAATCTGCCTATTGCAGGCCTTTATTTAGGCCTTAAATGTTATCTAAATTATTAATTAGGCATAAGTTAACTTATGCAGACAATAATCTAATCTCGCAAACCTGCAACATTTACTGGATTAGGATCATATTTGCTGCTCAACTTTCATTCATGATTTAATCATAAACTGGATAATCAAAACTTACCGACTTTTGTAATGATGATCGGGGCTAGGCCGAAACTTCAATCGCTACATTATCGATTCAGAGTGGATCAATTGACTAAAATTTTCAGCGAATTGCATTTACAACATCTAGTGTTTAACTGTTATAGTGAGAACTGCCAGCTCTTTATCTAATCCCCAATAAGGAATCTTTAATAAAAGTTATATCAAACACTTCTTATATTTCAAGATCATTGAGAACGCTTAAATAACCCTTGAATTCTTAAGTGTATAACTTGAACGCTTGATATAAAATGTGCCATACGCTTTTGGATTTTACAGCGTATAAAAAATATCTTAGATCTAGACGTCGGATTGTGAAATGTGTATCTAATATCCCTAGGTATCTTCAAGAATGTTCCCCCGTGCTTATTTTAAGTTATCTGTAGTGTTATATAACCCCTTTATTATTTACGATCTGAGAATTGTCATCATCCCTTTAACTGAAGAGTTTAATAACAAGTTGATAGTAAAGATACGTGATCGCTATCTGGTGATAGACAACAACACATCCAACGTTTGATAATTCAAACTTTATTGTTCTACCTAACACTTTACTTTGTCGAAACTGGCTTAAGATTGCGACTTGTAAATGGCCTACAGCTAGACGAAAACGACTATAGAGGATAATTATACATAAATTAAACTTTTAAACCTATAATTTACCTGATAAGATCAATGGCAAGGTACTCGGGTAAAACTCTTTTTTTTTTGTTCTTTTGTTTGTTTTAATTTTGTTTATATAATGGTTTACCCTTGTCAGTGATGCAGAACGGAAGGCCTGACAAGGACAGCTGTCTTCGTTCGATTGGTACGAAAAACCGAGGTCCCGTGTACACATTGGTGTGTACGTAAACGATCCCTTGGCAGTTGGAATTCGATATAAGAGTAGGAAATAGTGCCGCTGCCCGGATAAAATACCCCTCATAGCACACTGTACGACATATGCCCGTCTTCATTTGCCCAGGCTACCTGCAGAAAAATAGGACGTTAAACCCCATTTCATTTCATACAAAGAGAAAGAAGATGTCTTGTCAGGATAAACTACAAGAGGAGACAGCGCGCGCGCGCGAGAGAGAGAGAGAGAGAGAGAGAGGGGGGTTTAACATCCTATATGTCTGTTCCACCCAGGTCTCAGGGCCCGACACGGAACGGTGTCGAGTCGTCCGGGTAAGGCAAACAACCCCTTGTAAAAATGGGCGTAAGAATCCGCGAGAGTTGGTATTATAAGAAGTATGCTGTACAAACGCCATTGTTTGTGAGGCCAATTCTACGTCATACATGGTACTGCGTATGGCGGAGAATTGGCCTCACAAATAGTGGCGTTTGTACAGCATACTTCTTGTGCGACCTGCACAACTGATGACGGGGAGAGGGGTTTAATATAGGGTATGCCTGTTCCGCAATCCCTAATCAGATACAAAATGAAACAAAATATTGCTTATGAAAAAAATAACGGAGAAACCACTCCGGAAAATCCGAGAAGCTTTCTCGTTCTTGTTTCCTCGTTCGGTATACGTACCTTTGTAATGTTTACTATACAAACAACCATGTCAACTGTCCGAAATTCTCAAACGAGAAGCGGACATTGTGTGGTCACGTCTTCATTTAGGGAAGGCGCACTGGATCTCTCTAGAATTCTAATTTCCTAGTACAAAGGCTAAATATATTTATTTCATATGAAGACTAGACATACACAAACACTATAACATGTTAGCTGCATGAAATCCCCAAATCGAGAAGCTGTCATTTTATACCTAAGAGTATCTTTTGAGATATCTAGGCAATTCTAATTCCAGTTTCTCAGGACAATTCATAAAAAACAAGTACCACCGTTCTATGGACCAGGCGCTGAGTATACCGTAATCGCACCCGTCTTGGAATTGTGACGTCGTATCAAAAATCCGTAAATCAATGCACAGTTGTCCAAAGAACCAGCAGACCACGTTTCATTTCGGTCGCATATAAAATGGCGGAAACTTGGTGTGGCCGTGTGGTTACCCCTAAAAACTATCCATCAAACAAGACGTGGACATTTTTTGCCCAAAAGAACATTTTGGGAGTGCACTCAAAAGAGCTCCAAGTAGGTGGAATTCAATTTCCCGGTACAGCTTTATAACCGTTAAATTAATTTCTTATTTTATATCTTAACCAGACAAGGACATATCATATTCTCTACAAAAACAATCATCGTTATGTAGGCGTCGTGACACGAAGGTTTGTTGAAATATCTTGAAGAGTTTATTTTCATCTGACTATATTCGTCTTTGTGAACTTTTCATTAGTGTGGCAAAGACTATGTCGGGGACAATCTTCGTTTCACATGAATTCAAAATAGAAATCAAACGAACGACAAAGTCTTCTGGGTACTGTTTCGTCAACATAGATTGTATTTCCATATTCACATCATGATCATCATAAAGGCCGGAATTCTCTCGGGATATAATTGCTCTAGATAAATTATATTTTTAATAATCTTTGCTAAAGAACGTTAGAATGTCGCGGAAATAAACTGAGTAAAACGAATCGTTCCTTTCATGGTTTAAAATCTCTGTGCATCAATTGCATTTTTCGTAAAAAATCAAATTAACCATTTTTATGTTTGAAGTGTCTTCAGTTGATGCTGAATGTCGACACAGTTCATATCAATCATGTATGCGAAATTAAATTGTTCAATTTTATTTCAATAATTCGCTTGCGCGTAGTGGTCTTTCAAATCAGGAGGAAACCACAAAGGACCCGTGGAGAAACTCCACAAGATTGGACAGTCGACTTTAATCTTTGTCGCGTACAAGCGAGGCATCTAAACCACGTCAGTTAAATTAATGGCAGACCGTATGATACAACGCGTACGCGTAAAATATCAATTTGCATATCTTTCAACTTTCACAATTTTATAGAGATTAACAGCGAAACGAAATGGGGTTCAATGTCCTACTGTTCTGTTCAGACTGGGCTATTGACTTGTGTCGTACCGACCTTAGTAGTGATGATTGAGGCTACGCGGAAATTTCAACCGCTTAGTTCTCGGCTCATAGTGGATCAAATTGACTGAAATTTTCAAGAAATTACCTTTAGTTTTTACCAATTATAGTGAGAACTGCCAACTCGTTATCTAAACTCCCATAATGTATCTTTAATGTTGATTTAAATTAACAAATAATGTGTGTTTTTAATAACGAAGATTTTGGATGATATTGAGTTGGAGACTTGGCTACTTTAAGTTGGCTTTTTGTGTCACCAGAGTTGATGTCGGGGATTGGTTCAAAGATAAGTTTTGTTTAGTTAAAGGCAGATCACACGACTTAACACATTGTTGTTAGTAATATAACTGTACTAAAATGGTGTCGAGACGCAATTTATTTATAAAAGAAAAACACCCTGTTTTCGTTTACTCACAAGCTGAACATTTCGAGTTACCTTAGATTAGCCATAACACATCAAAAACAGAGCGCAACCACACTTGGGATTTGTAAAATTCAGCATACGATAGTTCACACAAATTGTCGTCTGTTCCAATTTGTCATAAACTCCATTGATTGGTCAATGCTTTTTGAATTTCTGTCATGGCAACGAGAATTAAAGGATAATAAAGAATGGTTTGATAACAAGTTGAAACGGAAGTTACTTTGTCGTGTCTGGCCGGTTAACCTTTGGTAATTGTAAAGGTTTGTAAGATCAACACAGACATTCAACAACCCAGATCAATCTGTCTTAACGCATCGACGGATCCGTCGTTTACAGCAGTAGATTCGGCTTGACTTGGCCCACGTTCGACATACCCTCGCTGGTCATTAGTGTGTCGAACACTAAAGCCCTGTTTTCACACTAGTTGCATCGACGGATCCATCGTTTACAGCCGTAGATTCGGCTTGACATGGCCCGCGTTAGACATCAGTGTGCCGAACACTCAAGCCCTGCTTGCACACTATAGCTGCATCGACGGATATGTCGTTTACAGCTGTAGATTCGGGTTGTACATACGTTCTATCTGGTTATTAGTCGGTCGAAAACCAAAGCCTTACTTGCACACTAGTCGCATCGACGGACCAATCGTTTACCACCGTAGATTCGGCTTTACTTGGCCTACGTTAGACATATTATCTTCGCTGGTCATTAGTGTGCCGAACACTAAAGCCCTGCTTGCACACTAGTTGCATCCATCGCTTACAGCCGTAAATTCGGCTTGATTTGACCTATATTAGACATATCCTAGCTGGTCATTAGTGTTCCGAAAACTAAAGACCTGTTTCCACACCAGTAGAATAGACGGATACTATAACGTTGTCAGCAGTTAATTCGGGTTATAAGCGAGGCCGTCCGGGCAATCAGTGTGCCGAAAACTAAAGATTTGTTGCACTTCAGTTACCATCATATGGTCCTCGATACCATAGTCAAAATCGTTAACTGAGTGGTGAAAAAACCGTCTGGATTAAAATGATGTCTAACATGTGCGTGCTGCATCATAAGGTCTGTCATTGAGTCACTGACATGGCTTCGAATTCTCTCTTATAAACCACTTAGCCTCATGTTGTTATTGTACATGTAATTCAGGGGCGGATCCAGGATTTTCAGAAGGGCATGCTGCACTCCCTTGGTAATGCGAAGCCCGACCCATGATTTTTGAGTGTAAAAAATGCCCACATGGACTAATTTCATTCTGGTACTGTAAGTTACGATTTCCAACCTAAACTATTTTTGTTCTCCTTTCCCGCGAGAATATATGGAGCTAAAAATTGTTCGCCACCTCAAAAAAAGAGGGGACGTGCGCCGGGTGCGCCTCCTTCTGGATCCGCGCCTGTGTATTATCAAGACGTGAATTAACCCATTTAATTTTAAACAAAATGTCAGCACTAATGATCCAATACTTTTTGTTTAAATCATTAAATCACGTGACATCTTTTATTCTGCCCCCATATAAACTTGTACGTTTTGTATTGGGTCATTAAATCCATTGATTAATTCATTAAGAAACATTTTACTTTCCACTGCATTTGACGATAGCATGTAGAGTTTCACTGCAAACTGAAATAGATGGAAATAATGATATAACGCGTCTTATTTTGCCGCACTATCCGGAAGTGCCAAATTATCGCCGGATTTCAATGATTAAAGTTCCCTTGCCATCTACGTAAACGTGGACATGGGTGTACCTCGGATTTTCTTCCCATCCGAACAACTAGACCTTATTGTCATGCAGTACTGACAATCTTTGCTGCCAATCCAAACTTCTAAACACTCCGTCATTATTAGTACACATGCGTATACAAATCACTTAATTGTAGCTTCGCTATAAAACTTTAACTGCCAATAATAACCCCTGTATGTCATTTCTACTTCCGGTCATTTGATCTAAATGGCCATGCGTATGCAAATTACTTCATACCATCGCTACTAAAATTCAACTGCCAACAGTCCATGTATCTTATTTCTACATCCGGTCACTTGATCTGACGTTTAAAATAGCCAAGCCTATTTTATTGGATATTTATTTTTTTGTAGGGTGGTAATGTGATAGCAATGAAAATTTTACGGAAATGTGTGTGTGTGTGTGAGAGAGAGAGAGAGAGAGAGAGAGAGAGAGAGAGAGAGAGAAATGGGACTTAATGCCCACTCGACAAAAACTAGGTCATTTTGGTACCAACATATGCGTGTTGGTGTCTTTAGCAGTAACAGTGAGGTGAAACCCGGAGTGCCCGGAGAAACCCCAAGAGGTTGGACAGGCGACCCTACTCCTTGCCACGTACAACCGGGGATTCGAAACCACGCCAGTTGACTCAATGGCAAGTTGTATGATACAGCGCGCGTACGCTAACCATTCGGCGACCCCAACCCCCACAGCACCCCACACCCACACCCTTACGGAAATGTGGGAAAATCACTAGAAAATTCAAAGCTGGTTGATTGATTAATGTTTAACGTCATAGGGTCAAACGCCGCGGGTACGACCCCTGACGTGACCTTCCAGTACAACAGTACATAGAGGGGGAGATGAGGTTTAACGTTCACTTGACACAAACTGGGTCATTTCGGGAAAAACACCTGGTTCAATGTCATTTCAATAATTCGCTTGCGCGTAGGGGTCTTTAGCACTGAGCGGAAACCGAAGGTTGGACATGCGACCCTATCGCATTTTGGCTCTCAGTTGATTCAAATGATCTAATTGAACTGTTTTTCTATCATTACATTTTGCTTTATTCTAGTGTTGGATATTTTTATGCTAGCCTCTTTTAATTTCTCTGTGTCGCTCTGCTTGTGTATGCGACTATTGTAAGGCAATCTATAACGTATGAAGTGACTCTACTACTGACACTAGCTCGATAAAATCTCCGACTTCCGCTACCTCCTATACTGCCAATTAGGCAAATTAGCTAATGAAAGGTAGAGTAATTAACATACGATGAGTTGCTACTTGTCGACGATCGAACGCTTCTTAAGTTTCCTATTGATCGTAGTAATACAGCCTGTATATTAAAGGGGAATTTAACGTTTAATTATTTGACTTGGGTTCTTGCGCTAAGTTTACCAACTCCTACCCGCGCCCGACCCATGTCGTATTAAAGGGGAACGTTACCCTCTGAGTTTTTTTTCTTTCGTAGCGTTGTATTTTAACAACATGACATGTGATTTATGCCGGGTTTAACATCACCACCCCACTCCATACCAAGCACTGTCTGCTTCTAAAATCGCAGTTCCGATTAGCGCACTGGATAGCGTGGGTTAGTGTTGGTGAGGGTTAGTCAGTCATTCTCCGATTAAAATAAGTTTAGTGGGCAAGTATCCCTGTTGTGGAAGCTTGGGTGACAAACGACTCAATCTACTTAAAATCAGAATAAAAGGAACAGGCTCTCGCGCCACGGATTAGCTAAGACACCTACACTCCATTAGCTGGTGATATTGGAATGTTACTAGTGAATGAAAGTTAAGAATTGGAAAGTGAAAGTCATCACATTTATCATTGAACATCGCCATTGACACAAATATTCTATTTATTTCGCTAACTAATCTCAGTGACTGTAGCAACTAAACGAATATTCACCGGGGACCAATTTGCAAATATGAATATGAACTGAATACAGATAAAAAAAAAACGCAATGAGCGATTTTTCCTTTATATCTTAATAATAGGGCTATTATTCTCGCTAACTTATCTCAGAGACTGTAGCAACTAAGCGAATATTCACCGGGGATCAATTTGCAAATATGAATATGAACTGAATAGAGAAAAAAAAAAACACGCAATGAGCGAGAATTTCCTTCAACATCTTAGTAATAGGGTTATTATTCTCCCGGGATCAATTTGCAAATATGAATATGAACCGGGGACAAGAAAAATGCAACGATTGAAGGTTCTCCTTTAACATCTTGGTAATAGGACTATTAAAAAGTTCAAACGGTATGTCTAAATAACGGTTTGTTATACGTTTTTTATTGTTTTTGTTTAACTCGCTAACGTATAATTGTTGTTTTTATCGATTATCGATAAGTTTATATTAATGACTCCACAATCAGAATCAGAAACAAACAAAACCACGAATACAAGTGGCCATAAAAGGAGGCCATTAATTATACCCGACACGACCATTTGATGACAAAAGACAAGGGGGGTAATTAAACCACGAACAACAGTCTCGATCACACGGTCTGATAATCACTAATTTCCAAAACAAATTCACTGTGTCATGCCTACCGATATTCTAGATACGGTGCTCTACTTTCCTCGTGTTACTTATGTAACTTGTGGCGCTGGTTCACCACTAACCACCATAACCCGAAACGTCTCTGTTAAGATCTCAGATTTGACTCAGAATGCTCCGCGAGTTTCAGCATTAACCACCACTGGTATGACTGTGAAAATTCCGCAAGATTTTCCAATCTGACTTCCCCTTGTCAGTGTATATTTGGGTCTTGTTTTTTTCAGTATCATCGGAGGGTAGGGATGTTTTTGATGCATGTCAGGTCCCTGAACCTACTAGATGAATCCAGACAGAAAAATCCCGAAAAGGTTTCTAGGACAACACTGAGGAACGCTGAAGATGCAAGGGGTATTTATCTAGCTTTCGTTCCACGGATAAACCAATGTTGACGGGGTTTAACGTCCACTCGGCACAAAGTAGGTCATTTCGGGACTAGCATGATTTAATTTTATTTCAATAATTCGCTTGCGCGTAGGGGTCGTTAGCATTGGGAGGAAACCCGGAGAAAACCCACTCCTTGCCACGTACAACCGGTGATGTGAACGGGATGGCCGAAAGGTTAGCGCGCTGTATCATAAGGTCTGACATTGTGTCAGCTGATGTGGTCTAGTGGTCCAGAGAGCCGCGCTTCAACCTCTAACTGGCCGGTCGCCTATGGATTGCGTTTTTGGTTTCGATCCCTGGTATGAGCGTATGTGGTTTCGATTTCCCGGTTGTACGTGACAAGAAGTACGGTGCCTGTCTTACCTTTTGGGCTTTCCCTGGGACGTCGCCCCGCCCCACCCAGTGCTAAAAACCCCTACGCGCAAGCGAATAAGTGAAATAAAATTGAACCATACGTTTATCCGGAAGTGAACTAGTTTCTCTCTATTTCCATTATTTCGTATCTTTGAAGCACTGTCAGTTAATTCAGACCAGAAAGAATATTTCTAGATACTGTTGGTCACTGTTGACATAAAGCAATGTTTGTCTACATACAATAAACGGGAAGTGAGCTGAAGAATTTGGTTCCTGTTGCCGTGGTGTTTGTTGACTTGTATTGTACTTGTTCCTAGTCCTATATAATACAACATGCTTGTTTATTTTACATTAACACAATATAATATCAATACGAACTAGGGGAACTGCACATCAAAATATAGACAAAACAACGAATGAAGGGGATATACACCCAGCACTCCCTTTTCAGACACAATAACACCAAAATTGCTAAATTGCTATAAAAAAAGCAACACATGAATGATAAACACAAAGCACTTAGAACATATACAACACAATAAGGAGTAAATGTTAAAATAGATGGTATTTTCTATTTGTTTGTAAAACAATATGGGGTGGGAACTGGATGGACGAATGGTTAGCACTTGCACGCTGTATCATAAGGTCTGTCATTAAGTCCATCTCTCTCTCTCTCTCTCTCTCTCTCTCAATTAAAATATATAATGACTCTCTTATAATACAAATTTTACTTCACAGGATATAATTAAATGTTATCAAAATCAATTAGAAAATTCTAGAAAATACTTGTAAAGGTGATCTAAAACTTCTACTCAGGAGAAAACAATTCAGACATGAGAGACATCTACTTGGAGAATATAGTTCTAAAAGTTTTGTTAAAGCTACAAATTCATATTTTTAAAATATATTAAAATAAAGCCCTAAAATAAATGGTATCTATAAACAACCCTACCTTGTCAAACAATAATCCTATTAATCCTATAATTCACTAGTGCCAGTTGAGAAATTGGCAAAAATATAATTTTCAACTTCAAATTCTAACTATTCCACGGGGGAGGGGGGGGGGGTAGAAAAACAAGGGAGGTAATTGTGTTATTATTTCCTGCATTAATGATTTTCAAGTATGGGAAATAATGCCTATGGTCGTATAATAGTGAGTTGACTACCTTTTGGACAAAAGACATAAAAATAGTTATGTATTGACTTTCTTATTCTTGGAAAATATGAAATTCTCGCTTTAAATAAACATTGTGCAATCGCACTTAAACATTAAGAGAGAGAGAGAGAGAGAGAGAGAGAGAGAGAGAGAGAAAGAGAAAGAGAGAGAGAGAGAGAGTCCGTGTGCGACACAAACTAGGTCATTTCGGGACTAACACGTGGTTTAATTTTATTTCAATAATTCGCTCGCGCTTAGAGGTCTTTAGCAGTGGGAGGGAACCGGAGTACCCGGAGAAAAAAGCATGAAAAGAAACAACGTTAAAATTTGTCACACTCATGACAATCTAATGGACGGCCGAAATAAAAGTCGAGAGTTGGTCGAATAGAATAACTTCTATTTTTTCTTATAACCTAAAGCGCCATGACGTCATGATTAAACAAATCTTCATATTGAATAAATAAAGTAGCGACATGAGATTATTAAAAGTTATTTCTGAATCAGAAACACATAATCTTTTACGTCATTAATTTTAGCCACCATTTTAACAATCTGGATCAGTATTTACGGATTTCTAACCGTTATATTTGAAACAGAACTCAACGCGCTCTTACGTCATCATTCTACTAAGGATTTCTTAAACGAGGCAAACGTTGGTCTAGTTAAAACTAAAGATAGAAATTAAGCAATTGACACTGTATGAAGATGTCCTCAATAATAAGACAACGACGTCAACAGACCTCTACCAGAATGATTCCATTAGTCGACTAGATCGACTGAAACCGATTTCCGGTGTCTGTATAATTAATGAGTATATGTATTTAAATCTGGTGGACACGTCGCTAGGATTTAGAGAACAGTTTTCCGTTCCCGATGGCTCTACTTCTTTATCACTTATAACTCTACGATCAATTCTAGCTTCGTTGCCATTCAACCTCGTCATTAATCGTCACCATGGAATATAGTCAACTTGAACAGGATAAAAAAAAGCCCGTACAAAAATAAGGGCCGTCTTTATGGGTAGCATTTTAGCCTATGCACAAGGCTAACGCACTGCACTACCTACACAACCAATTCCGGTCATTCTGAATAAAACACAGATCCTATTTCGTTTCGTTTGCCATAGTTTTACTTATCTTTAGTATACTAGGATCTGGAAGAGTTGTTATATCACTTGCGTTATAGGTGGCGTGAGGGTGAAATAAACATGCGGTTTGCGCATGTTTGAGTCTCGTAATGACTCTTCAGTTCAAACGTAATTTGTGTATGTTTTTAATCACACAATTCTACTTAAAAATAGTGTTGAATCATTATAAATATGTGCCAGCTGTGACAAGAAATGATGTATGGGTTCCAAAATAGCCTTAGAGCAGAGGCGGGGAAGAGCGGTATTTTCATATTGCAGCTATATAAGGTCCGACAGGAACTGTCAGTGGACATCGTTCGCTCAATATACCCACATTAAACTTGTGGAATCCCCAGTCCACTGCCTAGAGTAACCCAAACGTTAAGACTGTCCTGCATAAAACCATCTTGATCTCGCCTCAACTACGTACATCTTAGATGTTGTAAAAGTCGTGGACTTTGCTTATTGAACGAAACATTATGTATATAGGGGTATGATTGGATGGCCGAATGGTTAGCATGTGCGCGCTTTATCAAACGGTTTGTCAGGGGAGCAGGAAATAAATAGGTCCCGTGTACATATTGGCAGTTGGAATTCGGTATAAGAGCAGGCAGTAGCACCGCTGTCCGGGCTAAATTTCCCTCATAGCAGACTGTAGGTCGGATGCGAGAGAGAGAAAGAGAGAGAGAAATGTGGTTTAACATCCACTCTACACAAACTAAGTGATTTCGGGACTAACATATGGTTTAATTTTATTTCAATAATTCGCTTGCGCGTAGGGGTCTTTAGAAGTGGGAGGAAATCTAGGTCGGATGCCTGTCTTCATAAGCCCAGTAGGAACAGAACAGTAGGACGTTAAAATCCCAATTTCATTTATATACTTAATACCCTTTATTATTATTTCAATTATCTACAACACTATCCAACCTCGTGGTTTTTCATCGGGTCCTCTGGTTTTCTCCCACTACGCACAAACGAATTATTAAACGAAAGTGTTACCCCCAAAATGACATAGTTTGTGTTGAATGAACGTTACCTCTCTCTCTCTCTCTCTCTCTCTCTCTCCCTCTCTCTCTCTCTCTCTTTCTCTCTCTTACGCCCCTGTTTAATTCACTTATTTATATTTATCAACTTTTCCGCGCCATAAATCAAACACAATACCTCACTTCATGAATTAATATTTTTGCTCAAAGAAAACAAAAATAATGTGTATATACAAAACAAGAATTTAAGTGAAAATCAAGGTTTATGAGAAAATACAAACTGTAAAATTCTCTCTATAGTTTATCCATTTAAAACTTGATTGCTGTTTTTTTTTATCTTTTCGTTTATATGAACATAAAGGTTCTGAGGAGATAAAAACGGCCCTAAAATCGCGCATGATTTGCCTTTATGACAGGCATCTTATGCAATTTATAATTATTATGATCGATTCGGGATATTTTCAATCGGTTGTCGTTGATTGATCAATGGAAGGTTCGATACGTGAACATGAGTTTGATTTTAGTGCTGCTTATTCACGTGTTACCGAGTACATTGGACAGTCAACAAGCCGAATCATACTCTCTTCGACACTCTTCAAGTACACAGAAAACTAGCTAATAAAATAACATGAAGTAAAACAGGGTTTTACGTCCTATTTGTTTGTAGCGATAGGGCTAATAAAGAGAGAGAGAGAGAGAGAGAGAGAGAGAGAGAGAGGGAGAGGGGGAGGGGGAGAGAGCGAGAGAAATGGGGTTTAACGTCCACTCGACACAAACTTGGTCATTTCGGGACTAACATATGGTTTAATTTTATTTCAATAATTCGCTTGCGCGTAGGGGTCTTTAGCAGTGGGAGGAAACCGGAGTGCCCGGAGGAAACCCACGAAGTTGAGAAGGCGCCCCTATCTCCATGCCACATACGCTCACACCAGGGCTCGAAACCACAGCCGCAAGCCAGAGGTGACCGGCCAACTAGAGGTCGAAGCGCGGCACTCTAGACCACTAGGCCATATAAGAGTAGGCCGTAGCGCCGCTGCCCGGGCAAAATTTCCATCATAGCACACTGTATGGCGTATGCCTGTCTTCCATTAGCCCAGGTTAGGTGTAAAAGAGTAGGACGTTAAACCCCATTTCATTTCATTTCATTTTGATCATAATCAAGTGTATTATTTTATAATTGAAAGTCTAGCAAAAATATTTCTTTTTTTTTCGGGTGGGGGGGCGAGTATTTCTAGGGGCGCCTTTTTTCTGGGGGTGCAATGTACCCACGGTACCCCCGCTAGGTACGGCCCTGCCCTGGATGGCCATTGCTTGGGATCCATGAACATAAATTCCCCCTTACACGAATACCGAAAGTACATTGGTTTAAAAGAACTATCAACATAGTAATCCCTCTGTCCGAATAAAGCGTCCACCGTAACACACCATATGATGTGAACGGCGGGCGCTTTAGATCATAAGGTCTGTCACTGATTAAAGTGGTGTGGTTTTGGTTTCCGCTCGTCGGATTTTGCCTGTTTGTCCAGTTTCTGCCAACTGTTAAATACGTCCACGCACAAACAACTTATTGAAGTAAAATTGAACTACCCCAACTCTCTCTCTCTCCCGCTCTCTTTCTCTCTCTCTCTCCCTCTCTGTCTCTCTGTCTTTCTATCTGTCTGTCTCTCTGTCTTTCTCTCCCGGTGTCTCTCTCATATACATACACTCACCACTAACCCTTCTTCTCTCTCCCCATTTATAGCCTGGATGGCGCAGTAGAGACAGGTATCTAGCAAATCAAGAGATTTAAATCCAATAAAATCTTGCCACAAATCATAACTGGTTATAACGCTACCATATTGACTTTACATTTGATCGTGCAGTGGATTAAAGACGACATTTAATCGCGTTTATTGACACAATCATACACATCATCAATACAGACAATTTACTCTAGAATAACACCGCCATTGTCTTCTTACCGCAATAACCCACAATCGCCATTTTATGTTTAAGCAGAATTAATGAAAATCAGGGTGTTCACACGTCAGATGTCACGTGGTCAAGGTGAAACAAGAATGCGGCTAACGAATTGTTCGTATTTATCTTGTTCTACGACAAATGGTCTTTAAAATTACCCAGGTGACCATTCATTGGGATGTAATTAATGTTTATTTTTAAGTTATATTTTTAAAATTTATTAAGATAAAGCCTTAAAATAGATTGTATCCATAAACAGTGCTGTCTATCGAGACAGTGGGGGTTTTTTAATCGTACTGACTTCAGTGATGATGATGATGATGATCGAGGCTAACTTACAATTAAATCGCTAAGTTATCGGTCCAGAGTGAAAGAATTTTTTCCTAGTAATTGAACATAACATATTAACACAAGACACAATTGTTTGGATACACAATTACTGAGTTTAATACTAAGCAAGGTTTCGACGGGGATCTCTCTCTCTCTCTCTCTCTCTCTCTCTCTCTCTCTCTCTCTGGATTGACAAGTATCGTGTACATCGTTGGTGCACCTTCCATTACTTCACCAAGTGTGACTATAATACGGACATGTTGTAATAGAGGAATATGACAGATTATAACCTAGCATGTCGGGTTTGTTACAGTTCTTATATAATCACATCCTTTATAAAACTAGAGACAGGAGATAGAATAATACACAATATAAATTATATACTTCTCTCTCACGATATCTATAATATAAATATATACACTGTAAAACGATAATTATAAATATAGTGTATATAAATATACACTGTAAAACAATAATTGTAAATATAGTATCTGTAAAACATTTACTGTAAATATTGTGTCTATAACTAGACACTGTAAAACACTAATTGTAAATATACTTTCAATAAATATACACTGTAAAACACTAGTTGTAAATATACTGTTTATAAATACACACTGTTAAACACCGGGGTGAATGGTTAGCGCGTGCGAGCTGTATCATGGCGATAACCACGTGACTTTCTTTATATCAAACGATGGGTATATCCGACATAACTCTTGAAAGCTACAATTTCATATTTTTAAGTTATATTTTTAACATATATCAAAATAAAGCCTTAAAATAGATGGTATCTACCTTGTTAAAGAATAACTCTATTCATCCAATAATTCACTATTGTCAGTTGAGAAATTGGCAAAAAATATCATTTCCAACTTCAAATTGAAATTCAAACGTTTGAAGATAACTATTGCATGGGAGAATAGAAAAACCGATTGATTTTCAAGTGTGGGAAATAATGCCTATGGTCGTATAATAGTGAGTTGACAACCTTTTGAACAAGGATTTCTTAGAAAATATGAAATTCTCGCTTTAATCAATTGGAACATTGGCGGGATACATATTCTATTTGTATTTTATAAATTCTTTATCTACTTTATAATCATAGTGGAGGGGGGGGGCGAATGGTTATCGTCTATGCGTTGTATCATAACGTCACAGTTTATGAGAAATGTCTTTGATCCAGAAACACAAATATTTGCACATACAGTAGTTTCTTATTGGTGTATTTGATACATTAAAACGACAAAGATTTTATAAAAAGTTATATTGTAGTTAAAATAAGGCAGATAATTTTGAGTAAATCAAATGTTTGTTATAGTCTGTATACTGTATTAATTCAGGAGGGGGGGGGGTGGATGGCTGAATGGTTAGCACGTGCGTGATGTATCATAAAGCCTGTCATTGAGTCAACTGGCGTGGTTTCAAATCCCCCGGTTGTACGTGGCAAGGAGAAGGATCGCCTGTCCAACTTCGTGGGTTTTCTCCGAGGCCTCCGGTTTCCTCCAACTGCTAAAGACCCTACGCGCAAGCGAATTATTGAAATACAATTAAACTATATGTTAGTCTCGAAATGACCTAGCTTGAGTGGACGTTCAACCCCATCTCTCTGTCTCTCTCTATCTCTCTCTCTCTCTCTCTCTCTGTATTAATTATCCCACATCAGACATCAGGTACACGCCTGGTTTCCTCCCATGCAAATTATCGTCGTAATCAAACTGAACCAACCCGTGGTGCCATTTTAGCGATCCTTAACCTTAGGAGGAAACAACGTGATCCGAGTAAATCAGTGGGGTTAGGAAGGCAACCCTACTCCTTCATAGACAGTTCTTATGATTCGACCTCCCAAGGCCCTCTTTTATCTTTTAACTACCATTTTTGTTTATTCTAGACATAAGACGAAGCAGTTGTTTTTAGAATTCACAAAGTTTTGTGGTTTCAGTCAAAGTACAAATTTACACACCTAACATCACTAAACACTTGTTGAATATTGGAGACCAACTAGAAACGAAAATCAATCAATAGCACCACCTATCTGACTAATATCAACATAGAACAAAGAATATCATTTACGCGTATGGGTCTCAAGCAGTGGGAGGAAACCCAGAGAAAAAAGACAAGGTTGGATGGTAACCCTATCACGTGTCACGTACAGGCGGTGGAGAAAGAGAGAAATGAGGTTTAACGTCCACTCGACACAAACTAGATTATTTCGTGACTCACTCGTGGTTCAATTTTATATCAATAATTCGCTTTCGCGATATTTTAGCAGTTGGAGGAAACTGGATGGCCTGGGGAAAGGTTGGTAAGGCCACCCTACTCCTTGTCACGTACAACCTAGGAATCGAAACCACGCCAGCTGACTAAATGAGAAAACCTTCAATACAGCGCATACGTGCCACCCATCCATCGACTGGGAGGATATAACTGTGTATATCTCACGTAATAGACCCATACGAGGTAATTACTTACTGACAGATACAGCGCGGCGTCAACATATTTTGTAAATAACAAATCTTCGAAATATTTTAATTGTGATTTATTAGATTTAAAAGTAAAGGTGTTGAAACGAAGCGAGATGATAAAGTAGCTATTACGTGTTCATGCACTCGTTCGTACGTATTAAACACCGTTTGGGAAGTATTGTGTGAACCACCAAGATCTTATAATTACAGCACCAATGGCGTCAACTTTATAACTTTGATGTTAAAAACAGTTGCCAGACAGAAACCTGATTTCTGATCTTAAAAAGAAAGAGAAGACATAATAGAGAAATAATGCCGAGTTTTTTCAACCTTCTGTTGTTTTATTTTCACGAGTGTTTATAAATACTTTGTGATAGCTGTACGATTAGTTTCTTCTCAGGTGTACGTCGACAAACTAATAAAAAAAACCGCCCTATTTTTACAAAGATTCGCAGGTTCTGAAAGGTTATTGTCTTTCGACAGATGCTGATGAAAAGAATTAGATAAAGAGTGGGCACGCTGTATCACACGGCCTGCCATTGAGTCAACTGGTGTGGTTTCGAATCCCCCGTTGTACGTGGCAAGGAGTAGGGTCGCCTGTCCAGCCTCGTGGGTTTTCTCCGGGTACTCCTGTTTCCTCTCACTGCTAAAGACCCCTACGCGCAAACGGATTCTTAAAATGAAATAAAACCATATGTTAGTCCCGAAATGACCTAGTTTGTGTTGAGTGGACGTTAAACCCCATTTCTCTCTTTCTCTCCGCATAAAGTTTGATAATCCTATAAAATATAATGTGTATCATGTCCTGATAATTTAAGACTGGAAAGTGACGAGTAGCCGTTCGAGTATTCTCTCATCCAGTTACGAACACAACTATAAAAAATATTCTAGTAGTAATATAGACGCTTTGGTTAGTTGGTCAATGGTAGTTATACGGTTTATAGTCAACTGTAAAAACTGTCAAACCAATATAATATAAATACCACTTTCTATATTACATATAACACAGATTGGGTCATATACTTTATTTATTACATCTAACTTCAATCCTCGGGTAGTTTCTTATATTACTACTTACTATAATTGGGTTACAGTGCCGTGGTTATTATTGCGCTGGCCCACTGACTCGGTTGGGGGGGGGGGAATTGTTAGCACGTAAGTGTTGTATCATAAAGTCTGCTATTGAGTCAACTGGCGAGGTTTTGATTCCCTGGTTGTACGTGACGAGGAGTGGGGTCGCTTGTTCAACCTTGTGGGTTTTCTCCGGGTACTCCGGTTTCCTCGTAGTGTTAAAGGCCCTTACTCGCAAGCGAATTATTGAAATAAAACTGAACCATGTCTTGATATAGTTTGTATCGAGTAGTGGGCGTTAATCTCTCTCTCTCCATCTCCATCTCGCTCACTCCCACGCTCTCTCTCTCTCTCTCTCTCTCTCTCTCTTCATATACCCAAGTGGATTATTGAAATAAGACTGAACTATATGTTAGTGCCGACACGATCTGACTGTTGTCGACTGGACGTGAAACCCCATCTTTCTCTCTCTCTCTCTCTCTCTCTCTCTCTCTCTCTCTCTCTCTCTCTCTCTCTCTCTCTCTCTCTCTCTGAGCGTGGCTTCCACTGGTCACTGATTTGAGCGTGGCTTCCCCTGGTCAATGATTTGGATGGTATGAAAGCCGAGGTCCCATGTAGACGTAAAATAACCACTGACATTTAGAATGCAATTGCTGTCCTGGTACATATGTGTTTAAACGTGGTTTCCCCTTGTCAGGGATGAATGACGAGGGACCTGAAAGGGAAAGCTGTCTAATCGTTCGGATTGGACAAAAACCGAGGTCCCGTGTACACATTGGCGTGCACGGAAAAGATCCCTTGACAGTTGGATTTCGATATAAACGTAGGGTGTGGTACCGCTGTTACGGCAAATTTCCCTCATAACACACTGTACGGCGTATGCCCGTTTTCATTAGCCCAGTTTGGAGCAGAAAAGTAGGACGTTTAACTCCATTTTATTTCATTTTCATTTTATTTCTGGTGTTTATAACTGTAAGGAGGTCACCAGGCTACACCGGTGTATAGGTTACTAGGACTGAAACAAGTCTTACGGGGGTGTCTTAAAACTAGATCAATCATCCCACACATTATCTTCTCACCCAGTTTCAATATCACTCCACAAGTCAAATAACAGTTGATTCATAATAAATTATATCTCATTTGTAATTTTCTTTGAAAAATCTCATTGAAAACTATAAAGAATGGAGACGCATTGAATAACAGTTACATCAATAAACGTTCAGAAATGGAACTCGGGTATAATGCAACTATAATACTTTGTTTTTTTTATTTTACGTGAAATCAAAACTTCATATTTCAATACATACAAACAACACTGTATTTATTGTTTCCGTTCACGTTCTTGTTTACGGATTTCAACTTGAGTTGTTTAAGCTTTGATGTTAGTTCGGGACGCGATGCTGTTTTGTATTTATTGTTGTTGATTGGTTTTGTGATGTTTTTGATTTTTTTTGCAAACCGTAGTTTTAGGAAATGTAGTATTTTGTTTTGCTGTTTTATTAATATTTTTTCAATATTATATATTTTTTCAAGGCTAAACTTCATACTAAGCTTAGGCTGTCTGTTTACAGTTCGCTGCACTTCCGAACATACATTAAGCTAGTTGACAGCCGACATTTTGATTCCTAAATCGACGATTTTGGTTTAAAATACAATGCATACTTCGAGAATTTTGATAAAGCGGAAATTTCATATTTTCTAAGAAAGTCAAAACATAACTATGTCTTTTACTCAAAAGGTTGTCAACTCACTATCATACGATCATGGGCAATATTTCACAGGCATAAAAATCCCTGACACAGAAAATAATAACACAATTACTTGAATTACCTCCCTTGTTTTCCCATTCCCCTCCATGCAATGGCGATCTTCAATTTGAATTTGAAGTTGAAAATGATATTTTTGACAATTTCTCAACTGGCAATATTGAATTATAGGATTAATAGGATTATTCTTTCGAATCAAATGCCAAGTTCAAGGACAACCCACCTATACATTTCGAAACAGATAATATGAAATAAACTCATTTATTTCACCTCTCTACGACCGTCTGACCATGTGCAATCATTGCTACAACGTATAAAACTCTCCCCTTTCATATTGTAACCGTTAATGCAACATGTCAACAGTTTTCAGTTTCGAAGCGTATTTGCTTTCACCGTAAGTACCCGCAGCGGACATATGCACTGCGCGGGCGCAAGCGATTTTAACTAAAATTGCATTTTGAGTTACAATCAATCTTCGTGAAACGCTTAAAATTTCATTTTTATTATAGTTAAAATATATTTAAAGATACATTATGGGAGATAAGATAAAGAGGTGGCAATTCTCACTATAATAGTTAAAAACTAGATAGTGTAAATGTAATTTGCTGAAAATTTTCAGTGAAATTGATCAACTATTAGCCGAGAAATGAGCGTTTGAAATATTCACATAGCTTCGGTCATCATTACTCAAATCATTAATATAAACAGCATAGTCTCGATTATCCACTTGATTGATTTAATTATCAACGGCCATTAAGCGGCATATACGATTTTAATCCGCCAACATCGAAGGCTAGCCTTGACATCAAGAGTTTATTATGGTCTGGATATGTTAATTAATGTCTAATTGATTATTTAGATAACATTTCAGACCTAAAGAAAGACCTGTAATAAGCAGATTTTGCTCTTGCATAATGCTATTTTAAGTGATTTTGTGAAACAGGGCCCTGTTTCCTATGCACAATTTAACATTTCTCGTCAAATATATGTAATTATTTTAATCTTAATAAACTTGTATATATTATATTCTACTGTAACTTTAGTCTGGTGACCGGCTCGTCCGAGAGATATCTTGTTGTTGTGACAGTTTGCCAGATTTGGACACTCGCTAACTAAAGTACTTAGAGAACAGCTCTTCGGCATCTTAATCGTTTTCCGCCCGCTTTCACGAACCCAGACATAATCTACATAATCAAGAAATAAACTACAGAACTCACCTGAGCTGTTTCTCCTTCTGGATAGATCAACAAATTGTTTCTATATTAATCCGACTCAAGTTGAACATAAAATAAATATCCCAAAGATGAGCTATCCGTTTAAAGATTATCCTTGCTTCCAATGTTTCTAATGTCCAGATATTTGATGAAGATATCGAGTTATTGCTACTTAAACCAGTAATAACATATGATGGTCGACTCGATCAGGTGATACTTCTTGTACAGAGTGCCCAAACACGTGGAAACTAACACATTCTACAGGAAACCAGCGGTAATTCCTAACCCCAGGCATAATTCGCCTCTATTAGAAGTCTTAACTTATTCTGACACAAATATTAAATGACAACGAACAGAAAAACTTCCGCCCTCGGCGTTTTTACTCGGGAACTATCAGACTTCGTACAGTTTGGTAAATAAACCAGCCCGTGTTTAGCCTCGATTATTCCATTTCAGTCGTTCAACATGTAAACATGGTCTATTTCTGAATATTTGGTGCTAATTTTCCCAGGAATGAGTGGTGTATTGTTTCCCGCGTAAACCTAAACAAAAGCTGAACCAACACACACATGTAAATATTATGTATTAGTTGTGTAACGCTTTAAATTGGTGTAATTTGGGAAACTTAAAAAGCGGTTTCTGGTGTGAAATTCTTGCCCGATAGACAATTAGTTTCCCCATTCAGCAACTTGTATCGCATTAGTGTTAATATAATTTGTAGATTTTGTGTTTAAAATATTTAATTGATGACCGCGTGTTGTAAAAGTGAGATTTGCATCTATTTGACAAGTTTTTTGATCGACACGATAAGCTAGTAGTTGTCATGGCAAATGTAAACAATAAATATATGTTCATTTTAACACCTTTAACAATGGCGACCATGTCAGCGTTAAGTAGTTAGGTCCATCGTAGGGTGTTAGGTGGCCGATTTGTATAGGCCTAACGCGTGTTCTGTAGATGTCTAAAAAGTTGCTCTCAGTCCCGGATATTCAGTTCTTCCCATTATCAGAGAAACCTACGCGAAATTGGATTATGAAAATTTAAAAAGAAACCATGCCACCTGACTGAATGACAGAGAGAGAAATGGGGCTTAACGTCCACTCGACACAAACTAGGTCATTTCGGGACTAACATATGGATCAATGTTATTTCAATAATTCGCTTGCGCCTAGGGGTCTTTAGCAGTGGGAGGAAACCGGAGTACCAGGAGGAAACCCACGAGGCTGGACAGGCGACCCTACTCCTTGCCACGTACAACCGGGGATTCGAAACCACGCCAGTTGACTCAATGGCAGGCCGTATGATATAGCGTGCACGCTGACCATTCGACCAGCCAACCCCCTGAATGACAGACCTTATGATCTAATGCGCACACGTTAAACCACTTGACCCCCAGTGCCCCACCCATTCTGCTCCGGATAAAAGTCACATTTAAAGGAAATAAAATGTTGCATGTTCGAGATCTAATAACTACGTAATCAAATGTACATTTAAGGCTAGAACCACAAATAGGTCTTCCAGCTAAATTGAAAAAACAGTTAGTTTACGAAACGAAATGAAGTTTAATGAACGTCTTATAAATCCAACAAGTTACAGAATCAAATATAGATTTAAGGCTGGAACCACATATAGGTCTTCCAGATAAAAAACAGTTCGTTTACGAAACGAAATGAATTTTAATGAACGTTCTACAGTGTGCCTATTCTCATTTCGAATTAAAATTTTCAAGGGGTCATTTGCGTACACGGGACCACGAGCTTTCGTCCCATCCGAACGAATACGCGGTTACCTATCAGGCCCTCTGCCTTGATGCACTGAAAAGGCGAAACCAGGTCGTTAAATCCTGATGGACTTTCTCGGTCCACAAAGGGATAGATATTGAGAACTCCGAGTTAGCGAGCCAGCAGCCCCTTAAAATCTGAGCCAACGAGACTCCTTAGTTCTGTTAACAGATACCAAATATTATCAGGATGGCGCCAAGCTACTATATGATAGAACATAATGACGTCAGTGCTGGGTATTATATAAATTATGAAAGCCATTCGTCATTTTTATCCGGAACGAAATCATAAATCAATCATCCACACGACAATAGCACGATGAGAAATATCACAATTACAGATTGTATCAATCCGCTAAAACAATCCACATAATGAAATAGTTCCTATATACACTGTGTTTAGTCAGATAACCTACTGATTAATGGGCTGCCATATTGGTAGGTGGCCTTAAAACGACAGAGACTACTGCTAAATATAGACTTGAACAAATTACACATCTGATAAATTAAATTAATAAAAAACGTTATGGCGTTAATGTTTGTGATATATGTAGGTCTGTGGAGCACTGGGACACCAGACCCCCGAGGTTTTTATGTTTGTCGAACACATCGTCATTAGTATATTAAATACACTTCCTATATATGTGTAATATCCAGATCAAATGAAATTAAATGAAACGGGGTTTAATGTCCTATTGATTGGCCTGCTCCGAACATACGCCATACAGTGTGCTATGAGGGAAATTTTGCCCAGACAGCGGCACTACGGCCTACTCTTATATCGAATACCAAATGTCAAGGGATCTTTTACTTGCACGCCAATGAGTACACGGGTTTTCCGTTCAGTCCGGGGGGGTTGGGATGGCCTAGTGGTCTAGAGTGCCGCGCTTCGACCTCTAGCTGGCCGGTCACCTCTGGCTTGCGGCTGTGGTATCGAGCCCTGGTGTGAGCGTATGTGGCATGGAGATAGGGGCGCCTTCTCAACCTCGTGGGTTTCCTCCGGGCACTCCGGTTTCCTCCCACTGCTAAAGACCCCTACGCGCAAGTGAATTATTGAAATAAAATTAAACCATATGTTAGTCCCGAAATGACCTAGTTTGTGTTGAGTGGACGTTAAACCCCATTTCTCTCTCTCTCTCTCCGTTCAGTCCGAAGGACTATGCATTGCCCCTGTCCCAAGCACGAGCAAGGATGGGCCTTGTATTTTTCGTCCCATCCGAAAGACTAGATATATTTCCCGTATTGTTTATATATTGTGTTGACTCAGTCACTTTGGCGGTGATTCAGGGTCCGACTCAAGAGTCTGTCGTTAAAGCTTCCACGGGAACTTTAAGGCTGGCTGGACGTTTCTCTCCATTAGTCTTTCAAACCCACTGATGTTCGCTATTAATTTCTGCCCCTCTCTCTCTCTCTCTCTCTCTCTCTCTCTCTCGCTTTCTCCCTCTCACACACACACACCCACACACACACACACACACACACACAGGCGTCTTTAATTTCTTTCTTTTTATTAAATTGTGATTATACGGACACCGAGAATAGCCCGCGTTTACATATCAAATCCATTTCGCTTAACACGACAAAATAGTAAAGCTATTTTAAATAGAGATGATGGCGGGGGATTTTTAAACAGATCTCCAAACTAATGGTCGACTGTCAAAGTAAACACGGTGGGGAGAATTAATAAAAGAGTTTGTTTTTGTAAATAGCAAAAATCATTACGTTTTTATCTTTTTTTATACCAAAACGCTCTCTGTATCCATAGATATCTTGCCCCAGTTTAGAAATTATATTTAGAGCCAATCGACCGTGTGCATGAACCAATCGAACTCACGCTGCTGGCTCTGTTTCATTCTGTGAAGACTTTATATCAAATAAACTAAAACAGGGTTTAACGTCCTATAGGTTTCTGCATTAACCACGAATAAGGGCAATTTATCGGGTATAAGAGAGTAATTTTCAGGGTATACGGGAAATTTACCGAATATAATTTAGCGAGTATAAGGGTAATTTACCGAGTATACGGGTGATTTATCGGGTTTAAGGGTAATTTATCGGGTATAAGGGTATTTTACCGGGTATAAGGGTAATTTACCGCGTATTAAGGTCAAAGGGTAATTTACCCAGTTTAAGGGTAATTTACCGGGTTTAAGGGTAATTTACCGGCTATAAGGGTAATTTACCGGCTATAAGGGTATTTTAGCGGGTATACGGATAATTTACCGGGTATAAGGGTAATTTACTGAATATACAAGCAATTTACCGGGTATAATACGGGTAATTTACTGGATATAAGGGTAATTTACTGGATATAAGGGTAATTTACTGGATATAAGGTAATTTACCGGATATAAGGGTAATTTACCGGGTATAAGGGTAATTTACCTGGTATAATGTTAATCTACCGGGTATATCGGTAATTTACTGGGTATTAGGGTAATTTACCGTATATAAGAGTAATTTATCGGGTATAATACGGGTAATTTACCGGGTATAAGGGTAATTCACCGGATGTAAGGATAATTTTGGGCCTATACTTATGTGATCACATGGCCATTAAGTTCTATAATATTAGCAGATAAACTCTTATATAATTGTTACGTCATTAAATGAGCCCTGGAATACACTCGCACTGTAAATAATAGTAACTGCAGGAGGACCACACCACACACAATTACACAGGACAAAAGAAATTAAATGGGGTTTAACCTCCTACTGTTCTGCTCCTTACTTTATCAGTCCCTTTGCCCTGCATCACTGACAAGGAGAAACCGCGCCGAACAATCTCGATGAACTTCCTCGACCAATGCAGGGGTCGAACACCCGACCTCCAGGCTAGCGAACCAGCGTCTTACTCACTTACACAGGACAAACCAACGGACAGTACCCAATATGGACCGACACAGACACGCCAAATAACAGTCGTTTACAATAAATTTATTATAATAAAGATAGAAAAAACTATTGCGACTGGACCCATTGGGGAATCAGTCGTTTACATAAAATTTATCAAAATAAAGTAAAATAACATTATCAAATGTAAAGAGTTGGATCTTATTCAATGTGCTATAGCACCTGGGGGGTTGGATGGCCGAATGGTTAGCGTGCGCGCACTGTATCATACAGCCTGCCATTGAGTCAACTGGCGTGGTTTCGAATCTCCACTTGTATGTGGCAAGGAGTAGGGTCGCCTGTCCAGCCTCGTGGGTTTTCTCCGGGTACTCCGGTTTCCTCCCACAACTAAAGACCCCTACGCGCAAGTGAATTATTGAAATGAAATTAAACCATATGTTAGTCCCGAAATGGCCAGGTTTGCGTCGAGTCGACGTTAAATCCATCTCTCTCTCTCCATCTGTCTCCCCCTCTCTCTCTCTCTCTCTCGCTATAGCACGTGTGTGGGTGTATTAATGTTTATGTATATATATTATAAAGTCTGTAATCAAATAGCTTACACAAGTTCATAACAAAACTGACGATTTTAAAGTCACAATTTTCACATAAAAATCAAAGATCAAGTTATGTAGCATACTTGGTAGGGATATACTTTCTACTCTTCCGCACCTAACTCGGGCTTATGGAAGACGGGCCTACGCCATACAGTGTGCTATGAGGGAAATTTTGCCGGGGCAGCGCCATGGAATCTTTTACGTGCACGTACATGTGTACACGGGACCTCAGTTTTTCGTCTCACCCGAACGACTAGATAGCTGCACATGTCAGCCCCTTCCGTTCTGCATCACTGACAAGGAGAAACCACGCCGGAAAATCGAGATGAACTTTCTCGGCCAATGCAAGGATCGAACACCCGACCCCCAGGATAGCGAGCCAGCGCCTTACCCACGTAGCCACGCGATCCCCTTATTCACACATAAATGAAGCCTACCACTTTAATAATGTAAATACTGTATATTTTATGTAAAGAATAGTTTGACTATATGCGAAAGTCCATAGTAACACTATGCGGAAACATATGGCTGTCTGGCTATGCCAGTCTTTCTTAGCCTTCTCGTCATGACTTGAATACACATTATGCAAAAGCTAAATCTGCCAACTGCAAGTATTTCTTTAGGCCTGGAATGATATCAAAATTAACAATTAGACAGTAATTAACCTATCCAGACCATAATCAACTCTCGATGTCGTAGCTAGCCTGCGATATTTACTGGATTAGAATCCTATCTGCCCCCAACGCTCACTGATAATTAAATCAGAAAATGGATAATCGAGATTATGTTTTTTGTTTATCGTAACTACTTTAGTAATGATGACCAAGGCTAGGTCCAAAATTCAATCGCTAAATTTGACTAAAATTTTCAGAATATTCCGTTTACATTATCTATTTTTTTTTAACTATTATAGTGAGAACTGCCAGCTCTGATCTAATCTCCCATTGATGTATCTTTAACATTTCTTCTGGTATGCCAGGGCTTCAACCAAAACAAACAATTGAGTAAAATATTGCGATACGGTTACAGATAGACCGGCGTATCTCTGTAACTGATCGAATAAACATGTAATATTACAACATAATGGCCTTAGAAATAATAAATAATCTACGAGTCACACACTGTTTAATCTCTGTCAGCCATTTTTTTCCCTATTTTCTTTGCGTCTTAACAGTGAACTTTATCTTCCCCCGAAATGTTCCCAGCAGGATCAGTTGTAACATAATTCATAAAATGGTTTCATAAACAAAAACTGTCTATAGATAATAGGCCCTTGTAGATTATTTTTGCCTCATTTAGACAAAAAATTAAAAGATAAATGTATATACTGTATGTGTATGATTATATTAATGAGTTATTTCAGATCGACACCGAAAACTACACAAGAAGCTTTTAAAATATTATATTTAATTATTTAAGGAGGCCGTTAAGATAAGTCTTCGTTTAAGAGAGAGAGAGAGAGAGAGAGGGAGAGAAAGAGAGAGATAGGTGGGTATTTCTGAACTAACATGTGGTTTAATTTTATTTCAATAATTCGCTTACAGTGAGGACCCGGAGAAAACCCATGAGGTTGAACAGGCCTTGCCAAAAAGGGATTCGAAACCACGCCAGTTGACACAATGACAGGCTTTATAATACAGCTTCGTTTCAATTGGGTCTTAGGAATGTTGAATTATGTTGTAATAATTAAATTGTGATATTCTCTGTGATTTTCCGGGAGTAGCGGTAGCCCAGTGTATAAGTCGTGGGCTCGCTAATCAGCAGGTCTCGAGTTCGCTTACGTTGTTGTCGAGAAATTTTCCGGCGTGGTTTCTACTAGTTAGTGGTCTAGAACGGAGAGCCTGGCAGGGGCAGCTGTTGAGTCATTCGAGTGAGACGAAAAACCGAAGTGTGCACGTAAAAGATTCCTTTGCAGTTGGATATAAGAGTATGCCATAGTGTCGCTTCCCTTGCAAAAATGACCCTAACATCACACTGTATGGCATATGCGTTTCTTCATTAGCCCTGTTCGGAACAGAACAGTAGGACGTTAAACCTCATTTCATTTCATTTATTAATCGATGTAGGTTAAAGCTAGTAGGCTTATATCAATTAAGCAATGTCCGAAGTAATATCGCAGAAAGCAGGATGTTAATCCCCATTGAATTCCATCTTTTTGATATCTCATTAATCCTTGATGCCTGTTCGTGTTTATACCTATGTTAGGGAGAGAGAGAGAGAGAAATGGGATTTAACGTCCACTCGACATAAACTAGGTCATCCCGGGACCAACATATGGTCTAATTTTATTTCAATAATTCGCTTGCCCGGAGGAAACCCACGAGTTTGAGAAGGCACTCCTATCTCCATGCCACATACGCTCACACCAGGGCTCGAAAGGAGACCGGCCAGCTAGAGGTCGAAGCGCGGCACTCTAGACCACTAGAAAATCCCACCCACTCCAACCACCCGTATGTTAGGATATATATTACGTAATTATAGTTAAAGCGAGAATTTCATTCTTTCTTAGACAGTCAAAACATAATTATTTCTATGTCTTTCGCTCAATAGGTTGTCAACTATTCTACCTTCATAGGTATCATTCTCATACTTAAAAATCATTCACACCGAAAATAGTAGCAAAATTACCTCCCTTGTTTTTCTGTCCTCCATGTGAATAGCTATCTTCAAACGTTTGAATATGAAGTTGAAAATGACATTTTTGCCAATTTCTCAATTGACAATAGTGAATTATAGAATTAATAGGATTATAAATAACATTTATTTTAAAGATTTATTTTAATACATTTGAGAAATATAACTTAAAAATGTGAAATTCTCGCTTTAACACCGTTCTTGCTACGTCCATATCATCTTCTGTATTTAAACATCTGTTTCCTATGTACAATTTAACATTTCGTATCAAAATATTATTAAATAATCATGTTACTCCTCCTTAGTTTGTATATTTTCTGTGGTCTATAGCAGTAGCTTTGGTCTATGTTTTCGTCGTTAGTGTTGTAATTAATTGGAAGCACCACAAAGCAGAAATATGGCATTTGGTAGAGAAAGCAGATATACGTATTCATTTACTAATATTTTCCCGATGAACTCGACGAGTGAAGTCCTAAGGAAATGGAAATGGAACGCTTTCTTAATGCAACTGCAGATTTGATCGTCACCAGAATTATGTACCACATGTTTCAGAGAAGAATTCTACTCATTACAAAACAGAAAAGAATCGATATTCGCCAAACTTTTCTAGAACATCCAGTAGATCATGCGGTACTCCAGAATTTTGTGCATGGACACGTTACCAGTAATTTGGAACGTCAGAGAATGTATGAACACGTTATCTGTAATTGGGAAAGTGAGGAAGGATCATGTACAACAGAATGTTTCATGCGGAGAGAGAGAGAGAGAGAGAGAGAGAGAGAGAGAAAAGGTTTATCGTTAACTCGACACAAACTAGGTCATTTCAGGACTAACATATGGTTTAATCTTATTTCAACGATTCGCTTGCGCGTAGGGGTCTTTAGAAGTGGGAGGAAACGGGAGTACCCGAAGAAATCCCACGAGGTTAGACAGGCCACGTACAACCGGGGATTTGAAACCACGCCAGCTGACTCAATGACAGGCCGCATGATACAGCATGCTAAACCATTCGGTCATCCAACTAGGAAAGAAGCATCGATGTTCGCCAAACATTTGTTACTAGGAACGTGTATATTATAGTAGTACGTCTAGAAATTGTTGTCGTTAAGCGTCATCAACAGAAGCTGTACCATAAACTCCAGAATTCAAATTTATGTTCTTTTAAACGTTGGGTTAACTGTAGATAGTTTAGTATCGCGGTTCTTCTGTATTAAGGCGGGGGGGGGGCTAAGGCGGTGGGGGCGGGGGAGGGTGCTTTATCATAAGATCTGTCATTAAGACAACCCTCTCGCTTTAGCGCAGAATAATAGGACGTTATACCCCATTTCAGTTCATCCCTCCACCTCTCTCACTCTCTCTCTCTCCCATCTCTCTCTCTCTCTATTGTAGTGTTTATTAACCTGGGCCCTGTTTTAGCGGATACTTCAATTTTGATTGGCTAAGAACTAAAATCAATCTAATATTGTCCAATCAAATAGCTAAAATTCAGATCTTATCTTAGTTAAAAATTTGTGAAATAGGCCCCTGGTCTCTCTCTCTCTCTCTCTTGTAGTGTTTATTAACCTGGTCTAAGTGGAGGTTATAAGTCAGTATATTGTTACACACGAGTTGCTAATAAACAGCTTATACGTCTTTAATTGAAATAAGTTTACGGTTCACCAATCAGCTCTGTCCGGGATATTAACTGTTTTTATTTCATGAGACCAGATAGAAGAGGGGGTTAATGAAGCATTCTGATTTTATTAGTAAGAAGAAAAACGAGTGGAAAATGATCATTACTTATTCCATATTGATCATAACCAGTCCAAATTGCGTCTCTTAAATACTTCGTCCGTGAAAACAATCATTTTGGCTACTGTATACAGTAATTACTTTGTTGAGCCACGCTGGTTAAGTGGGTAAGACACTGGCTCGCTGCATTGACTGATGAAGTTCATCAGATTGTGCCGGTGTGGTTTCCCCTTTGTCAGGTCCTGCATCGCTGACAAGGGGAAACCACCCCGACAAATCTGGATGAACTTTCTCGGCCAATGTAGGAATTTGACACCCAACATCCAGGCTAGCGAGCCAGCGTCTTACCCACTCAATCACCGTGATCCTAAATTGGCTAAGCACGAATAGTCCCAAAATGACCTAGTTTGTGTCGAGTGGACGTTAAACCCCATTTCTCTCTCTCTCGCTAAGCACGAAAATCAATCTAATACTATCAAATCAATTCTTTATTTACCTGTGAATTGTATATGATCGAGACTAAGTGTAGTATTTAAGATTATATTATCAAGACGCTGGATGATCTAGCCCAAGGCTATTATTTATGTTTATATTATCCAGGCATTAGTTGGAGATGAATTGTTCATTTAACTTCAAGCTACACAATTACATAGTCCTTAACAAATCTTTGATATAACAACTTAAGTATAATAGGTCCTTGATAATCGCGATTACAGGAATACAATAACAATGGGTACTTGATAATCGTGATAAGAAGTCCAGTCTGGACTATTAGTCTTGTTAGTGATTGCCGATGGCCAACACTTCGTATTAAATACTAAATTAACGGGTTTAATCGATCAGCAATTCGCGTTTGTTTACGGAATTGATAGGGTTTTATCTTCCCCAGGGGGCACTTATATCAATCACGTGGTAATTGACCTGGTCGATCCCGACTTCATATCAGTAATACTCTTATTAGGCAAACAAGCAAAGGAAGGAGAGAGAGAGAGAGAGAGAGAGAGAGAGAGGGGGGGGAGAGAGAGGGGGATTTCCACTCGACACAACCAAGGTCATTTCGGGACAAACATATGGTTCAATTTTATTTCAATAATACGCTTGCGCGTAGGTGTGTTTGGCAGTGGAAAGAACCGGTTGACCCGGACACAACCTTCTCCTTCCGGGCAATCGAAACCATGGCAGTTGCCCCAATGACAGAATTTATGATAGCACGCGCTAATAGTTATGCCACCCAACAGAAAAGGTGACATGACCACGGATATCACAAAACCCCTGGACACCACTGTAGAAATGTTGAATAAATAATGAAATGAAATGGAGTTTAACGTCCTACTGTTCTGTTCCTAAACTGGGCTAATGAAGACGGGTATACGCCACACAGTGAGCTATGAGTGAAATTTTGCCCAGACAGCGGGGCTACGGCCTACTCTTATATCGAATTCCAACTGCCAAGGGATCTTTAACGTGCACGCCAAGGCGTACACGGGTTCTCGGGTTCTCGTTCCATCTGAACGACTAGACAACTGCCCTTGTCAGGCCCTCATCACTGCATCACTGGCAAGGGGATACCACCAGGGGCGTAAATGTGGGGGTGGGGGGTGGTCGCAAAATCAGTGCAGTCGGTCGCAAAATAGGAGTAGTCGGTATCATAATAAGAGCTCATTGTATACGTCACGCAACTCACGCAAAACTTTAGTATAAAAATAGTCGGTCGCAAAATCAGTGCAGTCGGTATCAAAATCAGTTTTAACTGTATACGTCACGCAAAACTTTAGTATATAATAACCTTGTCAACTTATCATATTTGAAAAGATGCTGTGTTTCAGTCTCATTCTGTTGTGAGTATGTTAGTCTAACAACAAAATTTCACCCAGGGAGAAAACTAGTCGGTCCCAAAATAAGTGCAGTCAGTGCATTCGGTCTCAAAGACAATGCCAGAATAGATCCCAAATACTGTGTATTTGTGTGAATCTGTGAGCCTAAATTGCATACGTCACTCTTAATCTGTTGAGAGTATGTTCGTCTAACAACAAAATTTTACCCAGGGAGAAAAAAAGTCGGTCACAAAATAATTACAGTCACTGCAGTCGGTCTCAAAAACAATACCTGTGAATTTGCGCGAAACCGTGTGCCTAAATTGCATACGTCACACAAAACTATAGTATAAAATAACCATGTATGCTTGTCACTCTTATTCTGTAGTGAGTATGTTGTTCTATAAGACCGCAGTAGGTCTCCGACTAAATGAATTAATGAGATAAAACAACAATCACAAAACGGGCGAAATTGGCAGATAAGCCTCAAGATTCTGTCCCATTTCTTATCCTCTCGTTAACGAGAAATTGGTTCCATTTGCCATGATATCAATTCAAATTTTCAAGCCGAGTCCCAAAAATTTAAAAGCTCCGTTACATATCTGAAATTCCATTATAACATCATTTTTCTACACAGTTACATATCTGAATTTTTTTTTCGTGCCTGCGGCGCTCGATTCCATTTTAAAACTATTCTTCTACTCCTCAGTTGTCTTATACTGTCTCAGTTCTATTATATTTACAATTATAGTGAACTGCCCAGTTTGTAGTGCCACTGGTGTGTGGGGCGTCAGACTGAACAGATGTTATGTCAACTCTTGCAAAACAGATCTTGAGATTCTGTCCCATTGACTGACATTTCTGGTCCACTTGTCCACAAGAGTTTCTCCCAGCAATGACCTCATATGCCATGATATTGAATCAATTTTTAATTTTTTTCTCAAATTACTGTGTTATAGGCACAATCATTAATATGGCATAAACTATATGTGAACTTAACTAAAACTGCTTTCCGACGAGACAACGATCGGCGAACAACTATGTAGTTCTACAATACTATATATGTACTACCGGGACGCCTAATGTTATAGCCAATATTTTGTTTACTTTCATTGTGAGGTGGGATTGTGGATGGCGCCCTAGATTTGAAACCGTCCCTACCCCACCCCCATATTCCCTAGAAAACTCACTCGCGGTCCTCGGCTCCGGATTGCGTCACTCATACTGGAGAGGGGGGGGGGTATGTGCGTCAGTCGGTCGCATTTTGGCTAAACACCCCCCCCCCAAACGAAATCATTATGTACGCCCCTGGATACCAAGCCGGAAAACCGGATTATCTTTGTTGGCCAATGCAAGGATCGAACACCCGACCTTCAGGCTAGCGAGCCAGCGTCTTACCAACTTAGTCACCATGATCTCAACATCACTACAAACAATCTGTAATGTTATGCCATAAAATACATTTATATCTCGATATCCAACAGACGTAAAAATTGCAATGAACGGTCAACGAATACGAGTGGCCGTGTAGACAGTAAAAATGGTATGTCATATCTGTTCGCGTGTACAGATGAAATAACGTTTTATGGGAAACAGTGAGATACATCAAAATCTCCGAATGACCTTTGACACGAATCACAAATTCAACCCATTATTATCCGGACTATATTCGTTGTAGTCAAATGTTCAAATGATTGGTTTAAATGATCCCTTCCCTTGTCGGTCTGTTCGTCGTGTACCACTGACCCCTTCCCGTATCCGACTGATCGTTTTGCACCATTGACCCCTTATATTCCCTTGTCGGGAAGAGAGAGGTGTCCATATAATAATTCATATACTCACCGAGAGTGTCAACAACACTGAATAAAGGGAGATAACTATTATTGTGGTCTTTCGGATGCAGACTACCATTACTGAACAATTTAACTTTAATGTTAATCCTATTCTCTTTGATTTGACTAAACTTCCTTCTCAATTTCGATGGGCGTTACTACATTCGTCGGTACAGATGTCGTGGCATTAAATGGCTGTCCCCCTACCTTATAATCCGATTACTAATTCTCTCCTCATTGATTGTAAATTTAAATCCATCACATTTCTTGTCCTTTACCTTTGCTTTGACATTCCGATGATGTTATTCTGTACTAAGCATAAATTATACAAGAGCTAAATCCGACAACTACAGCCTTTCTTTAGATCTGAAATATTGTCTAAATTATTAATTAGAAATTAATTAACCTTTCCAGTCAGAGAACGCCTAGAGTAACACTATTGTAAGTGATGACAGCAATCAGTTTCATAAATGTATGGTTTATTTACATCGGAACAGAATACAACACATCTACATAACTACAACAGAAATATCGGTACTAAACTATATATATACATACACGCATCAAGACGGTACATAACTATATGAGCTCTACCATACCGTCTCTCTGCCAAGGCAGCGGTTGAACTCGGGTGAGTCCATACCATACGCCTGTCCTGTCTGTGCGTCTCTCTCAGTCTTCCCGAAACAGAGTCCTTCTTCGGTGAGCTTCCAAGCTCCACTCATTTGTCTAAACAACCACAGCGAATTTATACTAAACTAAGATGTCGTGTAAAGTTAATTAAAGCATGCGCATACATATATTATTGATATTAAATATATTAAATAGAGAACTACACAATGAACCAGCTGTCATTGATAGATGTTATACTATAAGTTTTTTTGTTAAGAGAAGATCGAATGCAGGATTAGGCGTTATTATACTGACTTTATATCCCCTTCTTACTTCACGTAATCAACAATTTTTTCGGGAGATTGGATAGGGGGATGATTAGGGTGTGCGCGCTGTATCATATGTTCTGTCAATGAGTACACTGGCGTGCTTTCGATTCCTCGCTTATACGTGACAAGGAGTAGAGTCTCCTAGCCAACCAGGTGGGTTTTTTCCGGGTTCTCCGGTTTCCTCCCTCTGCTAGAAGATCCCAAGGCGCTAACGAATTATAGGAAATAAAAATTGAACCAGGTGGCAACCCCGAAATGATGTAGCTTGTGTCTAGATGACGTTAAACCCTATATCACTCTCTCGTCTCTCCATTCCCTATCCCCCTCTTTCTCTCTCTCTCACCCCCCCCCCACCCCCCACCCACACACACACACACACTTCAACACATATTTTATTCCTGTGTGAAGACGCGCGTGTTTATCAAGCAGACGAACTTATGGTATTGCCGAGTGACCTACTTAGTGTGTTTATATTTTGTAGAGAACTCAGGTTGTTTTGTTCAAGCCAGCATATTACGGTTAGTAGAATCTATTGATTGTTGTTCACTTTTTTAAAACAAAATCAAATATTGCTGACCTAATTCATTAGGGTAGATAATTTAATCAGTAACCAAATTCTTGTGAAGAAATAAATGTTTTACTGTACAGAGGCGATGATTCACAAATGATTATTTAGAACGGCCCCAGATTAATTTGCTTGCTACAACCGATAAACTGTCATACATTGATCTACGCAGGCTATGGTAGCCAAGTCGTACAACTGTTCTGCCCCAATTGGGCTAATGGGGGCGGACATACCCCATAGAGTGAGCTTTGGCGACATTTTACCCGCACAGCGTCACTATGGCGTACTCGAATTCCAGCTGTTTTACGTGCACGTCACGGGACCTCGGTTTTTTGTACCATCCGAATGACTATAAGACCCTTCCCCCCGTCCTGCATCACTGACAAGAGGAAACCACGTCTGGAAATTTTGATTCGCCCATTGCAGAGATGCCATTGCAGGGATGTAACACCCGATCTCCAGGCTAGCGAGCCAGCGTTTTACCCATTATTGGAACTGTATAGGCCTAATATATTTTCATACCATTATCTCAGATTGATGGCAACAAAATAATTAAATAATGAACTTGAGATATTTTCATGCCGTATTCAGGACAGATATATAACTATTGCCACAGTAGATAATTTGCATGAGAAAGAAATGGTTTTAAAAAATGAAATCTTGTAATGATTAAATCATTCAAACCTTAAAGGGACAATAACATTCTTGCTGGCTTGGTAGCTCCAGAAAATAAATAATACCCTTATTCTAAGTACTAGATGTTTAAATGTCCTACCTGTTGTGTAAATTATCCATTACAACCTATTTTATTTGTCCAGAGGGTTCGAAAATATTTTAAAATCCAAGTAACATTTGAAAAGGTTTACGTTAGACTTTTCAAATCAATTGGTTGAATTTTTCCAATTTTTTAAATTAGGTGTGTTAAGATGAAATTTATATCATCATTTTATTGGAATATTCTAAAATAATACGATTTGTTGACCAGAATGAAGATTGGGACATATTTTTCAGTTACAACAAGAGTGTTATTGGGGCTTTAAGCAGAATGGTTGAGGGTTGGATGGCCGATCGAATGCTTAGCGCGTGCCTGGTTTTGCGTGGGGTCGCATGTCCTTGCATCCGTTTTTCCACCACTTCTAAAGACCCCCTACGCGCAAGCTAATTTTTGAAATAAATGGAAACCTGTTATGTTAGTCCCAAAATGACCTAGTTTGTGCATAGTCGTCGTTACAACTCCCCCTCCCTCTCTCTGTCTCTCTCTCTCTCCCCCACCCTCTCTCTAATACTAATAATCCATGCTAATTCAACGACTGTTAACTTGGACAAACATTGTTATCGTCGAGTTAATATGGAAAAATGTCAGGGGTCGTTTATACAGGCTTCATATTCCCATCTAACTTCAAGTCACATACAAGCTTTTCACATGATATTTTATTTCTGTATGAAGGCGTGCCAGGTATAACAAGCAGACGAACTTTTGTTATCGACGAGTGACATATTTAGTGTATTTACATTTTAAAGAGAAGTCGTCAGTTGTTTTGTTCAAGCCAGCATATTACGGTTAGTAGAATCTAATGATTGTTGTTCTTTCATTTTTGCCTGAGAGAGAGAGAGAGAGAGAGAGAGAGAGAGAGAGAGAGAGGAAGGTTGGAGGTTTGCTCCCGGCGTTGGCCAAGAAAGACTTTCCGGCGTGGTTTCCTCTTGTCAGTGGTGCAGGACAACTATTGGACGAAAAACGATCGAAGTCTCGTGTATACATTGGTGTGCATGTAAAAGATCCCTTGGTAGTTGGAATAAGATATAAGAGTAAGAGTAGACTGTAGCGGTACTGTATGGCGTATGCCCGTCTTCATAAGCCCAATCGGAGGAGAGAGAGAGAGAGAGAGAGAGAGAGAAATGGGTTTAACGTCCACTCAACACAAACTAGGTCATTTTGGGACTAATATATGGTTTCATTTTATTTCAATAATTCGCTTGCGCGTAGGGGTCTTTAGCAGTGGGAGGAAACCGGAGTGCCCGGAGGAAACCCACGAGGTTGAGAAGGCGCCCCTATCTCCATGCCACATACGCTCACACCAGGGCTCGAAACCACAGCCGCAAGCCAGAGGTGACCGGCCAGCTAGAGGTCGAAGCGCGGCACTCTAGTCCACTAGGCCATCCCACCCGCCCACACCCCAATCGGAGGAGAACAGTAGAGCGTTAAATCTTATTTCATTTCGTTTCTTTTGTAAATCCAGAACCATCGCCATAACCGAGCAAGTATCATGAGTATAATTATACGAGGCTATGGTTTTCCGGCCGTACAATGGGTCTTGAACCTAACCAACCATGGCACTTGCGCGTGAAATCATAAGGCCTGCCATTGAGTATAAAGAGGCGTGATTTCGATTCCCCGCTGGTATTTGACGAGGAATATACAGCCTGTCCAAAATCGTGGGTTTTCTCCAACTCCTAAAAACCCCTATGCGTAAGCGAATTATTAAAATATAATTGAACCATATGTTAGTCCTAAAATGACCTAGTTTGTGTAGAGTGGGCGTTAAACCCCATTTCTCTCTTTCACAAGGATCTATGTGAAAATGTACCAGCAATCCAACCCAGGGGCGGATCCAGAGTGGACCCCCCCCCCACCGCTCTGCTACATTAAAAATATTAAAATTAATGCCTTGCATCAATGAAATTACATCACAAAGTGATCCTACATCAGTATAAAAATGATTTCTCTGTTTAAAAAGCTCAATTTGTATGTATGCCTATGTAATTTAGAGACGATGATGGCAGATTTCGGTGACAGAAACCTGGCAAACCCCCTCCTGCTAAAATTTCTTGATCCGCCCCTGCAACCACGCCAGGCAAACAAAATATATATAGCAAGTGACAGAACATATGTTAACAATGCATATTCTAACAAATCCTTTCAGCAAGATAAAATATTTACAGACTCGATAATTTCGATTATAAAAGATTTCTTGACAGAGGAGTGGGTCGTAGTGTCTGCTGTCCGATCAATAACTCCCTACTCAAGGACTCCACATTAAAGATACATAATAGGAGATTAGATAACGAGTTGGCAGCTGTCACTACAATAATTAAAAACTAGCTAATGTAAAGGCCATTTGCTGAAAATTTCAGTCAAATTGATCTACTATGAACTGATAACTAAGCGAATGTATGTTCCGCCTAGCCCCGGTCATCATTACTTAATTCGGTAAGACAAACCCAGAGTCTCGGATATCCATTAATATCGGTAAATCACGAAGGAAAATATTTCAGCGAATCGAACTACAATTCAACAAAACTCTCATGCTAGCCTCGACACCGAGAGTTGATTATGGTCTGGATAAGTTAATTATTGTCTAATTGTTTAATTACGATTCTTAAAATCAGATGTATATTCTACAAAGTCGATTGTACGTCGAAGCAGCAGGCCCGTAGCTAGGGGGGGAGGGGCGAGAGCAGTGGCGGATTAAGCTCCACCAAGGCTGGAGGCGGCAGCTTCTGGAGGGCCTATTTAAAAAGGCGTGGGCCTAATTAATTTCGGGCCAGGGCCTATGTTGATTCCCGTTGGGCCTAAACCCCACCCCCCTAACATTCATTGTCTACGATATCACCTTAGGTGGAAGTGGACGTTAAACCCCACGAACGAACGAACGAACGTCTAAAAAAAATTTTTTTACAAAATCTTTGGGCCTGAGGCTGTAGCCTCATCGGCCTCACTGATAATCCGCTACTGGGCGAGAGAAGCAGTTGTCTGCCCTGGAAAACCAAATGGGTGCCTTTACCGAATGAGGAACGTATCGGTTACCCCAATGGGCGCATTTGGTGCCATTTCCATTGGTTGAAACACGAAACCAACGACCAACGTGACTCTCTTCCCCCCCACCCCCGCCTTGCTACGGGCCTGCGCAGATTACACAGTTTTAAGCAATAGGCTATTAGTCCTCATAATACTTACAAAATAACAGGTCTGCCATTCTCGCAATCCCACTACTTACACCACATTAGTGATGCTTCTAAGTTCCTTCGTGCTTCGTCGTGGTCACCGAAATACAAGTATCTTAGTCCTGAATTCTGTCCAGGTTGCCATGTACGAATTAGATCTTTTTTACGGGGATGGGGGGGGGGGGGGCATTTCACACGTGTGTGTGTGTGTGTGTGTGTGGATCTAACTTATGGGTGATTTGTCATGTGCACAGAAATATCAAATTTAGAGTGAATTAATAGGTTTATTTCTATATCTTCAGACACGTCTTCTGATTTGACAACAAGAAGTCAAGATTGGACAGCAAGTCGTCAGAACTTCGAACACCAAGAAAACAAGATGGCAGATAACATTCATAGACCGTATTTCGATTTCAGTGAACAATTAAATTTCTTTTGGACTAGCCTAATTTTACTACTGTTTGTTTCCATGGTGACAGTTCTGCGATACGTATTTTTAAGCTCCCTTATAACCTGCTGGACCCCGGTCCAGTTTGAATCCCAACACAATTATTACACGCTTCAAGAATGCTGGAGTCAAGACATTGCCATGGTAGATGAATCCGATATTTTAAGGCCAGATCAAGAATTCCGACCCCATGCGTTCAATCATAAGACGTTTCATCGATGGATTCCTGTAGTTCTACTTTTTATGATGTTAGGATTCCAGATACCACGTGCTTTTAAGATCATGACGGACCTTCTTTTAGGAACACCGTCCACCATAGTGCGAGAAGACATTGGTACTGATCCAAGAACAGACAGAGCCCGAGAACTGGCCGATGCAATTAAAGAAGCCGGGGAGAGGAACCGAGTTATTCGTACCATGATATTTTTTCTGATCAAAATTCTCGTGGGTCTCAACATCATCATTCAGATATCATTTGTCAAATGGTATTTCCGGGATTCTGTGCAAATTGGTCGCGATAATAAAACCTTGGCCACTCCTGTCTATATGTTTCCCAAAACAATCAGATGCCGTTTCGAAATACGACAAATGCAAAACGTCCATGAATACGAAGTACAATGCACGATGCCCATCAACTATTTACTTGAACAGTTTGTTTATATTTTCTGGTTTTGGCTTTTGGGTGTTGGTATTTTTACTGGCCTCATTTTAATCGCCCAGTTGGCATCGCTTGTTATCCCACCATTTGTAAGGCTTCGATTCCGTGGAATTATTCCTGAAAAAGATCTGAGTCAAAGAGGTTTTTGTTTCGACGATGCGTTGCTGTATTTGTGGGATATTGAACAGAGTTCTGGATTGAGCATGGCCAGAGAAGTTGCTGTCAAATTATGGAACTCGCCACCTCTCGTTCAACCAGGATTTGGGGAGTATAACACACAAATTGTTCAAAATCCGGTTCCTGGCACTCAACAGAATCTTCTCAAAACTTTATAAACAATTCGAGCTTGGTTCTTGTCTACGATATCACCCCTGGTGTGGAAGTGGACGTTAACTTCCAGAAATGACGACGACGAGATTGGTTATTGTGTTCAACGCGTTCGGCACGCTAACCGCTACCAAGTAAAGGCAAGTCTCAGATAAGCTCCTGAACGGATGGAAGGACCAACTGAGTTCTATGGAAAACAATTACTGTATTTTAATCGGGCTCTTCTATTTAATTTAACGTAGGCTGTCTTTCGGCAGTGGATAGGGTAATTCAATTTCGAGATCTTGAAATCTTGAAATTTGTCATCCTGAATTTAGAAATCTTAAATTTAGAAACAAATCTCGCAATTAGAAACAAATCTCGCATTTAGAAACAAATCTCGAATTTACAAACAAATCTCGAATTTACAAACAAATCTCGAATTTAGAAATCTTGAATTTAGAAACAAATCTCGAATTTAGAAATAAACACTCGAATTTAGAAATAAATCTTGAATTCTACTATTTTGAAATCTATAATTTTGAAATGTTGAATTTATATGTAATGACGTCATGTATTGCATGTTTTTATGTAATCTAATAGTTACTGATAGTGTCGTTATGTTGACGAATTGTGTGTTATATAAACATAATCTGATATTTACATATGACGTCATATTTGATATGTATTGATAGTGACGTCATTGTGAAATATTGCATGTTTTATATCATTTGATACGAGTGCTGGCTGAAAAGTTCTAAATCTGAAAAGGATAGATCAATTTATTGGGTTGAAACAAACTTTTGCCACCAACAAGTAGAATCATTGAATAAATCATAAACCAGCAACTTTAGTGTTAATATTGCCTTGGTACCAGAAGACCATCGTATGAACCTACCCATTGAAATCTCCAGAAAAGGACAAAACTGGCTATACGCCAATCATTAACACTCCTCAATACAGATGCATACCGACATGGTCTCCACTTTAGGGGATGATGCCCCTTCCTTTTACACAGTAAAAATGTTAAGTGTAGTAGAAAGAGCCTTGACGATGACCAGTGACCTGGAAGACCATCGACAGCAGTCATTTAAGAAACGCATGACTCGGGTGCATGCCATGGTGATGGGTTATTAACGATCGCCAGTATTTTGGGCACCTCTGATGAGGGTTGTGCATATTATCCTCAGTGGGTCTGGAATTATTTTTAAAAATTCTGCAAAATGCGCGTCCTAGCTCTTGACTTTGGATCAGAAATGTGGCAGGCAGGTTCCTGACGTCCCGTGACATTCTGCGCCGTTCCGGGTGAGACCTGTTTCCAAAAATGAAGAAAATTTCTTCCTAAACGGCATCCAGGGTTTTGCAAAATCGTTGTCAAAAGTGTGTACACCTCGAAGGGGGGGGGGCATGTAGAAAAACAAATGGAAGTCATTGATTTCGTACAGGTCTTTCACAGATAAGCTAAGAACTTTCCGACCAGCCCTCATATTTACTGATAATGACGTCACGTTGGAATATTTCATATTTATCGATGGTCTATATAATTTGATAGTTAGTGATAATGACGTTATATTAGTGATAATGACGTCATGTTGACATATTGCATGTTTTTGTATAATTAAGATATTTGCTGATAATGAGGTCATATTGAAATATTGCATGTTTTTATATAATTATGATATTTACTGACGACGTCATGTTGACGTATTGCATGTTATTTGATATTAACATATGATTTGATATTAGCATATTGAACGTTCACTAATAAATAATTGCTATTCATCAGTTTGCATTGTTGGATTCATCCAGATTTTCCGTCGTGATTCTCCCTTGTCATTGATGTAGGACTGAGTGGGGGGGGGGTGATAAGGACAGCTGTTTAGTCGCTCGGATGGGACGAATTACTGAGGTTCTGTGTACACATTGACGTGCATGTAAAAGATCCCTTGGCAGTTGGAATTTGATATATAAGTATGCCGTAATGCCAATATCCGGGCAAAATTTTCCTCGTAGCAGACTATATGGTGTATGCCCGTCTTTTATTAGCCCAGTTCGAAGCAGAACAGTATGACATTAAACCCTATTTAATTACATTTACTTTGTAGGACCTTCTATCTCTTGTTTTTCTTCCTGTTGTCTATGCGTAGATGCTCTTCGGTTTGATTACGATCAATATGAAACTTGTTATACTTGTTCACCGAGTTGACGTCACAATTTCAAGATGGCTGATTTGACGTCACGTCCGGTCTGTGGTTCATTTAGAATTATCTAAGCGATGTAGTGATTTATATATATATATTTGTTGTTTTGTTGGGGTTTTTTTAAAGAAGATTTGTAGCGATTATCCCGTCCCCGTTGGCTACTGTACCCAAGGCACCTATTTATATTTTGAAAACAGCTCGACAGTAAACAAGAAATAAGCAATCACAATCTGGATTTTAGTTTTATTATGTAATATATATTACAAATATATTCAAAAATTATAAAATATTGAATTTCATTCAAATGAAACACCGACAGTCTAGATTTAAATTATTATTTTATTTATGACCACCATAGATTAAAATGAATCAAATGTAGAAATTTACCGAACGTTAACTATTCTTAAGAATATCATCCAAGCCTTTTGGCTTATGGTCTATTCCAGTGACGTAGAGTGTGCAGGAGATTGCATATTATTCAATGCCCTAGGAATATCAAAACTTACATAACTGCATTTTTAAATCTCATAAAGTATAATGACAAGCGATAGACATTTAAATATTCGTATAAAGTATGGCAATAGAAATATTAACTTTAAATTATAAAGTATGGTAATCAAATATAGATCGTTAAATATTTTCATAAAGTATGATAATAAATTGTAGAGCCTCAAATATTTTCATAAATTATGATAATATTATTTAGAGCCTTAAATATTTCCATAAAGTATAATAATATTATATAGAGCCTTTTATATTTTCATAAAGTATGATGATATTATTTAGAGCCTTTAATATTCTCATAAAGTATGATACTATTATATAGAGCTTTAAATTTTCTCATAAAGTGTGATAACATTGTATAGAGCCTTTAATATTCTCATAAAGTATGATTATAAAATGAGAGCGTTTAATAACCTCATAAAGTATGATAATAAAATGAAGAGCCTTTAATATTCTTATAAAGCATGCTAATAAAATTTAATGTTTTCAATATTCTCATAAAGTATGATAAAAATAAACTTCAGACCGTTAAATATTCTTATAAAATATGATAATAAAATATTGATTAAGTATAAAAAAAAATAGAGCTTTTATTATTCTTATAAAGTATGATCATAAAATAATATAGAGCATTAAATATTCTCATAATGGATGATCAATAAAATATAGCGCTTTCAATATAAAATTAATTAAAGTTCCAATTTCACTTTTTCTAAGAAAGTCAAAATATAATTATTTCTATGTTTTTTGCTCAAAAGGTTGTCAACTCACTATTATACGATCATGGACAAAATTTAGGGGGGGTTAGAAAGGGTGACACTGGTTGATTGAGGAAATAGTTACTCAATTACCTCCCTTGTTTTCCCATTCTTCTCCATGGACGGCCATCTTCAAACGTTTGAATTTGAAGTTGAAAATGATATTTTTGCCAATTTCTTAACTGGCAATAATGAATTATAGGATTAATAGGATTATTCTTTAACAAGGTAGGACTGTTTATAGGTTCAATCTATTTTGGGGCTTTATTTTAATAAATTTTAAAAATATAACTTAAAAAAATGCTATTGGAACTTTAAGGTAATAAAATGTAGAGTGTTAAATGATAATCAAAAAGAGAGAATATTCCTATAGAATATGATAATAAAATACAGAGTTTGAATATATTCTCATCAATTATGATAATAAAATGTAGAGCTTCAATTATTCTCATAAAGTACGATAATGGGATGTAAAGCTTTAAATATTCTCATGCTAATAAAGATATAGAACTTTAAATATACTCATGCTAATAAAGATATAGAACATTAAATATCGTCATCGAGTATAATAAAAAAAATGTAGGGCGTTATATATTTTCAAATACTATAATAATAAACTGTCATTAAATGAGAGCGGGGAAACAATATCTTAATATTCTCAAAGTATACTTAGTATTTTCAAATGAAATCGTCAATGTCGGAATGTCGGCCAATAAGCTTCGTGTCTATTCGTAACCGGGGCTAATTTTACACAGACAGCGTAAGGTGCGTATAAAAATGACAAATATTGACAGTTTATTTGAATCTAGTATATCCAGTCTCACCAACGACATCGTTAACGACAGGGGGCGTGCTGGTATTAGTATTAGTCTGGGCATTTGTATCAATAGTCTGCATGGGTATACTTGTTAACGCGTCGTCTCCGTGGATACCGTGGGACAGTGATGATTGGAACAAATACGTGGCTACCTTTCGCGCCATGGTCAAGCCAGATCTATTCTCAATGTCCAACAACATCAACAACGAATCATCAATAGAAAAATTTCGTTGATTCAATTGTTTTTCGGGAATGATTCCTCTGAATCGCAATCTGACTATCGGTGGTATAGTAAGCGAAGCCAACTGAACGACCAAAACGACGCCAGTGAAAATACCAACACCCAAAAGCCAAAACCAGAAAATATGAATAAACTGTTCGTATAAATTGTTGACGGGCATATTGCATTGGATGACGTAACGTTGAATGTTTTGAAATTGCCTCACTGAAAATTCGCATAAAATTGATTTAGGAAACGTGTAACCCGAAACAGGGGTGGTATTATTGACCGTTTCTTCCAAATTCGAAATGGATCTTCCAACGACTTTATTTCTAACAGAGTCTGGGAAATACGATTTGACAAAAATAAGCTGGATGAGAAGATTCAAGCAGACTAAAAGTTTGACAATAATAAATAACAGAGTTCTAATAAATGAGCTTTGATTCTGAGATTCTCTGATGATCTGGGCGAGTTGTTCAGCATTCTCTGTATTACTCGTCTGGTTGTCGTCATCGCTAATTGTGTTGGTTGGATTTCTTAAAAATAAATCAAACACCAACTTGACAGCACGTGGTATCTGGAATCCCAACATCATAAATATTAGAACGACTGGAATCCAGGTATGGAAAGACGGTGTTGACATATCGCTTCTTAAATATTCTTCACGGATTATAGGCTCATCATCCATTGGAATTGAAAAATTGTCGTTTTCCCAGCATACTGTGTGGGCATAGCTTACCATAGAAGCGGGAAACGCAGCAGGAGTTATGCAGCTGATCAACGACCTCAGAAAAACATATTTAAGCACAGCAACCAGGGAGACAAACAGCAGAAGAATTAAGCTCGTCCAATAAAAGTTCAGTTTTTCACTGAAGTCATAATATGATGAGGCTAGACTTCTACCCATCTTTATCAATGATTGAAGTCTGAAAATAACAAGAACAAGAAAAAAAAACATGTAAAATTACCAACAATTGGAGTCAGAGCTTTGAGACATGAGAGAGAGAAAGAGAGAGATGGGGGAAGAGAGGGAGAGAGGGAGAGAGAGATATTTAACGTTCACCCGACACAAACTAGGTTATTTCGGGGTGAACGTCTCACGTTTCTCTCCCAAGCTAGGTTTAAGAAATCAATGGCAATGGGGTTTAACGGCTTACGTTTGTCCACCAATTTTGCTAATAAAGAAGGACGTACGCCAAGAGCGTGCTATTGGGGAAATGTTGCCCGAGCAGCGGCGCTATAATCCAGCCTTATTTCGAATATCAGTGTGATTAAAACACAGATCCTATTTTGTTGTCTACACTACACTTGGAGCTGAAAGAGTTGTTATTTAACTGGAGAGGTTGGGATGGCCTAGAGTGCCGCGCTTCGACCACTAGCTGGCCGGTCATCTCTGGCTTGCGGCTGTGGTTTCGAGCCCTGGTGTGAGCGTATGTTGTATGGAGATAGGGGAGCCTTCTCAACCTCGTGGGTTTCCTCCGGGCACCCCGGTTTCCTCCCACTGCTAAAGACCCCCTACGCGCAAGCGAATTATTGAAATAAAATTAAACCATTTGTTAGTCCCGAAATCACCTAGTTTGTGTTGAGTGGACGTTAAACCCCATTATTTCTCTCTCTCTGTGTTATTTAACTGTGTTCTGCTTGAAATGAGGGGTCAGTCAATCAAATGGTCTTTCGAATCGAGGGTTTGACTAGTCTCTGTCACCCAGAACCCCTAGTCTTCAACGCACGGAGGGTCTGGGTCGGTTCTCAATTTTTGACGAAAATTACTGGATAATCTACCACATAAAAAACCAAACATTTGGTTACGCATGGGCAATGGAACCTTTTAACTAAAGTATCCAATTAAAGTATCGGTAAGTGCTAGATCTTATGAAGCCGGCCTGATTTTGCTAGATTCTATAAAGCGTGGTTGAAATATATCCCACAATTCACTTGGCACATCTATTATTAGAAACAAAATAGAGACGAGGAATAAGCATGCATCGCGATGAAGAATTAAGAAGATTGTGAGAAGCCATACGTCTGATTCATGACGAGAGAAAATTACCATTTCAATTGAAACCTTTACACATCAAAATTTTAAAGAGTGTCATCGTTGACAAGCGAGCTGTTTTGATAGATTCAGTAGGTGGTAACTTAAAAGACTGGATAATCCAGACAGTGACCTATTTTCCGTCAAATTTTGAGGACCCATCCAGACTAATATTCGTAGAATATTTGTGTGGATGATAGAGACTAGGGTTTGACCTTTTTTGCGCGGAATTGTGGGTAGGCATTATCAGCGATAGGAATCAAAACAAAGCAACAACAATTCTGATTGGTTAATCAACTGACTGAGGTTATAGGGTCAAATGTCGCGTGCTTGACCGCTGAACTGGCTGAACGTGACCTCCTGCTATAACTTGTTAGATCTACATGTAGTGTAGGCTATCGAAATTATAAAAACCCAAACGAAATATAGATCTGAATTTTAATTAGATTGTTGGAATTTTCACTCTATGGTGTGTTTTATATTCACGCCAATATGTAAACGGGACCTCGGTTTTTCCTGCTGCGAATCACTGTAATAAATGGGGTCACGGTGGCTAAGTGAGTAAGACTCTGGCTCGCTAGCCTGGAGGTCGGGTGTTTGATCCCTGCATTGGCAGAGAAAGTTCATTCAGATTTTTCGGCGTGGTTCCCCCTGGTATGTGATGCAGAGGGCCTGGCATGGACAGCTGTCGAGTCGTAGGACGTTAAACCCAATTTCATTTCATTTACTGTACTAAAAGTGTACATATATTAATATCGAATGCTTAGCGCGTGGTTGGTTTTACGTGACAAATAGTGGGTTGGCATGTCCGTGCTCCGTTTTCCCCCCACACGTCGTTATCGGTATTCTATATTTACAATTATCTAATTATACATAAATGTCTCGAGTACTGGGTTATCATAATGACACCAATTATCATAACCACATTTTCTCTACAACTATCACCAGATCATTCGGAACTATTCAACAAGTTCTGCTTTACTTTAAGTAGAGACATGTTCTGAGGATTAATATTAATTATCTGACAAGGGTTACTCTAAATGGGCGTATACGTGTACACAAGACATAGCTTTTCGCGGAGTCACGGTGGCTAATTGCGTAGGACGTTGTACACAACAGCGTGAATGTACAATATTCCTTTGCAGTTGGATTTCGATATAAGAAGAGGCCTAATGCTTCTGTCCGGGCAAAATTTCCCCATGACGTATGCTCATCTTCATAAGCTCCGTCGTGGCACAACATTGGGACGTTAAACCCCATTTCATTTCATTTCAGCTCTCTTTTCCCAACCAAACTGGTCCACACCAAGGTGCTATCTCGGCTAACACAGGGAATCGAAACCACGCCAGTTGACTCAATGACAGACCTTATGATACAATCCGCACACGCTAACCATTCGCCCCTCCCCCGATATTAAATTCCAAAAGAAAAGAAATTTGACTTATTTAACGATGCAATGTTCAAGATCCACAGGGACGGATCCAGGAATTTTTGCAGGACGGGTGTTTGCCAGGTTCCAGTTAAGGAAATCTGCCATTATCGCCTCTAAATTGCATAAACATACATACAAATTGAGCTTTTAAAAGAGAAAAATCATTGTGAATTAATTTCATTTATGCAAGGCATTAATTTTTTTTTATGTAGCTGAGCAGGGTGGGATTTGGAACCCCCCCCCCCCGGACCACCCCCCTGGACGCCCCCCCCCCTCTGATGTCAAGACTTCAAACAGTGAAAATAGAGCTCAGATTAAAGTAATTTGAATGAAATTTTCAATATATTAACTTTAAATTATCTATTCTTCAACTATTTTTGCACATAACATAATACATCTTTAACATAACATGAAATAATACAGTGTGCTATTGGGGACAATTTTGCCGGGCAGTGACACAATATAATGGGGTTTAGCGTCCTAATCGTCTACTATGGGAGGGGGGATCTTGCCCGGGCAGCGGCACTATGGCCTACTCTTATATCGAATTCAATTTCCAAGTGATTTGTTACGTGAACATCGGTTTTTCGTCCCATCCGAATAACTAGACAGCTGTCCTTGTTAGATCCCCGTCCACTCCGGCACCACGTCGGAATCAACAAGTGAAAGAATAATCTTACCGTTACTCTGTAAGGGTGACGTCTGGTATCTATAATCGCAATATAAACATCTACACAGTTGAACTTGATATCAGATTAGTAAATAGATGCAGAATGCGTGAAATGTATATAAACATCCTGTTTTCGTCCACTGTTTAAAAGCTGAGTAAACAGAATTGCGCAATAGGTGTCCGGGATCGAACAAATTGTCCTTGTCTATTTCAGTATGGTTAAGTAAAGAGCGGAGTTACAAAAGTTGAATGATAGATAACGGATAGGGAATATGTTGCAATTTTCAGTCAAATTACTTCATTGTGGTCGGAGTTATCGTCGTTGGCAGACAGCACAGTCTAGATTGGCATTGTTGCCGTTATTTCAATAATGAACAAAGTCCCGATTTTTCATTTTTAAATTAAAGCATTAAATGCCAAATCGTATCTAAATCCGTTTAAAATCACAACCATCCGATGGTTGTCATAATATTTAAGACTTAACAAAATGTCGGGGGGGGGGGGTAACGCCCACTCGACGCAAACTAAGTCATTTCGAGATTAACATATGGTTCAACTTTATTTCAATAATTCGCTTGTGCGTAGGGCCTTTTTCAGTTGGAGGAAGCCGGAGGACCCGGATAAAACCCACGATGTTGGACATCTGAGTCCTGACAGCGTAGAAATACACAAGAAGTTGAGACATACATTATTTCATCAACAAAAATAATTTTCGATATAAATGTATTAAACAAACATTATTAAAAACTTATTTTCCATCATAATAAAGTGTACAAATATAATAATACAATTTACTTGATGAATTGTAAAAAGTAAAAAAAAATATACATAATAAGTAACAGGACATACACAAACAGTGTTGTAACAAGATGCAAATAAACACACCTTACACACAACATTCATAATTACGTTTCGTTGCTTTTATGTACATATATATATCCATAAATATTACTACTACCGTAAAGCTGCACTACTTTGTTTCACGGTAAACGATGAAAAGTTAAAAGGTGTGCCGAGACAACCTGATTTCAACACTGGTTTAATAACGTTTTAAAATACTTTTCGACTATTCATAAATAATGTCATTGTATAAAGATGGACAGTATAGTATATCTATTCATATTTACATAGTAACACTGTGGTTTTAATTGGCTATAGTTACCATTGTCTATGGTTACATATCGTTAACTAATACAAAACATGTACACGCGTGTGTTAATCTGTAGTACATTGTATATGGGTTCAATTTAGGAACAATGAGTGGAAGATAATCACGGGATTGATTTAAGAATATTAATGCAACTAATCGCCAATTGTTACTTATTGGCTATTAAGTCGAGGAACGTATTTTTTTATAAATTATTTTCAATTATTTCCTTTTCGTGGTGTCATCGACTTTCATTTTATAAAAAGGGAAAATTTGAAATTTTATTTGTAGGTGTTGCGCACATTTAAAGATATGTCTATTTACAAATAAGGGCCTATTTTTAATATTACAATCCCGTCGATGGTTGCGTACTCTATCCCGTAGATGAGTAGATGTCTCGCCTATATAGAATATTGTACAACCCCTACCCGTCAAGACATATATGAGATTTTTTGTGTCACAATTCATATTGTCGTTGACGCTAAACGTAAAGTTACGAAAATTATATTGGTTATTTGGCGTTATATGGTCGCAACATTTACATCAAAGATCCAGGCATTTAGAATGAGGTTTAATGTCCTACTGTGCGGCACCTAAGGGAAATTTTGCCCGGGCAGCGGCACCACTGCCAAGTGTTACGTGCACGCCAATGTGTACACGGGACCTCGGTTTTTGTCCCGTCCGAACGACTAGACAGCTGTTCTTGTCGGGCCCTTAGTCCTGCATCCCTGATTACCCTCATGGTAAAAAATATATGATATAACCCGTGTAATATAGACAGTATTATCATGATATACAGTCAAGTGTAACATCATGCTATTCTCTGGTTGGCTGGTAAATATAATTGAACAGTTAACTTGACAGGGGAAATGTCAAAAGGACTATTTCCTTCCCTGGAGGCACGCACAGTAACCCACAACGTAAGTTATTATATTTCATTTGTTATGTATATGTGTATTTATTAGGCAACATTCGTGGGTGGGGAGTCAAAGGGTTGTATCTGGGAAAAAATCAAAATGTCTTATAAAACCATTACGTCAAAATGTCGTATATAAAATGTCGCATTTCTGAAGATTTTCTTAAATATTTATTTACAAAATGTATGTATAGCCATTTCAGCACCCTAACGTATCAGACTCAACATCTTGTGCAGAAATAAAGAGTGAAAGCTAGTCATTTTTAATTTTATACAGCAAGGGCGTATCTCAGGAATACATTAACCGTTACGCGCTTCAAATTCATTGTAATATTTGGGTTAGACACAAAGTTGATTTTTTAAAGAAAAAACGACATTTTCACATTTAATATTTATTTATTTATCATTTTTGTAACACCCAATATACGACATTTTGAAACAATATTTATAAGACCTCTTTTTATTGGCTTAGAAATACGACAACCTGATGAAGAGATGCACAAGCAAACAAAGTGAATTTCGCAAAATATGCCAGACACGACATTTTGACTCTCCACAGACGATATACAAAAACTTAAATATATAAAAAGTTAAACATAAAAAAGCTAAATATGCAAAACTTGAATATACAGAAACTTACATACAAAGACTTAAAGATAGTGCCCTTTTTTACTGCTGAAAGTGCCTTTTTCAGACCCAAATATGTCCTCTCCGAAAGTTTACTTAGACGAAAATATCAGCCAAATAGCTCTTGGAATGTCTACAGATGCAAGGAAATGACGGATAATTGTCTTGCCCCCCCCCCATCGACTCCCTCGCAGCGGCGTGCCCCGTCTCTGCAGTAAGTGCCCTGATTTGGCGGCGCCCCCCTCCCCTTTTCAAAATTCCTAGATCCGCCCCTAGATACAGTATGTTTAAGCTAACGCTGTAAATTTGTAAATGTAGATCTTTCGTTTGGCTTGAAATGTTAGATAAATCACTAGATATATATTCATATGCTAGGCCCATGATCAACTCTCTAACTATCGCATGGTTTTGGTTTTTCAACTGTGTTAAACGCGATTGTCAGTTAAAGATACATTATGGGAGATTAGATAACGAGTTGGCAGTTATTACTATAATTGAAAAAAGTACATAATACAAAGGCAATTTGCTGAACATTTCAGTCAAATTAATCCACTATAAACCGAGAACTAAGTGGATGAAATTTCCGCTTAGCCTTGATCATCATTACTGAAGTCGGTAAGACAAAACTAATTGTCTCGATTATCCATTTAATCATTAATCACGAAGGAAAGTTTTGCAGCAAATCGGAATACAATACAACAAATATCGAAGGCTAGCTAGCCTTGGTATCGAGAGCTGATTATGGTCTGGATGAGTTAATTAATGCCTAATTACTAGTTTTTATAACATTTCGGGCTTAAATAAAGACCCACAATAGGTAGCTGTTGCTTTTGCATAATGTATGTTTAATGAATTAATTCACAAAATGGACAGACGATACAATCTAGACAACAGTGTCCTCATAACAGCCATAACCTCGCCCAGAATGAAGTAATTAAACTGCAATTTTAAGCATATTTAATTACCTATTTTGTGACTATTATGTTGAGATCATTACTCACATATCTCAGATAATGTTGATTAAGGAGGAAATCGTACCGTAACCTCCCGGTAAAATTGGCCCTCACCTTAAAGGCAAATAGTCGAGAGAGAGAGAGAGAGAGAGAGAGATGACAGAGTGAGAGAGAGAGGGGCTACCGTCCACTCGACAAAAACTAGGTCATTTCCATGTCGGGATTAACACATGGTTCATTTCATTGATTCGCTTACACGTAGGGGTCTTTAGCAGTAGATGGAAACCGGAGGACCCTCGAGAAAACCCACGAGGTTGAACTGGAGACCCTATTCCTTGTCATGTACAACCGGGAGCTCGAAACCACTAATTGGCAGACCTTAAATCCAATCCCATTCCCTTAAATCCCATTTAACGCAATTCCGTTAAACACAGTCCCATTCCATTAAAATCCACCCCATCTCATTCCCTCAAATCCCATTCCATGCCATTCCGTTAAACACAGTCCCATTCCATTAAAATCCACCCCATCTCATTCCCTTAAATCCCATTCCATGCCATTCCGTTAAACACAGTCCCATTCCATTAAAATCCACCCATCTCATTCCCTTAAATCCCATTCCATGCCATTCCGTTAAACACAGTCCCATTCCATTAAAATCCACCCATCTCATTCCCTTAAATGCCATTCCATGCCATTCCGTTAAACAAAGTCCTATGTCATTACATTAAACCCCATCCTATGTCATACCATCAAAACCCATCCCATCTCATTCCCTTAAATCCCATTCCATGCCATTCCGTTAAGCACACATTCCATGTCATTCCGTTAAACACAGTCCCATGTCATTACATTAAACCCCATTCTATGTCATTCCCATAAATCCCATTTCATGTCATTCCGTTAAACACAGTCTCATGTCACTACATTAAACCCCATTCTATGTCATTCCCATAAATCCCATTTCACGGCATTCCCTCAAATCCCATTTCATGTCATTCCGTTAAACACAGTCTCATGTCACTACATTAAACCCCATCCTATGTCATTCCCATAAATCCCATTCCACGGAATTCCGTTAAATCCCTTCCCATGCCATTCCGTTAAAACCCATAACGTTAAACCAGCATACATAATCATTTCCTTAACCAATGTCAGTTTATATAATTTGCACGCTGTTTCTGTGTCAATTTATCTGATAAATACCACGACCCTGATATTTTAGATGTAATTACACCGAATGATAATTTACTGTATTAATATAATGAATGACTAACAGAAGAATTTGTCAATACATTATTCAAGTTTATACGCTATATAATCAGCCCGATAAACTAGCAGTACAAACGGTTTTATGGAGCTCTATATCAGCGGGATAACCTCGATTTGTATATAGTCAGGACGATAACCTAACAGTAGGGGCGGTTTGTGGAGCTCTATATTATCCCAATAACCTAGCATTATAAGGGAGGGTTTTATGGATGGAGCTCGGTTTGTATATAATCAGCCCGATAACCTAGCAGTAGAAGCAGTTTATGGAGCTCTATATCTGCGCGATATAGTTTAGCTCGGTTTGTATATAATCAGCCCGATAACCTAGCAGTAGAAGCGGCTTATGGAGCTCTATATCTGCCCGATATAGTTTAGCAGTAGGGGCGATTTTATTGGTCACTTTTTGTATATAAGCTATACCTAGTCCGATAACAAAGCCGTTATGGAACTCAGTTTGTATATATTCAGCCCCATAACCTAGTTGTTATGGAGCTCGAGTATAATCAACCCGATAACCTAACAGTAGGGGCGGTTTTATGGGGCTCTATATTTAAGTAGTAATATGTTGTCATTAACTTTATGCCCTTCCTGTTTTGGAATGCATTCTCGGCAATACAATATATAGGTCACTTTGTGATTAACATTTGATTATTTCATCTCAATATTCACTTGTACAACAAGAGGGTGGAGAATTTGTCCTTTGCAGCGGCGTTATAAAATAATCAGTGCTCTTCGGTTGTGGTGTGTGTGGGGTGGGGGAGGGGATGAATGATACACATGTGTATTTCATTTAATTTTCTAAGTCGAATCTCTTTCTACATTTAAAATAATATCAGGTCTGGTGGAATATGGCTGATTTTGCGGTCAACTGTAACAATTCGGTACTCTAAGTTGATATTTTTTTTATTCAAATGTAAACAAATCAGTTCTCTGTTTTCTCTTCATACGTTGACAATTCGAAACTCTATTTTGTATTCAACTGTCGACTGTACAACAAACATCAGATCAGCCTAACCCAGTTTGATATGGTGTACATCCTTTAAAACCACAGCAGTGTGCTATGGGGTACATCCTTTAAAACCACAGCAGTGTGCTATGAGGTACATCCTTTAAAACCACAGCAGTGTGCTATGAGGTACATCCGTTAAAACCACAGCAGTGTGCTATGAAGTACATCCTTTAAAACCACAGCAATGTGCTATGAGGTACAGTCATTAAAAACACAGCAGTGTGCTATGAGGTACATCCTTTAAAACCACAGCAGTGTGCTATGAGGTACATCCTTTAAAACCACAGCAGTGTGTTATGAAGTACATCCTTTAAAACCACAGCAGTGTGCTATGAGGTACAGTCATTAAAAACACAGCAGTGTGCTATGAGGTACAGTCATTAAAAGCACAGCAGTGTGCTGTGAGGTTCTTTTTGAACGGACAACTGCGTTTTCATCGACACTTCAGGAGTAGTATTGAATTAGTGGACAAATTATCTAATATCCGCCTTGAATTCGTTGAAACCACAGCAGGGGATATATTAGTATATTAACTAGCTGGCTACGAACCACAACAGTGGATAGCTTAGTATATTAACTATAGGTGGCTAAAAACCACAGTAGTGTATAAACTAGGTTGCCACAAAGCACAGCAGTGGATAACTTAGTATATTAACTATAGGTGGCTAAAAACCACAGTAGTGTATAAACTAGGTTGCCACAAAGCACAGCAGTGGATAGCTTAGTATATTAAATATCGGTGGCTAAAACCATAATAGGTAATATCTTAGTATATTAACGCAGTGGCTAAAAAACACAGATGGGGATATCTTAGTGTATTAACGTGGTGGCTAAAAAACACAGAAGGGGATATTATAATATATTATGCTCCAAAATGCTGACAATCGATATCCCACACTCTGTGAACTGTTTGGTAATTTTACATGTTTTTTTGTTATTTTCAGACTTCAATCATTGATAAAGATGGGTAGAAGTCTAGCCTCATCATATTATGACTTCAGTGAAAAACTAAACTTTCATTGGACGAGCTTAATTCTTCTGCTGTTTGTCTCCCTGGTTGCTGTGCTTAAATATGTTTTTCTGGAGTCCCTGATCAGCTGCTGGACGCCTGCCGCGTTTACAAACCAATTCGTAAAATACACACACGGGGCATGCTGGGAAAAAGACAATGTCTACCTTCCCTTTCCGAGTAACATCCCAGTAATTTACCCGGGCGAACGATCAACACCGACATTCCATGCCTGGATTCCAGTCGTTCTAATATTTATGATGTTGGGATTCCAGATACCACGTGCTGTCAAGTTAGTGTTTGATTTATTTTTAAGAAATCCAACCAACACAATTAGCGATAACGACAACCAGACGAGTAATACAGAGAATGCTGAACAACTCGCTCAGATCATCAGAGAATCTCAGAATCAAAGTTCATTTATTAGAACTCTGTCCTTTATTATTGTCAAACTTTTAGTCTGCCTCAATCTGCTTATCCAGTTTATTTTTGTCTCGCGTTATTTCAGAGATTCTATCCGAAAGGTAACCCTTGAAACCTTTAATGGTGTCGAGAGAATGAATAAAACCATCTCGGTCGCAGTTTATATGTTTCCGAAAACCATTTTATGCGACTTTTCAATCAGGCAGTTGCAAGTCGTTCAAAGGCACACCATCCAATGCAAAATGCCCGTCAACTATTTATACGAACAATTTGTTCATATTTTCTGGTTTTGGCTTTTGGGTGTTGGTATTTTCACTGGCGTCGTTTTGGTCATTCAGCTGTCCTCGCTTATCATACCACCCATAGTCAGATTGCGATTCCGAGGAATTATTCCGGAAAAAGAATTGAGCCAACGAAATTTTTCTATCGATGATTCGTTGTTGATGTTGTTGGACATTGAGGAGAGATCTGGTTTGGCCATTGCACGAAAAGTTGCTGTCATTGTGTCCCAATCACCACAGTCGAGCACGAACGAGGGACCAAAGAGCTATGACTCTCAATCGGGCTTCCACGTCGGAGAAGATGCATTGACCAGTATGCCCATGACGAATATTGGGATGAACGCTGATGCTGATACAAGCACCTCCCCGCTGATGGACGTTAGTAGATCGGAGAAATCTGGTCTGTCATAGTCTCGTTTACAATTAAACAATGAGATTTTTTTATACGCCCACATTTTCATGTCGACGTATATTGTCGTCGCCCCTGTCGTCCGTACACAATTTATTTGTGGACACTCTACAGGTCACAGTTCTTTTTTCGATTTTGACGAAACTTCAAATATAGGTCTATCTACTAAAGGTCTCGGTTCCTGTCGATATTGGTATAAATCGGATCTTTATGCATTATGGTCCGTGATTGTACTAAATGTCCGAACCTAGTACGCAAATAGTGTAAATATATGGTATATCAAGGTTGTGAGCCCTCTAAAGGACACAATAGATCCGATTTGGGTGAAACTTGAAATTCATGTTTATAACCCAAATAACTTGGTTTCTTTCGATAGTGGCGCATATCGGATAGTATCTTCATTAACCAGATTTTCATCCATATGCGCCGCCATTTTGTCCATTTATCAGATCAGCGAGAGCAATCCCTAGATCGTCGCCTGCAAATTAGACGTACAAACACAAAACACAGTCGACCTTTACATTAGGCGATAGATTGCCTCAAATGTTGCATTTTATTATCATACTTTATAAGAATATTGAACGCTCTACATTTTATTATCATACTTTATGAGAATATTTAAGCCCTTACATTTTATTATCATACTTTATGAGAATATTTAAGTCTCTACATTTTATTATCATACTTTATGAGATTATTTAAGTCTCCAGATTTTATTATCATACTATATAAGAATAATGAACGTTCTATATTTTATTATCATAGTTTATGTGAATATTTAAGTCTCTACATTTCGTTATCACACTTTATGAGAATATTGAAAGCTCTATATTATATTAACATCATACTTAATGAAAATATTGAAAGTTTCTAACATAAATAATAATATTTAAAGCTCTACATGTTATCATGATTTGTGAGAATATTTAACGCCTTCTACATTTTATTTTATATTGTATTATCATACTTTATAAGGCCCTATATTGTATTATCATACTTTAGGAGGATATTAAAGGTCCTATATTGTATTATCATACTTTAAGAGAATATTAAAGGTCCTATATTGTATTATCATACTTTAGGAGAATATTAAAGGTCCTATATTGTACGATCATACTTTAGGAGAAAATTAAAGGCCCTATATTGTATGATCATATTTTAGGAGAATATTAAAGGTCCTATATTGTATTATCATACATTATAATAATATTTAAGGCTCTACATTTTATTATCATACCATAAGAGAATATTAAAGGCCCTATATTGTATTATCATACTTTAGGAGAATATTAAAGGTCCTATATTGTATTATCATACTTTATAATAATAATTTAGGCTCTACATTTTATTATCATACTTTATAAGATTATTTAACGCTCTACATTTTATTATCATACTATATACGACAATTTTTAACGCGCTTAATCTAATTATTTTAATCATTGAGAATATTTAAATGTCTGTCTGTATAATTGTACTAAAAAAAAGTTGTGTAAGGCGTAACGTTTCATGATTTTTCTATGGGTATCTTGAGAAAATTTTGATCTATCGCCATTTAAAAATTTAATTTAGAAATAATGATATTTGAAATAATGGCATTTTCTTGTTTTGGAATAACTTTGTAATGTATTGTATTATCATACTTTAGGAGGATATTAAAGGTCCTATATTGTATTATCATACTTTAAGAGAATATTAAAGGTCCTATATTGTATTATCATACTTTAGGAGAATATTAAAGGTCCTATATTGTACGATCATACTTTAGGAGAAAATTAAAGGCCCTATATTGTATGATCATATTTTAGGAGAATATTAAAGGTCCTATATTGTATTATCATACATTATAATAATATTTAAGGCTCTACATTTTATTATCATACCATAAGAGAATATTAAAGGCCCTATATTGTATTATCATACTTTAGGAGAATATTAAAGGTCCTATATTGTATTATCATACTTTATAATAATATTTTAGGCTCTACATTTTATTATCATACTTTATAAGATTATTTAACGCTCTACATTTTATTATCATACTATATACGACAATTTTTAACGCGCTTAATCTAATTATTTTAATCATTGAGAATATTTAAATGTCTGTCTGTATAATTGTACTAAAATAAAGTTGTGTAAGGCGTAACGTTTCATGATTTTTCTATGGGTATCTTGAGAAAATTTTGATCTATCGCCATTTAAAAATTTAATTTAGAAATAATGATATTTGAAATAATGGCATTTTCTTGTTTTGGAATAACTTTGTAATGTATCCATAATAAAACTAATCGAGCACCTGATGGTTTTTCTTGTTTCCTGTCGACCAGTTGTCGTGAAAATGAAATAGAATTGGGTTTAACGTCCTATTTTTTTGCACCGACTGGGGTAATGAAAGCGGGTAACAGATATGCAATGTGCTAAAGGGGGGGGGGGGATTTTGCTAAGGTCTACTCTTTTTACGAATTTGCAACTATCACTGTGTTAAGGGGGAGGGGGTGACTTTGCCCAGGTCTGCTCTTTTTACGAATTGCAACTTATGTTTTTTTTATGTACACGTCCATGTGTACACAGGGTCGGTCTCGGTTTTTCGTCTCATTCGAATGACGAGAGGTTGTTTCTTGTCAAGTAGCGACACTGGCAAGGGATCTTTAACGTGCGCGTAGATTTTACGCCTCATCCGAACGACTAGTCAACTGTCCTTGTCAGACCATCCGTCCCGCATTACTGACAAGAGGTACCACGCCGGAAAATCTGGATTAACTTGCAGGGAATGGTCACCAGACCTCCATACTAGCGAGTCAGCGTCTTACCCACTTAGCCATCGTGATCCCCCTGAGTCAATGCAGCTCCAAGAAGTTTTCATAAAATCTATGTGTATCTGGCGTACAGCGACCACCTAAAATAACAACATGGCAATGTTGTTATTTCTGAATCTGTACGAGAGCATTTCGGCCATTTTGGATTTTTGACGTCAACCTTGTGTGTGTGAGAGAGAGAGAGATAGAGAGAGAGAGAGAGGGAGAGAGAGAGAGAGAGAGAGAGAGAGAGAGAAATGGGGTTTAACGTCCACTCAACAAAAAGTAGGTCATTTCGGGACTAACATATGGTTTTAATTTATATTTCAATAATTCGCTTGCGCGTAGGGATCTTTAGCAGTGGGAGGAAACCGGAGTGCCCGGGGGAAACCCACGAGGTTGAGAAGGCGCACCTATCTCCATGCCACATACGCTCACACCAGGGCTCGAAACCACAGCAGCAAGCCAGAGGTGACCGGCCAGCTAGAGGTCGAAGCGCGGCACTCTAGACCACTAGGCCATCCCAACCCCCCTCAACCTTGTGAAAATCCGAACAAGTTTCATATTGATCTTAATCCAACTTGCAAAGGTCGTGACTCTGACTGAAGAGCGTCTACGCATAGAGAACAGGGAGAAGATCTTTCTTACAAAGCAAACTCTATGAATTGATGAAGAGCTATTATTTATTAGTAAACGTTTAATGTGGTAATATAAAATTATATAAATATCAAATTACATTTTTAAAAAGCATGCACGTCAACATGGAATCATTATTAGTAAATACCTTAATTATATAAACATGCCATATCAGTAAATCAAATTATATAAACAATATGGGTGACAGGCAACGAAACATACTCCCAACGTCCGCAGCTAACTCGTCCGAACAGTCAACAATGGGCTTCGCATATGCTTTCTATTAAATCGAATTAAGAGTAAAAGTTTATCTAGCAATCTGGGGCCTATTTCACAAAATTTTAACTAAGATAAGATCTGAATTTTAGTTATTTGATTGGACAATATTAGATTGATTTTAGTTCTTAGCCAATCAAAATTGAAGTATCCGCTAAAATTTGGATTTTATCTTTAGTTAAAATTTTGTGAAACAGGGCCCAGATTAATACACAGATCCTATTTCGTTTTGTTTATTATAGTTCTAAATTTCGTTTTACTTGTCTTTACCACATTAGTATATGGAAGAGTTGTTATTTAACCCACGTTCTGGTTGATGTGAGGGATTAACCTATTAAACGGTCTGTTGCAGCGAGTTTATGCCGCGCTGGGGGGGGGGGGGTCTAGAGTGCCGCGCTTCGACCTCTAGCTGGCCGGTCACCTTTGGCTTGCGGCTGTGGTTTCGAGCCCTGGTGTGAGCGTATGGGGCGCCTTCTCAACCTCGTGGGTTTCCTCCGGGCACCCCGGTTTCCTCCCACTGCAAAAGACCCCTACGCGCAAGCGAATCATTGAAATAAAACGAAACATATGTTAGTCCTAAAATGACATAGTTTGTGTTGAGTGCACGTTAAACCCCATCTCTCTCTCTCTCTCTCTCTCTCTCTCTCTCTCTCTCTCTCATGCCGCGCGACACACGGAACTGTGGGTATCTCATTAGAAACACCATCGTATGACCCCAGACGCGACCTTCCACTACAACTAGTCAGATCTTCATGTAGTATAAAAAACGAAACGAAATATACATCTATATTTTAATCAGATTGCAGCTACCCTACAAAAGTCGTTCATTGGTTGGAAAATGACGACCGATTGTCACGGGACGGCACAGGTTGTCACGGGACGTCAGGAATCTGCAATATTTCTGATCCGCAGCTAAGAGCTATCGCACGCATATTACAATATGTGTGTAATTCCTAACTCGCTGTGCAAACCGTCATCCACAATACTTGTCGATCGTCGATAATCCATCACCATAACATGAACACGGGTAATGCTTTCTTGAATGGTTCTGCTGTTGATGGCCTTCCCGGTCGCGGCTCATCACCAAAGTTCTGTTTGCTAAGCCTAACGTCTTTACTGTTGAAAAGGACGGACGCCATCCGCTTAAGTGATTATTACATGATTATTGGCGTATAACCAGTTTTATCCCTTTCTGGTGATTTCAACGGGTAGGTTCACAAGATGGTTAGGTACCAAGACAATAACAACACAGTTGCAGTTCTTATATCTATAATTCATTCAATGATTGAACTTGGTGGTGGCAAAATTGATCTATTACTTTCTGATTTAGAACATTTCAGCCAGCCCTTGTATCAAATTATGCAATACTTCCAACATGACGTCATTATCAATACATATCAAATACTTCAACAGCAAATATCAAATACTTAAACATGACGTCAATATCAGCAACTATCAAATAATTCAACATGACGTCAATATCAGCAAATACCAAATACTTCAACATGACGTCAATGTCAGCAAATATCAAATTATATAAAAACATGGTATATACAAATAACATCATCATGACGTCATATGTAAATAAGAGATTATATAAAACACGCGATTCGTCAACAAAACGACTCTATCATTTAATATTAGCTTACATAAAATCCAACATGACGTCATTACATATAAATTCACAATTTCAAAATAATAAAATTGTAGATTTCTAAATCAGAGATTTCTTAGTTTATATAACAAATACAGCAAACTACAGAGGTTAAACTGCAATATCTATTATATACATTTTAGGAGTTATTACAACATCCACGGTCTGAGTTTAACATCCTGACCTACGGGCTGGAACACTACATACTGTCTCTATCCCAGCCTATTAGCCAACGCGGCTGTGAGTATGATGTTTCCCTAGGAACTCACAGATGATGTCTTCTCTATGATCTTATCATGATGTCTGAGATTAAATAAAACACGCTCTCTCCTATATAAAAATTATAATGCGACAGCTATTTGGGGTGGGGGGGGGAGAATGACCACTTTGATGTAAGTGCTTCGTATAGGCACCGTTTTACGTCATCATTATTTTAGTTAATTGCACTAATGCGTAGAAGAGATAACTGGGCGATAGTACCCTTCTTCCAGCAATGGATACTGGCATAGATGTGGATAAGTAAGTCTAAGATAGTAGTAGAGTCATGCAAGTTACTTCATTTCCCTAGTTTTCGTCAAACGTCATGTAGTAAAAGAATATCTATATTAAACAGAACACATTTCTTAGAACTAAAATAACCCCTATTATATTACAAAACAGTCTATGTTTCATGAAATTGTGAAACCGTCTCTTTTGTTGTGAATATATCGACAGGCCATTAAACAGCCGGTCTTTCAAATGCGCCCAGTTTTTCTTTTGGGACACGTTTTGACTTGGCAAGCACGTTAATTAACAACCCACCGACATCTAAAATCAAACAGTTTCATTATGTTTTGCGAAGACTTTGATCTAAAAGGGGTTGCGAAGTTGATCCGTCTGCACCAAATGTACCCATGGGGATGCTCTGTGGATGATATGCGCGAGCAGCTTCATTATGTGCCGGGTTTTGAACAATTTGTGAGTTATGCTCCCCAAATCCTGGTTGAAGGAGAGGTGGCGAGTTCCATAATTTGACAGCAACTTCTCTGGCCATCCCCAATCCAGAACTCTGTTCAATATCCCACAAATACAACAACGCATCGTCGAAACAAAAACCTCTTTGACTCAGAACTTTTTCAGGAATAATTCCACGGAATCGAAGCCTTACAAATGGTGGGATAACAAGCGATGCCAACTGGGAGATGAAAATGAGGCCTGTATAAATACCAACACCCAAAAGCCAAAACCAGAAAATATAAACAAACTGTTCAAGTAAATAGTTGATGGGCATCGTGCATTGTACGTCGTAGTCTTGAACGTTTTGTAATTGTCGTATTTCGAAACGGCACCTGATTGTTTTGGGAAACATATAGACAGGAGTGGCCAAGGTTTTATTATCGCGACCAATTTGCACAGAATCCCGGAAATACCATTTGACAAATGATATCTGAATGATGATGTTGATACCCACGAGAATTTTGATCAGAAAAAATATCATAGTACGAATAACTCTGTTCCTCTCCCCGGCTTCTTTAATTGCATCGGCCAGTTCTCGGGCTCTGTCTGTTCTTGGATCAGTACCAATGTCTTCTCGCACTATGGCGGACGGTGTTCCTAAAAGAAGGTCCGTCATGATCTTAAAAGCACGTGGTATCTGGAATCCCAACATCATAAAAAGTAGAACTATCGGAATCCATCGATGAAACGTCTTATTATTGAATAATTCGGATCGGAATTCATAGTCTATCCTAAACATATGAAGGTCATTTGCCTTGACACGATCTTGACTCCAGCATTCTTGATGGGTGTAATAATTGTGGGAAGCTGTAAAATGGGCTGGGGTCCAGCAGGTTATAAGGGAACCTAAAAATACGTATCGGAGAACTGCCACCATGGACACAAACAGTAGTAAAATTAGGCTAGTCCAAAAGAAATTTAATTCTTCACTAAAATCGAAATACGGTCTGTGTATTGTATTAGCCATCTTGTTTTCTTGGCGGGTGTTTGAAGTCCTTACTTCTCGCTGTCCAATCGGATGACGTGTCTGATATCTTGACTGTTTGCTGTCCAATCATAAGACGTGTCTGAAAATATAAAAACAAACCTATTAATTCACTCTATTCATTATAATTTTGATATTTCCGTGAACATGACAAATAACGAATAAATTAGATCCACAGACACAAATAATGTGAGATTCGTGGTGAGATTCGTGTATCCGGACACAGATCACGAAACAAGGGTGAAAGTTATTTTTAGTCTTTCGCTCCCTTTCCCTTTCCCCCTTTTGCATGGCGATTTTTGTGGAGTTTTTGGTGTAGAATCGAAGAAAGGGGTTTGAAAATACATTTTCTGCCAGGTTTTGATGAATATTCATGATTTTGAGGCGGAAGGTTAAAAGAGTTGTGAGGTTGTTTACGTTGAAAGGGAGGGCCGAAAATTGCAAGGTTAGCTGTCTCTACTTCCAGCTTGTCTATCTCAATTTTTTCATGAAGAACCTTATACATGCTTTTGGGCAAGAGTCTGACACATGTTGCTCCATCTGTAGCAGAAAGCGTTTTACCCAACGAATATTTGGGAAAAAATTACAACCGATCTAATAGACGAGAATTAACATTGAAGTCAATGGGGCAATAATTAGCGACCTGTGGCCTGTCTGCCTCTGGTGTTAATATTACACGAGTTATCTCCAAAAACTTAGACAGCCATATCTCTGACAGTAAATTTTATCTAAATTATTAATTCGACATTTATCAACTTATCAAGATCATATTCAACTCTCGATGGCGTCGCTGGCCTGCGATATTTACTGGATTAGAATCCTATGTGCTGCTTAACTTCCATTTATAATTAAATTAAAACAAAGGATAATCGTGACTGTGTTTTTATTGCAATGACTTTATCTAGTAATGATGTCGAGCCTAAATTAAAAATTCAGTCTCCAAAATCTCAGCTCAAAAGGAATCAATTTGACTGAACATTTCAGCATATTCCCTTTGCATTATCGAGGTTTTAATTATTACAATGATAACTGCCAGCTCATTATCTAATTTCCCGTGTACGCCGTTTCATAAGATCTGTCATTTAGTCAACTGGCGTGGTTTCGAGTCCACGGTTGTACTTGACAATGAGTAGGGTTTTCTGTAGGTTTTCTGCCGGTTTCCAGGTTTTCTTCCACTGCTAAAGACCCCTACGCACTAGTGAAGTATTGAATTAAACTTCAACCATAATGTTAGTCCTTAAATGACATAGCTTTCGTCCAGTGGGCGTTACCCCAGTCCCCACTCTCTCTCCCTCGCTCTCCCTCGCTCTCTCTCTCTCTCTCTCTCTAAAAATGAAAAATGGTTCCTAAACTACATGTTAATGTAATAGGCGTGTATATAAACTCGATCTCTCTAACTGACCAGCTGACAAGACAGTTAGGTCAAGTGGCGGGGTTTCAATGGGAATAAAGAGAGTTGTTGGTTTTCGGTGTTACAACATGAGTATTTACAATACTGATGTAAACAAACCGATCGAGGTTTTTATAAATTAATCTACATGTTATTACTTTATAACGTAAAACTGTGCTTATATGGCTAAATCTATTTGTTAAGGCTGGCTCAATTTTCGTCAAGGTCGCTGAGATGTTGGCGAGATTGTCAGTTAGGATTAGGGTAATTATTAATAATAGAATCGGGGTTAGGATAAGTGTCAGTCCTTTTTTACATCTTGTGGCATTTGACTAAATGTGACGTTAACTTAGTCTTATCAAATAGACCCCACCGTGTCGGTACATGCTGCGTACAGCCAACCATAAATATTGTTGTTTTAAGGTGTCTATAATATATAGTAGGTGTCTACCTTGGGAGGATGTAATATACACAGGCGCTTGGAGGGATTAAAATAAAACTATATATTCAAGCAGTAGTAAGTAGTTTTATTTTAATCCCTTCAAGTGCTTGTGGTAATATAATACAAGTTTTTCTGTTATAGCATATTACGCATATTAATCTCAGGTGGTTTTTCCGGGACCGTTATAAATAATCATTCGTGAATCATCGGTTTTGTACGACTGTAATTATGTACAGTAAAAACATTTATTTCGTTAAAAGACTTTTGTTTCTCATCAAACCAGTTGTCCTATTGATGTAGGTAATGGACCCTTGATTTAGAAAAAAAAACGAACAACAATCAATAGATTCTACTAACCGTAATATGCTGGCTTGAACAAAACGACCCGAGTTCTCTACAAAATATAAACACACTAAGTAGGTCACCCAACTGCTTGATAGACCACGCGCATTCTCGAGGAGAAATAAAATATTACGCGAAGGCTTGTCGTCCATGAGCCAATGACAGTTGGAGGGAAATAGACTCCTGCATGACGAACCTTGACCTTATTTCAAATGTACAGAACCCGTATTCGGTATTTATTGGGGTTTAACAACTATAATTACCATAGTTAATCGTCGGTGAATTAACATGTAATGTGCTAACGTGGGTACGATGGGAGAGTACGGGTAGCTGACGCCTTCGTCCCTATAAAGAGGGTTTAAAAAGGGGCTTTATACAGAGCGCAAACCCGAACGCGAACGCGGCTTGTCGTCCTGGAATGTTCTAGTCGTTTTAGAGACCCGTTTATACAGAGCGCGAACCCGAACCCAAACAAATATTGGTTCGCGCGAACGACCGCCTTGATTGCCTCCCAGGCGAATTTTTCAGAAGTTTGCGCGAACTTTTCCCCAATGAATTAATCGGTGGGCACTTCACACGAATAGAATGGCCAAGTCCGAAGAAATGATCATTGAAATCGAATGGAATGCGATATATGTAGTCAAATTCCTCCTCTAGCTGTCGTTAAAAAATACTGTTGGATTTTTTCCTGGTGAAAATATAGTTCTTCTACGAAATGAGAGTATTATCCAAACTGTAAAATTTCATGCATTGATATTCCCCCTTTTCTCCTCCTTCGTTGTTTTATGTACAAATACAGTGCCAAGATCTCGGCTTTGTCTGATTCCACCTGAGCCATGATGACAAAATTTATCTCTCACAGCGGTTTTCCGCGTTCGGGTTCCCACCTTATTTGAACGGTGAGACTGCCCAAAAGTCGGGTTTGCGATGGACGCGTTCGAGTTCGCACTCTGTAAAAACAGGGGGTTGGGATGGCCTAGTGGTCTAGAGTGCCGCATTTCGACCTCTAGCTGGCCGGTCACCTCTGGCTTGCGGCTGTGGTTTCGAGCCCTGTTGTGAGCGTATGTGGCATGGAGATAGGGGCGCCTTCTCAACCTCGTGGGTTTCTTCCGGGCACTCCGGTTTCCTCGCACTGCTAAAGACCCCTACGCGCAAGCGAATTATTGAAATAGAATTAAACCATATGTTAGTCTCGAAATGACCTAGTTTGTGTTGAGTGGACGTTAAACCCCATCTCTCTCTCTCTCTCTTCTCTCTCTCTCTCTCTCTCTCTCTCTCTCTCTCTGTGTGTGTAAAAACAGGGCTTTAGTCATTGATGGAGTATTGCTGGTGATTTCCCGCAATTTCACCATCTTATCCATTTTTTTTCTCACAAAATTGCGGTGCAAACTTTGAGCTAGGATTTCATTTCATTTATCTATTTATTTGTCCCATCCGAATTTTATATTTGATCGGTTTATTTTTCGTCCCAAACGAAACACTATACGCTGTCCTTGCCAGCGGTTATCTCATGAATAAAGAAGAATTTATAAATAAAGGGAGGCAACTCTGTTTTACTGAGCTCGTGGGCATGACATCATCGTAACAGCTGTGGTATTGCAATCTTCAGGTAGAAGGATCGAAATCTGTATTATAATGACATCACTATTTATGTTGGAAATCTTGTGAATATAGGTAAGTTTGTCAGGTAATATTACGGCTAGACTCTTCTCTAAGATTAGTCCATAGTGCTGATCCTGTCGTTCCACGGCTTCGTTCGGCAGATCCGGACTTTTATTCTTCGTGTAGGTATATTATACAGTCGAGTTATTGATTGTTTTCATTTATAGTATTTCATGATAATAAACTGGGTCTTGTTTTCGGATATATATTTCATTTACTACTATTGTAGGCCACCATGAAAGTAGCGATATTCTATGTCTACAGTTAACCCCACTTGAAACAAGTCAAGCTAGTTGACCGATGTTTGATTCCAAAATCGAAGATTTTATTCGATAGCAATACAAAGGCAATATTATTATTTATATTTAATGGCGTTATCGAGGGTTAAAAGGGCAATATTATTTATATTTAACGGTGTTAAATAGGCAATTTTATTTGAAAGTATGCATATTTAGTTTAATCAAATTTCGATTACCGTCCAGCATTAATTCCGACCGGCGGAATCTTAGTGCCACTTTAATCCAAATAAGAAAAAAATATGTACATGTACTTTAGAGTACCAATGAAATGGGAGCACCATAATATATGTTTTTCCCCAGTGCCGGATTTGCCACTTTAAGTTCTCTTTAGATTTGAATATTTGGAAGAACACTGTATAATATCATAAAACCGTAGGATAAAACAGTAACCCAATTTACAAATTGTATTAAATATAGTTGATAGATTCTAATTATATACAGGTAAAATAATCAATCAATTTACCTGACAGGTGTTAAATACGGTATCTATTTATGTCTTATCAAGTCAATGCATATCGTAAAGTCTAAGTTGATGCAGGGGCTGTAGTTCTGGCTATTTGTTTGCACGCCCGTTGGGTATGTTATCGTATACATATTTTGATATACACTTAATTACTATTCTAAATTGACAAATTGTTTTAAATTGGATAAGTTAATCTTTACTCCGAACCCTGATCGTTCTAATCTGGCAAACCTCCCTAACTGGCCAATTGGCATAATCACTGACTCCCTTTAGGTCATCGGGTCTGTGATTGAGTCAAGTTTAGTGGGTTCAAGCTCAGTCTTTTACGTAACAATGGAAAGAGTCTCGTGTTGGTCTCAAAACCCAACAATCCTTTGCGCATGCAAGTTATTAAATTGCAGAAAAGCTGACGTCTGTAAATGTTTCCCTACATTTATTATCGGGAAGTTAAACTGAACTTTGGAAATGGACTTATAATTATTTACACCAATAAGCTAAGTGGGTAAGGCGCTGACTCGCTAGCCTGAAGGTCGGATGTTCGACCCCTGCATTGGCCGAGAAAGTTCATCCAGATTTTCAGGCGTTGTTTCCCCCTTGTCAGTGCTGCATGACGGCGGGCCTGACTAGGTCAGCTGTCTAGTCGTTCGGATGGCACGAAAAAACGAGGTCCCGTGTACATATTCGCGTACACGTAAATGATCCCTTGGCAGTTAGAATTCGATGCAAGGGTAGGCCGTAGAGCCGCTGCCCGAGCAAATTTTCACCCATAGCACACTGTATGGCGTATGCCCGTCTTCATTAGCCCGGGTTAGAAGCCGAACAGTAGGAAGTTAAACCTCGTTTCATTTTATTTACACTATTAAGAGACTGCCCAAAAGTCGGGTTTGCGATGGACGCGTTCGAGTTCGCACTCTGTATAAACAGGGGGGGGGGGGTGGCCTAGTGGTCTAGAGTGCCGCATTTCGACCTCTAGCTGGCCGGTCACCTCTGGCTTGCGGCTGTGGTTTCGAACCCTGGTGTGAGCGTATGTGGCATGGAGATAGGGGCGCCTTCTCAACCTCGTGGGTTTCCTCCGGGCATTCCGGTTTCCTCCCACTGCTAAAGATCCCTACGCGCGAGCGAATTATTGAAATAAAATCAAACCATAAATATGTTAGTCTCAAAATGACCTAGTTTGTGTCGAGTTGACAATAAACCCCATTTCTCTCTCTATTTCAGACGGTGATCATTAGACCTTCGTGTCATGGCAGAAGATACAAGCACACCGGAAAACAATCCTCTGTTAAAAGACGAACACAACAATCATTGTGAGGTTTCGGGGGAAAGCATTAAAGATGTTGTACCAGAAGATAGATCTACGGATGAAAGTACCAAAGATGTCGTACCAGAAGGTACATCTACGGATGACACATGTTCACTGCTGACTGCAGACGATTCTTTGCCGACAGAAGAAATATATTCACCAACAGGGGACGAGTATGAAGAATTCTGTAAAATCCGAGAAGAAACAATCCGTCTATTATACGACACAGCCGAAGAACTGGACAAATTAGCGAGGGATGTTCGGATAACCAACATCGCCGGGTCTACTGGTGGAATTGTTTCAGCTGGCATGATAGTTGGGGGCGTTGTCGGTTCGTTCTTCACATTTGGTGCTGCTCTGCCTCTGGCTATAGCCGGTGCCGGCCTGGGAGTTGCATCCGCAGCAACCTCTGTTGGCGCTTCCCTAGCAGATGCGTTCATCAGTAAAAAACGACAAACCTTAATCAATGAAGCTTTGGAAAAGGACAATAAATCGCTGGAAAAACTATTTAATATGACTCTTCAATTAAAATTGCAATCTGCCCAATTGGAAAATCCTGAACGCATCGTCCATGGTGCTGCGGTGGTAGGAAGAGCAACTGTGGTAGCTTCGGACACATCTCGAGTAGCAGTTTGTATTATGCGTGGAGCGAGTAAAGCCGCTGCTGTTGGTGGTTTAGTGGTGTCTATAGTAACCCTGCCGATAGATGTTGCCGTGTTGGTCCAGAATTCTAAAGCAATTCATGAAGACAAACCCCACCAACTTGCAGAACATTTTCGAGCTATAGCAGAAGAACTAACAGCTAATTTAAGGGATGAAATCTTGCCGTGTTTATTTGATAAATCAGAATATTTTTTGGAAAATGATCCCGCACTTTATTAAACTTCTGTAACGTTGGTCTAGTAGCCCCGACAAGACACTGTTTGCTTCTCAATTTCGAATTTCGGATACAGCTTGTCTCTCCGGGTAGTCTGGGTTTTTTTTACAAATCACAAATCACAAATCACAAAGGCGCTGTTTCCATGACTAAACATGCCCAAAGCGCGGAATGACCCGCGTAAATGGGCAGACTGAACGTCACCGTGAGTAGAAATGAATAAATGTCATTCGTTTCAAAGTGTTGAAATTTTGCGACAATCCCGACCTCAAACTGTAAAAAAAAACATTGGTTTCCGTTTCATTTTATTTTCGTTCTGTTTACAAGTTTTTGTTTGCTTTTAGTGAAGCGACCTGCGGAAAATTGTACATATATATGTAAAAAGCTAACAACTAATTTCAAATTTAAATAAGCCTCTATATCATCTTCACTCTTGGGATGCCCCAGGCTGTCGCCCCAGACTGTCGCCCCATCTGCCTCAGACTGTCAGTGTCACCCTTTCTGCCCCACCCTCTCTTATGGCATACCATCTGCTAAACTGATCCCGCAGTGAATATTCGCTTGGCCGCTACAATCACTGATAAGCATGACATCGACGAGGCTTAATGAGTACGGCATATTAACTTTTTTACTCCGACAAATTAAATTCTCAAACATTTTTTTGAGGTAAAAGAAAAATAAATAAAGACGTTTGAAGTATTTGTAGTTAAAAAATATTTCCTATTTAGTGTAAATGGGTATTAAAATGAGTAAAACGCAACATTTTGCCCGAAGCAGTTAGGTGTTATGTAAACAATGCACGAGCCGTTTAGCCAATGACTGATGCACATGTTGTAGACAGTCATGTGTGACAGATATAAATCGTAAGTAATTCTCTATGAAACAGATTGGCCATCTGCATGCAAGTACAGCCGCACTCTCACATCACCTTAATCAAATCCTGTCGATACCACCGCTTGAATCTGATTAAAACACAGACCCCATTTCATTTCGTATTTGTATGCTTTCCATGGCCTACAGGACAAACAAATAAAACGAAATTTTTAACTATAAAAAACGAAACGAAATAGAATTTGAGTTTTATTCAGTTTTCCACGGCTACCTTTTTATAGATTACAACTACTAAACTAGATATAGTGCTGTTATTTGTATATTACCGGTATATTTTTTATTAATAATTTTTTTTAAATTGTTTTTCATGGTAATGGTCGTGAAATATTTTTATAAATCTACAATTGTTTATTTCTTATCATTAAAACATTTTAAATTCATGTTTTGTAGATTTTTTACATCCGTTCGAATTACATGCATCGAGAACGAACGTAGGCCTACTATGGAAAGGCAGTCCTTCACGTTCAAGGGGACCTTTCGCTCCTGCTCGATCTCTCAACGCACCTCGACTTTCCTTCCCAGCCTGCAAATTAGCTAAATCGCTCTCCTAAATATTGAGATTAATAAACTACTTCCAGTTTTTGTTTATTTTTAAACTGCATACATTCAATCATGTTGATCATACTAAAGCTACCATAGTCACCAAACATATTCACCAAATATTAAACAAGACTAAAGTTTAAATACAATTTGGCTGTCATTAATTCAAGAGAATATAGCATTGCTCTTGCAATTTGATTAAGAAGAGTTTTTCTACGGGAGCTTTTTTCTCATTTTTGAAATTGGCAGGCAGGGGCGGATCCAGAGAGGGGGGGGGGGGTCCACCCCCCCTGCTCATCTACATAAAAAAAAAAAATACCTTGCATCAATGAATTTACATCACAAAGTGATCCTACATCAGTATAAAAATGATTTCTGTTTAAAAAGCTCAATTTGTATGTATGCCTATATATGTAATTTAGAGACGATGATGGCAGATTTCCGTGACAGAAACCTGGCAAACCCCCTCCTGCAAAAATTCCTGGATCCGCCCTTGGCGGGAGCTTTTTATGGCTCCCGCACTATTTTGTAAACGTAAAGGGCTGGAAATGAACTGAGTCATCCCATAAACTGCCTGTCTACAGTTAGCCTAGTTCAGCCATGTACGTAGGTCTCATTACACTCGCCAGTAATCATGAGACCTACATTCAGAGCTGAACTACAGTTAGCCCAACCTCGAGGGTTTTCTCTGGTTTCTTTCCACTGCGAATTATTGAAATAAAATTAAACCATATATGTTAGTCCCGATATGACTTAGCTTAATTGTGGCGAGTGGACATTAAAACCCATTTCTCGCTTTTTCTTTACAGTTAGCTCCGCCCTAGAACTAAACAAGTATGATGTAGATGGGTCGCTGTATGCAGTATATATGGAACCGAGCATAGCCCATGGCCGCCATCTTGCAAATGTATCATCATATGAAAACTCGGAAGTCCGGCGATCAGTGCACAAATGTCCAATGGCGGAACCTGGGGGCATTTTATGAAATCCCGCTCCTCCTACCCCCAAAGAAATGAAATGAAATGGGGTTTAACGTCCTAGTAGTACTGTTCTGCTTCTTAACTGGGGTACAGAATTTTACAAAGAGAAGGTGAAAAACACTGCTGTCTGGACAAAGTTCACCCAGTGACCTTAAAAAAATTTAACTGTGAAATAAACAGGTGGGTTAGGTGAATTCCAACAGAGTTGATAGGGTCTTTTTTTACAGAGGAGTTCCAACAGAATTTCCTCAAGTTGGTGGGGCTTTTTCTTCATATGAGAGTTCCAACAGGGTTACCCATGTTAGTAGGGGCTTTTCTTCATAGGGGAGTTCCAACAGGGTTATCCAAGATAGAAGGAGTTTTATTTCTTGACAGGAAAATTTTAACAATTGTTACCCAAGCTGTTATGAGTTTACCCTCACAGAATGCATTTCATTTCATTTTCTTTTATTTTATTTCAAATTCATTTAATTTTATTTCAAATTCATTTTATTTTTTTTCAAATTCATTTCATTTCCAGTGATTTTTTTCAAAAGCTTTCTTACCTTTGAGGTAGGCGTAAATTAAAAATGCATTTAACAAAACTGAAAGATATCAACTTTCATGATTTTTAACATCACCAAAATAAATATTAACAAATTATAAATAGATGATATTTGTCATTTTAGACTGAATAACATATTTTATCTCATCGAGAAGCAAGAAAACTTATATTTTTACGAATGCGTAGCATGAGTGAAAATATAAACGTTTTCTTGCTTAGAGTAGACATGGCAAGGTTTCGGGGCGTTTTGAAAAGTGAACTATGAAAAATTTGCTTGAACAATAACAACTTATCCTATTATCTTGTAAAATGTGGGGAAAATATATTCTACAAAATTTTATTCTGTTGTGTCCTTTCAAAAATTTCATCTCAGACCCCCTGAGATCCAAAGGTATTAATTAGACTTAGAAAAAAATCAAAAAAAAAATCATTAATTTCTTCTCAGACTCCCTATATGCCGGTGTGGTACCACATTCCACATTCCACAAGATACTCGACTTAGAATAATTTTGATACAGTGTTTTTGGTTTGTGGTGTTTTCTACCACAGTAGTTCCACGAGATATTGGACTGAATTTTTTTTTCAAAAGTATCCTCTCAGGCCCCCTATATTCCTGTGTGGTACCACATTTCAAAAGATTTTCGACTTAGAATAATATTCATAGAGTGTTTTGGGTCTGTGGTGTTTTTTACCACAAGATATTGGACTTAGAAAAAATCCATTTTTTTTTCAAAAAATTTTCTCTCAGACCCTCTATATGCCTGTGTGGTACCACATTCCACAAGATTTTCGACTTAGAATAAGGGGTCTGAATAACACTTTTATTTCACTGATAAAATGCGGTATTCCACTACTGATCATAAAATAAAATCATATATAGTTTTTAAAAAAGAAAGTCATAAAATTAATAAAACCTAGTATTACATATTGCTCTTCATCATAAATGTTTTAACTATTTCTAAAAATTCTCGAGGTTTTTCTGAATGGACCCAATGACCAGCATCTTGAACCATTTCAATTGAACATTTGGGGAATAAGCGATGTATTTCTGGAGTAGTCTCCCCTCTGTAAAATAAAAATTATCAAATTAAAGTAGCTAAGTCTCAACTTAATATCATCCAAAGTCTTCAACATTGAAAACACGAATTATTTGTCAATTTAAATCAACATTGATCTTGTGATCTTACCGGAAAAAGATGGGCTTCTGATTTCAAATATTTAAGACAAAATAACCATTTTACCATTGGTACACGAATCATGTACCATAATGTGTTTCAGCCCCAGTTCTAGCAAGAGACTCGTGGAGCGAGGCTAGAAACATTGCACCAAATCAAACGGCGTATGTAGACTGGAATAACCAGATGCTAGAAATTTGCAGTCTATTGAAACTGCTGGCTTATTGCGCCGAACATAACTGATTTGAAATTAGAGTAAAAACGGAAACGATTGAATGTAAATCAGTTTATATACATTCATATTACAGTATCATATGCATTGCGACCCATTTGTGTCAATTTCTAGGTGCCAAATGTTAGCAATTTAGCTCCTTTAAATTAGTTACATCGAACTGATAAGCAGTAAAAGAGAAAGAGAGAGAAAAATGGGGTTTAACGACTTGACACAAAGTAAGTTGTTTTGGGACTAACATATGGTTCAATTTTGTTTCATTAATTTGTGAGCATGTAGGGATCTTTAGCAGTGGGAGGGAACCTGAGGACCCTATCTTTCACATACAAGGGATTCGAAACCACACCAGTTGACTCAATGACAGACCTTATGATACAACACTGATGCGCTGGCCACACAGGCACATGAAGGGATTAAAATAAAACTTCTTACTACTGCTTGACCATATAATATTATACTATATAGTCAAGCAGTAGTTAGAAGTTTTATTTTAATATCCCTTCAAGTGCCTGTGGCTAGCCATTTGCCAATTCAATGCCCGATAAGCAGTAAATATTTGTTTGCCATCTACAAACATTGAGAGGGATAATAGGGGTGAGTTAAGCTCTCAATATTACGGTAACTTTTTTTCACCTGGAAATTAAATTCTAAAACAATTTTTAAAGTAAGAAAAATAGTAGGGAAGGAAAGGCCTAAAATGAGTAAAAGGCACCAATTCCTGCTCGGATCAGTTTGTGTTACTACGCTGTAAGATGTGACCTCACATGTATACATATGCTGTAAACAAACTTTAAGGTCAGTCATCTTGCACAGAGATAAAAAGAAGGATGTGAAACACATCATCATAAACTGATTTCGTCGAATCAGAGAAATCGTTTCCCCGATACAGTTGACCAAAAGTGCTTACCACCCAAAAAGTTATTTTTAAATGTTATATTATACTTTGGTTTATTATCTTGGTATGACTTTGGGTGATAACCGACAAACTGGCAATGTAAATCTGTCTTATGCCCCTACCAGACTGAGTGGGTGTCCTTATAGTGAGAACTGTCAGCCTTTTTTTTAAATCCTACATAATGCATCTTTAAGCACTGAGAGACAAGCTACCTGATACTGACAAGGACAGCTGTCTAGTCATTTGGATGGGATGAAAAACTGAGGTCCCGTGTACACGTAAATGATCCCTTGGCAGTTGGAATTTGAAATAAGAGTAGGCTGTAGGTGCCACTATCGGGGCAAAATGTCCCTTATAGCACACTGTATGGCGTATGCCCGTCTTTATTAGCCCAGGTTATGAGCAGAACAATATTACGTTAAACCCCCCCATTTCATTTCATTTCCTACCTGATGTGTTGAGATTTAGTTCCACCTATAAATAACGTAGCTCTGTCAAATGTAGTGTTGTACTTGGGGAATTCTAAAATTTGTTGAAAATTATCAATAATAGCATCTAAATTTAACCTCCATTTATAGTGACCTTCTTCTTCTACTAAATTGGTTAAGAGAAACTGACGAACTCCGGCAGACTAAAAATACATAAAGCGAGAAAACACAATTAATTTCATTACAACAGTCCAATATTGATTTTTGGCCGTGTTAAACTGATAATAAATCTGAACTTCAGAAATCATAGCCTAAAACATTCACCGGGTTACGCTGGTTAATTTGTTCTGCACACATATATAGGAGGCCGTGGATCCCAGCGAGGAAGTGCGATTGACGATCATATACGTATACCAACATCTTTGATTATGTTAAATTTATATAGATAGATTCACAGACTAATGCCAAGTTTACAATTTCAACATCTCACAGACAGTTGCAAGTCTGATCAACCTTTCTGAATTTAATCAGGAATGAATGAATAAAAGAATATATGAATGAATTAAGGAATGAATAAATGCATATTAAACAAACATTCTATTTTTCTGTTCAAACTCGGGGGGGGGGGGGGGGGATTTTTTTATTTAACTTTAAATAATCGAAGATTTGACCAGAGATCGTGTCGGGGTCATACGAGCGGCTTGTGACCTTATGACATCAAACAATTGATTAACCAATCATGGATAACCACAGTTCCATGCACTGTATGCCATTAACTTGCTGTAATAAACAGACCATTTCATTGGCTAATCACTCACATCAACCAAAACGCAGGTTATATAACAACTCTTTCAGCTACTAGTGTAGCTAAGACAAAAATAACAAAATTTAATCAGAATGCAAGAACCTGATAATACCAATGTAATTGTCTTACCTGAACAACCAACTCTAGTTGACGGTTGACATCTTTTCTAGCTTGTGATAAAGTTGATCCTTGATTAATTTTTATATCACGCATTTTCTTGGCATAATTTTCTAATCCCATACTGGAACTAAAAGTTGGTGAAACATCAACCACAATCAAACCCTCAACTCGCTCAGGCTTTTAAAAAAATAGAAAAATTAAAATTAGCATCTCCCAAACAATATAATATATATAATAGGGTCAAAGTAATGGAAAACATAACGCTAACGCTGCAATATACGACCACATTCCCCATTTGATTGATATGGTACTTTGTCAAGAAGGCTAGGCGTTTGGTTTGTTTAGCGTTGAGGGTTGTGCATCAACATCAATAGTTGCCGTCCTTAGAGTACAAGGAAAAAGTACACCAAGATAATCCATTGAGAATTGTGGCTTTCAGACGCTAAAGGCAAAAAGTGGGCGTGGCTCTGTCCCTGGGGGGTCGGGACATTCACCAAAATCAGGCTATAAGGAATACATATGCCAAGTTTAAAGTTGATCCATTAAGAATCGTGGCCTGTTGGGGTTTTTTACCAGTTTCTACACTGTGACAAGGAGTAAGGTCGCCTGCGGAGTCAGACCTACATACTCCAGACAGTGTTTCGTTTCATTAGAGGTAATCCCACTACTCGCTGCTGTAATGAGTGGATATTGTTGTTTTAAATTTTGATTGGTCAGTAGTCTGACTACCAACCAATGACTAGCTGCTCTACAAAAGCTTTACATTTAAAACGATTGCCAATATTGGACCAAATATGTTTACATAACATTGAGTCATGGCTCACAATTTTATTATGCCCAATTAACCCGTGCATAGCAGAATACTGCAGTAAAACTAATTGCATGACAAACGAGGCCATCAAGTTGAATGAAATGTAAACAATACTGTTTGGAAACGAACATACTTTCACTGTTTTTAATACCTTAAATCACTGTCCAAAGTTTTAGGGAAGACCCAGATTAAACGAAGGACTGTCATGTTGCTGTAAGTGATAGCTTTGATTGAACGGGAAGAATAGACATACTCCCGCAAAAGTTCAAGAATCAGAAGCTAATCCAGCAATGGCCAGAGAGGGATTTCTTGGGCCATTGCTTCAGGAATATCTGTTTTTTAAAAACGAAAGTAAGTATGACTTACATGTTTTAAAGCTGTAGTCATGACAACCTTTCCTCCCATACTGTGACCAAGTAGCACCACACTATCTAAGTTTAAATTATCTAATAATGTTTCCAGGTCTGTTGCCATGACGTCATAATTCATAACAGAACTATGTTGACTTTCTCCATGGTTCCTGGAATCTACTGCGATCACCTCAAATACAAGAAACATTTGAATACGAAAACTGTCATTTAATATTTTTAGAATTGTACTTTAATTCGTAGTACTTGAGCAAATCATCAAATATTCAGTTATATTAATTGAGTAATTGATGTAAAATTGCATTCTGGTCAAAAACCATTGACAACAAATCTCACAGAGCAATTTTAAAAATCTATTACAAATTCTGTACTAAGCTTTAAAAACAGAAATGTCATAGGAAAAATAACTCTTCAATATGTATCTGAAATAGATGATCCAAAAAATTTTAATTTGAGAAGATTCTCCTTTAAGTTCAAAAGTAAGTGAGGAAATAACTCTAATTATAAGACTTTAAATATGTCAAAAATTACTGTCAACAAATTTCACAGAGCTATTTACTGAGGTACATGTACATGTAAATTTGTTAAGATTCTTCCTATGAGTTCAAAAGCAGATGGGGAGATAAGTCTTAAATATTTACTCTCAAGATATTCTACATTCCAAGAGATTTTTGCCTTAAGGCCCTAGACGGAAGGACAGATAGACAATGGATACAAGTGACAACATTATCCACATCAAATGGCGGGAATATTCAAATCAATTTTGGGAGTGGAATCTATGACCAAATTATTTTTTAGAGAACATAATTATATAGGCCTATCTTTTATAAGGGAAATCGTAGAGTAAAATATACATCTAATTACTTTTCGACCATCCAAAGCCAATTTTTTGGCCAATGAATGCCAGTTGGATTTACTTCCAAACAGACCATGGAGCAATATGAGAGGTTTTTTACTGGAATTTCCATTACCATATTCTGTATAAGACAACTTGACAATGCTGAAAATACAATATTAAAGACATGTTATGTAAGACTTAGAAAAAGATCTGACCATTCTTGCTATAATAACTCAAAAAAAGATAATGTAAAAAAATGGAAATATTTTTAATTTTACATGCACTTCATTCTGAGCCAATTAATCGCTGTTTGTAGTTTTGATGTGTGCATTGTGGTAACCATGCAGGCCACTGGTATATTTGGGACTTAATTAGCTTCACTTTCCCATTTTTAAATTAAATTTCTAAATTGGCAAACCATTCTAATCTAGTTAGAATCTTGAGTATCCGATGCCACCAACGGTTGATTATTGTCTTGTTTTGTTAATAAATATCTAATTAATATACGTTAAAGCCCATTTCATTTCCTTCGGGTATGTAATATGTGTTGTACTATTTTATTTCTGTATTGTGTGTAAAGTGTAAAACCCCAAAAAAAACCAAAAAACAATGTAAGCTGATCTTCTTTTCAGGAGATTTCAAATCCATTGCCGACATTTAATAACGGTATTTATTATTCAACCACTGAATTATGAACCGTTCGTGATTGCTACATAACAAGCCAGCATCACCTATATTACTTGCTAATAGTAATACTTTTGAATGGTCATTTTTTTAATATCACTGAATAAAGGCAAGTCATTCTGATATTGTTTTCTTAATTAAATAATTATGTTAATTAAAGCCCCAATAACACTCTTGTTGTAACTGAAAAATATGTCCCAATCTTCATTCTGGTCAACAAATCGTATTATTTTAGAATATTCCAATTAAATGATGATATAAATTTCATCTTTAAGCACACTTAATTTAAAAAATTGGAAAAATTCAACCAATTGATTTGAAAAGTCTAACGTAAACCTTTTCAAAAGTGACTTGGATTTTAAAATATTTTCGAACCCTCTGGACAAATAAAACAGGTTGTAATGGATAATTTACACAACAGGTAAGACACTAAAACATCTAGTACTTAGAATAAGGGTATTATTTATTTTCTGGAGCTACCAAGCCAGCAAGAATGTTATTGTCCCTTTAAATAAACAATTCAGCAAACAGTTATAAGTTATTGTAATTCGTAGAAAATACAAACATAATTGGGTCATATATAGTATATAATTAATATAGCCTTAAAGGGACAATCCCGATAAGAACAGAGTCTCAAAAATTGAAGTCTGAGCATTTATGAAATTTATGGACCAAAACATAGAGGCATGGTGTATTTACCTTGTCTCAAAATTTCAGCTCAAAATATTGAGTCGTTTTGACGATGACGTCAACACTGCTTATCCGGACACGTAACCCTTTTAAGATTTCAGGTCAATTTTATCATTGGGTGACCTGCTAATCGATTCTCGTTTCTTGAGAGGTCTATACAGTGAATGACCCATGTACTGTACTTGATAACAAAAGGTAAATTTCACGTACATATTATTTTTTATAGAAAAAAGTCTGGTTTTATCCCTATACTGTATAATAAAACGGTCTCCATTTCCAGATGAAGACTGTCAGGTTTAAGTTATTTACAAGCATATCACAAATATCGGGTTAGTTGGTCGGCCTTAGGTAATGGGTTTTAAGGGATTTTAACACAAAATTAAGCAGTTTTATTCCCCCAAAAGTTATCGGGATTGGGCCTTTAATTAAAATTAATTATTTGTAAGCTTAACATAATAATAACAAGCTTTCAAGATCTGTTAACGATCTTTGTACGGCTTGCAATGATTCATATTTTCATTGACATTCTTAGGAGTGAAGACAAAACGGAAATCAGTGTCACGAATTTTCTCAAAATTCCGGATACTAGTGGGATAGAGAAGAATTTCTCTTTTACTCTTTAAACTTTAGTCTTTTTTCTGTGCATAATATCAAACTGAAACTTACTCAGATGCAGAAGAAAACTGTCGTTTTAAGGACAACAAATTTGAACAAATATGTCTTCGGAACATCATAGCAGATTGACATTTTCTTAAAATGGGAAAAAAAGACTTAAATTTAACATATTTTAGAAATATAGCAGACGATGCATTCTGAAGACCTTGCAAAATCATGTGCCGGAAGTTTACATCAAATTAACTACGCATGCGTATTTTAAATTTACACATGCGCAATCGATAAATGATATTACTTCCGCCAATTCCCTCCCTATGAATTGCAAACAGAGTTCTTAGAAGAATACGGTGAAAATGGCACGGGAATATGACCATTTATTCAAATTGTTGATTATAGGAGACAGTGGTAGGTATAGTATTAATCGTGTCAGCATCTTTTGAGCGGAAAGACTCTTTCCTGTTGTCGTTATCGATCGAGAAAGTTGGCTGTCACTCGTCTGACACACGTCAAAATTTAATGATGTCATTTTGTCAGCGATACAGTGTCATTGACAATAATGCCAATTAAACTTGTTATTGATGACATAATCCTAAACCCGGCGTTAAAATCAGCACATCTACAGATTTAATTTACATATGAAATATAAAGCTATTGTTTTACTCAAGCAGAACCGGACGCTACCCAATAATGTTACGTTACTGAACCTGACTGAACTCAATGTTAATGTAGGGCTAATCTTTATTTTTAAAAACTGACCTTCTAAGTTCTTCCCTATCCTATTGCCTCAATTATTTTGAAGTCATTGATTGAGTTAATTCCCACAACATTTGCATGAATTGTGTGTCAAATGTGATGATCAGTGTCAAAGCATCCCAGCTATCCTTCGATCTTCATCTCACTAACAAATATCACAAAAATGAAACCATCATTGATATAAAAGAAGTGATAATGATAATAATACTAATTAATACCGAACAAGGGCATGTCCCAAACAAGGAATGAAGGATAATAATGTAGTGATCGAGGGTATTTCTGCAAGTACCAATTTCCACTGGGTGTTCCAAGACGTCCACAATAATATCAAAGTACCCACGCACAGCAGTTTATTTAAATGCCACTAAGTACGGAACTCTGTGGAACGGTGGAAGTAGTCCGGGGGTATCCTGACATACACCTGGGTAAAATCACAACAATACTGTACATACTATTTGGTGAAAATATTTCATTTATTTTTGTTCCATTAACTCCAGTTTCTGCCCACTGCTAAAGATCCCCAAAGTGCAACAAAATATTGAAATAAAATGTACAATTTGTTGAGTGGAACTATTTCACCCTTTTAATGGTTTCGACTGGATATTTAAATTCACACTCTCTTTCTCGGTGGGGTTTTAGATTTTTTTGGTGATACTGCATTATGCAAGAGCTAGATCTGCCTATTGCAGGTCACAGCCACGGTAAGGTTGCAGCGATACCCCGGGGATGCCGCATTATCGTGATTATTTTTTTTCAAGTGATATGGTATCGGCCAAAGTTGAATAATCGCAATCCCCGGTATTTTAGGATTTTTTTGGGTGGAGGTCGGTGCAATAAATCCAAAGTTCATTTTCACCGGTGCGGGGGCCGGATCGAATTCGAAATAATAGTTTAATTACTACTTGTAAAATTATACAATAAAAATCGGTGAGAGAAAGTTCCCGAAACACACTTTGTAAACAAAGCCGCACGCGACATCGGTGTACCGTAGCAACGGTGCGGCGAATCCCCGGTTAACAAGACTGAAAATATTATGTTTATTTCAATGTTAAGTTAGTACTGAACGATAAAGAGAATTATCGTGATAAAATTGATAATCGTAGACTTTTATTTATCGCGATAATTCCAAAAGCAGTTATCATGATTAATGGCGATATCAGAATTTGATATCGTTGCAACCTTAAGCCACGGTGACTCAGTGAGTGAGACGTTGTCTCACTATCCAGGAGATCCCATGTTGATCTGTGCGTTGGCAGAATTTTCCGACATGGTGCAGGGTCGAGGGCCTGGCAAGGGACAGTGTACAGTTGTTACACATTGCCATGCACATACCAGTCGTTGTTTTTTGTATTTCAGGGAGAGCCAAAAATAGCTCCCCTCAGTCAACAAATTGAAATAAATGGCTCTCCTAAAAGGTTCTCCTAGTTTCGATAAGAGGAATGCTTTAATAGAAATTAAGGAGAGTGATTTAGAAATTAAGGAGAGTGCTCTGATATTAAGGAGAGTGATTGGTAGATAAATGTTAATAAACCCCCAATATGACTTTGTAAAGGAGGATGATTTTCAATTTTAAGGGGAGGGAAATAAAACTCCCCTCGGTCGACATTCAGGTGAGCTGTAGGCGCTCGAGAGCGATCACTCGCCTTAAAAAACAATGACTGACATACCGTATGTCATTCCTGAAATGACCAAGTTGTTAAACTATACTCTCTCTCCCTTTCTCCCTCACCACTTTACAGTGAGAGTATTTTCTTAATATCTGTGTAATTAAATTTTGGGTTTTTTAATTTCAGGTGTGGGTAAATCAAGCTTATTATTACGATTTGCTGATAATACTTTCTCAGGTAAGATGTAAAAATTATCATAGAAATGCTCCTTTAGGCCTGATTTCCATTGATAGGAGCCTTGGTGGCTAAGTGGGTAAGACGCTGGTTCGATCCTTGCATTGGTCGAGACAGTTCATGCATCAGGATTTTCAGACATGGTTTCTCTTGTTAGTTGTCCAGGATGGGGGCTTGACATGGACAGCTGTCTACTTGTTTGGATGGAAAAACAAAACGAGGTCCTGTCTATACATTGGCATGCACGTAAAAGATCCCTTGGCAGCTGGAAAAACCCTAACCCTAGCCCAGACAAAATTTCCTTCATGTAGGATGTTAAATTTCATTTCTCTGCTTTCCATGAAAATGTATACATGGAAAGCCGAGCTTATAGACATTTTTCATCCTGTGTTTAAAGGAGTTAGATGGGCTCCAACTCAATTTTGTTTGCTAAGATCTCATAAACCGTTTAAAATAAGTATTTATTAAACTTTGTAAGCACATCACTCTACCAGTCTGATTAAAACACAGATCCTATTTCGTTTCATTTATAGTTCAAAATTGTGTTTTATTTGTCTTTACTACATTAGGATCTTGAAGAGTTGTTATAAAACATGCATTGTAGTTGATGTGAGGGATTGGTGAAATGAAACGGTCATTTACGGCGAGTTGTGCATGGAACTGTGTTTAAACCACTAGAAACGTCAATGCGAGTTCGACAAAGTGTAATAAACTGGACCAGCGTTAACTCCCATTAAAGTTAGGGGGTTGGGTGGCTGAATGGTTAGCGTGCGCTGGCTGTATCATATGGCCGGCTATTGAGTCTACTGTCGTGGTTTAGAATTCATGGTTGTACGTGGCAAGGAGTTGGGTCGCCTGTCCAACCTCGTGGATTTTCTGCGGGTACTTCGGTTTCCTCCCACTGCTAAAGACCCTACTTGCAAGCAAATTATTGAAATAAAATTAAACCATATGTTAGTCCCGAAATGACCTAGTTTGTGTCGAGTGGATGTTAAACCCCATTTATCTCTCTCTCTCGATTAAAGTCAAACATTCTACCAATTGAACTCTGGCTTGAAAACCTATCAGTTTGAATTATGCATATGAAATTATTATGCTTCATGAACACATTCTGTAGATGAAGCGCATTAGAAATGGACATACCATGTTAACATTAGTTTAAGTCTTTATGTCAAAGTGTTAAGTCAGATAGAACCCTATTTCCACGTCCTTAGGTTTTTATTTCTAATAACAACCTCTGGGAAACTTGCAATTAAATCATGTAACCTTTCTCTTTTTGTACAGGAACATATATAACAACAATTGGTGTTGATTTTAAAATACGAACTGTTGATGTCAGTGGTGAAAAAGTGAAATTACAAATATGGGACACAGCCGGACAAGAAAGATTCCGTACGATAACTTCCACGTAAGTTATAGAATCAAATTGCACTCAGATTTTACTATCAAAATACCCTGTCTTTATTAGCTCAGCCGATGTAGAACGTGTATTCTCATCTTCATTACCCAAGTCAGTGTATGACATATGCGCGTCTTTATTAGTGTGTTTTGTTGCAGAAAAGTTTCTATTCAGAAAAGATATTTATTAAGGTTTTCACTCCTTTGAAACTTTAATGCACATTGATTTATATAAGATCATACTGTGACAACCATCTGGTTGATATGAGGTAATATATAATGTACGATTAGTAAAGCATTTGTTATTAATATATTATCTGAAGTAAACGGGGGGGGGGGGGGGTTGTTAGATGGCCGAATTGTTAGCGTGCGGACGCTGTATCATACGGCCTGCCAATGAATCAACTGGCGGTTGTAAGTGGTAAAGAGTAGGGTCGCCTGACTCAGCCAAGCGTGATAGATTGTAACGTGTGTGCACAGCGTGGAAATCAAAACTTTGTGGCAAGAAATTTGTTTAGCCATGGTTAAAAAAGAATCGCCAAAAATTTCGCCAGATTGAATATTTTAACGCCAAAATTATATTTTTATTGCAATTGGCGGGAATGGCGATCGACAGCGTGAGCGCTGTATGTAGATATTACTATGGAACACGTGGTGTTATTGTTGTATATTTTGTAGATATTACCATGGAACACATGGTGTTTTTGTTGTATATTTTGTAGATATTACCGTGGAACACATGGTGTTATTGTTGTATATTTTGTAGATATTACCGTGGAACACATGGTGTTATTGTTGTGTATTTTGTAGATATTACCATGGAACACATGGTGTTAGAGTTGTATATTTTATAGATATTACCATGGAACACATGGTGTTAGAGTTGTATATTTTATAGATATTACCATGGAACACATGGTGTTTTTGTTGTATATTTTGTAGATATTACCATGGAACACATGGTCTTATTGTTGTATATTTTGTAGATATTACCGAGGAACACATGGTGTAATTGTTGTATATGATGTATCCAGCGGAGAATCTTTTGCAAATGTAAAAAGATGGTTACATGAAATTGATCAAAACTGTGATGTAGTCAACAGAATTTTAGGTGGGTAAAATTTCTTTCTTTAAATCGTATCAAGGGCTCTTGTACATGTATTTAGAAATATCTAGAGGGGTAAATGAGGAGTCTTCAGAAATAGTCTGTCACCACCTAGCAGGGTTGGATGGCCAAATTGTCCGCTGTTGTATGTGACAAAGGAATAGAGTTGTCTTTGCAACCTCGTGGGTTTTCTCTGGTTTCCTCCCGCTGCTAAAGACCCCTACAAGTACGCATAAGCAAATTATTGAAATAAAATTAAACCATGTGTTAGTCCCAAAATGACCTGGTTTGTGCTGAGTGGCCATTAAACCATATGTTAGTCCCAAAATAACCTAGTTTGTGTCGAGTATGTTTACCTCTCTTGCTAGCCTGGAGGTCACATGTTCGATCCCTGCATCAGGATTTTCCAAGGAGGGTCTCTCTTTTCAGTGGTGCAGGACGGAGCGCCTGATAATGACAGCTGTCTAGTCCTTCAGATGTTACGAAAAACCGAGATCTTGTGTATTCATTGGATTGCATGTAAAAGATCCCTTGGCAGTTGGAATTTGATATAAGAGTAAGCTATAGTGCCACTGCTTGGGCAAAATGTCCTCATAACACTGTGTGGCATATAACCGTTTTCATTATCCCAGTCGGGGCAGAATAGTAGGACATTAAACCCCATTTTGTTATATTTTAGTGGGTAATAAAGATGATGATCCTGATAGGAAAGTCGTATTAACTCATGATGCACAGAGATTTGCTGATCAAATGTCTATACAGTTATTTGAAACCAGTGCTAAAGAAAATAAAAATGTCGAAGAAGTAAGTAACTACTTTCAATTTTTACTTCTCAAATTAGTTGATTTACTTATTTAAAGCGGGAATTTCAGTCATTGTTTTTGAAGGCGAGTGATCGCTCTCGAGCGCCTACAATTCACCTAAATGTCGACAGAGGGGAGGTTTTTTTCCCTCCCCTTAAAATTGAAAATCGCCCTCCTGTACAAAGTCATTGGGGGTTTATTAACATTTATCTACTAATCACTCTCCTTAATATCAGATCACTCTCCTTAATTTCGAAATCACTCTCCTTAATTTCGAAATCACTCTCCTTAATTTCTAAAGCATTCCTCTTATCAAAACCTGGAGAACGTTTTAGGAGAGCCATTTGTTCCAATTTGTTGATTGAGGGGAGCTTTTTTTGGCTCTCCTCTGAAATACAAAAAACAACGACTGAAATTTCATATTTTCCAAGAAAGTCAAAACACATGTCTTTTGCCTAATAGGTTGTCAACTCACTATTATACAATCATAGGCGTTATTTTCCACACTTAAACATCTTTCACATCGGAAATAATAGGACAATTACCTCCTTGTTTTCCCATTCCCCCCATGCAATAGCTATCTTCAAATGTTTGAATTTAATGTTGAAGGTGATATTTTTGCCAATTCCTCAACTGGCAATAGTGAATTATATGATTATTCTTTAACAAAGTAGGACTGTTTATAGATACCATCCATTTTAAGGCTTTATTTTAATACATTTTAAAAATATAACTTAAAAATATGAAATTGCCGCTTTAAAAGGGCATTGTGTTAGATTTAGAGATTTTCCAGCATGATTTCCCCTTGTCAGTGGTGCATGAATGTGAGGCTCACAGAAAAAATGATTTTGCTCGTACACGTTGACATTTGTAGTTCAAAATCTGGTCAGCTTCAATAGGCCAATTGGTACAGGCATTGAACTTCAATTCATTTGTTTAGAGTTATAGAAAAAAAATTGAACCATGTTAGTCCCGAAATGACCTAGTTTGTGTGGAATGAACATTAAACCTGATATATCTCTCTCTCTCTGTCATTGAGTGGACATTAAACCTTCCTATCTATATATATTTTCAGATGTTTTTAGCAATAACAAAAATAGTTTTACAATCCAAAAAGGAACAACAAAAAAAAGCTGCGGATCAACCCCAGACGATAAAACTTGACAGCGGACACAAGGGCAAGAAGAAAAAGTGCTGTTAATAGAATTAGATAATGTTTTAGTTGATGTCAACAAATCATAAATAATCATGTACATACCCAGAACACAATTCTATACATCACGATTACTATTTATTATTCAACAACGACTTTAGATCATAAGGTCTGTCATTGGGTCAAGTGGCCTGGTTTAAATTCATGGCTTGTACGTGACAAGGATTAGGGTTGCCTGTCCAATCTAGTGATCTTTCTCTTTGTCCTCCCGTTTCCTTCTGTTTCTTAAAGACTCCTTAACACAAGAAAATAATTGAAGTAAAATTGAACCATTGATCTAGTTTGTTTCTGAGGGATTTTTAAATAAACCCAATCTCTCTCTTTTTATAAACATCAAGTTTGTTTTTATGATTGTATTGTTTCTGCTGGACACCTTAGGTTATTATAGCAATGAATCGTATAATTAATTCATGCGATGTTTCGATTTATATTGATGTCACAATGGTTTATTATATTGATGTCACAATCTGGTGAGTTGGTATCATTGGTACCTAATCACCTGGGTTGGTTGGTATCAATGGTATGTAATCACCTGGGTTGGTACCAATGGTATGTAATCACCTGGGCTGGTACCAATGGTATATAATCACCTGGGTTGATATCAATGGTACGTAATCACCTGGGTTGATATCAATGGTATATAATCACCTGGGTTGATACCAACGGTATGTAATCACCTGGGTTGATATCAATGGTATATAAAAAATCTGGGTTCATATCAATTATCAATCAAATTTTTAAAAAGTTCTATCAAAAGATTTTATTTATATGTGGCACTCTTTTGTTGATATCATTTGCTGTGGATTCAGAATTCATCTTAACCTTGTAAATATTGAACTGGATTGAACCATTATTAGATTGATATTCTTTTTTTCAAAGGATGCGAATTCTTTAAACCAGCTCAGTCGGATGGCGTATCATCAGGTCTGGCAAGTTTTCGATTTCCCGGTTGTATGTGACAAGGATATTCGCTGGTCCTACTTTGTAGGTTTTCCCTGGGTTCTCTGGTTTCCTCCCACTGCTAAAATTATTGAAATAAAATTGAACCATGTGTTAGTCCCAAAATGACCAAGTGTGTGTCGAGTGGACGTTAAACCCCATTTCTCCCCCGCTCTGTATACTGATATTAGTAATCTTTTAAAATCATTTTTATGTCTACATTGACTCAATTTACAGTTTGTAAAAATTCTTATTGTACAAAAGATATAGATAGATAGATATATACATACATAAATAAAAAAAAATATGTCCAGATAAAAAATTCTCCACTTTACTTTATTCTGACATACATCTGAAGATGCCCATAGAAGGCAGATAGCTAACTTATATTTAGTGTACATGTACGTCAGAATGAAGTAAAGTGGAGAATTTTTTTTCTGGACGTATTTTTTATTTATTTATGCATTTATCTACCGTAAAAAAAGTACTTGTACTTTATCTGTTTTATTTTAAACCAATCATAAAACTATTCCTATAAATATCAAAAGATCATGTGCTGTTGACAAGAGGTTGGCAGTTAGGATCGAACTGAGATGATTTTCGTCTTTGAAATACGCAAAAATATTCTGATGAACAACAAGAATGCAAGTCATTTCTTACGATAATAATATAAACAAAAATGGTGAAATAGGCTAGAATTGTAAAAATTAGTTCAGGGGCGGATCGAGGGGGGGGGGCAAACCCCACCCTGCTCATCTACATAAAAAAAAAATTGAATGCCTTGATGCCTTGCGTCAATGAAATTAAATTACAATATGATCCTACATCATTACAAAAATGATTTCTCTCTTTAAAAAAACTCAATTTCTATATGTATGTCTACATGTATGTAATTTAGAGCCGATGATGACAGAATTCCTTAACAGGAACCTGGCAAACCCTCTCCTGCAAAAATATCTGGATCCGCCCCTATTTGTTTGTTAAATCTGAACTTTCACCTTTTGTGTAATGTCATTAGTCATTAAAAATATATTTTTAGCTGATTTGCGTTCATATCATAACAGACTCGCTATCATGGGTCATAACCAGCTTGGTTGAATTACCGCTACTTGGTCATATAAAACCAACTTGGTAGAAACCAGTCAACTGGCGTGGTTTTGAATCCCTGGTTGTACGTGGCAAGGTGTGGGGTCACCTGTCCATCCTCCTGGGTTTTCTCCGGGTACTCCGGTTTCCGCCCACTGTTAAAGACCCCTACGCACAAGCGAATTATTGAAATAAAATTAAACCATATGTTAGTCCCAAAATGACCTAGTTTGTGTCAAGTGGATGTTAAACCCCATCTATCTCTCTCTCTCTCTCTGGTTGAAACCACTTGTTTGGTTGAAATGTTGCTGTTATGGGCCATATGCAACAAACTTGGTTGAAACCACTGGTTGGTTGAAATGTTGCCATCATGGATCATATACACGAAACTTTGTGAAATCACTGCTTTGTTGAAATGTTGCTGTTAGGGGTCATATATAACAAACAAGTTGAAATGACTAGCTGATTGAAAAGTTTTAAGATTATTACCACGTAAATCAATCAAATTTTATATGTCATATTATGTTATGTATATATCTGTTAAAGATGAGAAACATGCATTATCTCCCTTACCTTCACCTTATTTGGAAAGGCCTCTAGATTTACGTCTGTTTATAAATCATGTTCGAAAGTTGACAGGATACCTTATGGTCGGAATTTTAACAAAAACCTGTAATATCGTCTAAGTGCCAAATATGATATGAACTGTGCTAGCAGTATTTAAAACCTATTATATATTAATTAATGGGAAAATAGGCCCTAGTTGTTATAGATATCCATTTAGTTTATATACTGAGAATCATTTTACATGCAGATGTGACAAACTTCACTTGGATGTCTATAGATGCCATGACGTGGTTTACATGCAGATGTGAGGTAATCTTCACGTGGATGTTCCAATATAACCATCAAATCATGTCTGTAGCTCTTTATATATGCCAAATTTTTTATGTCGTCATCTATGTCCGTCCGTCCGTCCGACAGTCAGTGAACAGTAAAATTAACTTGTGTACAATAAAATTGACTAGTTAATGCGATAGTGTGTACAACTGGGTGTGAAGCACTGGGGTCATAAGAACACGACCTTTCCAGTAAAACCTTGTTATCGTCGGTAGAGGCTACTGACTTGATCAGATTTGATTGTCTGTTACATGGACTATATATTTCGGAAAATTGTATTTCTGCGATGGAGGATACCAGATTTTAACGGATTTGATTCAAAATTACAGTGAATTATATTGGAATTACGTGAAGACGGTGCAGGTTGTTTTTCAATATGCCACATCCAGGATAAACTCTGTTGATTTCCTGTTACAGAGATATACTATTTGTCAGGAAAAGCTTATTAACACGATCCAAATTAGATTTCTCAAATTACAAATGATCCTTATTCAATTTGGTCAACATGCAAGTTTTCCTTTCAGACAATCTACTCTGGAGACATGGCAGCTGTGGAAGCGTGTTTCTTTATCATAAAACCTTTAAATTAAGCCAATATATATCTCCCATAAAGCATTTTGCATTAATAAAATAAAATAAAATCTTGTTTATCATGACTATAGACAATAATCATTGTGAACAAAGGAAGGTTTATAATTTGATGTAAATAAATAAATTAAATAATTGTATAGTTGAATCATGATAGTAAATATAAAACATTTTAACATTGTATATTATTAAATAATTATTATAGAATTATTCAGTATAGGAACGAAATACAATTAAATAAATGCTTCTTTTTTTATTTTTAGTTTTATTTCTAGGTTGTTTTTTATATTACGATTTTCTGGCACTATATTGTTCGCGTATTTTGATTACCAACATCCAGGCTCACAGTGGCTAAGTGAGTAAGACGCTGGCTCGCTAGCGAGGAAGTCAGATTTTCGATCCCTGCATTAGTCGAGAAAGTTCCCCCTTGTCAGTGATGCAGGGCAGCTGTCTAGTTGTTTAGATGGAACAAAAAAAGAGGACCAGTTACACATTGACAAGGACACCTGTCTAGTTATTTGAACGGTACAAAAACAAGGAGGACCCGTGTAGCATTTGTGTGCAAGTAAAAGATCCCTTGACAGTTTGAATCAAACTGATCCCGCAGTGAATATTCGCTTGGCCGCTACAATCACTGATAAGCATGACATCGACGAGGCTTAATGAGTACGGCATATTAACTTTTTAACTCCGACGAATTAAATTCTCAAACATTTTTTTGAGGTAAAAGAAAAATAAATAAAGACGTTTGAAGTATTTGTAGTTAAAAAATATTTCCTATTTAGTGTAAATGGGTATTAAAACGAGTAAAATGCATCATTTTGCCCGAAGCAGTTAGGTGTTCAGTAAACATTGCACGAGCCGTTGAGCCAATGACTAAGGGCGTGTGCAGTCAACGCACCTGTTGTGGACTGTCGTCTGTTACAGAGATATTTCGTAAGTAATTCTCTGTGAAACAGATTGAGTTTGAATTCAATACTGTACACTGTGTGGCGTATGTCTGTCTTCATTAGCCCAGTTCAGAGCAGAACAGTAGGATGTTAAACTCCATTTCATTTTTCTTTCTCTAGATCTTTAGCTACTCTAACCTATACCACTGACAATGGGCAGCCAGTTTATTATGAACCTCGCCTCTTTCTAGCAGCGGGGTTGGGATAGCCTAGTGGTCTAGAGTGCCGCGCTTCGACCTCTAGCTGGCCGGTCATCTCTAGCTTTCGGCTGTGGTTTCGAGCCCTGGTGTGAGCGTATGTGGCATGGAGATAGGGCGCCTTCTCAACCTCGTGGGTTTCCTCCGGGCACTCCGGTTTCCTCCCACTGCTAAAGACCCCCACGCGCAAGCGAATTATTGAAGTAAAATGAAACCATATGTTAGTCCCAAAATGACCTAGTTTGAGTCGAGTGGACGTTAAACCTCATTTCTCTCTCTCTCTGGTCACTGATTCAGGGTTACTTGGTTATTGGAAAATACTATGAAACTAGCTCATCCAACGGAAGCAAGATTGACTTCCACACCTCATGGGAACCAGAGTCATCCTGAGCTAACATCATCTTGGGGGTGGGGGTGTGTGGAAGGGGCAGCTCAGCTTTGATGAATCGTTTTACACTCGGTGTTAATACCTCCGCCAACCCCACAATAGACTGTAATTCATATAAGGGGAAGGTTTGAGAACATTGTGAAAGGTTCTACATTAAATTGTTTCTTAGTGTTGTTTTCATCAGAATGGCACAGGGTCTCCCAAATACATAGAACATTATATTAGTTCCCACCAGGTATCAAACTGATCCCGCAGTGAATATTCGCTTGGCCGCTACAATCACTGATAAGCATGACATCGACGAGCCTTAATGAGTACGGCATATTAACTTTTTTACTCGGACAAATTAAATTCTCAAACATTTTTTTGAGGTAAAAGAAAAATAAATAAAGACGTTTGAAGTATTTGTTGTTAAAAGATATTTCCTATTTAGTGTAAATGGGTATTAAAATGAGTAAAATGCATCATTTTGCCCGAAGCAGTTAGGTGTTAAGTAAACATTGCACGAGCCGTTGAGCCAATGACAGTCAACGCACGTGTTCTGGACAGTCGTCTGTTACAGAGCTAATTCGTAAGTAATTCTCTGTGAAACAGATTGACCAGGTATACGGTAGCGTGACCATATATATAATTATGAAGAGTCCAAGAGTTTAAAAGTTGAATTTATTTTCCCATCTTTGGTTGCAATGAACATTTTAAACATTCATGGGTCGTGATAAGGACTAAGACTAGTAATTATTTCCCCTTATTTCATGATGATGTAGCGCGAGTTATAAATTGACAATTTTTCCCTTATTTTTTTTCTGCCCTCTTCCTGCATTTTTGGGTTGAATTTTTGGTCTAGAATAACAACATCTTAATTATACACACATGCTTATTTTTATACGTCCATGACTGAAATGTTGTCGTATATTGTCATCACTCACTCAGTCCGGGGTCCGATGTCCATCCTTCTTTGTTAAACACTTCAGAGTCATTTTTTTTTTCTGTTCAATATATATCTTAAAAATACATTATGTGAGATAAGAAGCGTTGGCAATTTTAATAATAATAGTTAAAAACTAGGTAGTGTAAAGGCGATTTGCTGAAAATTTCAGTCAAATTGATCCTTATGAGCCGAGAACAATGCGGGTGAACTCGGTTATCATCACTAAAATCATTATTATAAACAGCATAATCTCGATTATCCCTGTTTTAAATTTAATTATCAATGGCCGTTAAGCAGCATACAAGAATCAAAGGCTAGCCTACACATCGAGAGTTTATTATGGTTTCGATAAGTTAATTAATGTCTAATTGATAATTTAGATAACATTTCAGGCCCAAAGAATGACTTGTAATAGGCAGATTTAACTCTCGCATAATGTATGTTTAAGAATTCATCACAGCGACGTAAATTCATAACTACGCAAAACATTTATTAGTTAAGGGGCCCATGAAACCGCATAAAATGATAATGGGACATGAGTCCCGTCGGACCTGAAAGGGTTAATATATTACCGCGTTATCCAATGAATATTTTATTGTTTGGTCCTGTGAACAAATACGATGTAACACGTGTTACGAATTTCCTTATTAGAGACTTTTGGCAAGTGGAATTTTCCGCATCCGTATCACGTATCCGTATCGCCACGTGATACGTTGCGTCAAGGTAGTTTTAGAGTTTTGGCAGATTTTCGCGGCGTGTACATATGGGTAACTGGTCTAGCTTAGTTCTATTTACAGCATGATGTCAGTTATCTACCAAGATCTTCAGTACTAGTCAAGTGTCTACTATAACACAACATTTCAGCGTCTAAAAGCAGCAAAAAGTATGGTAAAAAGACGACGATGTTATATGGATCTTTTCCGTATGAAAGCTGTTCGATACGTGCTGCCGTATCCGTGTGCCGTATCACGTATGAGAAATACACAAGCATTGTTGACGTAACACACAAAATCGATACGGATACGCGATACGGACCAGAAATTTACGCTTGCCAAAAGTCTCTAATACATGGTAGACATTTACTTATCATATAAATTTATTCGTATATTATTTTACAGGTATCAAAATGTTTCAGTTTTTTTTCCAATGAACAATTTATTGTTAATTCGCGTAGAAAGATATGATGTTATTTTAAGTTTAATCGAAAATCCCAATAAAAAATTTATTTTTAGGTTGAAAGGAAAGTGCTACGGATGGTTTACAAAGCATTCCCAGACTTAAGTTAAGAATTTACTGAAAACTGTTTGCCTTATTTCAACAAGATATAGCCCTTTAAAAAAAACGTGTTGTTTTAATGTATCAAATACACCAATAAGAAACAGTGTGCATGTTTTGTGTTTCTGGATCAAAGATATTTCTCATAAACATTGATTGAAAGGTGGGTAAATTCGTAACTTAAATCTGAGAATGCTTAAAATGTTTATTTTCACACACGTTGTATACAGATATAAGGTCGGGATAGAAAATAAGATTTTGTGTGAAACAGATTTCCCGGAAACAAACGAGTTCAATTTACATTTAATATTCTAAACAACATTTATTCATAGAAACTGGGTTGGAGAACAGGCAGAAGCCTATACACCCGTCTCCATCTAATATCTGGTGGAAAAAACGTTTTCGTTTCATCGAAAAATCCAATGTGGTAGGCCATATTTAAATGTTGTTTAAATGTCTGTAAGATACCAAGGGTGGACAGGGGGTCCTGCTCATTGCTCCGTTAGTGGCTATCATAGGAAGGGGTTGTTAAGGGCGTTCTGTCCAACCGGACATGAAATGTTTTTTGAAAAACTGTAATGTAAATATGACTTTATATCAAGGTGTTTCTAGCTTATTAGCGTGTGACATTCTTAACCATTCATCAAAACAATTAAATTATTCATGGGGCCGTAAACTACGCAAGAACACATTTGGTATGGCACATTTGGTATGTACACGTTTAGATGCGTAAGCAATCATTTACCTATTTTGCTCTACATACAATAAAGATCGCTGTCATCTAAATGATTTCTAAGACACATGTCGTTGCTTTTCAGAATAGTCGATTGCACATGTCGTTGCCTTTCATAATAGTCGATTGCTGGGCTATACATTATATTTCATATCGGCAGAGCTGTTATACATCTGTAGAAACTATAGGAAGGGCAAAAGTTCAATACATGTGGCTGCTGTTTTATGTTAAAAATTTAAATTAAGAATTGTTGTGCAGGCATCTGCAGATGCTTATGTCCACTTGGTAAAAGTAACTAACTACTGAAGTTGTAGATTTGTAGACCATGGAATTGATTGGGAAGGAGACATGGCTTCTGACACTACAGGTGCAAATACTAACATCCACGTAAAAAGGTTATATTTTAGTTCAGACAAAAAGAGTGAAAAATCTGTGTATGGTATTGTTTGTCTCAAGAAACTTCTCACATCTAGAGTGTGTTCCCAAGCCCTGATTTTTCACACGTTCAGTAAGTGTGATAGCACACCCAGGATCCATGGCATTGGCCAAAAATCGTTGTTCCAAAAGCTTATTAAAGAATATCCTGTAACAGTTAGTAGGGCAGAGATAACGTTTTACCCAAAACAAATATTGCTAAAGAAACCAATGCAGTTTGGTTTAATGATACACATGTCAGCCAACATCATACTAAATTTCGGCCGAATTCGTGCAGGCCAAAATAATTGGGGACCTTTCGCATCGGTACAAAAACGAATACGAAAAGGAACACGTCATCGATTCGTGTGTACTTGTGACGTCAATCCGTAATGAGTGTTCGGCCAGTGAAAAACGTTACGCACGTGGAGCTAGATTCACGTAGGTACGCAAACGAAAATGTTTTTGTCTCGTACGTGCATTGATTTTTCCACAATCTTTCGAGGCCTTGTGTATATTGTTGATTGTGTAGTGTTTGTAGAATTTGCTCAAATGCAATATTCTACATGATTTGTTGTAAATCTACCAAACTATCGATTGAAAACTTTGCCTGAACAGAGAAGTTCATTGAGTGGAAATTAACGCCATCCAACTATTATCGTAGGTCGGATTGCGAAACCGTGAGTTAAAGAGGACACGAATACGAAAACGGAAACGAACATTATATTCATGCTCCCTAGTGTAATTAACATAACCCAATATGGTGGTCTTCACGAAGTTTCGGTGGGAGAATAACGTATTCTTTTTAAAATTCTTCAAACAAAAAGTAGCTAAAGAGCCGAAATGTGCTGAAATAATCGAATCTAAAGAAAAAAAAAATGTATTTTTCACATGGACGGCTACTGGCTGCAAAATTTGTTAATAAAAAGCTTTTCCTATATAACCAGCGAGAATTTCGTAAAATGGGAATTTTACTGTAGCTTTTATATGATTTTCGATGTCTCTAAATTTAAAGATAATTTCAAACATCCAACATGGTAAAAATTAAAATGGAATTCAAAATCGTCGTTTATTCTTGCTGAATATGCCTTGTAACATGGTTGCAATTCCAAATTGCCGCTAAAATAAAATCCAGAATAAAATGGCATTTTTCCGTATAACTATGTCTTTTATATGTCTTTTGGTGTCTCTAAATTTAAAGATACATTTCGAAAGAGTAATTCAAAATTGACTCAAAAATGGCGGATTTAAGTTAATCTTCATTTTCCAGATGTGGTTGTCGATGACGCTGGGTTCAATTCTTATCTCAAATGTCAATCCATGACGGCAGAAAATCAAAATAGAGGAATTTTATTTAATAATCATTTGTTTCCATTGAATGTGGCATATAAATATGTCTTCTGTGAGGGTTTTGAGGTTTCTTGGTTCAGTTTCTACACCTAGCCAAGATGGTATGAATTTAAAGCGACAATCAAAATAGAATCCAAAATTACGATTTTGTTCGTGTGGATATTGTTTGTAAAATAACGTTTTCAGGATTACTGAATTCAATGGTGGTTCAAAAATTAATTTCCGATAAGATTGTCACACATTGAATGTGTGCGTATACTAGAAACACCAGGAGAAACTACAGTAAACATAAATTTAAAGTCAGTTTTTCTAACGAAATTTCCGGATGGGGAGGTGAGAACCACACGGGATCCCCAGACGGTGAGAACCCCTCGATCCTGGCTCCGTAACTGGTATAATCTACATCGATAGTAAAAACAGGTTCATTCCTGTGTGCTATTCATTTCATCATAAGTTCGGGCAATTGCCACCCTAATACTGTTTGTCTCCAGCAATGGACACTATACATGATACCAGAGATGGGATGATACTTGCTCCGTGAGCGGGACGACAGGATTCTCTCCAACCATGCTCATATTTTTTAATAATAAACCGACTGTACATGGCGCTTCTAGAGTATATCCTGATGTTTTTAGCTTAATCATATATCTTAAAATTCATCAAAAACGACGTAAATTCATCAACTACGAAAGAACATTAACTAGTCTAGGGGAACCCCGAAACTCATTCATCAAAAACGACGTAAATTCATCAACTACGAAAGAACAATAACCAGTCTAGGGGAACCCTGAAACTCCCAGACAACGGTAAGGAAAAGATAGGACGTTAAACCATGATGCATTTCCCCGCATTACTTTATTACTTCAATTGTCAGTAAACATATATACGCCGTATAAAATTTCGTATATCATTTTACAGTTATAAAAAAAATGTTTCCGTTTTAGCTAATGAACAACGTATTGTTACGCCGTGTTGCAGATTTCCGTATTACATGGTAGACTTGAACTTATCATTAAACAGTTGGTATTGATTTTATAGGTATAAAACAAGTTCCTGTTTTGTCATTGTTCATTCGCGTAGAAAGATATGCTGTTAAACGTATATTAGTCATACACGGACGTTTACGTTTGATTGGAAATTCCAATAAACAATTTATTTTTATAATAAAAGGAAAGTGATACAGGTGGTTGGCCATATTTAAATGTTGTTTAAAGGAGCAAAGTCTTCAGCTCAGTATCATCCACATTCTTTGACATTGCAAACACGACTCATTGGCCAGTTTAAATCAACATTGATTTTTTTATATTATCGAGAAAAGATGGACTTCTACTATCCAATATTAAAGACAAAATGAAATTATAAAACCGACACACGATTCACGCGCTAGAATGTTTTTGAACGTCATTTGTATGAAGCGACCTGATGGACGAGACTAAACATATCCTATGTAGGATAATACTACCGGTGTAGACTGGAATATCAAGACGCCAAATTCTGACATTCAATTCTGACTTTTCGCTGAACATGACTGATTAGAAAATACAGTACCAATAGAAGAAAATGAATGTAAATACGTTTATAAACATTCATATTACATGGGATATGAATGCATTGTGGCCCATTAGAGTTCATTTCTAGTTGGGGATCACGTGGCCGAGTGAGGTAAGAAGCTGGCTCGCTACCCTGGAGGTCGGGTGTTCGATCCATGCATTGGTCGAGAAAGTTCATCCAGGTTTTCCCTTGCCAGTGATGCAGGACGAGGGACCTGACAAGTACAGCTGTTTAGTCGTTCAGATGGTACGAAAAACCGAGGTCCCATGTACACATTGGCGTGCACGTAAAAGATCCCTTGGCAGTTGGAATTCGATATAAGAGTAGGCTGTAGTGCCGCTGCCCGGGAAATATTTCTCTAATAGCACACTTTATGGCGTATGCCCGTCTTCAATAGCCCAGGTTAGGAGTAGAACAGTAGGACGTTAAACCCCATTTCATTTCATTTCCATTTCTAAGTACCAAAGAAGAGTGATTTAGTTCCTTTAATGTGTATTTTCTTATATGACCTTGTCGTTACTATCGGTCTACCATTTAATTTTTAAATCCAGAAACGTTGAAAAACACATGGTTATACAGTAGGACAATGTTAGTTTATTACCAAATTTGGTAGTCATTTTGAAAAATAGGTTTTGTCAAATTTGGAACATTTCGCCTCTATTACCACGACTGTTAGCAATTTATAAGGGACTGGTGTGCTACAGGAAACTAATCAGACCCATGGAATTTGGGTTAATGACAAGTAATATATTGAAAACTACACGAAAGTAACACATAAAAAAACAAAGTACAAACAATCCAAACCAGTTGACAAAATTCGAAGTCCTTAAAGTGTTAATTATGCGAAATAGTGTAATCAACAAATGGGCGGTATGCTATATATGTACAAAATACACGATGAACAGTTGTAAAAGGTGTTCTTGATAGTAACCTTATCTGTTTGGCGCCATATCCGGAATATCTATATCCAAACCATTAGACACAAACTTGATAATCAAGGTAATTAAGCAATGCATAAAGCAAATCATGAACGGTGGCACCAGATGTTGTAAGATAGTAAACGCATCAACTGAATATGTGTAGAATAATAGCCGAAATAACGTTTTTTCTAAGTTTAGTGGACATGTAGCCCTGTAGTAAGTATCCCTCGGTCTACTTAAACAAATTAGAATAAAGAGAACAAGCTCTCGCGTACGGACAACATTGTTTCAAATGAAAAACATAAATATAAAATTCTATAACTGTATTAGACCAACTCGTTATAGCCACTATGCTTTCTGAAAGCATAGATTAGTCCGATTAGAGGCTGGGCCAGATTATCATGTAAACTTTCGATTATATTTTAAAATGTCATAGCTATGGCAGTGTAGTTTCCCGTATATATTCTTTTGCATTATGCATTTTATAGAAATACACCAACATAGTTATAGCAACACAACGTTCCAGAGTTAATTGGTCATTGCATTGATTAAATAAAGTACACAACGCGGAAGTCCTACCGAAACACAGGATTGGATTACAGCCCGTTGTTGGACATCTGTGACCAGGATGTATCATAGGTTGATTTCCTTGTGATCAAGAAAGGGCCACGCCACACCAATATCGTACTTTGAAACTTAAAAATCAAAACGGATTGTTTCTTTACATAGACGTGTAAATAGAGTTGTGTGTTGCAAATAGATGTAATAATTCACCAGTTTAACAATAATGAAATCCCTAAAAACAATTAATCTTCTCTAACATGAACTGGACTCTCTCCCTTTATGGGCAAATATTCTGATTAATGCTGGGTCTCATCACAAGTTATTGTAAAAGTTACATGTTCATCAGTATTGATCTAGTCTTTATAATGAATTGTAACACTACAGATAAAAGAATGTATGTGTCGTGAATATAGCATTTATTTACATTATGAATATGAAAGAGCTACGTATACGGCGCATTGTCACTTTAAAACTCGATCCAGTCTCACTCCCAAATCTGTTTCTAACCAAATCTGTTTCTAACCAGTCTGTTTCTAACCAACAAGTCTGTTTCTAACCAACAAGTCTGTTTCTAACCAAGTCTCTCCCTAAAAGTCCGGGAGCTAGGTAGGTGTGGAAGGTCTGTGATGCTGGTGGTGTATGGCTGGGTTAGTGGACCCCAGAAACCAAATTATTATGTTGCGCCAGTGTTGGGTGTGGTAGGAGGAGCCATCCATAGTACCTAGTACCTCCTATATACACCAAACACCCATTCTTAAGTTATATTTCCTAATACAGGGTACATTCCTCTATCAAATGCCATTGAAGTGGGACTTGCCCCCTCCACGTCGAATAAATCAATTTTGGGGGTACTATGGGTGGCATAAGATATTTTATACCTTTAAACAGGTGAGGAAATGGATACTGGCACATCTTATAAGGAACTAGTCTACATACAAAACTCAGCATTATATATCAGGGGTTTTTTTCTTAAAAATATTATTTTTAGTCATTAAATCTGAATTTGGAATGGGGAACAGGCTATGCCTATGCGTTACTCCTCTCTCTGATATAGATACATGTACACATTATAAAAATACATACATAATTACATAAATATAGAACATGTAATATACATAATGGATAATACAGAGACACTTATTTGTTGTTTTTTATTTTGATTTATAATAAATATTTTAGTAACAATATTGTTGAAAATCTATTTAAAAGTACTGCTTGGTAATGTTGGGTATGGTAAGGCCTGTACAACGTACAATCGTCCAATATCTCCAAATCTCACAAACGAGTTGAGAGAGGCGAGGATATTGGATGAGTGTACGATGTGGAGGGCTGGAAATAACTTACGCGTTGTTTATGGAGATTTAAATCTTTTTGATAACATAATAAATTGTTGAGCTTCTTGGAAAATAAGTGTGTTTATCTCAGGACTAAGTTGACCCCATACTCCGCACAGTGTTTCGTTTGATTATAACTAATCCCATTACTCACTGCTGTGAATAGTGAACATTCTTGCTCTAAATTATGATTGGTCAATAGTCCCATTAACAACCAGTAGTTGACTGCGTTACAAAGGCCCTACCCTTAAAACAAAGCGCCAAATTGGACCAAATATGTTTACGTAACGTTACGTCATGGCTCGCGATTTTATTATACCCAACTAACCTGTGCATAGCAGAATATTGCAGTAAAACCAATTGCGTGAAAATTTTGGAAACGAACATACTTTCACCGTTTTAATACCTTAAATCACAGTCCAAAGTTTTAGAGAAGACCCGGATTAAACGTAAGACTGTCATGTTGCTGTACTCAAGTGATAGCTTTGATAGAACGGGAAGAATAGACACACTCTCGCAAAAGTTCAAGTATCAGAAGCCAATCCAGCAATGGCCAGAGAGGGATTTCTCGGGCCATTGCGGCATTGCTTCAGGAATATGAGTTGACCCATACAACAGCTTTACGGTTGTGTTGGAGGTTGCCGATTATATGTTTTCTTGCATCTGAATGTAAGGAGCATACGAGTAAATAGTGTTCGGGAAGTTGTGACCACAGAGGCAAGTAGGGCTATCATCGACGTGTCTGAGAAATTTATGGCCTTGCAGATTTGCGCAACATAATCTAAGTTTACAGAGGATTATTTGTAATGTTCCTTTCCCTAAATAGTAATATGGTGGCACGGTGGTACCAAACAACCAACCCATTTGGTGCCCTCTTCGTGGGTCATAAATTAAATCGAAAATCAAATAGATGAACTAAATGAGAATTTATTTAAAATGATAAGAAAAGTTGCAAAATACACGATGAATTAATTTATTGATATTTACTTAAACTTGTAAAATTCATAAAAAAAGGGAAATGAAATTCCATATTCCATATTTATCTTTTTTAACGCTTAAACTGAAATGAATATGTTTAATGCGTTCAGTTATAATTAATGATGTAAATGAGCCAGCGAAATGATAAACACTCAAACATTTAAATACTCGACGTCTAAACGCAAAACTTCACAGATCTGAAGGGATTCGTGTTATAAGTGTTTATTGTAGAACTACTAGAAGTTAATAATGAAGGTTTATACAGCATTTATCCTGTTTATTCTAATAGAGACAGCGACAGCAGGTAGATATATATTTATATAACATCAAATGGGGTTTAATGTCTTGTCTTTATGCTCCGATTGGGCGAACGAAGATGGGCATAAGATAGAAAGTTTGCCCGGAGAGCGACGCAACGGCCTAGTCTTTTTGAATTCCAACACGCCAGGGTTTCTCACGTTCAGGCCATTGTGTACATTGGATCTTGTTTTCTCGTCCCACCCGAACGACTATACGTTGTCTTTTAGCAGGCCCGACGAGTGACGAACATTCTCGACCAGCATCAGTATCGTACATGAGACCACTAGTTAAGAACGAGATTTAATATTTCATTTTTAATAAATTAATATTACATTTTAACGAATTAATATTTCATTTTAACGAATTAATATTTCATTTTAACGAATTAATATTTCATTTTCAACGAATTAATATCTCATTTTAACGAATTAATATAACATCAAATGGGGTTTAATGTCTTGTCTTTATGTTCCGATTGGGCGAACGAAGATGGGCATAAGATAGAAAGTTTGCCCGGAGAGCGACGCAACGGCCTAGTCTTTTTGAATTCCAACACGCCAGGGTTTCTCACGTTCAGGCCATTGTGTACATTGGATCTTGTTTTCTCGTCCCACCCGAACGACTATACGTTGTCTTTTAGCAGGCCCGACGAGTGACGAACATTCTCGACCAGCATCAGTATCGTACATGAGACCACTAGTTAAGAACGAGATTTAATATTTCATTTTTAATAAATTAATATTACATTTTAACGAATTAATATTTCATTTTAACGAATTAATATTTCATTTTAACGAATTAATATTTCATTTTCAACGAATTAATATCTCATTTTAACGAATTAATGTTTCATTTTTAATGAATTAATATTTCATTTTTAACGAATTAATATTTCATTTTATCGAATTAATATTTCATTTTAACGAATTCATATTTCATTTTAACGAATTCATATTTCATTTTTAGCGAATTAATATTTCATTTTAACGAATTAGTATTTCATTTTAACGAATTAATATTTCATTTTTAACGAATCAATATTTCATTTTTAACGAATTAGCAGGTCATTTTAACGAATTAATATTTCAATGTAACGAATTCATATTTCATTTTAACGAATTCATATTTCATTTTAACGAATTAATACTTTATTTTTAACGAATTCATATTTCATTTTTAACGAATTCATATTTCATTTTTAACGAATTCATATTTCATTTTTAACGAATTAATATTCCATTTTAACGAATTCATATTTCATTTTAACAAATTAATATTTCATTTTTAACGAATCAAAATTTCATTTTTAACGAATCAAAATTTCATTTTTAACGAATCAAAATTTCATTTTTAACGAATTAGTATTTCATTTTAACGAATTAATATTTCATTTTAAAGAATTAATATTTCATTTTTAACGAATAGTAATTCTTTTTAACGAATTAATATTTCATTTTTAACGAATCAATATTCCATTTTTAACGAATTAGTATGTAATTTTAACGAATTAATATTTCATTTTAACGAATTAATATTTCATTTTAACGAATTAATATTTCATTTTAACGAATTAATATTTCATTTTAAAGAAATAATTATATCAGCATGGGTTTGTGCGTTTCATGGACGTGAACCTTAAATATTTATGGTAGAATTTTACTAATAATAGATAATAGATTGTGCAAATAATAGATGGTACAAATGTAGATGCTACAAATAATATATTATAATAATTTGCACCATCTTTAATATAAGAAACTACAAACTAAACCTAGTTTATCTACTACGCTGTGTTTGTTTCAGATTACTACAATGTGGCTATCGATAAAGCGGTGACAGGTTATCCATCAGCCGATGTAAAGTTTGCTGCTAAAGCTGTAGATGGGGATATTAATCTAGACAGTTGCACGCAGATTATCAGCGCTACACAAACCCCATGGCTTTGTGTTGATTTGTTATACAGTTACGGTGTGCATGACATCACCGTTATCACCAAAAAAGGTAACGAAAATAAACAAATATCTTCATACATCAGACCTAGCCATTGGCTGGGGTGTCCTATCATAATTTAGAACAATTTATCAATGTAAACCTGGTCATTGCCCATGATTTTGTAACTGTTTAACCACATTGCAGATGAGGGTTTTTGAGATTTATTCAAATCGACAGTAGTACAGGGACGGATCCAGGAATTTTTGCAGGAGGGGGTTTGCCAGGTTTCGGTTACGGAAAACTGCCATCATCGTCTCTAAATTACATAGGCATACATACAAATTGAACTTTTTAAACAGAGAAATCGTTTTTATACTGATGTAGGATCACTTTGTGATGAAATTTCATTGATGCAAGGCATTATTTTTTTATGTAGCTGTAGTAGCGTATCACTTTTATGCGAAGTTATATGCGGTGCCACCGAAGACATCCTAGAGATTTGTAAATCTTGTATATCAAAGAGGTATAACCACCCTTCGGGCGTATAGGTTATTCCCCGGATAACGAATGACAGTGAAGACCGATCGAAATTCAAAGTCGTACACCTTTATTGCCACTGTCACAACAGCTTTAGGGCAACCCCATAAGGTCACAGTTTACCGACCCAAAATTTGCCTTACCCGCGTTAAAATTTATATGCAAATGTTGAAGTTCCTTTCATTCCCAAATTGTTTTGTGAACGTTGTAAACACTACAATTCTTGTCGGATATTCTTGTGTTGTTTACTTGGTCATATTTGAGAATCCTATCGAAAGGGAAAAATATGTCGACCAAACGTTGTTAACGTATGTATCGTCAGTATTGTGACCACCATATTGAATTCAGGTAGCAGCAAATTGATATTTTTTTTTCAGGAAGCGAAGACAAAATAAAGGGATTTGAGATTAGACTGAGTGATACTGGCCCGTGTAGTGCGGAAAATTTCGCATCAGCTAAGAAATGCTACGCAGACAAATCATCAAAAGGAGTGGAAAAGTATTACATACAGTCATGTAATGAGAATCCCCTACCATCATATACGGGCAGATACGTTTATGTATCTCTTCCAGAAAAACCCGCAGAATTGAACATATGTGAATTGCAAGTTTTCGCAGGTAAGATTAGTAGTCCATTTACCAATATTAGTAATCCTATCTTCAGCTAGAAGTTTTTGCACGACATCCATTATTGTGAATGACGAAATCCAGATGATGTGCAATTCGACTGATGTTCGTGTTTAACTAGTAGATGCGCTTATAAATGTTGGAATTGGAGAAGGGTATACTCTAACTTGGCAATAACATCGTTGTTGAGGAATGTGTGTGTGTCTGGGGGTGGGGGGATACAATGATATTTATTGTCCTAATAGAACTAAGCCATATAATCTGATGCTTTAGCTTGATGTTTCTATTTGGCAAGGAGTAGGGTCGCCTGTCCAACCTCGCGGGTTTTCTCCAGGTACTCCATTTTCTCCACAGCTAAAGACCCCTACGCACAAGAGAATTATTGAAATAAAATTAAAAACCATATGTTAGTTTGTGTCGAGTAGACGTTAACCCTCCCCCTCTCTCTCTCGCTCTCTCTCTCTCTCTCCGGTTTAATAAATAGAATAAATGTGATATTGTATGGGATTATTTTCTAAACTTTAGAGATCTGTCCGGTTGGTTTTTATGGTGAGCATTGCCAGTTTAAATGTCAAAAGAATTGCCTCAACAACGTCTGTGAGAAAACTAGAGGAAGTTGTTCTGATGGTTGCTCTGATGGTTACTATGGTCTGTTCTGTCGTTCTCAATGCAACCCCAAATGCAAAGATCGGAAATGTTGTGCCATAGATGGGAAATGCCACGACTGTGAAGAAGGTCACTCTGGTGATTTCTGTTCGTCAAAAGTATGTTATGATTTATTCTCTTCTCTATCTGGGGGTTGGGATGGCCAAGTGGTCTAGAGTGCCGCGCTTCGACCTCTAGCTGGCCGGTAACCTCTGGCTTGTGGCTGTGGTGTCGAGCCCTCGTGTGAGCGTATATGGCATGGGGATAAGGGCGCCTTCTCAACCTCGTGGGTTTCCTCCGGGCACTCCGGTTTCCTCCCACTGTTAAAGACCCCTACGCGTAAGCGAATTATTGAAATAAAATTGAAACAATATGTTAGTCCCAAAAGGACCTAGTTTGTGTCGCGTGGATGTGAAACCCCATTTCTCTCTCTCTCTTTATTAAAGGAAACTTGATGCTCAGACTTAGGGCTGCGAGTGAACTAATGTCAAAAGGTTTACCAATACAAGCTGTCGCTTGTGATTGAACGTAGTTAACGAAGCGTATTGTCGAAAGAATTATGGGATAGACGGCATCAGGGTACAATTTATAGCTACGGGATGCAACGTGAATTGAACTCTTAATCGCGTGATGGAATAAACATCGGTTAATCGAGGTACAAGGCATTATACTGATAGCAACATCATCCAGACAGAAATAAAGGCATTGAATAGGGTACTTTACTAGGATATACCCTCACGTTTTTTGTGGCGCGGTTCTACGGGACTGTTAAATGTATAAAACCGGAGAATGATGCGTGTAAATATCTTAAAGAAATTGTGAAAGTTGTAATGCCGTATTGAAAGTAAAATCATCACCGTCAATATAAATAACACCGTGTAAGGAGGAAATAATTCAGTGTCTATACAAATGACAACGTGTAAGGAGGAAATGATTTATTTAGTGTCTATAGTCTTAGTTTTATTTTATAAGAATAAATTTTATTTTATTTTCAGGTACCTGAATAATTATTACAGAAAAGATTTGATTCAAGCATTTATTTTTGTTTTGTTTTTTTCCTCAGTAGCGCGTGTGTCCTCCACTGCCTCGTGTGCACGCTGTGCAGCACAATTAACCATCTTTATTGTACTTTGTTTTTGACTCCTCCGACTTTGTACCGTTCATGACAGATTAAACATCCATAAGTGTACAAATGTGTTGTTATTGATGTTTTCCCATTTGAATATTGTTCACAATAAGAAGCAAAATAAATATGTTTTCAGGATCATTTTGTTGTACGAAAAACTAAGTGATGTGTTTTCTATAGCGCTTAGTATATTTACATCTGTATTTAGCTGGCTTGCTAGCCTTGAGGTCGGGTGTTCGATCCCTGCATTGGCTGAGAAAGTTCATCTAGATTTTCTGGAGTGGTTTCCCGTTGTCAGTGGTGCAGAACTGAGGGCCTGACAAGGACGGCTGTCTAGTCGTTCAGATGGGACGAAAAACAGGTTCCGTGTACACATTGGCGTGCACGTAAAAGATCCCTTGGCAGTTGGAATTCGATATAAGAGTAAGCCGTAGCACCAATGCAAAATTCCCCTCATAGCACACTGTATGTCATATGCCCGTCTTCCATTAGCCCAGTTTAGGTGCAGAAGAGTAGGACGTTAAACCCCATTTCATTTCATTTCACATGTGTATTTAACCGATTTTTGTTTGTTTCTTCTTTTATTCTGATGAGCATAACTAATTTCAGGACTCTCTCCAGTTTAACTGGATGGATTCAAAAGCGATACAGTGACATATGCTAAAGGAGTGAACTACCAGAGTTAAGTCTGGTGGTCTTGTATGCACCATACAAGAACTGTAAACTTAATATAGTGTATTATCTCACACCCTGTTTTCAGGCGCGGATCCAGTGGGGGCGCATCCGGCGCACGCCCCCTCTAGTTTTTGAGGTGTTGAACAATGTTTAGCTCCATATATTCTCGCGAGAAAGGAGAACGAAAATAGTTTAGGTTGGAAATCGTAATTTACAGTACTAGTACGAAATTAGTCCTTGTGCGCATTTTTTACACTCAAAAATCACGGTTATGGGCTTCGCACCCCCAAGCTGGTTCAGCTCGCCCCCTCTTTCTGAAAATCCTGGACCCGCTCCTGGTTTGGTCCTGCAAATAGACATGTCGACGGTTGATTTAGGAGCAGATGTGTTGGTGTAGCCTAGTGGTCATGTACAGCACAAGTATTGTCACATTCCTGAAGCAATGACCCGAGAAATGTAGTGGCATTAGCTCTAATAAAACGAAACACTGCGCGGAGTATGAAGTATTGTATGAGAATGTATGTATGAATCTGATGATAAACCTATTTCACCCGACAATAGTTAGCTCCCTTTGATTACAGACAACTACAAAACAACTTTCATATCAACTGTTGGATAGAATTTAATTTATTGCACAGTAATTAAAATAATAAAACTTTATGATATAAAATATATTTGATAAATGCTTTGCATGTCTGCCTGTAATATTAATAAGATTCCACTAGGACTTTGATAAATGCTGTCCATGTAAAGAAATCGTTGTCACCTGTCTTACAGCTCATTAATTAAAGGGACAATAACATTCTTGCTGGCTTGGTAGCTCCAGAAAATAAAAAATAACCTTATTCTAAGTACTAGATATTTAAATGTCCTACCTGTTGTGTAAATTATCAATTACAACCTATTTTACTTGTCCAGAGGGTTCGAAAATATTTTAAAATCCAAGTCACATTTGAAAAGGTTTACGTTAGACTTTTCAAATCAATTGGTTGAATTTTTCCATTTTTTTAAAATAGGTGTGTTAAGATGAAATTTATATCATCATTTAATTGGAATATTCTAAAATAATACGATTTGTTGACCAGAATGAAGATTGGGACATATTATTCAGTTACAACAAGAGTGTTAGTGGGGCTTTAATGATATTGTCTGTACATATCAAAACTATAAAACTGCCTGTGTTTATTTTGTGTGTTAACCAATTTTAAGGAGACTACAGATGTACAGGACGTTTGTATTGTATGCTTTTACAAATTTTCAACCCAATAAGAGTAAATAATTTAAGTAAATCAACCTGTCCATAATATCATATTTAATGTATTGGATGTTAAAAATATTTAAAATATTTAATAAACAATAAAATTCTGCCTAGGGTATTCACATTAAAGCATCGTCACATACGAGTAAGTCAAAACTTGATGTATTCTCAGATTAAATATACATTATGCAAGAGGTAATTCATAATGTTTGTCATTTTAAAATCATACATTATGCAAAAACTAAATCTGCCTATTAAAGGTCTTTCTTTAACCCTGAAATGTTATCTACATTATTAATTAGACATTAATTACCTTATCCAGACCATAATCAGTGGATTATGATCCGATGTACTGCATAACTTTCGTTCACGATTTAATAATTAAATGGATAATCAAGACATTGATTTTTGTCGTACCGACTGTAGTAATGATGATCAAGGCTAGGCGGAAATTTCAATCGCTTAACCCTCAGTTCATAGCGGATCAATCTGACTGAAATTTTCAGTAAATTGCCTTTACAATATCTAGTTTTTAACTATTATAGTGAGAACTGCCAACTCGTTATCTAATCTCCCATAATGTATCTTTAAATTATTGTAGATTTGCATATCAAAACTCTAAAATTGACTGTGTTTTCCGCCTTCACATAATATCTGCAATTTCACATAAAAAAAATTACCACATTACCATCAGTCAAAACTCCTCCAATACACAAGATATTATAGTATTATTCCGATTTTTTTAATCAAAAGTATTAAAGGGACTATCCCATTTTAAACAGAGTCTCAAAAATAAATGTCTGAGTACGTAGACACCACAGAATACAGCTTGGGGCACTGAGTTAGTTTCTCTGCAGTTAGGTAGCAGATTTTAAGCAATTTTAACACAAGATTAAGCAGTTTTATTCTCAAAAAAAATATCGGGATTAGCCCTTTAACACAGAAAAACTAGTCATTGAACTGTGTTTATTGTGTCTTTGGATTCAACTCTTTGGATTTCTAATTTCAAGACGGTAAGTTGATGAATGACTAGTGTATTATTATTAATAAAATCAGTGAAAACTGGTACATATATGTATGGCTGAAAGAAAAGTTCACGCCCCAGTTTCACAGCACATTCCCAGAATGTTATTGAGAATATACTCAAAATTATTCCCCTTATTTTAACTAAAATATAGCCCTTTATAAAGCTTTTGTTACGGTATTTGAATGTATCAAATACATCAATAAGAAACTATGCACCAGGGCCGTATGTAGGATTTTAAAAGTGGGGGTGCAGCAGTGTGGTGGGGCGCAAATATAATGCCCAAGTTACTGAGTGCGTGGAATGCCGCAATAAAAGTCGCTTGCAAGTAACCCCGTAGGCGTGCCATTTCTTGGGGCGCCTTTTTTTCTGGTGGTGCAATGTACCCCCTGTACCTCCGCTAAATACAGCCCTGCTATGCACAAAGTTTTGTGTTTCTGAATCATAGATACTTCTAGTAAACAGTGATGGTTAGTTGAGTAAATTCTTGACTTAAAACTGAGAATCCTTTGTAAAACAAGGGCCTGGCCCCGAGTTCACAAAGCATTCTCAGTCTTAAGTTGAGAATTAACTCAACTTTCAATCACTGTTTATAAGTAATATCTTTCATCCAGGAACACAAAACCTTGCATATAGTTTCTTATTAGGGAAAATTTTATAAGGGGCATTATTTTAGTTACAATAAGGCAAACAATTTTGAGTAAATTCTTGACTTAAGTCTGAGAATGGTTTGTGTACTCGGGGCCTGGTTTATACTAATACTAAACTCAACCTGATTAAAATATAGATCTATATTTCGTTTCGTTTTTTATACTTTCGATGGCCCACACTACATGAAGATCGGATCAGTTGTAGCGATAGGTCGTGTCAGAGGTCAATCGAGCAGCTTTGGGCCCTATGACGTCAGCCATTTGATTATCCAGCACTGACCTTTTTAGTGGATTACTCACAGTCCCGTGCTCCCCGTAACAGACTGATTCATTGACTAATCCCTCACATCCAGAACACGCCAATGATATCAACTCTTCCAGATCCTAGTGCAGTACAGACAAATAAAACAAAATTTTAAACTATAAAAAACGAAACGAAATAGGATCTGTGTTTTAATCAGATTACATAAAACCTGGGACTTTAATTGATGTTTGATATTAGATAAGTTATATGTATAAGGTTATTATAGTAATGATTCCTTATTAAATAAATTGTCAATAAGTTAGATCTATGTGTGGATTAATAGTTGAGAGCGAGACATTAAGTAATATATTGTAACAACATGAGGGTTTATGGCCCTCATGTTTTTACAAAATATTTTTTTTTTATATATATATACAATATTTATTCAGATAACTGAAAGGATTTGGGAACAGGACAAAGCCTATATCACCCCTCTCCAAAATATTATGCAATGTCTTAAGCTTGAGACCATTAAACTACTTAAAATACAGACACTCTGCACGTGAAATATGTCACACTTGTCGAATATTTCACTGGTATGAATAATGTACTATTGGCAAGTTGCCCGTACGATTATTTGAAACAACGGTACGCCAACATCAAAGGGTGACGTCACATCTGTATTTTAAAAGGTAATAATGTACAGCAAGAAACTTCTGTCTTCACAGAAACAAAAGCCAACATAATATCGATCAGTTGCATATATATAAATGTGGCCGTCCTAATAATCATACAGACAAGGCATTTTTTTTGGTCAAAATCACTCAAACAATTCTCCCGTAATCTGGAAAAACCTAGTAACAATAGTACTGTTGAATGTAGATTTGAGAAAACAAAGGAAAACTGTTTTGTTTCAAAATGAAGCTAATGAATATAAAACCAATTTTATTTTGTCTTTTTAGATGAAGATAATTAGAAGCCTTTTCAGTGAAGGAGAAAAAACCTATTATTATATATAGATGTGTACTAATCGAAATATGGATCTAACTCAATTTTTACCCAAATTTGACTTGCTAAGGTTTTTCCAGATTACGGGAGAATTGCAAACAAATTGACCATTAAAGAAAAGATATGTTATAGATATGCACAATATCCAAGATATAAATAATTTCATAAAAAAAATTGATAAGATTATTGATAAATGAAATTGACAAATAAAGGCTGTTGTCCATGATAGTAAGACAACAAAATGAGGTTCGATCTATTTGATAAGGTCAACTTTAAGTTTGGTCAAAGGACAGGAGATGTAAACAGGGCTAGCATTAATCCCATCCTTAGACCTAGTCCCAACGCTTACCCTAATCTACAATCTCGCCAACAATCATTCTACGACTACTTGGTGTTTTAACGTCTGCTTCTACAGTCCAACAATCATGTGCTCTAACCTTATTTATATCTCGGCAACCTTGAGGAAAAATTGAGTTGGCCTTAACAATTAGATCTAACCTATCAATTAATTACAGAGAGTTACTGGTCATTACTATCGAAATGGCTGCCTTATTCACTCCCTTTTTTACAATACACTAATACTATCTTCTCTTATTAAAAAAATATGACTATAAAACGATTAAAAAATACCATGCCTAGTTTACCAAGATTCTGATCTGATTATAACACAGATCCTATTTCGTTTCGTTTTTATAGTTCAAAGTTCCATTTTACTTGCCTTTTCTAAACTAGGATCTGAAAGAGTTGTTATATAAAAGGCTTTCTGGGATTTGAAAGAGTTGTTATATAACCCGCGATCTGATGTGAGGGATTAGCTCATGAAAAGGTCTTTTATAGCGACTTCTTGGCGTTATCTACACAGAATTGCGGGCAAAAACCTAGAAACGTCAACCCAATGTCTGACGTCATAGGATCAAAAGCTGCTCGACGACCCCTGACATGAACTCCCACTATTACTTGTCAGATCTTCATGTAGTGTAGGCCATCGATAGTATAAAAACGAAACGAAATATAGATCTGGGGCCTATTTCACGAAATTTTAACTAAGATAAGATCCCAATTTTAGTAATTTGATTGGATAATATTAGATTGATTTTAGTGCTTAGCCAATCAAAATTGAAGTATCTACTAAAATTGGATTTTATCTTAAGTTAAAATTTCGTGAAACAGGGCCCTGTATTGTAATCAGATTGATGAGATTCTGGAACACAGAAATAAAGGTTTCCACTTGGGTCTCCTCAATCCACACTATCTTCCTATAATCAAGTATTCATAATAAAAATAATTAATATCCTATGCATAGCTAACTGAGATTCAGGAATAGGGAAAAAATAGGTACCTCTAGGGTCTCATTCATTCGGCTCAAAGCAGGAGACAAGGATTTTGACCGAATATGATTTTGTATCGTTGAGACGCAGGTATTCATATTGTCTAAGATATGCTGGAAGGAAGGAATCAAGATACTGAACACCTAATGTACCCACAACTAAACAAGAAATCAAAAATTCAGTTATTTTTATCAGTTTTTTCGTTGGGAAATTTTGTATTTTCTGACGAATCGCTAAGACGATTTTCAGCTTTTTCAACTTTTATATTTATGTCTATATTTGGCTCGAATTTTAAACTACACATTTCCTGACCGTCTACGTCACTGCTGCATGTGGCACCAGCAGTCTCGACTTCCAGGTCAGAATCTATCTGAGACACAGACTCTGATTCAATCTCTGAAATTTGCATGGAATTCAACTCATCTTCATCTATTAGTCTGAAAACATTACTCTCACTTTCGGAGTCAATAAATTTTGATTCTTGATTTGGTTCGTCCTTTTGAGAAATTATCCCTTCTGAGTCTTCTTTTAAAGTGTCACTATCACTTAATGTATTTTTATCTGAAATTCTCTCGGATTCGCCGACTGACTGCGACGAATCGTCCATTTCCGAGTCATTTTCTCTTTGTGTACTAAAATTCTCATCTTCATCATCGTTTTTAGATTTTTTACCTTTATCCATTTGGCTCTCGAAAGATTTTTTGTTACTTTCTTCGAGCTCTCTATCTTTTTGATCCAGGTTCAAATCCGAAAGTGGATCCTTTTTGGCATTTCCTTGAAATATCCTTGAGACTATCTTACGAGCCTGAACATGAGCCAATTCTTTATAATTTGGGTTTAACGTAAACCACAAAGCCAGAGCACAACGCTGACCCTTTCGCACAGCTTTCACTCCATGGAATTCCTTCGAATCAAAACCAACCAGTCGTCCACACCTTGGCTTGACTTGGACCTAAAAGAAAAATAAATATATATCGTGATTTAATCTTATATTTCATCCTTTGTATAGAGCATTGAGAGAATGGGGGGGGGAGGGGTAACGACATGGGGAGAGAGGGGAGTGGGATTTGGGAAGAGTAAGGGAGAGGGAGAAATCGGATTACGCATCCACTCGACACAATGACATGGACAGAGAGAGGAGTGAGTGAGTGTTGGGAAGAGTGAGGGAGAGGGAGAAATCAGGTTAAGCATCCACTTGACACAAACTAGGTTATTCCGGGACTAATATATGGTTAAATTTTATTTTAATAATTCAGAGAACACCTAAGTGGTTGGACAGGCAACCCTACTCCTAATTGCATACCAGCGGAGCCTCGAAACCAAATCACTTGACTCAATAACGAACCTTGTGATTTAACCATATGGAAAATCCCCAATATATATACAAATGTCTACCTGTTCTGTTTTGTTAGAATGTGCAAAGAAAAATTCTCCTCCTTCAAACTCGTCATTGAGATACAAGATAGCGCTGAAAGAAAATGGATATTAATAACAATATATATGTAGAAATTAATGCAAGGGCCTGTTACGGCAGGGGGCTGGGGTTCTACAAGCCAGCGCCAGAGATAAAATATCAGTGGACATCTATGATAACAATTCACTTAACTGACTCCAACAAAACATCTCAGTCTTAAGCGAGAGATCCATAGGGTGAACTAACTTACCACTCAGGAGACTCTGGTACCCTACTTAGATTTTAACGGAATCTGACGAGGTTTGTCAAGTACAAATTCATGTTACCCTGGTTCAATCGGCATAGAATGTTTCTAACAGGTGCTAGGAATATTTTTACGACTGTGAATTCGTGGATATTCTTGAGTATTTGTCACAATTACTGTCTTACAAGAGATTATAAGATTATCAAAGTAAGGGAGGGTATTGTGACAAAGTAATTTATACATAGAACTTTGCTAGATTTGACATTATATTATATTGGACGTTTTCAACTATATACAACTTCTGCTAATGTGTACAATATGTTGTTTACGGGCAACACACGAATGACCTCTGCTCGTTTTGACAAAACGCACGATCTCATTAGAGAGTGTATATACAAGGTCTAGAAGAAAGAGTATACATGCCTATATATATACAAGGTATAGAGAAGAGAGAGGGTATATATGCCTACCTGTAATCACGTTGGGTAAAAGCAGGAAATGATTTGATACAGGATCCATCAGGTTGTAATATACAATTATCAGCATGAACTGGATGACTTAAATCATCTCGCTCTTCTCCAGATTTTACTGAAATATAATATATATAATATAATACACAAAACTATAATAGTTTTTGAAAAAAGAACTACATTATTTAACAAATATGACACAATTATTTGGAATACAATTAATTACTTGATAAATAACACAAATTTATATGGAAAACAATCACTGAGTTTATTTCACACTACGTTTCAACAAGTTCCTCTTGTCGTTCTCAAGTGAGTAATGACTGTGTAATGGCAAGGAATCAAATTTATACAACAAGATAACAAAAACAATAACTAATATGAAACCATCAAAAGATAATAAGGAGAAAACAATCATAACATTACAAGATAATAAGGAGAAAACAATCATAACATTACAGAATGGACATCAAAGATATAGATTAGGGATTAACTAATTAAGATATGAATCCATCAAGGGCCAATAGAAGGGGATACTAAAAACATTACAAATGGGCAGCACAACTATTAATTAAGGGTTAATTAAGACATCATAGCTCCTTGGAAGGTATAATCCCTCGTCTCTATTAAGTTCAGGTTTAAATCTCTTAATTTGGATGGCTTCTTGTAATTTTCTGGATTTCTTATTATGGAGATTTTGGTTTAATACTTTAACTTCAGAATAGTTAACTTGATGGCGTTTATTCAGTATCAGGTGTTCATGAACAGCGGATTTGTTGTCTGTGCTTCTGGATTGATGTTGCTTCAACCTCTTAACTAAAGGGCATTTCGTTTCGCCGATGTAGATCTTTGAACAGGAACAAGTTATTTGGTATACACAGCCCCTGGGTTGTTTACCTATTGTGGATTCAGTCTTTCCATTGGCACCAAGGATGTCTTTTATGGTTTTACCAGTTTTGAAGTAGACTTTGATGCCAGCTTGTTTGAGGATCCTTCTTATCTTGTAAGACACATTCCCTTGAAATGGTACTGAAATGGCAATCGGGGGATCTTCTTTAGGGGGTCGGGTTTTATTTCTGTTGTTAATAGTTGATGTGATGGTTTTCTCAACGAGCTCTCTGGGGTACTGATTTAGGTTAATAAACACATTTTTGATATGGCTTAACTCCTCATCTAAGTGGTCATCACTGCAAATATTGAGGGCACGGTGGGTGAGGGTGGCAATGATCCCCTTTTTTTGTTTCGAGGGGGTGGTTAGAGTGGAAATTTAAGTACTGGTCCGTCTGTGTGGGTTTCCTATAGACACTAGTTTTAATGGTTCCATCTTCTCTCTTCACCAGAACATCCAGAAAGGGTATGGTTGAGTTTGCTTCCCTTTCCATCGTGAACTTAATTCTTGGGTGTTGCTTGTTCAAGTGTTCCAGTAAAGAATTAGGATCATCCGATGCATTAACCATCACAAAAGTGTCATCGACTTTTCTGTACCAGCACGCGGGTTGGATAGGTGATGTTTTCAGGGCATTAACTTCAAAATATGACATGTAGATTTCTGTTAAAAGTGGAGACAGTGGTGAGCCCATCGGGAGACCATAAACCTGTTCATAGACATCATCCCCCCATGTGAAGTAGGTCGACTCAACACATTGCTTAACTAACGTTATTATACTGTCAGTTGTAAGGTTGGTGTCTAGTTGGGTGGGTGAACCATCGATACTCTCTTTTAGAATTGTAAGCATCTCATCCCTTGGTACATTGTTTTCTCCTTATTATCTTTTGATGGTTTCATATTAGTTATTGTTTTTGTTATCTTGTTGTATAAATTTGATTCCTTGCCATTACACAGTCATTACTCACTTGAGAACGACAAGAGGAACTTGTTGAAACGTAGTGTGAAATAAACTCAGTGATTGTTTTCCATATAAATTTGTGTTATTTATCATATGTTCAGTTACTAAATGCCATATAAGAATTAATTACTTAAAGGATTTATTTCAGCGACGTTTCGACAAGGGTTCTCCCACGTTTCAACGAGGGCTCTCCCGTCTTTAGAACTTTCAAGTTTCTAATTAATATATAAACATTAGAACTTTCAACATAATACAAAGACATTAGTACACAGATTTGCAAATATGTGTTTATTAGTTTTAAAATTGCCATTGGATAAAAATTGCTTGTTACGTTGATAGGATAGCTCCTTCTAATATTCTTGAATTTTTTAAATTTCCAAATATATTAACCTGGCCAGCGCCAGACTTAAGTTACTCAAAATTGTTCACCTTATTTTAACTAAAGTTTATAAATATTTTGTTGTTTTAATGTATCAAAAACATCAATAAGAAACTATGCACAAAGTTTTGCGTTTCTGGATCAAAGATATTTCTCATGAACAGTGATTGAAAGTTGAGTAAATTCTTAACTTAGGGTCGACACTTACACTCAATAGCTGTTCTACACACCAGATGAGTAAAATCAAAATATAGAGGTCGAGTTAAGTTGAAATATTTCTCTACCATAAGTCGAGCTTTCTCGGCTAAATCCAGGAATAAATCGACTTCATCTTTGTTTATTTTACGGAGATGAGCCAACTGTAATTAAAGTAAGGCATGGTAAAATATTAGAGAGAGAGAGAGAGAGCACAGGCACTTGAAGGGATTAAAATAAATTAAAATAAAACTTCTTACCACTGCTTAATAAATACAAGAAGGTAAGTCACTACGCCATCTTTGTTTTGACTGAGATACCATGAATCGTCTGAATTCATCTCACAATACTCACTAGTTCTAACACTTCATGTCATTTTTATTGCTAACGAGACTTTATTTGATTATTATTCACCTTCCGATGTAATTAAATTGGTCATTTAACACTGTGCACATATCGAGTAATGATAGGTTTATAAAGGGACTGAGTGATACAGACTTCTTTTGACCTTATTTCGGGTTTCTTCCGGGCTCGGCAAGTTGAATATCGGTAAATGATAGCTTTTTAAGTTTGATTTGTTATTAATAACGCTGTAAAAGGACAAATTTAATTACATCGGAAGGTGAATAATGATCAAATAAAGTCTCGTTGGCAATAAAAATGACATGAAGTGTCAGAACTAGTGAGTATTGTGAGATGACACCAGACAATATATCATAAAAAAGTCAGAACAAAGATGGCGTCTGCCATCCCTTTATCATATAGGCTAGTTATAGTCAAGCAGTAGTAAGAAGTTTTATTTTAATCCCTTCAAGTCCCTGTGAGAGAGAGAGAGAAATGGGGTTTAACAAATCACACGACTTTTCTCGGCTCATTGGGGACAAAAGTTTAAATATACATGAAAAAATACAATAATTACTAAATCTGAAAACATTTTGAACTCGTATAATAAAAATATAATAAATCATTGTTACACATTCAATGATTTAAAGGAGCAAAATCGCAACAAACACAAATGGGTCGCAAGCCATATAATAATTTAATATGAATGTATATAAACTGATTTACATTCAATCGTTTCCGTTTTTACTCTAATATCAAATCAGTTATGTTTGGCGAGGTACACCAAAAAGTCTCAATTGAATCACAATATATATAGCGTCTGGTTATTCCAGTCTACATCGTATTTATTGCTCTTGCTCACAGTTTGAGATGTAATGTGGAGTATCAAGCCTTGAAATAACTGCTAAGGTTCAGCCTGACATCATGTCAGGCTGAACTGATTTTCGGCCGGACATTTCAGATTTTCAGCCAGACAAATACCATTATTCCATGCAGTGGAAAATTCCCTCATATAATTCATATTTTTAAAATACTTTATATAGAGTTCACAATTTAATTTAGTCACAAAACCATCGTCTTCTTCGTATGTTAACCACACGTCAGCATTGCATTTTGCTACGTCAGGTTTGATCCACTTTTCTACGGTTCTTATTGTATGTAATTTTCGAACTAGTGACGGCGATGGCCCCCGTTTAGAAGTGTCATTTTGAGAGACATTAAACACAGTACCAGTTTTAAAATATTCTGGAACGGTCCCACTAGCCGGGATATCCCGTGCCCGCGGGTTGGGGAAAATAAGAAGTTATTTTATTCGACATGTTTTCAATGCTCGTCTATTTACATTCACATCGATGATCGGAACAATCTGTTTCACAGAGAATTACTTACGAATTATCTCTGTAACGGATGCCTGTCCAAAACACGTGCGTTGACTGCACGCCTCGTAGTCATTGGCTCAACGGCTCGTGCAATGTTTACTTACTTAACACCTAACTGCTTCGGTCAAAATGATGCATTTTACTCATTTTAATACCCATTTACACTAAATAGGTAATTTATTTTTAACTACAAATACTTCAAACGTTTTTATTTATTTTTCTTTTACCTCAAAAAAATGTTTGAGAATTTAATTTGTCGGAGTAAAAAAGTTAATATGCCGTACTCATTAAGCCTCGTCGATGTCATGCTTATCAGTGATTGTAGCGGCCAAGCGAATATTCACTGCGGGATCAGTTTGGTACTGGTATTGTCGTTATAGTGTTATGAACTTCTCTTCTTGAATTATGCCCCCTTTTTTTGAAAAACCTTTTGAACTGCTTCGGGCAAAATGATGCATTTTACTCATTTTAATACCCATTTACACTAAATAGGAAATATTTTTTAACTACAAATACTCCAAACGTCTTTATTTTATTTTTCTTTTACCTCAAAAAAATGTTTGAGAATTTAATTTGTCGGAGTAAAAAAGTTAATATGCCGTACTCATTAAGCCTCGTCGATGTCATGCTTATCAGTGATTGTAGCGGCCAAGCGAATATTCACTGCGGGATCAGTTTGTGATCGGAAGTGTCCAACAAAGTGAGATATTTTAATTTTCGTATAAAAAGTCTCTCCCTAATTACACCCATAGTCAACTTGAACATTTTCTTGTAACATTTTAAATATCTTTACTTTTATTACTAATAATTTGTATAATTACATGTCATGTTATGTGTGATTTGGAGCTAATCATATACGAAAGTAACGCAAAGCTAGATACTACACGTAGACTCAAATAACCAGCAGAAAAGAGCCGATTCTCAATATTATTCATTATTTTATCTTCACGCGGCCAAGATACATGTATGTAAATAGTGAAATTTTAACTATGACTCGGGTCGTTGATATAACCAGCGAAAAAGAGCCTATTCTAAAAAAATAGTAATATTATTACTATGACTCGGTTCGTTGATATAACCAGCGGAAGAAAGGCGATTCTAATAATTATTGATTATTTTATCCGCGCGTGGCAGAGATATAAATAGTAACATTTTCACTATGACTCGGGTCGCTGATATTTTTGGGCCTGGATTTTGAGCCGATTCTATAAAAAAAATAGCAATATTTTTACTAGGACTCGGGTCGTTGATATAACTAGCGTAAAAAAGCCGATTCTAAAAATTATTGATTATTTTATCTGCACGCTGCCGAGATATAAATAGTAACATTTTCACTATGACTCGGATCGTTGATATTTTTGTGTCTGGATTTTTGAGTCTAGTAATAATTAGCGATCGACTCGAATTCGCGAATGAAATTACTATTTTTGGCTTACTGTTTTACCCAAAATCGGTCAGACATTTATGTCCGGACGAAAGGCAATTCGGTCTGTCAAAGGGGGTCAATTCGCCCGGACATTGTCCGTGTCCGGCCCCTTATTTCAGCACTTGTGGAGTATACCTAGCCTTGTTCTTTGGGTCCCTAGCTGAAAATGAGTCTGAAACGCTGTATGGTACACGATTCGTGTACCAATGGTAAAAAAATTATTTCGTCTTACTTAAATATTGAATATCAGAAGCCAACCTTTTTCCGGTAAGACCACACCATCAATGTTGATTTTAATTGACAAATAATTTATGTTTAGACTTTCGATGATATTGAGTTAGAGACTTAGCTACTTTAAAGTGAGGGATTGAGATTAAATAAGGAGGCTGTAAAAATAATGTTTTCATAAATAAATGTTATCAAGAAGGAAAATTTGGATATCCTGTCCAGTGCCTATTACCCATATAAAAATGTTTGTATGTCACACTTTTATTATCCCTTTACAGCATGTTGAACATACTTGATGAATGGAACCACACAGATTGGGAATGCTCGATTCACAGTTCCGGAATTAAATTCCAAAACTGGTGTCAATCGAGTGCAAAGGTGAATTTCGGAGTACAACGCATGTGCCGACTGTATAAAAAATATCTAATATCTGCGACAGGACTGAATTCTGCGTCACTCGATTGTAATTCTGTTGATTCGGGAGGTTCTGGACTGTGAATCGAGCAATCCCCTCTGTGTCAAACCCAAAGCCTTATTATGTTTACTAAAAATAATTATATTAAATATATGACTAGAATTTACCTTGATAGAGGCGATGTACTAATGACTATTACATGATAGAGGTAATGTAGAGGAAATATATTTATGATAATACCTTGTAGTGCACTTGTGAGGGCCCTTTCCCCAAATCCCACTATAACCTCAGACTTTGCCTTGATAAAGCGCTCCCCACTTCCACCTCAATGACAAACACTTGATTGAGCAATGTAGGTGACCAACCCTCATTAACTTCTCCCCACTTCCACCTCAATGACGAAACCTTAATACATCAGTGTAGGTGACCACCCCCATTAACTTCTCCCCACTTTCGCCTCAATGACCCCCACCACCCACAATCTTAACTTTCACCCAGCCCCCACTCCCACCTCAATGTCATTTGCTTGATACAGCGGTGTAGAGTAAATCCGACCAATAGTAATCATGCTAAGTAATACATACGAATACCAACCGTAGCTGCTCTGTTAACAGTCAGCCCAATGAACATTTCGTGAATCGTGTGAGGGGAGATAAGTGAAGGTTTTGTATGTAAATGGTCGTATCCATCACCTAGTAATGCACCATTCTAGCAGAAGGGAAGAAAGAATCATTAAAATATAATATAAATTACACAGATCACCATTAAAATAAGTTAGAAAGCTAATCTGATTAAAAAACATGGCTCTGTTTCACGAAATTTTAACAAAGAGAAAATCTTAATTTTAGTAATTCGATTGGATAATATTAGAATGATTTTATTGCTTAGCCAATCAAAATTGAAGTATCTACTAAAATTGGATTTTATCTGTTGCTAAGATTTTGAGAAACAAGGTGCAGATCTATTTTTGTTTCGTTTTTTTTTATGTTCGATGTCCTGCACTACATGAACATCTGACCAGTTGAAGCGATACGAGGTCAGAGGTCAAACGAGCAGCTTTTGACCATATAACATTAGAGAGAGAGAGAGAAATGGGGTTTAACCTCCACTCGACACAAACTAGGTCATTTTGGGACTAACATATGGTTTCATTTTATTTCAATAATTCGCTTGCGCGTAGGGGTCTTTAGCAGTGGGAGGAAACCGGAGTGCCCGGGGGAAACCCACGAGGTTGAGAAGGCGCCCCTATCTCCATGCCACATACGCTCACACCAGGGATCGAAACCACAGCCACAAGCCAGAGGTGACCGGCCAGCTAGAGGTCGAAGCGCGGCACTCTAGACCACTAGGCCATCCCAACCCCCCCTATAACATTAGACATTAGCTTAACCAGTCAGCATTGACGTTTCTAGTGGATTACACACAGTTCTGTGCACCACACGGCAAAAGCTTGCCATCACAGACCGTTTCATTGGCTTATCCCTAATATCATCCAGAACACGTCAATGATAACATCTCTTCTAGATCCTACTGCAGTAAAGACAAGTAATACGAAATTTTGAACTATAAAAAAACCGAATCAAATCAGTATCTGTGTTTTAATCAGATTGTTGGAAAGCATGCAAAGCTAAAATTTTGTTAGTCCTCGAAAATTTGTTTATCAGTAGATTAAAACTAATCTGTTTTTTCAAAAGTTTAAAGCCGCTGATCGTCATTCAAAATTTTTCATATTAATCACAAAATTTTGTTCAGATTAAAGCTAATGTTTTATTGAAAAAGTTTAAAACCACTGAGTTAACGAAAACATTGTCAATGTTGAAACTTTTGTTAACTATAACATTGTTAATGTCGAAGCTTTTGTTAACTATAACATTGTTAATGTCGAAGCTTTTGTTAACTATAACATTGTTAATGTCGAAGCTTTTGTTAACTATAACATTGTTAATGTCAAAGCTTTTGTTAACTATTATAACATTGTTAATGTCAAAGCTTTTGTTAACTATAACATTGTCAATGTCCATCCAAAAAGAGTTAATTCAGTACTGACAAGGATTAATGGGTTTTGTTCAGTAATAAAATCGGTCCATATTTTAATGTGGAATAAAGCGTGAAAAATTAGATTATGTCTGAAAAATGTAAATAACAATCAGCAGCCTTAAAAGGTGAAGATGTTCCATTGCCATGGATTCAAATCTAGATTCATCTCTCAGATTCGATTCAAACCAATGAATGAAATTGAGTTTAACGTTTTACTTTTCTGCACCAGTCGGGTTATATGTGGAATTATAATTTTTTTTTTTTCACAGAAGATTGAAATTCTCAGATGCCCATGACCAGAAGAATCCACACTAAGACAGACTTCAAACCTTTATCTTTCAGTATCTCTGTTTCAATCTGATTCCAACATTTGATTGAATGGATTTCAAGATTGAAACAAACAGAATGGAATAAATCTGGATCCAGAATCATGGCAACCAAACATGTACGACACCTTAAGATTAACATATATTTATTGTTGCTAGCTAACAATCCCCATGGAAACTATATAAGCCCCGACACCTGTATACAGAATGAAATTAGCTACATGTCTTTGTCTCTACCTTTGTCACACTATTTAAGTTTAAACCTGAAAACGATTCTTTGTTTGTATGGGGATGAACGGAACCATACCCATCTCCTAATCCGCCTTTCATCTGAAATAAATCACCTTTTCATCATGCTCATGCAGTCAAATCCAATAAAATTGGGTTAGTAAAAAATAAATCAGCAACAAATAAAATAAAATTGGGTTTAATGTCCTACTTTTTTGCCACTGGATCATTCACGTGCACACCAATGTGTACACGGGACATTGATTTCCATCCAATCCAAATGACTAGACAGCTGTTCTTGTCAAGCCCCTCTCCTGCACCACTGACAAGGGGAAAACAAGCTGGAAAATCATGATGAACTTTCTGGGCTAACACCGGGAGTAAAACCATAACTTCCAGGCTAGCGAGCCAGCATCTTAGTCATGTAGCCACCGTGGCTCCAGAGTTGATAGTGAGAGAGAGAAAAATGGGGTTTCATATCCACTCGACACAAACTAGGTCATTTCGGGACCAACATATCGCTCAATTTTATTTCAATAATTCGCTTGCACTTAAGGGTCTTTAGCAGTGGGAGGAAACCAGAGGACCTGGAAAAATCCTTAGATTGGACAGGCGACCCTAATTCTTGTCACGTACAACTATGCCAATTGACTCAATGATAGACAGAGAGAGAGAAATGGGGTTTAACGGCTACTCAACACAAACTTTTGGTACTAACATATGGTTTAATTTTATTTCAATAATTTGCTTGCGCTTAGGGGTCTTTAGCAGTGGGAGGAAACCAGAGTGCCCGGAGGAAACCCACGAGGTTGAGAAGGCGCCCATATCTCCATGCCACATATATACGCTCACATCAGGGCTCGAAACCACAGCCGCAAGCCAGAGGTGACCGGTCAGCTAGAGGTCGAAGCCCGGTACTCTAGACCACTAGGCCATCCCTACCCCCCTCAATGATAGACCTTATGATACAATGTGCACACGTTAACCATTCGTTAGAGAATGTATTTACCTTCACTAGTTTTTGTAAGATTTCACATTCTCCATCTTTAGCGAGACCATCTGCTACAAAAGCCTTGTTGTCACGGAGATCGTTACTAGTCATAGAAACAACTGTTCCTGAAAGATAGAATAATATCTGGTCAAAGTTAAACCCAGGCTCGTCTCTCAGGACAGACAACTGTGGTCTGAAGTCAAGTTACTTCCCTTTTAAATAACTCAGATAGACAGACATATCATACATATATTGATTACCCTCACATCTCCTTATCTATACAGTGGCGGATTAAGCTCCACCAAGGCCTGAGGTGGCAGTTTCTAGAGGGCCTATTTAAAAAGGCGTGGGTCTAATTGTTGATTCCCGTTGGGCCTAAACCCCACCCCCTAACATTCATTGTCTATGCGTTTTTAATCGTATCAGACAATTCTAAAAATTTTTTTTTTTACAAAATCTTTGGGCCTGAGGCTGCAGCCTCATCAGCCTCACTGATAATCCGCTACTGTATCTATATTTACTCTGCTCCATTAAGATTGGATCATTAAATCTTGGATTGTTAGTCTTGGATCATTATCAGATCATCAGGTTTTGGATCATTATGTCTTGGATCATGAGGTCTTAGAAAACTAATCAAAAGTCTTAAAAAAAATAAAGTATTTACCATTTTTCTTCAATTCTTTTAAAACTTCTTCGCTACTTTTTCTGGCGACTGACATCTTCTCATCTTCCATCAACTGAAGGGCGATTAACGTCTGTACATAATCTTTCTCTTCTTCCTTTTTATTGGTTGTATATTTGATAACAACACCACATCGCATCTCTATGTCGGGTATAGTGACGTTATGATATTCATTGGGTTTCATTCCGACTAATCGCCCACATCTACTTGACACATTCCGCTAAAAATATACAATTTTAAATATATAAATGTCATCTGCTGTATTGGCTGAGAAAGTTCATCGGTATTTTCCGATTTGCTTTCCCCTTGTCAGTGGTGCAGGATGGAGGGCCTGACAAGGACAGCTGTCTAGTCGTTTGGATGGAACGAAAAACCAAGGCCCTGCGTATACATTGGCGTACACATAAAAAATCCCTTGCATGTTGGAATTCGATATAAGAGCAGGCCATAGTGCCGCTGCCTGGGCAAAATTTCTCTCATAAACACTTTATGGCGTATGCCCGTCTTTATTAGAATTTTTTCCTTTTATTTCATTTCGTCAAACATAAAAACATAAGTCTCACACAATCCTTACCAAGGGGAAAAGATGTCAGTTATGTGTGGCCTTATGAATAAATACAACCAGCGGCTTCCAGGCAGGATATGCCTACATTTTGCAAGAGATGGATAGAGAACAAGTTAAAACAAAGATAAGTTGCCAGGCAATGAAACATACGCCCACAGCAGCTAAATTGTCCGGGCAGTCAACAAGAGTTGTCGCATAGTTTTACTTTTTTCGGTAACAAAACATTCATAATACACTAAAATCTAATTAAGAGTAACAACTCATTAAGTAATTATCAGAAAATCATTAGAATTTGTTTGGTTTTTATAAATTTCTGCCCCATGCTAACGTTGAGTATACGGAACATTTAATATCATGGATTTAGCGGTTCAGTTATCAAAATTCATTGAAACCAATATACTTGTTTGTCTCAAGACCTTAAACTCTGTGTAAACAATCATGGGTAAATACTTGAAAGATAGATAGATATACATAACAACTTACAGATTGTGTTTTATTCTGGTTGAGAAAATATAAATCAGCTGTGTTATTCAGATCTTTCAGATATAATACAGACCTAAAAATATAATATAGATATAATACAGACCTAAAAATATAATATAGATATAATACAGACATGACAATATAATATAGATATAATATAGACATGACAATATTATATCTTACATAAAATAGTTTTTTAATGTCAGCTTCACTATGGTCGTACCTGGCATATATTATATATAGGATATTAACACATATGTGACAGAATTGGTTAACCACTAGTGTTGAAATCGGATCGCGATATATTCCACCAAGGTCATTGCCTCATTCTGATAATTTATTACTACCAATCAGTAAGTGAGAATATACGTCACCTAGGTCGTTATGAATAAATTTCATTGCGGGAAGTCAAAACACGGTCTGAAGTCTTGAGTCGTATCCCGTAAACCAGCCCAGGGAATGAGTGAATATATTTTTTATTTAGCCTACCGTGTTCGTTGCACAGCATTAATAATTTTTTAGTAACTATCTCTAAATAATACGCATATTGATATTTATACGGAATGTCAGAATATATTGTAATGAATGGTAAAATGATTCAGATAACCCTTATTTTGTATCTGTTAACGGATATCTGAATAGTAGTTTCAACACTATTAACGGAAGTAACTACTAGTTATCCTTATATATAACTGACTGAAGTGACGAGTGATAACAGATACACAGGCGAATTTCTGCTCACAAATAATTCCTCTGAAGATCAACATTAATAAATTCTATTTTGGACCTAGTGAACAACAGTGCAGATCTTTTGTCCCACTCCTTTCAGATCTGTCCGTCTGTGACATCTTTTAGAACATAAATACCCTGCTTCTAAATTTTGACAGAATGTTGTCTCCAGACATTTTCCATGCACTATGGGAATATACCTACTTAATATAGATTAGCTCAGTAATAGAGTAGTTTCATTTTTTATAACTTAAATACCAAAATTTGTTAATTAAATTAAGCAGTCTATTCAAATATTAACGTTATCTGTGTTATTTCTTTGCATTTTAGTGTATTTTCATTTTTTTTTTATAACTTAATTGCCAAAATCTGTTCAGTAAATTAAGCAGTCATTTCAAATATTAAAGTTCTTTGTATTTTAGAGCTTCATTTGTAAATATAAACCCATTCGAAAATCTGTGATTGTTCACTTATATTAACATTATTAAATTTCTTACATGTATTCGTTTTCCTCATCAGTGGGTAGTTGTGAAATATCTTCGAGACAAGATCCATCCTCTTGGGGTAAACAAGTTTTATTATAATGTGACTCTACAAGAACAAGAATAGCATTTAACAGCACCACACACAGACATGAAATAGGATTTAATAATCATGCGACTCACTCAAATAGAAACCATAATCAGTTGGATGGGACAAAAACACAAGATACTGTGTACACATTGGCATGCATGTTACAGAACTAGCTTTGTTATTTTGGGACTAACATATTTGGCATGCATGTAACAAAACCCTTAACTGTTGGCTTATATCACTCATAAACCAATTCTTGACGGATGACAACATAATATGCGCCCATTCAAAAATATGAAGGAATATTTACCTTTGCTAAGTCCCCAACATACAATGGAAGTCTTTTTAAAATACAGAGCTGTTAAATTATAATACTTCTGCATGTAATGTCGACTAAGTTCTGATGATCGTAACAATAATCTTAACGATAACTCCAGCTCATCTTCTTTACTGCCGACTTTCTGTAGAAAATATCAATAAAAACACATTCTTATACAACTTGATCCTCTGGGACTTGGTATATGTAAATGCTAACATGTGACGTCATCAGAGCGGGCGTAAAATATTGGCTCAAAGACGCATGCATTATTTACATGGGACATAGTAACGTCAACTGGCTCAGGTAGAATGGTGCATTTTACTCGTTTTTAATACACATTTACACTAAATAGGAAATATTTTTTACGTACATATACTTCAAACACCTTTATTTTTTTTCTAATGTTTCACATATGTATAACTCGGTCAAAGATGACTGCTTTTAAGATGTGACATCATATCATGCGGTGTCAATCATTGGCTCAATGGCACATGTATTGTTTACATAAGACCTTACTGGTCCGCGCAGAATGGTGTCTTTTACTCATTTTACATATACCTATTTACACTAAATAGTAAATACATTTTATCTACATATACTTCAAACGAATTTGGTAATTTTTCTATTATTTAAAAAAATGTTTTAGAATTGAATTTGTCAGAGGAAAGACGTTACTATTTGGGGCTCATTAAGCCGCATCAATGTCATTCTGGTCAAAATAATGTGTATGACTGACATAAGGCCATAGTTAACAGCAAGTTATTGTTAAGGAAAATATTTGACATAATTATCAAGATGCTCTCGGAAAGGTCAACCAATAATTGAAAGCTTCAACCAGGAATTCATTTGCAATTCTTCGATCCAGTCCATAAAAAAAAAAACCTGGATAGACAAACATAGATCATGACTTATTGTTGATAGAATGAGACCTACAAAATGTTAAAGCGATAATTTCATATTTTCAAAGAAAGTCAAAACATAATTATTTCTAATTTTTTTTTTGCTCAATAGGTTGTCAACTCACTATTATACAATCATAGGCATTATTCCCACACTAATAAATCACTGACACGGAGAAATAATAACACAATTACCTCCCTTGTTTTTCTATTGATCCCATACAATAGCTAATATGCAATAGCTAATTTCTCAACTGGAAATAGTGAACTATACAATTAATAGGATTATTCTTTAACAAGGTTGGACTGTTTATAGATACCATCTATCTTAAGGCTTTATTCTAATACATTTTAAAAATATAACTTAAAAATATGAAATTACAGCTATAATATGGCCGTGGGCCTAGCTAAGGTTACAGTATCAACTTACATCAAATATATCACTTATAGATATTATTCTTGATCCATTTTCATTGTCATAATAATCCTAAAATATAAATAATTAATCCGGGAGTTACCGTAAAACAACTCACTAAATATCTGGGATATCTTCATATTGGAAATAAAATGGGTTTAGGTCGAAGTTTCTGCTCTAATTGGGTGTATGAAGGAAATTAGTTCTCCACAACAGAACTATTCTTATTTTGAATTCCATGTGTCATGGGTGCTTTTACGTGCACAACAACATGTTACACAGGGTCCTAGTTATTCATCCAAACTTTATCAGACTCTTCATCCTGGATCCTCTGGCAAAGGGAAAGCGAACTGGAAAATTCCAAGGAGTTTTCTTGACCAACACCGGGATACCCAGATCTCCTGGTTAGTTAGCCAGCACCTTACTCACTGAGCCACCACAGTTGTTCTCCATATAGGACTTTAAAACTAATATTGATGTATTGTAATGAGAGAGAGAAAGAGAGAGAGAGAGAGAGAGAGAGAGATGGAGTTTAACCTCCACTCGACACAAACTAGGTCATTTTGGGACTAACATATGGTTTCATTTTATTTCAATAATTCGCTTGTGCGTAGGGGGATTTAGCAGTGGGAGGAAACCGGGGTGCCCATAGGAAACCCACAAGTTTGAGAAGGCGGCTCTATCTCCATGCCACATACGCTCACACCAGGGCTCGAAACCACAGCCGCAAGCCAGAGGTGACCGGCCAGCTAGACCACTAGGCCATCCCAAACCCCAGAGAGAGAGAGAGAGAGAGAGAGAGAGAGAGAGAGAGAGAGAAGAGGGAGGACATTTCGGGACTAACATATGGCTCACTCTATTACTTCATTAATTCGCTTGTGCATAGTAGTGTGCGGAAACCAGAGAAAATCCATGAAATTGGACAGATGACCCTACTCCCTGTCATGTACAAGTGAGGAATCGAAACCCAAACCCCAGTCCAAAAAAAATAAAGAAAAAAATAATATGACAGTACAATCTATTTTTAAATCGACTGTCTTAATCTGACACAAAAGATAAACAGAGAAATAAGGTTTAACACAACCTATGTCATTTCGGGACTAATATATGGTACAATTGTGTTTTGATAATTGACTTTTGTGTGTGTGTGTGTGGGGGGGGGGGGGAGGGGTCTTAAAGGGCCAATCCCGATAACTTTTTGGGGAATAAAACTGCTTAATTTTGTGTTAAAATCCCTTATAACCCATTATCTAAGGCCGACCAACTAACCCGATATTTGTGATATGCTTGTAAATAACTTAAACCTGACAGTCTTCATCTGGAAATGGAGACCGTTGTATTATACAGTATCTGGATAAAACCAGACTTTTTTCTATCAGTACAGTACGTGGGTCATTCACTGTATAGACCTCTCAAGAAACGAGAATCGATTATCAGGTCACCCAATCAAAAAATTGACCCGAAATCTTAAAAGGGTTACGTGTCCGGATAAGCAGTGTTGACGTTAACGTCAAAACGACTCAATATTTTGAGCTGAAACATTGAGCCAAGGTATATATACCATGCCTCTATATTTTGGTCCATAAATTTCATAAATGCTCAGACTTTAATTTTTGAGACTCTGTTCTTATCGGGATTGTCCCTTTAAGCAGTGGAAAGACAACCACGAGGTTACACATGTGAAAATTTGAAACCAACCTCAATCATGTAACTTAATTCTGTGCATTGCTCATCTTTTAAAAATCCTTCCGAGGCAAATCTCTTCGAACCGTTTAAGTGATTTCCATTGGCTATAATTTTTAGGCCTACATCCTCATATCTATGCATATAATGTTCAAATGGTGGTTTGTACGATTCCTCACCTTCTTCTTCCCTTCCATACTGCAAAAAATATCATCATTTGAAATATAAAGATAGGTTGCCAGGCAACGAAACATACGCCCACAGCAGCTAAATCGTCCGGGCAGTCAACAAGGGTTGTCGCATATTTTTAGTTTTTTTGGGAATGAAACATTTGTTATCCACTAAAATCTGATTAAGAGTAACAACTCATTTTGTAATTATCTGAAAATCATTAGAATTTGTTTGCTTTTTATAAAGTTTTGCCCCACGCTAACAATTAGTATAGGAAACATTTAACATCATGGATTTAGCTGTTCAGTTATCAAAATTCATTGAAAATCAAAATACTTATTCGTTGCAACACCTTAAACTCTGTGTATCAATCTGAAGTCAATCGGATGATAAGTTTGGCATCTGTAGCGTCACAAGGTTTTTTGAAGTGATCAAGGGAGATAACTCTGGAAGTAATTATTTGAAATCGCTGAAAATCAGTAGGCTTCTTTGTCTCATGACCTTAAACAGTGTGTGTAAATTTAAAGTCAATCAGATATTAACTTTGGCCTCTAGAGCATCCACAAGAATTTTTGAAGTGATCAAGGGACACAACTCTGGCACTAATTATCAGAAATCGCTGAAAATCAATAGGCTTCTTCGTCTCATGACCTTAAACACTGTGTATAAATTTGATGTCAATCGGACATCATCTTTGTCCTCTAGAGCATCCACAAGATTTTTTGAAGTGATCAAGGGCCATAACTCTGGCATTAATTATCGGAAATCCGTGAAAATCAATAGGCTTCTTCGTCTTATGACCTTAAACACTGTGTATAAATTTAAAGTCAATCGGATATTAACTTTAGCCTCTCGAGCATTCACAAGATTTTTCAAAGTGATCAAGAGTCATAACTCTGGCAGTAATTATCGGATATTGCTGAAAATCAATAGGCTTCTTCGTATTATGACCTTGAACACTGTGTTTAAATTTAAAGTCAATCCAATATTAACTTTAGCCTCTAGAGCGTTCACAAGATTTTTCAAAGTGATCAAGGGTCATAACTCTGGCAGTAATTATCGGATATCGCTGAAAATCAATAGGCTTCTTCGTCTCATGACCTTAAACACTGTGTATAAATTTAAGGTCGATCGGATATTATCTTTAGCCTCTAGAGCGTTCACAAGATATTTCAAAGTGATCAAGGGTCATAACTCTGGCAGTAATTATCGGATATTGCTGAAAATCAATAGGCTTCTTCGTCTCATGACCTTAAACACTGTGTATAAATTTAAGGTCAATCGGATATTAACTTTAGCCTCTAGAGCGTTCACAAGATTTTTCAAAGTGATCAAGGGTCATAACTCTGGCAGTAATTATCGGATATTGCTGAAAATCAATAGGCTTCTTCGTCTCATGACCTTAAACACTGTGTATAAATTTAAAGTCAATCGGATATTAACCCTGGCCTCTAGTGCGTTCACAAGAAATTGTGGACGATGGACGGACAGACGGACGGACGGACGGACGGACCGACGGACAGACGGACGGACGGGGGCGACGGCAATATACGTCCACATTTCTATGTGGGCGTATAAAAAGAGAAAAAAGGGGTTTTATTACACTTATTCGCTTCAGCATAGGTGTTACATTTAAATCAAAAAATTCACTCAAAATAAAGTAATTTGACTGAAATTTTCAATATATTCAATTTGCATTATCTATTTTTGAACTATTATAGCGAGAATTGTCAGCTCTTTATTAAAATCTTACATAATGCATTTTTAAACAATTATAGAGAGAACTAACAGCTCTTTATCTAAACCTTACATAATGCATGTTTTAAACTATTATAGCAAGAACGGCAAGCTTTTTATCTAAATCTTGCATAATGCATTTTTAATAGTGCTGAATACGGTGCAAAGATACATAATAATATGTAAAACAATATATCACAGGAAGGATAAACAAAAAGCCATGCTTAATTTTAACGATGCACAATCAGCAGCTAGGAATCCATCGTCAATAGCAACATGTTATATAAACGCTACAGGATTCTATCGTCAATAGCAGCATATATAAACAGGATTCTAGTCAATAGCAACTATATAAACAGGTCTAGAAATAATATAGTCTAGTAATCTGACAACTTCTAGGCCTTGAAGAAATATATTCTAGTAATCTGACAATTTCTAGGTCTTGAAAAAATATATTCTAAAAATCAGACATATGTTTGGGTCTAGTGGAAGTAATATATTCCAAGTTGGTAATCTGACATTAGGAATGTCTCAAAAGAAAATAAGCCTGGTCAATAAGAGACTGATGGATAAATATTTGGTCATGCCTATAGTTACATTACCATATCATCCATGCTGTCGTCATGCACAGAACTCACTTCACTATAGTCAGTGGTTACCAGATGTTTATCGGCAAACTCAATTATTTTCCTCATCTCCTCTCTTCTCTTCACATATTCTACAACTTCCTGAAACAAAATATATCTAAGACAGTATTAACATATTTTGGTCATGGTCCTTTGTGCCACTGGAATAAATGACATATTAGAATCCATGGTTACTAATACATGCTTCATATTTCAAGGTAGCCAACGAGTTGCCGGGACTCAAGACTCTGGTTGGCTAACCTGGAGGTCCTGAGTTGCATCCTAGTGTTGACTGCCAAAATTCCTTGGGATTTTTAGCAATCAAGGACAGAGTGCCTGGCAAGGACAGTGTCTATTTATTCAGATAGAACGAAAAACTGTGCACATGTTAGCATGGATGTAAAAGGAACACTTGACTTGTCTAGGTTACCATGAAAACATACATGTCTAGGTCAGCATGGAAACATACTTACATGTCTAGGTCAGCATGGAAACATACTTACAGGTCTAGGTCACCATGGAAACATACTTACAGGTCTAGGTTTGTGTGTATCTTCATAACCCTCGCTAATAAAATATTCTTTATTTTTTAACATGATTTTATCTTCTGGTTTAAATGTGAGGAACGAGGCTGCTGCTTCGGAGGCCTTATCCGCCTGTAATACTGTTAGAAGGTAGATAATGTTACATTATACTATGTATATTGTAGATAATGTTACATTATACTATGTATATTGTAGATAATGTTACATTATACGACCTATAATGTTGATAATGGTAGATTGTAATATGTATATTGTAGATAATGTTACATTATAATATGTATATTGTAGATAATGTTACATTATAATATGCATGTTGTAGATAATATTACATTGTAATACAGTGGACTCTGTCACATCCGACATCGTACGGGATCGTTACATTATGTCGATTCACAAAGAGGGTCGGAATACCGAGTTTTCTCCAAAACGTGTTCATTGATAATCTGTCGTACTATGCCAAGGTCGTCGTCACACGGTTTGGTGAGATCCGTAGGGTGAACAGACACTGAGCTAAAGTGAGCGGACGTTACATTCTCAGTGGCCGTTTTATGACCTCGACCCTCATCGGCGAAAGCTGCGGTCAATGGTTAAAATACTATGGGGTGTTTGTTGTACATTTCATCCGCACACATAAACGGCTAAACACTGTTTAGTTAACCGCAGCTATTGACGATGAGGGTCAAGGTTATAAACCGTAACGTCCGCTCATTTCAGCTCAACGTGGACAAACTTAGGCTACGTTATTCGGGTTCCGGCATGCGCAATGAATGTTTCTAACAGGTGCTTGGGATATTTGTACGACCGAATTTGTGGGAAAATTCGTAGATCTTCTTGAGTATTTGTCACAACTACTGTCTTACAAGAGATTATAAAATTATCAAGGTAATCAACAAAGACCTACACGATAGCGAGTTTTAATCTTACCGATAATTGATTGGTAATTGCTTGTTAATCGTTTGTGGCTTCACACCCATCAAGTTTTAATCTAACGGACAATTGATTGGTTATGGCTTGACACCTACCGATTTAAGGCCGGATTTAATCTAACGGGCAATTGATTGGTAATTGCTTGACACCTACCGATTTAAGGCCGGATTATACGGTAACGATTCAATGAAAATTATGTGACGGGACGGCTGATTGATGTCGTAATCCGGAACATACAGAGTACGGATTTACCAGAGATTTTTTGGCTGAAGTCATAAGGAAATAAATTGGGACATTAAAATCACGCGGATGTCAAAGAGATCCGGATTTATCAGAGATCGGATGTGACAGAGTCCCATGTATGTATGAAGATAATGTTACAATATAATATATTATAGATAATGTTACCTACTTTTATAATATGCATATTGTAGATAATGATAATGTTCTGGTAAGAGATCTTCTATATCTTCTGGGAAAACAGAACTTAACTGATCTTCACAATTATACTGACATTTAATCATTGATACATAATGTTCTAAAAAAAACACAAACAAAAAAAGAATTTATATCCAAGAACTGTAATATTATTTAGATAGTATCATCTATAGGTTATAATAGGTGAAACTAGCAACAGAAAGGCTGATGTCCCCAGCCGCAATCTCAAAATGTACTAATTAATTGCACATTTATCCTTTTGAAAACTATCGAGCAATCAAACTAATTATTTATACTTAGCCTAAGCAGAAAATGTTCACGACTCTGGAACATGTCAACTCTCAAAATGTACTAATTAATTGCACATTTATCCTTTTGAAAACTATCGAGCAATCAAACTAATTATTTATACTTAGCCTAAGCAGAAAATGTTCACGACTCTGGAACATGTCAACTCTGCTTAGCTTCAATAATTCACTTGTTAAATAGTTTTATAAAAAATAGAAATGAAATGAAATGGGGTTTAACGTCCTACTCTTCTGCACCTTACCTGGGCTAATGGAAGACGGGCATACGCCATACATTGTGCTATGAGGGACCCTATATTTCCCGTCAAAAGGCAACACCTAGTAATTCACTTTCTTCTTATTTTGAGAAAACAAGGGAAAACATAATGAATGAATATTAAACCTTAGCTTATTCATTGATTTGACTGTTTAGTTACTAGGTTTTTCAGTGGCATACTAGGAAAATGAAGAAAGTTGCTAGGTTGTGTCATGGGTGTAACTGCTTACAAAATCAACAGATCGGAAGCACATATACCCTAGTAACTACCAATTTGGTCCCAACTCAATTTTGACAAAAAAGTGAGTTATTAGGTTTTGACTTTCGACGGGAGATATTTTGACAACTCACCTGCCATTGAACTAACAAATTCTAGGGGTGCTGAAGTCAGAAGAGGTCCTTCACACTCGGCTCGACATCTCTCTTCCTCTTTATAAAATTCTAATAAAGCTTTTTCTATTTCTTCCACCACCTCCTCCCATAACTCGTCTTCATATGCCATCATCGCTCGAATATAATGTTCCTATAATAACATGAAATAATCATGACTCGAATATAATGTTCCTAATAAAATAATCATCACCCGAATATAATGTTCCTAATAACACATGAAATAATCATTGCTCGAATATAAAGTTCCTATAATAACACATGAAATAATCATCACTCGAATATAATGTTCCTATAAATAACAAATGAAAACATCATGGCTTGAATATAATGTTCCTATAATAACACATGAAATAATCATTACTCGAATATAATGTTCCTGTAATAACATGAAATAATCATCACTTGAATATAATGTTCCTATAATAACACATGAAATAATCATCACTCGAATATAATGTTCCTGTAATAACACATGAAATAATCATCACTTGAATATAATGTTCCTATAATAACACATGAAATAATCATCACACGAATATAATGTTCCTGTAATAACACATGAAATAATCATGGCTTGAATATAACATTTCTGCACTAAATAGAATTGGAATGGAATGAGATGGAGTTTAATGTCCTACTGTTCTGCTATGAAGAAAATTGCGCCCGGGCAGCAGCACTATGCCCTCTTATGGGATATTTTACATGCTTGCCAATGTATACACAGAACCTCGGTTTTTCGACCAGTGGCCAATGTAGGGAATGCACATGCGACCCCAGGCTAGCGAGTCAATTAACATGCCATGTTAATTTTATAGCCTTATTATGTCAAAACCTTTCAAATATATATTTAGAAAAATGGGATAATTCTAAAAATACTTTGGAAAACCAATCTTGCTAAAGAAAATATGACAAAAGATTGAACCAAATCACATATTTCTACACTGCAAAAGTAATAATTTACCTTATATGGGCGTAACTCCAGATCAATGAATTCTGTATCTCGAACACCAGCATTTTCACGATAAAATTTGATATTACTGATAGCATCACTATTATCCGAGTTAACCACATAATATGTATACGCAGCCGACGCGGCATTCGTCACTTTATTTAACTGAAATAGAAAAATATAGAATACCAAATAAGGCCTTACTTTGAGAGGAAACAGAGGAGGACTCGAAAAAAAAAAACCCTTGAAGTTGAACAGGCGACCCCAATCCTTGTCATGTATAACCAAGGAAACTTAACTACACCAGTTGACACAATAATTGACCTTATGTTACAATGCACACGCGCTAACCATTCAGCCATCCACCCCCCCTGTTTGTGTGGCATCAGAGGGCTAATTATATTAAGGATAATCGCCTCATATACATGTAGTATATTTTCTATACATGCAAGATTCACCCTATTTGAATTCTTTACTTAGATTATTATGAATCACTGCGCTCGACCGGGTTTGTAGTTTGTACTATAACAATATAAACCTCAGAATGTCTCGTTCAGCATTTCAGTTCAAACGAGGTAAAAAAAATGCCTCGTTTGTCTGGAGTTCCAAAACATAAATTTCAATTTTCACAAATTCGCTAATACTAATAGCAAATACCGCTAATAACTATCTTGAAAAAAAAACATGTTTAGTAAACGAGGCATTTTTACCAAGCCTCGTTCTGAACAAAATACCCTGTTCCAAAAACAGGGCATTATTTTTACCTCGTTTGGACAGAAATGCCGAAAAGGCATTCTGAGGTTTATAGTGTGACGATTAAGCTATAGCCTCATCCTGTACAAAATCATTTTAAATTGATTTAACGAGCTGAATTGTATTTAGAGGTGTCAAGTGGTTGTGTAGTGTGAAACCTCCACTTAAATTGTGGCGATATTTGTTGCCAAAACCGTCGCCTAAGTTGTCATCTCACTGACGAAAGCAAATCTTTTTCTATCCTGTATTTTTAAAGAAGTTTAACCGGCATAATATACTTATAAAGGATTCCAAAATTCAATATTTCGTACATCAAAAATGCTTCAATGACAAGTCAATATGTACAGAATTAATTTAATATTTTATAAATCACATTATTTCCCCGATAACCAGCAACCAAGGGTATATGTATATATACAGAGAGAATAAGCAAGGGATAGATTTCCTATTAACATCACAAATAGGTTAATATGCATATTGTCAGACAATTTACCAGCTGTCCCCTGTATATACAATGTTACTATAAACCATCTGACAGCTGTCCATGTAATGAATTAAAGCAAAATGTTGATACATGTATAGCATTATAATATCAGGGACTGATCCAGACATTTTTGCAGGAGGGGGTTTGCAAGGCTCCTGTTAAGGAAATGAAATGAAATTTGGTTTAACGTCCTACTGTTCTGCTTCTAACCTGGGCTAATGAAGACAGGCATACGCCATACAGTGTGCTAAGAGGAAAATTGTGGCCGGGCAGCGGCGCTACGGCCTACTCTTATATTGAATTCCAACTGCCAAGGGATCTTTTACATGCATTTTGGCCGGGGAGTAGCGCTACGGCCTACTCTTATATCGAATTGTAACTGCCAAGGGATCTTTACGAGCACACCACTTGTTTTTCATCCCATCCGAACGAATAGACAGCTTTCCTCGTCAGACCCTCAGTCCTGCATCACTGGCAAAGGGAAACCACGCCAGAAATTTTTTATGAACTTTCTCGGCCAATGCAGGGATCGAACACCCAACCCTCAGCCACATGATAAGGAAGTTTGACAGTTGACAATCCATGATACCATCATCGTCTCTAAATTATGTAGGCATACACACATATTGAGCTGTTTAAAGAGAGAAATCAAACACCTGATTTGATGTCAATTTTTATAATGAATTGGGGGGGGGGGGATGGCCGAATGGTTAGTGTGCGCTCTGTATCATACGGCCTGCCATTGAGTCAACTTGTGTGGATTCAAATCCCCGGTTGTACGTGGCAAGGAGTAGGGTCACCTGTCCAAACTCGTGGGTTTTCTGCGGGTACTCTGGTTTCCTCCCACTGCTAAAGACCCCTACGCGCAAGCGAAATATTGAAATAAAATTAAACCATTTGTTAGTCCCAAAATGACCTAGTATGTGTCGAGTAGACATTAAACCCAATTTCTCCCTCTCTCTTTATAATGAATTAATAGGATCACATTAAAATTCAATTTCATTGAATGCCCATCCCACCCCACCATCTGAGGATAACGGATAAAGCACATGACCGTTATACACACTTTGCTCATACTATATAGTGTTGTTTTACAATTTTGTTTATTTAGCTGAGCAGGGGGGTGGGGGGGTGGAACCCCCAACCCTCCACTCTGGATCTGCCCCAGAATATTAATTGAATATTAACATTCAAGAATAAATATACGTTAAATATATAAATTGTTGATGTAGCAATAAAATAAAAATTGAATATTCAGAGTTTTACACAGGGATTAAGAATAAATAATGTGGTACAATTTATCATATTCTAATCAAAAACACTTATCATACACTACTTCTGAATTTATTAAAAATACTTACGGGAGATTAGATAACGAGTTGGCAGTTCTCACTATACATGTAATAGTTAAAAACTAGATAATGTGAAGACAATTTGCTGAAAATTTCAGTCAAATTGGTCCACTATGAACCGAGAACCAAGCGAATGACAGTTCCGCTTAGCCTCGGTCATCATTACTAAAGTCGGTAAGACAAAATTAATAGTCTTGATTATTGATTTAATCGTTAATCGCAAAGGAAAGTTATGCTTCAAATCGTACCATAATCCAACAAATATCGCAGGCTAGCCTTGACATTGAGAGGTGATTATGGTCTGGATAAGTTAATTAATGTCTAACTAATAGTTTTTATAACATTTCAGGCCTAAACAAAGACCTACAATAGGCAGATTTTGCTCTTGGCATAATGTATGTTTCAGAGTTTAATAAAGAGTTGGCCATTCTTGTTATAATAGTTCAAAAACAGATAATGTAAAATGAATGATTTGAAAATTACATTCAAATTACTCTAATGTGAGTGAAGATATAAATCTTAAAAGGTTTGACAAGACGTGCGATAATTGCATTTACCGTACTTCATGGTTGTTCGAAGCTAAGTCTACCTACTACATTTTTATACGCCCACATTTTCATGTGGACGTATTATGTCGTCGCCCCTGTCCGTCCGGACGTCCGTCCGTCCGGACGTCCGTCCTGACATCCGTCCGGACGTCCGGACGTCCACAATTTGTTTGTGGACTCTCTACAGGTCACAATTCTTATCCGATTTTGACGAAACTTGAAATATAGGTTTATCCCCAAAAGATCTCGGTTCCTTTCGATATTGGCATGTATCGGATCAAAACTTCATGGATTATGGCGCCTGATTGTACGAAAAATCACGTTTTTAGCTTGTGGACCCTATAGAGGTCACAATTTTGAACCGATTTTGATGAAACTTGACATGCATGTTTGTAACCCAAAGATCTTGGTTCCTTTCGATATTTGCGGCTATCGGAATGTAATTTCCTGAATTATGGCCCCTGATTGTCCGAAAAATCACCCTTTTTAGCTTGTGGTCCCTCTGGAGGTCACAATTATTATTTGATTTAAAAAACCGTTTGATTATATCACCGTTACACCCTAAGGAAGGTTGAGTTCGAATTTCGGGAAAATCGGACGAAAATTGCCATACAAAATGGCCGCCGTTAGTACGCGAATACTGTTAAAAAATGGTATATCAAGGTTGTGGACCCTGTGGAGGTCACAATTTTGATTCGATTTTGATGAAACTTGAAATTCATGGTTATAACCCAAAGATCTCGCTTCCTTTCGATATTTGCGCATATCGGATCGTAACTTCCTGAATTATGGCCCCTGATTATACGCAAAATCGCCTTTTTTTTAGCTTGGAGGTCACAATTATTATTCGATTTAAAAAAACGTTTGATTATATCACCGTTACACCCTAAGGAAGGTTGAATTCGAATTTCGGGAAAATCGGACGAAAATTGCCATACAAAATGGCCGCCGTTTGTACGCGAATACTGTTAAAAAATGGTATATCAAGGTTGTGGACCCTGTGGAGGTCACAATTTTGATTCGATTGTGATGAAACTTGAAATTCAAGGTTATAACCCAAAGATCTTGCTTCTTTTCGATATTTGCGCATATCGGATCGTAACTTCCTGAATTATGGCCCCTGATTATACGCAAAATCGCCTTTTTTTTTAGCTTGGAGGTCAAAATTATTATCGGATTTAAAAAAACGTTTGATTATATTACCGTTACACCGTAAGGAAGGTTGAGTTCGAATTTCGGGAAAATCAGACCAAAATTGCCATACAAAATGGCCACGGTTTGTACGTGAATACTGTTAAAAAATGGTATATCAAGGTTGTGGACCCTGTAAAGGTCACAATTTTAATTCAATTTTGATGAAACTTGAAATGCATGGTTATAACCCAAAGATCTTGGTTCCTTTCGGTATTTGCGCATATCGGATCGTAACTTCCTGAATTATTCGAATTTCGTGAAAATGGTACCAAAATTGCCGGACGAAATGGTCGCCGTTTGTACGCGAATAGTGTAAAGATATGGTATATCATGGTTGTTGACTCTGTACAGGTCACAATTCTTATCCAATTTTGACGAAAAGTCACATTTCTAGGTTGTGTACCGTCACACCATAATCATTGTCGACTTCGAATTTCATGAATATCAGACTGGAACTGACCAACAAAATGGCTGCTCCCAATACAGTATGAAATACCAGACTTAATGATGTAGGAAAAATCACTTTCCGTATTGTTTGTTCTCTATCCATCTCTCGAAAATGTGGGCGTATCCTGCCTGGCAGTGCCAGCCTATCTTTAAATCAATAAAGACACGGCTGAACTAGTTTGAAGCTATATAAAATTGGAAAAATCCGATGGCATCGAGAGTTTATTATGGCTTGGATCAGTTAATTAATATGTAATTAATAATTTAGATAACATTTCAGGCCTAAAGAAACACCTTCAATAGGCAGATTTAGCTCTCGCATATTAATATATAATTTATAATGTTACGTTCTGATACACATAAATAACAAAACCTTATGATATCCCCTTGTTGTAACAGGTTTATACATGTATGTCACAAGAGCCCATTCTCTCAAACAGACATCATGACGTTGATGAGAAGAGAGAAATGGGGTTTAACATCCACTCGACACAAACCAGGTCATTCCGTGTCTAACATATCATTCAATTTTTATTTCAATAATTATTCACTTGCGCATAGGGGTTTTTAGCAGAGGGGGGAAAAACGGTGGACAACGAGAAAACTCAAGAGGTTGAACAGGCGACCTTAATCAATGTCACTTACAACTAGGGAATCGAAATGCCAGCTGACTCTATAACACGACCTTATGATACAATGCACACATACTACCGGTAACCATTGGGCCATCCAAGAGATAATCATACTACAGTTTGTATGCATGAATATGTATACACAGGACTGTCAACTAAGGGATACAAGTATGCAGTAAGCTTATACACAACACCTTATCTGCACTTGAATTCACATTGTGTGTTTAATAGTTATTATACCAATAACTCACAGTAAATATACACATCATACTATGTGTATTTTTATTATGTTTAATTCATGTACATGTAGTTATACCAATATACTGACAGTAAGTATACACATCATACTACATGCATGTATATATATGTTAAATACATGTAGTAATACCAATAACTCACACCTTATTATACTATGTATGTGTATGTATGATTAATACCATGGATAACTCACAGTACATGTACAATGTAAATACACACATTGCTGCATATCTCCATTGAATAGTAAATACACACATAACCCCAAGTATAATACTGTGTTTATTACTGATAATTCATACCTTGTAGTACATGTAAATACACATTGCTCCATATCTCCATATATACAATTGTATATATATAACCAATAGCAAATACACACATAACCCATGTGTAATACAGTGTATATTACCAATACACTAATAACTCATAGTACATGGAAGAGAGAGAGAGACGGAGACAGATTCCAGAGAGGAGAGAGATATTAACAACCACTTACACAAACTAGGTCATTTAGGGAATAACACATGGTTCATTTTTTTTTCAATCATTCGCTTGCGCATAGGGATCTTTAGCAGTGGGAGGAAACTGGAGGAGACAGAGAAAACCCATGAAGTTGGACAGGCGACCCTACTCCTTACTCCTTATTTGATGAATCTTGATCATATTTAACACTTTCTGCATGGCAATCTATTAACTGAATATGTGTATTAGATTATAGATGGTAAGCTCAGTTTCTGAATGATACCCGGTCCCGAGTGTTACTGTTACTCATTGACAGCCATTGCCCTCCCCCCCCCCCCCCGACTGAGTTAGTTAGCTATAGTTTAAACACACATATCTACTTTGAAATAGTTTTATAGTTGTTTATTTGTTACGGGTCTATCTGATATAGGCCTATTGTATTAATGTAATTCATGTAATTGCTCCCTGCAGTGGGCATATTAATATTTATGCAATAAAATTTATCTGTATCTTTTATCCACTTATGTTTTATGAGACAATGTATACTATATCACAAGTTACTGTACATGTATATGTCCATAAATAATATGCATATAATAACACTAGGCCTAAATATACACAGTCAATACCCACCTTATAATAACAATACTGTAGATATTCATACGGCTTTCTCCTCTTGAATAAATCTTCTATTTCTTGATTCGAAGTGCCTGGAAGTCGGTCACCTATCTTGGATTTCTTACATTTTCTTATACACTCCGACTTCCTTAAAATCTCCATCATTACTGACGATAAGGTGGCGTTGGTTGAATTGGTCTGCGTTTTACACGAAAGTCTACAATCTATCACAGTTTTTTTGAAGAATTTATAATCGGTCAAAGCTGTTTCGAAAATCATGTAGCATTGGTACCAGTTCGACTCGCGATAGGCTGTAACTCCTTCAGAATAAAGCACGTCATAATTGTATTGGTACTCTTTTCCAGCCTTGCAAGCGAACAACGAAAGCAGTAATGTGAGAACTATGCATTCGAACGTATGGGTTCCCATTTTACAAACGTTTCAAAACTTTTAGATCCCGATAAAAACTTTTGACAACAACTCTAAGCGATATTCCATGTTGGATCGTCTCAGGGTTAATGACGTCACACAAGGGGAGGTAACTGTAAATCACGAACAATAGGTCGTCTGCTATTGCAGACCAGTTAAAGCCAGACAAATGAATTGATTGTTTTCGTAATAGGAAAACAGATTTAAATGGCCAAGAATCCATATACATATCATAAATCGATTTAGATTTAGCAGCTAAGCCGGACCAGAAGGAAATTCAATGGCTCTAAGTAGTCAGTTATAATTGAAACATTGTTCATTGCGCGTGGGTTATATACAACGTGGGTATCATGTGGTAGTCGAATTTTAGGAAATACGTCACGTTATAAGAATGTTGTAAAGAAACATTGTTGATATACCGTGCATTATTTACCCATAAATCACAGACTGTTTTTATTATAGGCTTCATTATTTGATACAGGCTATATCTATCGCATCATTTTTATCTATAAACAGCAACGGTTGTGTCTAGTCTTTCGGGCGGGACAAAGAAACGAGGTCCCGAGAACTTAGATGTAACGCCCACTCGACATAAACTTGATCTAAGCCATTCGAAACTAACACCTTGTTTAATTTCATTTCAGGGGGGTTGGGATGGCCTAGTGGACTAGAGTGCCGCGCTTCCACCTCTAGCTGGCCAGTCACCTCTGGCTTGCGGCTGTGGTTTCGAGCCCTATGTGAGCGTATGTGGCATGGAGATAGGGGCGCCTTCTCAACCTCGTGGGTTTCCTCCGGGCACTCCGGTTTCCTCCCACTGCTAAAGACCCCTACGCGCAAGCGAATTATTGAAATAAAATTAAACCCGAAATGACCTAGTTTGTGTTGAGTGGACGTTAAACCCCATTTCTCTCTCTCTCAATTTCATTTCAGTAATTCGTTTTCGCAAAAGAGACACATACGACATAGTAGACAGTGTGCTATGGGTAATGAAAATTTTGCCCGGACAGCGGCATTACGGCATAGGCCTACTCTTGTCCAAAATTCCAACTGCCAAAGGTTCTTGTACATGTACGCCAATGTGTACACGAAATACGCCTTTAAAGGGACAATAACATTCTTGCTGGCTTGGTAGCTCCAGAAAATAAATAATACCCTTATTCTAAGTACTAGATGTTTAAATGTCCTACCTGCTGTGTAAATTATCCATTACAACCTATTTTATTTGTCCAGAGGGTTCGAAAATATTTTAAAATTCAAGTCACATTTGAAAAGGTTTACGTTAGACTTTTCAAATCAATTGGTTGAATTTTTCCAATTTTTTAAATTAGGTGTGTTAAGATGAAATTTATATCATCATTTAATTGGAATATTCTAAAATAATACGATTTGTTGACCAGAATGAAGATTGGGACATATTTTTCAGTTACAACAAGAGTGTTATTGGGGCTTTAATAAAATAATTAATCTTCAACATTAACTATATCACTAAAGTAATTTAGTTAGTTGGCGTGGTGGTTAGAACGGCATGTTACTCATTAAAATTTATTTATCTTTATTTTTACATTATTGAATTGAACTTTCGTCGTCATGAAACAAGAAATGAAATTGGGTTTAACGTCCTACTGTTCTGCTCTAAACTGGACTAACGAAGACGGACATGCGCTGTACTGTGTGCTATGAGGGAGATATCGAATTCCAACTGTCAAGGGATCTTTTACTTGCACACCAACGTGAACATGGGACCTCTGATTGTTGTTCCATCCGAACGACTAGACAGCTGCCCTTACCAGGCCCTCCGTCCAGCATCACTGACAAGGGGCAGCCAGGCCCGGAAAATTTGGATGAATTTTCTCGGCAATTGCAGAGATCAAACACCTGACCCCTGGGCTACAGCGAGTCAGCGCCTTACCCACTAAGCCGCATCGATCGGATGTGCGTTTATCCGTTTATTCACGGAGGTTCACGTAAGAGAACATTTGGCATTCGAAAAAGAATACACGGACCGCCACTCTGAGCACTATTAGAGTAGCAGAACAAATATAACCGAATGTTATTCTTAAATGACCGAAGTAGGCCCGTTGCGTTAGCGGGACGTTCCATTCCCATCACACCCCACCCTTCCCGGGGGGGGGGGTGTTGAATGGTTTCTCCCCGAAGAAATAAAATGTGTTAATCCCTAAATGGCCTAGTTTGTGGACGTTAAACCCCGTTTCTCTCTCCCTCGACCCTTCGCCTCCTACCCCACATTTCACGATGCACCAATCCATAGGCGTACGAGCCAGGGGGGAAAGGGGGGGGGGGCAGCTACCCCCCTAACTTTCGGGTAAGCCGACTTTTCGGGCAGACAGGTAGAGTGAGAAAAAAAATCATTTCATCTACTTGGCAAAATAAAGTACCCGAAATCTAATAAAACACTAATTTTACGGGCTGGAATAGCAGTAAAACGCGTTTGCGGCCGTCAAATATTCCAAAATTTTCTTGGGGGTGGGGGGGAGTGGGCGTCTATACATGGTTAGCTCCGCCTCTTCGGCTCACGAAGAAAACTAGTCTCTATCATCCATACAAATATTCTACGAATATTAGTCTGGATGGGTCCTCAAAATTTTAAGTTACCACGTACCGAATCTATCAAAACAGCTCGCTTGTCAACGATGACACTCTTTAAAATTTTGTTTGTAAAGGTTTCGATTGAAATGGTAATTTTCTCTCGTCATGAATCAGACGTATGGCTTCTTACAATCTTCGTAATTCTTCATCTCGACCCATGCTTATTCCTCGTCTCTATTTTGTTTCTAATAATAGATACGCCAAGTTAACTGTGGGATATATTTCGACCACGCTTTATAGAATCTAGCAAAATCGGCCCGGCTTCATAAGATCTAGCACTTACCGAGACTTTAGCCAAAAGGTTCCCTTGCCCATGCGTAACCAAATGTTTGGTTTTTTATGTGGTAGATTATCCAGTAATTTTCGTCAATAATTGAGAACCGACCCAGACCCTCTGTGCGTTGAAGACTAGGGGGTTCTGGGTGACCGAGACTAGAAGAAAACCGGCGCCGCTGTCTGTAAACCTGAAATTTTTTCGGGCATTTCTAATTTTGCTTCCCTAACTTCCTTGACACTAATTTTACTCTTCTTTTAATTGAATATCACGATTTTGTACTGAGTTGACTATGGATTAAAACATTTTTCGGGCATCGAATTAGTATTTGTGAATGCAGCTGCAACAGTCTGATTAGATGGTTGGAATTCGGAGTGGGATTTCGGTTACAAAACCATTGGATACTTTTTGAGTTACTTACACGGGCTAGAAAACGCATTTGCGGTGGTTAAATTTTCAAATTTTTCTCCCGGAGGATGAGGCTCCCATACCCCTCGACGATTGTGATTGGTTGTTTGGAATTCGGGTCAGCAGGCAGGCTGTACTGGATCAACTTGAAGCTGCTTTATTCACAGGCTGGAATAGCAGGAAGGCGCGTTTGCGGCAGTTGAATTTTCAAAAATGTTCCCGTCTTCGTGGACTGTAAACGATTCATTGAAATTCGAGTTAGCCACCTTAAATTAAGCTAATTAGACCACTTTGAAGTTGCTTTGTTCACGGGTTGAAATAGCAGGAAAAGATGTTTGCAGCTGTCAACTATTCCAAAATATTCTCGAGGGGGGTTGAAATTCGAGTTAGCCACCTTAAATTAAGCTAATTAGACCACTTTGAAGTTGCTTTGTTCACGGGTTGAAATAGCAGGAAAAGATGTTTGCAGCTGTCAACTATTCCAAAATATTCTCGAGGGGGGTGGGGCTGTAAATTTCGGGCAATTCAGGTTCTGCTCCCCACCCTAACTGTCATCGAGCCCGTACGCCTATGCACTAATCGCTTTAACTTAATAACTCTTGCCAATCAGAAAACTTAAGAATATGAATTTTATTGGGTTCGCTTCTGAACTGCTCCACCACTAAAATGCCCATTTATGCTATTTTGGAAAATTAAGGATATTTTGAAACTAAACTTATTGGAAGCGGTTCGTTTCTGGGTTGATTTAGTTCATCCTCGTCATTCTTTTCTGTGGCGTTCATATGACAACATTAAAATGTCGTTCAATATTGGGCTAACCATACCTGCCTGGGGACCCAGTCTCTTAAAAAGTTGCTAAATTAAAATTCTTATGTACACTTTCAAACACCGTGACCAGTAACACTGCGATCAATGTGACAAGGTTTTATTATTTCATCCTATACATTACAATAGTTTAAATCATGAAGTGAAATGAAATGGGGTTTAACGTCCATCTGTTCTACTCCTCTGGGCTAAGAAGACGGGCATGTCATACAGTGTACTATGAGGGAGATTTTGCCCGGGGAGCGACATCATGATCAAATATTCTATCGAATTTCATCTACCAAGGGATCTTGTACGATGAAGCTAATACGCGGGACATTGGTTTTCCGTTTCATCCGAATGACTAGACAGCTGTCCTTGTCAGGCCTTCAATTCTGCACCACTGACAAGGAGAAACCACATCGGAAAATCCCGATGAACTTTCTCGGCCAATGCAGAGTTCGAACGCGACCTCCAAGCTAGCGAGCATTGCCTTACCCACTTAGCCACGTTTCAATTATTGCGTATCTTGACGAATCGGGTCATTCAAGATTATATAGATACATGAAAGACAATCTGTTTCACAGAGAATTACTTACGAATTATCTCTGTAACGGATGCCTGTCCAAACCACGTGCGTTGACTTGCACCCCTCGTAGTCATTGGCTCAACGGCTGGTGCAATGTTTACTTAACATCTAACTGCTTCGGGCAAAATGATGCATTTTACTCATTTTAATACCAATTTACACTAAATAGGAAATATTTTTTAACTACAAATACTTCAAACGTCTTTTTTAATTTTCCTTTAACCTCAAAAAAATGTTTGAGAATTTAATTTGTCGGAATAAAAAAGTTAATATGCCATACTCATTAAGCCTCGTCGATGTCATGCTTATCAGTGATTGTAGCGGCCAAGCGAATATTCACTGCGGGATCAGTTTGCATGAAAGAGAGAGAGAAATGGGGTTTAACGTCCACTCGACACAAACTAGGTCATTTCGGGACTAATATATGGTTTTAATTTGATTTCAATAATTCTCTTGCGCGTAGGGGTCTTTTAATTAGCAGTGGGGGGGAAACCGGGGTACCCGGAGAAAACCCACGAGGTTGGACAGGCGACCCAACTCCTTGCCACGTTCAACCGAGGATTCGAAACCACGATAGTTGACTCAATGGCAGGTCGTGTGATGCAGCGCGCACACGCTTAACCATTCGGCCCCCCCCCCCACATACATGAAACTATGACAACAATAAACATTTAATATATAAATGTATACAGTTGGCCGTTCCGTTAATTTTCTTTTTTTTTATTTTATGATTAGATGTAAACGTGGAGCAAAGTATTTTCGGATATCTTCTATCTTATAATTAACTCTTCCTATCTTCAATCCATCATTTGTCGGACATCTTGTATTTTCACTTTCTTCCCACCTATGTCCTAGTCTTCGTCTGATTCTGGATCGGGTATTGACTTGCTGTATTCATCTTAAAGAAGAATAAACAAAAAATGGTCCAATTGCATTTGCATAAGGCCCTAGAACTCAATAAACCCAGCGACATTATTACGAACTCGCCGTATCGCTACAATATTATGACATCGCCTTGACGTTCCAAAGTAAATGTACGGTGCTAAAAGACCACCTAAAGATAAGTTTTGAAAGTTCCTACTAATTACAACAGGTTTGGATTTAGTTTTTATATTTTATGCTGACATTTTATTGCTTTAAATATTCTTAGTGCAAAAACGGAAAATTTCACATTTTGACCCCCGGGGTCACAAAGACTAAAGGATAATTTAGCAAGTTTACATTTTTAATGGAAGTGGGATTTCTTTAGATCATTTTCAGTACATTTTTATGCTACAAGAATGGCTGCGCATTCACTTTCAGTGCAAGTGAACTAATCTGAGCATTGACCCAAATATCTCGAAAATGCCCCAACGGCCGACTGATTACCAATCGGCATCGTATACTACGCATTCGATATCTCGAAAGTGACGTTATGTGTTTCGATATTAACGTCATACGTTTCGATAGTGACGCCAGGTGTCTCGATAGTGACTTCATGTGTTTCGATATTGACGCCAGATGTTTCGAAAGTTAACCAGCCATGTACTAGTTTATTCTTACCATCGTCGTTAAACCAGATGTCAGTGTCGGTGTCTATTTGTGATGATGAAGAAGTTTGTAATTTTCCTGGTTTGATACGTAAAGATGTGACACAGCAGGGTATTTGAACCCCAGCTATAACAGAACAACCGTCTAATCCTAACTGTGGATCAAGCAGCTATAGAAGAAGAAAAAAAAAAGTACATTGTATTTAGGTCAGTTTGAGACTAACATGTGGATTGAAAATCGGAATAAACAACGAAAGAGCTGTGGTAATGGCCCTTAAAAATCAATCGGAGGCTTTTTCAGCGTCAGAACTATTGAGACTAACATTACAGCCATTAACATTTTTCTTAATCCACGCTACATATTAGGGGCGGGAGGGGGGGGGGGCTGAGAGTTGGGTGGCGTTGCATCATGATCAACTTTTGTTTAGCGTGGATTAAGAAAAATGTTAATGGCTGTAATGTACTCTGTGCTTGGTGGATGCAATGATACAATAAAATCTTATCTTATCATAAGGTCTGTAATTGCGTCAACTAGCGTGGTGCTCCGGTTTTGTTAAACCGAATTTCTACCTCTCTCTCTAGTTAGGTATTGGGTTAGGGTTAGCACCAGCCCTGTCCGGCCTTGCTGTTAACTCAGTAACAGACCTTATGATGCAGCGAGCACACGGCGCACACGCTGACCTATCGACCATCTCCATTACCCACTATAACCTATCGGCAACAATCACGTGTCCTACCCGGTTTACCACTCGGTAATCCTCGACAGATTCCGGAACCTACATCTAGTCTCGGCTGTATGACGAATTACGCCATATCGAAACTGCTTTAAAGGTCCCGTATGAAACATGGCTGCGCCCATGGTGTCTTTGAACTACTTTAAAGGTCCAGGATGAAACATAGCTGCGCCCATGGTGTCTTGTTTGTTTGTAATAGCGTCAAGTTTTCCTGTTAAAGTAAACCGGTAGCCGCATCGCAAATGTATGGGCGTAGGTACATATCACTTACTGTCATACAGCCGAGACTAGATGCAAGTTCCGGTATCTGTCGAGATTTGCCGAGTGCCCGGTTTACATCTCGCGTTCTTGAGGTATTGTAAAAGGTGAGTACCTTCATGTCTGAGGTAAATGAGGCTACCAGATTATTTGAGTGTTTATCTCTGATGTAAAGTGTTTGATCTTTCTCGGCTACACCATAAGTCATGTAGTACGGACTAGACAGATTACCATCGATTTTAATCTTATCAAAGTGGTCATCTTTAACTTCATACGTTTCACCTGTAATAAAATCCATCCGATTATCCAATCACAAATATCGTTATAAAATGCAATAGGATTTAACACCCTACCGTTCGGGGTGTCGGGATGGCCAAACGGTTCCTTGCCGGGCCCTCCACCTTGCACCAGTGAAAACTGGAAACCAGCGCTGGATCTCTGACTGTTCTGCTTAAGACTGATATACGCCAGCGCTGGATCTCTGACTGGGCCGATTAAGACTGATATACGCCATACAGTGTTCTCTGACGGAAATGTTTGTCCAAACATCACAAACCTCAGGGGCAGATCCAGCTACATAGAAACAAGAGCGTAAAACAACACTTTTTATAAGAAAAGTGTCACGGCCGTGTACTTTATTCTTTATCAATAGGAACGCGCATTCACAGATAATGATAAACATTGACGTTGGATACGACGATGGAATCATGCATTGTCAACTGTCAAATTTCCTTAACAGGGAACCTGTCAAGCCCTCTCTGGACCCGCCCCTAAATATAGTGTCTACCATTTGAGCGAATTTTAGGGAATAGTTATTTACCGTTGTTGTGTTCGCAGGCAGCATGAACGGCCCCTTAATTCTGGGTTTACTTACCATCATTTAGAAGGGACACAACCCTAAATGTACCGTTATCAAATGAACAGAGTATTTTGTCTTTGGTTATAAATACAGCATGGTTGACACTAATCAATTTATTTCCGTCACGACACAAGTCTGGGGAAACTGTTTTTTCTGTGAAATAGAAAATCTGATATTACTTCTAATGGCATTAAAGGACCAAAACAACATTAAAGGTTAGGGTTTTACGTGACCAGGAGTAGGGTCGCATGTCCATTCTCACAGGTTTTCTCCGGGACCTCCGGTTTCTTCCCACTGCTAAAGACCCATAGGCGTAAGCGAATTATTGAAATAACATTGATCCAAATGTTAGTCCCAAAAAGACGAGCACTGGGTCAACAAGCAGCCCATTGAATAACAATCTGATAAAACACAGATCCTATTTCGTTTCGTATTTTACATTTCAAAATAACCTCACTAAAAACCTAGATAATATAAAGGCAATTTGCTGAAAACCGAGATTTTAGCGATTGAATTTTCGGCTTAGTCTCATTATCATTACTAAAGTACGATAAAAAAAAAACATCGTCTCGATTATCCATTTCATGATTAAATCATGAATGAAAGTTGAGCAGCAAATCGGATCCCAATCCAGTAAATATCGCAGGCTAGCGATGACATCGAGAGTTGATTATGGTCTGGATAAGTTAATGTCTAATTAATAATGTAGAAAACATTTCAGGGGTAAAGAAAAACCTGCAATATGCAGGTTTAACTCTTGCGTTATGCGAGTTTAAAGCCACAATAACACTATTGTTGTAACTGAATAATATGTCCCAATCTTCATTCTGGTCAACAAATCGTATTATTTTAGAATATTCCAATTAAATGATGATATGAATTTCATCTTAACACACCCATTTTGAAAAATTGGAAAAATTTAACCAATTGATTTGAAAAGTCTAACGTAAACCTTTTCAAATGTGACTTGGATTTTAAAATATTTTCGAACCCTCTGGACAAGTAAAATAGGTTGTAATGGATAAGTTACACAACAGGTAGGACACTTAAACATCTAGTACTTAGAATAATGGTATTATTTATTTTCTGGAGCTACCAAGCCAGCAAGAATGTTATTATCCCTTTAAGCACGTCGTCATGTTCTCATCCACGTCACCCAAATAGATTAGTTCTTCCATGCCACAAATGTGTTATATTTCTAATCTACTTACTGTTAAGGCGATCGTATACAACGATTTTAAGGTCATTAGCAAGGAAGATGATAAATTGTCCATCCTCAGAAATTGACAAGAGGTTGAAATCAGCATCAGGAACTGAACGGAAATTGAAATCGTCTCCCTTTGACCTTGTTTCTTGCATTTGTCCTCGCACGTTGCTCTTTTCCAACTCTGTCGGAACTTTGTCAATTTTGCCCTTTTTTATTTCAAAGAATTTAATCATAGATTCGTTTGATGTTTCGGCAACAAGTACCGTTTCTTTCTTGTTAACCTTAAATAGAAAAATAGGTTGCCAGGCAACGAAACATACGCCCACACAGCAGCCAAATCGTCCGGGCAGTCAACAAGAGTTGTCGCATATTAAGGAATTATCAGAAAATCATTAGAATTTGTTTGGTTTTTATAATCAAACGTTTTTTTTTAAATCAGATAATAATTGTGACCTCCAGAGGGACCACAAGCTAAAAAGGGTGATTTTTCGTACAATCAGGGGACATAATTCCGGAAGTAATGACCCGATGGGCACAAATATCGAAAGGAACCACGATCTTTGGGTTATAAACATACATGTCAAGTTTCATCAAAATCGGTTCAAAATTGTGACCTCTATAGGGTCCACAACCTTGATATAACATGTTTTTACACTATTCGTGTACAAACGACGGCCATTTCGTCCGTCAATTCTAGTCCGATTTTCACGTAATTCAAACTCTCTCTTCATTACCATGTAACGGTGATATAGTCAAACGTTTTTTTAAATCAGATAATAACTTTGACCTCCAGAGGGACCAAAAGCTAACAAAAGCGATTTTTTTGACAATCCGGGGACATAATTCAGGAAGTTATGATCCAATGGGTGCAAATATCGAAAGGAACCAAGATCTTTGGGTTATAAACATACATGTCAAGTTTCATCAAAATCGGTTCAAAATTGTGACCTCTATAAGGTCCACAACCTTGATATAACATATTTTCACACTATTCGCGTACAAACGGCGGCCATTTTGTCCGTCAATTTTGGTCCGATTTTCACGAAATTCGAACTCAACCTTCATAACCATGCAACGGTGATATAATCAAACGATTTTTTAAATCGGATAACAATTGTGACCTCCAGAGGGACCACAAGTTAAAAAGGGTGATTTTTCGGACAATCAGGGGCCATAATTCAGGAAGTTACGATCCGATGGGCGCAAATATCGAAAGGTACCAAGATCTTTGGGTTATAAACATACATGTCAAGTTTCATCCAAATCGGTTCAAAATTGTGACCTCTACGCTGTTCACAAGCTAAAAAACGTGATTTTTCGTACAATCAGGGGCCATAACCCATGAAGTTACAGTCCGATACATGCCAATATCGAAAGGAACCGAGATCTTATGGTGATAAACCTATATTTTAAGTTTAATTGAAATCGGATAAAAATTGTGACCTGTAGACTGTTCACAAAAAAATGTGGACGGACGGACGGACGGACGGACAGGGGCGACGACAATATACGTCCACATAAAAATGTGGGCGTATAAAAAAATGAAGGAGAACTGTGCAGAAAGCCATAAACAAAACAAACAATAATAGAGCAGCACCGATAGCTGGCTGGAGATAAATATTGCATGAGGAGAAAACTATATTGGTAAATTCGCTACCAATTAATGGACATGGCTTCGAAGCTGTTACCGTCGCTCAGCAACCAGGAGGTTTATTTCGACCAGCAACCGTATCTCAAGGTCGTGAGCCAGCGCCATGCAATCACTGCGTCGCTAAGATCGGAAATCAGACATTTGTAAAATGTATTTTAATAAAAGATATTTGTTTTTAGAAAATCAAAAAAATAGCCTACATTTAAAATACAAATGTTAATTTTAGTGTAAAAATGTCGAAATACGACAACAAATGAAGAAATAACAATTAAGGACTATGAATTAAGGACTAAGAATTAAGAACATTGAATACAGAGCTGTTTGGTCTTCCATAATAAATGACACTTTCCAGAGAATATAATAATAATATTAATATTATAGCCAGATGTTCCTAGCTTATGTACACATTAATCTTTCCAATGCATCAAAAACGACGTAAATTCAAGACTCAAACGAAGTAAATTCAAGACTAAATAGGACGCCTACACTATTATATGTGACCCCCCCCCCCCATACACACACACACTTCTCCTCCGCCCCGCCTACTATACTCACTAACACCATCTAAGTGTATCTCTCCCACACAATCAGAATATCTGTTTATTTACCCAATATCCGGAGCATCTATCAACATAACGTTCTGATGTTTTATCTTCTATAGATATTGCAATTAATGTGTTTCTATCACCGTATATACCGACAATATCTGTAAAGAGAGAGATAAAGCTGGGGGTTTAACGTCCACTCGACACAAACTTTTATATGTTCAGATATTGTCGTTTATAATTGTCACCTAATCGACCCATTGGTAAGTTTCACGTTCTCGGCCGAGTGAGTTTTACAATTACAGTATTTCTCCTATTGGTTTTATACATGTACTTCTGAACTCATGTATAATTTAGCTGTTATATTATATGGCAATATCAATCTTTCCTTGATTTGTAATTAAATACATGTATGGTAAGCCTTATAAAGAGAGAAAAATGGGGTTTAGCGTCCACTTGACACAAACTAGGTCATTTCGAGACTAACATATGGTTTGATTTTATTTCAATAATTCGCTTGCGCGTAATGGTCTTTAGCAGTGGGAGGAAAACGGAGTACCCGGAGAAAACCCACGAGGCTGGATAGGCGACCCTACCCCTTGCCATTGGAGCTGGGCGTAACACAGAGAGAAAAGAGAGAGAGAGAGAGAGAGAGAGGGAGAGAGAGGGAGGGGAGATCATTTCGGGACTAACATATCATTTGAATTTATTTCAATAATTCGTTTGCACGTAGTAGTCTTTAGCATTGGGAGGAAACCAGAGGACCCGGAGAAAACCGCGAGGTTGAAGAAGGTGACCCTACTCCTCACCCTCATTCTCTAAATAAGAATTGTATCTGAAATCAGATTTAAAACAAAAAAAACCCACAAAAAGCCTTACTCCTATTTGATTGAATGATGCTGAAAGATGAAAGGTGCACGTCCTCGGTTTCATCATCATCATCGTCATCATCATCATCAATGGCTTTAGCTACACTGTAATCACCCTTTATAATGTTCATAGTAGTCAGATCCATTCGATATATCTTCTTGGTCTTATGGTGCTGGATGATGGCGGAGAGCTCGGGGTCTGATCCTGATGTGGTTATCACTTCAATATCTGTAATCTTCCACTAAAAATGACAAAACATGCACAAACTACATTCTAAAAAGCATTTTATATTTGTTATATTAAACACCGTAAACAAATCGTGAAAGTGTGGCAACGGGAGGATTACAAATGTTAAAATCCTTACCAATGGATAGACTTAATATTTTTAGAACAAATAATACAGTTTATCATTCAATGAGGTTTTATATATCTAATAAGTTTGGATTGCGATAATAATGGGCCACCGTGAATGTTGATTTACCTACGTCATTTAATTTTACTTACGTCATCTAGATTTTAGGTATTATGTTAGGTGCTTTTGTTGTTTGGGGCATAGAAATATGGTTTGTGGTGTCTGTGTTTATTTACTGACGTCATCTAGATTTACTGACGCCATCTAGATTTGCTGACGTCATCTAAATTTACTGACGTCATCTAGATTTACTAACGCCATCTAGATTTACTTACGTCATCTAGATTTACTTGTTATGTTATATGTGCTTTTTGGTTTGGAGTGTCTACATTTACTTATGTTTGCTATGATTTATGAAGTGGCTGACACCATCTCTATTGTATACGTTATCTAGATTTACTGATTTCATCCAGGCCACCCAAAAATATATACACGGACATTGCAAGATATCAAATCGAATCGAGAGATCTAGTTTTACTTACGTCTTTTAATTGTGACTTTCTAACCATTTTGTTTTCTATAACATCCCAAACTGATATGTAATGCACGTAATTCTGTTGGATTATTTCTACAGAATGTAATACACTGTATCTACCATTACCGGGTAAACACTTCACAGATCTGTCATAAATGAACACAGCAACATATATATTAGACATAAATTCTGAAGAATACTTTTTAAGGCCATGGTTGATTGTAAACTATAACCTACTCTCCATCTGATCAGATACAAGCCATCTCGGTCACGAATATCCAGTACCATTGAATACCAAAACCTCAAATAAATTTGTGTCCATAGAAACACCGGGGACCTCAGGCAAATGTTAGTCCATGGAAATACAAAAGCTTTTACATCAGCGAATTTATAATTAGAAAACGGCATAACTGCTATAAGTTACTGGGTGCATAGAATTTCGGAGAGATACATTGAACGGACAGTGGTATGCTCTGACAAAATCACAGATCCTATCGTTTCGTTGTTTTACTTCACTGCACTAGGATCTGGAAGAGTTGTTAAATAACACGCGTTCTATTTGAAATCAAATGATCTGTTTAGTAGCGTTCTCTCTTGTCATCTTGTACGCAGAACTATTGGTCTACTTTGCATTTGTATACCCACTTGAAACAACGATACTAATTTGTTAATTGAATGACTGATGTCTTAGGTCCAAAGGCCTCTTGTATGACCTCTTACGTGACCCCCCAATACAATCAGTCAGATCTTCGTGTAGCTGAGGTCACCCAAAGCATAGAAAAAAGTCAAAACGAGTATAAATCAGATTGTAAATGGATAAAATATGCCATCCCCAACTTCAGTCGGTACAGAAAAAAAAAACAACCTATGAATGGCTTGGACAGAAAGAAAAGTCTGATTCCCTATCCCATTTGAGGCGCTCAGTCGGCTGGCAAAATTTGGATCTACTTTAACATAGAAAAGACAACATACATGTAGAAAAGACTACCTGATCTGTGGCAGCTTGTCACCCGTATCTTTCAATAACTTGGACAAGTTTTCATATTTCCATATTCTGAGATTGCCATCATCACCAACAGTAAGGACACGGCTGGATGACATGTCATAACCATCATTCTCACTGGATAATGAAGATTGTAGCACTGTTATACCAGCCACTTGTAAATGACACGAATGGGTATCTAACCACGCCCTCTGTTGATTTTGAACATCAACCAGAACAACTCTCCGTTTCGAAGGAAAGTACAAATATTTGTCGGAGAAGAATCTGAAATCCTGCGGAGAATCTCCCTCGTGCCCTGAAATAAGCACACAAAAGTGGTTGTAGTACCGATTATAGCAGATCCGTACAAACTACAGACCGAAACCAGATTGGCTTGTTGAGCGTCTTCCAAAATGACTGCTTCGAACCAAATGAGAATTGTTTAGTATGTGCGGGTCTGCCACAAGAAACATTTAACAATATCAATTCAATTAAATAAAAAAAATAAATGATCAGAATAGGAAAATATATTGATATGAAAAATTCACAATTTATAGAAATCATAATACACCCCATTGGAATGGTAAAATGAAATGGTGGTGTAATTGTTTATGTATGATACTATTAGACAATACCTTTAATAAAATGAATTTGTTTTAAATCTCTGGGTGAGAGAATCAAAATATCTTTATCACGTTTACTGCTGATGACTATACCACTACCATCACCAGTAAAACACATAGCATCAATCAAATGACTCTCAACTTCATAAGGCTCAACTGATCTTTCGGCCGTCTGTTTTCCAATATCAAACACTCGCAGTACACGACGTGTTTCGTCCGTCCACGCCATATAATTCCTGCTGCCTGAAACAATAGACATATGAGAGAGATAGAGGGAGTGAGAGGAGGGGGAGAGAGAGAGAGAGAGGAAGAATGAGAGAGGGGGTGGGAGGGGGTCTAGAAGATTGAACAGGCGAACCTACTTCTGGTATCATGCCAGAAGGGAACTGAAAGCAATTGATTCAATGACAGGTTCTATGCCCTAAATTGCGCCCCACCACCCTCTCCACCACCAGCATGTCGAATGTAGTGCACGCGGCATGGTATGGAAAAATATCTCGTCTTAACACAATACAATTTCAAACTAACATAAATAATCGTTTTCAAAGGCCATGTTTACAATTCTATGCAGGCAAGTCAATTCAACCTTCTAGTCATCACATTGCGACTGTCAACGGTTTTTCGTACCATTTGAAAGAACTTAATGTGCAGCTTCAACGTGTATACTTTTTTCATCCCACCTCATGATCATGAAGTTATACCTACCTGATGTGAATGATTGTAGACCTACCTGACGTTAATGACTTTAGACCTACCTGATGTTAATGACTGTAGACCTACCTGACTTTAATGACTGTAAACCTACCTTACGTTAATGACTGTAGACCTACCTGACGTTAATGACTGTAGACCTACCTGACGTTAATGACTGTAGACCTACCTGATGTTAATGACTTTAGACCACTTTTATAATTTTGTAACGGGTCCATTATCTTTTGGTCACTATCCTCTAAACTCCCATCCCTCACTTTAAGAAGTTTCCAATAATCATTCCAAAACAGTCCCACGTATTGTTTAGCATCCTTGCCTACAGATTGCTTAGCATGTCCACCTAGGCATATCATCGGCAGTTCCGTGCTGGAATCAGTGGGTGGTGGATGGTCCTCGAACCTATACGTTGATAACAGAATCCTTCTCTGGGTATCGTAAGCTGTCAGCGAATCCTTTGTCATCACCAAAATACATCTATCATCCTTGGTAAGTAATGTTTTTAATACAGGAGATCCTGTCAGTGTTAGAGTATTTATCGGCCGGCCCTCGTGTACGTCCCAAAACTGCAGCAAACATTTCCCTTTATCGATTCCACCTGCAAAATGGACGTAAGCATCTTAAAGTAATAATATTGCGTTTAATCCATAAACAAAACAAAGACACACCCATTTTACACGGAGTTAAACATACCACCACAAAATTATTGAATTTAACAAACTCAGCACATTTCACAAATACAATATTTGAAAATAAATGTTTTTCGTGAGAGTGATAATGTTTGTTTCGCTAGTTTTTTTCTTTAATGGGCTTCCCAATCTGGTTTTAGGATTTTAAGTTCAAAATTTACGCTTCAAAATTTTGGTATCCTTCATCTTGGATTCCAACCTATATGTTGGCACATGTTACTAAAATTGATAGGGGACTGACATTCAGGCGCTGCCTCACTAGCCAGAAGGTCAGTGGTTACATGATGGTGTTGGTTAATGGAGCTGCACGGAAAAGGGATTAAGTCGTTCCGATTATATAAAACCCGAGGTCCCACGTACATTGACGAACCCTCGGCATTCACATTTCCGGTCAATTCATGCAGCGTGAAGAAGGGCGTGATTGTCATCTTAACCAAAAGTTTTTCATTTCCCCTAGAAATTCTCGACAAAGTTAATCTACGTCGTATGCAAGAGCTAAATTTGCACATCACAAGTCTTTCTTCAGCCTGAAATGTTATTTAAATTAATTATTAGACATAAATGAATTTATCCAAACCATAATCAACTCTCAATGGCAACGGATTTCTCCGATATTGAATAGATTAAAACGGTTCCACCATATCTTAACCACATTTACAATCTAGCATACGTTACGCCTAACTTACACGTGCGACGTTAAACCGAAATTACAATCTATCTTACGCATGGAACTTACATGTAATAGCCGTGGTTCCATCTCTGGTTACATGTAAATCTATGATGTCACAACCACCATGAACCGGAAGACAACATGTTAACCCTTGACCCACAGTCGACAAGATCTTACTCTTTGTGGATATTGTCGTAAAAGCAGCTTCTTCACATTCACGTAGCAAGGTTTTAAGTTCCTTGGATTTCTAAATACGAAACAAGTAAATGAATGAGTGGATTATTTCCCGATGAATGGATTATTTCGGGGGATTGGATTATTTTGGAAGAGTGGATTATTTTGGAGAGTGGATTATTTTGGAGGAGTGGATTTTTTTGGAGCACTGGATTATTTCAGAGGTAGGATTGAGGGAGGATCATTTACTGAGGGTGGATTATTTACCGAGGGAGGATTATTTACCGAGGGGATTATTTTCAGCGGGAGGATTGTTTCGGAGGAATGGATAATTTCCCGAGGCAGGATTAATTCGAAGGAGTGGATTATTTCGAGACGACCATCCACAGGATAATTGTGTTAGACAACCACTACCAGTCCCCTAATAGTTTGCGGTTGCTGTGTCGAATTACATTTAGATATGGCATAAACACTTACCGTATGGCACCCACTGTTTCTTATTGATATACCTCCCCCCCCCCCAATCTAGAAACGGTTGCTATGACGACAGCTGCTTAGAGATACAACATACGTTATAATTTTAATCTCACACGATACAAACCCCGGCCGCTATATTCGAAATGAGCCCCGGTATTTTCATTTGAATCTCTGTAGTAATTCTAGAACCTACTGTGGTTGTAGTGATTCGGCCAAGAACGTGTACCGGAAGTTGGTGAGGATCCCTTGACAGTGCATTCTGTGACATCTGTAAAACAACTTTTATCATCATGCAATCTGCCATTTTGTTTTCACCATATTCGTTCACTGCTTCTGCTATATCGGATATTACACTTCTTAAATAAACACAAGTAGTTCGAATTAAAGGTATGTTAAAAAAAGAGCGGGGGATGCAAGGGTGGGGAGCAACAGTTCTGTTGTGGTTTTGTAGGTGTATTTTATATATGGGTTTCTTGTCAATGTCCGGAGTCACCGTGGCTAAATGGGTAAGACACTGGCTCGCTAGCCTGGACGTCGTGTGTTCGATCCCCGCGCATTCGTTGAAAAAGTTCATCGACATTTTCCGACGTGGTTTCCCTTGTAAGCGGCGCAGGAAGAGGCGTCTGGCAAGGACAGCTGTCTAGTCGTTAAAGATCCCTTGGCAGATGAAATTCGATACAAGAGTAGGCCATAGCGCCACTGTCCGGTGCAAGATTTCCCCCATAGCACACTGTATGGCGTACGCACGTCTTCATTAGCCCAGTCGGAGTAGAACAGTAGGACGTTAAACCCCATTCTTGGATTGATGCACTGGATTTAGGACGCTGCTGCTGAGGGACCGCCGTCAGCTCGAGGGCCTCTAGAGATCGAGTGAAAAGTCATCTATGACTAAAATAGTCTAACCTATCTGTTCAAAAAAGGAATTTTAACAGTTCCTTGAAAATTGCAGTTTTTACAGAAAGGCCTTTTTGAGAAATAAAATACTAACTCAACTCCAATGTGTTTAATCTTTGCTACCAAGAATTCCAGATTACACAAACACAGAGTTTTCAAATCATCGGGATTATATTCTGTCAGGATCCACGGCAGGTTGCATAACTTCCGGATGCTGTCATTGGTGAATTTTCCACTTCCTGCTAACAAACCAGAATCGTCAAGCTTCCGGATGCTGTCATTGGTGGATTTTCCACTTCCTGCAAACAAACCAGAATCGTCAAATTAATAAACACAATCTAGTCTAAAGCTTAAACATACATTATGCAAGAGCTAAATCCGCCTTTGGCAGCAGGGACGGATCCAGTGGGGTCCCCCTCCCTGCTCAGCTACATGAAAAAAATTGCATCAATGAAATTACATCACAAAGTGATCCTACATCGGTATAAAAATGATTTCTCTGTTTAAAAAGCTCAATTTGTATGTATTCCTATGTAATTTAGAGACGATGATGGATTTCCGTAACAGAAACCTTGGCAGGTCTTTCTGTAGGCCTGAAATGTTATCTATATTATCAATTAGATATTAATTAATTTTCAATGCCATCGTCAGGATACGATATTTAGTAGATTTGAAAACATTCGTGATAGATAATTTAACGTAAAACTAGATAATTTAACGTAAAACTAGATAATCGAGACTAATAATGTGGACATGGAAATAGCGTTCAATGGAAGAACGGGTAAGGAAGACGACATATGCCCATTTTTCCCCGAATTCCAAGTCGTTCTTACAGACATCGAATGTACGTGCAAAGTTTCGATCATGGCGTTGGATGGTGGACAGAAATATAAATTCATCTGTATGCTGGTCGCTATTCGAACAGTAATAGTCTACATCTTAATATAACAATACCAACCATTGAAGTACATTTTCAGTTTGTCCAAAAGAATATTTCGCAATGGACACGATTCTTCCTTTTGGAGATTATACACTTCCATTGCTTGCTGTCTGAATTCTGTTTGGCCCAACACCAAAACCGATAAATCATCGAAATCACGTCGTTCTAAAATTTATAAAACAAAATATCACAGTTAGAAATTTGGGATGGTATTTCAGGAGCGTGCCCACGAGTATCGGTATCAAGCTCAATCCCGGGAAACAAGCATAGTCTGCTATATGCACAAAACCCAACGATAATAATAAATGCGCTATTCATGCACCGATAGAGAGAGAGTGGAATGGGGTGTAACGTCCACTTGACACAAACTATGGTTCAATTTTATTTCAATTCGCTTGCACGTAGGATCTTTAGCAGTAGGGGGAAATCGGAGGTCCAATGAAAACCCACGAGGTTGTACAGACAACCACACTGCTTGCCACGTACAACCGGGGATTCGAACCACACCCGCCTCTGTAGGACTACCAATAGAGATCATATCGAATGATAACTTACCAATTGCGACATCCAGATCACGAAGAAGCCTCAGCAGTATAGAAATAGGTACACGATTATCGGGTATTACCCAGAAGCCATTTTCTACTTGTTTTAACACATCAACATGACTGGATAACAGATCTATTAATTCCTTCTCTGTCAATCCTCTTTTGGCTGGAAAAACGAGACAGCAGCTTAAATAGGGGTTTAAAGAGTGTCACATCCTCTAACATAGCCTGAAATACTCGGGGAGAGTGATCTAGGCGTATCTTTCCCGTTTAAACGCCTTTATGTTGTCATGGTTACAAAGCAAAATAAATAATAAACTGCTTACCTATAATAAATAACACAAATTTATATGGAAAACAATCACTGAGTTTATTTCAAAGTACGTTTCGACGAGCTTTCACTTAAGCGGCAAGAAACGTAGTGCTGAAACGTAGTGTGAAATAAACTAAGCAGGGGCGTATCCAGGGGGTTGACTAGGGTGACTAGTCACCCCCCTCCCCCACCGGTGTATAGGAACCCCGGGTCCTACAAGCTTCCACCGGGACATAATAATCAACATATATAAATTTCGAAATTTTTGAAAATCGTCAACGAAATGAAACATTGTCGACGAACAGAAATCATTGTTCGTTATGACTCAGATACGAGGAAATCGATGATAATTTTTCAAAATTTTCTGGGGGGAGACCCCCCCCCCATACCCCTTTCTACTGCTCGCGCCTACGGCTCTCGGATGCGTGACGGCGGCACCCATCGCTCCGGGGTCGGTGGGACAAAAACATATGGTTGTCACCCACCCCCTCAAAAAAAGTCCTGGATCCGCCACTGCTAAGTGATTGTCGTCCATATAAATTTGTGTTATTTATCATATGTTTAGTTACTAAGGATTGCTTACCTATAGTGAGATACCCCAACGTCTTTTCGACTAATTCTTTTCCATGTATCTTCTCCAGACTTTCAAATATGGCTCGAATTCTAAAACGTATGGCGCCCCCTTCGTCCCCATGTCGGACGAGTTGAGTAATAACACTTGCGCTAGGGTCTGCTGTGTTCGTTAGACTTTCTTCATTGACCTGCAGATATTCAAGCAAATAGAGGTTGCGATGTTTTGACCGTTATGGGAAATCTAGAATCTGATTAAAAGTCATTGATCCTATTTCCTTTGGTATTTTACAGTTCAAAATTTCGTTTATTGATGAGAGGAATTAGCCAATGAAACGACCTGTTGCGGCGAGGTTTTGGCGTGAGGTGAACGGATCTGTGGCTAATCCACTAGAAACTCTCAAAAGCCACTCGTGTGACCTCCGACGTGTTTTAATCAGATTGCCCTTTTATTGGCTTAGCATTCAAATCTGTGCTATGTAGTGCTAAGCCAATCATTATTCTTAAAATATTGTTCAAGTTTTAATCAAGGGGACTCCACTCTCAGGGATTATTTTGAATTTAATGACGAGGAACTGTACATAGAAGCGATATTTAGATTACCTGGTTGACGTCATTTAAATCCTCTGACGTCCATTTTACAACTACGTCATACAGTAAGCGAACCATTAATGGACTGTGAAACTTTTCTAACACTTGTCCAACTATCTTCTTCTGAATATCAGTCAATTTTCTATTTTCTTGTTTTAATAAATGAAGGAGGATATTTTCAGCCTCTTCTTGGGTAAATTTAATCATTTCTAGTTTGTCCTATAAACATAAATATAGTTTAGAAACCATCTTGACCTCCATGTTCTTGGGTGTAATTTCAGTTAAATCCAGTTATGGGTATGGATATACATGAATAATGAATAAACATATTTAAGCACACGATGCGTTCAGACGAGTTATTTGCCCTTGAATTAGAAATCGGATCCAGACCACGTGATCCTCACCGACTTTAGGAATTACACTTAGCCATATAGCTTAGGACAAATGTTATTATATGAAATATTTTCCATGGTACGGGCGCTTGTGGTGGAAACGGCGCATTGTAAATGTTGTGATCATATTATTTATTATATATTCTAACTTACCGCCTTGTCAAATCCAGCGGGACTGTTAGCGGTGATTATAACTGTAACATACTTTGATAACTGGTCCGGAATCCATGCTCGATTTGACGCCTCTTCCGGAGGCGTCAGTCGATCCAAAGAGTCAATAATGATGACTATTTCCTTTAAAGTTCTTGCCAACATGTCGCTCAGTCTCTGACAGATGGCGCTGTAGTCCGTCTCCTTTAGCATGGCCTAAAAATGACATGAAATGCCGTTTAATCTCCCACTTTTCTGTACCGACTGGGGTATAATGAAGACGGTCATGCGCAATATAGTTTGCTAAGATGGAAATTGTACCTTGACAGCAACGCCACGTCCTACTCTTATTTCGAATTCCAACTGTTAGTGATGCTTTAAGTGTACACAGGACATTGGTTTTCTTCCAATCCAAAAAACATAGTTCCTTATCAGGCCCTCCGACCCTGACCACGGAAGAGAGCAAACTTAAGTAGATTTATTCTACAAAATAATATCGGGATGGGACCTATAAGACTCACCAGTTCGTCCACCGCATCATCATTAATTATCCTGCTGATCTGAAGATAAATACGAATCAGTGTAGATTTAACCGTCATACTGTCAGGTGTCAGACCACCAAATCTAAAATAAAAAAATACCTTTATCGTATAATACTTTGGAATCTGTTTAGACTATTGCATCTGTGGACGGTTAGCAATCAGTAATAATATATGTTGTGCATATAGCATGGTGTTCTTAGTTTAATGTTAACACATAGGCAATACATTCAGGGGCGGATCCAGGAATTTTTGCAGGAGGGGGTTTACCAGGTTTCTGTTACGGAAATCTGCCATCATCGTCTCTAAATTACATAGGCATACATACAAATTGAGCTTTCTTAACAGAGAAATCATTTTTATACTGATGTAGGATCACTTTGTGATGTAATTTCATTGATGCAAGGCATTATTTTTTTTAAATGTAGCTGAGCAGGGGGGGGGGGGGGGTCTGGATCCGCCCCTGGCATTTGTACTTTCAGTCTAAGTCACGAAGTCTGTAAATGGTAACCGTCTAATAATAACTTCAGTACCTGATGATAACTGCTGGTGGGTTATCTAACTCCCAACACTGCTGGACAACCTTAGCTACCAATGATGATTTTCCACATCCAGTTTCTCCATGTATAAGCAACGGATGCTGGTTAACGTTTTGTATATGGTCACAAATAATCTGTAAAGAATTCAAATAATGTGTATTTATTGTTGTGCCAAATGAGCACATTTCATTTCAATAATTAGCTCACGTGCAGGGCAGTGAGAGGAAACCCGAGGACCCGAAGGACCCTACTCCTTGTCACATACAACCGCAGAATCGAAAACACGACAGTTAACTTAATTACGAATATTGACGAAGAACTAGACACTAGATATACGTTATTTAACCAGTTTTACACTGTTATTGGATAATTAGTAATCCAGCATTCTATTTTTGTCGTTATGTCGGGGAGTGGGACCATAAGTCCAGCCGCTTAGGTATTCTCCGGGTCCACCGCCTTCCTTCCACTGCAGAAGATCCCTACCCACAAGCGAATTATTGAAATCTATCTCTCTGTCTCTGTCTGTGTCTCTGTCTGTGTCTCTGTCTCTCTCTCTCTCTCCCTCGCAATGTTGGCTACAAACCTTCAGGTGGTTTTCTTTTCTATCTGAAAAATTGCGACACAGGTTTTGGCAGTGTATGATATGGCGGGAGATATCCTTCAGTAGAAAATCCAATTCCCTTTCTTCCCTCTCTTTGATTCCATTGTCAATCATGTCGGATAGTTTGGCTACAAAACTCTCACAGAATTTACTGATGTAATTTTCATGTTCAATAATCTTTGTGTTTGTGGCTGTAACATAATAATAATAATAAGAGCCAGTTAACATAAAAAAAAAAATGATTAAAACGCAGATACTATTTCGTTTCGTTTTTATTTGTCTTTACAACACTAAGATTTGGAATAATTGTTATATAACCCGCGTTTTGGTTGAGGTGGGGGATTAGCCAATGAAATGGTTGCCTGCAGCAAGTCCTTTGTGTAAAATGCACGGAACTGTGGGTATCCCTCTAGAAACAATAAACAGGCCATTTCGGAACAATCGTAGGATTCAATTCTTTATTTCAATAATTCGCTTGCGCTATTCCAATTTTTAATGTTTTGGGAAATCTTTAAATCATTTTAAAATACAGATGTGACGTCATCCTTTCTTTGGTGTTGTCGTACCATTATTTCAAATATTATTGCGGGCACTTTGCCAAGCTTGCATGAATTACACTACATGTACATGTATAGTAAAAATATTGGAGACAGCAAGACAGATCACGTTACATTAGTTGATATTGATATCGAATAACGAATTCTAAATAATTAATTTCGAATAGCGTTGAATAATTATTGTAATATTTGCATAATCTCTAAAACAGTAGACAATATTCTTCACCACCTGTCCATGAGAGAGAGAGAGAGAGAGAGAGAGAGAGGGTAAACGTCCACTCGAAACAAACTAGGTCATCTCGGGACTAACATATGGTTTTAATTTCTCCAACGAGGTTGGACAGGCGACCCTACACCTTGTCACGTACAAACCACGCCATTTCAATCAATGCCAGGCTTAATGATACAGCGCACGTGCTAACCCATACTGCTGTAATTAGAGAAAATTCTCTAACATGACAGCCCCATTAACAACCAATGGCATACTGCGTAACAAAATCGTTAATTTGAAACAAAGTTCCCAATTGGACCAAATAATATGTTTACATAACGTATTATGCCCACCGTTTTTAATACCATAAATCACTGTCCAAAGTTTTAGGGAAGACCCCATGTTCCTGTACATGGGATAGATTTGATTGAACGGGGAGAATACACACACTCCCTCAAAAGCTCAAGTATCAGAAATCAGAAGCCAATACAGCAATGGGCATATAGGGATTTCTCTGACCATTGCTTTAGAAATATGGTGCTAACCTTCTGCCCAGGAAACATCAAAGTTTATTATATTCTGGTCCGGTAACTTATCTTTCATTTTCTTTTCTTTCAACTCGTTAAAAAGTCTCTGAGATACCTTATCATCTGCTGCGACATCTGAAATAGAACCTTGACGTGTTGATCTATTACGTCATCTGAAACAACCTAAAATTCTATAAAACTTAAGTTAACTTACTGAAAGGGATTATTTTTCACCTAATGGGTGACAATTGCTTGCACAAATCAGATGACAAGCACGGGAAACTAAATGGTTGACGTAAATCCAAAACCCCTTAGCAAAGTAAGCCATTTTCTACACGGTAATCATGTAACTGAGCATGTCTACAAGATTCTCGATAATATGCAGGTCTGGGCTAATGGTAATGGGTAATGGTAATAAGATGTAATCATTACATTTTTTTATGTAATGTCCATGTAATGAGTAATGGAAGATTTATTAATGTAACCTGACGCTAGCGAAAGAAGCAGTTCCCGTCATATATACTCACAGTAGCTTTCAATATAAAAATGTGTAGTTTTATCTGAATATTTTCGATACTCTGTAACTTTATCGAACATTTTCAATATTGTGTGGCTATATCTTAATATTTACGATACTGTGTGGCGTTATCTTAATATATTCGATCCTGGATAGTTTTATCTTAATATTTTCGATACTGTGTAGTTTTATCTTAATATTTTCGATACTGTGTAGTTTTATCTAAATATTTTCGATACAGTGTAGCTTTATCTAATATTTTTGATACGCTGAAGTTTTATCTTTATATTTGCGATACTGTGTAGTTTGATCTTAATATTTGCTATTTTGTTTGGCTATATCTTAATTTTTGCGATATTGTGAGGCTATATCTTAATATTTGCGATAATGTGTAGTTTGATGCTGTGTAGCTTTATCTTAATATTTTCTGTGTAGTTTTACCTGAATATTTGGGTGTTGTTTTTGGATCCTGTTCATGTATATCTGTAATAGTTCTATAAAACCATACACACGTCTTCTGTACTTCCTCTTTATCTCTGTCTAATATACCAGCTTCTATTTCCTTCTCTGTAACTATATATAAACCGTATAAACCATTAAATAGCAACATATAAACCATGACAACATACAAACCATGACATAACAACATGACAACACACAAGCCATTAAATAACAACGTATAAACCATCAGAGCATATAAATCATGACATAACAACATATAAACCACGAGAACATATAAATCATGACATAACAACATATAAACCATGAGAACATATAAATCATGACATAACAACATATATCCATCCCCACCTCACCCAGCCCCAACACAAGGAGTACTATAAGTATTATAAGTAATTCCCGCTCTAGTTAAAGCAACCTCAAGAAATGTTATAGGGTGTTCCCACAAACAGTTAATTGACGCAAAAGTTAAAACAACCGCCTCTAAACACAAACAAGTGTTATAAGGTATTACGACACACAACTAATGAATAAGAAAGTTAAAACTACCCCTACTACTTATTTACCGGAAGTGATATATTTCCTCTGTTCCTCTGTAGACATTTTACTAGCAGCTTGCCTGGCTATGATCCTAGTAAAATCACTTGAATCTTGTTTAAAGCTGTTTTTAGCCCGTTCTTTGTCGTCTTTATTGGTAGATGTATAATCGGGATAAATAGTGGTGACTGGTAAAATAACATAATGTGCTGGTATTCTGTTCTCGTCATATTTATACCATCTATACCAAATATACACACAAACATATACACACAAAATACACACACAAAATATACACACAATGAGTTATAATGAATGCAATGGGGTTTAGAGAGAAAGAAGTGGTGACAAACTTGGTAATTTCAGGAATAACAGATGGTTCAATTTTATTTCAATAATTTAGGTCATTGCCGTAACATATGGTTCCGTTGTATTTCATTACACATCGGGGTATTTAGCAATATGAGGACACTGGAGGACCCGGAGAAACCCCACGAGGTTAGACAGGGGATCCTACCGCTTGTCACGACCCCTGACCACCTTGTTAAGGGGGGTGGGGGTCACGGTGGTTAAGTGGGCAAGACGCTGATTCGCTTGCATGGAGGTCGGTTGTTCGATCCTTGCGTTATGCAGTTGTTCGGATGGGACGACAAACCGAGGGCCCGTGTACACATTGGCGTGCACGTAAAAGATCCCTTGGCAGTTGGAATTAAACATGAGTTGACCCTAGTGTCTGTGCATTATTTTTTTGTTATTCTATAAATAACCAATCTTACTTGTCAATCAGCTGTTTATCGTCATCCGGTAGACCATTGGTTATAGCTTTATAGTCGGTTTCACTTATCTCGGTAGGATACGGACACCATCCATATTTCTGAGCATACAGCGTCTAATAAATAAATATATTTAAGTAGAATAGTATGGTAGTCAATTTGCACACAAGAACTTATAAACTTATATTGACCGATAGTTGAGACTTCCTGTCAGCCAATCTCACTTTCAACCAGTCAAAACTAGTAAATATTGTTGAAACAAGAGCCATGAGCTTACTTTTAAAAAATTACCACGTTAATTATTAAACCGGAAAATTAGAAATAGCAAATGTCCTAAAGTGAGTTTTCGATTGTGTTGAAAAACATTGACTTATTCTTTGTCATTATAAAATGTCATACAAATGTGACCAAATTTTCAAATACATGTGTAGTCCAACTATAAAATATAACCAACTATTAAATATGGCCCAACTATGAAATATATCAAATATGGCCTAACAATATAGCCCAACTATAAAGAAAATATTAAATGCAGCCCAACTATAAAATATAGTCCAACTACTATGAAATATTAAATATAATCCAACTGTAAAATATAGCCCAACTACTATCAAATATAATCCAACTGTCAAATATGAACCTACTATAAAATACATTAAATATATTCAAACTATAAAATATAGCCCAAAAATGAAATACAGTCCAACTATTACATATATTTCAACTATAAAATATAGCCCACCTAGCCCAACTATAAAATATAGCCCACCTAACCCTACCATAAAAAATATACCCATCTAACGCAACTAAAAATTATAGCCCACCTAACCAACTATAAAATATAACCCACCTATCCCAACTATAAAATATAGCACACCTAACCCAACTATAAAGTATAGGCCACCTAACCCAACTATAATATATAGCCAAAGATAGACCAACCCAACTATAAAATATAGCCCACCATAGACCAACCCAACTATAAAATTTAGCCCACCATAGACCAACCCAATTATAAAATATAGCCCACCTAGCCCAACCTAACTATAAAATATAGCCCACCATAGACCAACTCAACTATAAAATATAGCCCAACTCAACTAGCCCAACATAACATAACTATATATTACTCTACTTACCACAAAGGAGGGCCCCGTGGATATTTCATTACAAAGTTTGATTTCATTTAGACAAATATCGGTTGTTTTATGAAGAATCTCCATTTCTTGTCGAATTCCCCATCTCATATCGACAACCTGAAAATCGTATCCCCTCTCCTCACAGAATGTTTGTAGCTTGGGGTAACATCTACTCATCCAAGCATCTCGTTCATGCTTAGTATCTGGAAATTCACAAAACAAGTTTGGAAATAACATGGGATTTAACGTCCTATCTCTGTGCCACAAACCAGGCAATCGAAGATAAGAAAGAGAGTGAGAGATGGTGTAGTTGGATTTAGACTTGGTGATTCGTTAAACTATATAAATCTTACAGTCCCCTTGTTAACGGTTGGTCCTGTGTATATATTGGCGTGCACGTAAAAGACCCCTTGGCAGTTGGAATTCGATATAAGAGTGAGATAGTCGACCATACGTTATAGTTTGTGACAGCATTTTAATCGATCCACAAGTAACGCTTTATACCCTCTCGTTCAACTAGGGATCCACCCTTGCTGGTTCACCTGACAATCAAGGTAAAACACCGGTAAATGTTAAACATAAAAATACCTGTAAATGAAATAAATAACCTTAAATGTAAAACAAATAAATGCCTGTAAATGTAACATATTATGTAAATATGATATATAACTGTAAATGTAATATACGTGTAAATGTAAAATACCTGTAAATGTACTACTGGTAAATATTCGAACTATTTTAGCTACGGGCGGACATTTTACATTTATATTTCCATGAAGTATTTTATCTTTGATTTCTGCATCACTGAAACCAACTGTCTTCTCTACGCTCGACTTATTTCCGCTGGTAAGCTCTTGTCCTCGTTGATGGTTGACGATTACAGCTTTTTGTGGTATAATTTCGTCTGCTGTAGAATCTACACCAACTTCAGTACGTCCATACGGCGAATCGAGAATATTTCCGATGTCAGTATTTTCATTAGTAATATTTGAACTGTATGATTCAATATTTTGATCAGACTGGCTGGCTTTAAATTCACAACCATCTTCAACTGTATCAATAACTGTATCATCCAGTTCTTCAGCTGTATCAACAACTTGCTCTGCATCTTCAGCTGTCCCCACAGAAGGGGCTTCATCCACAGCTCCATTTAGATCTTTGTTCGTAAAGGGGCTTCCAGCAGCCAGACCTTCTGACGGTGAAGTGTTTTTATTCTTCTGTTGTAATGGTAGTATTGTGGATTCGGCCACTACCAGATGACCATTGTGAGCTCTATCTGATACTACCTTAGGCAAAGCATCCTGCCTTTCAGTGATGTTCTTCTGCTGGAAAAGAGTAATAGAAACTTCCGTGTAACAATCAACAGCTTACGGCTAGCACCCAGTCCATTGATCTGACATATGAGCACGTTGTCTGTTGCTTACAATGTCTGTATAGCGTGTGAATTTTGAGTAACTGGCTCAATAACAGGTTCGGTCCCGGTTCAGCCTAGTTTTCCCTTGTCGGTGTGGCAGAATAAGGATTTGGTCATTCGAATGGGACGCGAAGCCGAACAACCTACACTTGGCATGAACATAAAAGAACAAGCTGGTATTTAATGAAAAGTAGGCTAAGACGCCGCTGCCCGGGCAAAAATCTACTCCACGCGATAATAGAATAAATGAACAGGCATCGTGTGGGGTGACATTAAGAAACTCACTTACTAATAATTTAAAATATATGAATACTATTCTTGCTTGATAACGACTTGTTGCATGTCTTAGTCCACACTGATCAGACTGGAGGTCGGGTGTTCGATCCCTGCATTGGCCGAGAAAGTTCATCTCGATTTTCCGGCGTGATTTCTCCTTGTCAGTGATGCAGAAGGGTGGGGACTGACAAGGACAGCTGCCTAGTCCTTCGGATGGGACGAAAGACCGAGGTCCCGTATACACATTCGAGTGCACGTAAAAGATCCCTTGGCAGTTGGAATTCGATATAAGAGTAGATCGTAGCGCCGCTGCCGAGGCAAAATTTTCCTCATAGCACACTGTATGGCGTATGTCCTTCTTCCATTAGCCCGGGTTAGGTGCAAAAAGAGTAGGACGTTAAACCCTATTTCATTTCATTTCACACTGATCAGCAGTGAATATTCGCTAGGCCGCGTGAATATTCGTTAGGCGGCTACAATCACTGATAAGGATGACATCTACGAGACTTAATGAGTCCCCCATATTAACTTTTTTACCCCGACAAATTAAATTCTAAAACATTTTTTGTATGTATAAGAAAAATAAGTAAAGACGTTTAAAGTTTTTGTAATTAAAAAGTATTTCCTATTTGGTGTAAATGGGTATTAAAATGAGTAAAAGGCATCATTTTGCCCGGTGCAGTTACGTCTTCTGTAAACAATGTACGAGTCATTGAGCCAATGATAGAAGCCGATTGGTGTCATTGCACTTGTTCCACACAGTCATCTGTGACCGAAATAATTCGTAAGTAATTCTCTGTGAAACAAATTGGTCTTAGTCATTTGTCAACAGTGCCGTGCTTTCAGCCGCAAGTTTAATTTGAAAATTGATCTTACATTCGGACTTGGTGCTGAATGAACTGTAGTGGGTGTATCCTCTCTATCTTGGGGCGAAATATACCTGAAACTGTATAATACACAGAGCCAATTTATTATGTTCTATGAAATACAACTTTATAACTGGAAATATGGCGGTGCTCGATTCACAGTCCAGAACGTCCCGAATCGACAGAATTACAATCGAGTGACGCGGAATTCAGTCCTGACACAGTTCTGCCAGTCCCGACAGCTGAGGTGGAGTGAGTAGAATCGTGACGTATTCCTAGGTAAAAAATATGTTTCAGCAGTCATGATTGGTTGGGATGCTTTTTATACAGTCGACGCATGCGCTGTAATCCGAAATTCTCCTTTTCACTCGATTGACACCAGTTTTGGAATTCAATTCCGGAACTGTGAATCGAGTATCCCCAAAGAGTCTACAGGTACCGTGCATGTCTGAGCGACGCAGAGACTAGGATTCTAGACACAGAGAAAACAAGATGGACGAGGGCTCCGTGGTGCAATGAAATGGGGCTAACGTCCTACTGTTCTGTAGCAGAGGGGGGTCACGGTGGCTAAGTGGATAAGGCGCTGGTTCGCTAGCCTGGAGGTCGGGTGTTCGATCCCTGCATTGGCCGAGAAAGTTCATCTCAATTTTCCGGAGTGATTTCTCCTTGTCAGTGATGCAGAAGGAGGGCCTGACAAGGACAGTTGCCTAGTCGTTCGGATGGGACGAAAAACCGAGGTCCCGTGTACACATTGGACTGCGCGTAAAAGATTCCTTGGGAGTTGGAATTCGATATAAGAGTAGGCCGTAGCGCCGCTGTCCGGGCAAAATTTCCCTCATAGCACACTGTATATATGGCGTATGCCCGTCTTCCATTAGCCCAGGTTAGGTGCAAAAGAGTAGGACGTTAAACCCCATTTCATTTCATTTCATTTTCTGTAGCAACCGGGATTATGTAGACCATGCATTGTGTCGTTTTTTAGGAATATTGCACACACAGTGACATTTAATAGGAACAAGGTTGGCACCAACTCTTGACCCTGGGATGTCATCTCATCCGATCAGTGATATGAAGAAACCAGGCTGAAATGTCTGGGCATACAAATGATTCAAACCCAGACAGTGCGTTTCTCACTGAACCGACGTGACTCTCTAGCCGTTATCAAATATAGTAAAATGATGTTTAGGATTTCCTATGTCAATAGATCTAAAACATGACGTCATGTAGTATTGATAATATCTGCCATGATATCTGCAACATGACGTCCTGTAATATTAATAGTATCGCGGACATGACGTCATGTAATGTTGATAATGTCTGCAACATAGAAATTTGATGTTTATATTTATACTTCTATGGTCTGCAACATGACGTCATGTAATATAGATCACGTCTGTAACATGACAACATGTAATATTATTGATGATATAACGAGATGTAATAGCGAGAGCTTGACGAGATGTAATATTTGATAATATCCAGAAACATGACGTCGTGTAATATTTGAAAACACCCGACAACCAAAATACAAACCTTGGCCCATCTTCTGTAGAAACATGATCTCGCAAATGAGGATTGTAACTTTTTGAAGATCCACAACCCATTTTATTTCTGACATAGAAAACAGATTCTTTCGCTCAGATAAACAACGGATCACGAACAGATGCTATCTTGATCTATTCCAGTCCAGCAGTCGAAACATGAACACACCACATCCACTTCTGTTTTCAACGGTTCTCGACACAACAGCAGATGTAATAAACTATAAAGTTAATGTAATTCTTCCCAAAGTAGAAATAAATAAACCTATATATTAATCGTCATTTGAACTGAAATATATATTCTTCCGTCTACTTGTCGATCATGAGGTATTAAGTTTTTAATGGAGTACCATTTGAATTGGAATATATAGTCCTCGTTCTGCTTGGTGATTATGCATTTTCAAATACAACCATTCGCATTTCCAGCACAACAATATGCAAACCAACAAGACACAGAAACTTAAGAATGCACGCCCTGGCAAAGTTATTTCAAGATTTAAATTGGTCAAGTCCACACTTGAATAATACATAAATCCAATATTGCAATACTTTGAATTATTAAGTCCTTAATAACCCCATATTTAATTATTTCAATATGGGTATAATTGCATGTATATATATTATTATATCATAATATTGTATTCAGTCATATATAATTTTAACACACAGAGAGCGTCTCCATGTCCTTAGTTACCACGCGTGTTTACATGATTTAAATATAAACAAGTCGTGTATTTAAAGGAACCCGACTGGATAAAGATTTTGCATTTTAATCAGTTTGCGACCTACTTTTATATGGAATTCCAACGGCCCAGGGATCATTTACATGCACGGAACCTCGTTTTTGGACCATCCGAAGGACTATACAGCTGTTCGTGTCACTTCATCCGTCCTGCATCACTGACAAAGGGAACCCGTGTCGGAAAATCCCAATGAACTTTCGAACAAGCAGGGTTCGAACACGCGACCTCTAGACTAGCGAGTCAACGTCTTACCGGGAGGGGGGATGGTTAGCGTGCGCGCGCTGTATCATACGGTCTGCCATTGAGTGAACTGGCGTGGTTTCGAAACCCCGGTTGTACGTGGCAAGGAGTAGGGAACTCGTGTCGGAAAATCCCAATGAACTTTCGAACACGCAGGGTTCGAACACGCGACCTCCAGACTAGCGAGTCAACGTCTTACCGGAGGGGGGATGGTTAGCGTGCGCGCTGTATCATACAGTCTGCCATTGAGTCAACTGGCGTGGTTTAGAAACCCCGGTTGTACGTGGCAAGGAGTAGGGTCGCCTGTCCAGCCTCATGTGTTTTCTCCAGGTACTCCGGTTTCCTCTCACTGCTAAAGACCCCTACGCGCAAGCGAATTATTGAAATATGTTAGTCCCGAATTGACTATTTTGTGTCGAGTGGATGTTAAACCCCATTTCCCTCTCTCTCTTTAATAAAGCCATTTGTACCTTTAATGTTATAGCGGTTGAATTAATTGAACATGTAATATTATATACTATTGACATATATACTATTACACAGGACAAATACTCAATACTTAATATTTTATAAATGTTGTACTCTGAGAGGATTAGATATGAAGAAAATAGCGTTTACATTTTATAAGGTGGTTGGATGGCCGAATGGTTATCACATGCGTGCTGTATCGTAAAGCCAGTCATTGAGTCAACTGGCGTGGTTTCGAATCCCCAGTTGTACGTGACAAGGAGTAGGATCGCCTGTCCAACCTCGTAGGTTTTCATCGGGTTCTCCGGTTTCCTTCCACAGCTAAAGCCCCCTTGTTGAAATGAAATTAGGCCATATGTTAATCCCGAAATGGCCTAGTTTGTGTCGAGTGGACGTTAAACCCCATTTCTCTCTATATATGTATATTTTATAAATGTTGTGCTCTGATAGGAATGAATATGGAGAGGAATAGGGTTTAACGTCCTACTGTTTTGGAGTGTTCTATGAGTGATATTTTGTCCGGGCAGTGGCGTTTTCGCCTGTTATTCTCGTCCTCTTTATTCTCGTCCAAGGAATCTTTAACGTGCACGCCAATGTGTACACGGGACCTCGGTTTATTATCCCATTAGGAAGACTAACAAGGCAAGTTGACTCAATGACATCTTTTGATTCAGCGGCATAGACACACTGCAAAGACATTGTAACAAATAAACAATAAATATTGGATCTAGGGGCCGGGACTGGAATGATACCTGTGGGGTAAATAGTTTTCTTCGTTCACCAGTCGGGGGGTTGGATGGTCGAATGGTTGATACGTGCGCGCTGTATCATAAGGTCACTTAGTCCACTGGTGTGGTTTCGATTCCCCGGTTGTACGTGGCAAGGAGTAGGGTCACCTGTCCAACCTCTTGGGTTTTCATCGTGTCCCCCAGTTTCCCCCTCCCCCACTGCTAAAGACCCCTCGGGGCAAACGAATTATTGAAATAAAATTAAAACCATATGGTGGTCCCGAAATGACCTAGTTTGTGTCGAGTGGACGTTAAACCCATTTCTCTCTCTCTCTCCATTCGATGAGAGATGTTTGTATTACCAGTCACGGACTATATCGTTTATAACGGCCAACACAAGTAGCAGTTATTCATTTTATACCGTTATCTAATCATCTCTAGCAGCCATGTTGATATCAGCGCGTCCCTAGCAACCATATCGCTGTAGTAGGAGTGGATATATGTGACACTTAAAGCTCATGTTTATACAAGGCGGATCTCGGATTATTTTGAAATCTCTTGGTCATTTCCAGTTTACCGATATCCCCTTCCCACAAAGAAACTAACCGAAAAAGGGGCTAGGGTGGGCTAGGCGCGAAACTTAGAGAATTGTCTTTGACCTATGACAAATGGTGGTAGTTGCTACGACGTTACGTTCATCGTCTTATGAAATCCCAAACGAAGCTAACGCTGATGGTCTACAATTTGCTTCACTTTAAGAAAACACACTAAGCTAGAATCCCCAATTAGCTTCACTTAAGAAAAGGCACAAAGCTAGAATCTCCAATAAGCTAGGCCTAAGAAAAAAACGAAGCCAGAATCCCTAATTAGCTGCCCCTAAAAAAGACACGAAGCCAGAATCCCTAATTATCTGCCCTTAAGAAGGGACACGAAGCTACTATTCCTTATTAGCTTCACTTAACAATACGCTTCCCCTAGGAAAAGACACGAAGCTGGAATCCCTAATTTGACAATACACTGTAGTGTAAAGGTAATTTGCTGAGAACGAAGTGGGTGAAATTTTCGCCTAGCCACGGTCATCATTATTAAAATCATTGATATAAACAGTCTCGATTATCCACGTTTTAAATTTAATTATCAATGGCCGTTAAGCAGCATATAGGAATCTAATCCAGTCAACATCGAAGGCTAGCCAAGACATCGAGAGTTTATTATGGTCTGGATAAGTAAATTCATGTCCATTCGATAATTTAAATAACATTTCAGAAAGACTTGTAATTGTCAGATTTAGCTCATGCATAATGCATGTTTAACCCTTCGTTCGTTTGTTCGTTTCTGGAATTTAACGTCCACTTCCACCAGGGGTGATATCGTCGACAATAGTATTAACCCTTAATTATAGATCCGCCTTGTGATTAAAATCTGTATATTGGGCGGTGTATAATATACAAGGATATAGGACAATATACGAGACTAGAGTAATCATAGATTTATTATTGTTGTTTAGTGAGCCTTGAATAACCCAGTGATTGTTTATATACCTATCATATTATACTAGTACATATACTGTATGTTATATACAAGGTGGTACCAGGTTATATCCTTGTAGGTCGTATTTGAATAACCATGTGATAACTCTGTAATCGTCAATAACATACCGTGTTAGACAGGTAGGTTCAAGTGGTTTTTTGTCGACATTATTTTCTTGTTTTGATCTGTGTCTTCGTTTGCCAGTCCATCTTCATTAGCCCCGGTCGGGGGAGAACGATACGGCGTTAAACTCCATTTCATTTCTTTCGTAATTTACCAATAATAATAATAATTTATTTTAATCAGTGTCACCATCTTTACAAAAATACATTGCACAAAAAAAAAAAAAAAAATTATTAAGATGCCAGCCGATAACGACTTATGAGACGCACTATACATATGCAAAACAATTAAAACATTCCACAATATAGATTAAAAATGATAAATAGCAATAAAAGTGAGACACATACAATACAAATAAATACGTAAACGTTTAGGTTAAAAGAGCATTTTTCCTTGGGGGGGGGGGGGACTATTAATCCGCCAATGTCTTCTTTCGGCTGGTTGTGTTGGGGAGGGGTGGTTTATTAATTCCCCAATACAGGTCACGTTTTCAAGGGTTAGTTATTATTATTGTTTGTATTATGTATTGTTATTGTACGTACTTATAATTATTTTAATGGTTTCTTCTGATTATTTATTTAAATTGGTATAAGCTGTAAATAGGCTGACTAGATGGATATTTGTCATTAACTTGAAAACGTGACCTGTATGTGACCTGTAGGTGTTACGAAACGTCGTTATTGAATTATAGAGAAGTAGTTATATCCATATACCTTGTGTTGTATTTTGTTGTGAATAGTTATCCGTGCTTCTAGATATCATTTAAAGAATTGTTTTAGATATATCATGTCAAGGGGGCCGCGGTAGTCAAGCAACAAGCTAACTCGACTCTCGACTGGAATGTCCCACGTGGGTTGGAGTTACATGTATTAAATACTAATACATCATAGGAATTTCATATTAAAACATTAATGTTACATTATGGGAGATTAGATAAAGATTTGGCAGTTGTCACTATCTACAGTAGTTTAAAGCTACATAATGTAAAGGCAATTTGCTGAATATTTCAGTCAAATTGACCCACTATGAACCGAGAACTAAGCGGATTTCAATTTATTTGATTATTTCATTTACAGGTTTAACAATTCGAGAACCAATACGTAGACGAATCTGTCCTTCTTGTTCCAGGAACTAATCCTGACCCCGTGGATTACAAGACGAAAACAAGAATAATTGGTTTAATCCAATTAGGAACTACGCAAGACCGACCTGAACACATGAACTATACAGTTTGTATCAGAGAGTAGCTGGCTGCATGGGAACATGATTGTTTTATAGGAGACCTATTCATCCATTGATTAAAATTGTTTATTGAGATCAGTTTTGTAGGAATTGATTTATCGACAGATACACCTTTGTTGAGTATGATTAACGACAATCTGGTCACGCACAGTTAAATCTATATTTGGTGCATAATACGACACAAAACAGACTGTTGTAGGCCTACCGCCATTTCTCGACAAGCAATTCGATATAATATGGCCTATTGGGTTTACTGAAACGTGAAAATAAATTACAATTGAATATTACGTGTGATTTGAGACAGGCTTAGACTTGGTGTTTATGCTGATGTGTATGTAATTAAAATGCTTGTATTGCAAATATTTTGACACTTGTGAAAGATGTAGTTTATGAAAACGTGTGTAAAAAATGTGAACTTTATATCCCCGAGTTTGTGTATTAGTGACGTAGATTTATTCCACACGGAAAATTAACTGTGACGTCATCATGGCTGTTATACCGGGAGAAGAGATCCTATTGGGTCAGTCATTTATCACAGTCAAATATGGCGGTAAGTTTATTTATCACAATTGTGAAATTTACTGTAACAAATAATGGTTAATACGTTTCGCAGAGTAAGGGGGCGGGGGTGGAGGGGTAACAAGCAGGGGCGTATCCAGGGGGGGGGGGGTCCACCCCACCCCCCTGCTCAGCTACACGAAAAAAAATAATGCCTTGCATCATTGAAATTACATCACAAAGTGATCCTACATCAGTATAAAAATGATTTCTCTCTTTAAAAAGCTCAATTTGTATGTATGCCTGTGTAATTTAGAGACGATGATGGCAGATTTCCGTGACAGAAACCTGGCAAACCCCCGCCTGCAAAAATTCCTGGATCCGCCCCTCAGCATGTGCTCGTTGTATCATAAGGTTTCGTCGACTGGTGAACGAAGAAAATTATTTACCCCGCGGGTGTCATAACAGGTCCGGCCCTGAGATCCAGTATTTGTTGTTTATTTCTCACAATGTCATTGTCTGTCTTGTTCGCGGGTTTGTGCAGGTGCGCGGTATCCAAAGATCTGTCATTGAGTCAACTGGCGTGGTTTTAATTTCCCGGTTGTATGTAGGCTAACAAGGAGTGGGGTCATCTGTTCAACTTCGTGGGTTTTCTCCGGGTGCTCTGGTTTCTCCCTCTACTGCTTAAAGACTCTGCGCAAGCGAATCAATGAATAAAATTAAACCATAAGTTAATCTCGAAATAACCAAGTAAATGTCGAGTGGATGTTAGACTCTCTCTCTCTTCCTCTCCCGGAATAAATAAACGAGTCTTTAACGTGCACTCCAGTGCCTATATAAGTGACATATGTCTTTATTGACAAGTTGTGAACTTGGCTTGAGAAATCTCAAAGCTCCTGCCACCTGCGCCAACACTAAAAACCCCCACATTCTTTTCGAAGGTCTAATCCGTTACTATTTATCTCTGTGCTTGATAACGACAAGATGACACTTATTAAAACGCCCTCTATATGTGTACAAACCAGTGATTGGCATTTCCATAAATTGTGTTGTTCTCCAAAGTGCTCTATCGCTAACTGCAACTCAAGGATTATGAAATTAGGCTAATCTTTGATCCGGTTAATCTCTGTAATTACCGGTGAAAGTTGTCAAAATACTTTAATTGTAATCGGCAACTGCCAAGGGTTAATCTTTCTGGCAAGTTATATGCAAAGGGGATTATGGGGAGGGTGGTGTGCATTTCGAACATTTTGATAAACATCCATTAAAATATGTTTGTATCAAAACACCATATTCTCTAGTCAGGTGACGTGGTTTCTATCAATATTTATACGTCACACGGAGAAAGAATGGAGACGGGTGGGGTAGAGGGAGAGAAAGTGAAATGGAATTTAACGTCCTACTGTTCTGGTCCGACGGGGTAAATGACGCCGAAGAAAGAGGGAGAGGGAGAGAGGCAGAGACAGACAGGCAGACAGACAGAGAGAGACAGACAGGCAGACATACAGATAGACAGATAGACAGAGGGGAGAGAAAGAAAGAGGGGGGGGGGCAGCCTCCCACCCTCCCACAAGAATTACCTGTAACCGGTTCTCGATGTGTAGAAATACTGAAATGACTAGACACACCCATTTATAGCCAATATGAATCACACGTAGATCCTATTTCGTTTCATTTTTTATAGTTCAAAATATAGTTTAGTATTTCAATCAGATTATTTATCTAAATAGCAGTGTAAATATTATATTACAGATAATGAAGAGGCTATATTTAATCCTTGGTGTTCTACTTACACGCTGTTAGAATGGATTAGAAGGACATGTAAATGTGGCAATGGGAGTAAGTTTATAAACATATTGCGGGGGGGGGGGGTGAATGGTTAGCGTGAGCACGCCGTACGGCCTGCCATTGAGTCAACTGGCGCGGTTTCGAATCCCCGGTTGTATGCATACTCCGCGCAGTGTTGCGTTTGATTAGAGGTAATCCAACTACACACTGCTATTATGAGTGGATATTGTCATTAGTCCGTCTACCAACCAATCACTAGCTGCCAATATTGGACCAAATATGTTTACATAACGTTACGTCATGACTCACGATTTTATTATGCCTAATTAACCCGTGCATAGCAGAATACTTCAGTAAAACTAATTGCGTGACAAACGAGGCTATCAAGTCGAATGAAATGTAAACGATACTGTTTGGAAACGAACATACTTTCACCGTTTGTAATACCTTAAATCACTGTCCAAAGTTTTAGGGAAGACCCAGATTAAACGAAGGACTGTCATGTTGCTGTACTTAAGTGATAGCTTTCATTGAACGGAAAGAATAGACACACTCCCGCATAAGTTCAGGAAACAGACGCTATTCCAGCAATGGTCAGAGAGGGATTTCTCGGGCCATTGTTTCAGGAATATGGGTTGTATGTGGCTAGGAGTAAGGTCATCTGTTCAACCTCGCGGTGTTTTCTCCGGATACTCCGGTTTCCCCTCACTGCTAAAGACCCCTACGCGGAAACGAATTATTGAACACAGTGATGCTCTAAAGGTACTGATCAGTCGGTCAGTATTAAGGGCGCCCACACGCCAATGGGTTCGTTTGCCCTTATCCAAACTTTCTCCCCCCCACACTTTTAAAATCCTACACACGGCCCTGCTGTAGCCCTAATACGGTCCTGGTTTTTTTATGCACCAGTCGTGTGAAAGCAGGAATTTCTTTTTTTTTCTAAGAAAGTCAAAACCAAATTATTTCTATTGTATATTGTGTGAATAAATGTATCAACAAGAAAAAAAAGACCCTGGCTCGCTAGCCTGGATGTCGGGTGTTCGATCCCTGCATTTGCCGAGAAAGTTCATCTCGATTTTCCGGCGTAGCTGTCAGTAGAACGAAGGGCCTGGCAAAGACAGCTGTCTAGTCGTTCGCATGGGATGAAATACCGAAGTCGCGTATACACATTGGAGTGCACGTAAAAGATCCCTTGGCAGTTTGAATTCGATATAAGAGTAGGCCGTAGTGCCGCTGCCCGGGCAAAATTGCCCTTCATAGCACACTGTATGGCGTATGCCTGTCTTCATTAGCCCAGATTAGGTGCAGAAGAGGAGTGCCTTAAACACCATTACATTTTATTTCAGTTACGATAGATCTAATAGATTTAGAAGGTCACGTGAGAAACCTGTCAACTGGTATCGAGGAATACGCCAATGATCTGCTTCATGGTAGAGAGACCTATATACTTATTAGAGTCGAAAGTAAGATCAAGTTTTATTTTAAAGTAGCTAAGTTTCTAAAATTGATGTTGTGATCTTACCAGGAAAAGATAGGCGTCTGATATCCAATATTTTAGGCAGAATACCATAATCGTCTACCATAATGCGTTTTAACGCAATCTGTAACAAGGGACTCGAAGAACGGGGCTAGACATATTCCACGAGTCACGTCAAACGGTGACGGCATATTCGTATCTGGAGAGCATGCGCAATAAATACTATCGGTGTATGGTCTGTCATTGAATCAAGAGGCCTGATTTCGATTCCCCGGTTGTACGGGGTAGGGTCGCCTGTCCAACCTCGTGGGTTTACACTGGGTCCTCCGGTTTCCTCCCACTGCTAAGGACCCCTATGCGCAAACGAAACATTTAAATAATAATTGAACGTTAGTCCCGAAATGACCTAGTTTGCGTGGAGTGGACGTTAAACCCCACTTCCCTCATTATGGATGTATTCTTCTTGATGTAATCTACATCTGACAAGTTTGATCTTGTATTTCCATGGTCATTACTACAGCATGTAGATGACAGGACTGCCTTTACCGGGTTTTATTTACTTGGTTGATAATGTTCCTTGAGATTTTTCTGCCTGATTAGACCCAGAGATCCCCTGGATTGGTGACCAGGAATGGAATAACAATTACACCCATGTTAAATTTGGCGTTAACTTAAAAGAGCCTTTGGCAGTTGATATTCGACGCGAGGGATCAATGCAAATGCCCCACTCCACTTTTAGCACATTTAATTTCCCTTCATTCGTTTTCCAGGAAATATTTTCCGGAAGAGGCTTGTATTCCAGCAAGTATGATAAGGATATGTGTTGTTTGTTTCAGGAGAAAGTGATTCTGGACCTAACAGATATATTTCACTACTGAATAATCTAGAACAATCTAATCCAGAATTAATGGGTAAGTATGTCGTCCATCTACAGTGCCGGATTATCAGAAAGGCCTGTGGTTTTTTGTTTCTTGCTAACAGGCGCGGATCCTGCCCCCATCTCCCCATTCAGCCCCAGTGATATAGTTGATTTTCATTTTCGTTTGCTTTGTTACTGTTGTAGTTCACATATCTGTTCTTTAATAGATGATATAAAAATGATTTTTGCATTGTCTCCGCCCAAACAATTCAAGGTTGCAACATATTATCTAGTCTCTATCATCCATACAAATATTCTACGAATATTAGTCTGGATGGGTCCTCAAAATTTGACGGAAAATAGGTCATTGTCTGGATTATCCAGTATTTTAAGTTACCACGTACTGAATCTATCAAAACAGCTCGCTTGTCAGCGATGACACTCTTTAAAATTTGGTTGTGTAAAGGTTTCAATTGAAATGGTAATTTTCTCTCGTCATGAATCAGACGTATGGCTTTTCACAATCTTCTTAATTCTTCATCGCTATTCATGCTTATTCCTCGTCTCTATTTTGTTTCTAATAATAGATGTGCCAAGTGAATTGTGGGATATATTTCAACCACTCTTTATAGAATCTAGCAAAATCGGCCCGGCTTCATAAGATCTAGCACTTACCGATACTTTCATTGAATATTTTAGCCAAAAGGTTCCATTGCCCATGCGTAACCAAATGTTTGGTTTTTTATGTGGTAGATTATCCAGTAATTTTCGTCAAAAATTGAGAACCGACCCAGACCCTCCGTGCGTTGAAGACTAGGGGGTTCTGGGTGACAGAGACTACATATTATCCTTTGCTCCAATGTGTGGCCCCCTCCCTCGACAAAATTCTGGATCTGGGCCTGGCTAAGTTTAGGTTTTCTGACCAGATGATGTTATTTTCATTGTTCGTCACAGATTAATTCATTTGTAATAAAATGTACGAAAAGAGTGTGTGACATTTAAGTTAATTTGATGGGGAACTGTCGAGGAACCCAAAGAAAGTTAAGTCTATAACACCTGCCATGGGCTAATAAGACAATGTCCATCCCGTGAGAGGCCCAGGGTCGTAACTAGCTCAGAGCATCGAAGGGGGCGGGAAATGTTCTCAGCGGTGCTGTAAAATTGACGGTCAATGTATATCTATTGTGTTTGTGGTTTGTGGTCGACAATTTTTTCATAGAAGCAGGAGGGGGGGATTTTTGCATGGACGGGCTTGGAGAGGCCATTGGTGAGTTGTTATCTCGTATACACCCTATTAATCTTACAGATTAAATGCAATACTGATTCTCTTGCAGTGAAATTAAACAATTTATCTAGACCGACCACAAGAAAGAAAGATAGAGACAGACAGAAGAAAAATAATCACAACCACAGTTCCAGATCAATTAAAGGTCATCGTCAGGAATCACCGACCAAACGTCCAACAAGTAGTGAGAGACATAATAAACACACAAAATAAACAACCCACACGCTTCTTGTATACCACCAATAAAGCAGACCTCACACGACCATTATATACCATAAGGACACAGATCACTAAATATTTCTACGTCGTAGGGCGAAAGTTATTTTTAGTCTTTTCCCTTTCCCCCTTTTGCCTGGCGATTTTTGTTGAGTTTTTGGTGAAGAAGGATGCAAGAGTTGTGAGGTTGGTTACGTTGAAGGGGAGGATCGAAAATTGCATGTTTAGTTGTCTCTACTTCCAGCTTGTGTATCTCAATTTTTTCATGGTGAACCTCATACGTGCTTTTGTTGCTCCATATGTGGCAGAAAGGTACTACCCAACGAATATTTGGGAAACAGTTAGAGCCGATCTAGGAAACGAGAATTAACATGTGGAAATAATTAACATTAGCATGTGGAAATAATTAGTGATCTGTGGCCATAAATAAACTTAAACATGAGACATTTCTAATTAGAAAAATGAACAATATCTCGATATCTCAGACCATTTAGGGGATGTGGCTGGGATCCGTTTAATTACAAAGGCGGATCCAGGAAATTTTGCAGGAGGGAGTTTGCCAGATTCCTATTAAGGAAATCGGCCACAATCGTCTCTAAATTACATAGACATACATACGAATTGAGCTTTTTATAGACCGAAATCATTCTTATAATGTTGTAGGGTCACATTGTGATTTAATTAAATTGATGCAAGAATTTTTTTTTTATGTATCTGATCCCCCCCCCCCCACTCTGGACCCGCCCCCTGAATTATCTCCCTTGCATATTATTTTAGGAGTTGAGGTATATCCACCAATACATGGTTCAATTACATTCAGCATTACTGCTGGTGATATAAACGTGTAGTAGTCTATCGAATCCAGTCAGTGCTACCTAAACCTTCGCGAAAATCTTGCATCCAACCCGGGATATTATATTTCGATGATAGCCCTACTTTGTTTTCGCAATTAAATTTCATTGTACAAGTAAGCCAAATTACGGTGATCAATGGTTTAAGCCATAAAAAAAAATAAGATGTAGCGAGCAAATGAACGATGACCTATATTTATGTAACTTATTCTGACAATAATTGTGATATACGGTACATAATTTACCTAACACTGTCTGTTTTTCTTTGAATTTGTCTAAAGCATGCTCACTCAGTAATGAGACCAACTCACTATTAAGACCACATCTAGACAGTTCCACATGTGGTCTTAATAGAGGGATTTCACTGTACCTAAAAGTGCTAGAATAAACTGATTTACGTCTTTATCACCAACAAAATATTCTCCAAGACTAATAGAGAATGTTTGAGCAGAACATTTAACTCCTCAAACACGGAATTGATTTCAAGAGAAACGGATGGGTGAAATGCACAATACTGGATCTTCGACGTCGTGCTAAATATTTTGATACCAACTGTTATTTGTGAGTTAGGGTAAGGGTTAGGCTTGGCCCAGGGTTAAGGTTAGGGCTAGCCCTGTTTACATCTCGAGACTTTGACGAAATCTACAGGTCCTAGCCCTTACCCTAACCCTAACCCACAATCTGCGTTCTCCAAATATTTAGCACGACGCCGAAGATCCAGTATTGTGCGGGTGAAATGGGGTTTACGTCCAACCTACCGAGATAATGACTGCAAGGGAAGACAATTCGGCTCGAAAATGAAATGTATCCCTGATCATCAGCAAAATGAAATCCTTAAAGTAGATTTATGTTTTCTGCTTGTGGTGATATTAATACGGCTATCCGAAACATGTAGGGTTGTAAAATGATGGTATCCCAGACTTGTAGGATAGTAAACTGTCTATATCAGAGACTTGTGCGGCTATAGACAGTTTGTATTTTTAGGATAGTAATCTGTCAAAACTTGTAGGGTTATAAACTGTCTATATCCGTGATGAATGGGGCTAATGGAGACTTTTTGGATTGTAAATTGTCTATACTCGATTGTATAATCAAATTGGTAAAATTGTAAGTTGTCATCAGAATATGTTTGAAGATATGTTTATGTGTTCGATTATAGTTGTTGGTGTGGTGGTAAAATACATGTAGTTTCAGGTTTTACATGGTATATCATTGTGAATCCCGAAAGACGTAGAAGATAAAAGTATTACGTCATGTTATGTTGACGTCACATATAAAGTTAAAAATAAAAAAGATGATAAACAATTTTGTGGTTAAACAGTGTAATGGGACTATTACGCCTAGTGGAAGGTTAGTTGTTGGACTGATCTTATTGACTGAAACATACTAGGTAATCCCATCAGTGGATTTATCGATGATCATAAAAACTTTACCATCGGAAGGGGATGATTATTAGATTATTGCTATTCTGATTAAAACCAATAATTTAACCAATAATTATCTTTTAAAAAATCTACTTATTATGACCCAAGGGGCGATAATCCACATCCTCGTTGACTCCAGTTCGTCGTGATTTTCCGGCATGTGTTAAAATTATATTTGAAAAGTTTTTAACCAGTCCTATCACTGACACCAATATTGTCCTTTAACTGTCTATACTGATAATGTTATAAACTGTATATTGTCTGTACTCGAGACGTGTAGGGTTATAGACAGTCTATACTCAAGACTTGTAAGGTTATAGGCTGTCTATACTCGAGACTCGTGGGGCTATAAACTGTCTATACTTCAGACGTGTAGGGTTATAAACTGTCTATGTGGGAGACTTGTAAAATATAACAAATTATTGATATTTAAACAAAATATTTTATTTTTCAAAAATCTTTTTTTGCAAAACATAATAGTGCGTTTAAAGAATTAATATATATAACAATTATTAATATAACCTTAATAAATAACATATAATACATTAATATTACACTGTAGACATAACATAGAATTCATCAATATTACACTAATAACATTACACTGTATAGATAACATTACACTATATAAATAATATTACACGTACTGTATAAATAACATTAAATTACACTGTATAAATAACATTACATTACACTCTATAGATAACATTACACTGTATAAATAATATTACACGTACTGCATAAATAACATTACACTCTATAGGTAACATTACACTATATAAATAATATTACACATACTGTATAATAACATAACATTACACTGCATAAAATGTGGATTAAGACCCTCTGTTGAATATCATTACTTAATATTAGTTTATCCTTTATAATGCCTATTGACTTACACAGTTATCAGCATAAAATGCGTTTGTTTGTTCTCAGATGGCCCATGAGTTGCTCAGTCTGGTGTACTGGGGAGGAGCGTGTATCGCAACAGGGAGGTTGAAGGAATCTGGCGATAGATGGGGGGGGGGGGGCGTGAGTGGTCCTAGTACACGTTGATATGCCAGTAAATGAATCGTGGCAGTTGGAATTCGTCAAGGAACCAAGTTTTATTTCTTTAGTTCTAACATAGAGTTATCTCCCATGCAATATGTTAGGATGATTAGCACTATATATAGTAACAAAATAATCAGGTATCAAAAATATTTTGAATCTAATACAACAGATATAAATAATAACATCTATATATACAATAGTCATATATATACAATAGATAATATGCTATAAATTACAGTAGTTTATAATATAAAATAAAGACAACCAGTGACATTACTCAAATAATGTGATTACTCAAATATCATGTGACAATATTCAAAAAAGTATCATGTGACCTTACTAAAATAATTTATATAATGTGACATTATTCAAATAATTTATATAATTTGATAATTTATAAAATGTGACATTACTCAATTTATATATGTGGCAATATAGAAATGATTTATATAATGTGGCATTACTCAATTTGTATATGTGACATTACTGAAATAATGTGACATTACTGAAATAATGTGACAATACTGAAATAATGTGACGTTACTCAAAAAATAATGTGACATTACTCAATTAATAATGTGACATTACTCAATTAATAATGTGACATTACTCAATTAATAATGTGACATTACTCAATAATGTGACATTACTCAATTAATAATGTGACATTACTGAACTAATGTGACATTACTCAATTAATAATGTGACATTACTGAAATAATAATGTGACATTACTGAAATAATAATGTGACATTACTCAATTTATATATGTGGCACTACTGAAATAATGTGACTTACTCAATTTATATATGTGACACTACTGAAATAATTTACATTCTTTACATACTAAACATTAAAATTCAGACTACTTACACGATTTAATGACATAAATTGCCAAAACTAATAGGTTCAGGTTCATAAGTGAATGGTATGAGTTTACCTGTGTATATTGGTGCTATAGTACATGGGGCTGGACTCACAACTGCATAGGTGACGGAATTATAATTCATAGTTCAAGGTTTTAAAACGTATAATATCCAATTTATCTATGGGAGTGAATTCACAACTGCATAGGTGACAAAACAATAATACATAGTGCCACTCGACACAGACTAGGTCATTTCTGGACTAACATATGGTTCAATTTTACTTTAATAATTTGCGTAGGGGCCTTTAGCAGTGGGAGGAAACTGGAGGACCCTGAGAAAACCAACAAGGGTGGACAGGCGACCTTACTCCTTGTCACATACAACATGGGAAGCGAAACGATTTGACTCAATGACATGCATTATGATACAGCAAGCACATGCTAACTATTCGGCCATCCAATTCCACCCCCCCCCCCCCCCATTGTAAGGAAGGGAAACACTCATATCAACTAAGTTGGTGTGTAGGTCGTGACAGCATTGACACCACACTCAAAATTCACCAAGGGTAACAAGTATAAAATAATTATCAGAAAAAATCAATAGGATTCTTCCTCTCCTGTTCAAACACCAACCTGACACTAACTTTAGCTTAAGTAAAGCGTTAACAAGCAATTGAAGTTAATCCCTTACAGACAGACAGATCGACAGACAGGCATGGGTGATGAAATTTCAATGTCTGTATATATGAAATTATGAATACAGGAGATTTATTATCAAACAGCAAATGTGAGGTAATTTCTAGGTAATCTCATCATTCATTATCACGTTTAAGGATATCACAATATTATTGGTTGATATTTCAAATCCTAAAACAGGTTGCAGTTCTTAGCCAATGAAAAAGTTGGTTTTTCTTTGGTTCTATTTACAAATGACCATGGATGACTCCGGTTTCCGTCAACAGGGCCACTAGCAGGAAGACACAGTAGAGTACCATTAAATAAATACCCCAAGCTCGAGTCATACGGAAGCCTGATAGTGGTACTATTATCAGGGAGGATACCAGACTGAATGCCAGGAACCCTGCTAATACAATCTCTTCTAGCGTCACATTCAACTGAAATAGGGATAATACACGTTAACATTGTGATTAAGTCTCCTCACCGTAATTCCACATTAAATAAAACACATCAACATTGTGATTAACTCTCCCCACCTAAATCTCACATTAAATAAAACACATCAACATTGTGATTAACTCTCTCCACCTTAATCCGACATTAAATAAAACACATCAACATTGTGATTAACGCTACCCACCTAAATCCCACATTAAATAAAACACATCAACACTGTGATTAACTCTCCCCACCTAAATCCCACATTAAATAATGATAAAACCGTGTCAATATTGTGATTAACTCCCCCCACCTAAACCCACATTAAATAATGATAAAACCGTGTCAACATTGTGATCAATTATGCCCACCTTCATCCCAAATTCTCCCCACCTTAATCAAATCCCAGATTAAATAATGATAACACATCATAATTGTGATTAACTCTCCCAACCTAAATCCCACATTAAATAGACATTACATTCATTACATGCACATCTTGTGATAAAACATCAAGCAATCAAATTGTTTATCATTCTTATCAATGGAGCGGAAACTAATTACGGTTATTAAATTATTACAGTTATTTATGTATTGTAAATATGTCCTCAATTAGAATCATGATTTGTCATGCAATCAGTTAGAATCAAGATTTGTCAAGCAGTCAATTAGAATCAAGAGTTGTCGTGAACTCAATTAGAATCAAGAGTTGTCGTGAATTCAATTAGAATCAAGAGTTGCTGTGAACTCAATAAGAATCAAGACTTGTTGTGCACTTAATTAGAATTAAAAGGTCATTTCAGGACTAACATATGGATTAATTGTATTCCAGCAGTGGGAGGGAACCGAAGAAAACCAACAAGGTTGTACAACCGCAGAATCAAAACCACGCCAGTTGGCCAGTTGACTTGATGACAGACCTTATGATGAAGCGCGCACATGCTAATCATTCGGCCATCCAATCTTCCAAATATTTATTAAAATACAAAATATTTTTTTTTTTTTCACATAAGTAAATCATGTTACTTACTGAGTAGCTGCCACCATTTTTAAAAGTACCAATAGTAAACGGTATACCAATACCTAATAATAAATCTAGGGGTTGACAAGGAAAAACTAAATGATATTTACAAATTAAACTACTTTCCTTTATTATCTGAACTACCTTTCTGACTAGTCATTCAAATGGAATGAAAAACTTCGGTCAAAAGGAAACGTTGGCGTGCACAAAAAAGAACACTTGACAATTGCTTTTCAAAACAGTTGTAACTGTTTAGCCTGGTTTAAATTACCCTCATAGCACACTGTAAGCTCGTCTTCATTAGACCATTCAGTGAAGAAAAAACTTTAAACTCCATTTGATTTTATTGAATTTCTGTTTTAAAGGTCTTTTATTTTTCCGTTCACCATCCTAATTTCTAATGATGGTTTTATGTTTAAAAGGATACTGAAAAGTGGTCCACCAAAACACGCTGATATACCCATCCTAGGATAACCTTGTTTAGCCATAGCTGTGTCCGCTATCAGATCTAAAAAAAAAAACAAAGAACAATAATACGAAAAACAAATTTTCACTGCCATGACATGCACTCCATGAATGTAAAGCCCCTCTCTCTCCATGGTGCACCCACTCTTTTTATGGTACACCCACTCTTTTGTGTCTTTTATGGTACACCCACTCTTTTATGGCACACCTACTCTTTTATGGTACACCCACTCTTTTTATAGTACACCGGACACCTACTCTTTTATGGTACATTCACTCCTTTATGGTACACCCACTCTTTTATGGTACACCAACTCTTTTATAGTACACTTACTCTTTTATCGTACACCCACTCTTTTATGGTACACCAACTCTTTTATAGTACACTTACTCTTTTATCGTACACCCACTCTTTTATGGTACACCTACTCTTTTACTAGACACCCACTCTTTCATGGTACACCTAATCTTTTATGGTACACCCACTCTTTCATGGTACACCCACTCTTTTATGGTACACCCACTCTTTTATGGTATTTAGCAGTGGGAGGAAACAGGAGAACCCCGAGAAAATCCACGAATTTGGATGGACGACCCTACTCATTGTCACGTACAACCAGGGAATCAAAACCACAGCAGCTGACTCCGTGACAGATCTTATGATAAAGTGTGCACATGCACAAACCATTCGGCCATTCAACACCCCCACCCCACCACCCCCACACTCTATAGCAGTGCTTCTCAACCTTTATGATACAATTCCCCACTTGAGAAATATTTTCTCCACTATTTACCCCTGGCACTATGAAACATCAAATTACTAAAACTATAAACTGAAACATGCTAATTAGGTATCGTTTCAAACACATATTTAATGAACAGATGCCATAGATTTACAGACTAGTCAGTCATTTAGTTTCCAAACAATGGCTACGCCGGTTTGTGGTCGGTAACATTCTGACTGATGGCTCCCGGTCAGGAGTCTGAAAACTCAATTCATGCAAATTTCCCCCTATTCCAAATTTCAACCCCGGTTGAGAAGCACTGCTCTATAGCCTACAAATGAACATTATAAGAATTACGAAATAATGTTTGTCTTTATGAAAACCATACCTCCTATAGAATTACCCCATGCTAGGAATGTTAACCCTAATATAGCATTACTGATGTTAAACACAATACCAAACATCTGAAAAAAAGACACAAATATATAAATTAGTGGGCAGAGTGGAAAATATTTTTGATGTGGGACCTACTTTTTGTGCATTCCCACAAGTTTCTGAAATGAAATGACATGAAATTTGGCTTAACACCCTACCCTTCTGCTCCTACCCTGGGCTAATGAAGACAGGCATACGCCATACAGAGTGCTATGAGGGGGATATTTTGACAGGACAGCGGCACTACGGCCTAACCTTTTATCGAATTCCAACTGCCAAGGGATCTTTTAAGTGCACACCAATGTGTAAGCAGGACCTCGGTTTTTGGTACCATCCAAATGACTAGACAGCTCTCTGTCCTGCAAGGGGGAATACGCCAGAAATTCTGGATGTACTTTCTCAGCCAATGCTAGTGAGTCAGCGTCTAACCAAGACCCCCTGTTTGGTTTAGTAGTTAAGGGTAAATATAGCAACAAATAGATCGAACAAGATGGTTTCTTGTCTGTAATCCAGGTCTATCCTCAGTGTATAATCCTGGGTCCTATGAATAATTCTATAAATATAGGTCCCTGTCCTATGAATAATTCTATACATACCTGTAGAATATTAACAACCTCGTTAGCTATACAATAAATCCATATAACAGAAACTAAAAACCCTAAATAGGCAAATACCTGAAATAACAAGTCAAACATTACATTACATGTAGTTACCAGGGGGGGGGGGAGGGGGAGGGAGAGAGAGAGAGAGATAGAGAGAGAGTTTAATGTCTATTTGACACAAACTAGGTAATTTTGGGACTAAAATATGGTTTAATTTTAGGTATTTGTCACATACAACCAGGGATTCGAAACAACGCCAGATGACTCAATAACAGGCTTTATGCTAACCGTTCAGCCATCCAACTCCACTATATGTAGTTACACAGACTTGCTCTACTCTCTACAGAAATCAATTTTTACAGATACGGGACTCCGAAAAATCTTGATGACCAGACAGTAATGCTTTGTTTTCATACATCGGATTTTGCGTATTAAACATAGATGCCAAATCCTAATATGTGGTCTGTGTATGCCACCCTGGCCTGTTAGGATCCTTGAAGTGAAATTAACGGATCATGACCAAGACAACTCGGCCAAAACAAAAAGACCCCAACTTTTTACAGATTCAACAATTAAACATACATTATGCAAGAGATAAATCTGACTATTACAGGTCTTTCTTTAGGCCTGAAATGTTCTACAAGACCATAATCAAGTCTCGATGCCTTCGGATAGGTATTTAAGACTTTAAGTAAATTAGAACGGTTTAGCCATTTAACGATTTAAGCTAACTATGACGAGGCTAAGTTTCGAACAACCACTACTGAGCTTACAATCAGTGCACACATCTTGAAAAACTTCCAAAAGCTAATATCTTCGCTCAGAATAAAGTAATCTGAATGAAATTTTCAATATATTCATTTTACATTATCTATTTTTGAGCTATTAAAGCAAGAATGATCAACTCTTGATCTAAATTTTACAAAATGTATCTTTAGCAATTCGGGTGCAAAGAAAATAGTTAGCTGCTAAATGGCCAATAAGGTTTCTATACCCAATCGACCAGAGAGAGAGAGAGAAATGGGGTTTAATATATACTTAACACAAACTAGATCATTTTGGGATTAACATGTGGTTCAATTCTATTTTATTAATTTGCTTGTGCATAGGGGTCATTAGCAGTGGGAGGAAACCGGAGGACTCGGAGAAAACCGTCGATGTTAGACAGGTGACCCTACTCCCCCAATCGACCAAACAGAACAACAATACTTACAGCATGATAACGTGGATACTGATTATTATTGGATGTAAAAAACACAACTAAAGATAAGATAACTCCTACTGGTAAAACTACCGCCCATACCGGATAAACATTTCCTATTGTCTTCCATCCTACTGAAATAATCAAATCAAACAGGTTAAATATAGAATTCAACTTACTAACAGAGGTGGGAACAAGTCACGTCACCTGGAGTCCGAGACGAAACCAAAATCGCTGAGCTTAAATTGCCTTAGTACCTAGTCACCTCCGAGGTCTTCACAAAGCCCAAGTCCTGTTCAAGTTGGCAATTCATGGCAAATAAGATTGGTTTGCGTTATGTCTTCTTGTTGCTATACGAGTCCTAAGCTTTTTCAAGTCGTAAGTTGTATGATTGCAGAGTCGAGTCGTAATAAATATTTCAAGTTGGGTCTTTGATGCAACTTAACTCATACTCGAGTGCGAGTCGAGAGACTCGAGTGCGAGTCGAGAGACTCGAGTTCTCACCTCTGCTTTCAAATCTGTTATTTTTGGTACACTTGGTCCAAATTGCTACTCATCCTGCTGTTCTCACAAAAACTCTGGAACTACTTACATGAAACTTGTCATTCTTGTTCCTTGGACAACTTTGCACTCAAAAATTCAAACATTGATTGGCTTATAGAGTGAGGTAATTTTCACAAGCATATTATAGACTTCTAATAGTACTATTGTTTAATACCCACTCAACACCAACAAGGCAATTTTGGGGGGAGAGAGAGAGAAATGGGGTTTAACGTCCACTCGACACAAACTAGGTCATTTCGGGACTAACATATAGGTTAACTTTATTTCAATAATTCGTTTTCGCGTAGGGGTAGGAAACCGGAGGAGCTGGAGAAAACCTGAGGTGTGAAAGGCCACCCTACTCCTTGTCACGTATTACCATGGATTTGAAACCCTGCCAGTTGACTCGGCCTTCCAACCCCCATCCAATTTTGGGACTAACATCCAAAACCACTCAAAATGACTACATTACAGACCTTACGATCTAAAACAATAGTATTAGACTATTCAACCACCCAACATTGAACACCACCAACTATCCACAGTTGACAAGCGGAACGTGACCAGAACAATTGTTGTTTCTTTTCAGCAAATACTAAATAGTAGCAAAAATATCAAATACTTACAATTAGTAGCAAAAATAGCAAACAATGGTCCAACAGTACAGTGGAGAGAATTGAGATATCTGGACCAGTTGTGATTGACTTCGTCTTCATAATCTACAACTGGTATAGTTAGTTTTAATACAAATACTACCGGACACTGAAATAACACAAAGGGAGAGTTAGAAAATATAGGTTTATTTCAAACGTACCCAAATGTTTATGTTAAAGATACATTAAGTAAGAGTTAAAGTAGCTAAATCGCTAATATTTGGGATCTAGAAATTGACACAATTGGGTCGCAACGCATATAATACTGTAATATGATTGTATATAAACTTATATACATTAATTCATTTCCGTCTTTACTCTAATTTCAAATCAGTCATGTTCTGCGAAATAAGCCAGCAGTCTCAATTGAATGCAAATTTCTAGCGTCTGTTTATTCCAGTCTACATCTGCCGTTTGATTTGGTGCAAAGTGTTTAGCCTCGTCCCTCGAGTCTCTTGTTATAACTGGGGCTGAAACGCATTATGGTACACGATTCATGTGCCAAAAGTAAAATGTTTACTTTGAATATTGGATATCAAAAGCTCATCTCTTTCCTGGTAAGATCACAACATCAATGTTGATTTAAATTGACAAATAATTTGTGTTTTCAATGTTGAAGACTTTGGATGATATTGAGTTAGAGACTTAGCTACTTTAAATCTGCCTATCGCAGGTCTTTTCTTTATGTAATAAAAACTATTAATTAGATATTAATTAACATGACAAGAGTATAACATGTGGTTCGTATATATACTAACATATAGTTTAAATTTATACATGTACTATTGGAGACTAAAATATGGCAGGAGCGGGTGTTGGGAATTTTTTAAAAAATTTACCTTCACTACAATAAAACATTTTGGGGGATAAACACGGTTTTATTTAGGGTTCTCTTAATGCTACAGTTACACAATGTTATCAGGATTGTTGGAACAGTTGAGGGGAGGGGGGTGTTTAAGTCATCTTAATTACGATTCAAAGTGACTGAGCATTTGGAAAATTAAAATCTAACTACTATTTTAAGAAAATTGTTTTGCAACCCTTGGTTTGGTGATTGTTTGTAAATATAAACATACAATATTGTTTTTTTACTAACTTTGTTTGACCTGTTGGGTTGGGACATATAAATACCCTATTATAACTGTCCTCGGTTTCACTCTCTTTTGTAAATAAGCTCTTTTTGTACAGGCCCAGATCCAGGATTTTGTCGAGAGGGGGCCATACATTGGAGTAAAGGGTAATACGTTGCAACCTTGGATTGCTTGGGCGGAGACAATGCTAAAATCATGTTTATATCATCTATTAAAGAGCAGATATGTAAACTAAACGGTAACAAAGCAAAACGAAAATGAAAATTAACTATGTCACTGGGGCTAACAGGGGGGTGGGGGTCAGTGCCGACTAGGCCCCCCCCCCCCTGGATCTGCACCTGCTATTAGTGCAATTTAGATAATAAATTGTCAAGCTGTCAACATGAGATATAACCTTTGAACTTGTCAATTGACAACATGATAACCTGATTGTTATCATATCTATTCAGATACTGGGGGATCACGTAGCTAAGTGGGTAAGGCGCTGGCTTGCTAGTCTGGAGGTCAGGTGTTCGATCCCTGCAGAAGCCGAGAAAGTTCATCTTGATTTTCCGGCATGGTTTCCCCTTGTCAGGGCCTGACTAGGACTGCTGCCTAGTCGTTTTGATGGGACGAAAAAACGAGGTACTGTGTACACATTGGAATGCACATAAAAAACCACTTGGCAGCTGGAATTCGATATAAGAGTAGGCCGTAGCGCCGCTGTCTGGGCAAAATTTCCCCACAGCACACTGTATGGTGTATGCTGCTCTTCCATTAGTCCAGGTTAGGTGCAGAAGAGTAGGATGGCCTACTCTTATATCAAATTCCAACAGCCAAGGGATCTTTCATGTGCACGCCTTGGTTTTTTGTCCCATCTGAAAGACTAGACAGCTGTCCTTGTCAGGCTCTCCATCCTGCATCACTGACAAGGAGAAACCACTCCGGAAAATCTGGATGAACTTTCTCGGTCAATTCCTTCTATCATATAATATGTAAATATATTTTTATATGATGTAACGCTCACTCAACACAAACTAAGTCATTACAGGAGTTACACATGGTTCCTTTCTAATTCAATAATTCCCTTCCACACATGGGGCTTTAGCAGTGGGAGGAAGCAGCGGAGAGAGAGAGAGATCAAAATGGGGTTTAAAATCCACTTGACTCAGACTAGGTTATTTCGGGATTAATATATGGTTTAATTTTATTTCAATAATTCGCTTGCGTGTAGGGGTCTAACCGTCTTTAGTAGTGGGAGGAAAACGGAGTATCCGGAGAAACCCCAAGAGATTAGACAGGCGACCCTACAACCACGCCCACTAACTCAATGACAGATCTTATAATACAATGATCACCTGCTAACAAGTCCGCCATTCAAGCATCCCCCTTAAATAATTTAAAGCTACATGCACATGTAAATGATATTTGACAGGATCTATGGGTATGCATCTTTAAATTGGTCTTGTAACAGATTGTGCTATACAGTCCTGATGGCAAACAGTCGAGATAAAAAATAGATTGACAGTAAGAACTACCTTAAATACTTCATAGAATCTTCCGAAACATCCAGCTTTCACCCATTTATCATGATCAATAGGATTCACAGAATTAAAGAATATAGCCAAAGGATGAATATATTCTTGTTCTATAGAAACCGTATCTTGAACATAGTTCGTTAATTTACAAGCCTCCGTATTTAATAACGGACGTCTTTCATCTACAAAATATACAACATTCACTAATTATATTTATAGTACATTTAATAATTAGTTTTACAGTACAAGTACATCTAATAATTATATTTCCAGTACAAGTACATTTAATAATTATATTTAACTAGCACAAGTACATTCAATAATTATATTTCCAGTACAAGTACATTTAATAATCATATTTACAGTACAAGTACATTTAATAATTATATTCACAGTACAAGTACATTCGATAATTATATTTACAGTACACATTTGATAATTATACAGTACACATTTGATAATTATATTTACAGTGCAAGTACATTTAATGGTTATATTTACACTACATTCAATAATTATATTTACAGTACAAGTACACAACTCAATAGTTATATTTACAGTACAAGTACACTTATATTTACAGAACAAGTACATTTAATAATTATATTTTACTAGCTAGTACAAGTACATTCAACAATTTGATTTACAATAAATTTGAGAATCCATGCGGCAGCGCAACAGACATGGTTTAGAGTAGAGATTTTAATGATATAACATTTTGAAAAAGGGTATTACAACCTGAAATGTTCTCATTAAAAAATCTCTACTTAAAAACAAGTTTTTTGTGCTGCTGATTTTATTTCCCATTCCACTGGTATCATTTTTCTGATCCAGTACTTACGCAGATCTACCAGCCTGTCCAGCTGTTGTTACTCTGTCAATGGAGTGTTGCTGTTCCTCTTCTCATATCCAATTACAGTACAATAATTATATTAATAGTAAAATTCTTACTGTATGGAATGTTAATTGACTTGTATGTAAATATATACTTTTGGTTTTGACCCCTCTGACTTTGTACCATTGATTACAGATTAAACATCCATAAGCGTACAAATGTGTTGTTACTGATGTGTTCCCATTTGAATATTGTTCACAATAAGAAGCAAAATATATAAGATATGTTTACAGGATCATTTTGTTATACGAAAAACTGAGTGATGCGATTTCTATGGCGCTCAGTATATGTTTCACTACCTACCCTCTAATAAAGTGTTAACAGAAGATAAATTAGGATCAATGGACTGAGAATCTTCTTCGTTTGGATCACTGATTATTATTTCCCGATTGTGAATCGCTGAAATACAATGAAACCATGTCAAATGAAATGAAATGAGATCAAATATTCTACTGTTCTGCTCCAACCTGGGCTAATGAAGGCGGGTAGACGCCATACAGTCTGCCATGAAGGAATTTTCCACAAACAGCAGCACTACAGCCTTTATCAATTCCAACTGTCAATGTCTCAATGGATCTTTCATGTGCGCACCAATGTGTACAAGGGACCTCCTTTTTTTTCATCCCATCCAAATGACTAGACATGGTTAGTTTTTCTCGAATTCCAACCGTTCTGGGTTCTTTTACACCTATGCCAAAGAGTAGGCTACAGTGTGTTTCCCGAATTGCTGATGACATTTTGTCATTACAATATCCCCATGAATCTATGTTTAAGAAATGAATATTCTGGGTCATTGACGACCGCATGATAATACTTTAGATCTTAATTGGACAGCCAATAAAATGTCTCAATAATGATACCGCCAAAAACGATGCTTGACAACACAGACGATGATAACTTTGATACCTAAAAAAGCCTGTGGGTCTGAAGAATTACAAGAATGTGTGTTCCACTAGTTACTACGGTAACAAACCTACAAGACATTGTTTGATTAAATAGTTACTACGGTAACAAACCTACCAGATATTGTTTGATTAGTTACTACGGTAACGGGTGGTGTTGGTACGCCTCGTTGTTTTTGGTAGATATATCGTCCAGCCACTACTACTACCACATAAAACACATAGAGCAAAATAAAACCTGAAAATACACGGATTTGATCTACTTTATTCTCAACTCTTCCAAGGACAACTGGATAACGTGTTGATCTTACCCTTGTGTCCACTACCTGTGACAATATGTTGGTCTTCCACTTGTGTCTTCTGTCTACGGTCTTCCCCTTGTGTCTACTACCCATGTTGGTCTTCCTGTTGTGTCTACTAATCATGTTGGTCTTTCATTTGTGTCTGCTGTCTTCAATCCCCTTACCGTTACCCATAACATGTTGGTCTTCCACGTGTGTTTGCAACCCATGATTTCATGTTGGTCTTCAACTCGCTATCCATGATAACAATGGTTTGCACTTATCACAATTAAAGGGGCATAACTCTGGGTGTGATTTTCCAATTCAATAGACTTCTTTATTTGGATGTTATAAAATGAAATGAAATTTATTTTGCTACTTGTCTACACAGACAGTGGTTCGTGAGTCAGTGTCTTAGTTAATGTGTCACTTCGTCTCCTAACCAAACCATATTAATTAAAAAAATTCTCAGTTGTGCTAACAAGAGAGAGAGAGAAAGAGAGAGAAAACTAGTTTATTTTGGGACTAACATACGGTTCTATTCTATTTCAACAATTCGCTTGCGCGTAGGTGTCTTTAGCAGTGTGAGGAAACCAGAGGACTCAGAGAAAAACCATGAGGTTGGACAGGCGATCCTACTCCGTATAACAAGAATTGTGACCGACAGGTAAGGATTGATTGATAAATGTATGGAAAGGGTGACAGCAATATAATATCATAATTAAAATGGCTAATAGTAATCATATAATTACCAATAGATTCATATTTAGTGATTTCTTTCTTCCACAGAATATAAAACGTCCAGAAAACAGCTGCTAGATAAAATATGACATCACGTAGAAAGGGTCTCTGCATCGCATCAAAAGGTCGAACGATGGCAATGACACCAGCTACAACTGTTGTAACAAATACACCGGCACCTGATGATAGAGACAAAATAATCACATATTTCGACTTGAACATCCAGCTCTCAGTAAATAAAGACAAAATAATCAAACATTTAGATTAACAAGACGTGAAATGAAATGGGGTTATACATTCTGCGTTTCGGCTAATTAAAGGGCATATTTTTGTCAGTCATTATCACATATGTGATAGAACTGGTTAAACACTTTTCAAATATAATTTTAACACAGAGATGTTTAATGATCTCTGTGTTAAAATTATATTTGAAAAGTGTTTAACCAGTTCTGTCACATATGTGATAATGACTGACAGTGTCCTTTAAGAATGTCATATGTCATACAGTGGGCTATCCAGAAAATTATGCCTACACATCTTTAGATTCTAACCGCAAAGGATTCTTTCACACACCAGGCCTCTATGTGAATTTGAACATCCAGCTTTCAGTAAATGAATAGTCAATGATAGCTAGGCCTATAATCAGTGAAGTAAAGCTATAGTGAAATTTCAATCCTGCGTTGTAAGGCCTACATGAAGACTAATTCAAGGCCTACTTGATTGGCATTGTCTAATACAATGATTAACGTCTTTACAATGTCATGATTCTGTCTGGGTAAATACATTTGAGAAATGAAAGGGACCTTGTTTTTCTGCCCCATCTGACAGACTAGTCACTGATCATAGCCATGCTTTCTGTCCGTCTGAAGTCTGACGATGGGAAACCACATCGAAATATCGTAATTTGAACACCGGAAAGGAACCCAGGACCTCATGGCTGACGAGGCACCACCCTTCACACAGAGCCACAGCAGCTCCCACATACATTTCAGACCACTGCCCTAACCCTTGACATGGTGAAGATAGCACGCAAACAGACACAGTGTAATTCTGCTCAAGATGTTGTTTTGGGGGGTCATTACAATCAGAAAATAAATAAACTCTACCTAACAGAGCTCCAAGAGCTAGTCCGGCATCTCCATTACTAGCGTTACCAATAGCAGCAATAGATGAAAAGATATCGGGAGCTCCATTACCAAACGCTAAAAATGTCACACCTTAAACAACATAATTAAGGAAGCCATACTTTTAAAATTCTATTTTGAATAATTCCCACGCACGTATAGAATAAAGAGGCATTATGTAAGACTTGGATGAAGAACTGGCTAGATTAGTTTCAAATTATATAAACTTCATTCATTTACTTTATTGCTGAACAAAGTTATGAGTGTTTGAGAGAGAAACAGAGACAAAGAGACACATTGAAAGAGAAAGAGAGAGAGGGTTTAACATCAACTCGACACTAACTAGGTCATTTCGAAAACCACGCCAGTTCACCAGTTGACTCAATGACAGACCTTATGATGCAACGTGCACACGCTAACCATTCAGTCATTCTAAATTGTTGACAGGATGTAGTGCATCCTTCATCAGCAAGGAAGAGAGAGACAGAGAGTGAGAGAGAGAGAGAGAGAGGGTTTAACTGCACTCGGCACAAACTAGGTCATTTTGGGACTAACATATGTTTTAATTTTATTTCAATAATTCGCTTGCGGGTTGGGCTCTGTAGCAGTGGGAGGAAATCTGAGGACCCAGAGAAAACCCACGAGGTTGAACAGGTGACCCTACCCCTTGCCACGTGCAGCATCAGAGCAGCCTCTAATTGACAATTGTTGGTCTAGAGAGTTAATTGCCAATTGAATAAAATGAAAAGAAATGGGCCGTTTAATATCCTACTCTTCTGCACCTAACCTGGTCCCATGTTCACAAAACATTCTCAGACTTAAGTTGAGAATTTACTCAAAATTATTGGCCTTATTTTAACTAAAATATTGCCCTTTATAATAATTTTGTTGTTTTTATGTATCAAATACATCAATAATAAACTATGTGCACAGTTTTGTGTTTCTGCATCAAAGTTATTTCTTTTAAACAGTGATTGAAAGTTGAGCAAATTCTCAAGTTAAGTCTGAGAATGCTTTGTGAACTCGGGGCCTGGGCTAATGAAAGACGGGCATACGCAATAGAGTATGCTATAAGGAAAATTTTTGCCCAGGCTGCGGTGTTACGGCCTACTCTTATATTGAATTTCAACTGCCAAGGGATCTTTTAGGTGCATGCCAATGTGTAAGCAGGACCTCGTTTTTTGTGCCATCCGAACGACTAGACAGCTGTCCTTGTCAGGCCCTTTGTTCTGCATCACTGACAGAATTCTTTATAGCTCAGTTTTATAGACTGTACGACTTATTAAACATTTTATCTTTGTTAGCCTACAAATAATTAGATAATCAAGGATGTGTTATCATGGAGTATCAATGATGTTGCATAAAATTATTACACTGATTGAACCTAGATATCATATACAAGCTGTTGTATTCATCACAGATAAAAACAGTTTAACATCCTACTTGTCTGATTTATCTAGGTTAATAAAAACACAGAGAGAGTGAAAAGAGAGAGAGAAAGAGGGAGAGAGTAAGAGAGAGAGAGGGAAAGAGAGAGAGACTAACATATGATTTAATTTTATTTTAATAATTCGCTTGAGCATATAGGTATTTATATTTAGCAGTTGGAGGATACAGAAGGACCTGGAGAACACACGAGGCTGGACAGGTGACCATGCTCCTATAAATGGGGAATTGACCCCTCCCCCACCCCCTCAAATGAAAACAGACAGATGTGATGAAGTATGCTTGTGTTATGAGGTGAGATTTTGTACATTTGTCCTGCTTCATTTGTCCAGAGCGGGGTTTTCTAATATTTTGACTGTGCATTATTTAATTAAAGGATATTGCTATATTTTGACTGATTAATATTCAATTAAAGGACATTTCTATTTTATGACTGTGTAATATTTAGTAAAAGGATATTGCTATATTATGACTGAGTCCAAGTGTTTTCGAGATCACTGTTAAAGCTGGACAAAAACTGCAATAAAAACATACTAAAATAAAACAATAAAACTTGATATTAGAACAAGAATGAGAGGTAGAGAGAGAGAGAGAGAGAGAGAGAGAGGTAACCTCTAACGGAAACAAAATACATCATTTTGAGACTTACATACAGTATAAATATATTTCAATAAATCGCTTCCATATAGGGATCACATGTAGGTGGTTAAAGCAGTGGGTAAGAGGCTGGCATTTAAGCCTGGAGGTCTGGTGTTCGGCCCATGCATTGGCACAGAAAGTTCATCCAGATTTTCTGGCATGGTTTCCCTCTTGTCATTTGGATAGGACAAAAAACCAAGGTCCCATGTACACATTGGTGTGCACATAAAAGATTCCTTGCCAGTTGAAGTTTGATACAAGAGTAGGCCATAGCGCCGCTGCATGGGCAAAATGTTCCTCATAGCAAACTTAACCGTATGGTGTATGCCTGTCTTCATTAGCCCAATACGGAGCAGAACAGTAGGATGTTATTAAACCCCATTTCATTTCACTTGGCACGTACAAGCGTAGAAATGAAACCAAATCAGTTGACTCAATGACAGACCTAAAGCCACCCCATCAGATCAAAAATTATATTTTGTTAAAAAATTGAATATCTTGCATATGTAGCAGAAATTTAATTTAAATCAAGTATATCTTTAAAATACTTACAAGTCGTCAGCGGTGACAGCTAGACCGATAAACAGGAAAACCCACCAAATAAACTATGATAAAGAAATAATACAAATAATATATAAATCAGCATTTAACATTCTATTATGTATCATCTGGATAAAAAAAACGGTTATAATAGTTTTAAAATATATAAAATTCATTCATTCAGTTTATTTTGGAGCAAAATTATGAGTATAAATATTAGAGAGAGAGAGAGACAGAGAGTGGAGAGAGTGGGGGAGTAAGGCCGCCTGTCTAACCTCATGGGTTTTCTCCGGGTTTCCCCCCACTGCTAAAGACCCCCACGCGCACGCGAATTATTGAAATAAAATTGAAACCATATGTTAGTCCCAAAATGACCTAGTTTGTATCGAGTGGACATTATTAAACCCCATTTCTCTCTCTCTCTCATAATTTTTATTTGATTTAGATGAAACTTAAAATTAAAATATATGTTTACAACTCAAAGATCTTGGTTCCTGTCTGTATTCACATATATCAGTAATCAGATAGTAACTTCATGGATTATGGCCCCTGGTCTAGAGTGAAGCGCTTCGACCTCTAACTGGCCGGTCACCTCTGGCTTGCGGCTGTGGTTTCGATCCCTGGTGTGAGCGTATGTGGCATGGAGATAGGGGCGCCTTCCCAACCTCGTGGGTTTCCTCCAACTGCTAAAGACCCCTACGCGCAAGTGAATTATTGAAATAAAATTAAACCATATTATGTTAGTCCCGAAATGACCTAGTTTATGTTGAGAGGATGTTAAACCCAAATTCTCTCCCTCTCCCGAAAGAGGAAATAGAGAGAGAAATGTGGTTCAACCTCCATGCCACACAAATTAGGTCATCTCAGGACTAAAATATGGTTTAATTGTATTTCAATATTTAGCATCCTGGAAGGAGTCTTGAACAGTTGGATGAAATATTCAACCTTGTTCCAATCACGTACAATTGAGGAATCGAAACCACACCAGTTGACTCAATGACAGATTTTATGATTCAACACGCACACCTTAACTAATCGGCCAGCCAACCTGACAGAAATAGGAGGGGAAAAAACCCAACAACATTATAAAAATTTCTGAGTCTATGCCTTGTCACGTCCAACCCAAAGAATTGCAGAGATAACAGGCTTGCTTGGTCACACCACACAAATCTTCTGACTATTTAACTTATGTAATTTGAGATGGAGATTACCCCTGCGCATACAACATGCAAATCCAATGAAATGGAGTTTAACGTCCTACTGTTCTGCTCCGACTGGGCTAATGGAGACGGCGTACGCCATACAGTGTGTTATGAGGGAAATTTTGCCCAGGCAGCGGCACTATGGCCTACTCTTATATCGAATTGCCAAGGGATCTTTTAAGTTTAGGGGGAACTGAGAGAATTCAAATTCAGAAATTGGGAATCAAGTTTCCCCAGGATCAGGGAGGTAACCTGGGTGTTTCTACCTCAAACCTCGACAAAAATGAAATGAAATGAAATTGTGTTTAACATTATGTGCAACAACTGGCCCAAAAAAACTTCTTCACACCAAACAGAGACATTTTTCTTATAGTCATATTATGGACTACTCTTACGTCAATTCCAACAGCCAAGTATTCTTTTAAATTAGTTATTTTTTCGTCCCATCCCAACAGCTAACATATTATAGTTTTATCATAATAAGGAGTTATATAAAAGTAAGGGGAGAGAGAGACAATGGGGTTTAACGTCCACTCGACACAAACTAGGTCTTTCGGGACTAACATATGGTTTAATTTTATTTCAATAATTCACTTGTGCGTAGGGGTCTTTAGCAGTACCCGGACAAAACCCACAGGCTGGAGAGGCGACATACAACTGGAGATTAATAACAGTAAGGAAAGTTATATCACAATAAAAAGATTTATATCATAGTATGGAGAGCTTTATCATAACAAAAGTGATTCCTTTTATTCATAACGTAGAGCTACTTAAGGTAGCTAATTAAGTATCTAACTCAATATCATTCAAAATCTTCGACAATGAAAACACAACTTATTTGTCAATTTAATTCAACAGTAATGTTGTGATCTTACCGGGAAAAGATTGGCTTCTGATATCCCATATTTAAGACAAAATAACAAAAAAATCATATACCAAATTCCGTCTCAGGCCCATTTTCAACAATGGACTTGGAGAACGAGGCTAGACGGTGATGCATGGAGAGCATATGCAATAATGTAGACTGGAATAACCAGACGCTAGAGATTGTCATGCTATTAAGACTTCAGGCGTATTTCGCAGAACATAAGTGATTTGAAATTTAGAGTAAAGACGGGAATGAATGAATGTAAATCAGTTTATATACATTTGTATAAGATTATTTTATGCGTTGGGACCAATTTGGGTAAATTTCTAGGTCCCAAATATTGACGATTTAGCTCCTTTAAGATTTAGCCAGGACTTTGTAATATACCCCATTACAAATAACTTTTGAACATTTGTTAATGATATGAAATAAAATACTGGTACGGAAATTATTTTACACGATATGCAGTTGCAAGGTGCTTCACAAAAAGCTCTCTTTGTTCAAGATCCAGGAAGGTGATGGGTCTTGATCTTGATCGAGCAACGTAAAATCATTGACAGAACACATGATAATAAAATGTGGGTGTATAAAGAAAGAAATATATCTTACCACTATGACAAGGCCTAATGGTAGAAGATGCTCCGCGAAATCACAATAAACGAAATTGGTATATCTAATAAATCCCTCGTCAATATCACAGTCAGCTGTTTGATTCACAAAACTACAAATATCGGTTATATTCATATTGTGAAAAGCTCTACACTACAAAAAAACAAAAAAAAAACAATTATAGCCTATAAATATGTACATTTATACAAAATACAATTTACACAGTATACGAAATACAATATACAAGTGTACAAAATACAATATACTTGTGTACAAAAATGTAATTATATAATTATACAATTTTACAAAAATACAATTACACAAAATATAATTATACAAAATACAAAGAGATCTGGGTTTGATTTATCCTCGACTATGTAAGTTCCCTCAGATTTCGCAAACTAATTTCCACTTGTCATGGTTTAGGACTGAGGGGTTGAAAAGGAAAAAGCATAAAATATTTCAGATGATTCAAAAAAAAGAGATCAGAGAGAGAGATAGAAAGAGAAATGAACTCCACTCAACATAAACTAGGTCATTTTTGGACTAGAGAGAGAGAGAGATGGGGTTTAACTTCCACTCAACAGAAGCTAGGTCATTTTGGGACTAGAGAGAGAGAGATGGCGTTTAACTCCACTCGACAGAAGCTAGGTCATTTTGGAACTAATGTATTGTTTAATCGAAACCACGCCAGTTGACTCAATGACAGGCCTTATGATACTGTGTGCATGTGCACCATTCGGCAATCCCCCCCCCCCCCACTTGAAAGAAAGCCTATTTCATAATTATCCAAGTAGGCCTAAGTAAAAATTAAGTTATCAAATGCCTGCTGCCGCTTTCAAACTTGGCCAAATTACAAAAGTTGTCTATGCAATGTTTCTGATGGTTATTCATGCATATAAACGACATTTTCATTCATGATCGTTTGATTTTCCGTCAGTCACTTTTGGCTTGCATTTGCATCACCTGTTCACTTACCTCGACATTATTGGGGGAATCCTCTCCGTCACTTCCGTTACTATTTATATTTCCGATTTCCTTCAGATTCCCCTCATTCAAAGGCAATTGGAGATCATTATTAATGAAGTTCTGACCACTGGCTTTGCGTTTTGGCTTCACTGAACCGTCCAACGTAGAGTCGTTAACAAATGGTGATTGAAGATTTACAACTGATGACATTTCCGCGATTAGAACACATGCTGTGAAGACAATATTCCAAACGTGACTTTCGTGCCCCATGATGATATTCTAATTCAAATAATTTCCTTGTTCAGCGGCCTTTTTATTAACTGCGATGCAATTACGTGTTATTATCGTGCATATTTTTATGTATCCACAAAAACTTCTCAATATATAGTTTATTAAAGTTACATAATATATATCCATGTATGTGAATAAATTGTTTAAATAAAAATGTCTTTAAACATTGGACAGATTCGGTCCGATATAGGAATAATCCACTCTTAATCTTAAAGATGAAAACCAACACACTACAGGTCCCCTGTTTGAATCAAGTGTTGTAGGCCTGGATTTTATTTCTAGTTGACACATCGTTAGCTAGTCAATATAAAGCCACAACACTGTCAATAATCTTGACTAAATATCGAACACATATTAGGCCTACATATCGCGAGTTGATAAATACGTCACTCGATTCAACACACAAAATATAACACAGGGCAGGTAACTATAATGACGTCAGTGTGCCGTTATGCTGGCTGGGTATTATACTTTATATCACACACCTTTCTATGTACTCCGCTGTGAAATAGGCGGTTATTATTTCGCTGTACACACTTTTCTCTATGAAATTTTACATACATAAGGGCGTAATGTTATATGTTTCCTATATACATTTGACGCTATAAGGAAATTGTGTTAGTGTGGTATATGGTCTCATATTGCACGTTTGACATTTGTTGTGATTGTGGAATATTCAAAAGCTGTAAAGGCAAGTGTGGTATATGGTTTATACTGCACATTCTACAATACACAATATACCAAATATGAAATTGATAATTAAAAGTTAGAAATGTAGAAATTATAGTTTGTTGACGCGCCCTGTTCGTCCGTCTTATTTTATTAATGCATCTGTCTGTAGTTTTCGGCCGCTTGTACCTATAGCATCAGGCAGATCGCACCTGTGCAGGCAGCTCGCACCTGCAGCATACATCAGGCAGCTCATGTCTATAGAAACGAAATGAAATGGGGTTTAACGTCCTACTCTTCTGCACCTAACCTGGGCTAATGGAAGACAGGCATACACCATACAGTGTGCTATGAGGGAAATGTTACGCGGGCAGCGGCGCTACGACCTACTCTTATATCGAATTCCAACTACCAAATGACCTTTTACGTGTACGCCAATGTGTACATGGGACCCCGGTTTTTCGTCCCATCCTAACGACTAGACATCTGTCATTGTCAGGCCCTCATTCTGCATCACTGACAGGGGAAGACCTCATAACCTCTATAGCATTAGACCATTGTGCAGTCTAATTTCCTAACAATTTGCGGGGTTGGAAAGCCGAATGGTTTGCACGTGCGCGTTGTATCATAAGGTCTGTCATTGAGTCAACTGGCGTGGTGACAATTTCTCGGTTGTACGTGACAAGGAGTAGGGTCGCCTGTTCAACCTCGTGGGTTTTCTCCGGGTCCTCCTGTTTCCGCCCACTACTAAAGACCCCTACGCGCAAACGAATTTCTAAAATAAAGTTGAACCATGTGTTAGTCCCGAAATGACCCAGCTTGTCTCGAGTGGACGTCAAACCCCATTTCCCTCTCTCTTTAAAAACAATTCTTATCAAGCGCGGTCATTGGTGTGGAACGGAGGGTCTGACAATGATGTGGTCTAGTCGTTCCAGGTTCCAGGTGAACCAACTCCTGACAGCGAGAATTCAACATACAATTACACCGTAGCGACGCTGGCAGCACAAGAAAATTCGCTAATCATAACTCTAATATACCTACTATAGACTGTGCCGGGTGTCCCCCCCCCCCCTAAAAACTTCACCACCTCTCCTACCCATATTTCATTCACAGCGCCCCTCCCAAAAAAATCAACATTATTGCGATCGGTGCAGGAATATAGTATAATAACCCATATTTCATTCATAACGCCCCCCACCCCCCACCCCCCCAAAAAATTAAAAAAATTAAAAAATAAAAAAAAAAAAAAATTAAACAACACAACATTATCGCGATCGGTGCAGGGAAGTACTACGTTAACCCATATTTCATTCATAACGGAAAAAAGCCAACATTGCATGAACACAGAACAAAGAGTTACAGATATGAACAAGTCGGCCACTTCAGTCAACCACAAGACTCACCTCGAGATAATAACCCTATCATTAAGTGGCAGATGATTTACTTTATCATATATATATATACATATTATCACGGTCACGAGGAGTAAAATCACTGAAATGGGGTTTAACGTCCCTCGTCGACTGGGATAATAACAGACGGGACATGAGGTATATACATATATCGATATCATCACGGTCACATGGCTAACGAAGTGTAAATGTACTTAGACTTCATTCAAATATTGAAATGAAATGAAATGGGGGTTTAACGTCCTACTGTTCTGCTCTGATTGGGTTAATGAAGATAGGCATACGCCATACAGTGTGCTATGGGGATTTTTCCCCCGCGCAGTGGTGCTACGGCCTACTCTTGTATAGAATTCCAGCTGCCAGTGGATATTTTACGTGCAGGTCAAGTACACGGTACCTCAGTTTTTCGTACCATCCGAATGACTAGACAACCATCATTTTTAGCCACCCCCCCCCCCAGCATTCAAACAGGTATCCTATCCTTAAATGGACATTTACATGTAGAAGTACAAAAATTACATAACGCAAGATTATGAATACAGTTTCTTGATAAAGATACCCAATCTGTTTCATAGAGATGCGAGGGGCGTCTTTTATCTCTGTCTAAGATAACTGACCTTTAATAATAAAAGCAGGCCAGACCGCTATAGTTCTACGGGTGACGTCACATCATAATTGACAGTCACACGTGCGTTAAGTTTACATCAAATGTATTAACATGAACTATTTTTTTTAACCATTTTACGCCTCCGTGTACTATTTCCTGTGCCTATTTATGCTAAACATGGAATACTTTTTATCCAGACAAACTTCAAATACATTTATTTATTTTTCTTATACTTCAAAAAAAAAAAATAAAAAAATAAAATGTTTTAGAATTTAATTTGGCGGGGTAAAAAAGTTAATATGCCTGACTCATTAAGTCTCGTCGATGTCATCCACATCAGTGATTGTAGCGGCCAAGCGAATATTTTCTGCGGATCAGTGTGAACGATACCTGTAAGAGTATCGAAACGTTGTATATAATAAATTAGGAAGTTGTAAATCCACAAAGTTGTGTTATTATGAATTAATTTATTCACCAGACTTACTCTGGCAGGTTACTATAGCGACGAGACGCAGTCGGTCAGCTTACTGAATGTCGTGAGGTTTGAAAAAAGATGACGGAATGAATAAAATAAAATGAATGAATGAATGGAGCACAATGAATTTTAGGCACCGATATTTTTCCATAATTTGTATGAATACAAAAATTACTACGCTGACAATTATTCGACTGACAAGCCTATAATATACTTGCCACGGATGGCTGAGACCTAAATGGAATTAAAAAAAACCAAACCAATTAACCATAGAATAGATAATGTACATCTTCAAGCTGTTATAACTTTGCTCAGAATAACTTCGGCTCCATTAGCCCCGTCGGAACAGCAGGGCGTTTTCTATGGCGCTCAGTATATTATAGGCCTACATTATCTAATTTTCAACGATTAAAGTCAGAACGAGCAGACCTTTATCTCAATCTTACATAATGTATATTTAATGTAACCAATAATTTGTGCTAAATGACAAGGCTAGCTCAATTTTTCGGCATAGGTCACGTGATGTAATCAGGGCTACCGCTAATCTCAACCCTAACCCCAACCCTGGACCTACCCCAATGCTTACCCTAGACCTAACCTACAATCTCACTAACAATCACGCGCCCTAACATTTGTTTAGGTCTACATCTCAACGACCTTCACAAAAATTGAGCTGGTCTTAACAAATAATTCGTGATATGGAGATTTTGTTTAGGCCAAAAAAAAAAGGTTATGTTTCCGGTAACCCGACCGACCCATTACAAAACCTGCCGACTTTTTAGCATCAAGAGAAATTAAAAAAAAAATTTGTTCACCAAGCGACCGTTCAAAATACTCTAAACCTTCCGGATTCGTGAAAATACACATATTATTTGTTGCTATAAATGAATATTAATGTCATCGTTCTTTTAATCGACATAGATATTTTATTGATGTTTTTATGGTCTACATCATTAGTCTATATTAATATCAACTTACGGTGGGTCACGGTAGCTAAGAGGGTAGTACGCTGGCTCGCTAGCCTGGAGGTCGGGTGTTCGATCCCTTGCATTGTCCTAGAAAATTCATCTAGATTTTCCGTCGTGGTCCCCCCTCCCCTTGTCAATGTCAGTGGTGCAGGACGGAGGGCCTGACGAGGACAGCTGTCTAGTCGTTTGGATGGGACGAAAACCGTGACATAGGCGTTCACGTGAAAGATCCTTTGGCAGTTGGAATTCGATATAAGAGAAGGCCGTAGTGCCACAAATTTTTCCTCTTTTCTCATAGCACACTGTATGGCGTATAGCCAAGTTCGGAGCAGAACAGTACAACGTTAAACCCATTTCATTTCATAACCCCCCCCCCCCCCTCCTATATTAGACACTGTATGGAAATATGGAAATTAGAAAAAAATGAAATGGGACAAAGACACCGATTGAATAACAACTCCTTTATTTATCTCATATTTTGGTGGATGTAGTTTCGATCCACCGGTTGTACGTGACAAAGAGTAGGCCTAGGGTCGTCTGTTCAACCCCGTGGTTTCCTCCGGTTACCGGTTAGCGAATAATAGAAATAGAAATGAACCATGTGTTAATCCCGAAGTGACATTGTTTGTGTCCAGTGGATGTTAAATCCATTTCTCTCTCTCACTCGGGGGGTTGGGATGGCCTAGTGGTCTAGGGTGCCGCCCTTCGACCTCTAGCAGACTGGTCACCTCTGGCTTGCGGCTGTGGTTTCGAGCCCTAGTGTGAGCGTATGTGGCATGGAGATAGGGGCGCGCCTTCTCAACCTCGTGGGTTTCCTTCGGGCACTCCGGTTTCCTCACACTGCTAAAGACCCCTACGCGCAAGCGAATTATTGAAATAAAATTAAACCATATGTTAGTCCTGAAATGACCTAGTTTGTGTTGAGTGGACGTTAAACCCCATTTCTCTCTCTCTCTCTCTCTCTCTCTCTCTCTCACACACACCTTCTTTATCTAATATTTCAATATATTGTGACGTGGCGGTCGCTTTTACAAACAGGCGTTGTCTCCCTTGAACTGGTTTTATAACGCATTGCCATTGACAATTATTATTCTGCGATATAATTTAAGTGGAAGTTAAATAAAGCTATTCCACACACATCCTGTGGACGTGGGGTTGGGATGACCTAATGGTCTACAATGTAGAGTGCTGGTGCTTCGAGCTCTAGGTGGTCGCGGGCCGTATTTAGCGGGGGTGCAGGGCAGGGGATACATTGCATCCCCAGAAAAACAAGTCGCCCCGAGAAATGGCTTCCCCTCAAAAACTTTGACAACCTCTCAATTATAGAATAATACACGTGGTTACATTCGGCAGTCAAAGTTTCAAAATTTTCGGGGGGGGGGGGGGTGCATATCTGTGTCTCGCCGCTCCGCGCTGAGTAACTCGGGCATTATATTGGCACTGAAACTGATTAATCTATGGAGTTTAACGTCCTTTGAGATAACAAACACATTTTTAAGCCAGCACACGATAAAGGCTGATGCTTGTTCCGTGGATGTTTTTATGGACCATATCCCTCCATATCCACCGAAGTGATATCGTAGACGATCCTATAGATAAATCTACATATTGAGACCCTCGGCCTCAGTCTTCCAAGCCTATAGGTAAACCCGACACTGTTTATATTTCATTCAACAGTGCGAAGAATAGAATCACCTCGCTAAATCGAAGTATCTGTTGATGTTCAAGTAAAATAAGGTAACCGAACCTTCCCCTCCTGGCCCCACCCCAACGCACTTTATATAACATGTGAATGAGTTGTATCATACGACCCGCCATTGAGTCAACTGGCGTGGTTTCGAATCACCGGTTGTACGTGGCAAGGAGTAGAGTCACCTGTCCAACCTCGTGAGTTTTCTAGAGGGCACTCCGGTTTCCTCCCACTGCTAAAGACCCCTACGCGCAAGCGAATTATTGAAATAAAATTAAAGCAAAGCTTAGCCCGAAAACGACCTAGTTTGTGGCGAGCGGACGTTAAACCCCATTTGTCTCTCTCTCCGTTTGATTAGAGCTATTCCAACTACCCACTGCTGGAAAGTGGGAAACTTTTTGTTATAAATTATGATTGGCCAATAGTCCGATTAACTACCAATCGCTAACTGCGTAACAAAGGCATTACCTTTAAAACAAAGCATCATATTGGACCAAATATGTTTACATAACATCACGTCATGGTTCACGATTTTATTATGCCCAATTAACCAGTGCATAGCAGAATATTGCAGTAAAACTAATTGCTTGACAAACGGGGTTATCAACATTGACATAATGTAAACAAACTGTATTGAAACGAACATACTTTCACCGTTTTTAATACCTTAAAAAATCACTGTCCAAAGTTTTAGGGAAGACCCAGATTAAACAAAGGGCTGTCATGTTGCTGTACTCAAGTGATAGTTTTGATTGAAAGGGAAGAATAGACACACTCCTTCAAAAGTTTAAGGATCAGAAGAAAATCCAGCAATTGCCAGAGGGATACGAATATTAGTCTGGATGGGTCCTCAAAATTTGACGAAAATTAGGTCATTGTCTGGATTATCCAGTCTTTTAAGTTACCACGTACTGAATCTATCAAAACAGCTCGCTTGTCAACGATGACACTCTTTAAAATTTTGTTTGTAAGGGTTTCAATTGAAATATTGAAATGGTAATTTTCTCTCGTCATGAATCAGACGTATGGCTTCTCACAATCTTCTTAATTCTATTTTGTTTCTAATAATAGATGTGCCAAGTGAATTGTGGGATATATTTCAACCACGCTTTATAGAATCTATCAAAATCGGTCCGGCTTCATAAGATCTAGCACTTACCGATACTATAGCCAAAAGGTTCCATTGCCCACGCGTAACCAAATGTTTGTTTTTTTATGTGGTAGATTATCCAGTAATTTTCGTCAAAAATTAAGAAGCAACCCAGGCCCTCCCATACTCCGCGCAGTGTTGCGTCTGATTAGAGGTAATCCAACTACACACTGCTATTACGAGTGGATATTGTTGTGTTAAATTTTGATTGATCAGTAGTCCGTCTACCAACCAATCACGAGCTGCCAATACTCGACCAAATATGTTTACGTAACGTATACGTCATGACTCACGATTTTATTATGCCTAATTAACCCGTGCATGGCAGAATACTGCAGTAAAACTAATTGCGTGACAAACGAGGCTATCAAGTCGAATGAAATGTAAACAATACTGTTTGGAAACGAACATACTTTCTCCGTTTTAATACCTTAAATCACTGTCCAAAGTTTTAGGGAAGACCCAGATGAAACGAAGGACTGTCATGTTGCTTTACTTAAGTGATAGCTTTCATTGAACGGAAAGAATAGACACACTCCCGCATAAGTTCAAGAAACAGACGCTATTCCAGCAATGGTCAGAGAGGGATTTCTCGGGCCATTGCTTCAGGAATATGAGACCCTCCGTGCGTTGAAGACTAGGGGGTTCTGGGTGACAGAGACTACGGCCGCATATTTGTTAAGATCAATTCAATTTTTGTCAAGGTCGCTGAGATGTAAATAGATTGATTGTTGGCGACATTGTGGGTTATGTCCAGGCTTAGGGTTGTGATTAGCGCCGCTATCCCTTTTACATCTCTTGACCTTAACAAATAGTTCTTACCACGAGCGCATTT